>JAKOOJ010000003.1:153740831-154977081 GCA_022577455.1 Arizona elegans
ATAAAGGAGAAAGAAAAAAAATGTCTCTCAACTTTTTTTCTGCACAGTAAAATACAAAATATTTTTTTAAAAATTTGTTTGATTTATATGCCGCCCTTCTCCGGAGACTCAAGGCGGCTTACAATGCGTTAAGCAATAGCCTTCATACTTTTGTATATTTATACAAAGTCAGCTTATTGATCACCTTCTCCAAAGTATTATCACCACCTGGATTTTCCAAAGTGCCTTCATTCTGGAAGCATAAATGCAGGGGATTTTTTTAATCCTATTGATGTACTATTTTGTTTTTCAAATAGTCTTTTCTTTTTGCTATTATGTTTTATATAATAATAATAATAATAATAATAATAATAATAATAATAATAATAATAATAATAATAATAATAATTTTATTTCTATACCTCCCTTCTCCCGAAGGACTCAGGGCGGTGTACAGCCAATTTAAAAACACAGGACACAACAATGATTAAAAATTAAAATAATTAAATAGATTTGGCCGATTTAAAACCCCAGAAATTTAAAATACCCCAATTTAAAATTATTATGTTGATAGCCCTGCTTGGCAGAACAACAGGGTCTTCAGTGCGCAGTGAAACACCCGGAGGTCGGAGATCTTACGTATTTCCGGGGGCAGTTCATTCCACAGGGCTGGGGCTCCCACAGAAAAGACCCTCCCCCTGGGTGTCGCCAGCCGACATAACTTGGCTGATGGCACCCTGAGGAGACCCTCTCTGTGGGAATGGACTGGTCGGTGGGAGGCTATTGGTGGCAGAAGACGGTCTCGATGGTACCCGGGTCCTATGCCATGGAGCGCTTTAAAGGTGGTAACCAACACCTTGAATCGCACCCGGAAGACCACTGGGAGCCAGTGCAGCTCGCGCAGGAGGGGTGTCACGCAGGCACAACAGGTTGCGCCCATAACCACCCGCTATAAATATAAAGATATAAATATATATCTTCTGTAATTGTGTTGGATTCAATCTGGGTCTAATTTTTCTTAGACAAGAAAGTAAAAACAATACCTCTCTAAAACGGGGGGTGGGGGAGAGCAGTGGATTTTTTTAAAAAATGAAAGTACTTTATGTGTCTGTTAGTGTCTGGTTGTCCAGACGTTTCACTCATATATTTTGTGACTGTAAGAATTTAATTTTCTGCCTAGGAAATGGCTCCTTTCAGTGCTTTGTCTCTTTATTTTTTAGGACATTGGGAGCATCTTGAAGAAGTAAGTAAATCCACCCTTTTCTTTACAGTCTCAGAGATCAGCAGCTCCTCCAGCAGTTTTCCTATTTTGGAAAGTTTGTATTGTTTGTATTTAACAGTATCTTAATGTAAAGCCAACGTACTGTATTTCAGGGCTTTGTAGATATTTGCTCAGACAAACTCAACACAATATAATTAGCAATATTTGATATGATCAATTATTATGTTGGTTGCACATTCAGCCAGAGGTTTAGACCGAATTTGCTTTTCATCTACCTATGGAGTCCTTCCCAAGAGGAGACAGATGTTTGATGGTTTTAAAAGTATCATTGTAGGATGTAAGCTCTTCCAAGTAATGCAACTATCATAAATACACATTGGTTGCCAATCACCCGAATTGTGAATACAGGAACACTGTGAAGATGTTCAGTGCGAAAATGGTTCTAAGTCAGTTTTTTGAGAGCCGTTGTAACTGGTTGCTAACAAATAGTCATAAATAGAAGTTTACTTGTACCTGAATTTGACTTTATTAAATTACATTGCATTAGTTTAATAATCCATCAAGATCAGTTTGAATGTTATATCCATCTTCAAATTGTTTACTTACCTTACCCGTATTAGTCATCAGTCATTTGGTCAGATACAATCCTGTCAGTGTATAAGAAATTATGAGCTGGGATAGCCATAACAACAAGACAACCAATGGGAACTGTTTGGTGACTAAGAAACAGGATCTATTGTGAGCCTGGGCGGGGCTTAGCTTGACTGATCTGTATATATATAAGAGTTACTTTGTCCTTGCAATATAGCTTCTGTGTTTCTGAGTTCTGGTTATTCTGGTCCTGCCTTCTACTGCATGGGTATTGTATACATGCATCATGCTCTATATTATTGTATATAAAGAAGTTTCTTCTATAAATGAATCCTGCTGAATTATTTACTTGTGTGCTGGTTGGATTGCTGCAAACTCTGACAAATCCATTGTTTTGGCTAAGAGATTCACCTTAGAATTTTCAGGAGTAGGGAGCCCAAAACTGGGCTAGTAATTGCCTCTACTAGATCTATGAAGGTGGATGAGTGCAGTTCTGGGTCAGGATCCACCATGAGTCGCCATGGTGCCCATATTTGAATAGCTAGCCAGAGAAATGACTGAAGCCTGGGAAACAGGGCCCTTCTCAGTCAACAGGAATGCTGATTTCCCACCAGTTTATGGTACCTAGGATCCGAGGATGGGGCAACACAAGAAAATGACAATCAATGAGTTAATAGCTGTCCATCAACACCTCACTTAACAACTAAAAGCCACATACAACCAGGCCCCACATAAATACCATGTGTAGAACAGCCCAGTGCAGACATTCTGGACAGAGAGAGAGAGAGAGAGAAGTTCCCTGAGGATGGGCTCCAGCATGAATCCGAAATCTCAGAAGACAAAACCTCTGGTGACCAACCCAGACTGGATCCTGTTGCTAGCCAATCCTCAAGCACCATCTGATGGTTTAGAAAGCTTCTTCTATTGGAAGGTTGATAACGGTTGCAGGAACTGGGCATGGCTAGTCTAGTGAAGAGAAGGACCAGGGGAGACATGATAACAACAGTGTTCCAATATTTGAGGGTCTGTCACAGAGAGAAGGGGGTCAACCTGTTTCCCAAAGCACCTGAAGGCCAGGCAAGGAACAATGGATGGAAACTGATCAAGGAGAGATTCAACCTAGAAATAAGGATAAATTTTCTGATTGAGGAGAATGAACTACTAGAACAGCCTTGCCTTCAGACGTTGTAGGATCTTCATCAATGGAAGTTTTCAAGAAGGGACTGGAGTGCCATCTGTCAGAAACAGTGTGGGGTCTCCACCTTGGGCCGTTGGGGTGTGTGTGCTGGACTAGATGACCTACAAGGTTCCTTCCAACTCTGTTATTCTGCTATTTTGTCTTGCCAGGTACCAGTCTAAGGAAACATATGAGAATCCGGTGGATTTACTTCTAGAGCCGAAGTGGACAATTCGGGATTACAGTTATATCCCTGGGCTTCTGAAAAGCACTATGAAAAAACTGAGAGGTAAAAAACATCTGCTGGGGTTTTACACTGGATGACATTTTGAGCATCCAAGAGAGATTCTGGGTCAATGTCACATGGATCAAAGAGGGATCAATTTCAGGATCAGTGTCTCAGTTACGATTGTAAGATGAGACTACCTGTATTCTTCGTAGCCCAAACCCAAATGCACTGATCACTGGGGAAGCAGAATAAGTTTCCACTAAGTATAATGGAAATATATGCAGGTAGTTCTTGACTTACGATCTCAGTTGAGCTGAAAATTTCTGTTGCTAAGCAAGGCAGTTGTTAAGTGATCTGTGCACCATTTTAAGAACTTTTTTGCCAGTTATTCAGAAAATCAGGACAGTTAAGTGAATAATGGTTGATAAATGAATCTGGATTCCCCCATTGACTTTGAATGTCAGAAGCTTCCCAGGAAGGTTGAAGAGGACAATCCCAGAACCATGGGATGCTGCAATCCTCGTAAATACAAGCTGGTTCCCAAGTGTCCGAATTTTGATCACGTGACTGGAAAGGCTGAAACAGTCCTAAGTGTGAGAACCGGTCATAAAGCTCTTTTGTCAATGCTGCTATAACGTCACTAAAGAAATAGTTGTAAATTGAGGACTACCTGTATATGGAATTTATTTATATATTTTTATTATTTATTAGTCCAATTTATATGCCGCCTTCTCCGTAGACTCAGGGCGGCTTACAATGCATTATAGCAATAGCCTGCATACTTTTTTGTATATACCTGCTTATTAGGGCTTTCGCCCCCTCCCCCCCCAGCGGTGTTGTTCTCTACAAAGTTGGCTTATTGCCCCCACAATCCGGGTCCTCAATTTACCTACCTCGAAAGGATGGAAGGCTGAGTCAACCTTGAGCCTGGTGAGATTCAAACTTGGACTAATTGCAGGCAGCTGGCAGCTAAGTGCTAGCACTTAATAGCACTTTAGTCCGCTGCACCACTGAGGTGCATATATAGTAGAATATATTTATACCTGATGGAATATATATCGCCACCAATGACATTCTGGCTTGTAGCTTTCCCTATTCCTTATTTCCTGATCTGAGGCCAAGGAAAGCAAACCAGGGAATCTGAGGGAGGCCCTTCTGTTGCTCCAATTCCAGTGATGAGATGCTGAATTCCTCCCTTTTCTTCCCCAGATACTCTGGAAAGTGGACTTCAACTACAGGAAGGTAAATATGAGTTATTGGAATTGCAATTGCTTTTTATTTTAAGCTCTGATGCCAGTAACTTTAAGAAAAATATAAAGGATTAACAAAAAAGAAAAATGTAGGATTAGATACTATATAAGACTATGATGATCCAGTAAACTTTAATGATTTATGAACTATTACTTGCCATTTATATGTAAAATATGAGCTAATGAAGCAGAGACAAATTCCTTGTGTGTCTGATCACATTTGGCCAAATAAAGCTTTTGTTCTGTTCTGTTCTACTCCTCCTTTCCTATTCCGCTCCACTCTCTACATAATCTGGAAAACTGAAGTTAATCTTGGTGTAGAATGAAATATTTGGATAAATGGGAAAATAAGACCTGGGAGTGAAAGGAACATTGAATTCCTACCAAGCTAATAACATTCTGTTGATTTTACTGCCTGACTATAAATTGGTGAGAGCCTCTTGCTCTGTGTAATCTGGATTAATGCTCCAGGTAGAGTCCCTGTTCAACCTTGGCCCTCCCAGCAACTCACTAAAGGCAAAGCCACCCACTCTTCTCTTTGAATCCCATTATTCTCACCTACAACATGGAAGCTAAAGAAAATTGTGCAGGGAGGCTAGAAGAGGTGGAGCACTATGAAGGGTTTGAAGGACTTGGCCAGAAATCTTCATCTTTGGCCACTGTAAGACTTGTGGACTTCAGTTCCCAGAATTCTCCAGCCAGCATAGGGGAACTGGGGGGCAATTAGCCGAGTGTTGGCCACATGGGAGACTAGAGACTAGGGGAATTGACCAGTGGAGCCAAGAGATGAAGAGCTGAGGGGAGGAGGCAAGAGCAGTAGAGGTAATCAAAAGATCCTGAAGGTGTGCAGCTTAGTGGCCATTGAAGGGGAGGCAGATGGACTGGAAGATGGCGAAGGCAACCTAAGTGAATGGAATGAGAAGACCAGAGGAGCGCTGAACAGGGTGGCAGTTAACAGAGGATGGGACTAAGACAGTGAAAGATCCTGAGTGCTTGGAGAAAAGGGAGCAGAGAGACCTGGACACCAGCAGCCCCATCAGGGGAATTCTGGGAGTTGAAGTCTACAAGTCTTACAGTGGCCAAAGTTGGAGGACTCTTGACAAGACAATGACTTAGATGTTGTTTAAAAAAACAATGAGTCTTCCAGTCCTGGAGGGGGTGTTTGGAAGCTGAACTCCATTCACACAAGAGGGTTAAACTCTTGGGGGTGAAGACACAAACCAGGCCTGCAACTGAAATTCTTGTTCTTCTCCTCCCTCCCTTTCTTTCCCCCTTACAGCGGATGTAACTCTGGATCCAGACACAGCCCATCCTGGCCTCCTTGATGTCTCCCAGGATCTAAAGAGTGTTAAAGAATTTAAGCAAGTTAAAGAAAAATATCTTGTCTCAGACACCTTGAGATTTTTACAGGATTCTTCTGTCCCAGGATGTAAGATAGCTATAGCAATACGTAGGCGCAGGTGATTTGGACATTATCCTTGTGTCCTTGGCTGTCAGAAGTTCTCAACAGGGAGACATTTCTGGGAAGTTATTGTTGGAGATAGAGAAGGATGGGCTGTAGGGGTTGCCAGCAAGCCACTGAACGTAACAAATGTTGATGAGCAGACCAGGCACTGGGTGTTTTGGAAATGCCTAGGGAAATACGAGGCCATGTCTCCATCAAAACCGCCCTGTTTAGAGTGACCCGCTCTCTGCTCCATCAAGAGACGCGGGAAGACCCCTTGGAGGGTAGAGCTGAGGATTTTGTACAATATCTGTATGACAAAATTGCTCAGATTCGTGAACAGCTAGACTCTGACTGGATTGATCCAGAGGAGATGACAGGGGCAGGTCCTGAGAATATTATTTGGGAAGAGTTTGATCCTGTGACTCCCGAAAGCGTGGACAGGATACTGAACAGACTAAATGCGACCACATGTTTATTGGACCCGTGTCCATCCTGGTTGGTACTGGCCTCCCGGGAGGTGACACAAGGCTGGCTCCAGGAGATTATAAATGCTTCTTTGAGTGGGGGTGTCTTTCCCACCATCTTGAAAGAGGCGGTGGTGAGGCCCCTCCTCAAGAAGCCCTCCCTGGATCCAGCTGTATTAGCAAATTATCGTCCTGTCTCCAACCTTCGCTTTGTTGCAAAGGTTGTTGAGAGTGTGGTTGCACGACAACTGCCTCAGTACCTGGATGAATCGAATTATCTAGATCCGTTCCAGTCGGGATTCAGGCCCGGGTACAGCACAGAGACAGCATTGGTCGCATTGGTTGATGATCTCTGGAGGGCTCGGGACAAGGGTTGCTCCTCTATCCTGGTCCTACTAGACCTCTCAGCGGCTTTTGATACCATCGATCATGATATCATGCTGCACCGGTTGGAAGGGTTGGGGGTGGGGGGCACTGTTCTACAGTGGTTCTCCTCCTTTCTCTCTGACCGGTCGCAGTCTGTGTTGACAGGGGGGCAGAGGTCGACCGCGAGGCCCCTTATATGTGGGGTGCCACAAGGATCGGTCCTCTCGCCCCTTCTATTCAACATTTATGTGAAGCCGCTGGGTGAGATCATCCGTGGTTTTGGGGTGAAGTACCATCAGTATGCTGATGACACCCAGCTGTACATCTCCACCCAAGACCACCCCAATGATGCCCTCGAGGTGATGTCCCGGTGCCTGGAGGCCGTACGGATCTGGATGGGGAGGAACAAACTCAGACTCAACCCATCCAAGACCGAGTGGCTGTGGTTTCCGTCGTCCCGATATAGTCAGTTGGTGCCATCTCTGACTATTGGGGGCGAGTTGTTGGCCCCCACAGATGGGGTTCGCAACTTGGGCATCCTCCTGGACTCGCGGCTGTCTTTAGAAGAGCATATGACGGCCGTGGCCAGGAGGACTTTTTATCAGGTTCGCCTGATTCGCCAGTTGTATCCCTTTCTGGATCAGGACTCGTTGCGCACGGTCACTCATGCCCTTGTCACCTCACGCCTGGATTATTGTAATGCTCTCTACATGGGGCTCCCCTTGAGAAGCACCCGAAGGCTCCAACTGGTCCAGAATGCGGCCGCGCGGGTGGTAATGGAGCAATGTGGCGCTCTCATGTAACCCCCCTCCTGCGCGAGCTGCACTGGCTCCCAGTGGTCTTCCGGGTGCGCTTCAAGGTTTTGGTTACTACCTTTAGAGCGCTCCATGGCTCAGGACCAGGGTACTTACGAGACCGCCTCCTGCCACCAATAGCCTCTCACCGACCAGTTCGCTCCCATAGAGAGGGACTCCTCAGGGTGCCGTCGGCCAAACAATGTCGACTGACGGCCCCCAGGGGGAGAGCCTTTTCTGTGGGGGCACCTACCATCTGGAACGGGCTTCCCCCGGAGTTACGAAACATCCAAGATTTACGCATATTCCGCCGTGCCCTGAAAACGTTTCTATTCCAACAAGCTGGTCTGGCCTAACTCTCCCTTTTAAATTGGCTTTTAAATTGGCTTTTTAATCAGGTTTTAGACCTCTTTTAGATAAATTTGGATGTTTTAATCTTTGAGCCAAATTACTTAATCTGTTTTTTAATAGTTTTTTTAACTTCTATATGTATTTGTAATTTATTGTGGCTGTTCACCGCCCTGAGTCCTTCGGGAGTAGGGCGGTATACAAATATGAAAAATAAAATAATAAATAAATAAATAAAACGCTCTGACCTGGTCCTGACTGAGGAGCCCACGAGGATCCGTGTCTCTCTCAACTGCGAAGGGGGACAAGTGAGCTTTTTTGATGCCAGGACAGCATCTTTGATCCATACACTCTCTGATGCTTCCTTGGTTGGAAAGACCCTTCTGCCCTGTTTCTGTTTGTTCAAAGGCGTCTGTGTGACACTCCCCTAAAAGAAGGGATAACCATAGACAAAAATTTGGAAAAATCCCTATTTACCAAGCAGGGATCTCCGAAAGCCTTTAAAGCAGAGATTCCTTAGCTTTTTGCTACTTCAGCTTCCTTTATTGTTCTATGCCACCCTGGTCAGTCATTATAAAGGAATAACCTGATCATCATTTTTATTTGTCTGGATAAAAAAAAAAGAGGTGTGCTAGGAGCTTTATCAGTGTTAGCAACATGTGTTCAGGTGTATCAGTATTAAAGATACTTTACAACTAAACCTATCAATCTTTTTATACTTGTGTAGGTTATCTACAACAATCGGATTACTGATTGTAAGATCGATTGTAATTTTATACAGTAGTTGTCTCATGGATTGTAGTTCCCTTTTTTGCAATTTTATGCCAATAAATTTATTCAGTAATACATTGAGTAATACAGTACTACAAGGAGCCTTGGTGACCCAGTAGACTAAAGTGCTGTTAAAGTAGCACTTAGCTGCCAGCTGCCTGCAATTACTGCGAGTTCAAATCTCACCAGGCTCAAGGTTGACTCAGCCTTCCATCTTTCCGAGGTAGGTAAAATGAGGACCCGGATTGTGGGGGCAATAAACTGACTTTGTATAAAAAAGAACACCGCTTAGGGGGGCTGAAAGCCCTACTAAGCAGGTATATATAAAAAGTATGAAGGCTATTGCTTAACGCATTGTAAGCTGCCCTGAGTCTCCAGAGAAGGGCGGCATATAAATCGAACTAATAAATAAATAAATAAGTGAATACATACATACATACATACATAAGAGGGAGCAGAGAAGGGAAGTGGGGCCTCCTGGCTCATCTGGCCTCCACCCCATAGAATGAGGGGGGGAGCAATACATGAAGACAGATTGGGAAAAGGGGGAGAAAGGAGGGCTGGGAAAGGTAGGGAGAAGTGTGTGAGGAAAGACAGAAAGGAGGAGGGAGGAGAAAAATGGAGAGAATCAAGGAAGGAGCAGAGGCAGCGGCAGGAGAGGCTAGCAAGCAGCAGGAAGGAGAGAGGAAGAAGGACCAACCAGACGTCTGACCACCACCCAACCGTGTGATCCGCCTGCTGAGGAGACAGCACAAGGGTCCAGCTGGAAGGACAAGATAGCAGAGTCCAGCTGAGCCGGGCAAGTGGGAGGATCCAAGTGGATGGGCAGCCCCATGATGGATTGTAAGAGGGAAAGGGGGACCTGGTCCCCAGAGACCCTTTCAGGGGTGACGCTACATCACCATCTTTCATGTCACAGTTGTTAAGTGAATCACTTCCCTTGTTAAGTTAGTGACACAGTTGCTAAGTGTGAATCTGACTTCCCCGTTGACTTTGCTTGTCAGAAGGTCACAAAGGTTGATCACACGACCAGGGGACCCTGTAACCGTCACAGATATGAGCCAATTGCCAAATGACTGAATGTTGATCATATAATTGTGGGGATGCTGCAATGGTCATAAGTGTGAAAATCTGTCATAGGGCACTTTTTAATGTCTATGTGCATTAAAAATGAGAAATGTTAAAATGCTTGTTTATTTGACTTCACAACCTACACATGGAGAGCCACTGATCTAATGATTAAAATTAAATTAAAAACATAATTAGCAGTATTTGATGCTGCTGGCTAGCCTGGCTAGGTGGCTCAGTGGCTAAGACGCTGAGCTTGTCGATCAGAAAGGTCGGCAGTTCGAATCCCTAGTACAGGTCTCCTGCATGAGCAGGGGGTTGGACTAGATGATCTCCACGGTCCCTTCCCACTCTGTTACTGTTACATGTGAATTGTTATAGTCCATCTCACACTCAGCCGGATGTTTAGAGTGAATTTGGCCTTTTGATCCACCTACTGAGTCCTTCCCAAGAACAGACAGTTGTTTGTTGGTTTCAAAGGTATCATTGTAGGATGTAAGCTCTTCCAAGTAATGCAACTATCATAAATACCTGCCAGTCTGAAAGCACCCAAATTGTGACTACAGGGACACTGCAACAGATGTTAAGTGTGAAAATGGTTTTAAGCCCTTTTTTTCCCAGAGCCGTTTGTACCTGGTTGCTAACAAATAGTCATAAATTGAAGGTTACTTGTAACTCCTTTCGTCCTTATTAAATTTTATTGTGTTCCCTTTAATCCATCAAGATCAGTTTCAATGTTATATAAAGCTTCTGATTGATTACGGAGTGGGCGGAAATATAGGGGAAAGTCTGAGGGAAAGCTGAGGAAAGGGGAGGGGGAGGAGGAGGAGGAAGGGGAAAGAGATGGAGAGAAAGGGAGGGAGGCAGGGGAATCGAAGGAGGAGCAGAGACAGGAGAGAGAGAGAGAGGGAGAAGGGCCGACTGGCCATCTGATCACCCCCACCGCTGCCTGATCCGCCTGCTGAGAGGAGACCCCAGAAGGGACCGGCTGGAAGGAGGAGACAGCAGAGTCCAGCCGAGCAGGGCAAGTGGAGGGGCCTGAGCAAAGGGACCAGAGTGGAGTGGCAGCCACAAGGAATGGACAGTGGCCCTTTCGGGGGTTGAAGTCAATCAATCAACCAATCAGAAGAGACCCTATATATACCATTTGAAACCCACCAGTCATAAAGGGGCCGTGATTCCCCACCTCTCCATTAGCAGAATGTGTGGATCAATAATTGATGGGGGGGGAGGGGATCCCATGAATGTTGGCTTCTCCCCAATATTTTAAACTTGTTTACTCTCTTTAACAGGATCAATTGTAACTGATCGGGGTTCGTCCCAGGGATGTTTGCTCCTCTCCAGTTTTTGAAACGATTTTCCCTTTAACGAGCTGGTTGGGCTGAGAATAGCTGATCGGGGCTCCGTCCCTTGAATTTTTCCTCCTCCCCAATTTGTTCCTTTTAAAATACTGCAGTTCTTCTTTAAGAAGCCAGCGAAGATGCCCGCAAGACCAACAATTCATTTCGGTTTCCCGTCTGGGCAGAGCCCAAAGGCGGCCACCTGATTCGGAGGAAAAGAAGCAAAACTTCACTTTCTCTTTCGTTGTCCCGGCAGAGGAGGCGGCGATGGCGGCCGAAGCGCCCTTGCGGGATTTCGTGGCAGAAGCCGCCTGCTCCCTTTGCCAGGACTTTTTCCAGGACCCCCTGCTCATCCCCAAGTGCGGCCACAACTTCTGCCGGGGCTGCCTGACCCGCAGTTGGGGGGCGTCGGAATCGGAGGCTTCTTGTCCCCAGTGCGGACAGACCTTCGCGCCCCGCAGCGTCCTCCGCAACAGGCAGCTGGCACGGATGGCTGAAGTGGCCAGGCGATGCAGAAGTCCTTGGTGCTTCTGCCCGAAGCCCCGGGAACCCCTCAAGCTCTTCTGTAAGGACCACCAGTCCCTCATCTGCTTGGTCTGCGACCGATCTAGAGAGCACAAGGGCCACTCGGTGATCCCTGCGGAGGCGGTTTTCCAGGAGTACCAGGTAGGAGTCAATGAGGAAGAATCGCTGGGGAGGGGAATCCAGTCTTTGGAACCGTTTACTTGCTTCCTCCTGCTTTATCCCACCCCTTATCTCCCTGCCTGCAATTTTTAAAAAACAGGTTGACATCCCTGTTGTCACTGATCAAAATTCAGATGCTTGTCAGCTGTCATATTATGTTGTCCTGGGCTCTTGTGATCACCCTTTGCCACCTTCTGATAAACAAAGTCAATGGGAAAGCCAGATTTGCTTAATAGCTGTGTGACTAACCTGACAACTGCAATGATTCACTTAACAACATTCGGAAGAAAGGTTGTAAAATGAGAGAAAACTTCACTTCACTGTCTTGCTTAGCAACGGAAATGGCCTGTAGGGAGAAATAGGCTCCCTTTGCCAGCTCCCTTTCCACATTTGCTCTAGAGCGAAATTGTCATGGAGTCCTCCAAAATCTTGAGTGCAGACCCCAAAAACCACTCCTCCTGGATCCACCCAAACTTTCATTTCTCAGTGATGCTTCTGGGATGACTGCAACCAGGAGATTCAGGCAGCTCACTTTAATGCCCTTGCAGGGAGTCCTCGACTTAGAACCGTTTTTTTAGTGACTGTTCAAAGTTACGATGACAATGAAAAAAGTGACACGTTTTTCTCTCTTGTGATCATTGCAGGCATTCCATGGTCACATGATCAACATTTGGACGTTTGCCAACTGTCATGTATTTATGATGATTGAATATACTATGTCTTCTAACTTGGTCTTCCCTCCGATGTCATTCTTTACAGAAAAGAAACTCAAAACTTATATTTTCTCTTCAGATCAAGGTGGAGGATTGCCTGAAGGCTCAGAAGGAGCAGAAAGAAAAAATAGTTACATACAAAGGAGACACAGAGCAAACAGTGCAGGAGATGCTTGTAAGTATTGATCCAAGGATGAGGAACTTCTGAGCTAATAGGAAGGAGAACCCCATCCGCCATCTTTAATAATAGGCAGCCGGTTTGTTAAGTACAAGTTCTGACTGAAATTAATTCAAAGACTGTGTAGGGCACAGAACTTGGTCTTAACCTGGGGACTAAGATGTCACCATTGGCTGAATGAGTCTCAGTTGGGTTAAGTGCCCCTATCCCATGAGCTGTGTTCTATATAATGGGTTTCTTTTGTTTAATAAATTAATGCAAACTGTATTTCATCCTATTGAAAAAATTGTGAACATAAACATTTTTCTGTCTACTGTTTTGGAATCGCTGATTACCAAGAAAATTTTCATGAGAGGTCATTAAACTAGAACCTTTAAAAAAAGTTTTTAAAAAAACCCTTTCCCCCCTATGCTTTTTAATATCAAATGGGTTTTTTGTCTCCTTCGGATATTCTCCCACCTCATTTCTGGATTCTTCAAGGAATCTGTTTAATTATTATAACAATTAAAATAAAAGTAAAAATAACTAAGTATAACAATTAAAATAAAATAAAAGTATGTCTTTTGTCTTTCTTGTTCTAGGACCTTATCAAAGAACTGAAAGAAAATGTAGTGGCTGAATTCAGAGAGCTACAACTCTGGTTAGAAGGACAGGAGAAGCTTCTATTGACTAAAATGGAAGAGACAGAGAAGGATATTATGGCAAGAAAGGAGGAGGGTTTGGCCAAGCACATGGAGGAACTGGGCTCTCTTGACCATCTCATCCAGGAGATAGAAGAGAAGCTTCAGCAGCCAGCCAGCAAACTCTTACAGGTGAGGCAGGAAGTTGAGATCATAGAATCCTAAGGCTGGAAGGGACCTTGGAGGTCTTCTGGTCCAATCTTCTACCCAAGGCAGGGGACCTTATAACCATCCCCCCAAAATGGTTGTCCAAACTATTATTGGAATCCTTCAGTGATGGAGCACCCAGAACTCAGGGAGGCAGGCTGTTCCACTGAAAAATATTTGTCACTGTCAGGAAATTCTTCCTTATTTTAGCTTGCATCTCCAGATGAGCTTCCACCCCTTTTCCCTGTGAGAGCCCTTCAAGTGTTGGAAGATGGCTGTTGTGTCTCCCCTAAGCCTTTACTTCCTTAGGCTAAGCATACTGAGTTCCCTTAGCCACTCATTATATGGTTTGACTTCCTGGCCTCTTACCATCTTCATTGCTCCTCTCTGCATTCTTTAGCCTCTCCACAGAATACTCTTTTTAACTCTTTCCTTTTTTTTCTTTCATAAATTTAATCAAAATTATAATAGTGAAAAGTACCAATGGAAATAAAGAAAATAGGGAAATGGAGAAGGAAAAGAATGGGAAAGATGTGTAGGATAAAGGGAAAAAAAATGTCTCTCAACTTTTTTTCTGCACAATAAAATACAAAATAAAATTACAGCCTTAACGTTTTAATTTTGCATATTTAGTAATTATTAGCCATGTCTATAAAAACAGAGTAGTCTAAGAAGGAAAACCAAGCATCAAGAATTCATCTTTTTCTATCTCGAGCACAAAGTTTAGAAGCAGCTTCCAAGAAGCAGCTGTTTAGAAACAACAGGTTATATCGAATTAAAGCAGTCAATGTTTTCATTTTTTCTAGCTCCATCATTTTTTCCATCCGTTTTTCTCTTGTGGGGATTGATATATCTTTCCATGTCTGCATGTAGGATTCTGGCTGCATTCGGTCAAGTTGAAAATCTTTTTTTCAACTCCTCATTTAGTAAACTTTTTGACTCTTTCTATGGAAAGGAAACTGGAAGGTATGAAGACTACAGGTAGTCCTTGACATATCAGCACACTTGGACTCGAAATTTCTGTTGCTGAGGGAAACAGTTGTTAAGTTAATTTTGCCCCATTTCACGACCTTTCTTGCCGCTGTTGTTAAGTGAATCTCTCCAGTGGTTAAGTTAATAACACGTTTGTTAAATGAATCCGGCTTCCGCATTGACTTTGCTTGTCAGAAGGTCACTAATGGTGATCACATGACCCCACGACCCTGCAACCGTCATAAATATGAATCGGTTTCCAAGTGGCTGAATTTGATCATCTGACCATGGGGATGCTGCAAGAGTCTTTAAAAAAAAAAAGTTTATTTATAACACAGTAAAACAATACAAGACATACAACACTTATATACAAGACTCTTTTTACAGCTTTTTCATAGTGGTCCTTCCTTATTATTTACTATTTCCACAAATTTTACTTCATCTCATTCCAAATTACTATCTGTCCCCATCATTTCATTTACAATATATTTCTCTTTTTCATTTCAATTGCTAAATTGTATTTTACCAATTTTTCCCATTATTTTTGGACATTTCTTGATCTCCCCCTTATTTTTCTTCTTCATTTTTCCTTTCCTCCAACCACTCATACCATCTATACCAAATTGTATAGTATTCTGTATCCTCTTTTTCTGCAAGAGCTTTAAGTGTGAAAAATGATCATAAATAATTTTTTTCAGTGCCGTGGTAAATTTGAATGGTCACTAAATGAACTGTTTAGTCAAGGACTACCTGTAATGGCTAATATTAGGGATACATAATGTAATTCAGAAAAAGCAGGAATTCAAAGTTCTGGTCAATTGTCTATATATTCTTCACGATTTTAAGAATGGCTGCTTAGGGTTCCTATTCCATATTGGAGGATGTAGTGCTGGGTATTCTTTGTGGGGTCTCCCCCTCCCCTTAATCTCCAGGCCAAGGAGAAACCCAACACTGATCACCTTTTTCAAAGTATTATAACCACTTGGATTTTCCAAAGTGCCTTGATTCTGGAAGCATAAATGCAGGGGATTTTTTTATCCTATTGATGCACTATTTTGTTTTTCAAATAGTCTTTTCTTTTTGCTAAAAGAACTAAACTAAACTATATATAAATATATATGTTCTGTAATTGTGTTGGATTCAACTGGGGTCTAATTTTTTTTAGACAAGAAAGTAAAAACAATACCTCTCTAAAAGAGCGGGGGGGAAAGAGCAATGGATTTGTTAAAAAAATGGAAGTATTTTGTATGTCTGTTAGTGTCTGGTTGTACAGAGGTTTCACTTATGTATTTTGTGACTCTAAGAATTTAATTTTCTGCCTAGGAAATGGCTCCTTTCAGTGCTTTGTCTCTTTATTTTTTAGGACATTGGAAGCATCTTGAAGAAGTAAGTAAATCCACCCTTTTCTTTACAGTCTCAGAGATCAGCAGCTCCACCAGCAGTTTTCCTATTTTGGAAAGATCTTTCTTTATTTCGCAGTATTTTATTGTAAAGATAACGTACTGTATTTCAGGGCTTTTTAGACATTTCCTCAGACAACCTCAACACAATATAATTAGCAATATTTGATATGATCAATTATTATGTTGGTTGCACACTCAGGCAGAGGTTTAGACTGAATTTGCCTTTTTATCCATTTATTGAGTCCTTCGAAATAAGAGACAGATGTTTGATGGTTTTAAAAGTATCATTGTAGGATGTAAGCTCTTCCAAGTAATGCAACTATCATAAATACACACCGGTTGCCAATCACCCGAATTGTGAATACAGGAACACTGTGACAGATGTTAAGTGGGAAAATGGTTGTAAGTCAGTTTTTTGAGAGCCGTTGTAACTGGTTGCTAACAAATAGTCATAAACTGAAGGTTACTTGTAACTGAATTTGTCTATATTAAATTACATTGCATTAGTTTAATCCAGTGGTTCCCAAACTTTTTCAGTCCACCGCCCCCTTGGTGCTACAAACTCATCCTCAGTGCCCCCCACCCTCACCCCATATAAATAGCATTGTTCGGAATAGCGGTTTGCACGGCCCACTAAGGAAGATAGTAACAGTAAAATACAAAACTGTAACAATTAATTGCACATTTATTCAAAATCCAATTTAAAAATCTTTTGTTAATTCAACAAAATTGTTGAACATGATCCAGTTATACCAGGTTTTCAAAGTCTGATAATCATTTATCAAGAACCTTAGCAACTACTTACTTAGTAAACTCAGTAAAATTTAGTAACTACTTTGCTGTTCAGTAAATTCTTTTTTTTTAATTTATTTTTTTTTAATTGAAAAAGTTTTACAATTACATTTTCTCCCCATTTCCCCCCCCAACCCTCCTTGACCTCCCTAACCCTCCCTAACCCCCCCTAACCCTCCCCTCCCCCCCGGACTTCCACAAAATATAATCCAAATCAAAATCCCCTTTTTATAAAACTTGAACCCCTCCACCCCCTGTATATTTTTCACATCTTCACAAAATTCAATTGTTCTATCTCTATATAATACTTTCAGTTAAAAGCTATCTGATATTTCCTAGTTTGATACTTATTCTGCACATAATCTATCCACTTTTTCCACTTCCATACATAAGTTTCTTGTGAGCGATCTTTTAAATATGCTGAAATCTTTGCCATTTCTGCGAAACTGGCCATCTTCAAAGTCCATTCATCAATAGTAGGCATAGCTTCATTTTTCCAATATTGGCCTATCAGTAATCTCGCTGCTGTTATCATATACAATATCAACTTTGTTTCACCCAATGTAAAACCCTTAACTATACCCAATAAAAACAATTGTGGAGAAAACTGAATTTTTTTTCTTCAAAACATTCTGCATAACCCACTAGTAAATTCTTAATGTGATGGATGGGCTTGATGAAGTGATACCAGTTTCCCAATGTCTGGTTTTAAGTCACTTAGCGGGAGTCTTAAATCACCACGTTCAGTAATCTGGAGTCGATTTCTCTGCTTGGAGAGAAGTTGAATGACCACACTGAAACCACGTTCCACCAAATATGATGTTGGAAATGAAACAAGGAGCTTCTTAACCACTGTCCCTAGTGCAGGATAGCGAACAGAAATTTCCTTCTGTAATCAAAACTCTTGGCACGATTTCTTAAACTTTGGCTTCAGCTCAATGTCATTTTGCAACTCTATTAGTTGATCCTCCACTACCCCATCTTCCTCAGTATCTGAAAAGGGATTTATCACCCAGTCTGGAATTTCCATCAAAAGAAGATCCTGATATTGCTCAGACATATCTTTATGCAGCAGGTCCAAATGGTCACAAAAAACTTGCAGATCATCATCTTGTATCCCACCTTTCTCTTCTAGCTCGGACAAGCTCGGAAATTGGTATAGCTCGCGATGGCCTATATTGCGCTTGAATAGAGTTAACTTTGAATTAAACGTAGAGATGACAGATTTGGCCTTAATAAGATTGACCTCATTTCCTTGCAACTGCAAATTCCCTTCATTGAACTTTGCAAACAGTTCTGATAAATAAGCAATGTCATGCTTGATCTCTTTGAGTTCATCACTAAAGTAATGACTGATGGCCACCTAATGTCTTCACCTCTGCAGATTCTCAAAGATTTCTGAGACCAGTGTTGAATACTTAATTTCAGTAGTGACCAATCCCAGTCTTAAAATGAGTTTAGAATCAGTGGGAGTCACTGATAACAATGAACTCCTAGCTACTGATAATGAGTCCAGTCCTGCCTTTCTTTTCCTTCTGTCCACGTTTTGCAAGTACTTTTTCCAGGCATATGTTTTATTCTACCGGATACAAACCATTATTGTTAGGGAAAAAATGGGTCTTCCAAGCAATTTTAAAAGACACTGTCAGAATGAGTTTGCTCTCAGCCCCACTTGTGGCTCCTTGAAAAGCACCTCCCCCCACGCTCCAACACCTGAGGAGACAGGGGTGTCTAGAATTAAAACGTGGTTCAAATCCCTAGTATAGTCCTTCTGCGTGAGAAGGGGGTTGCTAGATGACCTCCAAGGTCCCTTCCAACTCTTACTGATACTGGCCCTGGCTTTCCTGGTGGAACAGCGGCAGTGGCAATGACAGCGGCAACAGCCCCCCCCCCAGCAGCCCATCTGGATCCTCGGCAGAGGGGTGGCAGGCCTGGCTGGCCGCATCCTAGCCACCCCGGGAAGGCCTCTGGTGATATCGGGGTCTGCGGCAAAGCTCCCGATTTCTAATAATAATAATAATAATAATAATAATAATAATAATAATAATAATAATAATAATAATAATAATAATAATAATAATAATAATAATAATAATAATAATTTTATTTCTATACCGCCCTTCTCCCGAAGGACTCAGGGCGGTGTACAGCCAATTTAAAAACACAAGACACAACAATGATTAAAAATTAAAATAATTAAATAGATTTGGCCGATTTAAAACCCCAGAAATTTAAAAAACCCCAATTTAAAATTATTATGTCGATAGCCCGGCCTGGCAGAACAACAGGGTCTTCAATGCGCAATGAAACACCCGGAGGTCAGAGATCTTACGTATTTCCGGGGGCAGTTCATTCCACAGGGCTGGGGCTCCCACAGAGAAGGCCCTCCCCCTGGGTGTCGCCAGCCGTCATAACTTGGCTGATGGCACCCTGAGGAGACCCTCTCTGTGGGAGCGGACTGGTCGGTGGGAGGCTATTGGTGGCAGAAGACGGTCTCGAAGGTACCCGGGTCCTATGCCATGGAGCGCTTTAAAGGTGGTAACCAATACCTTGAATTGCACCCGGAAGACCACTGGGAGCCAGTGCAGCTCGCACAGGAGGGGTGTCACGCGGGCACAACGAGTTGCACCCATAACCACCCGCGCGGCCGCATTCTGGACCAGTTGGAGCCTCCGAGTGCTCTTCAAGGGGAGCCTCATGTAGAGAGCATTACAATAGTCCAGCCGGGAGGTGACAAGGGCAGGAGTGACCGTGCGCAAGGCGTCCCGATCCAGAAAGGGCTGCAACTGGCGGATCAGGCGAACCTGATGAAAGGCCCTCCTGGCCACGGCCGTCATATGCTCTTCTAAAGACAGCCGTGCGTCCAGGAGGACACCCAGATTGTGAGCCCTCTCTGTGGGGGGCAAAGATTCACCCCCAATAGTCAGCGATGGCACCTGCTGACTATATCGGGACGCCGGAAGCCACAGCCACTCGGTCTTGGACGGGTTGAGTCTGAGCCTGTTCCTCCCCATCCAGACCCGCACGGCCTCCAGGCAGCAAGACATCATATCAAGGGCATCGTTGGGGTGGTCTGGGATGGAGATGTATAGCTGAGTATCATCAGCGTACAGATGACACTTCACCCCAAAACCACGGATGATCTCACCCAGCGGCTTCACATAAATGTTGAACAGAAGGGGTGAGAGGACCGACCCTTGTGGCACTCCCCATGCGAGACGCCTTGAGGTCGACCTCTGCCCCCCTGCCAACACGAACTGCGAGCGGTCGGAGAGCAAGGAGGAGAACCACCACAGAACGGTGCCCCCTATTCCTAACCCTCTCAACCGCCGCAGCATGATACCATGGTCGATGGTATCAAAAGCCGCTGAGAGGTCTAATAGGACTAGGACAGAGGAGCAACCCCTGTCCCGAGCCCTCCAGAGATCATCCACCAATGCGAACAATGCCGTTTCTGTGCTGTGCCCCTGCCTGAAGCCCGACTGGCACGGGTCTAGATAGATAGCTTCATCCAGGTGCCCGGGCAGTTCTCATGCCACCACACTCTCAACAACCTTCGCCACAAAAGGAAGGTTGGAGACCAGACAGTAGTTGGCTAATTCAGCTGGGTCTAGGGAAGGCTCCTTGAGGAGGGGCCTCACCACCGCCTCTTTCAAGGCGGCGGGAAAGGCACCCTCACTCAGAGAAGCAGTTATAATCCCCTGGAGCCAGCCTCGTGTAACCTCCCGGGAGGCCAGTACCAACCAGGAGGGACACGGGTCCAATAAACATGTGGCGGCACTAATCCTATCCAGAACCCTGTCCACATCCTTGGGAGCCACAGGATCAAACTCCTCTCAGATAATATTCTCAAGACCTGCCCCTGTCTTCTCCCCTGG
The DNA here is from genome assembly GCA_022577455.1 of Arizona elegans. Lineage (NCBI taxonomy): Eukaryota > Metazoa > Chordata > Lepidosauria > Squamata > Colubridae > Arizona > Arizona elegans. The sequence goes on from JAKOOJ010000003.1 coordinate 153,761,325, forward strand.
ACTCATCCAATCGGAGTCCAAGCCATCCTGAATCCGAGTGACTTTATCATGCAAAAATTGCACAAAATCCTCAGCGCGGCCCTGCAAGGGATCTTCCCGCACTCCCCCCCGAAGAAGGGAGTGGGTCACCCTAAACAGGGCGGCTGGGCGGTTCTCTGCAGATGCGATAAGAGCGGAGAAATGGTTAGATTTCGCCACTTTTATCGCCACTAGATAGGTCTTGATATAAGACCTCACCTGTGTCCGGTCGGAATTGGATTGACTAGTCCTCCAAATGCTCTCTAGGCATCTTTTCCGATGCTTCATCTCTCTCAGCTCCTCGGAGAACCAAGGAGCCAATTGAGATCGGCATCGGGTCAGAGGCCGCAAAGGCACGACGCAGTCCAAAGCTCCGGCGGCCGCACTCTCCCAGGTGGCCACCAGCTCTTCAGCCGAGTCGTGTGCCAGAGTCTCAGGAAATGGCCCAAGCTCCGTCAGGAACCTTTCGGGGTCCATCAGGCGCCTGGGACGGAACCATTTGGTCTGTTCCGTCTCCCTGCGGCGGGGGAAAGCGGTAGGAAAGTCTAAGTGAAGGAGCGAATGATCTGTCCATGACAAGGGTTTGATATCTAGGTCCCCTCTACCAAGATCATTCAACCACTGACCAGAGACAAAAATCAGGTCCAGAGTGTGTCCCCCTATGTGAGTTGGGCCTTGAACTAACTGGGTCAGGTCCATGGCCATCATGGAAGCCATGAACTCCCGAGCCGCCTCTGACGCCTCACCCGCAGACGGAAGGTTGAAATCCCCCATGACAATAAGTCTGGGGGTGTCAACCGCCACCCCGGCAATAACGTCGAGTAGCTCGGGCAGGGTCGCTGCCACGTGGCAGGGAGCCAGGTACGCAGTCAGCAAACCCATCTGCACCCCACGGCCCCACTTCACAAAGAGGGACTCACATCCGGCTATCTGAGGAACAGTGGTCTCCCTCAGACAAAGACTCTCCCTAATAATCACCGCCACTCCCCCACCCCTCCCCTGGGCCCTTGGCTGATGAAATGCACGGAAACCTGGTGGGCACATTTCAATGAGGGGAACCCCCCCCCTCTTGGCCCAACCAGGTCTCGGTAATACCTGCCAGGTCCACATACCCCTCTAAAATAAGATCACAAATGAAGGGGGCTTTATTAACGACCGACCTGGCATTACACAACATCAGCCGCGGACCCTGGGCCTGAGACTCTGCACAACCCAGGACATGAGTCGCACATTGGGGGCCGGGGTGCGTAATTGCTCGTAAACAGTGTGTGCGCATCCCCAGCACATGATATGGCCCCCTGCGCCCATCATACCTGCCCCTCCCACTCATTGTTTCAATTACACAGCCCTTCCTATCGTCCCCCTGCTCCCCGGTTAAATTTCCTTTCACGACCCCTCTGTTGCAGCCAATCAACCCATCACCCTGCTCAGTTGCTATCTGAACGCCCCCCCAGGTCCACTTTTACACCCCCCTTCCTTCCTCCCGGTCCCCTTAAGGTTAAAAATTTAGCTAAAAAACCCCTCAACCCCCTTCTCGCACCATGCCTCTTTCTTACCGTTGTACAGGGACGGGCTGCGGTGGGCAAACTTCAAAAGTTCTTGCGCCACCACCTGCAGTGCTTGCTTGGAGCTGGTTTGGAAAGGGGAAAAACGCAGCTGAATTAGGCAAGACACCCTCCCCCCCAGATCCCTCCAAACGGGTCTCCCTTCGGTAGCCTCCCTGCTGAAAAGCTTTCCTGCTTCTCTTCTACCTGCATTTTGTTACCGGCTCTGCACCCAGGTAGCGGCCGGTGGCCCCGGGTAGCAGCGTCTTGTTGGTTTCTTTGGGGGGGGTGGGGGGTGGAGAGCCAGTAAGAGTGTGCAGGTAGAGAAGCGGGAAATGCTTTTCATGCCCCCAGCTCATTCGCTGCAAGAAAGAGTGGGCGCTCGGAAGAGCAGGCTCTGTTTGGGTGAGTGATCACTGTTGGGTCGTGTAGTTCAGTGGGGAGGCTACCGAAGGGTGACCCGTTTGGAGGGATCTGGGTTGGGGGGTGTCCCGCCTAATTCGGCTGCGTTTTTTCTCTTTCCAAACCAACTCCAAGCAAGTGCTGCAGGTGGCAGTGCAAAAGCGGAGGGTAGAGCCGAGGATTTTGTTCAATATCTGTATGACAAAATCGCTCAGATTCGGGAAGATCTGGACTCCGACTGGGTAGTCTCAGGGGGAGGGACTGGGGTAGGTCTTGAGAATGTTATCTGGGATGAGTTTGATCCTGTGACCCCTGAGGACGTGGACAGGATTCTGGGTAGACTGAACGCGACCACTTGTTTATTGGACCCGTGTCCCTCCTGGTTAGTGCTGGCTTCTCGGGAGGTGACACGAGGCTGGTTCCAGGGGATTATAAATGCTTCGCTGGGTGAGGGTGTCTTTCCTGCCGCCTTGAAAGAGGCGGTGGTGAGGCCTCTCCTCAAGAAGCCTTCCCTGGACCCAGCAATGTTGGTAAATTATCGTCCGGTCTCCAACCTTCGTTTTGTGGCGAAGGTTGTTGAGAGTGTGGTTGCGCAACAGCTCCCCCAGCACCTGGATGAAACGACGTATCTGGATCCGTTCCAGTCGGGCTTCAGGCCTGGGTACAGCACGGAAACGGCATTGGTCGCATTGGTTGATGAACTCTGGAGGGCTCGGGACAGAGGGTGCTCCTCTGTCCTGGTCCTGTTAGATCTCTCAGCGGCTTTTGATACCATCGACCATGGTATCATGCTGCACCGGCTGGAAGAGTTAGGGGTGGGAGGCACTGTGTTGCGGTGGTTCTCCTCCTTTCTCTCTGACTGGTTGCAGTCTGTGTTGGCAGGGGGACAGAGGTCGACCCCGAGGCCCCTCATATGTGGGGTGCCGCAAGGGTCGGTCCTCTCGCCTCTCCTGTTCAACATTTATGTGAAGCCGCTGGGCGAGATCATCCGTGGTTTCGGGGTGGAGTACCATCAGTACGCTGATGACACTCAGCTGTACATCTCCACCCCGGATCACCCCAACAATGCCCTTGAAATGATGTCCCGGTGCCTGGAGGCCGTACGGATCTGGATGGGGAGGAACAGGCTCAGGCTCAACCCATCCAAGACCGAGTGGCTGTGGTTTCCGACATCCCGATATAGTCAGTTGACGCCATCACTGACTATTGGGGGTGAATCATTGGCCCCCACGGAGAGGGCTCGCAACTTGGGCATCCTCCTGGACTCACGGCTGTCTTTAGAAGAGCATTTGACGGCCGTGACCGGGAGGATTTTTTATCAGGTTCGCCTGATTCGCCAGTTGCGTCCCTTTCTGGATCGGGACTCGTTACGCACGGTCACTCATGCCCTCGTCACCTCCCGCCTGGACTATTGTAATGCTCTCTACATGGGGCTCCCCTTGAGGAGCACCCGGAGGCTCCAACTGGCGCAGAGTGCAGCCGCGCGGGTGGTAATGGGAGCGACATGGCGCTCCCATGTAACACCTCTCCTGCGCGAGCTGCACTGGCTCCCAGTGGTCTTCCGGGTGCGCTTCAAGATTTTGGTTACCACCTTTAAAGCGCTCCATGGCTTAGGACCTGGTTATCTACGGGACCGCCTACTACCACCAATAGCCTCCCACTGGCCAGTACGCTCTCATAGAGAGGGACTCCTCCGGGTGCCGTCAGCCAAACAGTGTCGACTGGCGGCCCCCAGGGGGAGAGCCTTCTCTGTGGGGGCACCTACTATCTGGAATGAGCTCCCCCCGGAGATACGGAGGATCCCGGATCTGCGCTCCTTCCGCCGTGCTGTGAAGACCTTTTTATTCCATCAAGCGGGCTTGGCCTAATCTCTTCCCTTTTTAAATATTTAAATTTTAATTCTGTTTTTTAAATTATTGGGGTGTTTTAATTTGTCTGGGCCAAATAATTTAATTTGATTTTATTGGGTTTTTAAATTTTGTGTATCTATGTATTTTATTGTTGGCTGTTCACCGCCCTGAGTCCTTCGGGAGTAGGGCGGTATACAAATCAAATAAAACTGAAAACTGAAACTGAAAAGCTGCTGACGTTTTGCACCGCAGCCAATCCCCTTACCACGGTAAGAAAGAGGCATTCGGTGAAATTGGGAGCTTTGCTGCCAACCCTGATGTCACCAGAGGCCTTCCCAGAATGGCTAGTATGCAGCCAGCCAGCCAGCCAGGCCTGCCCCCCCTCCCCCACGCGGCAGTTTACCTTGATCCTGGGCAGCATGGCCCTGGTGGCGGCCAGCCAGGCCTGCTGTCCTCCCCAGGCCTCCCCCCCCACCCCCACAGCCCTCCTCCTTCCTGGGCAGCACGTCACTGGTGGCAGAAGCCAGTCAGGCATGCCGCCCCCCCAGCCCCTCCCCCCATCGGCGGCAGCCCACCTGCAACTTACCAAAAGTTAGGAAGGCAACGGCAGTCAAGCGGGCGAGGAGCAGAGCAGCTGGGCCTGGGCCGAGTGGTTCGGGCAAGCAGCGACCGACAGCAAGCATGGAGAGCAATAAGAGAGCATCCAAGAGTTCAGCCTCACATGCATGGTAAGAGGAGCTGCCCAGTGGCATGCGCGCCCCGGGAAACAAACTTCCGGTTTCTGATGCACACATGTGCACTGTCCAGCTAGTCTGATGATCTGAGCTTTGGGTTGCGGACCCGGAAGAGGAATGGCCGATGCCGCGCATGCCAGGTGACATGGCTCCACATGCCGCCTGTGGCACGCGTGCCATAGGTTTGCCACCACGGACTTACATATCACATCAGATTTGAGAAGAGCTACAGTTGCAGGGGGGAGCCCAATTCCAGCACTTCTCTGCCACCCCCCTTGCCTCTTAGCGCCCCCTAAGTCATCCCACCCACTTTGGGAACCACTGGTTTAATCTATGAAGATCAGTTTGAATGTCATATCCATCTTCTTTTTGATTACCTACCTCACCCATATTAGCCATCAGTCATTTGGTCAGATACAATCCTGTCAGTGTATAAGAAATTATGAGCTGGGATAGCCATAACAACAAGTCAGCCAATGGGAACTGTTTGGTGACTAAGAAACAGGATCTATTGTGAGCCATGGGAGATGGCTCGGAGCCTGGGCGGGGCTTAGCTTGACTGATCTGTATATATATAAGAGTTACTTTGTCCTTGCAATATAGCTTCTGTGTTTCTGAGTTCTGGTTATTCTGGTCCTGGCTTCGACTGCATGGGTATTGTATACATGCATCATGCTGTATATTATTGTATATAAAGAAGTTTCTTGTATAAATGAATCCTGCTGAATTATTTACTTGTGTGCTGGTTGGATTGCTGCAAACTCTGACAAATCCATTGTTTTGGCCAAGAGATTCACAAGAATTTTGAAGAGTACGGAGCCCAAAACTGGAACTTAGTTGCCTCTACTAGATCTCTTGTTTAACTTGATGAAGGTAGATGAGTGCAGTTCTGGGTCAGGAGTGCCCATATTTGACTAGCTAGCCAGAGAATTGACTGAAGCCTGGGAAACAGGGCCCTTGTCAGTCAACAGGAGTGCTGATTTATCTTTATCTTTATCTTTATCTTCTTTATCTTTATTCAAATTTCTATACCGCCCTTCTCCTTTCGGACTCAGGGCGGTGAACAACCAGAAATAAAACATTTTATACACAAAAGTTAGAATAAATTTAAAATTATTAAATAAATTTGGCCCATTAATTTAAAACATTCCAATTAAAAGCTGGTATTAAAAGTACCATCTTGTCAGTCAACAGGAGTGCTGATTTCCCACCATCTTACTAGGTACTTAGGATGTGAGGACAGGGCAACACAAGAAAACGACAATCAATGATTTCATAGCTGTCCATCAACACCCCACTTAACAACTAAAGGCCATACACAACCAGGAACCACATAAATACAAGGCATAGAACAGCCCAATGCACACATTCTGGAGAGAGTGTTCCAATATTTGAGGGTCTGTCACAGAGAGAAGGGGGTCAATCTGTTTTACAAAGCACCTGAAGGCCAGGCAAGGAATAATGGATGGAAACTGATCAAGGAGAGATTCAACTTAGAAATAAGGAGAAATTTTCTGACTGAGGACAATCAACCAATGAAACAGCTTCCCTCCGGAAGTAGTGGGAGCTTCATCACTGGAAGTTTTCAAGAAGAGGCCGGACTGCCACCTGTCAGAAACAATGTGGGGTCTCCTGCTTAGGGGTTGGTGGTGTGTGTGTTGGACTAGATGACCTACAAGGTCCCTTCCAACTCTGTTATTCTGTTATTTTGTCTTGCCAGGTACCAGGCTAAGGAAACATATGAGAATCCGGTGGATTTACTTCTAGAGCCAAAGTGGACAACCTGGGATCACAGCGATATGACTGAGCTTCTGAAAGGTGCCATGAAAAAACTGAGAGGTAAAAAACAGCCACCAAGGTTTTACACTGGATGACATTTTGAGCATCCAAGAGAGATTCTGGGTCAATTATTTATTTATTTGTTTTATTTTATTCGGGTTATATGCTGCCCTATCTCACAATGGACTCAGGGCGGCTCACAATAATAAAACACAAGCCACAATACAAAATAAAATCTAAAATCTAAAAAATTTAAAATTTAACCCTTAAAACCCCCATCATCAGTCCAGGTCCAGGTCCAGGTCAATGTCACATGGATCAAAGAGGGATCAATTTCAGGATCAGTGTCTAATTAGGATTGTAAATTGAGACTACCTGTATTCTTCGTAGCCCAAACCCAAATGCCCTGATCACTGGGGAAGCAGAATAAGTTTCCACTAAGTATAATGGAATACATACAGGTAGTTCTTGACTTACAACCTCAGTAGAGCTGAAAATTTCTGTTGCTAAGCAAGGCAGTTGTTAAGTGATCTGTGCCCCATTTTATGAACTTTTTTGCCACAGTTATTCAGAAAATCACGGCAGTTAAATGAATCATGGTTGATTAATGAATCGGGATTCATGCATTGACTTTGTGTGTGAGAAGCTCCCCAGGAAGGTTGAAGAGGACAATCCCAGAATCATGGGATGCTGCAACCATCGTAAATACAAGCTGTTTCCCAAGTGCCCGAATTTTGATCAAGGGACTGTGGAGGCTGCAACAGTCATAAGTGTGAGAACTGGTCATAAAACACTTTTGTCAGTACTGCTATAACATCACTAAAAAAAATAGTTGTAAATTGAGGACTACCTGTATATGGAATTTATTTATTTATTTTTATTATTTATTAGTCTAATTTATATGCTGCCCTTCTCCGTAGACTCAGGGCGGCTTACAATGCATTATAGCAATAGCCTGCATACTTTTTTGTATATACCTGCTTAGTAGGGCTTTTGTCCCCCCCCCCTCCGCGGTGTTGTTCTATACAAAGTTGGCTTATTACCCCCACAATCCAGGTCCTCAATTTACCTACCCTGAAGGAATGGAAGGCTGAGTCAACCTTGAGCCTGGTGAGATTCGAACTTGCCCTAATTGCAGGCAGCTGGCAGCTAAGTGCTAGCATTTAATAGCACTTTAGTCCGCTGCACCACTGAGGTGCATATATAGTAGAATATATTTATACCTGATGGAATATATATAGCCACCAATGACATTCTGGCTTGTAGCTTTCCCTATTTCTTATTTCCTGATCTGAGGCCAGGGAAAGCAAACCAGGGAATCTGAGGGAGGCCCTTCTGTTGCTCCAATTCCAGTGATGAGATGCTGAATTCCTCTCTTTTCTTCCCCAGATACTCTGGAAAGTGGACTTCAAGTACAGGAAGGTAAATATGAGTTATAGGAATTGGAATTGCTTGCTATTTTAAGCTCTGATGCAGTAATGTGAAGAGAAACATAATAGATCAAAAAGAAAAATATAGGATTAATTACTATATAAGACTATGATGATCCAGTAAACTTTAATGATTATATGAGTTATGAACTTTTACTTGCCATTTATATATACACTATTAGCTAATGCAGTGGAGAAAAATTCCTTGTGTGTCTGATCACATTTGGCCAAATAAAGCTGTTCCGTTCCGTTCTGTTCTGTTCTGTTCTGTTCTACGCCTCTACTCCTACTCCGCTCTGTTCCGTTCTATACATACCATATTTTTTGGAGTGTAAGACGAACCTTTCCCCCCCTAAAAGAGGCTGAAAATTTGGGTGCAACTTATACTCCGTATGTAGCTTTTTGGAAGCTTTTTTCAGCCCCACCGAGGCACTAATGAAGCACTAGCAAGCAATCTTCCCAGCTTTGCCTGCTCCCTCAACTCCCTGAGTGAAGCAGTCTCCCTGCTTTGCTCCGACTCTCAGCTGTTCTTTAGAAGCTTTTTTCAGCCCTAACCAGGTACCAGCCGAGTGAAGCTTTGCCTGCTTTTCTCATTGCTGCTTCCTCTCAGCTGTGCCTTAGAAGCTGTTTTTTATCCCCAAGCAGGGGATAAAAAACCAGCAAACTAATGTGCTGAAGCTGACCAGACTAAGGACGATAGCCAGATGAATACCTGGTAGGCAGATTTTTTCCCCCTATTTTCCTCCCCAAAAACTAAGCTGTGTCTTATACTCCGGTGGGTCTTATACTCCGAAAAATACGGTAATCTAAAAATCTGAAGCCAATCTTGGTGTAGAATGAAATACCTGGACAAATGGGAAAATATGACCTGGGAGTGAAAGGAATCTTGAATTCCTACCAAGCTAATAACATCCTCTTGATTTTACTGCCTGACTATAAGTTGGTGAGAGACCAGGTCTTTGGGAGCAGAAATTAGGTCCTTTGGGTCAAAGCAAATAGCAAAGTTGGAGCATCAGGGTTGCCTCCACTCTGTGGGCCATCAGACTGATGAAAGCAGAGGTTTCCTGTATAAGATCCTCCCCTTTTGTACATCCCTGTGATACCCTGATGCTCGTAGAGAAAAAGATGGAGCCTCCTCACATCCCATCATGTGTCCTAAGTTACTTGTGGACTTCAGTTCCCAGAATTCCCCATCCAGGATGGCGAAGCTGGACGGTAATCAGCAGAGTGGCGGCCACATGGGAGACTAGAGACAAGGGGAATTGACCAGTGGAGCCAAGAGACGAAGAGCTGAGGGGAGGAGCCAAAAGCTGTACAGGTAGTCAACATATCCTGAAGGTGTGCAGCTTAGTGGCAGATGGAGGGGAGACAGATGGACTGGAAGATGGCGAAGGCAACCTAAGTGAATGGAAGGAGAAGGCCAGAGGAGCGCTGAACAGGCCGGCAGTTAACAGAGGATGGGACTAAGACAGTGGGAGAGCCCGAGTGCTTGGAGAAAAGGGAGCAGAGGGACCTGGACAATAGCAGCCCCATCAGCCATTGGAATTCTGTTAGTTGAAGTCTACAAGTCTTACAGTTGCCAAAGTTGGAGGACTCTTGACCAGGCAATGCTTAGGTGTTGTTTAAAAAAACAATGAGTCTTCCAGTCCTGGGTGGTGGGGGGGTGTTTGGAAGCTGAACTCCATTCACACAAGAGGGTTAAACTCTTGGGGGTGAAGACACAAACCAGACCTGCAGCTGAAGCTTTTGTTTTTCTCCTTCTTTCTCTTCCCCCTTACAGAGAATGTAACTCTGGATGCAGACACAGCCCATCCTGGCCTCCTTGAAGTCTCCCAAGATCTAAAAAATGTCAAAGGAGTTAATCCAATTGAAGGAAAATATCCCCCCATGATATTTTTACATTATGCTTCTGTCCTTGGCTGTCAGAAGTTCTCCACAGGGCGACATTTCTGGGAAGTTATTGTAGGAGGTACAGGAAGGTGGAGTGTAGGGGTTGCCAAAAAGCCAGTGAACATAACAGATGTTGATGAGGAGGCCAAGTTCTGGGAGTTTGGGAAATATTTAGGGAAATACGGGGCCATGTCTCCATCAAAAGTCTCTGACCTGGTCCTGACTGAGGAGCCCACGAGGATCCGCATCTCCCTCAACTGCGAAGGGGGACAAGTGAGCTTTTTTGATGCCAGCACATCAACTCTGCTCCATACACTCTCAGACACTTCCTTGGTTGGAGAGACCCTTCTGCCCTATTTCTATTTGGGTGAGGGCAGCTGTCTGACACTCCCCTAAAAGAAGAGATAACCATAAACAAAAATTTGGAAAAGTCCCTATTTGCCAAGCAGGGATCTCCGAAAGCCTTTAAAGCAGAGATTCCTTAGCTTTTTGCTACTTCACCTTTTTTTATTGTTCTATACCACCCTGGTCAGTCAATCAGTCCTTATAAAGGAATAACCTGATCAGCATTTCTATTTGTCTGGATAAAAATAATGAGGTGTCCTTGGAGCTTTATCAGCTTTAGCATCATGTGTTCATTTGTATCAGTATTAAAGATACCTTACAGCTAAACCTGTCAATCATGATTTTATATGTCTGTCACAGCTCTTCATCCCATTTATGGATCTTGCTTGTTTGTTTCATGTTAGTTGCAATCAATGATTGTGTAGGTGTCCATAACTCAGTATATTCTATAATCATCCCCTTCTTTTTTTTCTTTCCTTCCCCCTTTTATTTTCCTCCAGTTTCCTTTTAACACATAATTGTCATAATCCAAGGAACCCTAGCAGGGCTTCAGCAAGTATTACATTCGATATAAGCTTTATAGCCTCACAGGTATAGGAGGAGGAAGATGCGTTGGATATGTTTGCCACCTTGAGTTATTTGTAAAAATAATAAAGGGGAGATAAAAATAAATAAGGGGAGTGAAACTTAACTGATATGGTGACTTTGAATGCTGACAGCAGATCTCTGGAACCCCTCAAAGCATCTAAAGAACTGAAGATTGACAAGCTGCTGTTGGCAAAGGAGCAAATGAGGAATCCTAATGAACATACCTAATACAGGTAGTCCTGGACTTACAATTGAGCCCCAAATTTCTGCTCCCAAGTGAGACAGCTGTTAAGTGAGCTTTGCCCCATTTTAACTCTCACGGGGGAAGAAGGGAATGAAAAGGAGGAGGTTTTGGCAGGAAAAAGGAGGGGAGCAGTGGATAGAGAGAGAGGGCAAGAGGGATAGGTGGGTGTCTTTGGGGGCAAACCTGAGGGAGAAGGGAGAGAAGGGAAGTGGGGCCTCCTGGCTCACCTGGTCTCCACCCCACCAAGTGAGGGGGGAAGCGACTCATGAGGACGGGTTGAGGAAAGGGAGAGAAAGGAGTGGGGGGGGGGGAAGGAGGGAAAAGTGTGTGAGGAAAGGTTGAGAAAGGAGGAGGAGGAAGGAGATGGAGAGAAAGGGAGGCAGGCAGGGGAATCACGGGAGGAGCAGAGACAGTGGCAGGAGAGACCAGCAAGCAGGAGGGGGTGGGGGAGAGAGGAGAGAGAGCAAGAACTGTCTGAATAGCCATCTGACCCCCACCCAACCATGTGAGGGAGCTGAGTGGAGTGGCAGCCACAAGGAAAGGAGGGTAGCAGGGGAAGGCGCCTGGATGGTTGGAAAAGAAGACAAGGGGAATCTAACACATGACTCGGGGACCCTGCAACCGTCATAAATATGAGTCAATAGCCAAGCGACTGAATTTTGATCAAGTAATCATGAGGATGCTGCAATGGTCATAAGTGTGAAACACTCTCATAAAGCACTTTTTAATGTCTATATACATTAAAAATGAGAAATGTTAAAATGCTTATTATTTGACTTCACATATGTCAAATTGGGAGCCACTGATCTAGCCCAACAGACTATCAAAAGGGATGGGGATTATGGCCACAGTATCCCAAGGCATGTCAACAAACTCAAGATGGCAGCCAGCTCCGCCTTTTCCCTATATGTAAATAAGGGGTGGGGCTTCCCTCCCTTAGGCCTTTGTTGACTCCCTCTAGGGTTGTTTCTGTGTTGCATCTCCCCACTTCTGGGGAATATTTAAACGAGATTTAGATGCAAATGTTCTGTAAATTAGGTCCCAGCCCTAAACCTCTTTAGTAGTAGTACTGTAGTTGCAGTCATATTCATGGTTCCTTCCTTTCCTTTCCTTTCCTTTCCTTTCCTTTCCTTTCCTTTCCTTTCCTTTCCTTTCCTTTCCTTCCCTTCCCTTCCCTTCCCTTCCCTTCCCTTCCCTTCCCTTCCCTTCCCTTCCTTCCTTCCTTCCTTCCTTCGAAAGGTCTTCACCTGGTGCCAAAATGAGGCCACTGTGGGTGCCAATTAAGGGACTCTGGGGAGGTCATTCCAGAAATGACGTGTCACCAACAAAAAGGCAAGATGGGTTTCGCAACTTGGGTGTCCTCCTGGACTCACGGCTGTCTTTAGAAGAGCACATGACAGCCATGGCCAGGGGGACTTTTTATCAGGTCCGCATGATTCGCCAGTTGCGTCCTTTTCTGGATCGGGACTCGTTAAATACGGTCACTCATGCTCTTGTTACTTCCCGCTTGGACTACTGCAATGCTCTCTACATGGGGCTCCCCTTGAGGAGCACCCGGAGGCTCCAGCTGGTCCAGAATGTGGCCGCGCGGGTGGTTATGGGAGCGACGTGGTGCTCCCATGTGACCCCCCTCCTGCGCGAGCTGCACTGGCTCCCGGTGGTCTTCCGGGTGCGCTTCAAGGTTTTGGTTACCACCTTTAGAGCGCTCCATGGCATCGGACCGGGGAATCTACGAGACCGCCTTCTGCTACCAATAGCCTCTCACCGACCAGTACGCTCCCATAGAGAGGGGCTCCTCAGGGTGCCGTCGGCCAAACAGTGTCGACTGGCGGCCCCCAGGGGGAGAGCCTTCTCTGTGGGGGCACCTACCATCTGGAACGAGCTCCCCCCAGAGATACGGAAGATCCCGGACCTGCGCACGTTTCGCCGTGCTCTCAAAACTTTTCTATTTCAGCAAGCTGGCCTGGCCTAACTCCCCTCTTTTAAATTTTTTAAATTTTTTAATTTGTGATTTTATAAATTGGGTGTTTTAATCTGTGTTTCGGCCAAAATATTTAATAATTTTAAGGGATTTTTAATATTTGTATTATCTGTATTTTATCTTGGCTGTTCACCGCCCTGAGTCCTTCGGGAGTAGGGCGGTATAGAAATTTGATTAAATAAATAAATAAATAAATAAATAAATAAAGATAAAGGAGGGGGCTTGGGACTCTGTATGTCCCCTCAGAGACCCTGTTGGGATTAAAGAAGCCTCCCCAAAAAGCCCCTGAACAAAGGGCAAAGGTGTATTAAGATGTTCTCCACCCACCAGATCCCCCCACCTCTCCCCATGGGTCCCCCTGTCCTAAATTGGCCTGAGATTACTAATGCCTCTTTCTATCCACCTTGCCTTAAGAGGCACCTCATTGGTCAAACGTGAAGATTTCCAGTCAGCAAATGATCCTATCCCACATTCTACATATTCCATATTCTACATCTACAAGATAGTCTTCTCTGTCTCCCTTCCACAGAGTGACCCAGGCTGCCTTTTCACTTTGACTTTTGCCCAGTTTTAGAGCTTTTCCTGATCCGTTTCCTGATTGGATGGCTGGGAATAAAATAAAATAAAATAATAAAATGAAATAAAATGAAATAAAATGAAATAAAATAAAATAAAATAAAATAAAATAAAATATTGTTTGGCAATCTGTACAATGGATGTTTCTTTCTCCCCAGGATTTTTCAAATTCTTTCCCTTTAGCAATTGGGGTGGGGGGAACTGATGGCCTTTTTATAATTTGCAGACTTCAACTCCAAAAACTCCTGAGCCAGCTGGCTCACAAATTCTGGAAGTCAATCAATCAATCAATCAGAATAGAACTGGAAGGGGGCCTTGGAGGTCTTCTAGTCTAGCCCCCTGCTCAAACGCTTCTCCTCTTCTCCTCCTGCACATTCTTGTATCCCGGTTGCCGCGGTCTCAGGCCAGCCGCCATGGCCGCCATTCCACCACCGCCGGCGCAGAGGGCAAGCCTCTAGTAGCTTTATGGTAGAAGGCCAGAGAAAGGCAGGATATGCAGTGGTGACAACATGGGAAGTTGTAGAAGTCAACTCATTACCAGTAAACATTTCTGCCCAACTGGCTGAACTGGTCACTCTAACTAGAGCCTTACAGCTGGCTGTGGGACAAACATTAATAGCAAATATACCTTTGGAGCCTTGCATGCCCATGGAGCCTTATGGAAGGAAAGAGGATTATTAAATGCAAGAGAATCAACCGTTAAATATAGCCCACAAATTTTAAAATTATTGGAGGCTGCTTGGCAAACAAAACAAGTAGGAGTCTTACATGTTGAGGGACATTCTAAGATTCTCCTTTACACAAAAGGAAATTGGGCTGCAGATGGAGCTGCTAAGGAAGCCTCCCTACCACCCTTAGAATGAACAGTCTACCTCATTCCTATTTCTCCCTACCCACTTCTCTACTCTCTTGTACTCCCAAGGGTAGGACATGGGCCACATCAGTTTGGAGGCAGGGAGAGGAAGGATGGGTGGTGGAAGGTAGAGGGCAGACCTATTCTACCAAATACACCTCAGAGGATTCATTTATAACAAATACATGCCAGCACACAATGGGGGGTCAAAGGGATTGGTAGACTTAGTGACATGCTGTGTAGTAGACAAGGGTCTCTATTCCGCAGCCTCCCAAGCTGTAGCAGTTTGTCTGATCTATGCCAGAAATAATCCAAAAGTAGCCAGGCGCCCACCCCTAAGAGTCCAACTTAAAGGCAACTACCCAGGGACAATTTGGGAAATAGACTTCACTGAATTACCTAGAAAACAAGCTTTTGAGTATGTTGTGGGACTAGATGTACCTTCACAGGATGGCCTGAGGCTTTTGCTTGCAGGACTAATAGAGAGCATGAAGTAGTAAACATCCTACTGGAAGAAATCATTCCTGGGTTTGGGCTGCCAAATAGTATATCCTTTGATTGTGACCCATATTTCACAGCTAAGGTTTGTGTGAACAGTTAAAGATCACTCGGAAGCTTTACTCAGTCTACCACCTGGCAAGTAGTCCTATGGCAGAAAAAAGTAATGATTTAAAAAAACAACAACAGCTAGCTCACTTATGCCAGGAGGCTCACCTGTCCTCATCACAAACTTTGCCACTCATGTTGTTAGGGCTTCACATTGCACCTCGACAGCGAATAGTCTTCAGACTCTTTTGAGGCCCTTTTTGGGCGACCACATCCCTCCCTAAAGGCAGAGGAGAGGTCCATCCCACTGGTGGGCAAAATGACCTTGTACCAATATGTAAGTCAAGTCACTGGGGTTATGAATTTTCTTTCCCGTTATCTGCAGGAAAATCAATACCCTGGACTAGATCATCCAGTACATCCGTTTCAGCCTGCAGACTGGGTGCTTGTAAAGACATGGGGATTAACAGCCTCCTTGGATCAGAAGTAGAAGGGACTGTTTCAGGTGCTTCTGACCACCCATGTGGCACTAAAAGTAGAAGGCCTGGCATCTTGGATAGATCACTTCCAGAGTGAAGAAATACCCACCATCTGATTCTTGGACTGCACAGCCTGTGACTTCCTCAGTAGAAGAACTGGGAGTTCAGTTATTGTTCTGGAAAGAAAAGCCTCCGGAACCATCGTTGCGTGAGAGGAGAACTACCATCTCCCATAGGTCTTCTCTCAATTAGGAAATTTCCCCAAAAAGTATTTGTAGTTCCCCACACTGGAATTAGGAGAGTTAGCCAATTATTACCACTAGCTGATTGGGGTGTGTGTGTATGTGAAGGCTAAGATATTAAGCCAAGTAGACTTAACTACTGTCAGGATGAGACCATATGATTTGTTATGTAACTGTGTGCCTACCACCCACCTATATTATGCCCACTTTACCTGAAAGGAAGATTAGAAACCAGAGAGACCTTGAATGATCCAGAAAGTACCTGAAAAACTATCAACCCCTTTCTTTGTTCAGTGGGCTCTGGACCCTCAATAATGCCATGCAATGTATACAGGCAGTGGAGGAAATCCTAGCTAATGAGACTGAGGAGTTTCTTTATTGCTGCAGCAAAAGATCAAGAAGCCATTTGGAGAATGACAGTTCAGAATAGGATGGCTCTAGATATGGCATCCTAAGGAGGTTTGTGTGCCCTACTTGGACAACAATGCTGTGTGCAGATTCTGGACAAATCAGAGGAATTCCACAGCTGAACTACACACATCACAAAGATAGCTACAACTCCTCCCCCAACCCCCCATGGACGAATGGAAAGGCTGGTGGCATTGACTGACAGGATGGTTGCCTGATTTCAACTGGTTAAGAACCTAATAATGACCCTGGCAGGCATAGTCATTGTTCTCTTAATCACCTGTTGTGCATTACAATGCCTTCTGCTTTGCCTTTCCACCTGTAAGCAAGCTACGGGATCGCCCAGTACAGGGATATTGATGTTGGGTGAATCTTGGAAAATTAAATAGTTTTCAGATTCAAAGGGTGGTGGTGGTGATGGGCTGTCTGTAAAATAAAACCAGGTCATGGCACACACTTGAAAATAAATCAGGAAGCCTGTAATTGTGGAGTCTGTCTGGCAAGAACAAAGGCTGCTTATCCACAGGAAATATGCATGTGTAAAGCTTGTAACAATTCTGGGTAATTAGAAAGCTGATAAAAGTAACTAGAGTTAGGCAACTTGCAGACCTTAGCTAAAAGTTAGGAATAGAGATGGACTGCAGCAAATAAAAGGTGCATTAGATAACTCCTGGGGCATTCATTAGCCAAGGTTTAGGAATAGGGACAGCTAGGGAGTCCAATAGAACAAATTGTAGAATTATTAGTAAAATGTTTATTAGATGATATTTCTTATTATCCCGCCTTATCCCGCCTTCTTCTTTAGTGAAAATGTATAAAGCTTTCTTCATCCTTTGTTCTGGGCTCTCTTGGCATTTTGGCCAGGAGCCCTTTTCCTTGGGGTACCCCAATAAAAAGCAATCAAAACCTGCACTTCGTGTCTGACATCCTTCATTGGCCTCAGCACCAGGCTCAGACCCCAATTGGGGACAACAATTAGTTAGGAACAGAATTGTTACCTAAGAGTGTCCATTAGTGTAAAAAAAAGGATGCTACAGCAAGATATAGAGAAATGTTTTCAGTGATTTTACTAGTAAGAATACACACTTTAAAAAATTAGATAGGATTTTGCTATACAGTACTCTTTAACACACTAGATGATAAAATGTTAAACCTTCCTAGGTTGAAGGTTTTCCTGCAACATAAATATGGGATATCAAAAAGAGATTTAGATGTGAATGTTATGGAAATTAGGTCTCTATAGGTTCCAGCCCCTAAATCTGTTTAGTAGTATTATAGTAGCCTCAGTCATATTAGTGATTCCTTCCTTCCTTCCTTCCTTCCTTCCTTCCTTCCTTCCTTCCTTCCTCCCTCCCTCCCTCCCTCCCAACACAGAAGGGTTTTCACCTGGTGCCAAAATGAGGCCACTGTGGGTGCCAACTGAGGGTCTCTGGGGAGGACATTCCATAAATGAGGTGCCACCTCTGAAATGGCAAGATAAAGGAAGGGGCTTGGGAGTGTCCATGTCCCTTTAGGGAGCCCATTGTGACTAAGGAAGCCTCCCCCAAAAGCCCTTGAACAAAAGGCTGTAGGAGGGAAACACCATGAAGACAGTGCCAGAGCCAGTAAACATAATAAAACCTCATAATGCAGGATCAACTCAGAGAGGTAAAACCACAGACATAGGAAAACGATCTCCCCAAAATAGAACACATAAGCACCAGGGCTATTTAGGAACAAAAGAGGACCCACGGAAATGCAAATGCACGGAAAAGAGCCTTGGTGGCGCAGCAGATTAAAGTGCTGTTAAGTAACATCAGCTGCCTGCAATTACTGCATTTTCAAATCTCACCAGGCTCAAGGTTGACTCAGCCTTCCATCCTTCAGAGGTAGGTAAAATGAGGACCCGGATTGTGGGGGCAATAAACTGACTTTGTATAAAAAAGAACATCGCTTGGGGGGGGGGGGGGCGAAATCCCTACTAAGCAGGTATATACAAAATTATGAAGGCTATTGCTTAACGCACTGTAAGCTGCCCTGAGTCTCTGGAGAAGGGAAGCATATAAACTGAACCAATAAATAAATACAATAAATAAATGACACACAGAAAAGACGCAGGACATGTCAGGAAGGAAACTATTGAAACAGCAGAAACTAGAAGAGCAGACAAAAGAATAGCAGAGGATTAGCTGAGGAAAAGATTTAATCTTAAAGCAAGAAACAAATAATAGGAGCAGAAGGAAACAAAAGAACAGAAAAAAACCAGATGACCAAAACACCACCCAGTCTCAAGTAGGGAAGAACTAGCATAAGAAAACGCAGGGCGATCCATGAAAACACACACAAAAGGAAGACCCACAAAAGCACCAAAAGAAACAAAGAATTTCCTTTGTACAGAAAAGGATAAAAATGTACACTTACCTTGTAACAATGCCAGCTCCCCCAGGAACGCTGGTTCGTGCGCTTGCCGGATCCGTTTTCCTGAAACGAAAATAAAGAGAATCCTGTTTTCACGCAGCTCGCTTCGCTCGTTAATCTGCTCGTCGTGCCTGAGACGCTCTCCCAGCCGGGAAATTCGAACCCTTTTGGGGAAAACCTCTGCGGAGATTCAACAGGGCCTATAACATGTTCTCCACCCACCAGATTCCCCCCACCCCCATGGATCCCCCTGTCCTAGGTTGGCCTGAGACTCCTAATGGCTCTTTCTATCCATCTTTTGCCTTAAGGGATCTCATTGGTCAAAGTTGAAGATTTCCATCCAGCAAATGATCCCATTCCACATTATATATATGTTGCATATTCCACAAGGTAGTCTTTGCCCAATTTTAGAGCTTTCCCTGATCCATTTCCTGACTGGCTGGCTGGGAAAGGTGAATCACCCCCATGGATGTTTCTTTCTCCCCAGGATTTTTCAATATCTTTTCCTTTAGCAGCATACTTGGATCAGTAACTGATTGGGGGTCTGTCCCAGCCTTCCGTCTTTTCTAAGGTGGGTAAAATGAGGACCCGGTTGTGGGGGCAATAAGCTGACTTTGTATAAAATATACAAAAGTATGAAGGCTATTGGTTAACGCATTGTAAGCCGCCCTGAGTCTCCAGAGAAGGGCGGCATATAAATAAAATTTTTAAAAAAAGAATATTTGCTTCTCCCCAGATTTTAAAAAGATTTTATCCCAGGATTTTAAAAAGCAGCACTTTTTCGTGCGGCTGTTGATAAAACAGGATCACCAACACGATCGCCAACGTCCGATGAGGGATATGAAAGAAGAGGAGGAGGATAAGGAAGAAGAAGGAAGAAGATTATTTTGAAACCCCCCCCCCCCCACTTTGAAGAGCTGATTGGACCAATAATAGTTGATTGGGGGTCCATCCCGCGAATGTCTGCTTCTCTCCAATTTGTTTTTTTTTTAAACACTTTTTTTCCCTTTAAGAAGCTAGCAGAGCTGACCGCAACAATTCATTTCGGTTTCCTGTCTGGGCAGAGCCCAAAGGCGGTCAGCTGATTTGGAGGAAAAGAAACGAAACTTAACTTTTTCTTTCTTTCTCCCGGCGGAGGAGACGACGATGGCGGGTGTACCGTCTTTTCCCGTTTTGCTGGAAGAACTCACCTGCTCCATCTGCCTGGACTATTTCCAGGACCCCGTGCTCATCCCCCAGTGCGGCCACAACTTCTGCCGGGGCTGCCTGACCCGCAGTTGGGGGACGTCGGAATCGGAGGCTTCCTGCCCCCAATGCAGGCAGACCTTCGCGCCCCGCAGCCTCCTCCCCAACAGGCAGCTGGCGCGGGTGCTGGAAGAGGCCAGGCTATGCGGCGGCCGTCCGGGCGAGGAAGGAGGGAGCTTCTGCCCGAAGCACCGGGAGCCCCTCAAGCTCTTCTGTAAGCACCACGAGACCCTCATCTGCGTGGTCTGCGACCGATCCAAAGAGCACGAGGGCCACTCGGTGATCCCTACGAAGGAGGCTTTCCAGGAATACCAGGTAGGAGTCAGCCAGGAGGAATCGCTGCGGAGGGGCATCCAGATCCTTGGTCTTCCTGGCAATCCTTGGACCAATTTACTTGCTTCCTCTGTTGTCCACAAACTGGGTTTAGCCTGGCGCAGATGCCAATCAAAACCAGACTGAAGATGTGGTTCAAGGAACTTTTTTTAAAAAAAATATTTTTTGAGTTTTTAATTATTAAAAACAAAATATAGAAAACAAAAACAAAACAAAAAATAGATTAAAAACACCTAACAAACATAACATTACATCATACATTATTTTACAGCTTACTGTATCCATATGGATATGCATTCTCTATTCTTATTCAGTCTTTCATATTTACAAAACCATCATTATCTGGTTGACACTGTTCAGCAATTTATATTTCCTAGTTTTAACCTGGTTAAATTAACATTCCGAATTGTTATTTTAATTTCTTTTTTCTAACCAATCATATAGTTTATTCCACACTCTATAATATTCCAAATCTTTCCTCTCCTTAATTTCCAGCGTCATCTTATCCATTTCTGCACATTGTAGAATTTTTCGAATTACAGTTTCCTCTCCTGGTACGTTATTTTGTTTCCATCTCTGTGCGACAGTAATCCTTGCTGCCGTTAATATATGAAGTATTAGATATTGTAAAGATTTGTCTATTTTGGGTTAATAATTGTTAATAAATAGAGTTCTGGTTTAGATTCCATTTTTAATTTCCCCCAGCTAATTTTTAATTTTATGCCAAAATTTTTTATCTTGGGGCACCTCCACCACATATGGTAGTATGTGCCTAATTTGTAACCACATCTCCAATAATTAGGTGATAGATTTGGGAACATTTTGGCCAATCTCGCTGGTGCCAAGTGCCATCTATGGAACATTTTATACAATTTTTTTAATAGGCTACTACCATTATTAGTTTATAATTTCTATCCCACAATTTGTCCCACTTTTCTAATTCTATATTGTGCCCGAGGTTTTTTATTGTTTATTTATTTATTTATTGGTTCGATTTATATGCCGCCTTTCTCCGGAGACTCAGGGCGGCTTACAATGCGTTAAGGAATAGCCTTCATACTTTTGTATATACCTGCTTAGTAGGGCTTTTGGCCCCCCCAAGCGGTGTTCTTTTTTATACAAAGTCAGCTTATTGCCCCCACAATCCAGGTCCTCATTTTACCTACCTTGGAAGGATGGAAGGCTGAGTCAACCTTGAGCCTGGTGAGATTCGAACTTGCAATAATTGCAGGCAGCTAAGTGCTATTTAACAGCGCTTTAGTCCACTGCTCCACCAGGCTCTTCTAAAGCTCTTTTTGCCCAACAGATCATCGTTTCTTTTACTGTTTCATCTTCCAATTTGTATTTTAATAAGAAATTGTAAATTTTTGTGATCATTTTCCCCCCGATCCTAATAAAATTTTATCTATATCCAATTGTTCTCTGTATATGCCATATTGCTCCTGATCCTTTTTGAATCTGGTTTTTATTTGTAAATATGGCCACCATTCCATATTTAATCCTTGTTTCAAATCTTGAATTGATTTTAATTCCCCTTTCTCATCAAGTAGCTCTGCATATCTTATCATTTTGTTCAAGCCCATGGTGTTTGGGTGTAATATTGCTTCCATAGTTGATAGCCAGATTGGGACTTTTGTATAATGATCCTTCTTAACTTTCTCCCAGACTTGTAAAAGGGCATATCTTAACAAATGTCTTTGGAAATATGTATGATATTTATTTTTCCCGTCCCAGAGAAAACTGTGCCAGCCAATCTGGAGATCATGACATTCTATCATTAGTACTGAATACTGTAGCTGAATCCAATCTTTAAGCCATGTTAGTGCTGCGGCCTGATAATAGAGCTCCCAATTTGGGAGACTAAAGCATACTCCACGGCATTCTTCCCTCCATGTAGATGCAGTTCCATTGAGGACTACACATTGAGTGCGGTTGGTCAGCCAGCCAGCCAAACAGGCCATGAAGCTAAATTTCATTTCTCAGTGATGCTTCTGGGTTGACTGCAACCAGGAGATTCAGGCAGCTCACTTTAATGCCCTTGCAGGGAGTCCTCGACTTAGAACCGTTGGTTTAGTGATTGTACAAAGTTATGACGACAATGAAAAAAGTGACATGATGTTTTTCACCCTTATGATCATTGCAGCATTCTGTGGTCACATGATTAAAATTTGGATGCTTGCCAACTATCATGTATTTATGATGATTGAAGATATCTTCTAACTGGGTCTTCCCTCCGATGTAATCCTTTACCGAAAAGAAACTTAAAACTTGTATTTTCTCTTCAGATCAAGGTGGAGGATTGCCTGAAGGCTCAGAAGGAGCAGAAAGAAAAAATAGCTACATACAAAAGAGACACAGAGCAAACAGTGCAGGAGAGGCTTGTAAGTATTGATCCAAGGATGAGGAGCTTCTGAGCTAATAGGAAGGAGAACACTGTCTGCCATCTTTGATAATAGGCAGCCTGTCTCTAAGTACAAGTTCTAACTTAAAGGAAATTCAAGTTAAAGACGGTATTAGGGCAGAACCTGTTCTTAATCTGGGAACTGAGATGTCACCATTGGCTGAAGAAGTCACACTTGGGTTAAGTGCCCCTATCCCATGAGCTCTGTTTTATGCAATGGGTTTGGTTGGCATAATAAATTAATGCAAACCGTATTTTATCCTATTGAAAAAATTGTGAACTCAAACATTTTCTGCCTCCTTTTTTGAAATCCCTGATTGCCAATGAAGGAGAGCCCCCTCAACCAAATGGTATATAACCTCATTTATACTGTACATTGCACTCTTATATAAAAGATATAATCATAAGGCCCTTTCTCCTACATCTGTACGTCTAAAAGGGAACTTGGCATTTGTAATCTTCTGCTGTAACCGTTGTAACCACAAAATGTACCAAGTTGTATGCCCTATGTATCACAAAACTATGAACTTCTGCTTTTGTACTTTTCCGGTGAATCTCCCTTAGAATTACCTATCTGTATGCACAATGTATTATCCATAAGTGGAACTGAATATGCTATGTCACTGTCAAATCTCAAGAACCTATAAAAGTCTGCCTTAGGGCGTGGTTCGGGGCTCAGTCCTTGGCAGGTGACTGCACTGAGCCTATTGCTAGCAATACTCAATAAACCTGTTTCTCTGGATCTCCGTGGTCTTGTCTCCTGACTTATTTACAGGTACTGATTGGGATTAGTAAATCCCGCTTCATTTCTGGCGAGCCAGCCAGGAGGACAACGGAATTTTTAAATTCCTCTGGACCGTCACCACGCTGTGGGAGGGTCTCGGAGGCTCGGGGAACCATCCCAGGCGCCATCGGACACCTTTTAGTCCAAGGGACTTCCCTGTGGAGCCGGCCCCTTCGCAGCATCGGTTGACGCCTCCAAGAACCACTTGAGGGAGACCAAGAGACCAGGTCCACTCCAACCCAGCTGGAAGGAGAGGAAAAGACGCCTGCAGGCAAGTATCTGGGTCCCTGGGAAGAGGTCCCTGGGAAGAGGTCCCTGGGAAGAGGTCCCTGGGAAGAGGTCCCTGGGAAGAGGTCCCTGGAAAAAGGAAATAACCACAAGCCTGAGAACAGGGGAAGGCCTGATCACCCTCCCCTAAAGGCTAAAGGTGGGGGGACGTGGGACGTCCCAAGAGGTTAAAGGTGGGGTCAGAGGGACCCCAGAGGGAAGTTTGTCTTGTATGACAGGTGCAGGGGGCACCCTTCCCTAAAGGTTACAGGTGGGGTCAGAGGGACCCCTGAGGGAAGTTTGTCTTGTATGACAGGTGCAGGGGGCACCCTTCCCTAAAGGTTAAAGGTGGGGTCAGAGGGACCCCTGGGGGGAAGTCTGTCTTGTGTGAAAGGTGTGAGAGTTCCCCGCGGTTCTGTTCAGTGGCCGTCGAGAGTCCGGGACTGGCAGCCGGGGAAGTGTGATTGTGATCCCTTGGTGTTTCTCTGGGAAGAAAGGACCCCTTACCTTCTTCCCAAATCCCTTTTCCTACTTGTCTTGTCTGGTGCCCTGGGTGGAAGATGGGTGGAGGAGGAAGTACGCCACTCACCCCCTTGGCATGTGTGTTAAAACATTTTAAAGATGCCTACATTAGCCAAGACTACGGCATAAGGTGAAGCAGGCAAAGGTTACGGGTTTTCTGTGAGGTGGACTGGCCAGACTTCAGAGTTGACTGGCCAGTAACAGGGTCTTTGGACCCAGGGGTTGTACTGCGAGTACACCAGGGGGTTTTCCACCCCACTAAAGGACACCCGGACCAAGCCCCTTATATCGATGTCTGGCTTAATTTGATACAATACCCCCCCCCCCCCCCGTGGCTACAAAAGTGCAAAGCCACAAGGTGCAGGCTATTAGTTTCACGCACCTTGCCACTCAAAAAAGGGAAGGCCCCATAGCTGACCGAACTCGTTCAAAGAATGCCGGACTGAGTGAGGAAGCTGATCCGTCTGAAGACGGCGTGGCATTCCTGAACCCCCTCAGAAGGGTGGATCAGTCCGTGGTTGAGCCAAACAGAGAACCAGTGATTGTCTCTGTGTTTCAGCACGTCCCTTTTACTTCATCGGACCTCTTAAACTGGAAAATGCATTATGGTCCGTTTAGTGACAAACCATCAGAGGTCACTGATTTGATTAAAACTATTGTAGATACCCATAATCCCACCTGGCGTGATCTACGACAATTAATGGGTACCATCTTTAATCCAGAGGAGAGGGAAAAGATTCGGAATGCGGCTCTTAAAATTTTAAAGGGAACTATGCCAGCCCAGGACCTGACTTTTGATCGCTGGGTGGCTAGGAATTTCCCCTCCGAGGATCCAAGATGGGACCCCTATAAGATAGAGGACCTCAGGTCCCTCCAAGATTACCAGCGCCTTGTTGTGCAGGCAATCCAGGCGGCGGGGAAACCTACTACCAACATGTCAAAGCCTTCTTTGGTGATCCAAGGTGCCGATGAAGCCCCGGAAGCCTTCTATGCCCGGCTGTTAGATGCCTACCGCATGTACACTCCCATTGACCCCACACAACCTGAAAATGCTCGCATGTTGGCAATGGCCTTCATTTCTCAATCTGCCCCTGACATACGGCGGAAATTACAGAAGTTGGAGGGAGCTCTTGGGGGATCGATGAGTGAGCTGATGGAGGTTGCAAGGAAGGTTTTTGCTAACAGGGACAAGATCGAGGAAAAGAAACAGGAGCAGAAAATGCATAAGAAAGCAGAACTGCTCGCTGCTGCCCTGATGGGCAGGCCTGCGGCCCGGGATGGGCCATGGATGGACAGAGGATCAAGGGGCCAGGGGTCAGGGGGACCCCTGGGGCGGAACCGGTGTGCCATATGTAAAAGGACTGGCCACTGGAAGGGAGAATGCCCCGACAGGGAAACGGCACGTGTCAATGAAGGGAACCAGGGAGGCTTTGCCAGAAAAGACCACTGCGGATGAGGCAGACCCTTTCAAGGGAGGGGACGTGGGACGTTTAACGCCCCCCTCATTGGTCTAGCCGAAGTCGAGGAATGGGAGTGAAACAGACCGGGTTCAGCCCGCCTCCCAGAACCTATGGTCAGATTAAATGTTGGAGGCAAGCCTATATCCTTCCTAGTTGACACAGGGGCCACCCGATCCGTCATAACCAAACCCTTGGCTAAGCCCTCCCCGCATACCATCACGGTCCAGGGGGCCACAGGCCAACCAATTCAACGCCCTTTCCTCAATCCCCTAATTTGTCACACTGGGGGTAAAACAATAACCCATCAATTTGTGTATATGCCTGAGTGCCCCCTTCCTCTCTATACATTTTGGATCTTTAAAAATAGGCCAGCGCCTGCTGGGAGATCTAAAATAGATAGAGAAGTGTTTGGATCTTTAAAAATAGGCCAGCGTTGGCTGGGAGATCCAAGCTAGAAAGAGCTAGACAGAATGTCCCTTTTCTGTGGGCAGAGGACAACCCCCCCCCCCGGTTTTGCTAGCCATCAGACGCCCATTGTTGTCGAGGAGCTCCCTGCCAAAACTCCAGTTCGCCTTCGTCAGCGGGCCTACCCTAGGCACATTATGCAAGCTATTCAGGAAGTCATTGATCTCTATCTGGCTCATGACATTCTGGTCCCTACTGAGTCGGCCTAGAACACCCCTATTTTGTCTATTCCAAAGGGGGATGGCCGCTTCCGCCCGGTTCAGAATCTAAAGCCAGTTAACTGCGCAACTGTGACTATTCATCCTTTGGTCCCGAACCCTTACGTAATTCTGGGATTAATCCCCCAGACTGCGTCTTGGTTTTCAGTCATAGACCTCAAGGATGCCTTCTTTACCATCCCTGTCCATAAAAGGAGCCAGCACCTCTTTGCTTTCGAATGGGAAAATCCAGCAACTGGTCGCAAACACCAGCATACTTGGACCAGGCTACCTCAAGGTTTTAAGAACTCCCCCACTCTATTTGGTAATGCCCTTGCGGCCGATTTGGATGCCCTACGCCTTCCTGAGCCAGATGTCCTTTTACAGTATGTTGATGACCTGTTGGTCACCGGCCAGTCAAAGGACATCTGCTGGCAAAACACTTATGACCTGTTACACCTTTTACAGCGCTTGGGCTACAAGGCTTCTCGGAAAAAGGCACAATTGGTTTTGCATAAGGTCAGATACCTAGGCTATGATATTGAGCCTGGGAAACGCACCTTGGGTCATGAAAGAAAAGAAGCCATCTGCCGCCTCCCCACCCCTCGGACCAAGAAGGATCTCCGGGGGTTTCTGGGGGCTGCTGGGTTTTGCCGCATTTGGATTCCCAACTTTAGCCTCCTTGCAAAACCCCTATATGAGGCAACCAGAGGCAGTGACCGTGAGCCGCTCCTCTGGCAAAAAGAGGAACAGAAAAGTTTCTCAAGTTTAAAACATGCTCTTATGCAAGCCCCTAGTTTAGGCTTGCCAGACTTAGAAAAACCTTTTCAGTTATTTGTAGATACTAAACAGAATGTTGCTGTTGGGGTTCTAACCCAAAGGTTGGGCACCTGGCATCGCCCCGTGGCCTATCTTTCCAAACAGTTGGATCCTGTCGCAAGGGGTTGGCCTGCTTGTCTGAAGGCTGTTGCTGGCACTGCTCTTCTTACTCAGGAGGCTAGCAAACTAACCTTTGGACAAGAACTTGAAATTCAAACCCCTCATGCCCTGAAGGCTGTCTTGGAAACAAAAGGCCATTTGTGGTTAACCAATCCCCGAATGCTTAAATACCAAGGCTTAATAACCCACAACCCCATGATTGTTTTAAAGCAATCCACTTCCTTGAAACCCGCAACTCTCCTCCCTGAGCCCGACCTTGACACCACCCATGATTGCATTCAAACAATTGAGGAAACATATGCTAGCTGCCCTGATATGTCAGATGTTCCACTCCCTCATCCTGACCACACGCTTTTCACTGATGGCACTAGTTTTCTCCAGGATGGAGTTCGCAAGGCTGGATATGCTGTCGTCACTTTGACAGATGTCTGGGAAGCCGAGCCCCTCCCTCCCGGGACTAGTGCACAGTTGGCAGAGTTACATGCTTTGACTAGGGCTCTTGAACTATCATGGAATCTGCATGTTAACATTTACACTGATTCAAAGTATGCTTTTTTAACTGTCCAAGTACATGGGGCGTTATATAAAGAGAGAGGACTTATTACAGCAGGGGGAAAGGACATCAAGTGTGGTCCTCAGATCCTCCGTCTGCTGGACAGTGTCTGGGCCCCTCACAAGGTGGCCGTTATGCACTGTAAAGGGCATCAGAAATCACCGTCAGACACACAACTGGGTAACCATAGGGCTGACCAGGAGGCCCGCCTTGCTGCTTTCCAACCTTTCAGATTGCGGGCCAACTGTCTCACCTTATGGAACCCCCCCGACACCATTCAGCCACACTACAGCACACTTGAAATTGCCCAAGCCCATGAACTTGACGCTTCCCTACAGGGGGGCTGGTGGGTCCTACCTGATTCTCGCGTTTTCCCCCCGGGCAACCTGGCCTGGGATGTGGTCACTCAAGTACACAAGCAATTGCACCTGGGCAAGACTGCTTTGGCACATGCTCTGCTACGTGAACTGTATATCAACAAGGTCCACGGCATTGCTGCCAACGTCTGCTCCAGGTGCCACACTTGTGCAGCCAACAACCCTAGGACTGGACCCCAGCCTCCGCAGGGGCACCAGCCTAGAGGAGATTTTCCTTTTGACTCACTTATGATTGATTTCACCGATATGCCCCGCTCTGGTTCATACTCTGCTCTGCTTGTCATTATCTGTACTTACTCGGGTTGGCCAGAATGCATTCCCACTTGAACCAAGAGGGCCTCTGAGGTCACTAAGGCCCTCTTGCAGCTAATCATTCCTCGTTATGGCCTACCCTCTAGAATCTCGTCCGATAATGGCCCAGAGTTTATTCATAGGGCTACACAAAAATTTCTACTATGCTGGGCATCCACTGGCGCCTTCATTGTGCTTTTCATGCTAGCAGCGGTTCTTTTGTGGAAAGGGTTAATAGGTCTATCAAGGATAAACTGGCAAAGATTTGTCAGGAAACGCACCTGAAGTGGCCAGATGCTCTGCCGATGGCTCTATTTGCTGTGCGTTGCACTCCTCGCAAAGATTTGCTTGTTTCCCCTTTTGAATTACTTTATGGGAGAATCCCCAATTTAGTTCGACCCACTGTGTCTTCCGTGGCCCAGGTGGGGGACGCTATTAAGCTTAAACAGCTCCAATCGCTTAATCAAATGGTCCATAAATTGCAGGATTATGTCTTGTCTTCCCGTCCTCACTTGGTAGTAACCCCCACCCATAACATTTCACCGGGACAGGAGGTGTGGGTTAAGGAGTGGAAACGGGAACCCCTTTGTCCTAAATGGAGGGGTCCTTTCTCTGTAATTATGACTTCTCCGCTTGCTATTAAAGTTGCTGAAATTAAGCCTTGAATCCATTGGTCACGAGTCAAGGTTGCCGTGCCATCCACCTGGCTAGTGAAACCCCATCCAGCGCAGCCTTTGCGTCTTACCTTTCGTCGAGGGCGGTCCTCACCTCAGGCTACCCCTTCTGGTGACACCCCGGAAGCTGTCCCTCTACGAACGGGAGCCGAAGTTGGAACCCTTGCTAAGTCACACCGGAAGCTGACTTTCTACGCACGGGGGAAGATTGGATGAAGAAGGCCTATTTTCTTTGTATTGAGTATTTATTTTCTTCTGCTAATGTGTTGGTTTTGCTCATGTAAGTGTGGATGCTGCTGCTGTGCACATTGTATTGACTGTGTTCTTTGTATACATTGTGTTACCGCGTGTGATGTAGTAATCATAGAAGAAGTATTATCTCGTTACCTTGTAAGTTGTCTAGATAAACCCTCCTATTATACTCTCAAGCTTAGCCCCACCATGCAGGCTGCACTGCTGGATGCCGAAAGAGCTAAACTAAGAGAACAGACAGCAGATAAGTATGCCTATAAGATATGGAAGTGGACTGAACATGGTTGGAAGGTTTGGATCTGAGTGGATGTGGATGAGCCTGCTGTTGATAAGGGTTCAAAGCAATTTGGTATGTGTTCGTTACACCCTGCGCTCTGGGAGGAAGGTCCCCTCTTCATAACCCTGATGGATGCTGCTCAGCATGGTTGTTGTTCTTTTGTTTGTTGGTATTGTCATTAACGCTCTTTATCTCTATTGCGTTCTGCTGGGAACAGGGGGGAAGAGGAGCTTGGCAGAATCGCCTTGCTTTAGATTATTTGTTAGCTAAAGAGGGAGGTGTGTGTGGCAAGCTCAATCTCACTAATTGGCACATGTCCCTGTTCAGACATGGAGAGGCTTCAACCTAGCAGATGCCTTCTCGGGATGGTTCCCGAAATTGCCTGGTATACAAGCTATCGTTGCTCTCATTGGCCTCATTGCAGCTGGATGTGTTATTTTGCCTTGCATTCTCCCTATCTTTATTCGCACAATCACCAGCACTCTATCTTTATTGGTTGAGAAGAAAGCTACCGCCCAAGCTATGGCCTGGTGGGAATATCAGAAACTTGTGGATATGGAAGAAGATAACCCCATATGTGAAACTTCGCAGTAATTGCATTACTTGGCTAAGTCTCAACAGGGGGGAATGAAGGAGAGCCCCCTCAACCAAATGGTATATAACCTCATTTATACTGTACATTGCACTCTTATATAAAAGATATAATCATAAGGCCCTTTCTCCTACATCTGTACGTCTAAAAGGGAACTTGGCATTTGTAATCTTCTGCTGTAACCGTTGTAACCACAAAATGTACCAAGTTGTATGCCCTATGTATCACAAAACTATGAACTTCTGCTTTTGTACTTTTCCAGTGAATCTCCCTTAGAATTACCTATCTGTATGCACAATGTATTATCCATAAGCGGAACTGAATATGCTATGTCACTGTCAAATCTCAAGAACCTATAAAAGTCTGCCTTAGGGCGTGGTTCGGGGCTCAGTCCTTGGCAGGTGACTGCACTGAGCCTATTGCTAGCAATACTCAATAAACCTGTTTCTCTGGATCTCCGTGGTCTTGTCTCCTGACTTATTTACAGGTACTGATTGGGATTAGTAAATCCCGCTTCACCAAGAAAATTTTCATGAGAGATCATTAAACTAGAGCCTTTAAAAAAAAAAATCCTTTCCTCCCCTACGCTTTTTACTATCAAATGGGTTTTTTTTCTCCTTAGGAAATTCTCCCGCCTTACTTCTGGAATCTTCAAGGAATCTGTTTAATTATTATAACAATTAAAATAAAAGTAAAAATAATTAAGTAAAACAATAAAAATATGCCTTTTGCTTTTTCTCTTTCTTGTTCTAGGACCTCATCAAAGAAGTGAAAAAAAATGTAGTGGCTGAATTCAGAGAGCTACGACTCTGGTTGGAAGGACAAGAGAAGCTTCTGTTGACTAAAATGGAAGAAACAGAGAAAGATATTATGGCAAGAAAGGAGAAGGGTTTGGCCAAGCACATGGAGGATCTGGGCTCTCTTGACCATCTCATCCAGGAGATAGAAGAGAAGCATCAGCAGCCAGCCAGCAAACTCTTACAGGTCAGTCAAGAAGTTGAGATCATAGAATCCTAGGGCTGGAAGGGACCTTGGAGGTCTTCCAGTCCAATCCTCTGTCTCCCCTAAGCCTTTTCTTCCTTAGGCTAAGCATACCAAGTTCCCTTAGCCATTCATTGTATGGTTTGACTTCCTGGACCGTTACCATCTTCATTGCTCCTCTCTGCATTCTTTGGCCCCTCCACATAATATTCTTTTTGACTCTTTCCTTTTTTTTCTTTCATAAATTTAATTGAAATTATAATAGTGAAAAGTACCAATGAAAATAAAGAAAATAGGGAATCTGGCTTCCACATTGACTTTGCTTGTCAGAAGGTCACTAATGGTGATCACATGACCCCAGGAGGCTGCAACCACCATAAATATGAATCAGTTGCCAAGTGGCTGAATTTGATCCTGTGACCATGGGGATGCTGTAAGAGTCTTAAATGTGAAAAATGATCATAGATCACTTTTTCAGTGCAGTGGTAACTTTGAACGGTCACTAAATGAACTATTGAAAGTCAAGGACTACTTGTAATGGCTAATATTAGGGATACATAATATAATTCAGAAAAAGCAGGCCATGCAAAAAGCAGGAATTCAAAGTTCTGGTCAATTGTCTATATATTCTTCATGATTTTAAGAATGCCTGCTTAGGGTTCATATCCCCTATTAGGGGATGTGGTGGTGGGTGTTCTTTGTAGGGTCTCCGCCTCCCCTTAAATCTCCAGGCCAAGGAGAAACCCAACACTGATCACCTTCTCCAAAGTATTATCACCACCTGGATTTTCCAAAGTGCCTTCATTCTGGAAGGATTTTTTAAATCCTATTGATGCATTTTCTTGTTTTTCAAGTAGTCTTTTCTTTTTGCTATAATGTTTTATATATAAATATATATCTTCTGTAATTGTGTTGGATTAAACCGGGGTATCATTTTTCTTAAACAAGAAAGTAAAAACAATACTACTCTAAAAGAGGGGGGAAAGAGCAATGGATTTATTTAAAAAATGGAAGTATTTTGTATCTCTGTTAGTGTCTGGTTGTCCAGACTTTTCACTCATGTATTATGTGACTGTAAGAATTTAATTTTCTGCCTAGGAAATGGCTCCTTTCAGTGTTTTGTCTCTTTATTTTTTAGGACATTGGAAGCATTTTGAAGAAGTAAGTAAATCCACCCTTTCTTTACAGTCTCAGAGATCAGCAGCTCCTCCAGCAGTTTTCCTATTTTGGGAAGTTCTTTCTGTATTTCACAATACTTGATATGATCAATTTTTATAGTTGGTTGCAAACTTAGCCAGATGTTTAGACTGAATTTGCCTTTTTATCCACCTATTGAGTCCTTCCCAAGAAGAGACAGATGTTTGATGGTTTTAAAAGTATCATTGTAGGATGTATGCTGTTCCAAGTAATGCAACTATCATAAATACATGCCAAGCACCCAAATTGTGAATACAGGGACACTGTGACAGATGTTAAGTGCGAAAATGGTTGTAAGTCAGTTTTTTGAGAGCCGTTGTAACTGGTTGCTAACAAATAGTCATAAATAGAAGTTTACTTGTACATGAATTTGACTCTATTAAATTTCATTGCATTACCTTTAATCCATCAAGATCAGTTTGAAAGTTATATCCATCTTCTAATTGTTTACCTATCTCATCCATATTAGTCATCAGTCATTTGGTCAGATACAATCCTGTCAGTGTACAAGAAATTATGATCTGGAATAGCCATAACAAAAAGTCAGCCAATGGGAACTGTTTGGTGAC
This sequence comes from Arizona elegans, assembly GCA_022577455.1. Taxonomy (NCBI): domain Eukaryota; kingdom Metazoa; phylum Chordata; class Lepidosauria; order Squamata; family Colubridae; genus Arizona; species Arizona elegans. The sequence goes on from JAKOOJ010000003.1 coordinate 153,794,007, forward strand.
TAACAAACAGGATCTATTGTGAGCCATGGGAGATGGCTCGGAGCCTGGGCGGGGCTCAGCTTGACTGATCTGTGTATAGATAAGAGTTACTTTGTCCTTGCAATATAGCTTCTGTGTTTCTGAGTTCTGGTTATTCTGGTCCTGGCTTCTACTGCATGGGTATTGTATACATGCATCATGCTCTATATTATTGTATATAAAGCAGTTTCTTCTTTAAATGAATCCTGCTGAATTATTTACTTGTGTGCTGGTTGGATTGCTGCAAACTGACAAATCCATTGTTTTGGCCAAGAGATTCACAAGAATTTTGAAGAGTAGGGAGCCCAAAACTGGAACTTAGTTGCCTCTACTAGATCTCTTGTTTAAGTTGATGAAGGTGGATGAGTGCAGTTCTGGGGCAGGATCCACTGAGTCGCCATGGTGCCCATATTTGAATAGCTAGCCAGAGAATTGATTGAAGCCTTGGAAACAGGGCCCTTGTCAGTCAACAGGAGTGCTGATTTCCCACCAGCTTACCAGGTACTTAGGATCTGAGGACAGGGCAACAGAAGAAAACGACAATCAATGACTTCATAGCTGTCCATCAACACCCCACTTAACAACTAAAAGCCATACACAACCAGGCACCACATAAATACAAGGCATGGAACAGCCCAGTGCAGACATTCTGGAGAGAATGTTCCAATATTTGAGGGTCTGTCACAGAGAGAAGGGGGTCAATCTGTTTTACAAAGCACCTGAAGGCCAGGCAAGGAATAATGGATGGAAACTGATCAAGGAGAGATTCAACTTAGAAATGAGGAGAAATTTTCTGACTGAGGACAATCAACCAATGAAACAGCTTCCCTCCAGAAGTAGTGGGAGCTTCATCACTGGAAGTTTTCAAGAAGAGGCCGGACTGCCACCTGTCAGAAACAATGTGGGGTCTCCTGCTTGGGTGGTTGGGGGGGATGCTGGAGTAGATGACCTCCAAGGTCCCTTCCAACTCTGTTATTCTGTTATTTTGTCTTGCCAGGTACCAGGCTAAGGAAACATATGAGAATCCAGTGGATTTACTTCTAGAGCCAAAGTGGACAATTCGGGATTACAGTGATGTCACTCTGCTTCTGAAAAATGCCATGAAAAAACTGAGAGGTAAAAAACAGCCGCTGGGGTTTTACACTAGATGACATTTTGAGCATCCAAGAGAGATTCTGGGTCAATGTCACATGGATCAAAGAGGGAACCATTTCAGGATCTGTGTCTCAGTTAGGATTGTAACTTGAGACTACCTGTATTCTTCGTAGCCCAAACCCAAATGCCCTGATCACTGGGGAAGCAGAATAAGTTTCCACTAAGTATAATGGAATATATGCAGGTAGTTCTTGACTTACGACCTCAGTTGAGCAGAAAATTTCTGTTGCTAAGCAAGGCAGTTGTTAAGTGAGCAGTGCCCCATTTTACGAACTTTTTTGCCATATTTATTCAGAAAATCACAGCAGTTAAGTGAATCCCTATTGATAAATGAGTCTGGTTTCATGCATTGACTTTGCGTGTGAGAAGCTCCCCAGGAAGGTTGAAGAGGACAGTCCCAGAATCATGGGATGCTGCAACCATCGTAAATACAAGCTGGTTCCCAGTGCCTGAATTTTGATCATGTGACTGGAGAGGCTGCAACAGTCATAAGTGTGAAAACTGGTCATAAAGCACTTTTGTCAGTGCTGCTATAACGTCAATAAAGAAATAGTTGTAAATTGAGGACTACCTGTATATGGAATATATAGTAGAATATATGTATACCTGATGGAATATATATAGCCACCAATGACATTCTGGCTTGTAGCTTTCTCTATTCCCTATTCCTGATTTTCTGATTTGAGTCCAAGGAAAGCAAACCAGGGAATCTGAGGGAGGCTGTTCTGTTGCTCCAACTCCAGTGATGAGATGCTGAATTCCTCCCTTTTCTTCCCCAGATACTCTGGAAAGTGGACTTCAACTACAGGAAGGTAAATATGAGTTATCGGAATTGGAATTCCTTGCTATTTTAGGCTCTGATTTCAATAATTTTAAGAGAAACATGATAGAGTAACCAAAAAGAAAAATATAGGATTAGATACCTTAAAGACTATGATGATCCAGTAAACTTTAGTGATTTTATGATTTATGAACTATTACTTGCCATTTATATGTACAATATGACCTAATGCAGCAGAGACAAATTCCTTGTGTGTCTGATCACATTTGGCCAAATAAAGCAGTAGTTCTGTTCTATTCCTCTACTCCTACTCCGCTCCGTTCCATTCTATACATAATCTGGAAAACTGAAGTCAATCTTGGTGTAGAATGAAATATCTGGACAAAAATAGGAAAATATGGCCTGGGACTGAAAGGAATCTTGAATTCCTACCAAGCTAATAACATCCTCTTGATTTTACTGCCTGACTATAAGTTGATGAGAGACCAGGTCTCTGGGAGCAGAAATTAGGTCCTTTGGGTCAAAGCAAATAGCAAAGTTGGAGCATCAGGGTTGCCTCCACCATGTGGGCCATCAGAGTGGTGAAAGCAGAAGTTTCCTGTGCAAGATCTTCCCCTTTTCTACATGCCTGTGATATCCTGATGCTTGTAGAGAAAAGGGCGGATCTTCCTCACATCCTAAGTTACCTCTGGGGGATCCTTCTGACTCTGCCAGTTCAGAATTGAAACATGGCAGCCTCTTGCTGTGTCTGATCTTCTGGATTAATGCTCCAGGTAGAGTCCTTGTTCAACCTGGGCCCTCCCAGCAACTCACTGAAGGAAAAGCCAACCACTCTTCCCTCACAATCCCATTAATCTCATCTGCAAAATGGAAGCTAAAGAGAATTGTGCAGGGAGGCTGGAAGAGGTGGAGCGCTATGAAGGGTTTGAAGGACTTAGCCACTGTAAGACTTGTGGACTTCTGTTCCCAGAATTCCCCATCCAGCATGGCAGAGCTGGAGGGCAATCAGCAGAGTGTTGGCCACATGGGAGACAAGAGGAATTGACCAGTGCAGCCAAGAGACAAAGAGTTGAGGGGAGGAGCCAAAGGCTGTACAGGTAGTCAACGTATCTTGAAGGTGTGCAGCTTAGTAGCAGATGGAGGGGAGGCAGATGGACTGGAAGATGGTGAAGGCAATCTAAGTGAATGGAACGAGAAGGCCAGAGGAGCGCTGAACAGGCCGGCAGTTAACAGAGGATGGGACTAAGAGTGTGGGAGAGCCCGAGTGCTTGGAGAAAAGGGAGCAGAGGGACCTGGACAATAACAACCCCATCAGCCATTGGAATTCTGTTAGTTGAAGTCTACCAGTCTTACAGTTGCCAAAGTTGGAGGACTCTTGACCAGGCAATGCTTAGGTGTTGCTTAAAAAAACAATGAGTCTTCCAGTCCTGGGGTGGGGGGGTGTTTGGAAGCTGAACTCCATTCACACAAGAAGGTTAAACTCTTGGGGGTGAAGATACAAACCAGGCCTGCAGCTGAAATTCTTGTTTTTTTCCTTCCTTCCCTTCCCTTTACAGAGAATGTAACTCTGGATCCACACACAGCCCTTCCTGGCCACCTTGATGTCTCCAAAGATAAAAAAAGTGTCAAGGGAATTAAGCCAGTTAAAGGAAAACATCGTCACAAGACATCTGTATATTATCCTTGTGTCCTTGGCTGTCAGACATTCTCAACAGGGAGACATTTCTGGGAAGTTATTGCAAGAGGTACAGCAGGATGGGGTGTAGGGGTTGCCAACAAGCGAATGAACGTAACAAATGTTGATGAGCAGACCAGGCGCTGGGTGTTTTGGAAATATGTAGGGAAATACATGGCCACCTCTTCCTCAACATGCTCTGAACTGGTCCTGACTGAGGAGCCCACGAGGATCCGCATCTCCCTCAACTGCAAAGAGGGACAAGTGAGGTTTTTTGATGCCAGCACAGCAACTCTGCTCCATACATTCTCAGACGCTTCCTTGATTGGAGAGACCCTTCTGCCCTGTTTCTATTTGGGTCAGGGTAGCTGTCTGACACTCCTCTAAAAGAAGGGACAACCATAAACAAAACTTTAGAAATATCCTTATTTACCAAGCAGGGATCTCTGAAAGCCATCCCTGCTTGGTTTTAGTCTATATGTTCAGATGTATCAGTATTAAAGATACCTTACAGCTAAGCCTGTGAATCAAGTGTGAAATCCAGCAGGTTCTGACCGGTTCTGGGGAACCGGTAGCAGAAATTTTGAGTAGTTTGGAGAACTGGCAAATACCACCTCTGGCTGGCCCCAGAGTGGGGTGGGAATGGAGATTTAGCAATTTCCTTCCGATGCGACGCCCATCAAGCCACACCAACAGAACCGGTAGTAAAAAAAATTGGATTTCCAAACAGTATTACACTCAATATAAGCTTTATAGCCTCATAGGTTTTTTTTTTTTTACTTTTTCTATCTTTTCATACTTACGTAAGTTATCTACAACAATCGGATTACTGATTGTAAGACTGATGATTGTAATTTTATACAGTAGGGTGTCTCATGGATTGTACTTCCTTCTTTTGCAATTTTATGCCAATAAATTTATTCAATGCAATACATAGAAACAGAAGATGCACAGAAAACAGAAAAAAAAATAAAACATAGCATCTGTTATCAAGATAGAAAACGTGAGCCCTCTGTGCCCTAAATGTGTCACCTGGCTCAAGCCAAAAGTCAAAAAGAATTGTTGATAGAATTGTACAAATGAAATATGTTATTAAATAAATACATTATTTGATAATAACACTGTTTTTCCTTCTTGCCTTAAGCCACCCTGCCTTTTATTGAGTAACTAGAAGTAACTTATTCAAGTTACTTCTTGAATAAGTAACTTCTTAGAAGTAGAAGAAGCCAATCTAGTGTTTTGGTTAAGAAATCAAGCTAGAAACTGTGAGCTCTAATCCTTCCTTAGACACAAGGGCAGTTGCGTGACCTTGGACCAGTGGTGGGTTGCCCCCGGTTTGGACTGGTTCACAAGAACCAGTAGTAAAACTGGCGGGATGCCCCACCCACTGCCCCAGATGTCATCGATTATGTGCGCATGTGCAGAAGCAAAGCGCGCTCCCATCCTGAACCGGTAGTAAAGGTAAGTAGAACCCACCCCTGCCTTGGACCAGTCACTCTCACTCAGCCCTAGGAAGTGGGCAATGGAAGCCACTCCTGAATCTTTACCAAGAAAAGTCCAGAGAGCCACCAGAGGTCAAACAATCTGAGGAACCTCAAAAGTGGCTTTGATATTGAGATGGGAGTCAGACACAGATGGATGTCCTTTTAACACCAGAGGAACAGAGACTGGTGAGGGGGGACGATGGAGCAGCAGTAAAAAAAAAAAAAGAGCATAAGAATGACAACCGCTGGGAATTTCCCCTCACGGAGCCGGAATGGGATCTGGATGATGATGGGGACAATATGAGGCTACTGTTAGATCGGCGCAGGAAAGGAAGACGTGACCAGCTCGTTACATTAGTAACTTTTATTGAGTACAAGAAACAGTAGCAAGACTGGCCGTGCGCTGCCGGAGCTCTCCTTATATTCGCTCCGGCAGACGCACCGCCCCCTGACAGGGATTCAAACTTTCCCGCCCGGTGGCTGGCAGCCAATCCGGGCGGATGTCCTTATAAGGACATAACACTCCTCCCCCCTAGTCCAAGAAAAAACGTTCAGAGTTCGTCAATCAACGTGACGTAGTCCCGCAGGTACGTAGGACGCCTAGGCACCCTACTTGACCTGCGCAGTCTCATTTCTTCCACGTCCCCGGCCTGGATGGACGGGGTTCCTGTTGCTCCTGGCTCCCTCCCCGGAACCAGGCTCGGTTCGGCTGGCGAGTGTGCGGGGTCACCCTCAGCGCCTCCGGCCGGACCGCAGACCTTGGATGGCTGGTTCTGGTGGTCTTCCTCCTGGCCTGTGGATCTTTCGCCTCGGTGGTGCTGTTCGGTTCCGACCCGGGAAGAGCGTCTGAGTCTCGGTAGGACCCCGGCTGTCACTTGCTCTTCCTCGGTCTCCCGGTGGCTGCGGTTCTGCTGCGGCCCGGTTCGCTGTGGTCCGGAGGGTGGTTCGGGCCGGTGCCCTTGGGTCCGGTCTGCTTGCTGCGGGTGGTGTTGGCCCGGGTAGCGGTGTCCGACCTTGCAGGGGTGGCGCAGGTCTCCCCTGCCGGGCTGGCGTTGGCCTTCCCCGTCGGGTTGGTAGTGGTCGACCCGGTCGGGGTGTCGTTGAGGGGATTCCTCCTCGGGCTGGTGGAGGTCTCCCCTGCCGGGGTGGCGCAGGCCTCCCTGGCCGGGTTGTTGTTGGCTTCCCCTTCCCCCTAGTCCCTGGTCTACCGCCTGTTGGTGGTTGGGGTCGTCGGGGTTGGGTTGTTGTTGCCGGTTTGTTTCTTGCGTTGGGCGGGGGTCCCTCTCGCCGGGGAGTCGTGTGCCACCCTCGCCCATGTGCTGCGGTGTGCCCATCTGCGAAGGTCCCCGGTCTACTCGCCTTGCGTTGAGGTCTCCCTGGTAGGGCTGCCGTGGGTTGCCTTCACTGGTAGGGTGCAGTGCTTCCCTTCTGGGCAGGTCCCGGTCTACCTGCGGGCTGAGTCGGGGGTCCCTGGGCCTGCTGTGCCGGGTGCCCACCTGGTCGGGTTGGTGTTGCCATCCCCCGTGCGGTTGGCCCCGGTCTACCTCGCTGCACTGCCGACGTGACAGTGCCTGGTAGTGTGCTGGGCCGACCTCGTCGGGCTGGCGTTGCTCTGCCTCGCAGGGGTGTTGTAGGCCTACCTCGTCTGGGTGTTGTAGGCCTACCCCGCCGGGGTGTTGCAGGCCTGCCTCGTCGGGGTGTTGTAGGCCTACCTCGTCAGGCTGGTTTTCGTGTGCTCCCCCCCACCTTTTCCGGAGTTGGTCGATGTGACGTCTCACGACCTGTCCATCTTCCAACTCGACGGTGTAGGATTTGGGGCCGGTTGTGCTGGCAATCTTCCCCTTCAGCCACTTAGGAGAGCCATTGAAATTCAGCGCGAAAACTGAATTTCCTTTGCTGAAGGCGCGAAGCGGGCGGCTGGCGGTTGCGGTCACTTCCGGGCTGTATTGGGGGTGCAGCCGGTCCAAGGGTGACCTCAATCTTCTGCCCATCAGGAGTTCGGCCGGGCTCTTATGGGTGGTGGCATGCGGCGTGATGTGCTGGGTGAGGAGGAAGTTGTCGATGCGTTCTTGCCAGTCCCCCGGGCCCATCTTGGTGAGGGCTTCTTTTGTGAGTCGGACCATCCGTTCCGCTTGTCCGTTTCCGGCCGGCCTGTACGGGGCGGAGAGGGCATGGTGGATGCCCAGTCCTGCCAGGAAGGACTCCATGGCCAGGGATGTGAGCTGGGGGCCGTTGTCCGAGACCAGCACGTCCGGTAGTCCGTGTGTGGCAAACAGGCGGCGCAGGGCTCGGATCGTCGCTTCTGTTGTGGTAGATGCCATGGGTACCACCTCGAGCCACTTGGAGAAGGCATCTACCACAATGAGGAGGTGCCGCCCTTGCATCGGGCCCGCGAAGTCGATGTGGACCCTCGACCATGGGTTGCTGGGGGTCTCCCAGTTCGTGACTTCGGATTGTGGCGGTGCTGGGCGGACTTCTTGGCACGGGTCACATCTGGAGACCCATTGTTCAATGTCTCTGTCCAGTGAGGGCCACCAGACGTAACTCCGTGCCAGGGCCTTCATGCGGACGATGCCTGGGTGCCCGTTGTGCAGTGTCTCCAGCGTCCGCCGTTGCAGAGTGCTTGGGATCAGCACCCTGTCTCCCCATAGCAGACAGCCCTTAATTGTGGACAGCTCCTTCTGTTTCCTGGTGAACGGGCTGAACCTCTCCTCTGTCTGTTCCGATGGCCACCCCCTGAGGATCCAGGACTTTACTTGGCGGAGGGTGGGGTCTTTCTGGGTGTGTGCGGCCACATCTGCGGAGGAGACTGGACAGCAGGCGTCGTCATCTATGTGGAATAGATGGAGCGTGGGGGCTGGGTCTTCCACCGGTTTCTTCGATGGGCATCTACTGAGCGCGTCGGCGTTTCCTATGGCTGTGCCTGGCTGGTGCACGAGCCTGTAGGAGTAGCCGGCCAGGAAGATGGCCCATCTCGTCATCCGCGGGGACATGAAGGTTGGGGTGGGTTGGTCGCCTGCGAGTAGTCCCAGGAGTGGCTTGTGGTCGGTGACTATGGTGAAGCGCCTTCCGTACAGGTATTCGTGGAAGCGCTTCACTCCTGCCACGATGGCCAGGGCTTCTTTGTCCAGCTGACTGTAGTTCCGCTCTGCGCCGGACATGGTTTTCGAGAAGTAGGCGATGGGGGCTTCCGTGCCGTTGGGCAGCTCGTGGCTGAGGACTGCCCCCACCCCGTATGGCGACGCGTCGCAGGTCAGCTTGATGGGGAGCGTCTCGCTGTATTGGATGAGGACGCTTTTGGACGTCAGTAGTCCTTTGATGGCCCGGAACGCTGCTTCCTCTTCCTGGCCCCACTTCCAGGAAGCCGATTTCCCCAGCAGGCAGTGGAGTGGCTCAGCAACTGTGGCTTTCTGTTTTAAGAAAATGGCGTAGAAGTTGAGCAACCCAAGGAAAGCCTGAAGCTCCGTTTTGTTTTTTGGGCTTGGAGCTTCATGGATTGCTTCCACTTTTGATTTGGTGGGGTGGATGCCTGTGCTATCAATGAGGTAGCCCAGGAACTCGACTTCCTGTACTCCTATGATGCACTTGTCCCGCCTGACCCTCAAGCCCTTGGCCTTGAATCGCTGCAGGACAAGCCTGAGCCTTTCAAGGAGTTGAGCTCTTGAGTCACCGGAGACGAGCACATCGTCGAAGTAAGGCACCACCCCTGGAACGCCTTGGAGGAGGCGTTCCATCATGGATTGGAAGATGCCGGGGGCAGCGCTGACTCCAAATTGGAGCCGGTTACATTTGAATGCCCCCCTGTGCGTGACAATTGTTTTGAGCCTCCGCCGTTTTTTCGTCCACTGGCAGTTGCTGGTAAGCCTGGGCCAGGTCCAGTTTCGCAAAAATTGATCCAGATCCCAGGGAATGCAGCAGGTGTTGCACCACTGGGACTGGGTATGCGCTCTGTGCCAACGCCTTGTTGATGGTACAACGGTAGTCGGCGCAGATGCGCACAGACCCATCATGCTTCAGTGGGGTCACAATGGGGGTCTCCCATGAAGCATGATCGATCGGTTCCAGGACGCCCTGGGCGATCAGCTTATCCAGCTGCTCATCTACTTTGGGCCGCAGGGCAACGGAACTCGGCGGGGCTTGAGCCTAATTGGGGTGATTCCCTTGTCCAGATTGAAGGAGATTGGCCTCCCCACAAATTTCCCCAGCTTACCATCGAAGACTTCCTTGAACTCTTCGATGAGGTAGTCGAGTTCGTCCCTGCCAATTTGGTTGATGCCCTCGATTGAGAGCCCCAGCGGCTTGAACCACTCCACTCCTAGCAGGTTCGGTCGGCTGTCCCTTACGACGGTGATGGGAAGCTTGCCTTCGAACTGCTTGTAGGTGACCCGGATGTTGGCTCTTCCTAGCACTCCGATGGGGTTTCCCCCGAAGTCGACGAGCTTGGAGTGTAGTGGCTTCAGCTCTCGCTTGGTGATGCTGGGTTGCAGGCACTTCAACTGCTGCCAGTCCATGATGGAGTAGACCGAGCCGGAGTCTACCTCCATTTTGCATGGTGCTCCTTCCACGTGGATGGTCACATGGAACTTGGTGGCACTGTCTGACGTCGTGTGAGCGATGGTCGTCTGGTGGACCGCTCCGCTCCGGGGAAATTCGTCGTCTCTGCGTCTGGGAGGGCCAGAGGACCGTTTGGATGACCTCTGGTAATCCTTCCGATTCTCGCGGGGACGGTGGCTGGAGGGCTCTGGGGCTGGTTCCTCGGCTCTGCAAGCTTCGGCGATGTGACCCCTTCTGTTGCAGCGTCGGCAGGTCGCATCTCTCCACTTGCAGGTTGCTCTGGCATGGTCCCCTCTGCAGCTGGCGCAGCACTCCCCTTTGTAGTTCCATTGGGCGGTTTCCCGCCTTGGGGGTCTGGATACCTTGTGGACGGTGGACTCTCCCTCCGACTCGGATCCAGCCGTGGAATCCTCTGTTGATGATTGCTCTGTGGAGTGAATCTTGTGGATTCCCTTGGCTCTGCTTACTGCGGCAGCTGCTTTCTCCGAGATTTTGGATGCGGTGGCTTCCTCCACCACATCCTTGAGCACGAGCTTCTTCCTGCTCAGGAATTTCTTTTGCAGGCCTCTGTCCCTCATGCCGAAGACCACGCGGTCAGCGATGGCATTGTCCACGTGGTCGAACTCACAGCTGGCTGCGATCTGGCGTAGGGCGGCCACGAATTCCTTGATCGTTTCACCCTCCTTCTGGTCCCGTTGGTGGAAGGTGAAACGGTTCGCCACCGGTGTTCCTGTTGGGGCATAGTGGTCCTCCAGGATCTGCAGCAGGTCTGTCCATGGCACTTCTTCGATGTCTCGTGGTGCTACGAGATCGATTGCCATGTCGAGGACCTCGGAGCCGCAGTTGGCCAGGAAGATGCCCTTCTTCCGGTCATCATCGGCATCCCTGATGTTGTTGCCTCTCAGGTATTGCCGGAATTTCACTACGTAGGATTTCCACTTGTCCTTCCCTGGGCGGAAAGGAGCAAGGGCTGGCAAAGTGACTTCAGCGGATGCCATGCCTTTGGAAATGCCTACTGTAGTTCCCGGTGCCGGAGTCTTGTCCTGTTGGCTTGGTGCCGCGAGGTTCGTTCTTCTCTCAGTCCTTCGTCGCCAGTGTTAGATCGGCGCAGGAAAGGAAGACGTGACCAGCTCGTTACATTAGTAACTTTTATTGAGTACAAGAAACAGTAGCAAGACTGGCCGTACGCTGCCGGAGCTCTCCTTATATTCGCTCCGGCAGACACACCGCCCCCTGACAGGGATTCAAACTTTCCCGCCCGGTGGCTGGCAGCCAATCCGGGCGGATGTCCTTATAAGGACATAACAGCTACAGAATTCTCAATCTTTAGTCTTCTATGGAATCCAAAATGGAGTTCCCTAAAGTAAGAATGTTGCAAAAGTATCTGAAATAAGGCAGAAAGAAAGATGAGAGTCCTGAGGACTTTTCTTGAAAGAATATACCGGGCTTTCAGGCAATACACTGATTTAGATCCTGAAGCCTCAGAAAATGATAAACAGGATATTTATAGGGCAGTCAGCAGAAGATATTAGAAGAAAGTGACAGAAAGTAGAAGGAGGTCCAGCGAAAGGCATTTGAGAATTGGTTGAGATAGCTTATAAAGTTTTTTTTTTACCTCCAGAGGGTAAGAAGAAAATAAGAAAGAAATCCAGAAGGCTCCCCGAAATGCTATCTTCCTAGCAGATGCCCTTAGGCAGGGAAAGCCAGGAGGAAGGAAGGGGACACAATCCGGAAGAGGAGGGGAGTTCAGAGCATGGAAGAGGAAAGGTCTCCTTGGGACCCAACCAGTGTGTTATATGCAGGAAAGGAGGATATTGGAAGAGTGGGTGCCTGATGGCTAGAGCCATGCAAGCAGAAAAAGAAGAGGGAAGAGGCCAGGGGAAGGAAGCCATTGCTCCCCCAACCCCTGGTGGAAGTCCAAATTGGGGGATCTAAACATAAGGTGTTAATAGATACAGGAGCCGGTAGATCTGTCCTTAACAGACCTATTGCTCCTTGGACTACCTATGAGATACTTTTTGTTGGGGCTTCTGGAAAGGCTATAATGTGCCTGAAACAACAAAAGCCCAAATTGCACAGCAGGAGGTTAAAAACTTAGGATATGGCATCTCTGCAGCACAGCCGGAGACTGTTAGCCTAAGGAGGGGGCAATCCATTAAAGCCCCCTGTTAACAGAAAACAATTGGGATTCTTGGGTTTTTGTAGAATTTCAGATTCTTAATTTTTGATTTATCATCAAGCCCCTTTATGAGGCTGTTAAAGGGGGGATGCGAAAATCTGTGAATGGATTAGATAACGCCAACAAACATTCACACAAATAGAGAGGGAGCTTTATGGGAGCACCGGCACTGGGGGCTTCCAGACCCCACTACGCCTTTTACTCTATTTGTACAGGAATGGGAAGGCATTGCAATGAAAGTTCTCACCCAGAAATTAGGCTCTGGCATTGGGATGGCTTGGGAACAGCGGCAGCAACAGCCCTGCTAGTTGAAGAAGCTCAACAGTTAACAATATCACTTTATCCCATAGTAAAAGTCCCAAAGGGGGTTCAAGAGATTATGGAAGTAAAGGGAGCATTTTGGATGACTGGGGGGCCGCCAAGCCAAATATCAGACCCTCTTGCTTGACTCCCCAGCCATACAATTAGAGGTATGCAAATAGAGCTACTCATTCCACCTACACTCTTGCGCCAGGTGAATTGCATCACAATTGTGTACAGGTAGTGGATTCAGTCTGTGCCAGTAGACCCAATCTTTGTGATCAGTCAATCCCAAGTGCTGACTGTGAATACTAGTAGCTTTATGGTAGAAGGCCAGAGAAAGGCAGGATATGCAGTGGTGACACCATGGGAAGTTGGAGAAGTCAACCCATTGCCAGTAAACATTTCTGCCCAACTAGCTGAACTAGTCACTCTAACTAGAGCCCTACAGCTGGCTGTGGGACAAACATTAATAGCAAATATACCTTTGGAGCCTTGCGTGCCCATGGAGCCTTATGGAAGGAAAGAGGATTATTAAATGCAAGAGAATCAACCGTTAAATATAGCCCACAAATTTTAAAATTATTGGAGGCTGCTTGGCAAACAAAACAAGTAGGAGTCTTACATGTCGAGGGACATTTTAAGATTCTCCTTTACACAAAAGGAAATTGGGCTGCAGATGGAGCTGCTAAGGAAGGCTCCCTACCACACTTAGAATGAACAGCCTACCTCATTCCTATTTCTCCCTACCCACTTCTCCACTCTCTTGTACTCCCAAGGGTAGGACATGGGCCACATCAGTTGTAGGCAGGGAGAGGAAGGATGGGTGGTGGAAGGTAGAGGGCAGACCTATTCTACCAAATACACCTCAGAGGATTCATTTATAACAAATACATGCCAGCACACAATGGGGGGTCAAAGGGATTGGTAGACTTAGTGACATGCTGTGTAGTAGACAAGGGTCTCTATTCCGCAGCCTCCCAAGCTGTAGCAGTTTGTCTGATCTATGCCAGAAATAATCCAAAAGTAGCCAGGCGCCCACCCCTAAGAGTCCAACTTAAAGGCAACTACCCAGGGACAACTTGGGAAATAGACTTCACTGAATTACCTAGAAAGCAAGCTTTTGAGTATGTTGTGGGACTAGCATGGACCTTCACAGGATGGCCTGAGGCTTTTGCTTGCAGGACTAATAGAGAGCATGAAGTAGTAAACGTCCTACTGGAAGAAATCATTCCTGGGTTTGGGCTGCCAAATAGTATATCCTTTGATTGTGACCCATATTTCACAGCTAAGGTTTGCGTGAACAGTTAAAGATCACTCGGAAGCTTTACTCAGTCTACCACCTGGCAAGTAGTCCTATGGCAGAAAAAGGTAATGACTGAAAAAAAACAACAACAGCTAGCTCAACTTATGCCAGGAGGCTCACCTGTCCTCATCGCAAACTTTGCCACTCACGTTGTTAGGGCTTCACATTGCACCTCGACAGCGAATGGGCTTGAGCCTCTTTTGAGGCCCTTTTTGGGCGACCACATCCCTCCCTAAAGGCAGAGGAGAGGTCCATCCCACTGGTGGGCAAAATGACCTTGTACCAATATGTAAGACAGCTCGCTGGGGTTATGAGTTTTCTTTCCCGTTATCTGCAGAAAAATCAATACCCTGGACTAGATCATCCAGTACATCCGTTTCAGCCTGCAGACTGGGTGCTTGTAAAGACATGGGGATTAACAGCCTCCTTGGATCAGAAGTAGAAGGGACTGTTTCAGGTGCTTCTGACCACCCATGTGGCACTAAAAGTGGAAGGCCTGGCATCTTGGACAGATCACTTCCAGAGTGAAGAAATACCCACCATCTGATTCTTGGACTGCACAGCCTGTGACTTCCTCAGTAGAAGAACTGGGAGTTCAGTTATTGTTCTGGAAAGAAAAGCCTCCGGAACCATCGTTGCGTGAGAGGAGAACTACCATCTCCCATAGGTCTTCTCTCAATTAGGAAATTTCCCCAAAAGGTATTTGTAGCTCCCCACACTAGAATTAGGAGAGTTAGCCAATTATTACCACTAGCTGATTGGGGTGTGTGTATGTGAAAGCTGAGATATTAAGCCAAGTAGACTTAACTACTGTCAGGATGAGACCATATGATTTGTTATGTAACTGTGCGCCTACCACCCACCTATATTATACCCACTTTACCTGAAAGGAAGATTAGAAACCAGAGGGACTTTGAACAATCCAGAAAGTACCTGAAGAACTACCAACTCTTACTTTGTTCAGTGGGCTCTGGACCCTCAATAATGCCATGCAATGTATACAGGCAGTGGAGGAAATCGTAGCTAATGAGACTGGGGAGTTTCTTTATTGCTGCAGCAAAAGAACAAGAAGCCATTTAGAGAATGACAGTTTAGTTCAAAATAGGATGGCTCTAGATATGACATCCTAAGGAGGTGTGACAACAATGGACAACAATGCTGTGTGCAGATTCTGGACAAATCAGAGGAATTCCACAGCCAAACTACACACATCACAAAGATAGCTGAAACTCCTCCCCCCACCCCCCATGGACGAATGGAAAGGCTGGTGGCAATGACTGACAGGATGGTTGTCTGATTCCAACTGGTTAAGAACCGGATATTGATGTTGGGTGAATCTTGGAAAATTAAATAGTTTTCAGATTCAAAGGGTGGGGGGATGGGCTTTCTGCTAAAATAAAACCAGGTCATGGCACACACTTGAAAGTAAGACAGGAAGCCTGTAATTGTGGAGTCTGTCTGGCAAGAACAAAGACTGTACAGTGACAGCAAAAGTGACTTCAGAGTTCCTGCCTTCCAAGGTGGCCTTTGGGGTCCTGAGTTGTGGTTTTGTACATTTTTCTACTCTGAGGCAATGCGAGGTGAGGGTTCCTTCTTTCGTTTCCCATGTCTGTCCCTTTCTTTCCTTCCTGCCTCAAGAGCTACTTCCTTTGTCCAGTTTCTATTTTGGGGAAATAATCCAATCAAGGGGCAGGGCAGAGAGTTCCTGTGACCAGGTGATTTGTATATGGGGGGGTTATAATCCCTTCAGGGACAAGGGAGAGATTATTCCTATGGCTATCTGAGTTTTCTCAGTGGTTTCCTCCAGGCAACATCCAGGCATCTAGGGAAAAGAAAAAGCAGCAAAAAGTGTCATTTTATTATACAGTTGTGTCCATGTCCCCTTGGGGAGCCCATTGTGACTAAGGAAGTCTCCCCCAAAGGCCTTTGAACAAAGGGGCTATAAGATGTTCTCCACCCACCAGATTCCCTCCCCCAATGGGTCCCCCTGTCCTAGATTGGCCTGAGACTCCTAATGGCTCTTTCTATCCAACTTTTGCCTTAAGGGAGCTCATTGGTCAAACTTGAAGATTTCCATCCAGCAAATGATCCCGTTCCACATTCTACATATTCCACGTTCCACAAGGTAGTCTTTGCCCAATTGTAGAGCTTTTCCTGATCCGTTTCCTGATTGGCTGGCTGGGAAAGGGACAGTCCAGGGAAGTCTTCCTCTGCCATATATTCATATTAGAAGTTAGGTAAAGGATTATAATTTCTCCATTATCTATGAGACATCCCATCGATAGCAGCATTGGCTTTGAGGTTTTATTAAGGGTTTCTTCCATGCCAAGTTTACTCCATTCCATCCCATAAACGTTTCATTCTTCCTATTTTTTAAAAAAAGCATTTTCCCCTTTAACAAGTGGCTGGCTGAATAATAATTTTCTTTTTCCCCAGGAGTTTTCAATATCTTTCCCTCTAGCAGGATTCTTGGATCAGTAATTGATTGGGGGGTCCGTCGCAAAAATATTTGCTTCTCCCCAGATTTTAAAAAGCAGCACTTTTTCGTGCGGCTGTTGATAAAAATAGGATCGCCAACATGATCGCCAATGTCCGATGAGGGATATGAAGGAGAAGGAAGAGGAGGAGAAGGAAGGAAGGAAGGAAGGAAGGAAGGAAGGAAGGAAGGAAGGAAGAAGAAGAAGAAGAAGAAGAAGAAGAAGAAGAAGAAGAAGAAGAAGAAGAAGAAGAAGAAGAAGAAGAAGAAGAAGAAGAAGAAGAAGATTCTGTTGAAAACTACCCCCCCCTCCTTTGACGAGCTGATTGGGCCAATAATAATTGATCCGTCCTGCGAATGTTTGCTTCTCTCCAGTTTGTTGTTTATAAAACATTTTTTCCCTTTAAGAAGCCAGCCAGGCTGACCGCAAGAATAACAACAATTCATTTCGGTTTCCCGTCTGGGCAGAGCCCAAAGGCGGTCACCTGATTTGGAGGAAAAGAAACGAAACTTAACTTTCTCTTTCTTTGTCCCGGCGGAGGAGGCGGCGATGACGGCCGAAGCGTCCTTCCCTGTTTTGCTGGAAGAAGCCACCTGCTCCGTTTGCCTGGACTTTTTCCAGGACCCCGTGCTCATCCCGGAGTGCGGCCACAACTTCTGCCGGGGCTGCCTGACCCGCAGTTGGGGGACGTCGGAATCGGAGGCTTCCTATCCCCAGTGCAGGCAGACCTTCGCGCCCCGCAGCCTCCTCCCCAACAGGCACCTGGCGCGAATGGTGGAAGTGGTCAGGCAATGCGGCGATCCTAGAGACGAGGAAGGAGGGAGTCTCTGCCCGAAGCACCGGGAGCCCCTCAAGTTCTTTTGTAAGGACCACGAGACCCCCATCTGCGTGGTCTGCGACCGATCCAAAGAGCACAGGGGCCACTCGGTGATCCCTGCGGAGGAGGCTTTCCAGGAATACCAGGTAGGAGTCAGCCAGGAGGAATCGCTGCGGAGGGGCATCCAGATCCTTGGTCTTCCTGGAAATCCTTGGACCAATTTACTTTTTCTGTTGTCCACAAACTGGGTTTAGCCTGGCGCAGATGCGAATTAGAACCAGACTGGAGAGGCGGCTCAAGGGACTTTTAATGAGGTACTTCAGCAAAAGGGTCTCAGCAGCTAAAGGAGCCAAGACCCCTGAACGATGTAAACATTCAAAATATAGGGTTCAGATTAAGGTTCCTTGACAGGAGTTTCTTTTGAGTTCTTGTCCTGGCCTATTTTATTCACATTCCTCATACATTGCGTATTTGTCCTAATTAGCTTTCTTATCAAAAGAGCTGGGTGTTTTACTATTATAATAAGCAAGAAGTTTCCAGAGTTCATGTCTATGTGTCCCCACATTGGTTACTGGTCTTATTATACTCCTCTGCAACTTTCTGCCTCGGCCATTCCTTTAACAAACTTCCCTAATTCCAGCCTGAGACCTTCACCTCCTGCTTTATCCTCTGTGGCTGCAATTTTTTTGAAGACTGATTTACCATAGTCTTTGATTTACAACCATTCATTTAATGACCTTCTCACAAGCAAAGTCAATTGGGAAGCCAGTATCGCTTCACAACTGTGTTACTAAAAGTGAACAACTGCAGTGATTCACTTAACAACTGCAGCAAGACCTTGGAAATTTAAAAACAGAACAGGATTAAAAAAAACAAGGAATAAAAATTGACTGGTGGCCATATTTGCAAATTAGGACAAAATATAAAAAAGACAGGGAACAATATGGTATTCACAGAAAACAATTGAAATTGGATAAGATATTATTAGGACCAGGAGAAAAAATGATCACAAAAATGTATAATTTTCTGTTAAAATTTAAAATGGAAGAAGAAACCGTGAAGGAAACAATGATTAGCTGGGCAAGAAATTTTGGCTATAATATTCATTTGGATCAATGGGATAAATTATGGGAGAGAAACTATAAACTAACAGTGTCAGCTGCTTACAAGGAGAATCTTTATAAGATGTTTTACCTATGGCACCTGCCACAAGTGAGATTGGCAAGGATGTTCTCAAAACAGGTCCCCAGATTGTTGGAGGTGCGGCCATAGCTGAGGGACCTTCTACCACATGTGGTGGACCTGCCCTAAGATTAGGAAATTTTGGTGGAAGATAAAAAAATGGCTGGAAGAGATAACTGGGTGGAAGATATTCCACCTGGGTGGAACTATTCCTCCTCGGTATTTAAGAAGGGAAAATGGAAAAAAATTACAATATATCATATTACACATACTAACTGCGTGTAGAATTGCCATAGCACAAAATTGGAAACAACGGGATATCCCCTCCAGACCAATTTATAATTTAAAAAATTTATGACTGCGCAGAAATGGACAGATTATCTATGGAAATTAAGAAAAGGGAAGACATCAAGTACTATTTAATTTGGAATAGATGGTATTCCTGGCCTGAGAGTAAATCTAAAATGTAAGCGATATTTTGTTACGAAACGGAATTGTGAATAGAAGATATTGTAACTTAGATAAGGATGTAAGTTAAGACAGATAGAAGTAGAATTTGTGTATGGAAGTTAATTAGGATAGAGATGCCGATATAGAAAAGCTGTCACTAGTGCTTAGGTTTTGATGTGTTTCTTTTTGTTTGTTTGTTTTTGCAGTGTGTTATAGATTTTTATTTTTTGTTCTTTACTGTTTTTTGTATTGTATATTTTAATCTTTGAAAATTTAATAAATATTATTTTTTTAAAAAAAACAACTGCAGCAAGAACATCACTTAACTGTCTTGCTTAGCAAGGGAAATTGCCTGTAGGGCGAAATAGGCTCCCTTTGCCAGCTCCTTTCCACATTTGCTCTAGAACGAAACTGTCATTCCTCCAAAGTCTTGAGTGCAGACCCCGAAAACCACTCCTGCTGGATCAGGCCAAACGTTCATTTCTCAGTGATGCTTCTGGATGACTGCAACCCGGAGACTCAGGCAGCTCACTTTAGTTCCATTACAGGTAGTCCTCGACTTAAAACCATTCGTTTAGTGACTGTTCAAAGTTACGATGACAATGAAAAAAGTGACATAATGTTTTTCACCCTTATGATCATTGCAGCATTCTGTGGTCACATGATCAAAATTTGGATGCTTGCCAACTGCCACCTATTTATGACGATTGCATATATCTTCTAACTGGGTCTTCCCTCTGATGTAATTCTTTACGGAAAAGAAACTCAAAACTTGTATTTTTCAGATCAAGGTGGAGGATTGCCTGAAGGCTCAGAAGGAGGAGAAGGAAAAAATAGCTACATACAAAGGAGACACAGAGCAAACAGTGCAGGAGATGCTTGTAAGTATTGATCCAACGGTTAAGAGCTTCTGAGCTAATAGGATGGAAAACACCGTCTGCCATCTTTGATAATAGGTAGCCTGTGTTTTAGTACAAATTCTGACTTAAATGAAATTCAAGTTTATTTATTTATTTATTATTGTGATTTATATGCCGCCATTCTCCCGAAGGACTCAGGGCGGCTTACATACAGCAATCAACAATACAAATCACAGTGTTAATTCAAATTAAAATTAAAACCGCCATTAAAAACAATTTAAAATTATAGCATTGTACAACCCCACGATCAGATTATTGTTGGAACAGCCACGCCTTCAGTTTGCGGCGAAAGGAGAGGAGGTCGGGGGCTATCCTGAGCTCGGTGGGCAGACCATTCCAGAGGGTTGGCGCTCCAACAGAGAAAGCTCTCCCCCTGGGGGCCGCTAGCCGACATTGTTTGGCCGACGGCACCCTGAGGAGGCCTGCTCTGTGGGAGCACACAGGATGGTGGGAGGAAGGCAGAAGATGGTCCCGTAAATACCCCGGGCCTAAGCCATGTAGGCTTTATAGGTAAGCACCAGCACCTTGAAACGGACCCAGAGAGCAACCGGCAGCCAGTGCAGCTCGCGCAGGAGAGGTATAACACGGGAGTAACAAGGAGGCCCCGTAACTGCCCACGCAGCCGCATTCTGGACTAGCTGGAGCCTCCGGATGCATCCCAAGGGCAGCCCCATGTAGAGGGCATTACAGTAGTCCAACCGAGAAGTAACAAGGGCATGAGTGACCATGGCGAGGGCATCTCGGTCTAGGAAAGGGTGCAACTGGCTCACAAGACGCACTTGTGTGAAAACCCCCCTGGTTACGGCCGTCAGATGATCATCTAGGGACAGCCAAGAATCCAGGAGGACACCCAGATTGCGAACCATGTTGGAGGGGGTAAGAATCTCCCCTCCGATCACTAAAGATGGTACTTATAGATCCTGAGATGCCGGCATCCACAGCCACTCAGGGTTGAAGGGTTGAGTCTGAGCCTGTTCCTTCCCATCCAAGCCCGCACTGCCTCCAGGCAACAAGACATCACGGAAAGGGCATCCCCAGGGTGGCCTGGGGTGGAGATATAAAGCTGGGTATCATCCGCATATTGGTGATACCTCACCCCAAAACCATGAATGATCTCATCCAGCGGCTTCATATAGATGTTAAAAAGCAGGGGGGAGAGAACTGATCCCTGAGGCACCCCACACGTGAGGGGCCTCTGGGAGGATCTGTGACCCCCCACCGATACAAACTGTGAGCAACCCGAGAGGTAGGAGGAGAACCACTGCAACACAGTGCCTCCTATCCCCAACCTCCCGAGTCGCTGCAGTAGGATACCATGGTCGATGGTATCAAAAGCCGCTGAGAGGTCAAGAAGGACCAGGATGGAGGAACAACCCCCATCATGGGCCCGCCAGAGATCATTCACTAGGGTGACCAATGCCGTTTCCATGCTGTGACCGCACCTGAAACCAGATTGGTAAGGGTCCAGGTAGTCTGTTTCCTCCAGGAAATGAGGGGATTGCTGTGCCACCATAGTCTCAACAACCTTCGTTAAAAAGCGGAGGTTGGAGACTGGACGATAGTTGTTAAGGGAGTCCGGGTCCAGGTTGGGCTTCTTAAGGAGGGGTTGAACCACGGCCTCTTTGAGTGCAGCGGGGATGAATCCCTCCCTCAGCGAGGCGTTAACAACAGCCTTGATCCAGTCTCCGGTCACCTCTCTGGCTACAGAAACAAGCCAGGAGGGACACGGGTCCAATGCACACGTCGAGGCCCCCAGCCGACCCATAATCCTGTCCACTTCATCCGATGAAACGGGCTCAAACTCAACCCAGGTGTCACCACCAAGACTAGGCCCGGTTTCCTCAGTGGACTCTGCCCAGTCAGAGTCCAACCCAGTCCGGTCCGGGAGGACCCCCTGCAAGGGGTCCTCCCTCGCTCCAAGGTTAAGGAGGGAGTGGGTCACCCTAAACAGGGTGGCTGGGCAGTTTTCTGCAGATGCAATGAGAGCGGCGAAATATTGTTGTTTTGCTGCTTCCATCGCCACAAGATAATACCTAATATAGGTTCTTAACTGTGTTTGGTCGGATTCAGATCGGGAGGACCTCCAACCACCCTCAAGGTGTCTTTTCCGATGCTTCATTTCCCTGAGCTCTGCAGTGAACCATGGAGCAGCCCAGGTTCTGCATCGAATCAGAGGCCGCATAGGCGCGATTCGATCCAGGGCCCCTACCGCAGCCTGTTCCCAGGCCGCCACTAGCGCCTCGGAGGAATCGTGGGTTAAGGAGGTGGGAAATGACCCAAGCTCCATCAGGAACCTTTTGGGTTCCATCAGGCTCCTGGGGCGGAAGCATCTCACTGGTTAGAGTTAAAGACGGTGTTAGGGCACAGAACTTGGTCTTAACCTGGGGACTAAGGTGTCACCATTGGCTGAATGAGTCACAGTTGGGTTAAGTGCCCCTATCCCATGAGCCATGTTTTATACAATGGGTTTGTTTTGTTTAATAAATTAATGCAAACCATATTTCATCCAATTGAAAAAATTGTGAACACAAACATTTTTCTGTCTCTTTTTTTTGGAATCCCTGATTGCTAAGAAAATTTTCATGAGATGTCACTAAACTAGAGCCTTTAAAAAAAAACAAAAAAAAACCCTTTCCCCCCTACGCCTTTTATTATCAAATGGGTTTTTTGTTTCCTTCGGATATTCTCCCACCTCACTTCTGGATTCTTCAAGGAATCTGTTTAATTATTATAACAATTAAAATAAAAGTAAAAATAATTAAGTGAAACAATTAAAAATAAAATTATGACTTTTGCTTTTTCTCTTTCTTATTCTAGGAGCTCATCAAAGAAGTGAAGAAAAATGTAGTGGCTGAATTCAGAGAGCTACAACTCTGGTTAGAAGGACAGGAGAAGCTTCTATTGACTCAAATGGAAGAAACGGAGAAGGATATTATGGCAAGAAAGGAGGAGGGTTTGGCCAAGCACATGGAGGAACTGGGCTCTCTTGACCATCTCATCCAGGAGATAGAAGAGAAGCTTCAGCAGCCAGCCAGCAAACTCTTACAGGTCAGTCAGGAAGTTGAGATCATAGAATCCTAGGGCTGGAAGGGACCTTGGAGGTCTTCTGGTCCAATCTTCTACCCAAGGCAGGAGACCTCATAACCATTCACCAAAAATGTTTGTCCAAACTCTTATTGGAATCCTTCAGTGGTGGAGCACCAAAACTCAGGGAGGCAGGCTGTTCCACTGATAAATACTTCTCACTGTCAGGAAATTCTTCCTTATTTTAGCTTGCATCTCCAGATGAGCTTCCACCCCTTTTCCCTATGAGAGCCCTTCAAGTGTTGGACGATGGCTGTTGTGTCTCCCATAAGCCTTTTCTTCCTTAGGCTAAGCATACTGAGTTCCCTTAGCCACTCATTGTATGGTTTGACTTCCTGGCCTCTTACCATCTTCATTGCTCCTCTCTGCATTCTTTAGCCCCTCCACAGAATACTCTTTTTAACTCTTTCCTTTTTTTTCTTTCATAAATTTAATCAAAATTATAATAGTGAAAAGTACCAATGGAAATAAAGAAAATAGGGAAATGGAGAAGGAAAAGAGTGGGAAAGATGTGTAGGATAAAGGAAAAAGAAAAAAAATGTCTTTCAATTTTTTGTCTGCACAGTAAAATACAAAATAAAATTACAGCCTCAACGTTTTAATTTTGCATATTTAGTAATTATTAGCCATGTCTATAAAAACAGATTAGTCTAATAAGCAAAACCAAGCATCAAGAATTCATTTTTTTCTATCTCGAACACAAAATTTAGAAGCAGGTTCCAAGAAGCAGCAGTTTAGAAACAACAGGTTATATCTAATTAAAGCAGTCAATTTTTTCATTTTTTCTAGCTCCACTTTTTCCATCCGTTTTTCTCTTGTGGGGATTGATATATCTTTCCATGTCTGCATGTAGGATTCTGGCTGCATTCGACCAAGTTCAAAATCTTTTTTTCAACTCCTCATTTAGTAAACTTTTTGACTCTTTCTATGGAAAGGAAACTGGAAGGTATGAAGACTACAGGTAGTCCTTGACATATCAGCACACTTGGACTCGAAATTTCTGTTGCTGAGGGAAACAGTTGTTAAGTGAATTTTGCCCCATTTTACGACCTTTCTTGCCGCTGTTGTTAAGTGAATCTCTCCAGTGGTTAAGTTAGTAACACGTTTGTTAAATGAATCCGGCTTCCGCATTGACTTTGCTTGTTAGAAGGTCACTAATGGTGATCACATGACCCCAGGACACTGCAACCGTCATAAATATGAATCGGTTGCCAAGTGGCTGAATTTTGATCATGTGACCATGGGGGTGCTGCAAGAGTCTTTTTTTTTTTTAAAAAAAAGGTTTATTTATAAAACAGTAAAACAATACAAGGCATACAACACTTATATACAAGACTCTTTTTACAGCTTTTTCATAGTGGTCCTTCCTTATTATTTACTATTTCCACCAATTTTACTTCATCTCATTCCAAATTACTATCTGTCCCCATCACTTCATTTACAATATATTTCTCTTTTTCATTTCAATCACTAAATTGTATTTCACCAAATTTCCCATTATTTTTGGACATTTCTTGATCTCCCCCTTATTTTTCTTCTTCATTTTTCCTTTCCTCCAACCACTCATACCATCTATACCAAATTTTATATTATTCTGTATCCTCTTTTTCTGCAAGAGCCTTAAGTGTGAAAAATGATCATAAATAATTTTTTTCAGTGCCGTGGTAACTTTGAACGGTCACTAAATGAACTGTTTAGTCAAGGACTACCTGTAATGGCTAATATTAGGGATACATAATGTAATTCAGAAAAAGCAGGAATTCAAAGTTCTGGTCAATTATCTATATATTCTTCACAATTTTAAGAATGCCTGATTAGGGTTCCTATCCCATATTGGGGGAAGTGGTGGTGGGTGTTCTTTGTGGGGTCTCCCCCTCCCCTTAAATCTCCAGGCCAAGGAAAAGCCCAACACTGATCTCCTTCTCCAAAGTATTAAAAGCACCTAGATTTTCCAAAGTGCCTTCATTCTGGAAGCATAAATGCAGGGGATTTTTTTTATCCTATAGGTTCATTTTCTTGTTTTTCAAATAGTCTTTTCTGTTTGCGATCATGTTTTATATATAAATATATATCTTCTGTAATTGTGTTGGATTCAATCTGGGTCTAATTTTTCTTAGACAAGAAAGTAAAAACAATACCACTCTAAAAAAAGGGGGGGGGAAGAGCAATGGATTTTTTTTAAAAATTGAAGTATTTTGTATGTCTGTTAGTGTCTGGTTGTCCAGACGTTTCACTCACGTATTTTGTGACTGTAAGAATTTAATTTTCTGCCTAGGAAATGGCTCCTTTCAGTGCTTCCTCTCTTTATTTTTTAGGACATTGGAAGCATCTTGAAGAAGTAAGTAAATCCACCCTTTTCTTTACAGACTCAGATATTTCTTTGCAGCTCCTCCAGCAGTTTTCCTATTTTGGAAAGTTCTGTTTGTATTTAGCAGTATTTTAATGTAAAGACAACGTACTGTATTTCAGGACTTTTTAGACATTTCCTCAGACAACCTCAACACAATATAATTAGCTATATTATATATGATCAATTATTATGTTGGTTGTACACTCAGCCAGAGGTTTAGACTGAATTTGCCTTTTTATCCATTTATTGAGTCCTTCCCAAGGAGAGACAGATGTTTGATGGTCTTAAAAGTATCATTGTAGGATGAAAGCTGTTCCAAGTAATACAACTATCATAAATACACACCGATTGCCAAGCAACCGAATTGTGATTACAGGGACACTGTGACAGATGTTAAGTGGGAAAATGGTTGTAAGTCAGTTTTTTGAGGGCTACTGTAACTGGTTGCTAACAAATAGTCATAAACTGAAGGTTACTTGTAACTGAATTTGTCTCTATTAAATTACATTGCATTAGTTTAATCCAGTGGTTCCCAAACTTTTTCAGTCCACCGTCCCCTTGGTGCTACAAACGCATCCTCAGTGCCCCCCACCCCCACCCCATATAAATAGCATTGTTCGGAATAGCGGTCTGCACGACCCACTAAGGAAGATAGTAACAGTAAAATACAAAAAACTGTAACAATTAGTTGCATGTTTATTCAAAACCCAATTTAAAAATCTTTTGTTAATTCAACAAAATTGTTGAACATGATCCAGTGATAGTTGGTTTTCAAAGTCTGATAATCATTTATCAAGAACCTTAGCAACTACTAACTTAGTAAACTCAGTAAAATTTAGTAACTACTTCACTGTTCAGTAAATTCTTAAGGTTATGGATGGGCTTGATGAAGTGATTCCAGTTTCCCAATGTCTGGTTTTAAATCACTTAGCACGAATCTTAAATCACCCGTTCATTAATCTGGAGTCGATTTCTCTGCTTGGAGAGAAGTTGGATGACCACACTGAAACCACGTTCCACCAAATATGATGTTGGAAATGAAACAAGGAGCTTCTTAACCACTGTCCCTAGTGCAGGATAGCGAACAGAAATTTCCTTCTGTAATCAAAACTCTTGGTACGATTTCTTAAACTTTGGCTTCAGCTCAATGTCAGTTTGCAATTCTATTAGTTGATCCTCCACTACCCCATCTTCCTCAGTATCTGAAAAGGGATTTATCACCCAATCTGGAATTTCCATCAAAAGAAGATCCTGATATTGCTCAGACATATCTTTATGCAGCAGGTCCAAATGGTCACAAAAAACTTGCAGATCATCATCTTGTATCCCACCTTTCTCTTCTAGCTCGGACAAGCTCGGAAATTGGTATAGCTCGTGATGGCCTATATTGCGCTTGAAAATAGAGTTAACTTTGAAATAAACGTAGAGATGACAGATTTGGCCTTAATAAGATTGTCCTCATTTCCTTGCAACTGCAAATTCCCTTCATTGAACTTTGCAAACAGTTCTGATAAATAAGCAATGTCATGCTTGATCTCTTTGAGTTCATCACTAAAGTAATGACTGATGGCCACCTAATGTCTTCACCTCTGCAGATTCTCAAAGATTTCTGAGACCAGTGTTGAATACTTAATTTCAGTAGTGACCAATCCCAGTCTTAAAATGAGTTTAGAATCAATGGGAGTCACTGATAACAATGAACTCCTAGCTACTGATAATGAGTCCAGTCCTGCCTTTCTTTTCCTTCTGTCCACGTTTTGCAAGTACTTTTTCCAGGCATATGTTTTATTCTACCGGATACAAACCATTATTGTTAGGGAAAAAATGGGTCTTCCAAGCAATTTTAAAAGACACTGTCAGAATGAGTTTGTTCTCAGCCCCACTTGTGGCTCCTTGAAAAGCACCTTCCCCCCACGCTCCAACACCTGAGGAGACGGGTGGGCTGCAGGTGTCTAGAATTAAAATGTGGTTCAAATCCCTAGTATAGTCCTTCTGCGTGAGAAGGGGGTTGCTAGATGACATCCAAGGTCCCTTCCAACTCTTACTGATACTGGCCCTGGCTTTCCTGGCGGAACAGCGGCAGTGGCAACGACAGCGGCAACAGCCCCCCCCCAGCAGCCCACCTGGATCCTTGGCAGGGGGGTGGCAGGCCTGGCTGGCCGCATCCTAGCCACCCCGGGAAGGCCTCTGGTGATATTGGGGTCTGCAGCAAACCTCCTAATTTCTCCAAATGCCTCTTTCTTACCGTTGTACAGGGACGAGCTGCGGTGCGGAAACTTCAAAAGTTCTTGCGCCGCCACCTGCAGTGCTTGTTTGGAGCTGGTTTGGAAAGGGGAAAAACGCAGCCGAATTAGGCAAGACACCCCCCGCCCCAGATCCCTCCAAAAGGGTCTCCCTTCGGTAGCCTCCCTGCTGAAAAGCTTTCCTGATTCTCTTCTACCTGCATTCTGTTACCGGCTCTGCACCCAGGTAACGGCTGGTGGCCCTGGGTAGCAGCGTCTTGTTGGTCTTGGGTGTGTGTGTGTGGAGAGCCAGTAACAGTATGCAGGTAGAGAAGCGGGAAATGCTTTTCATGCCCCCAGCTCATTCGCTGCAAGAAAGAGCGGGCGCTCGGAAGAGCGGGCTCCGTTTGGGTGGGTGATCACTGTTGGGTCGCGTAGTTCAGTGGGGAGGCTACCAAAGGGTGACCAGTTTGGAGGGATCTGGGTTGGGGGGTGTCCCACCTAATTCGGCTGCATTTTTTCTCTTTCCAAACCAGCTCCAAGCAAGTGCTGCAGGTGGCCCATCCCCTTACCACGGTAAGAAAGAGGCATTTGGTGAAATCGGGAGCTTTGCTGCCAACCCTGATGTCACCAGAGGCCTTCCCAGAATGGCTAGTATGCAGCCAGCCAGTCAGGTAGGCCTGCCCACCCCCACCCCGCGTGGCAGCTTACCTTGATCCTGGGCAGCATGGCACTGGTGGCAGCCAGCCAGGCCTGCTGTCCTCCCTAGGCCTTCCCCCACCTCCACAGCCCTCCTCCTTCCTGGGCAGCACGTCACTGGTGGCAGCAGCCAGCCAGGCATGCCGCCCCTCAGCCCCTCCCCCCCATCCACGGCACCCCACCTGCAACTTACCAAAAGTTAGGAAGGCAACGGCAGTCAAGCGGGCGAGGAGCAGAGCAGCAGGGCCTGGGCCGAGTGGTTCGGGCAACCAGTGACCGATAGCAAGCAAGGAGAGCAATAAGAGAGCATCCAAGAGTTCAGCCTCACACGCATGGTAAGAGGAGCTGCCCAGTGGCATGCGCGCCCCGGGAAACACACTTTCAGTTTCTGATGCACACATGTGCACTGGCCAGCTAGTCTGATGATCTGAGGTTTGGCTTGTGAACCCCCATTGCCTCTAACGCCCCCCTGCTGCCCCCATTGCCTCTTAGCGCCCCCTAATTCATCCCGCCCACTTTGGGAACCACTGGTTTAATCTATGAATATCAGCTTGAGTGTTATATCCATCTTCTAATTGTTTATCTACCTCACCCATATTAGTCATCAGTCATTTGGTCAAATACAATCCTGTCAGTGTATAAGAAATTATGAGCTGGAATAGCCATAACAACAAGACAGCCAATGGGAACTGTTTGGTGACTAACAAACAGGATCTATTGTGAGCCATGGGAGATGGCTCGGAGCCTGGGCGGGGCTTAGCTTGACTGATCTGTATATATCTATAAGAGTTACTTTGTCCTTGCAATATAGCTTCTGCGTTTCTGAGTTCTGGTTATTCTGGTCCTGGCTTCTACTGCATGGGTATTGTATACATGCATCATGCTCTATATTATTGTATATAAAGAAGTTTCTTCTATAAATGAATCCTGCTGAATTATTTACTTTTGTGCTGGTTGGATTGCTGCAAACTCTGACAAATCTATTGTTTTGGCCAAGAGATTCACATTTGCCTCTACTAGGTCTCTTGTTTAAGTTGATGAAGGTGGATAAGTGCAGTTCTGGGTCAGGATCCACTGAGTCGTACATGGTACCCATATTTGAATAGCTAGCCAGAGAATTGACTGAAGCCTGGGAAACAGGGCCCTTGTCAGTCAACAGGAGTGCTGATTTCCCACCATCTTACCGGGTACTTAGGATCTGAGGACAGGGCAACAGAAGAAAACGACAATCAATGACTTAATAGCTGTCCATCAACACCCCACTTAACAACTAAAGGCCATACACAACCAGGCACCACATAAATACAAGGCATGGAACAGCCCAATGCACACGTTCTGGAGAGAGTGTTCCAATATTTGAGGGTCTGTCACAGAGAGAAGGGGGTCAATCTGTTTTGCAAAGCACCTGAAGGCCAGGCAAGGAATAATGGATGGAAACTGATCAAGGAGAGATTCAACTTAGAAATAAGGAGAAATTTTCTGACTGAGGACAATCAATCAATGAAACAGCTTCCCTCCAGAAGTAGTGGGAGCTTCATCACTGGAAGTTTTCAAGAAGAGCCGGACTGCCACCTGTCAGAAACAATGTGGGGTCTCCTGCTTGGGTGGTTGGTGGGGATGCTGGACTAGATGACCTACAAGGTCCCTTCCAACTGTGTTATTCTGTTATTTTGTCTTGCCAGGTACCAGGCTAAGGAAACATATGAGAATCCGGTGGATTTACTTCTAGAGCCAAAGGGGACAATTCGGGATTACAGTGATATGACTGACCTTCTGAAAAGTGCCATGAAAAAACTGAGAGGTAAAAAACAGCCACCAAGGTTTTACACTGGATGACATTTTGAGCATCCAAGAGAGATTCTGGGTCAGTGTCACATGGATCAAAGAGGGATCGTTTTTATTGGGTATAGTTAAGGGTTTTACATTGGGTGAAACAAAATTGATATTGTACATGATAACAGCAGCAAGATTGTTGATAGGTAAATACTGGAAAAATGAAGCTTTGCCCACGATTGAGGAATGGACTTTGAAGATGGCCAGTTTTGCAGAGATGGCGAAGATTTCAGCATATTTAAAAGATTGTTCACAAGAGACTTATGAATGGGAATGGAAAAAGTGGATAGATTTTGTTCAGAACAAATATCAAACTAGGAAGTATCAAATAGCTTTTATTTGAAAATGTTATATTAAGATAGAAATATTTTAATGTAATGAAGATGAAAATTTATAAGGGGGAGGGAGGGGTTCAAGTTTTATATACAAAGGAGGGTTTTTCCTTTTACCTGTTATGAGTATATTGTGTGGAAGTCCGGGGGGAGGGGAGGGTTAGGGTGGGTTAGGGAGGTTGGGAAGTTTGGGGTGGGTTGAGGGGGAAAAAGGGGTGAAAATGTAATTGTAAAACTTTTGCAAAAAAAAAAAAAAAAAGAGGGATCGATTTCAGGATCAGTGTCTCAGTTAGGATTGTAAATGGAGACTACCTGTAGTCTTCGTAGCCCAAATCAGTGGTGGGTTCCTACCGGTTCGCTCTGGATCTTGCAAACTGGTAGTAGCGGGGACGGGAGGCTCCGCCCATCCACCTGGACATCATCACAGACACTATGCACACGCACGCACATTGTGAACCGGTAGCGAAGGTAAGTGGAGCCCACCCCTGGCCCAAATCCATATGCCCTGATCACTGGGGAAGCAGAATAAGTTTCCACTAAGTATAATGGAATACATACCGGTAGTTCTTGACTTACGACCTCAGTTGATAAATGAATCTGGATTCATGCATTGATTTTGCATGTCAGAAGCTCCCCAGGAAGGTTGAAGAGGACAATCCCAGAATCATGGGATGCTGCAACCATCGTAAATACAAGCTGGTTCCCAAGTGCCCAAATTTTGATCACGGGACTGGGGAGGCTGCAACCGTCATAAGTGTGAGAACCGATCATAAAGCTCCTTTGTCAGTGCTGCTATAACGTCACTAAAAAAATAGTTGTAAATTGAGGACTACCTGTATATGGAATTTATTCATTTATTTTCATTATTTATTAGTCCAATTTAAATGCCACCCTTCTCCGTAGACTCAGGGCGGCTTACAATGCATTATAGCAATAGCCTGCATACTTTTTTGAATATAACTGCTTATTAGGGCTTTGCTCCCCCACTCCCCCGCGGTGTTGTTCTATACAAAGTTGGCTTATTGGCCCCACAATCCGGGTCCTCAGTTTACCTACCTCGAAAGGATGGAAGGCTGAGTCAACCTTGAGCCTGGTGAGATTTGAACTTGCACTAATTGTAGGCAACTGGCAGCTAAGTGCTAGCACTTAATAGCACTTTAGTCCGCTGCACCACTGAGGTGCATATATAGTAGAATATATTTATACCTGATGGAACATATATAGCCACCAATGACATTCTGGCTTGTAGCTTTCCCTATTTCTTATTTCCTGATCTGAGGCCAGGGAAAGCAAACCAGGGAATCTGAGGGAGGCCCTTCTGTTGCTCCAATTCCAGGGATGAGATGCTGAATTCCTCCCTTTTCTTCCCCAGATACTCTGGAAAGTGGACTTCAACTACAGGAAGGTAAATATGAGTTATCGGAATTGGATTTCCTTGCTATTTTAAGCTCTGATGCAGTAACGTGAAGAGAAACATAATAGATCAAAAAGAAAAATATAGGATTAATTACTATATAAGACTATGATGATCCAGTAAACTTTAATGATTATATGATTTATGAACTATTACTTGCCATTTATATGTACAATATTAGCTAATGCAGTGGAGAAAAATTCCTTGTGTGACTGATCACATTTGGCAAATCAAGCGGTTGTTCTGTTCTGTTTTATTCCTCTACTGCTCCGCTCCGTTCCATTCTATACATACCATATTTTTTGGAATATAAGATGAACCTTCCCCCCCCTAAAAGAGGCTGAAAATTTGGGTGCAACTTATACTCCGTATGTAGCTTTTTGGAAGCTTTTTTCAGCCCCACCGAGGCACTAATGAAGCACTAGCAAGCAATCTTCCCAGCTTTGCCTGCTCCCTCAACTGCCTGAGTGAAGCGGTCTCCTTGCTTTGCTCTGACTCTCAGCTGTTCTTTAGAAGCTTTTTTCTGCCCTAACCAGGTACCAGCCGAGTGAAGCTTTGCCTGCTTTTCTCATTGCTGCTTCCTCTCAGCTGTGCCTTAGAAGCTGTTTTTTATCCCCAAGCAGGGGATAAAAAACCAGCAAACTAATGTGCTGAAGCTGACCAGACTAAGGATGATAGCCAGATGAATACCTGGTAGGCAGATTTTTTTTTCCTATTTTCCTCCCCAAAAACTAAGCTGTGTCTTATACTCCGGTGCGTCTTATACTCCGAAAAATACGGTAATCTAAAAAACTGAAGCCAATCTTGGTGTAGAATGAAATACCTGGACAAATGGGAAAATATGACCTGGGAGTGAAAGGAATCTTGAATTCCTACCGAGCTAATAACATCCTCTTGATTTTACTGCCTGACTATAAGTTGGTGAGAGACCAGGTCTTTGGGAGCAGAAATTAGGTCCTTTGGGTCAAAGCAAATAGCAAAGTTGGAGCGTCAGGGTTGCCTCCATTCTGTGGGCCATCAGACTGGTGAAAGCAGAGGTTTCCTGTATAAGATCCTCCCCTTTTGTACATCCCTGTGATACCCTGATGCTCGTAGAGAAAATGACGGAGCCTCCTCACATCCCATCATGTGTCCTAAGTTACCTCTGGGGGATCCTTCTGACTTTTCCCAGTTCAGAATTGAAACATGGCAGCCTCTTGCTCTGCCTGATCTTCTGGAAGAGGTGGATGCTATGAAGTGTTTGAAGGACTTGGCCATTGTGAGACTTGTGGACTTCAGTTCCCAGAATTCCCCATCCAGGATGGCAAAGCTTGATGGTAATCAGCAGAGTGGCGGCCACATGGGAGACTAGAGACTAGGGGAATTGACCAGTGGAGCCAAGAGACGAAGAGCTGAGGGGAGGAGCCAAAAGCTGTACAGGTAGTCAACGTATCCTGAAGGTGTGCAGCTTAGTAGCAGATGGAGGGGAGACAGATGGACTGGAAGATGGCGAAGGCAACCTAAGTGAATGGAAGGAGAAGGCCAGAGGAGCGCTGAACAGGCCGGCAGTTAACAGAGGTTGGGACTAAGACAGTGGGAGAGCCCGAGTGCTTGGAGAAAAGGGAGCAGAGGGACCTGGACTATAGGAGCCCCATCAGCCATTGGAATTCTGTTAGTTGAAGTCTACAAGTCTTACAGTTGCCAAAGTTGGAGGACTCTTGATCAGGCAATGCTTAGGTGTTGTTTAAGAAAACAATGAGTCTTCCAGTCCTGCAGGGGGCGGTGGTTGAACTCCATTCACACAAGAGGGTTAAACTCCTGGGGGTGAAGACACAAACCAGGCCTGCAGCTGAAGCTCTTGTTTTTTTCTTTCCTTCTTCTCTTCCCCCTTACAGAGAATGTAACTCTGGATCCAGACTCAGCCCATCCTGGCCTCCTTGAAGTCTCCCAAGATCGGAAAAGCGTCAAAGGAATTAAGCCATTTATCGGAAAATATCTTTTCTCAGACCCCATAAGATTTGTACGTTATCCTTGTGTCCTTGGCTGTCAGAAGTTCTCAACAGGGAAACATTTCTGGGAAGTTATTGTAGGAGGTACAGGACAATGGAGTGTAGGGGTTGCCAGCAAGCCAGTGAACTTAAGAAATCTTGATGAGCAGACCATGTTCTGGCAGTTTTAGAAATGGGGAGGGGAGTACACAGCCGTATCTCCATCAAAATGCTGTCGCCTGTTCCTGACTGAGGAGCCCACGAGGATCCGCATCTCTCTCAACTGCGAAAAGGGACAAGTGAGCTTTTTTCATGCCAGGACAGCAACTCTGCTCCATACATTCTCAGACGCTTCCTTGGTTGGAGAGACCCTTCTGCCCTTTTTCTATTTGTGGGAGGGCACCTGGATGACACTCCCCTAAAAGAAGAGATAACCATAAACAAAAATTTGGAAAAGTCCCTATTTGCCAAGCAGGGATCTCCAAAAGCCTTTAAAGCAGAGATTCCTTAGCTTTTTGCTACTTCAGCTTCCTTTATTGTTCTATGCCACTCTGGTCAGTCAATCAGTCATTATAAAGGAATAACCTGATCAGCATTTCTATTTGGCTGGTTAAAAAAAATAATGAAGTATCCTAGGAGCTTTATCGGCTTTAGCATCATGTGTTCAGGTGTATCAGTATTAAAGATACCTTACAGCTAAGCCTGTCAATCGTGATTTTATATGTCTGTCACAGCTCTTCATCCCATTTATGGATCATGCTTGTTTGTTTCATGTTAGTTGCAATCAATGATTGTGTAGGTGTCCATAACTCCATATATTCTATAATCATCCCCTTCTTTTTTTATTTCCTTCCCCCTTTTTTCCTCCAGTTTCCTGTTAACACATAATTGTCATAATCCAAGGAACCCTAGCAGGGCTTCAGCAAGTATTACACTCGATATAAGCTTTATAGCCTCACAGGTATAGGAGGAGGAAGATGTGTTGGATATATTTGCCACCTTGAGTTATTTGTAAAAATAATAAAGGCGAGATAAAAATAAATAAGGGGAGTGAAACTTAACTGATATGGTGGCTTTGAATGCTGACAGCAGATCTCTGGAACCCCTCAAAGCATCTAAAGAACTGAAGATTGACAAACTGCTGTTGGCAAAGGAGCAAATGAGGAATCCTAATGAACATACCTAATACAGGTAGTCCTGGACTTACAATTGAGCCCCAAATTTCTGCTGCCAAGTGAGAGAGCTGTTAAGTGAGCTTTGCCCCATTTTAACTCTCACGGGGGAAGAAGGGAATGAAAAGGAGGAGGTTTTGGCAGGAAAAAGGAGGGGAGCAGTGGATAGAGAGAGAGGGCGAGAGGGATAGGTGGGTGTCTTTGGGGGCAAACCTGAGGGAGAAGGGAGAGAAGGGAAGTGGGGCCTCCTGGCTCACCTGGCCTCCATCTCACCAAGTGAGGGGGGGAAGCGACACATGAGGACAGGTTGAGGAAAGAGAAAGGAGTGGGGGGAAAAGTAGGGAAAAGTGTGTGAGGAAAGGTTGAGAAAGGAGGAGGAGGAAGGAGATGGAGAGAAAGGGAGGCAGGCAGGGGAATCACGGGAGGAGCAGAGGCAGTGGCAGGAGAGACCAGCAAGCAGGAGGGGTCGGGGGAGAGACGAGAGAGAGTAAGAACTGGCTGAATAGCCATCTGACCCCCACCCAACCATGTGAGGGAGCTGAGTGGAGTGGCAGCCACAAGGAATGGACTATACCAGGGGAAGGCGCCTGGATGGTTGGAAAAGAGGGCAGTGGGAACCCGGACCTTTCGGGTGTTTCAATCAATCAATCAATCAGAATAGAGTTGGAAGGGGCCTTGGAGGTCTTCTAGTCTAGCCCCTTGCTAAAACAGGAGACCCTGAATATACCATTTGAAACCCACAAGTCATAAAGGGGCCATGGTTCCCCACCTCTCCTTTCCCAGAAAGTTTGGATCAATAATTGATCGGGGCGGGGGGGATCCCATGAGTGTTGGCTTCTCCCCAGTTTTTTTTTTTTTCTTCTCTTTAACAGGATGCTGGGATAAGTTGTAATTGATAGTGATTCGTCCCAGGGATGTTTCCTTCTCTCTACAGTTTTTAAAACAATTTCCCCTT
This sequence comes from Arizona elegans, assembly GCA_022577455.1. Taxonomy (NCBI): domain Eukaryota; kingdom Metazoa; phylum Chordata; class Lepidosauria; order Squamata; family Colubridae; genus Arizona; species Arizona elegans. Next base: position 153,829,333 of record JAKOOJ010000003.1, read on the forward strand.
TAACGAGCTGGTTGGGCCAAGAATAACTGATCGGGGCTCCGTCCCTTGATTTTTTCCTCCTCCCCAATTTGTTTCTTTTAAAATACCGTAGTTCTTCTTTTAGAAGCCAGCGAAGATGACCACAAGTGCAGCAACAATTCAGAGGACAAAGGCGGTCACCTGATTTGGAGGAAAAGAAGCGAAACTTACTTTCTCTTTCCTTTGCTGGCGGAAGAGGTGGCGATGGCGGCCGAAGCACCCTTGCAGGGTTTGCTGGAAGAACTCACCTGCTCCCTTTGCCTGGACTTTTTCCAGGACCCTGTGCTCATCCCCCAGTGCGGCCACAACTTCTGCTGGGGCTGCCTGACCCGCATTTGGGGGGACGTCGGAATCAGAGGCTTCCTGCCCCCAATGCAGGCAGACCTTCGCGCCCCGCAGCCTCCTCCCCAACAGGCAGCTGGCGCGGATGGTGGAAGAGGCCAGGCGATGTGGCGGCCATCCGGGCGAGGAAGGAGGGAGCCTGTTGCAGTAATTCGAGGATCAGACTCAATAATAAATTCAGACTTCTTATATTCAAACAGAAGATAGTTTATTTACAGAAGGCATTCTTTATTCACAGAGTGATTGCAGAAAGAAGCAAGGAGAATGAGTGTACATCATCTTTTATACCAGGGAGGTGGGATTAGAAGGGAGTGGTTAGTGAGGAATACATTACAAAAGGAGAGAATGAGTTAATTCTTGACACTCTATGAATATGTGTTTCTTTCATTCAAGAATGAGGCATTTATATATGACAAACCCCCCTCTAAATGCTGATTCAACACATAACAATAATTACATTCAGAATTAGGATAATATTGAACATACAATTTTGAAGTTAAATATTTATGTTGTTTGGATTGTAAAGGTTTAGTCAATATATCAGCTATTTGTTCTGTAGTGTCACAATGAATAGCTTTGATGAACCCATTTACAGATAATCTTCTTACATGTTTGTATTTGATATCTATATGCCTAGACCTTTGGCCAATAGCGTCTGCTCTCGATATTTCTATTGCGGCTTTATTATCTTCATATATAGTGAAAGGTTGTGGTGGACTCTTCCAAACATTAGTCAATAAATCATTGAACCAGATGAGGTTATTAGATGCTTTTGACAGACAAATATACTCTGCTTCAGTGGTTGAAGTAGCTACCAAATTCTGTTTCCCAGTATACCAGTAGACTGGACAGTTGTTAAGGAAGAATACATAACCGGAAGTGCTCTTCCTACTCTTAGTGTCACCTGCCCAGTCAGCGTCAGCGTAACAAGTGAGGATAGGCTCTTTAACATTGTTTGGTTCTAATAATAGAAATCTAAACTGTGTTTCAAATATCTCAATACTCTCTTAACTGCTTCCCAATGGTAAATTAGAAGTTTACTGACATATCTAGACAATAAATTAAGGGGTAGAGCAATATCAGGTCTGGTCCAATTAGCAATATACAAAAGAGAACCGATAACTGATCTATAAAGTGTATTGTCATTAAATTCTGGAGATGATTCATTCATATTTTTTATGAAATCAGTCTGCATTGGAGTGTCACAAGGTTTTGCATTATTCATATTACATTTGTTCAAGAGCTCAATTATTTTATCTTTTTGTGATAAGCTAAATCCTTTCTCGGTCTTACTGATATGTACTCCAAGATATTTGTTCACTTTCCCCAATGACTTTAATGAGAAATGTTCTCCTAGTTTTGTTACAAAAATATCTCTCTTGTCTTTATGTTTGCCAATATACAAAATGTCATCCACATAAATTAATACAAATTCTAATGATTCACCTTCTCTTCTAACAAAAAAACAATTATCTGCCGTTGTGGCATTGAAGTTCATAGTCTTGAGTACATTGACCAAACATTCATACCAACGTTTGCCGGATTGCTTTAATCCATACAAACTTTTGTTCAGTAACCATGTGTCATTTCTATTTGTGTTTTTGCTGTGTGGAGCTCTCACATAAATCTCTTTATCAAGTTTGGCATGTAGATATGCAGTTTGTATATCATATTGAAAAACTTCAAGATTAAGAGCTGAGGCTATCACTAAAGCTGTCTTAACACTTTCAGTTCTCACTGTGGGAGAATATGTGTCGGTATAATCCTCAGGGTATCTTTGAGCAAAACCCTGTGCTACTAATCTTGCTTTATATAGTGTGTTACCCTCTTCTAAATTTTTAATCTTAAATATCCATCTAGTGCCTATAACTGTTTTATCCTTTGGGACTGGTGCTGGAGTGAATACGTTGAGTTCTCGTAAGCTGTCCATTTCTTTGGCCATGGCTAATTCCCATTTGTTTCTTTCTTCCAAAGGGAGTTTTAATACATCTTCATAAGTGTTAGGTGTTGGTGTATGTTTATGTATGTGCATTATATAATCTTTAAATCGTTCAGGTACTTGATTTCTGTTACATCTAATTGTTCTTTCTGGTCTATCATTATTATCATGTAAATATCTTGCCTCCTTTTGTGTCAATGAATCTATTTTGATTTTGGGACAATTTCCTATCCACGTTTTGGTATTGTCCTTTTGTGTATCACAATTTTGTTCTTCTTGTTTTGTTTTACCTAGTGTTTTGATATTAGGCCTTGTTATTGGGAGTATTTCATTGAGATGTATCTTGGACCAATTGGTTTGTTCATGAAATACAGAGGTCCTAGAGATTATGAATTTGTTGTTACTGTCAATAAATCTATATCCTTTTGTACCTGTTTCATAGCCCATGAATCTAAGCCTTCTGGACACATTATCCCCCTTACGCCTTAATTGTTTCAGTATATGCACATCTGCTGTAACTCCAAACACATGCATGTGGGCTATCTTAGGTTTTTTACTATACATCAATTTGTATGGTGTTTTGTTTATGACGCTAGACCAAAGTCGGTTGAGTGTATAATTGGAATATAACAGGACTTCTGACCAGAAATGCTTACCTAAACCTGCATCCTCTAATGTACACCTAATCATGGTTTGTAGTGTCGAGTTTCGTCGTTCTACTACTCCATTTTGAAAAGCAGAGAAAGGACTAGAGGTGAAATGTAACATTCCCTTTGATTTTAACCACAGAGAGAATTCTCTTGACATGAATTCAGACCCTCTATCTGTCATTATTTGTTTAATTTGTATGTGATGTTGTGTTTCTACACGTTTATAAAATTCTTTAAATTTTTGAAATGTTTCATCTTTATGATTTAAAGTGTAGACAAAACCATAACGACTGAAGTCGTCTACAATAGTGAGAAAATATCGTTTTTTGTATGTGATTGATGGAGTTAATGGACCAACTAGATCCATATGCACTAGATTAAAAATATGATTTGATGACCTTGTTGCCTTTTTGGGTCTGGGCTTAGTTTTCAGTTTTGAAGACTTACATACTGAACATTCCAGGTAATTATTACAGCCTTTTATTTTAACACCTTCAGCATGTTCACTCATTTTTTGTATTACAGGAAAACTGGCGTGTCCTAATTTTCTATGTAATATGTGTGCACATTCATCATGAATTGGCTTTCCAATTATGGGTTTCCTGTTTATGTGTGTATTGTTGTCAGATGTAGTTTCATCATCATGTTCTGGTTCATGTTCTTCATTGTCACTATCTTTATCATTTTCGGTTTCTGCGTTAGTGTTAGTTTCTATGCTTGAATTAATGTTGTGTAACCATTTTTCTTCTGTAATTAAGTATGGTAGGTCTCCTTTAGTAATTATATTACCTATGTTCATTTTGTTTTTCTCTAGAGATACTTTTCCCTTTGAGAATATTATATTTATGTTTGAGTCCCTGCTTAGCTTTACTGCACTGAGAATGTTGTGAGGTATTTTGGGTATTAATAGTACCCCCTCTATTTTCCCTAGACCGGGTAATTCTACATTTCCTCTTCCAACAACTTGGACTTCCTCTTGGTTTGCTACCTTAATCACAAATTTATCTTCGACGAAGGAAGAAAATATTTTCTTATCGTGTGTTGTATGATTTGTTGCTCTGGAATCAATGAGCCAAGCATTGTCTTTGGAGTCTTGATTTTTGGTTACTGTGTGTTTATCTATTCCGTACAATGATCTGGACTTCTTGTCCCTTGAATTGTCTCTGCCCCCTCTATGTTCTCTAAAGTTTGGTGAATTTCTGTGTCTATATCTGTCAATGGATGGTTGTCTATCATGATATCTGTTTCTTGTGTCATATCTTTGTCTCTCTTTAGGAGGTTTTGGACAGTCTCTCCTATAATGTTTTTTAGACCCACAGTTATAACACTCTATTGTGTCCTGATGCCTGTCTTGGAATACTACCCTTTTGATCTGTCTATGCTCTTTATGTACACTGTAGAGGCTTCTTCTCAAATTATCTTCAGCAATTAATCTGTTTGACAAACTCTCTATAGATAGATAGCCTAAGTTAATTGTGTCTAGATGTGATATGAAGTTATCCCATGATGAGTCTAATGAATTAATAATAACACTTTTCATTGTCTGGTCAGATATTATTTCTCCCCTTAAATGAAGTTCTGCTCTAGTTGCGTTTAGTAATAATAGATGTTCACTTATAGTAGTTCCAGGTTTTATCCTGGCTGAGAAAAAGTTTTTAGACATTCTAGTTGTGGTTGCCACACTTTCACTATGAAACAGTTTAAACATACAATGAATTATTTCTGAGACAGTTAAGTTATGCTTAATACTATGATAAATAGCAGGTGAGATACTAGAGATTAGTAAATAAAATGCTCTGTGATGTAGGCTGTCCAATTTCAGTGTCCATGGTTTTTTAGGTGGATTAGTTATGAAAAACAATAAATTTTCTTTTAAGAAAACAACCTGGAGTTGCTGACTCCATTCCTGTAAGTTAACACCGTCTATTCTCAATTTTGGGAAATCATTAGGCAAATTTCCATTGTTATGTGTTGCATTACTTACAGCTGGTGGCTGTCCATGGTCCTGTATATGCTGGTAATTGCAGAAAGGTGTAGGGATACTTGCGATTAGTCTGAATGGTTCCCTCTGTCTTTTATTATCTCTAAGTTTGTCTGGGCATATTTGCGCATGCGCGTGGATCATTTCGTTCCTGAAGCTGTCGGAGAAGGGTCTCGCCACTGCAGCTCCCTCGTAGTGCTCTTCCTCTGAAGATTCGCTTTCTGGTTCGACCTTAGGTGTCCAGGTGTGGATCGGGGTCTGTTTCTTTTCATTGTAGTCGTCTCGGCTGAGGTTCCTGGCTCCCGGAAGCGTCTGCGGTGTGGGCGAGTACTTGCAAGGCTCTCTGGGTTCGGGCGTTAGTGCTCTCGTCGGTTGGATTGGAGTAGACTTTAATTGATGCTGGGACGCTTGTGTGTTCGTTCCTGTGTCTTCGTTTTTGGATCGTGTAGTTTGTCTTTTCTTTATTATTTGATTGACTGTCTTTGGTACTTTCGTTGATTCTTTTGTGATTTTTAAATTCGGGCCAAAGGCTGCGAAGAGTGTTTTCATAGCCGCTTCGATTTGTAGTTTGGTTGATGTTTCTTCGGTGTCTGTATCGGATTCTTCTGATGAGTAGAACTTTTCTTTTTTCTTTTTTATGTTGTGTAGAGTTTTTCGCGCCAGCCATTTTGAACTCTGCTTTCTGATTGGTTCTGGGTCAGTCATTTTGGCGGGCTGACAAATCCAAGATGGTTGCCATTCAAAATTTTGCGCGGGATCGCTAGTTTTTTCTTTAGTTATATTTTCATCTATGGGTAATTTGCTCACCGTTTCGTGGTCTTTTGGTTCTGATGTGTTGATGTAGTTTTCTCTCGCTGCTCCGCTATCTTTTATGATGTCTTGGAGGTTCGCGATGAGATTTTTGTCGTCTTTTTGGCTTTTCAGTAGTCTTAGTATTTCTAATCTGGGTGTGTTGTTTTCTGTCTTGCTCGCTTCTTGGTCGCTGGATTCATCGATTACCTTTTCGTCGTCTGTAGTGAGGTTTTCAGATTCTTCTGTCATTTTTATTGTAGTTTCGTTGGTTATTTCTTGATCTGTTTCCATTTTTTTGGTGTGTGCCCTGGTGTTGGGTCTTTTTCTTTTGTTTCTGGAGTTTTCTTTCTTTGGCATTCTTGTTTCTTATTGAGTCAGTCCAACCATCCTCTGCTACCAGATTGTTGCAGTAATTCGAGGATCAGACTCAATAATAAATTCAGACTTCTTATATTCAAACAGAAGATAGTTTATTTACAGAAGGCATTCTTTATTCACAGAGTGATTGCAGAAAGAAGCAAGGAGAATGAGTGTACATCATCTTTTATACCAGGGAGGCGGGATTAGAAGTGGGGAGTGGTTAGTGAGGAATACATTACAAAAGGAGAGAATGAGTTAACTCTTGACACTCTATGAATATGTGTTTCTTTCATTCAAGAATGAGGCATTTATATATGACAGAGCCTCTGCCCGAAGCACCGGGAGCCCCTCAAGCTCTTTTGTAAGGGCCACCAGTCCCTCATCTGCGTGGTCTGCTACCTATCCAAAGAGCACAGGGGCCACTCAGTGATCCCTGTGGAGGAGGCTTTCCCGGAATACCAGGTAGGAGTCAGCCAGGAGGAATCGCTGGGGAGGGGCATCCAGTGCCAGCCCTTGCAGTCTTTTTACTAGTTTATTTGCTCCCTCCTGCTTTATCGCCACCCCTTACCTCCCTGCCTGTAATTTTTAAAAAACAGGTTGACATCCCTGTTGTCACTGATCAAAATTCAGATGCTTGTCAATTGTATTGTTGTGGTGTCTTGGGCTCTTATGTTCACTCTTTGCCACCTTCTGATAAACAAAGTCAATGGAGAAGCCAGATTCACTTAACTGCTGTGTGACTAATGAAACAACTGCAGTGATTCACTTAACAACAGTTGGAAGAAAAGTTGTAAAATGGGACAAAACTTCACTTAACTGTCTTGCTTAGCAACGGAAATTGCCTGTAGGGAGAAATAGGCTCCCTTCACCAGCTCCCTTTCCACATTTGCTCTAGAGCAAAATTGTCATGGAATCCTCCAAAAATTTGAGTGCAAACCCAGAAAAACACGCCTGCTGGATCAGCCCAAACTTTCATTTCTCAGTGATGCTTCTGGGATGACTGCAACCAGGAGATTCAGGCAGTTCACTTGAATGCCCTTGCAGGGAGTCCTAGACTTAGAACCATTTGTTTAGTGACTGTTCGAAGCTACAATGACAATGAAAAAAGTAATATAAGGGTTTTCACCCTTGTGATCATTGCATCATTCTGTGGTCACATGATCAAAATTTGGACGCTTGCCAACTGCCATGTATTTATGAAGGTATACATCTCCGATGTAATTCTTTATGGAAAAGAAACTCAAAACTTGTATTTTCTCTTCAGATCAAAGTTAGGGATTGCCTGAAGGCTCAGAAGGGGCAGAAAGAAAAAATAGCTACATACAAGAGACACAGAGCAAAGAGTGCAGGAGATGCTTGTAAGTATTTGATCCAAAGGTGAGGAGCTTTTGAGCTAATAGGAAGGAGAAGCCCATCCACCATCTTTAATAATAGGCAGCCTGTTTCTAAATACAAGTTCTGACTGAAATTAATTCAAAATTAAGGTCTGTGTTAGAGCACAGAACTTGTTCCTAACCTGAAGACTGAGATGTCACTATTGACTGAATGACTCACAGTTGAGTTAAGTGCACCTATCCCATGAGCCGTGTTTTATACAATGGGTTTGGCTTGCTTAATAAATTAATGCAAACTATATTTCATCTTATTGAAAAAATTGTGAACTCAAACATTTTTCTGTCTCCTTTTTTGGAATCCCTGATTGCCAAGACAATTTTCATGAGAGATCTTTTTTTTTTAAAAAAAGAAAACTTTCCCCGCTGCGCTTTTTCATATCAAAAGAGTTTTTTTTTCTCCTTAGGAAATTCTCCCATCTCACTTCTGGATTCTTCAAGGAATCCATTTAATTATTATAACAATTAAAATAAAAGTAAAAATAATTAAGTAAAACAATTAAAATAAAATAAAAATATGCCTTTTGCTTTTTCTCTTTCTTGTTCTAGTATCTCATTGAAAAAGTAAAAAAAAATGTAGTGGCTGCATTCAGAGAGCTACAACTCTGGTTAGAAGGACAGGAGAAGCTTCTATTGACTAAAATAGAACAAATGGAGAAGGATATTATGGCAAGAAAGGAGAAAGGTTTGGCCAAGCACATGGAGGAACTGGGCTCTCTTGACCATCTCATCCGGGAGATAGAAGAGAAGCTTCAGCAGCCAGCCAGCAAACTCTTACAAGTGAGGCAGGAAGTTGAGATCATAGAATCCTAGTGCTGGAAGGGACCTGGGAGGTCTTCTGGTCCAATCATCTGCCCAAGTCAGGAGTCCTTATACCATCCCAAAGAAATGGTTGTCCAAGCTATTATTGGAAGCCTCCAGTGATGGAGCACCCAGAACTCTGGGAGGGAAGCTGTTCCACTGATAAATACTTCTCACTGTCAGGAGTTCTTCCGTATTTTAGGTTGGCTCTCTGTGTAATGAGCTTCCATCACTTTTCCCTATGAGAGCCCTTCAAGTATTGGAAGATGGCTGTTGTGTCTCCCCTAAGCCTTCTCTTTGTTAGGCTGAGCATACCGTGTTCCCTTATAGCCATTCATTGTATGGTTTGGCCTCCAGAGCCCTTACCATCTTTATTGCACCTCTCTGCATTCTTTAGCCCCTCCACAGAATACTGTTTTTGATTTTTTTACTTTTTTTGTTTTTCATAAATTTAACTGAAATTATAATAGTGAAAAGTACAAATGAAAATAAAGAAAATAGGGAAATGGAGGATAAGAATGGAAAAGAAGTGTAGGATAAAGGGAAAAGAAAAAAAACATTGTCTTTCAATTTTTTTCTGCAAAGTAAAATAAAAAATAAAATTACAGCCTCAACTTTTATTTTTTAGCCCTGTTTATAAAAACAGATTAGTCTAATAAGCAAAATCAAGCATGAAGAGTTTCTTTTTTTCTATCTCAAGCAGAAAGTTTAGAAGCAGCTTCCAAGTAGAAACAAGGGGTCATATCTAATTAAAGCAGTCAATTTCTTCATTTTTTCTAGCTCCATCACTTTTTCCATCCATTCTTCTGTTGTGGGGATTGATATATCTTTCCATGTCTGCATGTAGGATTGTGGCTGCATTCAAAATCTTTTTTTCAACTCCTCATTTAGTAAACTTTTTGACTCTTTCTATGGAAAGGAAACTGGAAGGTTTGAAGACTACAGGTAGTCCTTGACGTATGACCACAGTTGGGCCTGAAATTTCTGTTGCTGAGTGAAACAGTTGTTAAGTGAATTTTGCCCCATTTTAAGACCTTTCCTGGAACTGTTGTTAAGTGAATCATTGCAGTGGTTAAGTTAGTAACACAATTGTGAAATGAATCCAGCTTCCCCATTGACTTTGCTTTCAAAGAGTGATCATATGACCCCAGGACGCTGCAACCGTCATAAATATGAATCGGTTGCCAAGTGGCTGAATTTTGATCATGTGACCATTGGGATGCTGTAAGAGTCTTAAGTGTGAAAAATGACCATCACTTTTTTCAGTGCCATGGTAACTTCAAATGATCATTAAATGAACTATTGAAAGTCAAGGACTACCTGTAATGGCTAATATTAGGGATACCTAATGTAATTCAGAAAAAGCAGGAATTCAAAGTGCTGGTCGCTTTCCCTATATTCTTCATGATTTTAAGAATGCCTGCTTAGGGTTCCTATCCCCTTTTGGGGGATGTGGCGGTGGGTGTTCTTTGTAGGGTCTCCCCCTCCCCTTAATCCCCAGGCCCAGGAGAACCCCAACACTGATGACCTACAAAATATTATAACCACCAAAGTGGTTTTCCAAAGTGCCTTCATTCTGGGAGCATAAATGCAGGGGATTTTTTTATCTTAATGATGCGCTATTTTGTTTTTCAAATAGTCTTTAAGAAACTAAAAACAATATAAAAGAGATGAACAGCTGGGTAAAAAAGAGCAATGGGATTTTTTTTAAAAAAATGGAAGTACTTTATGTGTCTGTTAGTTTCTGGTTGTCGAGACATTTCACTCATTTATTTTGTGACTGTAAGAATTTAATTTTCTGCCTAGGAACTGGCTCCTTTCAGAGTTTTGTCTCTTTATTTTTTAGGACATTGGAAGCATCTTAAAGAAGTAAGTAAATCCACCCCTTTCTTTACAGACTCAGAGATCAGCAGATCCTCCAGCAATTTTCCTATTTTGGGAAGCTCTGTTTGTATTTAGCTGTATTTTAATGTAAAGACAATGTACCGTATTTTCAGGGCTATTTAAATAATTCCTCAGATAACTTCAACACGATATAATTAGCAATATTTGATATGATCAATTATTGGTTGGTTGCACACTCAGCCAGATGTTTAGATTGAATTTGGCATTTTTATCTACCCATGGAGTCCTTCCCAAGAACAGACAGATGTCTGATGGTTTTAAAAGTATCATAGTAGGATGTAGGATGTTCCAAGTAATGCAACTGTCATAAATACATGCTGGTTGCCAATCATCTGAATTGTGATTATAGGGATACTGTGACAGATGTTAAGTGCGAAAATGGTTGTAAGTCAGTTTTTTGAGAGCTATTCTAACTGGTTGCTAACAAATAGTCATAAATAGAAATTTACTTGTAACTGAATTTGACTCTATTAAATTTCATTCCATTACATTTAACCCATCAAGATCAGTTTGAATGTTATGTTCATCTTCTTTTTGATTACCTACCTCACTCATATTAGTCATTAGTCATTTGGTAAGATAGAATCCATTTATTTTGGCCAAGAGATTCAGAAGAAGTTTGAAGAGAAGGGAGCCTCAAACTGAAATGTGCCCATATTTGAATAGCTAGCCAGAGAATTGACTGAAGCCTGGGAAACAGGGGTCCTTGTCAGTCAACGGGAGTGCTGATTTACCACCAGTTTACCAGGTACTTAGGATCCGAGGACAGGGCAACACAAGGAAAGGACAGTCAATGACTTAATAGCTGTCCATCAACACCCCACTTAACAACTAAAAGCCACATACAACCAGGCACCACATAAATACAATGTGTAGAACAGCCCAGTGCACACATTCTGGAGAGAGAGAGAGAAGTTCCCTGAAGATGGGCTCCAGCAGAAGTCCGAAAGCTCAGAAGATAAAACCTCTGGTGACTAACCCAGACTGGATCCTGCTGCTAGCCAATCCTCAAGCACACAGAGGATTGTGCCACAGAGAGGAGGGGGTTAACCTGTTTTCCAAAGCACCTGAAGACCAGACAAGGAATAATGGATGGAAACTGATCAAGGAGAGATTCAACCTAGAAATAAGGAGACATTTTCTGACTGAGGAGAATGACCCACTGGTACATCTTTGCTTCCAGACGTTGTGGGAGCTTCATTACTAGAAGCTTTTAAGAAGAGGCTGGACTGCCATCTGTCAGAAACAGTGTAGGGTCTCCTGCTTGGGTGGGGGTGGACTAGATGACCTACAAGGTCCCTTCCAACTCTGTTATTCTGTTATTTTGCCCTGCCAGATATCAGGCAAAGGAAACATATGAGAATCCAGTGGAGTTACTTCTAGAGCTGAAGTGGACAATCTGGGATTACATTGATATCACTGTTTCTCTGAACAGTATTATGAAAAAACAGAGAGGTAAAAAACAGCCGCCAGGGTTTCATCCTGGATGACATTTTGAGCATCCAAGAGAGATTCTGGGCCGGTGTTACATGGATCTAAGAGGGATTGATTTCAGGATCAGCGGAAGAGACACCCTCATTTCTCTGGGGAAAGGCCTCATATCTTGGCACCAGGAGGGGAAGAGGAGCTTTCTGGTTTCTCCCATTAAAGATGTGCTACCTAAAAACAGGAACCATTAGCTACTCATAATTGTCCATTTACAGGTAGTCCTTAACTTACAACAATTCACTTAGTGACTGTTCACAGTTATAATGGCACTGAAAAAAGTGACTTATGGTTGTTTTTCACACTTATGACTATTGTATCATCTCCAGAACCACATGGTTCACATTTGGATACTTGACAAGTATTTATATTTATGACGGTTGCAGTGGTCATCTTTTGTGACCTTCTGACAAGCAAAGTCAATGAAGCCAGTTTCACTTAACAACTGTGTTACCAATTTAGCAACTGCAGTTATTCACTTACCAAATGTGGCAAGAAAAGTCGTACAATGGGGGAAAACTGATTTACCAAATTTCTTACTTAGCAACATAAATTCTGGGCACAATTGTGGGTATAAGACGAGGACTACCTGTACTCTTTGTATCCCAAATCTAAGTGCACGGATCACTGGGGAAGCAGAATACGTTTCCACTAAGTATAATGGAATATATACCGGTAGTTCTTGACTTACGACCTCAGTTGAGTCCAAAATTTATGTTGCTAAGGAAGGCAGTTTTTAAGTGAGCTGTGCCCCATTTTATGAACTTTCTTGGCACAGTTATTCAGAAAATCACAACAGTTAAGTGAAGAATGTCGCTGTAAGCGAATCTGGCTTCCCCATTGACTTTGCTTGTCAGAAGCTCCCCAGGAAGGTTGAAGATGACAATTCCAGGATCCTGAGAGGCTGCAACAGTTCTAAGTGTGAGAACTGGTCATAAATCACTTTTGTCAGTGCCGCTGTAACTTCACTAAACAAATGGTTGTAAGTTGAGGACCATATACCTAAGTTGAGGTATATGGAATATATAGTAGAATATATACATAGAATATATGTATTTTTCGGTGTATAAGAAGCACTCCCCACCTAAAAGTGGGTGGGAATATCTGTGCGCTTTATACAGCGAATATTGCCAAAGCCCCGCCTGCCCGCTGGCCCCCATCCTTCAGCCTCTACTCCCAGCAATTTGCCTCCTTGCAGCAAACAGCAAACAGCCTGGTCAGCTTTAGCACAGCCTGATTTAGCATTAGCAGCTGATTGTCCGGTTGGATCTGCCTCCCGGAATACCACCAATCAGCTGTTCTAGGCTGTGGGGATCACCACCTCTGCATGCCCCATTTTTGGCCTCCTCGTGCCCTGTTTTTGACCTCCACACGCGGAGGCTGAAAATGGGGTGCATGGAGGCCAAAAACGGAGCGTGCGGAGGCTGAAAACGGGGTGCACGGAGGCGACAATAGGCAATGGCGATCCTACAGACTGGTACAGCTGATCGTTGGTATTTCAGGAGGCAGATCCAACCAACACTCAGCTGCTCATGCTAAATCGGACTGTGCTGAAGCTGACCAGGCTGTTTGCTGCAAGGAGGCAAATCGTTGGGAGGCAGAGGCAGAGACTGGTTTTTTTTCTTGTTTTCCTCCCCAAAAGCTAGTTGTGTCTTATAGTTTGGAGCATCTTATAGTCCGAAAAATAATGTATATCTAATGAAATATATATAGCCACCAATGGCATTTTGGCTTGTAGCTTTCCATATTCCATATTTCCTGATTTGAGTCCAAGGAAAGCAAATCAGGGAATCTGAGGGAGGCCCTTCTGTTGCTCCAATTCCAGTGATGAGATGCTTAATCCCTCCCTTTTCTTCCCCAGATACTCTGGAAAGTGGACTTCAACTACAGGAAGGTAAATATGAGTTGTAAGAATCGCAATCACTTGCTATTTTGAGCTCTTATGCCATTAACTTTAACATGATAGAGTAACCTAAAAGAAAAATATAGGATTAGATACCTTAAAGACTATGATGATCCAGTAAGCTTTAATGATTTTATTATTTATGACCTATTACTTGCTGTTTATATGTACACTATGAGCTTATGCACAGGAGACAAATTCATTGTGTGTCTGATCACATTTGGCCAATAAAGAATTCTGTTCTGTTCTGTTCTGTTCTGTTCTGTTCTGTTCTGTTCTAGTCTAGTCTAGTCTATTCTATTCTATTCTTGTTTATCTCCAAGGCGTCTGCCAGCAACTCTGCCATCATATCAATGAGCTCTTCCCCTTTTTCTGCTTCAATGTTCTGGAATCTCAAGAAATGGCTTTTTCGATTTCTAGGTTGATTATTGTTCCTTCTAAATCCTTGTCTGCCTATGTTAATCTTTGATTCATCTCCTCAACTGTTTTGTCTGCTTGTTCTGATTTCTCTTCTATTATCTTAATTTGTTGTTCATTTTTAGCTATCATTTGCTGGAAGTTCCTTATTTTTTCATCCATATTCTATTCTATTCTATTCTATTCTATTCTATTCTATTCTATTCTATTCTATTCTATTCTATTCTATTCTATTCTATTCTATTCTATTCTATTCTATTCTATTCTATTCCATTCCATTCCATTCCATTCTATCCCACCCCACCCCACCCCACCCCAGTTTTTTTTTTTTTTAACAATTTTATTGAGTTAAGAACATATTACACTTCAAACTAAACGGTTCGGCAAGCGAATTGTCATATTGCATATTTACACGTGCGGTATGTAGTCAATTAACTAATCATTTATACATTTATACAAAGATTTATACTTATCATTTATACAAAAATTCTTATAAATAAAATTAATTACTATTTAAATAAAGTACTATAATATACAAAATTATCTAGTCGTTGTGCATTGTTCCACCTTAGTATTAACTTTTGCATTTAGTTTCTAGCCACCTATACCACAAATCCCAGATCGCATAGAATTCTGAATCTTCCTTTCCATTTAAGGTATACGTCAATCTGCACATTTCTGCGCAGTCAAGTATCTTATTAACTAACCCTTCCTCAGTTGGTCCTTTTTTCTCTTTCCAGCATTTTGCATAGGAGAGTCTAGCTGCTGTAACAATATGGGTAATCAGGTATTTCTTGTCCTTTCCAAGTGTTCGTTTTAGTACTCCCAGGAGATAGATTTCCGGGAGGAAGTTAATGTCCTCCTCTAATATTTCTTGGATCCATTTTTGTATTTTTTTCCAAAACTTCCTCGCTTCCGGACACGTCCACCACATGTGATAGAAGGTACCTTGGGGGTGGCCACATTTCCAGCAATTAGGGCTTGCACCTGGGTAGATCTTGGCAATTCTAGATGGTGCTAAGTACCATCTATATAGCATCTTGTACTGATTCTCCTTATAACTTATTGCTCTCGTCAATTTGAGATTGCAGTTCCATATTTCTTCCCAATCATCCAGATTTATCTTTGATTCGAAGTTTTTCCCCCAAGCAATCATTTGGTCTTTTAATATTTCTCCTTCTCTATCATATTCGAGAAGGTAGGAGTATAATTTAGCTAATAGTTTATTTTCACAACCTAGCCATACCTTATCAAAGCTGTTTGTCCCCATTTCTATTCCCTTTTCTTGTTTATCCTTACTAAAGCGGGATTTGATTTGTAAATAGGGCCACCAATCAATATGGATCCCTTGCTCTTTTAATATCTCATTAGGTATAAGGTTGCCGCTATTATCCAGAATATTTTGGTAGGTGACCATTTTCTCCCTGCCTAATGTATTTGGATGGACTAGAGCTTCCATTATGGATATCCATTTTGGGTATTTCGAGTAATGTTTATGCCTAATTTCTTTCCATGTCTTCATTAATGTGTCTCTAATTTTATGTTGGTGGAAGTATATCCCCATCCCTTTTCCTTTGTCCCAGAGGTAGGCGTGCCAACCTCTCAATAGGTCATGTCCTTCCAGTTGTAGGATTCTCTTATCCCTTAACAAGGCCCACTCACGTAGCCACACTAAATTGGCCGCTTTATAATACAGTTCCCAGACTGGAAGTCCGAAACCACCCCTATTCCTTTTTTCTTGCAGGGATCGTAATGCAATTCTCGGTTTTTTCCCTCCCCAAATAAATTTCCTTACTATCCCATTTAAATCTGAAAAATATTTTCTATCAATACTAACAGGAGTAGTTTGAAATAAGTATAGTAATTTGGGGAGAACACTCATCTTGATAGTGGCTATCCTACCGAGGAACGATATTTGCAATTTCCCCCATCTATCCAAATCTTGTCTTATATTTGTCAATAGGGGTGCATAATTATCCTCCTTCAAGGTTGAGCATCTGGCAGTGATCCAAATCCCTAAATATTTAATCTTCTTAACTATTTGAATACCCAAATTATTTACTAATATTTCCTGTTCTGAAGTTGGGATATTTTTTGTTAGCATTTTAGTTTTTGTCATGTTTAATTTAAATCCTGACAACCTCCCATATTCATCTAATTCTTTCAATACTTTTGGCCCTGTTGTTAATGGGTCCTCCATTATTAACACTACATCGTCGGCAAAAGCTTGAATCTTAAAAATTTCATTCCTAATTTCCAGTCCCCGTATTTCTTTATTTTGCCTAATTTTCCTTAACAATACCTCCAGGGCCAATATAAATAAGAGTGGAGAAAGTGGGCAGCCTTGTCTCACCCCTTTACCAATCCGGAAGGGTTTAGATACATCCCCATTCAATATAATGTTTGCACTCTGTTTATCGTAAATTGCTTTTATCGCGTTCTCGAAATATCCCCCGAAATTCATTTTTTGGATTTGTTGGGTCAAAAAACGCCAGTTTAGGTTGTCGAAAGCCTTCTGCGTGTCGAGGAAGATCATGGCTAGCTGTTTTTCGGAGTGTATTTCGTAATACTCTAATACATCCATCACCACTCTCATATTAGACCTAATCTGTCTACCGGGAAGGAACCCATTTTGATCGGGGTGGATCCAATTATTTAATATTATCTTCAACCTACCCACTAATATTCCCATAAATATTTTATAATCCGTGTTGAGTAAAGAGATCGGTCTATAATTCCTTACTTGCTTGGGATCGGTACCTTCTTTTCCTATCAATGTGATGAACGCCTCCTTCCACGATTCTGGGATCCTGGAGCCTCTCAGGGCCTCATTGCAATTATCAGAAGTTTTGGTACAAGTATTTCTGCCAGATTCTGGTTTTTATATAATTCTCCTGGGAGACCATCGGGACCAGGTGTTTTGTTACTCTTTAGTTTGGATATTACCCCCTTCAGTTCCTCCAATGTAATTTCTCTATTCAGCGCCTCCCTTTCCTCCTCCTTTATCTGTGGGAGATTCTCTTTGGTAAGGTACTGATTAATATTATCAATTGGAGTTTCCTCCTGACTATATAATGTCTCATAGTAATGTCTAACAAACTCCTGTTTCTCCTCTTCATCCTCTAATATTCTACCTTCCAAATTCTCCAAGCTATTTATAACACCCTTCTCTTTCTCTTTTTTTAATTTATACGA
This sequence comes from Arizona elegans, assembly GCA_022577455.1. NCBI lineage: Eukaryota > Metazoa > Chordata > Lepidosauria > Squamata > Colubridae > Arizona > Arizona elegans. The sequence goes on from JAKOOJ010000003.1 coordinate 153,846,512, forward strand.
TAGCCATCTACCAGGCTTATTTGCGTTGTCAAAATAGTATTGTTTAGATTGTTGGATTTTTTTCGCCAATTCTTCCTGTTCCAATAAATTTATTTTATGCCTTACTGTCATCCATTGCTCTTTTATTTTAGTGTCGCTAGGGTCTCGTTGTAGTCTCTTTTCTGCTTCTTCCAGTTCCAGTTCCACCCCACCCCAGTTTTAGTCTATTCTGTTCATTATGTATACATAATCTAGAAAATTGAAGTCAATCTTGGTACAGAATGAAAAATCTGGAAAAAAGGGAAAATATGGGGTGGGACTGAAAAGCACATAGTGTTAGGGTTCCAAGTAACAGACCCAACAGAATCAAAACTTCAAGGCAGGCATGTTCCTCAAAGTATAGATTTATTAGGCACATCATATTGGCACATCTGGGGAAACCCGACTCTGAGCCCCCCTCGGGTTTCCCCCTAATTAAAAGTAAAGTTTTCCCTTCCCTGCCCATGCAGTCTATCACATGGTCCAATCAGGTCACAGTCCAAGGGTCACTCAGTCTGAGACCACACTTCCTTGCACCTGGTGGGAAAACTCTTGGCTCTCAGGAGAAAGAATTTGATTATGGCTACAATCCCCCAGTTGTCTCTTCCTTCCCCCTCCCACAGCTCAATCTTCTTCGCTATGGCAGCCCTGAAGTGCCAAGGTGTGTATGTGTGTGTGTGGGAAATGGTTCCAGGGCTGACACATAGAATTCCTACCAAGCTAATAACAACCTATTGATTTTACTGCCTGAGTGTAAGTTGGTGAGAGACCAAGTCTTGGGGAGCAGAGAAATTAGGTCCTTTGGGTCAAAGCACATAGCAAAGTTGGAGCGTCAGGGTTGCCTCCTCCATGTGGGCCATCAGACTGATGAAAGCAGAGGTTTCCTGTGAAAAATCCTCCCCTTTTGTACATCCCTGTGATACCCTGATGCTCGCAGAGAAAAGGGCAGATCTTCCTCACATCCCATCGTGTGTCCTAAGTTACCTCTGTGGGATCCTTCTGACTCTGCCAGTTCAGAATTGAAACATGGCTGCCTCTTGCTCTGCCTGATCTTCTGGATTAATGCTCTAGGTTTAGTTTAGTTTAGTTTAATGCGACTTATATGCTGCCCTATCTCCAATGGATTCAGGGCGGCTCACAACAATAAAATGCACAATTGCACATTAAAACTGTATAAAACGATGCTACGCCCACTGTTGAAGAATGGACTTTGAAGATGGCCAGTTTTGCAGAGATGGCGAAGATTTCAGCATATCTAAAAGATCGGACTCAAGAGACTTATGTATGGGAGTGGAAGAAGTGGATAGATTATGTACAGAATAAATATCAAACTAGGAAATATCAGATAGCTTTTAGCTGAATGTATAGAATAATTGAATGTTATTTACGAAGAAAGGAATAGCACACAGGGGGTGGAATAGTTAGGGTTATAGTATTATAAAATGTGATTTGGATTTGGATTTCATCTTGAGGAAGTCAAGGGGGGAGGGGAGGGTTAGGGAGGGTTGGTGTGGGGGGAACCGAGGGGAAAATGTATTTGTAAAACTTTTTAAACAAAAAAAAACTGTATAAAATTAAAAGTCCAAATTAAAACAATTTAAAATCTATTTTTTAAAAAACCCCATCAGTCCAGGCTGTGAAACAGCCAGGTCTTCAAATCACGGTGGAACGAGCGAAGGTCGGGGGCCATCCGGAGCTCCAAAGGAAGTTGGTTCCAAAGGGTGGGTGCGCCCACAGAGAAAGCTCTCCCCCTGGGGGTCACCAGCCGACACTGTCTGGCTGAGGGCACCCTGAGGAGGCCTTGTCTGTGGGAACGCACTGGGCGATTGGAGATTGTTGCTGGCTGCAGGACAAATATCCCGGGCCTAGGCCATGAAGGGCTTTGTAGGTGATAACCAGCACCTTGAACCTCACCCGAAGGGCAACCGGTAGCCAATGCAGGTCTCACAGGAGGGGTGTAACATGGGAGTGTCGGGACACTCCCATCACCACCCACGCGGCTGCATTCTGCACCAGTTGAAGCCTTCGAGTGGTTTTCAAGGGCAGCCCTAGGTAGAGAGCGTTGCAGTAGTCAAGATGGGAGGTGACCAGCGCATGAGTAACGGTGTGTAGAGCATCTTGGTCCAAGTAAGGGCGCAGCTGGCACACAAGGTGGACCTGGGCAAAAGCCCTCCTGGTCACGGTCGCTACATGATCTTCCAGAGACAACCGTGAATCCAGAAGGACACCCAAGTTGCGGGCCCTATTCACAGGGTGTAACACCTCACCCCCGATGGTCAACGATGGAATATCTCGATTGGACCCAGATGCCAGTACCCACAGCCACTCGGTCTTGGCGGGGTTGAGTCGGTAGAGTCTCTGTTCAACCTGGGCCCTCCCAGCAACTCACTGAAGGCAAAGCCAACTACTCTTCACTCCCAAACCCATTAATCTCATCTGCAAGATGGAAGCTAATGAGAATTGTGTATGGAGGCTGGAACAGGTGGAGCACTATGAAGGGTTTGAAGGACTTAGCCAGGGGTCCACAAGTCTTTACAATTGCCAAAGTTGGAGAACCTTGGACCAGGCAATAGTTAGGTGTGTTGAAAAAAACAATGACTCCTCCAGTTCTGGGTAGTAGTGGTGGTGTTGGAAGCTGAACTCCATTCACAAAGGAGGCTCTAGGGTTAAACCCTTGGGAGTTGAAGACACAAACTAGGCCTCAAGCTGAAGCTCCTGTTTTTTTCCTTCCTTCTCTTCCCCCTTACAGTGAATCTAATTCTGGATCCAGACACAGCCAATACTAGCTGCCTTAACGTCTCCGAAGATCTAAAAAGCGTCAAAGGAGTTAAGCCAGTTGAAGGAAAATATTCTGTCTCAAACCACAACAGATTTGCATATAAACCTTGTGTCCTTGGCTGTCAGAAGTTCTCAACAGGGAGACATTTCTGGGAAGTTATGGTAGGAGATACAGCAGGATGGGGTGTAGGGGTTGCCAACAAGCCACTGAACTTAACAAATGTTGATGTGCAAACCAGGCGCTGGGAGTTTCAGAAATGGAGATGGGGATACACAGCTGTGTCTCCGTCAAAACGCTCTGAGCTGGTCCTGACTGAGGAGCCCACAAGGATCCGCATCTCTCTCAACTGCGAAAAGGGACGAGTGAGGTTTTTTTATGCCAGCACAGCAACTTTGCTCCATACATTCTCAGATGCTTCCTTGGTTGGAGAGACTCTTCTGCCCTGTTTCTATTTGAGCAAGGGCACCTGCATGACACTCCCCTCAAAGAAGGGACCTCCGTAGGCAACACTTTGGAAAAATCCCTGTTTGCCAAGCAGGGATCTCCGAAAGCCTTTAGAGCAGAGATTCCTTAGCTTTTTGCTACTTCAGCTTCTTTTATTGTTCTATGGCACCCTGATCAGTCAATCAGTCATTATAAAGGAATAACCTGATCAGCATTTCTATTTGTCTGGATAAAAAAAAAAAAGAGGAGCTTTATTGGCTTTAGCATCATGTGTTCAGGTGTATCAGTATTAAAGAGACCTTACAGCTAAGCCTGTCAATCATGATTTTATATGTCTGTCACAGCTCTTCATCCTATTTATGGATCATGCTTGTTTAATGTTAATTGCAATCAATGATTGTCGATGACTCGGTATATTCTGTAATTTTTAACTTTTTTTCTTTCTTTCTCCGTTTTTTTCCTGTTTCCTTTTAACACATAATTGTCATAATCCAACAAACCCCAGCAGGGCTTCAGCAAGTATTACACTCAATATAAATTTTATAGCCTCATAGGTTTTTTTAAAAACAAATCCTAGTACTTTTTCTATCTTTTTATACTTCCGTCGGTTATCTACAACAATCGGATTACTGATTGTAAGACTGATTGTAATTTTATACAGTAGGTGTCTCATGGATTGCAATTTTATGCCAATAAATTTATTCAGTAATACGTTGAAATAGAAGATGCACAGAAGACAGAAAAAAATAAAACATACTGTCTGTTATCAAGATAGAAAACGTGAGTGCTATGTGGCCTAAATGTGTCACCTGGCTCAAGCCAAAAGTCAAAAAGAATTGTTAATAGAATTGTAAAAATGAAATACATTATTAAATAAATACATTATTTGACAATAACATTCTTTTTCCCTCTTGCTTTGAAGAGGAAGACTGTGAGTTGAAGTCCTGCCTTAGCCATGAAAGCCAGTTGGTAACTCTGAGCCAGTCATTCTCTCTCAGTCCAACCCATCTGACAGGATTGTTGTGAGGAAAATGGGAGGAGGAAGATGTGTTGGATAGGTTTGCCACCTTGTGTTATTTGTAAAAACAATAAAGGCAAGATAAAAATAAAAAAGGGGAGTGAAACGTAACTCTGATATGGTGACTTTGCTTGTTGACCACAGCTCTCTGGAACATCTCAAAGCATCTAAACAACTGAAGATAATCCTAATGAACATACCTAATACAGGTAGTCCTGGACTTAAAACCGAGCCCCAAATTTCTGCTGCCAAGTGAGACACCTGTTAAGTGAGATTTGCGCCATTTTCACTGAATCATGGTGGAAGAAGGGAATGAAAAGGAGGATGTTTTGGCAGGAAAGAGGAGGAGAGCAGGGGATAGAGAGAGGGTCAGAGGGTCAGGTGACTGTCTTTGGAAGCAGAGAAGTGGAGTCTCCTGGCTCACCTGGCCTCCACCCCACCAAAAGAGAGGGGGAAGCGACGCATGAGGACAGGTTGAGGAAAGGGGAAGAAAGGAATGTGAAGAAAAGTGGAGAATGGAGTGTGGAGAAAGGTAGGGAAAAGTGTGTGAGGAAAGGCTGAGAAAGGAGATGGAGGAAGGGGAAAGAGATGGAGAGAAAGGGAGGCAGGCAGGGGAATCAACAGAGGAGCAGAGGAAGTGATAGGACAGACCAGCAAGCAGCAGAGATAAAGAGGGGAGAGAGGAAGAATTGGCTGATTGGCCGTCTGACCACCACCAGCCATGTAATCCACCTGGTGAGAGGAGACTCCGGAAGGGACCGACTGGAAGGGCAATGCAGCAGAATCCAGCCGAGCAGGGCAAGTGGAGGTGCCTGAGCAAGGGACCCGAATGGAGTGGCAACCAACAACAAACAGACTGTAGCAGAGGAAGGCGTTTGGATGGTTGAAAAAGAGGGCAAGGGGACCCCAGCTTCCCTTTTGGGGATAGCGCCTACATGATGATCTTTCTTGTCACAGTTGTTAAGTGAATCACTGCATTTGTTATGTTAGTGACACAGTTGCTAATGAATTCCATTTCCCCATTGTCAGAAGGTCATAAAGGGGCATCCCATAACCGGGGGACACTGCAACCGTCATAAATATGAGCCAATTGCCAAGCGACTGAATTTTGATCAAGTAATCATAAGGATGCTCATAAATGGGAAATGTTAAAATGCTTATTATTTGACTTCACATATCGCTACCTCAGAATTACAGTGTGTCACGACCATTTTTTGGGAAACGAGCCTTAAACATTTAGAAAATTTTACTGGTTACCCCATTGTACGTAGAAGGAAAATGTTTGGTAGGTGAGCCTACCAACAAATAGTGCATGCAAGAAAAAAAAATGAGGCCGATGGTGACTCATCTTGGGGTCATACTAGAGGCTCCGAATATCAGATAGAACCTTGTCACACTAAGTTACACCATAAAAATGAGAATTACAAAGTTTAATAAAAATTTTTTTTTGAAAAAAGCACTGAATTCAACGTGATATTAACTCAAATTTGTTTTTGTGACCATAAAATGCTTTAATGTAAGAATGTAAGACATTAAATGTAAGAATGTAAATGCATGTCTTAATACCGAGAATTACTATTTAACCCGTTTTGCATAACAGTTTCTTCAAAATGATGCAGTAATAGTCATTATCGACTTTAGGCATCCATTTGAGCATACTTTCTATGTCATCTTGTTTTGCTTTGGATAGTGTGTGTACCTGTAGCTCAGGGGTGGGTTCTACTTACCTTTACTACTGGTTCACAACGGGATCGCTCGCGCCCCCGCCTTGCTTCTGCGCACGTGCAGATCGCTTCTGGTGACATCAGGGTCAGTGGGCGGAGCCTCCCGCCGGTTTTACTACCAGAACCTGTCCGAACCGGGGGCAACCCACCACTGCTGTAGCTCTCTCTTAGGCACAGGCAATGTAACAGATGTGGCAGGCAGTGTTGGTGACGCAGGTTTCCTCATCTTCTTTTCAAAGGCACAGATGGTGACCGTCTTCCAATTTTCCACAGCGAAGGTTGTCTTGAACCTTACTGTTGAATGGGTCTGGGTGAATTTTAGTTGTGAAACTTCAGCAAACGGCACATTACTGTACTGAAACTGCTTTGAACACATGGAGTGGCAATTTTATGTTCCTCGCAAAGATCACAGTGATTTTTTGGGGTTACGTGGAATGCCAGGTTAAGTTTATTGTTGAATACTGTTTGATAGTAAAGTTTGACTGGTTCAGTTCCTGTTTTGCTGCTTCTTTCTTTATACAGCTTGTACATGATGCTTACATTCAATGAAGATTCGAGGTACTCTTTTTTAGTTCTAACACAACAATAATACGACTCCACCCTCGGAAATGAATTAATATGGTCAATTACTGTTTGTCTGGCTGTAGCAAAGAATTGCTTATGAGGGTGTTTCCCCCTCTTGTCTGTAGGTGGGGTATCTGTTACTAAATCTTTCTGGCTATGGTAGTTGAACACTGGCTTTTGACTGATTGCCAGTGTTCCTAGATAAAAATCCTTGCAAACACGAATTGCCCTGATTCACTGAATTCAGAATTCAGCGCCCTGAAACATGTATATTCGAGTGTGACTCATAGCCACAATTATTACTAGGATCAAAATGCAGGGTTCCGGGCCTGCACTGCAATAGCGTTAGTGAATGGTATAGACTTAAAGCACAGAATTCTCAATTAAAAGTTCCATATCCGATTGGTCATCTTCAGTTTCTGGAACATACTCGGATCCACTTGGTTCGTATAAGTCTGAACTTGCTTCCATATCGTGGAAAAGAGACATTATTTTGGTATTCACATGTCCAGAAATGGAGGCAACGCTAGGCGCTGCAGGCTCCATCCTTGCTCCGTCACATGGGAGCAGCCAAGCACGACATTTGCCTGCTGCAAATCAAACCCTGTAGTTCTGAGTTTTCGTGCGATAGTGAAGATAGAACCTCATCATTTTGCTATTTGTAGCAAATCTATTTAGAAATTTTACGAAATAATTTGTTAAAAAATTAAGTCATGGTAGATAGAACCTTGTCACATTCTTAACTCATTTTCGACAAAAATGTCAGATAGAACCCTGTAATTCTGAGGTAGTGATATGTCAAATTGAGAGTCACTGATCTAGCCCAACAGAACCTCAAAAGGGATGGGGATTACGGCCAGGGTGTCCCAAGGGATGTCAACAAACTCAAGGTGTCAGCCAGCTCTTCCTTCCTCACAAATAAGGGGTGGGACTTCCCTCCCTTAGGCCTTTGTTGACTTCCTCTAGGGTTGTTCCTGCTTTGCAGCATCTCCCCACTTCTGGGGAATATTCAAAAGAGATTTAGATGTGAATTCTATAAATTAGGTCTCTAAAGTTTCCAGGCCCTAAACCTGTTTAGTAGTAGTACTGTAGTTGCAGTCATATTCGTGGTGCTCTCCTTTCTTCCTTCCTTCCTTCCTTCCTTCCTTCCTTCCTTCCTTCCCAGAAATGCCTTCACCTGGTGCCAAAATGATGCCACTGTGGGTGCCATTTAAAGGACTCTGGGGAGGTCATCCAGAAATTATGTGCCACCATCAAAAAGGCAAGATAAAGGAGGGGGCTTGGGACTGTCTATGGCCTCTCAGAGACCCTGTTCTGATTAAAGAAGCCTCCTGAAAAAGCCCTTGTAAAAAGAGCAAAGGTGTATAAAATGTTCTCCACCCACCAGATTTCCTCCCTCCCCCCTCTTAAATTGGCCTGAGGCTACTAATAACTCTTTCTATCCATCTTTTGCCTTAAGGCACCTCAAACTTGAAGATTTCTATTCAGCAAATGATCTTATTCCACATTTTATATATTCCATATTCTACATCTACAAGATAAAGTCTTCTGCATCTCCCTTGTAGGGACTGCCCCAGGCTGCCTCTTCACCTTGACTTTTGGCCAGTTTTAGAGCTTTTCCTGGTCCATTTCCTGATTGGCTGGCTGGAAAGAGGGCAGTCCTGGCAGTTCTTCCTCTGCTGGATATTTGTATTAAAAGTGACCAAAGAAAAGAGATTAATTTCTACCTGTCCTTTTCCTTTATCTCTGAGATATCCCATCATTTGCAGCATTAGATTTGGGCTTTTATCAAGGGCTTCTTACTGTTTGTTTCATTCCAAGTTTACTCCCTCTGGTCACACGCTTCCTTCTTCCTATTTAACAAACTGGTTGGATCAATAATAATTGATTGGGAATCTGTCCTATGGATGTTTCTTTCTCCCCAGGATTTTTCAATATCTTTCCCTTTAGCAAGTGTGTTGTGTGGGGGGAGGAACTATGGCCCTTTTATAATTTGCAGACTTCAACTCCCCAAATTCCTGAGCCAGCTGGCTCATGAATAAGTCAATCAATCAATCAGTCAATCAATCAATCAGAATAGAGCTGGAAGGACCTTTGGAGGTCTTCTAGTCTAGCCCCCTGCTCAAACAGGAGGCCCTATATACCATTTGAAATCTACAAGTCATAAAGGGACCATGGTTCCCCACCTCTCCTTTAGCAGAATGTTTGGATCAATATTTGATGGGGTGGAGGAGCATCCCATGAATTTTGGCTTCTCCCCAGTTTTTAAAAACTTTTTTTTCTCTTTAACAGGATGCTGGGATCGATTGTAATTGATTGGTGATTAGTCCCAGGGATGCTTCCTTCTCCCCAGTTTTTAAAACAATTTCCCCCTTAACGAGCTGGTTGGGCTAATAATAATTGATCGGGGGTCCGTCCCGCGACTGTTTACTCCTCCCCAATTTGCTCCTTTCAACATACTGCAGTTTTTCTTTAAGAAGCCAGCGAAGCTGACCGCAAGAGGAACAACAATTCATTTTGGTTTCCCGCCTAGGCGCAGCCCAAAGACGGTCACCTGATTTGGAGGAAAAGAAGCGAAACTAACTTTCTCTTTCCTTTCCCGGCGGAGGAGGCGGCGATGGCAGCCGAAGCGCCCTTGCAGGATTTGGTGGGAGAAGCCACCTGCTCCGTCTGCCGGGACTTTTTCCAGGACCCCGTGCTCATCCCCGAGTGCGGCCACAACTTCTGCCGGGGCTGCCTGACCCGCAGTTGGGGGACGTCGGAATCGGAGGCTTCTTGCCCCCAGTGCGGACAGACCTTCCCGCCCCGCAGCCTCCTCCCCAACAGGCAGCTGGCGTCTGTGCTGGAAGTGGCCAGGCGATGCGGAGGTCCTTGGGGCGAGGAAGGAGGGAGCTTCTGCCCGAAACACCGGGAGCCCCTCAAGCTCTTCTGTAAGGACCACGAGACCCTCATCTGCGTGGTCTGCGACCGATCCAAAGAGCACAGGGGCCACTCGGTGATCCCTGCGGAGGAGGCTTTCCAGGAATACCAGGTAGGAGTCAGCCAGGAGGAATCGCTTTGGAGGGGAATCCAGTGCCAGCCCTCGCAGTCTTTTTACCTCTTTACTTGCTTCCTCCTGCTTTATCCCACCCCTTATCTCCCTGCCTGCAATGTTTAAAAAACAGGTTGACATCCCTGTTGTCACTGATCAAAATTCAGATGCTTGTCAATTGTATTGTGTTGTCCTGGGCTCTTGTGTTCACCCTTTGCCACCTTCTGATAAACAAAGTCAATGGGAAGCCAGATTCGCTTAACAGCTGTGTGACTAACCTGACAACGGCAGTGATTCACTTAATAACATTTGGAAGAAAGGTTGTAAAATGAGAAAAAACTTCACTTAACTGTCTTGCTTAGCAACAGAAATTGCCTGTAGGAAGAAATAGGCTCCCTTCACCAGCTCCCTTTCCACATTTGCTCTAGAGCGAAATTGTCATGGAGTCCAAATCTTGAGTGCAGAGGCCAAAAACCACTCCTGTTGGATCAGCCCAAACTTTCATTTCTCAGTGATGCTTCTGGGATGACTGCAACCAGGAGACTCAGGCAGCTCACTTTAATGCCCTTGCAGGGAGTCCTTGGCAATGAAAAAAGTGACAGAATGTTTTTTACCCTTGTGATCTTTGCAGGCATTCCATTGGTCACAGGATCAAAATTTGGACATTTGCCAACTGTCATGTATTTATGATGATTGAATATACTGGGTCTTCTAACTGGGCCTTCCCTCCGATGTAATTCTTTACAGAAAAGAAACTCAAAACTTATATTTTTCAGATCAAGGTGGAGGATTGCCTGAAGGCTCAGAAGGAGCAGAAAGAAAAAATAGCTACATACAAAGGAGACACAGAGCAAACTGTGCAGGAGATGCTTGTAAGTATTGATCCAATGGTGAGGAGCTTCTGAGCTAATAGGAAGGAGAATCCCATCCGCCATCTTTGATAATAGGCAGCCTGTTTGTAAGTACAAGTTCTGACTGAGGTTAATTGAAAATTAAAGACTGTGTAGGGCACAGAACTTGTTCTTAACCTGGGGACTGAGATGTCACCATTGGCTGAATGAGTCTCAGTTGGGTTAAGTGCCCCTATCCCATGAGCTGTGTTTTATGCAATAGGTTTGGCTTGCTTAATAAATTAAGGCAAATCGTATTTCATCACTGAAAAAATGGTGAACACAAACATTTTTCTGTCTACATTTTTGAAATCCCTGATTGCTAAGAAAAATTTCACGAGAGATCATTTAAACTGGAGCCTTTTTTTTTCTTTTTAGAAACTTCCCCTTTGTGTTTTTTAATGTCAAAAGGATTTTTTTCTTCCTAGGAAATTCTCCCACTTCACTTTTGGATTCTTCAAGGAATCCATTTAATTATGACAAAATTAAAATTATTAAATAAAATAATTAAAATAAAATAAAATTATGCCATTTGCTTTTTCTTTCTTGTTCTAGGATCGCATCGACAAAGTGAAAAAAGGTATAATGGCTGAATTCAGAGAGCTACAACTCTGGTTAGAAGAAAAGGAGAAGCTTCTATTGACTAAAATGGAAGAAACGGAGAAGGATATTATGGCAAGAAAGGAGAAGGGTTTGGCCAAGCACATGGAGGAACTGGGCTCTCTTGACCATCTCATCCAGGAGATAGAAGAGAAGCTTCAGCAGCCAGCCAGCAAACTCTTACAGGTCAGGTTGGATCATAGAGATCATAGAATCCTAGGGCTGGAAGGGACCTTGGAGGTCTTCTCTGCAGAAGGCAGAGTCCTTATTCCATCCGGAACAAATCTATTATTGGAAGCCTCCAGTGATGGATCACCCAGAACTCTGGGAGGGAAGCTGTTCCACTGATAAATACTTCTCACTGTCAGGAAATTATTCTGTATTTTAGGTTGGATCTCTTTGTGCTGAGTTTTCACCCCGTGCCTCTTGTCCTGCCTTCAGGTGCTACGGAGACTAAATCATGCCCTTTTCTCTATGACAGCCTCCCAAGTATTGGAAGATGGTGGTAGGGTCTCCCCAAGCCTTCTCTTTGTTAGGCTGAGCCTACGTGTCCCCTTTGCCATTCATTGTACAGTTTGGCCTCCAGAGCCCTTATCACCTTTATTGCTCCTCTCTGTCTCAGCATTTTTTTTGGTATCATGGTGTACCAATGATGAAATGGAATAGCCTGCTTTAGCCCCTCCACAGAATACTCTTTTTGACTCTTTCCTTCCCCATTCCCAGAAATTTAATTGAAATTATAATAGTGAAAAGTACAAATGGAAATGAAGAAAATAGGGAAACCGAGAAAGATAAGAATGGGAAAGAAGTGTCAGATAAAGGGAAAACAAAACATTTTCAGCACAGTAAAATACAAAATAAAATTACAGCCTCAAGTTATTTTTTTATATTTACTCATTATTAGCCATGTGTATAAAAACAGATTAGTGTAATAAGAAAACTCAAGTATCAAGAGTTCTTTTTTTTTCTATCTCAAGCAGAAAGTTTAGAAGCAGCTTCCAAGTAGAAGCAATGGGTCATATCTAATTAAAGCAGTCAATTTTGTCATTTTTTCTAGCTCCATCATTTTTTCCATCCATTCTTCTCTTGTGAAGGTTGCTATACCTTCCCATGTCTCCATGTAGGATTCTGGCTGCATTTGACTCTATGGAAAGGAACGGTCACCAAATGAGCTATTTAGTCAAGGACTAACTGTATTGGCTTAAATTAGGGATACATAATTTGATACAGAAAAAGCAGGCCATGCAAAAAGCAGGAATTCAAAGTACTGGTCACTGTCTCTATATTCTTCACAATTTGAGGTTCCTATTCCCTATTAGGGGATGTAGTGGTGGGTGTTCTTTGTAGGGTCTCCCCCTCCCCTTAATCTCCAGGCAAGGAAAAACCCAACACTGATGTCTTTCTAGAAAGTATTATAACCACCTGGATTTTCCAAATTGCCTTCATTCTGGAAGCATAAATGCAGGGCATGTTTTTATTCTATTGATGCACTGTTTTGTTTTTCAAATGGTCTTTTCTTTTTGCTATTATGTTTTATATATATATATTCTGTAATTGTGTTGAATTCAACCAGGGTATAATTTTTCTCAGGCAAAAAGTAAAAACAATACCTCTCCAAAAGAGGTTGAACAGCTGAGGAAAAAAGAGCAATGGGATTTTTTTTCTTTAAAAAAATGGAAGTACTTTATATTTATTTATATTTATTTATTTATTTATTTGTTTCCATTTCTATACCACCCTTCTCCAAATAGGACTCAGGGCGGAGAACAGCCAAAGTAGAAAAACAGAGCATACAAAATTTAAAAAACAGTATTAAAATAATTAAATATTTTGGCCGTAAATTAAAACAACCCAATTTAAAATAAATTTAAAATTTAACTCAAGCCAGCCCAGCTAGTTGAAATAAATAGGTTTTCAGGGCCCGACGAAAAATCCGGAGGTCTGTTATTGTACGTAACTCTGGGGGGAGGTTGTTCCAGAGGGTGGGCGCCGTCACAGAGAAGGCTCTCCCCCTGGGGGTCGCCAGCCGACATTGTCTGGCGGACGGCACCCTGAGGAGGCCCACTCTGTGCGAGTGTACTGGCCAGTGGGAGGCTATTGGTGGCAGAAGGCGGTCTCGTAAGTACCCCGGCCCTAAGCCATGGAGCGCTTTAAAGGTGGTCACCAACACCTTGAAGCATACCCGGAAGACCACCGGGAGCCAGTGCAACTCGCGCAGGAGAGGTGTCACATGGGAGTGCCTCGTCGCCCCCATAATCCCCCGCGCGGCCGCGTTCTGGACCAGTTGGAGCCTCCGGGTGCACCCCAGGGGGAGCCCCATGTAGAGAGCATTGCAGTAGTCCAGGCGGGAAGTGACTAGTGCCTAAGTGACTGTGCGTAGAGAGTCCTGATCTAGAAAGGGGCGCAACTGGCGTATCAGGCGAACCTGATAAAAAGCCCCCCTGGCCACGGCTGTCAAATGATCTTCTAAAGACAGCCGTGTGTCCAGGAGGACGCCCAAGTTACGAGCCCTCTCTGTGGGGGCGAGTGATTCGCCCCCAATAGCCAGCGATGGCGTCAGCTGGCTATATCGGGACGCCGGAAGCCACAGCCACTCGGTCTTGGAGGGGTTGAGTCGGAATCTGTTTCTCCCCATCCAGGCCCGCACGGCCTCCAGGCACTGGGACATCACTTCCAAGGCATCGTTGGGGTGGCCTGGGGTGGAGGTGCACAGCTGGGTGTCATTAGCGTACTGATGGAACTCCACCCCGAAGCCACGGATGAACTCACCCAGCGGCTTTACATAAATGTTGAACAGAAGGGGCGAGAGGACCGACCCTTGTGGCACCCACAAGCAAGGTGCCTCGGGGTCGACCGCTGCCCCCCTGTCAACACAGATTGCGACCGGTCAGAGAGGTAGGAGAACCACCGCAGAACGGTGCCCCCCACCCCCAACCCCGCCAACCGGTGCAACATGATACCATGGTCGATGTTATCAAAAGCGGCTGAGAGGTCTAACAGGACCAGGATAGAGGAGCAACCCCTATCCCGAGCCCTCCAGAGATCATCCACCAACGCGACCAATGCTGTTTCCGTGCTCTGCCCAGGCCGGAAGCCAGACTGGAGCGGGTCTAGATAGACAGCTTCATCCAGGTACCGGGGAAGCTGTTGCGCTACCACACTCTCAACAACCTTCGCAACGAAGCGAAGGTTGGAGACTGGACGATAGTTAGCCAAAACAGCCAGATCCAGAGAGGGCTTCTTGAGGAGGGGCCTCACAACCGCTTCTTTCAAAGCAGCCGGCAGGACCCCCTCACTCAAAGAAGCGTTAACAATCTTCTGGAGCCAGCCTCGTGTCACCTCCCGGGAAGCCAGTACCAACCAGGAGGGACACGGGTCCAATAAACATGTGGTCGCATTCAGCCGTCCCAGGACCCTGTCCATGTCCTCGGGAGCCACAGGATCGAACTCCCCCCAGATAACGCTCTCAAGACCTGCCTCAGTCATCCCGTCCAGACATACCCAGTCAGAGGCCAGCCCTTCCTGAATCTGAGCGATTTTGTCATACAGATACTGCACAAAGTCCTCAGCTTGGCCCTGCAAGGGGTCATCCCGCACCTCCAGGTGGAGGAGGGAGTGGGTCACCCTAAACAGGGCGGCCGGGCGATTATCTGATGATGCGATAAGAGCAGCAAAATAGCTAGATTTCGCCGCTTTTATCGCCACTAGGTAGGTCTTAATATGAGACCTCACCAGTGTTCGGTCGGATTCGGAGCGGCTGGTCCTCCAACTACTCTCCAGGCGTCTTTTCCGGCGCTTCATCTCCCTAAGCTCCTCAGAGAACCAAGGAGTTAGGTGAGTTCGGTGCCAGGTCAGCGGCTGCAAAGGCACGACACGGTCCAAGGCCCCGGCAGTCGCACTATCCCAGACAGCCACCAGGTCCTCAGCCGAGTCATGAGCCAGAGTCTCAGGAAATGGCCCAAGCTCCATCTGGAACCTATCAGTCGGTCCCGCCTCCCTGTGGCGGGGTGCAGCGGTTAGAAAGTCCAGTCGAAGTAGTGAGTGGTCAGACCATGACAAGGGTTCGATGACTATATCCCCTGTATCAAGGCCACTCGACCACTGACCAGAGACAAAAACTAAGTCCAGAGTGTGTCCATCCGTGTGAGTAGGGTCATGAATTAACTGAGTAAGGTCCATGGCCATCATGGAAGCCATGAACTCTCGAGCCACCTCAGACGTTTCGCCAACAGATGGCAGGTTATGTCTGTTAGTGTCTAGTTGTCCAGAGGTTTCACTCATTTGTTTTGTAAATGTAAGAATGTAATTTTGTGAATGTAAGAATTTAATTTTCTGCCTAGGAAATGGCTCCTTTCAATGCGTTGTCTCTCTTTTTTTTAGGACATTGGAAGCATCTTGAAGAAGTAAGTAAATCCACCCTTTTCTTTACAGTCTCAGAGATCAGCAGCTCCTCCACCAGTTTTCCTATTTTGGAAAGGTCTTTCTGTATTTCACAGTATTTTAATGTAAAGATTGCGTACTGTATTTCAGGGCTTTTTAGACATTTCCTCAGATAACTTCAACACAATATAATTAGCAATATTTGAGATGATCAATTATTGTTGGTTGCATAGTCAGCCAGACGTTTACACTGAATTTGGCTGTTTTATCTGCCTATTGAGTCCTTCCCAAGAAGAGACAGATGTTTGATGGTTTTGAAGGTATCATTGTAGGATGTAAGCTGTTCCAAGTAATGCAACTATCATAAATACATGCCAGTTGCCAAGCACCAGAATAGTGATTACAGGGACACTGTGACAGATGTTAAGTGTGAAAATGGTTGTGAGTCAGTTTTTTGAGAGCCGTTGTAACTGGTTGCTAACAAATACTCATCAATTTCCTTAGACAACCTCAACAGGACATACTTAGCAGTATTTGATATGGTGAATTGTTATAGTCCGTCACACACTCAACCAGACGTTTATATTTAATTTGGCATTTTTTCCCACCTATTGAGTCCTTTCTAAGAAGAGACAGATGTTTGATGGTTTTAAAGGTATTGTAGGATGTAAGCTATTCCAAGTAATGCAACTGTCATAAATACATGCCAGTTGCCAAGCACCTGAATTGTGATTACAGGGACATTGTGACAGACGTTATCTGCTATTTCATTGCATTACTTTTAAATTTAAGTTTACTTTGGTGTCATTGCACCTCGTACAACGAAATTAAATGCCATCTTCAGTGTACATCATACTAATAATAATAATAAAAAAAAACACATATCCTTCACATTCTACACAATTAAATTGAAAACCTGTGATACTGCATTAGTATTGCACTATACAGTAGAATTCAACATAGTTACCGCTCTGGGATAGAAGCTGTTTTTCAGCCTATTTGTCCTTGTTTTTATTTACCGTCTGCCAGATGGCAATAGTTCAAAAAAAGGGGTGCCCAGGATGAGATGGATCTTTAAGAACGTTTTGAACTTTCTTAAGGCAGCGGGAGCTATAAAGCTCTTCCAAGGAGGGGAGGGGGCAACAATGATCCTCTGGGCAATGATCTTAACCCTCTGGAGCGCTGTCCTATCTGCCACGGTGCAATTGGCAAACCATACACAGGTGCAGTAAGTTAAGATACTCTCTATAGTGCAATGGTAGAAGATCACCTGCAGTTTTTCATTCGGTTGTTTTTTCCTGAGTAGTCTCAAGTAGTATAATCTCTGCTGGGCCCTTTTGACCAGTGCTCCAATGTGAGCACCCCAGGTCAGATCCTCTTTTATGATAACACCCAAAAAACTAAACCTGGCCACTTGCTCCACCTGGTCTCCATTGATAAGCGAGGGCTGCATATCTGATCTATTCCTTCTGTAGTCCACTATAAACTCCTTGGTCTTATTGGTGGTAAGGACCAAATTATTGTCTCCACAACATGAAAGCAACTGCTCCACCTCCTCTCGATAGACAGACTCATCCCACCCCCTGGATATGAGTCCTACCATTGTTCTATCATCTGCAAATTTAATAATAGTATTAGTGGCGTGAGTGAGAATGCAGTCATGTACATAAAGAGTATAGAGTAAGGGACTCAACACACAACCCTGTGGTTTACCAGTGTTAAGAATAAGGGCCGAGGAGGTGTGATTACCTAATCTGACCCTCTTGAGAGCAGCCAAACAGGAAATCCATAATCCAAAGGTAGATTGAATGAGAAAGTCCAAGGTCCTTAAGTTTAGATAGACACTAGTCTATGTGGAAGAATTGTGTTAAATGCAGAACTAAAATCCATCAAGATCAGTTTGAATGTTATATCCATCGTCTAATTACCTACGTCACCCATAGTAGTCATGTGTCATCAGTCATTTGGTAAGATACAATCCATTGATTTGGCCAAGAGATTCACAAGAATTTTCAAGAGTAGGGAGCCCAAAAACTGAAACTTATTGGCCTTTACTAGATCTCTCCTTTAACTTGACGAAGGTGGATGAGTGCAGTTCTGGGTCAGGATCCACCATGAGTCGCCATGGTGCCCATATTTGAATAGCTAGCCAGAGAAATGACTGAAGCCTGGGAAACAGGGCCCTTCTCAGTCAACAGGAATGCTGATTTCCCACCAGCTTACCAGGTACTTAGGATCTGAGGACAGGGTAACACAAGAAAATGACAATCAATGAGTTAATAGCTGTCCATCAACACCCCACTTAACAACTAAAAGCCACACACAACCAGGCACCACATAAATACAATGCGTAGAACAGCCCAGTGCACACATTCTGGAGAGAGAGAGAGAGAGAGAGAGAGAGAGAAGTTCCCTAAGGATGGGCTCCAGCACGAGTCTGAAAGCTCAGAAGTCAAAACCTCCAGTGACCAACTCAGATTAGATCCTGTAGCTAGCCAATCCTCAAGCACCATCTGATGGTTTAGAAAGCTTCTTCCATTGGCAGGTTGATAACGGTTGCAGGAACTGGGCATGGCTAGTCTAGTGAAGAGAAGGACCAGGGGAGACATGATAGCAACAGTGTTCCAATATTTGAGGATCTGTCACAGAGAGAAGGGGGTCAACCTGATTTCCAAAGCACCTGAAGGCCAGACAAGGAATAATGGATGGAAACTGATCAAGGAGGGATTCAACCTGGAAATAAGAGAAAAATTCTGACTGAGGAGAATGAACCACGGGAATAGCTTTGCCTTCAGATGTTGTGGGAGCTTCATCACTGGAAGCTTTCAAGAAGAGGCCGGACTGCCATCTGTCAGAAACGGTGTGGGGTCTCCTGCTTGGGGATTGGTGGTGTATGTGTTGGACTAGATGACCTACAAGGTCCCTTCCAACTCTGTTGTTCTGCTATTTTGTCTTGCCAGGTACCAGGCTAAGGAAACATATGAGAATCCGGTGGATTTACTTCTAGAACCGAAGTGGACAATCTGGGATTACAGTGATATGACTGAGCTTCTGAAAAGTGTCATGAAAAAATTTAGAGGTAAAAAACAGCCACCAAGGATTTACGCTGGATGAGATTTTGAGCATCCAAGAGAGATTCTGGGTCAATGTCACATGGATCAAAGAGGAATCGATTTCAGGATCAGTGTCTCAGTTAGGATTGTAAATGGAGACTACCTGTAGTCTTCGTAGCCAAAATCAGTGGTGGGTTCCTACCGGTTCACTCTGGATCTTGCAAACTGGTAGTAGCGGGGGCGGGAGGCTCCACCCATTCACCTGGACATCATCACAGACACTCTGCGCACGCACACACATTGTGAACCGGTAGCGAAGGTAAGTGGAGCCCACCCCTGGCCCAAATCCATATGCCCTGATCACTGGGGAAGCAGAATAAGTTTCCACTAATATAATGGAATACATACAGGTAGTTCTTGACTTACGACCTCAGTTGAGCTGAAAATTTCTGTGGCTAAGCAAGGCAGTTGTTAAGTGATCTGTGCCCCATTTTACGAACTTCTTTGCCACAGTTATTCAGAAAATGACGGCAGTTAAGTGAATCGTGGTTGATAAATGAATCTGGATTCATGCATTGATTTTGTGTGTCAGAAGCTCCCCAGGAAGGTTGAAGAGGACAATCCCAGAATCATGGGATGCTGCAACCATCTGTTGTGGCCCCGCCCTCTGAGCCTGTCCCATTGGATGAAGAAAGCTCCGAGCATGAGGAAGAGGAGTCAGCCAGGCCTCCCTCTCCAGGCCCCTCCCCTCTGGCACTGTCTCAGGTGCCGGCCGAGGGAGAGGAGATTAGCAGGGAGACAGGTGTCTCGGATGAGAGTGAAGGAGAGACATCATTCCTGGACTCACGCCTCCGAAGGCGTGATAAACGATTGCAGCAGCTCAGGAGGCGTGCTAGGGATTAGAACTGAGTCACTGGACCACACCCCAGAGACTATATAATAGAGGGTGGTGGCCAGTGATCCCTGTGACGAACAAAAATAAACCTTGGATAGTCACTAAAGCCTCGTCTGAAACTGCTGAGAGGAATATTAATTTCTGTTGGACTCTTGTACGCTGAGTATATTATCTTTCTGTTTTCTGTGGAAATAAAAGCACTTGGCAGACAGTGTGTATATCGCTGCCAAGTTGGAGATAAAGACCTGGGTGTGTTCCAAGTGCTTCCTTAACCCTCGGCTGGCTGTATTTGTGTATTTGTGATCACCATCGTAAATACAAGCTGGTTCCCAAGTGCCCAAATTTTTTTTTTTTTTATTGCAAAAGTTTTACAATTACATTTTCACCCCTTTTTTTCCCCCCCGCAACCCCCCCCAAACTTCCCATCCTCCCTAACCCACCCTAACCCTCCCCTCCCCCCAGACTTCCTAGTATACTCATGTCAGATAAAAGGAAAAAACCCTTTGTATATAAAACTTGAACCCCTCCCTCCCCCTTACAAATTTTCATCTTCATTACATTAACCTATTTCTATCTTGGTATAACATTTTCAGATAAATTTTCATCCTGATTACCTTAAAAATATTTCTATCATAATATAACATTTTCTAACAAATTTTCATCCTCAACCTTAAAATATTACTATCTTAATATAACATTTTCTAGCAAATTTTCATCCTCAACCCTAAAATATTTCTATCTTGATATAACATTTTTAAATAAAGGCTATTTGATACTTCCTAGTTTGATATTTATGCTGAACATAATTTATCCACTTCTTCCATTCCCATTCATAAGTCTCTTGAGAACAATCTTTTAAATATGCTGAAATCTTCGCCATCTCTGCAAAACTGGCCATCTTCAAAGTCCATTCCTCAATCGTAGGCAGCGCTTCATTTTTCCAGTATTTACCTATCAACAATCTTGCTGCAGTTATCATGTACAATATCAATTTTGTTTCGCCCAGTGTAAAACCCTTAACTATACCCAATAAAAACAGTTGTGGAGAAAATTGAATTTTTTTCTTCAAAACATTCTGCATGACCCACCAAATTTTTATCCAAAAAGCCTTAACTTTCTTACAGGTCCACCAAACATGATAATATGTAGCGTCTAAGCAATCACATCTCCAACATTTAGGCTGGACATTAGGGTACATACACGACAATTTTTGGGATCTAAATGCCATCTATAAAACATTTTGTAAAAATTTTCCCTCAGATTCTGCGACTGTGTAAATTTAACATTCTGAACCCAAATTTTTTCCCATGTTTCCAACATCACTGGTTCCTCAAAATTTTGTGCCCACTTAATCATGCAGTCTTTAACTAATTCAGTTTCTGAATCCCTTTCTAACAAAACATTATAAAGTCTTTTAATATGCATTGGGCCTTTCTCTTTTATATGTCTAACTAATTCTTCCTCATACATCATAATACCAGTTTTTTGGTCCTCTTTCCATCTCAATTGCAATTGATTATATTGTAACCAAGTTAAATTAATCCCTTCAGCCAACAATGTCTGTAATGTCTTCAGCTGCCATCTGCCCGCATCTGTAAAAAGAACCTCTTTATATAAAACCCCCCCGAGTGACATTATATTTGTATTCCACAAGGTATGACCAAGATCCAGCCATAGCGGTATTTTATAATTCCAATTGTTTCGGTGCTTCTTCCAAACTCTCAACAAAGAGTCTCTAAGTATATGGCTTTTAAATACTTTATCCACTTTACTGTCATAAAATAAGTAAGCGTGCCATCCAAATTCCAAATCAAAACTTTCTGCATTCAGTATTCCAGTCTTTTTTCCTCCAAACCAATCACTTGCTAAAGTCAAAGCTGTTGCATCATAATATAATTGTAAGTTTGGAAGTTTGAGACCTCCCCTTTCTGGAACGTCTTGCATAATTTTCATTTTTACTCTTGGTTTTTTCTCGTTCCAGACAAATTTGTTCACACCAGTTTGCCATACTTTTAGTTGTTTATCATTTTTGAGCACCGGAATCATTTGAAACAAAAAAAGAAATCTTGGCAAAATGTTCATCTTAACTGCTGCTATTCTTCCAAGTAAAGACAGCTGCAGTTTTTTCCAAGTCTCCATATCTTTTTGCATCTCTCGCCACAACACCTCATAGTTATTTTGAAACAATTTCATATTTGATTCTGCAACCTGAACTCCTAGATATTTTACCTTTGGTACAATCTCAAAACCTGCCCTCCTTTCTAACTCCAGTTTACGATCTTGTGTCATATTTTTAACTACCATCTTAGTTTTTTTCTGATTCAATCTGAAACCTGAAACTTTACCATAGTCTTGTATAATGTCCTTCATCTGGATAATCGATTCCATTGGCTGTGTTAGGGTAACCACCAGATCGTCTGCAAATGCCTTTATTCTGTAATCCTCTTGCCTTATCATTATACCTTTCAAAGTGTTAGAATCCCTTATTGTATTTAGCAAGACTTCTAGTGTTAAAATGAACAACAATGGGGACAGTGGACATCCCTGTCTTGTTCCTTTTTCAATTTTAAACTCTGTTGTCAAACTTCCATTGATAATGATCTGTGCCTTTTGCTCTTGATAAATTGCTGAGACCGCCTGTATAAATTGGTCCCCAAAGTCCATCTTTTTTAAAGTCTTTAATAGAAAATTCCAATCCACTCTGTCAAAGGCCTTCTCTGCATCCAGAAAAACCAGCACTGCAGGGATCTGTTTATTCTTCTCAAGATATTCCAATAAATCTATTACTTGCCTTACATTGTCCTTCATGTGCCTACCCTCAATAAATCCCGCTTGGTCATCATGAATCACCTTTTGAATTACTGGCATCAGTCTGTTGGCTAATACTTTTGCATAAATTTTATAATCCGTATTCAAAAGAGATATTGGTCTGTAATTCTCCGGTTTTTTGGGACCTGCTTGCTCTTTTGGTATCAAAGAAATATAAGCTGTAGTCCACGATGGAGGTACTTTTCCCCCTTGTTGTATGTTGCAAAATAAGTCTCTGAGTTGTTCCACCATTTCTGCCTGCAAAGTTTTATAGTACACTGCTGTCAGGCTATCCGTTCCAGGAGCTTTGGCTGTTTTTAATTGTTTTATTGCTGCTATTATCTCCTCCTCTGTTATAGGATAATCCATTCTTTCCTTTTGTTGCTCAGTGATTTTTGTAACTCTTTTATTGTCCAAATATTTTTCTATAAGTCCATTCTGCACCTCCTCTCTGGCATATAGTTTAGTGTAATATTGAAGAAAAGCTTCTTTTATTAAATTCTGTTGAAAAACTTCTTTCCCCCCAATATCAACACTATCAATAGTCCGTGTGCTCTGTTTCTTCCTTAATGTGTAAGCCAACCACCTGCCTGGTTTATTAGCGTTGCAGAATGTATTATGCTTCGCATATTGTAAGTTTGTTGCAACTTGTTCCGCTATAAGCATTTGAAATTGGTCTTTCAGAAGTTTTATAACACTAAGTATTCTTTCATCTGTTGGATTTTTAATAAGTAACTGTTCTTTGTCCTTTATTTCTGCTTCCAATTCAAGTCTTTTCTTTTGTCGAATCAGCCTATGTTTAGAGTTCATATATATAAGCACCCCTCTCATATAAGCTTTGCTTGCGTCCCACACAATTTCCATTGGGGTGCCTTTATTCAAATTCATTTCAAAAAACTCTTTCAAATGCTTTTTAAGTTCTATTATATTTTTCTCATATCTGAACAAGTTTTCATTTAATCTCCAAGAGCGTCTCTCATTCTTGCATGTCTCAATTTCTATCCACACTGGGCTATGATCAGTCAAAGTTCTTGGCAGAATCTTTGTTCTTTTTGTCCTAACAAGTAAATCATCAGACAACAAAATAAAATCAATCCTGGAAAAGGATCTATGTCTGTCAGAGAAGAAAGTATAGTCCAGTTCTTTTGGGTTATGTATTCTCCAAATATCTTTTAATTCCAGGTCTTCTTTCATATCAAAAAAAGTCTGTGGTAATCTAATTCTTGACTTTGCCAAAGTCTTTTTATCTAATTTAGAGTCAATTACTCCATTCCAATCTCCCATAATTAAAATAGATCTATAATCCCATTGAAGTATTTTAGTATGCAGCATTTTGTAAAAATAGTCCTGTTGTTGGTTAGGAGCATAAATTCCTATCAAAAGAATTTGATTATTAGCAGAAAGTAATTCAATTGCTACAAACCTACCATCTTGATCAGCTTCTATAAGTTTGGCTGTTAATTTTTTGTTTACATAAATAACCACACCATTCTTTTTTTGGTTAGTTGAAGATATAAAATGTGTTCCTAATTTGGAATTTTTCAAATAGTTTTGATCTTGAGCTGTAATATGCGTTTCTTGTAAGCAAATTATATCATTATTATGTTGTTTTAAATATGCAAATACTTTCTTCCTTTTTTGTGTTGCATTCAACCCGTTCACATTCCAGGATAAACATTTAATCATCATCATTCTCCTTCTGGAGCGAAGCGCAGAACCTTAGGATTTCATCTGAGATCCTCTGTCCTGCATTCCCCACAGCCCCAGCCTTGTCTTGTCTCTCCTGCTGTAACTTTTCTTTAAGTTCCTTGGCTTTTGCTCAGGTTATACGCTGGTCCTTAACTTCAGCCGCCCAAGCCAGCTCCAAGATTGGAGAAGGTTCCAGCAAAGGCTCATCCAGAAAACCTCCTTCAGCACCCTTCAACTCTGCTAATTCCTGCTTAGATTGTTGTTGCAATTCTTGAGGTTGCTTCTTATCACTCTCTTTAATCTCCAAAACTGTAGATGAGCGTGGGGATGGAGTTCTTTCTTTAAAGATATCATTATAAAATTGCTCCGCCTTCTCCACAGTATTCAAACGGTGTTTCTCTCCCTTATATCTCAAAATTATGCCAGTTGGGGCGTCCCAACGAAATGGGATTTGATTACTCTGCAATTCTTTAACAAGAAAACCATACTCTTTTCTAGATTTCAACATCTTAGGTGGGAGCTCCTTGTAGACTGTAATCTTGGATCCGCTCACTTGCACAGAAGTGAGAAAAGATTTTTGCAAAATATCATTTCTTATTGCTCTGTCTGTAAAATATATGACCACATCTCTAGGCAGTTGTCTTTGTCTGGCCACCCACGAGTTAACTCTATAGATTTTATCTATTTTGCAAAAAACCATCTCAGGTTCAACTTTTAAAATCACAGCTAGGGCTTCGGCACAGATCTGTCTCAAATCTTGTCTCTCCTCTTCTCTAATTCCTCGAAGCCGTATAGCAAATTCCATTGCACGGAATTGCATCATAACAATATCATTCTCAACTCTCTGCATCTTGTCATCAACATCAAAAAATTTATGATCATTATTTTTCATCTTAGCATTAACTTCTAATTTAAATTCATCCACTTTTGTCTCAACTTTCATAATAAATCCTGCCAGGCCAGACGCCACATCCGTTATTTTTTTGGTCACCATCTTTTGGCTCTGCTGCATTTCCTGCATAATTTCCTGTTGTGACTTTTGAATTTTTTCATCTATTTTATTTATTTTATCATCCATGTCTTGAAATTTCTCATCCAAAATATTTGAAATGAATTCTTTTAATTCTCCCATGTCCAAATCTTTTTTTTGGGCTTGTGACTGCGTATCCTGTTTACGTGGGGGGGATCCCCCCCCCTGTTTTGCCTTCCTGCTTTTTTGAAGCCATCCTGCCACGTAAACTAGCTTTCTTAAAAAGGGAGGGTCCGCCTCTTCTGCCACCTCCACAATACCTTCTAAGAAAGTCCCCCAGATTTACTCAAAGCAAAACTATAATGCAGCAAAAGCAAGTAAAAGGGAGAGATTTTCCTCTTATTTCTGTTGCAGCCGGAGCAACTTTGTAACAACTTTTTAACTTTGTAGCAAGACAAGATAACTTCACCAATCCACACCCACTAATTCATTTGCTGAGCGCCATATTTTTTCAGTCACTTTCACTCATTCCGAAACTTTCACTTCAGTATAAAAAAATTCAGCAAAGGACTAATACTTGCAGTTCAAAATTTCAGGGTTCAGGTGGATTTCGGATGTTTATTTGGCTTATTTCCTCGCTCTTTAAAGGTTTCCTGAGGTCGGCTTGTTCTGCAGAAGCAGAAGACGTCCCACGCCGCCCGGAGTCTCAGCAGGTTGTAAGGGAGCCGCGCCTGCTTCCTCCCCAGAAACAATTCCCTGGGGGGGTTGCAGGGGCTCTACCTGTGCCCTGCTGCCTCTTCTTCTTTAATCCTGAGGATTTTGAAGATTTCAAGCCGCTTCGCAATCGGGAAGCGGCTCTACAAGCGGCGGGGGTGGCGGTGCTAAAAGAAAGCACCGTCGCCGCCGAAGACGAGGAAACCGGAAGTTCCCAAGTGCCCAAATTTTGATCACGGGACTGGGGAGGCTGCAACCGTCATAAGTGTGAGAACCGATCATAAAGCTCCTTTGTCAGTGCTGCTATAACGTCACTAAAAAAATAGTTGTAAATTGAGGACTACCTGTATATGGAATTTATTCATTTATTTTCATTATTTATTAGTCCAATTTATATGCCGCCCTTCTCCGTAGACTCAGGGCGGCTTACAATGCATTATAGCAATAGCCTGCATACTTTTTTGTCTATACCTGCTTATTAGGGCTTTGCCCCCCCCCCAAGCAGTGTTGCTCTATACAAAGTTGGCTTATTGCCCCCACAATCCGGGTCCTCAATTTATCTACCTCGAAAGGATGGAAGGCTGAGTCAACCTTGAGCCTGGTGAGATTTGAACTTGCACTAATTGTAGGCAGCTGGCAGCTAAGTGCTAGCACTTAATAGCACTTTAGTCCGCTGCACCACTGAGGTGCATATATAGTAGAATATATTTATACCTGATGGAACATATATAGCCACCAATGACATTCTGGCTTGTAGCTTTCCCTATTTCTTATTTCCTGATCTGAGGCCAAGGAAAGCAAACCAGGGAATCTGAGGGAGGCCCTTCTGTTGCTCCAATTCCAGGGATGAGATGCTGAATTCCTCCCTTTTCTTCCCCAGATACTCTGGAAAGTGGACTTCAACTACAGGAAGGTAAATATGAGTTATCGGAATTGGATTTCCTTGCTATTTTAAGCTCTCATGCAGTAACGTGAAGAGAAACATAATAGATCAAAAAGAAAAATATAGGATTAATTACTATATAAGACTATGATGATCCAGTAAACTTTAATGATTATATGATTTATGAACTATTACTTGCCATTTATATGTACAATATTAGCTAATGCAGTGGAGAAAAATTCCTTGTGTGACTGATCACATTTGGCAAATCAAGCGGTTGTTCTGTTCTGTTCTACTCCTCTACTCCTGCTCCGCTCCGTTCCATTTCGTTCTATACATACCATATTTTTTGGAGTGTAAGACGAACCTTTCCCCCTAAAAGAGGCTGAAAATTTGGGTGCAACTTATACTCCGTATGTAGCTTTTTGGAAGCTTTTTTCAGCCCTACCGAGGCACTAATGAAGCACTAGCAAGCAATCTTCCCAGCTTTGCCTGCTCCCTCAACTCCCTGAGTGAAGCGGTTTCCCTGCTTTGCTCTGACTCTCAGCTGTTCTTTAGAAGCTTTTTTCTGCCCTAACCAGGCACCAGCCGAGTGAAGCTTTGCCTGCTTTTCTCATTGCTGCTTCCTCTCAGCTGTGCCTTAGAAGCTGTTTTTTATCCCCAAGCAGGGGATAAAAAACCAGCAAACTAATGTGCTGAAACTGACCAGACTAAGGACGATAGCCAGATGAATACCTGGTAGGCAGATTTTTTTCCCCTATTTTTCTCCCCAAAAACTAAGCTGTGTCTTATACTCCGGTGCGTCTTATGCTCTGAAAAATACGGTAATCTAAAAAACTGAAGCCAATCTTGTTGTAGAATGAAATACCTGGACAAATGGGAAAATATGACCTGGGAGTGAAAGGAATCTTGAATTCCTACCAAGCTAATAACATCCTCTTGATTTTACTGCCTGACTATAAGTTGGTGAGAGACCAGGTCTTTGGGAGCATAAATTAGGTCCTTTGGGTCAAAGCAAATAGCAAAGTTGGAGCGTCAGGGTTGCCTCCATTCTGTGGGCCATCAGACTGGTGAAAGCAGAGGTTTCCTGTATAAGATCCTCCCCTTTTGTACATCCCTGTGATACCCTGATGCTCGTAGAGAAAAAGATGGAGCCTCCTCACATCCCATCATGTGTCCTAAGTTACCTCTGGGGGATCCTTCTGACTTTTACCAGTTCAGAATTGAAACATGGCAGCCTCTTGCTCTGCCTGATCTTCTGGAAGAGGTGGAGCGCTATGAAGGGTTTGAAGGACTTGGCCATTGTGAGACTTGTGGACTTCAGTTCCCAGAATTCCCCATCCAGGATGGCGAAGCTGGACGGTAATCAGCAGAGTGGCGGCCACATGGGAAACTAGAGACTAGGGGAATTGACCAGTGGAGCCAAGAGACGAAGAGCTGAGGGGAGGAGCCAAAAGCTGTACAGGTAATCAACATATCCTGAAGGTGTGCAGCTTAGTGGCAGCTGAAGGGGAGGCAGATGGACTGGAAGATGGCGAAGGCAACCTAAGTGAATGGAAGGAGAAGGCCAGAGGAGCGCTGAAGAGGCCGGCAGTTAACAGAGGTTGGGACTAAGACAGTGGGAGAGTCCGAGTGCTTGGAGAAAAGGGAGCAGAGGGACCTGGACAATAGCAGCCCCATCAGCCATTGGAATTCTGTTAGTTGAAGTCTACAAGTCTTACAGTTGCAAAAGTTGGAGGACTCTTGACAAGACAATGACTTAGATGTTGTTTTTTTAAAAAAGTGAGTCTTCCAGTCCTGGGAGGGGGGGTGTTTGGAAGCTGAACTCCATTCACACAAGAGGGTTAAACTCTTGGGGGTGAAGACACAAACCAGGCCTGCAGCTGAAGCTCTTGTTTTTTTTTTTTTCCTTCCTTCCTTTCCCCCTTACAGAGAATGTAACTCTGGATCCAGACTCAGCCAATCTTGACCGCCTTGAAGTCTCGGAAGATGGAAAAAGTGTCAAAGGAGTTAAGCCAGACCCCATGAGATTTGGACTTGATCCTTGTGTCCGTGGCTGTCAGAAGTTCTCAACAGGGAGACATTTCTGGGAAGTTATTGTAGGAGATACAGGAGGATGGGCTCTAGGGGTTGCCAAAGAGCAAGTGAAGGTAACAAATCTTGATGGGGAGATCAGGTTTCAGAAATGCGGAGGGAAATACTGGGCCATATCTCCGCCAAAATGGGGATACGTAGCCATGTCTCTGTGTTCAAAAGTCCTTGATCTGGTCCTGACTGAGGAGCCCACGAGGATCCGCATCTCTCTCAACTGTGAAGGGGGACAAGTGAGCTTTTTTGATGCCAGCACAGCAACTCTGCTCCATACATTCTCTGATGCTTCCTTGGTTGGAGAGACCCTTCTGCCCTTTTTCTCTTTGGATGAAGGCGCCTGCATGACACTCCCCTAAAAGAAGAGATAACCATAAACAAATCTCCCTATTTGCCAAGCAGGGATCTCCAAAAGCCTTTAAAGCAGAGATTCCTTAGCTTTTTGCTACTTCAGCTTCCTTTATTGTTCTATGCCACCCTGGTCAGTCAATCAGTCATTATAAAGGAATAACCTGATCATCTTTTCTATTTGTCTGGATAAAAAAAAAATGAGGTGTCCTAGGAGCTTTATCGGCTTTAGCATCATGTGTTCAGGTGTATCAGTATTAAAGATACCTTACAGCTAAGCCTGTCAGTCATGACGTTATATGTCTGTCACAGCTCTTCATCCCATTTATGGATCATACTTGTTTGTTTCATGTTAGTTGCAATCAATGATTGTGTAGGTGTCCATAACTCCATATATTCTATAATCATCCCCTTCTTTTTTCTTTCCTTCCCCCTTTTTTCCTCCCGTTTCCTTTTAACACATAATTGTCATAATCCAAGGAACCCTAGCAGGGCTTCAGCAAGTATTACACTCGATATAAGCTTTATAGCCTCACAGGTATAGGAGGAGGAAGATGCGTTGGATATGTTTGCCACCTTGAGTTATTTGTAAAAATAATAAAGGTGAGATAAAAATAAATAAGGGGAGTGAAACTTAACTGATATGGTGACTTTGAATGCTGACAGCAGATTTCTGGAACCCCTCAAAGCATCTAAAGAACTGAAGATTGACAAGCTGCTGTTGGCAAAGGAGCAAATGAGAAATCCTAATGAACATACCTAATACAGGTAGTCCTGGACTTACAATTGAGCCCCAAATTTCTGCTCCCAAGTGAGACAGCTGTTAAGTGAGCTTTGCCCCATTTTAACTATTACGGGGGAAGAAGGAAATGAAAAGGAGGAGGTTTTGGCAGGAGGGGAGCAGTGGATAGAGAGAGAGGGCGAGAGGGATAGGTGGGTGTCTTTGGGGGCAAACCTGAGGGAGAAGGGAGAGAAGAGAAGTGGGGCCTCCTGGCTCACCTGGCCTCCACCCCACCAAGTGAGGGGGGAAGCGACTCATGAGGACGGGTTGAGGAAAGGTTGAGAAAGGAGGAGGAGGAAGGAGATGGAGAGAAAGGGAGGCAGGCAGGGGAATCACGGGAGGAGCAGAGGCAGTGGCAGGAGAGACCAGCAAGCAGGAGGGGGTGGGGGAGAGAGGAGAGAGAGCAAGAACTGGCTGAATAGCCATCTGACCCCCACCCAACCATGTGAGGGAGCTGAGTGGAGTGGCAGCGACAAGGAATGGACTGTACCAGGGGAAGGCCCCTGGATGGTTGGAAAAGAAGGCAAGGGGAATCTATCACATAACTCGGGGACCCTGCAACCGTCATAAATATGAGTCAATAGCCAAGCGACTGAATTTTGATCAAGTAATCATGAGGATGCTGCAATGGTCATAAGTCTGAAACACTCTCATAAAGCACTTTTTAATGTCTATATACATTAAAAATGAGAAATGTTAAAATGCTTATTATTTGACTTCACATATGTCAAATTGGGAGCCACTGATCTAGCCCAACAGACTATCAAAATGGATGGGGATTACGGCCACAGTATCCCAAGGCATGTCAACAAACTCAAGATGGCAGCCAGCTCCGCCTTTTCCCTATATGTAAATAAGGGGTGGGGCTTCCCTCCCTTAGGTCTTCGTGGACTCCCTCTAGGGTTGCTTCTGCGTTGCATCTCCCCACTTCTGGGGAATATTTAAAAGAGATTTAGATGTGAATGTTCTGTAAATTAGAACCCAGCCCTAAACCTGTTTAGTAGTAGTACTGTAGTTGCAGTGATGTTCGTGGTTCCTTTTCTTCCTTCCTTCCTTCCTTCCTTCCTTCCTTTCCTTTCCTTTCCTTCCTCCCTCCCTCCCTCCCTCCCTTCCTTTGAAAGGTCTTCACCTGGTGCCAAACTGAGGCCACTGTGGCTGCCAATTAAGGGACTCTGGGGAGGGCATTCCATAAACAAGATGCCACCAACAAAAAGGCAAGATAAAGGAGGGGGCTTGGGACTCTCTATGTCCCCTCAGAGACCCTGTTGGGATTAAAGAAGCCTCCCCAAAAAGCCCTTGACCAAAGGGCAAAGGTGTATAAGATGTTCTCCACCCACCAGATCCCCCCACCTCTCCTCATGGGTCCCCCTGTCCTAAATTGGCCTGAGATACTTAATGCCTCTTTCTATCCATCTTTTGCCTTAAGAGGCACCTCATTGGTCAAACGTGAAGATTTCCATTCAGCAAATGATCCTATCCCACATTCTACATATTCCATATTCTACATCTACAAGATAATCTTCTCTGTCTCCCTTCCACAGAGTGATCCAGGCTGCCTCCTCGGGTTGACTTTTGCCCAGTTTTAGAGCTTTTCCTGATCCGTTTCCTGATTGGATGGCTGGGAAGGGGGCAGTCCAGGCAGTTCTTTCTCTGCAGGATAATCCAATTAAAAGTGACTGAAAAGAGTTTAATTTCCCCTTTATCTCTGAGACAACCCATCAATTGCAGCATTAGTTTTGGGCTTTTATCAAGGGCTTCTTACTGTCTCTTTCAGTCCAAGGTTACTCCCTCTGGTCCCATAAATGTTTCCTTCTTCCTATTGAAAAAAAAAGCATTTTCCCCTTTAACAAGCTGGTTGGATCAATAATAATTGCCCTACGCACAGTTACTCATGCGCTGGTCACCTCACAGATTGACTACTGCAATGCTCTCTACATGGGGCTGCCCTTGAGGACCACCCGGAGGCTTCAGCTGGTGCAGAATGCAGCTGCGCGGGTTGTGATGGGAGAATCCCGATACTCCCATGTTACACCCCTCCTACGCGGTTTGCATTGGCTACCGGTTGCCCTCCGGGTGAGATTCAAGGTGCTGGTGATGACCTATAAAGCCCAACATGGCTTAGGACCAGGATATTTGGCAGACCACTTACAGCCAGCAACGATATCCCATCGCCCGGTTCGCGCCCACAGAGAGGACCTACTCAGGGTGCCGTCGGCTAGACAGTGGCGGCTGGCGGCCCCCAGGGGTAGAGCCTTCTCGGTCGGTGCGCCCACCCTCTGGAATCAACTTCCCTTGGAGCTCCGATTAGCGCCTGATCTTCGCACCTTCCGCCGTGAATTAAAAACTTGGCTTTTTAATTCCCTTGACCTGGACTGACAATGGGGTTTTCATGGTTTTAAGGGTTAATTTTAAATTTTTTAGATTTTAATTTTAATTTTATATTGTGGCTTGTGTTTTATTGTTGTGAGCCGCCCTGAGTCCATTGTGAGATAGGGCGGCATATAAGCCGAATAAAATAAAATAAAATAAATAAAATAAAATAAAATAAAATAAAATAAAATAAAATAAAATAAAATAAAATAAAATAAAATAAAATAAAATAAAATAAAATAAAATAAAATAAATAAAATAAAATAAAATAAAATAAAATAAAATAAAATAAAATAAAATAATAAAATAAAATAAAATAAAATAAAATAAAATAATAAAATAATAAAATAAATAAAATAAAATAATAAAATAAAATAAATAAAATAAAATAATAAAATAATAAAAT
Source organism: Arizona elegans (assembly GCA_022577455.1). NCBI lineage: Eukaryota > Metazoa > Chordata > Lepidosauria > Squamata > Colubridae > Arizona > Arizona elegans. The sequence continues at coordinate 153,878,965 of JAKOOJ010000003.1, forward strand.
AAAATAAAAAAATAAAAAAATAAAATATTGTTTGGCAATCTGTACAATGGATGTTTCTTTCTCCCCGGGATTTTTCAAAATCTTTCCCTTTAGCAATTGGGGTCGGGGGAACCGATGGCCTTTTTATAATTTGCAGACTTCAGCTCCAAAAACTCCTGAGCCAGCTGGCTCACAAATTCTGGCAGTCAATCAATCAATCAATCAGAATAGAACTGGAAGGGGGCCTTGGAGATCTTCTAGTCTAGCCCCCTGCTCAAACGCTTCTCCTCTTCTCCTCCTGCACATTCTTGTATCCCGGTTGCTGCGGTCTCAGGCCAGCCGCCATGGCCGCCATTCCACCACCGCCGGCGCAGAGGGCAAGCCTCTAGTAGCTTTATGGTAGAAGGCCAGAGAAAGGCAGGATATGCAGTGGTGACAGCATGGGAAGTTGTAGAAGTCAACTCATTACCAGTAAACATTTCTGCCCAACTGGCTGAACTGGTCACTCTAACTAGAGCCTTACAGCTGGCTGTGGGACAAACATTAAGAGCAAATATACCTTTGGAGCCTTGCGTGCCCATGGAGCCTTATGGAAGGAAAGAGGAGTATTAAATGCAAGAGAATCAACCGTTAAATATAGCCCACAAAATTTAAAATTATTGGAGGCTGCTTGGCAAACAAAACAAGTAGGAGTCTTACATGTCAAGGGACATTCTAAGATTCCCCTTTACACAAAAGGAAATTGGGCTGCAGATGGAGCTGCTAAGGAAGCCTCCCTACCACACTTAGAATGAACAGTCTACCTCATTCCTATTTCTCCCTACCCACTTCTCCACTCTCTTGGACTCCCAAGGGTAGGACATGGGCCACATCAGTTGTAGGCAGGGAGAGGAAGGATGGGTGGTGGAAGGTAGAGGGCAGACCTATTCTACCAAATACACCTCAGAGGATTCATTTATAACAAGTATATGTCAGCACACAAGGGGGGGTCAAAGGGACTGGTAGACTAAGTGACATGCTGTGTAGTAGACAAGGGTCTCTATTCCGCAGCCTCCCAAGCTGTAGCAGTTTGTCTGATCTATGCCAGAAATAATCCAAAAGTAGCCAGGCGCCCACCCCTTAGGAGTCCAACTTAAAGGCAACTACCCAGGGACAACTTGGGAAATAGACTTCACTGAATTACCTAGAAAGCAAGCTTTTGAGTATGTTGTGGGACTAGCATGGACCTTCACAGGATGGCCTGAGGCTTTTGCTTGCAGGACTAATAGAGAGCATGAAGTAGTAAACATCCTACTGGAAGAAATCATTCCTGGGTTTGGGCTGCCAAATAGTATATCCTTTGATTGTGACCCATATTTCACAGCTAAGGTTTGTGTGAACAGTTAAACATCACTCGGAAGCTTTACTCAGTCTACCACCTGGCAAGTAGTCCTATGGCAGAAAAATGTAATGATTTAAAAAAAAACAACAGCTAGCTCAACTTATGCCAGGAGGCTCACCTGTCCTCATCGCAAACTTTGCCACTCATGTTGTTAGGGCTTCACATTGCACCTCGACAGCGAATGGGCTTGAGCCTCTTTTGAGGCCCTTTTTGGGCAACCACATCCCTCCCTAAAGGCAGAGGAGAGGTCCATCCCACTGGTGGGCAAAATGACCTTGTACCAATATGTAAGACAGCTCGCTGGGGTTATGAGTTTTCTTTCCCGTTATCTGCAGGAAAATCAATACCCTGGACTAGATCATCCAGTACATCCGTTTCAGCCTGCAGACTGGGTGCTTGTAAAGACATGGGGATTAACAACCTCCTTGGATCAGAAGTGGAAGGGACCGTTTCAAGTGCTTCTGACCACCCATGTGGCACTAAAAGTGGAAGGCCTGGCATCTTGGACAGATCACTTCCAGAGTGAAGAAATACCCACCATCTGATTCTTGGACTGCGCAGCCTGTGACTTCCTCAGTAGAAGAACTGGGAGTTAAGTTATTGTTCTGGAAAGAAAAGCCTCCAGAACCATTGTTGCGTGAGAGGAGAACTACCATCTCCCATAGGTCTTCTCTCAATTAAGAAATTTCCCCAAAAGGTATTTGTAGCTCCCCACACTGGAATTAGGAGAGTTAGCCAATTATTACCACTAACTGATTGGGGTGTGTGTGTATGTGAAGGCTAAGATATTAAGCCAAGTAGACTTAACTACTGTCAAGATGAGACCATATGATTTGTTATGTAACTGTGTGCCTACCACCCACCTATATTATACCCACTTTACCTGAAAGGAAGATTAGAAACCAGAGGGACCTTGAATAATCCAGATAGTACCTGAAAAACTATCAACCCCTTTCTTTGTTCAGTGGGCTCTGGACCCTCAATAATGCCAGCTACAGGAGCCTTGGTGGCGCAGTGGACTAAAGTGCTGTTAAATAGCACTTAGCTGCCAGCTGCCTGCAATTACTGCGAGTTTAAATCTCACCAGGCTCAAGGTTGACTCAGCCTTCCATCCTTCCGAGGTAAGTAAAATAAAGACCCGGATTGTGGGGGCAATAAGCTGACTTTGTATAAAAAAGAACACAACTTAGGAGGGGCCAAAAGCCTTACTAAGCAGGTATATACAAAAGTATAAAAGCTACTGCTTAAGGCATTGTAAGCCACCCTGAGTCTCCGGAGAAGGGTGGCATATAAATCAAACGAATGAATGAATGAATGAATGAATGAATGAATGAATGAATGAATGTATCGTATACAGGCAGTGGAGGAAATCCTAGCTAATGAGACTGGAGAGTTTCTTTATTGCTGCAGCAGAAGATCAAGAAGCCATTCGGAGAATGACAGTTCAGCTCAGAATAGGATGGCTCTAGATATATGGCATCCTAAGGAGGTGTGAGTGCCCTACTTGGACAACAATGCTGTATGCAGATTCTGGACAAATCGGAGGAATTCCACAGCTGAACTACACACATCACAAAGATAGCTGAAACTCCTCCCCCCACCCCCCATGGACGAATGGAAAGGCTGGTGGCATTGACTGACAGGATGGTTGCCTGATTCCAACTGGTTAAGAACCGGATATTGATGTTGGGTGAATCTTGGAAAATTATATAGTTTTCAGATTCAAAGGGGTGGGGGATGATGGGCTGTCTGCTAAAATAAAACCAGGTCATGGCACACACTTGAAAGTAAGTCAGGAAGCCTGTAATTGTGGAGTCTGTCTGGCAAGAACAAAGGCTGCTTATCCACAGGAAATATGCATGTGTAAAGCTTGTAACAATTCTGGGTAGTTAGAAAGCTTATACAAGTAACTAGAGTTAGGCAAACTACAGACCTCAGCTAAAAGTTAGGAATAGAGATGGCCTGCAGCAAATCAAAGGGGCATTAGATAACTCCTGGGGCATTCATTAGCCAAGGCTTAGGAATAGGGACAGCTAGAGACCAATAAAACAAATTGTAAATTATTACTAAAAAGTTTATTAGATGATATTTCTTATTATCCTGCCTTGTCCCGTCTTCTTCTTTAGTGAAAATGTATAAAGCTTTCTTCATCCTTTGTTCTGGGCTCTCTTGGCATTTTGGCCAGGAGCCCTTTTCCTTGGGGTACCCCAATAAAAAGCAATCAAAACCTGCATCTCGTGTCTGATGTCCTTCATTGGCCTCAGCACCAGGCTCAGACCCCAATTGGGGACAACAATTAGTTAGGAACAGAATTGTTACCTAAGAGTGTCCATTAGTGTAAAAAAAAGGATGCTACAGCAAGATATAGAGAAATGTTTTCAGTGATTTTACTAGTTAGAATACAGACTTTAAAAATTAGATAGGATTTTGCTATACAGTATTTCCCTTTAATACACTAGATGATAAAATGTTAAACTTCCTAGGTTGAAGGTTTTCCTGCAACATAAATATGGGATATTAAAAAGGGATTTAGATGTGAATGTTATGGAAATTTGGTTTCTATAGTTTCCAGGCCCTAAATCTGTTTAATACCATCATAGTAGCCTCAGTCATATTAGTGATTCCTCCCTCCCTCCCTTCCTTCCCCTCCGTCCTTCCCTCCCTCCCAACACAAAAGGGTTTTCACCTGGTGCCAAAATGAGGCCACTGTGGGTGCCAACTGAGGGTCTCTGGGGAGGACATTCCATAAATGAGGTGCCACCTCTGAAATGGCAAGATAACAGAAGGGGCTTGAGAGTGTCCATGTCCCCTTGGGGAGCCCATTGTGACTAAGGAAGCCTCCCCCAAAAGCCCTTGAACAAAGGGCCTATAACATGTTCTCCACCCACATGATTCCTTCCCCCCCCCCATGGATCCCCCTGTCCTAGGTTGGCCTGAGACTCCTAATGGCTCTTTCTATCCATCTTTTGCCTTAAGGGAGCTCATTGGTCAAACTTGAAGATTTCCATCCAGCAAATGATCCCATTCCACATTCTAGATATTGCATATTCCACAAGGTAGTCTTTGCCCAATTTTGGAACTTTTCTGATCCACTTCCTGATTGGCTGGCTGGGAAAGGGACAGTCCAGGAAGGTCTTCCTTTGCCAGATATTCATATTAGAAGTTAGGGGAAGGATTATAATTTCTACATTCTCCTTTATCTGTGAGACATCCTATCAATTGCAGCATTGGCTTTGGGGTTTTATCAAGGGTTTCTCCCAGTTTCTTCCATGCCAACTTTACTCCATTCCGTTTCTGTCCCATAAATATTTCATTCTTCCCATTTTTTAAAAAAGCGTTTTCCCTTTTAACAAGTGGCTGGCTGAATAATAATTGATGGTGAATCAGCCCCATGGATGCTTCTTTCTCCCCAGGATTTTTCAATATCTTTCCCTCTAGCAGGATTCTTGGATCAGTAATTGACTGGGGGGTCCGTCCCAAAAATATTTGCTTCTCCCCAGATTTTAAAAAGCAGCACTTTTTCGTGTGGCTGTTGATAAAAATAGGATCGCCAACGTCCGATGAGGGATATGAAGGAGAAGGAAGAAGGAGAAGGAAGAGGAGGAGGAGGGGGAGGAGGAAGGAAGGATGATGGAAGAAGGAAGAAAAAGAAGGATTATTATTTTGAAAACTCCACCCCCCTTTGACGAGCTGATTGGGCCAATAATAATTGATCGGGGGTCCGTCCTGCGAATGTTTGCTTCTCTCCAGTTTGTTGTTTATAAAACACTTTTTTCCCCTTTAAGAAGCCAGCGAAGCTGACCGCAAGAGCAACAACAATTCATTTCGGTTTCCTGTCTGGGCAGAGCCCAAAGGCGGTCACCTGATTTGGAGGAAAAGATGCGAAACTAACTTTCTCTTTCTTTGTCCCGGCGGAGGAGGCGGCGATGGCGGCCGAAGCGTCCTTTCCCGTTTTGCTGGAAGAACTCACCTGCTCCATCTGCCTGGACTTTTTCCAGGACCCCGTGCTCATCCCGGAGTGCGGCCACAACTTCTGCCGGGGCTGCCTGACCCGCAGTTGGGGGACGTCGGAATCGGAGGCTTCCTGCCCCCAATGCAGGCAGACCTTCGCGCCCCGCAGCCTCCTCCCCAACAGGCAGCTGGCGCGGGTGCTGGAAGGGGCCAGCCTATGCAGCAGCCGTCCGGGTGAGGAAGGAGGGAGTCTCTGCCCGAAGCACCGGGAGCCCCTCAAGCTCTTCTGTAAGGACCACGAGACCCTCATCTGCTTGGTCTGCTACCTATCCAAAGAGCACAGGGGCCACTCGGTGATCCCTGCGGAGGAGGCTTTCCCGGAATACCAGGTAGGAGTCAGCCAGGAGGAATCGCTGCGAAGGGGCATCCAGATCCTTGGTCTTCCTGGCAATCCTTGGACCAATTTACTTTTTCTGTTGTCCACAAACTGGGTTTAGCCTGGCGCAGATGCGAATTAGAACCAGACTGGAGAGGCGGCTCAAGGGACTTTTAATGACCTACTTCAGCAAAAGGGTCTCAGCAGCTAAAGGAGCCAAGACCCCTGAACGATGTAAACATTCAAAATATAGGGTTCAGATTAAGGTTCCTTGACAGGAGTTTCTTTTGAGTTCTTGTCTTGGCCTACTTTATTCACATTCCTCATACATTGCGTATTTGTGCTAATAAGCTTTCTTATCAAAAGAGCTGGGTGTTTTACTATTATAATAAGCAAGAAGTTTCCAGAGTTGATGTCTATGTGTCCCCCCATTGGTTCCTGGTGTTATTACACTCCTCTGCAACTTTCTGCCTAGGCCATTCCTTTAACAAACTTCCCTAATTCCAGCCTGAGACCTTCACCTCCTGCTTTATCCTCTGTGGCTGCAATTTTTTTGAAGACTAGTTTACCATAGTCTTTGATTTACAACCGTTCGTTTACAAACGTGTTACTAAAAGTGAACAACTGCAGTGATTCACTTAACAACTGCAGCAAGACCTTGGAAATTTAAAAACAGAACAGGATTTAAAAAAAACAAGGAATAAAAATTGACTGGTGGCCATATTTGCAAATTAGGACAAAATATAAAAAAGACAGGGAACAATATGGTATACACAGAGAACAATTGGAATTGGATAAGATATTTTTAGGACCAAGAGAAAAAATGATCACAAAAATATATAATTTTCTGTTAAAATTTAAAATGGAAGAAGAAACCGTGAAGGAAACAATGATGAGCTGGGCAACAAATTTTGGCTATAACATTCATTTGGATCAATGGGATAAATTATGGGAGAGAAACTATAAACTAACAATGTCAGCTGCTTACAAGGAGAATATTTATAAGACGTTTTACCGATGGCACCTGCCACAAGCGAGATTGGTAAGGATGTTCTCAAAACAGGTCCCCGCATTGTTGGAGGTACAGCCATAGCCGAGGGACCTTCTACCATATGTGGTGGACCTGCCCTAAGATTAGGAAATTTTGGTGGAAGATAAAAAATGCCTGGAAGAGATAACTGGGTGGAAGATAGAAAGAAAACCGGAACTATTCCTCCTCGGTATTTAAGAAGGGAAAATGGAAAAAAAAATACAATATATCACATTACACATACTAACTGCGTGTAGACTTGCCATAACAGAAAATTGGAAACAACCGGATATCCCTTCCAGACCAATTTATAATTTAAAAAATTTATGACTGCGCAGAAATGGACAGATTATCTATGGAAATTAAGAAAAGGGAAGACCCCAAGTACTATTTAATTTGGAATAGATGGTATTCCTGGCTGGAGAGTAAATCTAAAATGTAAGCGATATTTTGTTACGAAACCGAATTGTGAATAGAAGATATTGTAACTTAGATAAGGATGTAAGTTAAGACAGATAGAAGTAGAATTTGTGTATGGAAGTTAATTAGGATAGAGATGCCGATGTAGAAAAGCTGTTACTAGTGCTTAGGTTTTGATGTGTTTCTTTTTGTTTGTTTGTTTTTGCTCTGTGTTACAGATTTTTATTTTTTGTTCTTTTCTATTTTTTTTCTGTATATTTTAATCTTTGAAAATTTAATAAATATTATTTAAAAAAAAAACCAACTGCAGCAAGAACATCACTTAACTGTCTTGCTTAGCAATGGAAATTGCCTGTAGGGCGAAATAGGCTCCCTTTGCCAGCTCCCTTTCCACGTTTGCTCTAGAACGAAATTGTCATTCCTCCAAAGTCTTGACTGCAGACCCCGAAAAACACTCCTACTGGATCAGGCCAAACGTTCATTTCTCAGTGATGCTTCTGGATGACTGCAACCAGGAGACTCAGGCAGCTCAGGCAGCTCACTTTAATGCCCTTGCAGAGCGTCCTCGGCTTAAAACCATTTGTTTAGTGACTGTTCAAAGTTATGACGACAATGAAAAAAGTGACATAATGTTTTTCACCCTTATGATCATTGCAGCATTCTGCGGTCACATGATCAAAATTTGGATGCTTGCCAACTGCCATGTATTTATGACGATTGCATATATCTTCTAACTGGGTCTTCCCTCCGATGTAATCCTTTACAGAAAAGAAACTCAAAACTTGTATTTTTCAGATCAAGGTGGAGGATTGCCTGAAGGCTCAGAAGGAGGAGAAGGAAAAAATAGCTACATACAAAGGAGACACAGAGCAAACAGCGCAGGACATGCTTGTAAGTATTGATCCAACGGTTAACAGCTTCTGAGCTAATAGGATGGAAAACACCGTCTGCCATCTTTGATAATAGGTAGCCTGTGTTTTAGTACAAATTCTGACTTAAATGAAATTCAAGTTTATTTATTTATTTATTTATTTATTATTGTGATTTATATGCCGCCATTCTCTTGAAGGACTCAGGGCGGCTTACATACAGCAATCAACAATACAAATCACAGTGTTAATTTAAATTAAAATTAAAACCCCCATTAAAAACAATTTAAAATTATAGCATTGTACAACCCCACGATCAGATTATTGTTGGAACAGCCACGCCTTCAGTTCGCGGGGAAAGGAGAGGAGGTCGGGGGCTATCCTGAGCTCGGTGGGCAGACCATTCCAGAGGGTCGGTGCTCCAACAGAGAAAGCTCTTCCCCTGGGGGCCGCTAGCCAACATTGTTTGGCCGATGGCACCCTGAGGAGGCCTGTTCTGTGGGAGCACACCAACCACCCTCCAGGTGTCTTTTCCGATGCTTCATTTCCCTGAGCTCCGCAGTGAACCATGGAGCCGCCCAGGATCTGCATCGAATCACAGGCCGCATAGGCGCGATTTGATCCCAGGCCGCCACTTGGGCCTCGGAGGAATCGTGGGTTAAGGAGGCGGGAAATGATCCAAGCTCCATCTGGAACCTTTCGGGTTCCATCAGGCGCCTGAGGCGGAACCATCTCACTGGTTAAAGTTAAAGACGGTGTTAGGGCACAGAACGTGTTCTTAACCTGGGGACTAAGATGTCACCATTGGCTGAATGAGTCACAGTTGGGTTAAGTGCCCCTATCCCATGAGCTGTGTTTAATACAATGGGTTTGTTTTGTTTAATAAATTACTGCAAACCATATTTCATCCTATTGAAAAAATTGTGAACACAAACATTTTTCTGTCTCCTTTTTTGGAATCCCTGATTGCCAAGAAAATTTTCATGAGAGGTCATTAAACTAGAGCCTTTAAAAAAAAAAACCCTTTCCCCCTACGCTTTTTATTATCAAATGGGTTTTTTGTTTGCTTCGGATATTCTCCCACCTCACTTCTGGATTCTTCAAGGAATCTGTTTAATTATTGTAACAATTAAAATAAAAGTAAAAATAATTAAGTAAAACAATTAAAAATAAAATTATGACTTTTGCTTTTTCTCTTTCTTGTTCTAGGAGCTCATCAAAGAAGTAAAGAAAAATGTAGTGGCTGAATTCAGAGAGCTACAACTCTGGTTAGAAGGACAGGAGAAGCTTCTATTGACTCAAATGGAAGAAACGGAGAAGGATATTATGGCAAGAAAGGAGAAGGGTTTGGCCAAGCACATGGAGGAACTGGGCTCTCTTGACCATCTCATCCAGGAGATAGAAGAGAAGCTTCAGCAGCCAGCCAGCAAACTCTTACAGGTCAGTCAGGAAGTTGAGATCATAGAATCCTAGGGCTGGAAGGGACCTTGGAGGTCTTCTGGTCCAATCTTCTACCCAAGGCAGGGGACCTCATAACCATCCTCCAAAAATGGTTGTCCAAACTATTATTGGAATCCTCCAGTGATGGAGCACCAAAACTCAGGGAGGCAGGCTGTTCCACTGATAAATACTTCTCACTGTCAGGAAATTCTTCCTTATTTTAGCTTGACCAAGTTCAAAATCCTTTTTCAACTCCTCATTTAGTAAACTTTTTGACTCTTTCTATGGAAAGGAAACTGGAAGGTATGAAGACTATAGGTAGTCCTTGACATATCAGCACACTTGGGCTCGAAATTTCTGTTGCTGAGGGAAACAATTGTTAAGTTAATTTTGCCCCATTTTACGACCTTTCTTGCCGCTGTTGTTAAGTGAATCTCTGCAGTGGTTATCTGTCCCCAACATTTCATTTACAATATATTTCTCTTTTTCATTTCAATCACTAAATTGTATTTTACCAATTTTTCCCATTATTTTTGGACATTTCTTGATCTCCCCCTTATTTTTCTTCTTCATTTTTCTTTTCCTCCAACCACTCATACCATCTATACCAAATTTTATAGTATTCTGTATCCTCTTTTTCTGCAAGAGCCTTAAGTGTGAAAAATGATCATAAATAATTTTTTTCAGTGCCGTGGTAACTTCGAACGGTCACTAAATGAACTGTTTGGTCAAGGACTACCTGTAATGGCTAATATTAGGGATGCATAATGTAATTCAGAAAAAGCAGGAATTCAAAGTTCTGGTCAATTGTCTATATATTCTTCACAATTTTAGGAATGCCTGCTTAGGGTTCCTATCCCATATTGGGGGATGTGGTGGTGGGTGTTCTTTGGAGGGTCTTCCCCTCCCCTTAATCTCCAGGCCAAGGAGAAACCCAACACTGATCTCCTTCTTCAAAGTATTATAATCATCTGGATTTTCCAAAGTGACTTGATTTTGGAAGCATAAATGCAGGGTTTTTTTTATCCTATTGATGCACTATTTTGTTTTTCAAATAGTCTTTTCTTTTTGCTATCATGTTTTATATATAAATATATATTTTCTGTAATTGTGTTGGATTCAATCTGGGTCTAATTTTTCTTAGACAAGAAAGTAAAAACAATACCACTCTAAAAAAGGGGGTGGGGGAAGAGCAATGGATTTTTTTAAAACAAATTGAAGTATTTTGTATGTCTGTTAGTGTCTGGTTGTCCAGAGGTTTCACTCATGTATTTTGTGACTGTAAGAATTTAATTTTCTGCCTAGTAAATGGCTCCTTTCAGTGCTTCCTCTCTTTATTTTTTAGGACATTGGAAGCATCTTGAAGAAGTAAGTAAATCCACCCTTTTCTTTACAGACTCAGTGATCAGCAGCTCTGCCAGCAGTTTTCCTATTTTGGAAAGGTTTTTCTTTATTTCACAGTATTTTATTGTAAAGACAACGTACTGTATTTCAGGGCTTTTTAGACCTTTCCTCAGACAACCTCAACACAATATAATTAGCAATATTTAATCCTCCCCAGCCCCTCCCCGCCACAGCCCTCCTCCTTCCTGGGCAGCACATCACTGGTGGCAGAAGCCAGCCAGGCATGCTGCCCCCCCAGCCCCTCCCCCCCATCCGCGGCAGCCCACCTGCAACTTACCAAAAGCTAGGAAGGCAACGGCAGTCAAGCGGGCGAGGAGCGGAGCAGTTGGGCCTGGGCCGAGTGGTTTGGGCAAGCAGCGACCGATAGCAATCAAAGAGAGCAATAAGAGCATCCAAGAGTTCAGCCCCACACGCGTGGTAAGAGGAGCTGCCCAGTGGCATGCGTGCCCCGGGAAACAAACTTTCAGTTTCTGATGCACACATGTGCACTGGCCAGCTAGTCTGATGATCTGAGCTTTGGGTTGTGAACCCGGAAGAGGAATGGCCGATGCTGCGCGTGCCATAGGTTTGCCATCACGGACTTACATATCACGTCTGATTTAAAAAGTGGTACAGTTGCAGGGGGGAGCCCAACTCCAGCACTCCCTGCCACCCCCCTTGCCTCTTAGCACCCCCTAAGTCATCCTGCCCACTTTGGGAACCACTGGTTTAATCCATCAAGATCAGTTTGAATTTTATATCCATCTTCTTTTTGATTACCTACCTCACCCATATTAGCCATCAGTCATTTGGTCAGATACAATCCTGTCAGTGTATAAGAAATTATGAGCTGGGATAGCCATAACAACAAGTCAGCCAATGGGAACTGTTTGGTGACTAACAAACAGGATCTATTGTGAGCCATGGGAGATGGTTCGGAGCCTGGGCGGGGCTTATCTTGACTGATCTGTATATATATAAGAGTTACTTTGTCCTTGCAATATAGCTTCTGTGTTTCTGAGTTCTGGTTATTCTGGTCCTGCCTTCCACTGCATGGGTATTGTATACATGCATCATGCTCTATATTATTGTATATAAAGAAGTTTCTTGTATAAATGAATCCTGCTGAATTATTTACTTGTGTGCTGGTTGGATTGCTGCAAACTCTGACAAATCCATTGTTTTGGCCAAGAGATTCACAAGAATTTTGAAGAGTACGGAGCCCAAAACTGGAACTTAGTTGCCTCTACTAGATCTCTTGTTTAAGTTGATGAAGGTAGATGAGTGCAATTCTGGATCAGGATTCACTGAGTTGCCATGGTGCCCATATTTGAATAGCTAGCCAGAGAATTGACTGAAGCCTGGGAAACAGGGCCCTTGTCAGTCAACAGGAGTGCTGATTTCCCACCATCTTATCAGGTACTTAGGATCTGAGGACAGGGCAACACAAGAAAACAACTATCAACGACTTTATTTATTTATTTTTTATTTTATTTTATCTCGAATTTATAATACCGCACCTTCTCCCGAGGGACTCAGGGCAGTGTACAGCCTGATAAAAACATACAATATAAACATTAAAAACAGTTAAAAGGATATATATTAATTTGGCCCCAATTTAAGATAACAGACCAATTAAAAATTTAAAAAATATTAAAAAATATGTTAAGCCAGCCCAGCTTGCTGAAAAAAGAAAGTTTTAAGGGCACGGCGGAAGGCACCGAGGTCTTGGATCCTCCTTATCTCCGGGGGGCAGCTGATTCCAGAGGGTAGGTGCCCCCACAGAGAAGGCCCTCCCCCTGGGGGTCCCCAGCCTACATTGTTTGGCTGATGGCACCCCGAGGAGGCCCCCTCTGTGGGAGGGCACAAGTCGGTGGGAGGTCGGTAGCAGCAGGTGGTCTCGAAGATAACTGGGTCCTATGCCATGGAGCGTTTTAAAGGTGGCAACCAACACCTTGAAGCGCACCCGGAAGACCACTGGGAGCCAGTGCAGCTCATGCAGGAGAGGTGTTATGTGGGAGCGCCAAGCGGCTCCTGTAATTACCCGCGCGGCCGCATTCTGGACCAGTTGGAGCCTCCGGGTGCTCCTCAAAGGGAGCCCCATGTAGAGAGCGTTGCAGTAGTCCAGGCGCGAGGTGACGAGGGCATGAGTGAGTGTGCACAGGGAATCCCGATCAAGAAAGGGCCGCAATTGGCGAATCAGGCAAACCTGACAAAAGGTCCCCCTGGCTACAGCCGTCACATGTTCCTCCAAGGACAGCTGCGAATCCAGGAGGACTCCCAGATTGCGCGCCCTCTCTGCGGGGGCCAAAGACTCGTCCCCGATAGTCAGTGATGGAGTCAACTGACTATATCGGGATACCGGGAGCCACAGCCACTCAGTCTTGGAAGGGTTGAGCTTGAGCCTGTTCCTCCCCATCCAGATCCGCACGGGACATCACTTCAAGGGCATCGTTGGGGTGGCCTGGGGTGGAGATGTACAGCTGGGTATCATCAGCGTACTGATGGTACTTCACCCCAAAGCCACGGATGATCTCACCCAGCGGCTTCACATAAATGTTGAAGAGAAGGGGCAAGAGGACCGACCCCTGAGGCACTCCACAAATGAGAGGCCTCGAGGTCGACCTCTGCCAACACAAACTGCGACCGGTCTGAGAGAAAGGAGGAGAACCACCGTAACACGGTGCCCCCCATCCCCAACTCTTCCAACCGGTGCAGCATGATACCATGGTCGATGGAATCAAAAGCCGCTGAGAGGTCTAACAGGGCCAGAACAGAGTATCAACCCTTGTCCCGAGCCCTCCAGAGATCATCTACCAATGCGACCAATGCCATTTCCGTGCTGTGCCCAGACCTGAAACCCGACTGGAATGGATAAGATATGGTCCGTTGGCATGTAGCAAAGAGGGGGTTGAGGGGTTTTTTATTGGGTTTTTTAAGGAAAATTTTAAGGGGACCCAGGAGGAGGGGAGGGGGTTTTAGAGATGGACCTGGGGGGGGTCATATAGCCACTGGGTGAGATGATGTGTCGCTTGGGCGCAGCAGAGGGATCACGGAAGAAAATTGGTCTGGGGAACAACGAGATGTCGGGAAGGGCAGTGTAATTGAAATAGTGAGTGGGAGGGGCAGATATGATGGGCGCAGGTGACCACATCATGTTCCGGGGGTGCGCATACGCTGTCTACGAGCGATTGCACACTCCGGCCCCCAATGCGCGACTCGGGTCCTGGGTTGCACACAGCCTCAGGCCCTGGGTCCGCGGCTGATGTTATATAATGCCAGGTCAGTTGTTAACAAAGCCCCCCTCATTTGTGATCTTATTTTGGAGGGGGGTGCAGACCTGGAAGGTATTACAGAGACCTGGTTGGGCCATGACGGCTGGGTTCCCCTCGTTGAAATGTGCTCACCAGGTTTCTGTGCATTTCACCAGCCAAGGGCTTAGGGGAGGGGTGGGGGAGTGGCGGCGATTATTAGGGAAAGTCTTAGTCCGAGGGAGACCACTGTTCCTCAGATTGCCGGATGTGAGTCCCTCCTCGTGAAGTGGGGCTGTGGGAGGCAGATGGGTTTGCTGACTACGTTCCTGGCTCCCTGCCACGTGGCGGCGACCCTGCCCGAGCTGCTCGACGTTATTGCCGGGGTGGCGGTTGATACCCCCAGACTTATTGTTATGGGGGATTTCAACCTGCCATCTGCAGGTGAGGCATCAGAAGTGGCTCGGGAGTTCATGGCTTCCATGGCAGCCATGGACCTGACCCAATTAGTTCAAGGCCCTACTCACACAGGGGGACACACTCTGGACTTGATTTTTGTCTCTGGTCAGTGGTTGAATGATCTTGGTAGAGGGGACTTAGACATTAAACCGTTTTCATGGACAGATCATTCTCTTCTTCGCTTGGACTTTCCTGCCGTTTCCCCCCACCGCAGGGAGACGAACCGATTAAATGGTTCCGTCCCAGGCGCCTGATGGATCCCGAAAAGTTCCTGACGGAGCTTGGGCCATTTCCCGAGACCTTGGCACACGACTCGACTGAAGACCTGGTGGCTGCCTGGGAGAGGGTGGCCGCCTGGGAGAGGGCGGCCGCCGGGGCTTTGGACCGCGTCGTGCCTTTGCAGCCTCTGACCCGATGCCAACCTCAATTGGCTCCTTGGTTCTCCGAGGAGCTGAGAGACATGAAGCGTCGGAAAAGATGCCTAGAGAGCATTTGGAGGACTAGTCAATCCGATTCCTACCGGACACTGGTGAGGTCTTATATCAAGACCTACCTAGTGGTGATAAAAGCGGCGAAATCTAACTATTTTTCCACTCTTATCGCATCTGCAGAGAATCGCCCAGCCGCTTTGTTTAGGGTGACCCACTCCCTTCTTCGGGGGGGAGTGCGGGAAGATCCCTTGCAGGGTCGAGCTGAGGATTTTGTGCAATTCCTGCATGATAAAGTCGCTCGGATTCGGGAAGGCTTGGACTCTGACTGGGTGAGTCCAGGGGAGGAGACGAGGGCAGGTCTTGAGAACATTATCTGGGAGGAATTTGATCCTGTGGCTCCCGAGGATGTGGACAGGGTTCTGGGTAGGATTAGTGCCGCCACATGTTTATTGGACCCGTGTCCCTCCTGGTTGGTACTGTCCTCCCAGGAGGTTACACGAGGCTGGCTCCAGGGGATCATAACTGCTTCTCTGAGTGAGGGTGTCTTTCCTGCTGCCTTGAAAGAGGCGGTGGTGAGGCCCCTCCTCAAGAAGCCTTCCCTGGACCCGGCTGAATTAGCCGACTACCGTCCGGTCTCCAACCTTCATTTTGTGGCGAAGGTTGTTGAGAGTGTGATGGCACGACAACTGCCCGGGCACCTGTTTGAAGCTATCTATCTGAACCCGTACCAGTCGGGCTTCAGGCGGGGTACAGCACAGAAACGGCATTGGTCATGTTGGTGGATGATCTCTGGAGGGCTCGGGACAGGGGCTGCTCCTCTGTCCTGGTCCTGTTAGATCTCTCAGCGGCTTTTGATACCATCGACCATGGTATCATGCTGCAGCGGTTGAGGGGGTTAGGAATAGGGGGCACCGTTTTGCGGTGGTTCTCCTCCTTCCTCTCTGACCGCTCGCAGTTCATGTTGACGGGCAGAGGTCGACTTCGAGGTGCCTTGCATGGGGAGTGCCGCAGGGGTCGGTCCTCTCGCCCCTTCTGTTCAACATTTATGTGAAGCCGCTGGGTGAGATCATCCGTGGTTTTGGGGTGAGAGTCCATCTGTATGCTGATGATACTCAGCTGTACATCTCCACCCCAGACCACCCCAACAATGCCCTTGATGTGATGTCTCGCTGCCTGGAGGCCGTGCGGGTCTGGATGGGGAGAAATAGGCTCAGACTCAACCCCTCCAAGACCGAGTGGCTGTGGTTTCCGGCGTCGCGATATAGTCAGCTGGTACCATCGCTGACTATTGGGGGTGAGCCTTTACCCCCCACAGAGAGGGCTCGCAATCTGGGCATCCTCCTGGACGCACGGCTGTCTTTAGAAGAACATATGATGGCTGTGGCCAGGGGGGCTTTTTATCAGGTTTGCCTGATCCGCCAGTTGCGGCCCTTTCTGGACCGTGACACCTTGCGCACAGTCACTCACGCCCTTGTCACCTCCTGACTGGACTACTGCAGTGCTCTCTACATGGGGCTTCCCTTGAAAAGCACCCGGAGGCTCCAGGTGGTCCAGAATGCGGCCGCGCGGGTGGTTATGGGCGCAACTCGTTGTGCCCATGTGACACCCCTCCTGCGCAAGCTGCACTGGCTCCCAGTGGTCTTCTGGGTGCGATTCAAGGTGTTGGTTATCACCTTTAAAGTGCTCCATGGCATTGGACCTGGGTACCTTTGAGACCGTCTTCTGCCACCAGTAGCCTCCTACCGGCCAGTCCACTCCCACAGAGAGGGTTTCCTCAGGGTGCCATCGGCCAAATTATGTCGGCTGGCGACACCCAGGTGGAGGGCCTTCTTTGTGGGAGCCCCTGCCCTTTGGAATGAACTCCCCCCAGAAATACGTAAAATCTCTGATCTCCGTGTATTTCGCTGTGCCCTCAAAACCATGTTGTTCCGCCAGGCTGGGCTATCAATATAAAGATTTTAATTGGTTTTAAATTGGATTTTTAAATTCAGGGTTTTATAAATTGGGCCTATTATTTAATAATTTTAATTATTTTTAAATATTGTCTGTCTTTGTGTTTTTAATTAGGTTGTATACCGCCCTGAGTCCTTCGGGAGAAGGGCGGTAAATAAATAAATAAATAAATAAATAAATAAATAAATAAGAAAGATGTTTCCTCCAGGAATTGTGGCAACTGTCACACAACCACACTCTCAACAACCTTTGCTGCTCCCCCCTTCTGTATAAGATCGTGAATGAGGGGGGCCTTATTTACCACGGACCTGGCGTTGCACAGCATCAGCCGAAGGCCCAGATCCTGAGTATCTGTGCCACCTAGTACCCGAGAGGAGCCTTGGGGACCGGGGCACGCAATTGCTCTCAAACAGCAAGTGCGCACCCCCGACACATGATGTGGTCTCCTGCCCCCGCCATAACTGCCCCACCCATCAACTGTGCTGATGGTACATCCCTCATTGGAATAGCCCTCCATCCCCTCCCCAATCCCTCATTCTGCACCCCCCAAACCGCCAACCTGTGCTGGGCTCGGCTCCGACCTTAGTGGATTACCTCCCACTCCCATCCCCTTTGGTCGTCCTCCTGGTTCCCCTTAAAAAATTATTAAAAAGCTCCCTCCCAAAAACCTTTAAAATCTTATTTAAAAACTTCCCCAGAAAACCCCACAGGCCCTTCCTCGCGCCATGCCATCTCTCAGGATTCCAAAATCCGTCATCGAGATAGGCCCTTGATAAAGTGGAAGGCCAAACCTGCAAGAGGGGGGAATCTCGCAGGGCAAGGAGTTCAGACACTGAGTACATCGAATCATTAGGGGTGACAGTAGTCCATGATCAGGAGACCACCATGATGTTATAGCACATGGGAAAAATTCCAGTCCATGGCTCAAGCAACCAGACTCCATAGCCCTCTCACAGCAGTGGAGGGGGAGGTACATGCCATTCAGCACCCGGAAATTTCTTGGCCCGACCGTCCTCTCACGAAGGCCGACCAGTAGAATTTTGATGGAAACCCAGTAGTGAAGGCAGCCATACACCGACTCCCGCCGGCCTTGAGTCCACAGATCCAGTTCCGCATCTGGGTTAGGAGGCGTCAAGGAGCCCAATCCTCCAGCTCATGGACAGGATTTAGTTCGAAATTTAGTTCAGAAAGAGTCTTACACAGGCAGGACAATCAGAGATGGCTTGATGGAAATAGGGGAAGTAGGAATGACTCAGCAGGCCAGGATAAGCAGGGTAGCAATGACCATAATGAGGCCTAATAGAGCCTAAACTCGGTCAAAAAAGGAAGGAGGGAGGGGGAAATACAGACAACAGGTGTCAGTAGAGATTTTCCAGCCCCCTCGAATCCCTCAGAACTTTCAGTTAATAGTAATAGTGCTCCCCAGTTTTTCCCCCTCCAGCTCACCCTGGAGGTCTCCAGGTCCGTATTGGGGGGGGCCCTACTCCCAAGGGCCATGCACACATCAACCGCTCAGGAAAATCCAATGTTAGAGACTGCTGCCAAGAGTCCCACGCCATCTTGGTTAGGGTCTACAGGCCTGTGGGGAGCCGCCCTGGCACCAGCCGCCGTCCCCGCGACCGCTGTCGTGGCCGCCATCGCTGCCGCCGACACCATCGCCATTGGCCCTCCCGAGGTCATCTCCAGCTGCCCCTCGCCTCCACGAATCTTTCTTGAGGCATCCAGGTGCACGGGAAAACTCCACAGGGGGCCTCAACGCCACCATTGTCTGATGTCGCCGACCGCCGTCCCGCCAACCACCAGGCAGCTGCTGAACCAGCCACAGCCGTCCCGCAAGGCTGCGCCCACCGTTTTGCTGCAGTTTTTCTGTCTCCCGCTGTCTTTGCTGAACGCCATCCCCCTCAGAGCTGGGATAACCCGGAGAGCTGGCGAAGCTCTCAAAATGCTCCACAGACACTCCTTTACCCAGGCGGCGGGGGGGTGTAGATGATCAAACTGGCCCCCCTGAAGCCTCTTTGAACCAGGACATCACCCCGAAGATCGGAGCTCTAGCACTGGGGTGCCATCTTGGACATGTGCAGAAGGGAATGACTTAATAGCTGTCCATCAACACCCCACTTAACAACTAAAAGCCATACACAACCAGGCACCACATAAATACAAGGCATGGAACAGCCCAATGCACACATTCTGGAGAGAGTGTTCCAATATTTGAGGGTCTGTCACAGAGAGAAGGGGGTCAATCTGTTTTGCAAAGCACCTGAAGGCCAGGCAAGGAATAATGGATAGAAACTGATCAAGGAGAGATTCAACTTAGAAATGAGAAATTTTCTGACTGAGGACAATCAACCAATGAAACAGCTTCCCTCCAGAAGTAATGGGAGCTTCATCACTGGAAGTTTTCAAGAAGAGGCCGGACTGCCCCCTGTCAGAAACAATGTGGGGTCTCCTGCTTGGGTGGTTGTGGGGGATGCTGGACTAGATGACCTACAAGGTCCCTTCCAACTCTGTTATTCTGTTATTTTGTCTTGCCAGGTACCAGGCTAAGGAAACATATGAGAATCCGGTGGATTTACTTCTAGAACCGAAGTGGACAATCTGGGATTTCAGTGATATGACTGAGCTTCTGAAAAGGGCCATGAAAAAATTTAGAGGTAAAAAACAGCCACCAAGGTTTTACACTGGATGACATTTTGAGCATCCAAGAGAGATTCTGGGTCAGTGTCACATGGATCAAAGAGGGATCGATTTCAGGATCAGTGTCTCAGTTAGGATTGTAAATGGAGACTACCTGTAGTCTTCGTAGCCCAAATCAGTGGTGGGTTCCTACCGGTTCGCTCTGGATCTTGCGAACTGGTAGTAGCGGGGGCGGGAGGCTCCGCCCATCCACCTGGACATCATCCCAGACACTCTGCACACGCACGCACATTGTGAACCGGTAGTGAAGGTAAGTGGAGCCCACCCCTGGCCCAAATCCATATGCCCTGATCACTGGGGAAGCAGAATAAGTTTCCACTAAGTATAATGGAATACATACAGGTAGTTCTTGACTTACGACCTCCGTTGAGCTGAAAATTTCTGTGGCTAAGCAAGGCAGTTGTTAAGTGACCAGTGCCCCATTTTAGGAACATTTTTGCCATATTTATTCAGAAAATCACAGCACTTAAGTGAATCGTGGTTGATAAATGAATCTGGATTCATGCATTGATTTTGCGTGTCAGAAGCTCCCCAGGAAGGTTGAAGAGGACAATCCCAGAATCATGGGATGCTGCAACCATCGTAAATACAAGCTGGTTCCCAAGTGCCCAAATTTTGATCACGGGACTGAGGAGGCTGCAACCGTCATAAGTGTGAGAACCGATCATAAAGCTCCTTTGTCAGTGCTGCTATAACGTCACTAAAAAAATAGTTGTAAATTGAGGACTACCTGTATATGGAATTTATTCATTTATTTTCATTATTTATTAGTCCAATTTATATGCCGCCCTTCTCCGTAGACTCAGGGCGGCTTACAATGCATTATAGCAATAGCCTGCATACTTTTTTGTCTATACCTGCTTATTAGGGCTTTGCCCCCCCCCCCCCCCAAGCAGTGTTGCTCTATACAAAGTTGGCTTATTGCCCCCACAATCCGGGTCCTCAATTTATCTACCTCGAAAGGATGGAAGGCTGAGTCAACCTTGAGCCTGGTGAGATTTGAACTTGCACTAATTGTAGGCAGCTGGCAGCTAAGTGCTAGCACTTAATAGCACTTTAGTCCGCTGCACCACTGAGGTGCATATATAGTAGAATATATTTATACCTGATGGAACATATATAGCCACCAATGACATTCTGGCTTGTAGCTTTCCCTATTTCTTATTTCCTGATCTGAGGCCAGGGAAAGCAAACCAGGGAATCTGAGGGAGGCCCTTCTGTTGCTCCAATTCCAGGGATGAGATGCTGAATTCCTCCCTTTTCTTCCCCAGATACTCTGGAAAGTGGACTTCAACTACAGGAAGGTAAATATGAGTTATAGGAATTGGATTTCCTTGCTATTTTAAGCTCTCATGCAGTAACGTGAAGAGAAACATAATAGATCAAAAAGAAAAATGTAGGATTAATTACTATATAAGACTATGATGATCCAGTAAACTTTAATGATTATATGATTTATGAACTATTACTTGCCATTTATATGTACAATATTAGCTAATGCAGTGGAGAAAAATTCCTTGTGTGACTGATCACATTTGGCCAAATCAAGCGGTTGTTCTGTTCTGTTCTGTTCTGTTCTGTTCTGTTCTGTTCTGTTCTGTTCTACTCCTCTACTCCTCCTCCGCTCCGTTCCATTTCGTTCTATACATACCATATTTTTTGGAGTGTAAGACGAACCTTTCCCCCTAAAAGAGGCTGAAAATTTGGGTGCAACTTATACTCCGTATGTAGCTTTTTGGAAGCTTTTTTCAGCCCCACCGAGGCACTAATGAAGCACTAGCAAGCAATCTTCCCAGCTTTGCCTGCTCCCTCAACTCCCTGAGTGAAGCAGTCTCCCTGCTTTGCTCCGACTCTCACCTGTTCTTTAGAAGCTTTTTTCTGCCCTAACCAGGTACCAGCCGAGTGAAGCTTTGCCTGCTTTTCTCATTGCTGCTTCCTCTCAGCTGTGCCTTAGAAGCTGTTTTTTATCCCCAAGCAGGGGATAAAAAACCAGCAAACTAATGTGCTGAAGATGACCAGACTAAGGACGATAGCCAGATGAATACCTGGTAGGCAGATTTTTTTTTCCTATTTTCCTCCCCAAAAACTAAGCTGTGTCTTATACTCTGGTGCGTCTTATACTCTGAAAAATACGGTAATCTAAAAAACTGAAGCCAATCTTGTTGTAGAATGAAATACCTGGACAAATGGGAAAATATGACCTGGGAGTGAAAGGAATCTTGAATTCCTACCGAGCTAATAACCTCCCCTTGATTTTACTGCCTGACTATAAGTTGGTGAGAGACCAGATCTTTGGGAGCAGAAATTAGGTCCTTTGGGTCAAAGCAAATAGCAAAGTTGGAGCATCAGGGTTGCCTCCACTCTGTGGGCCATCAGACTGATGAAAGCAGAGGTTTCCTGTATAAGATCCTCCCCTTTTGTACATCCCTGTGATACCCTGATGCTCATAGAGAAAAAGATGGAGCCTCCTCACATCCCATCATGTGTCCTAAGTTACCTCTGGGGGATCCTTCTGACTTTTACCAGTTCAGAATTGAAACATGGCAGCCTCTGGCTCTGCCTGATCTTCTGGAAGAGGTGGAGCGCTATGAAGGGTTTGAAGGACTTGGCCATTGTGAGACTTGTGGACTTCAGTTCCCAGAATTCCCCATCCAGGATGGCAAAGCTGGACGGTAATCAGCAGAGTGGCGGCCACATGGGAGACTAGAGACTAGAGGAATTGACCAGTGGAGCCAAGAGACGAAGAGCTGAGGGGAGGAGCCAAAAGCTGTACAGGTAGTCAACGTATCCTGAAGGTGTGCAGCTTAGTGGCAGATGGAGGGGAGGCAGATGGACTGGAAGATGGCGAAGGCAACCTAAGTGAATGAAACGAGAAGGCCAGAGGAGCGCTGAACAGGCCGGCAGTTAACAGAGGATGGGACTAAGACAGTGGGAGAGCCCGAGTGCTTGGAGAAAAGGGAGCAGAGGGACCTGGACTATAGCAGCCCCATCAGCCATTGGAATTCTGTTAGCTGAAGTCTACAAGTCTTACAGTTGCCAAAGTTGGAGGACTCTTGACCAGGCAATGCTTAGGTGTTGTTTAAAAGAACAATGAGTCTTCCAGTCCTGGTGCGAGCGGGGGTGTGTTTGGAAGCTGAACTCCATTCACACAAGAGGGTTAAACTCTTGGGGGTGAAGACACAAACCAGGCCTGCAGCTGAAGCTCTTGTTTTTTTCCTTCCTTCCCTTCCCTTCTCCCTTACAGAGAATATAACTCTGTATCCAGACACAGCCCATCTTGGCCGCCTTGAAATCTCGGAAGATCGGAAAAGTGTCAAAGTAGTTAAAGGAGAATATTCTTTATATATGCCTTGTGTCCTTGGCTGTCAGAAGTTCTCAACAGGGAGACATTTCTGGGAAGTAATTGTAGGAGGTACAGGAATATGGACTGTAGGGGTTGCCAGCAAGCCAATGAATGTAAGAAATGTTGATGAGCAGACCATGTTCTGGGAGTTTCAGAAATGCAGATGTGGATACACAGCTGAATCGCCATCAAAATGCTCTGACCTGTTCCTGACTGAGGAGCCCACGAGGATCCGCATCTCTCTCAACTGCGAAGGGGGACAAGTGAGCTTTTTTGATGCCAGCACAGCAGCTCTGCTCCATACATTCTCAGACACTTCCTTGGTTGGAGAGACCCTTCTGCCCTATTTCTGTTTGGATGGGGGCACCTGCATGACACTCCCCTAAAAGAAGAGATAACCATAAACAAAAATCCCTATTTGCCAAGCAGGGATCTCTGAAAGCCTTTAAAGCAGAGATTCCTTAGCTTTTTGCTACTTCAGCTTCCTTTATTGTTCTATGCCACCCTGGTCAGTCAATCAGTCATTATAAAGGAATAACCTGATCAGCATTTCTATTTGTCTGGATAAAAAAAAAGGAGGAGCTTTATTGGCTTTAGCATCATGTGTTCAGGTGTATCAGTATTAAATATGCCTTACAGATAAGCCTGTCAGTCGTGATTTTATATGTCTGTCACAGCTCTTCATCCCATTTATGGATCATGCTTGTTTGTTTAGTGTTAGTTGCAATCAATGATTGTGTAGGTGTCCATAACTCCATATATTCTATAATCATCCCCTTCTTTTTTTATTTCCTTCCCCCTTTTTTCCTCCAGTTTCCTGTTAACACATAATTGTCATAATCCAAGGAACCCTAGCAGGGCTTCAGCAAGTATTACACTTGACATAAGCTTTATAGCCTATACAGGTATAGGAGGAGGAAGATGCGTTGGATATGTTTGCCACCTTGAGTTATTTGTAAAAATAATAAAGGGGAGATAAAAATAAATAAGGGGAGTGAAACTTAACTGATATGGTGACTTTGAATGCTGACAGCAGATTTCTGGAACCCCTCAAAGCATCTAAAGAACTGAAGATTGACAAGCTGCTGTTGGCAAAGGAGCAAATGAGGAATCCTAATGAACATACCTAATACAGGTAGTCCTGGACTTACAATTGAGCCCCAAATTTCTGCTCCCAAGTGAGACAGCTGTTAAGTGAGCTTTGCCCCATTTTAACTATCACGGGGGAAGAAGGGAATGAAAAGGAGGGGGTTTTGGCAGGAAAAAGGAGGGGAGCAGTAGATAGAGAGAGAGGGCGAGAGGGATAGGTGGGTGTCTTTGGGGGCAAACCTGAGGGAGAAGGGAGAGAAGAGAAGTGGGGCCTCCTGGCTCACCTGGCCTCCACCCCACCAAGTGAGGTGGGGAAGCGACACAGGAGGACGGGTTGAGGAAAGGGAGAGAAAGGAGTGGCGGGGAAAGTAAGGAAAAGTGTGTGAGGAAAGGTTGAGAAAGGAGGAGGAGGAAGGAGATGGAGAGAAAGGGAGGCAGGCAGGGGAATCACGGGAGGAGCAGAGGCAGTGGCAGGAGAGACCAGCAAGCAGGAGGGGGTGGGGGAGAGACGAGAGAGAGGGAGAACTGGCTGAATAGCCATCTGACCCCCACCCAACCATGTGAGGGAGCTGAGTGGAGTGGCAGCCACAAGGAATGGACTGTACCAGGGGAAGGCGCCTGGATGGTTGGAAAAGAAGGCAAGGGGAATCTATCACATGACTCGGGGACCCTGCAACCGTCATAAATATGAGTCAATAGCCAAGCGACTGAATTTTGATCAAGTAATCATGAGGATGGTGAATGGTCATAGGTGTAAAACACTCTCATAAAGCACTTTTTAATGTCTATATACATTAAAAATGAGAAATGTTAAAATTTATTTATTTGTTTCAATTTGTATACCGCCCTTCTCCAATAGGACTCAGGGCAGTGAACAGCCAAAATAAAAACAAAACATACAAAATTTAAAAACAGTTTAAAATAATTAAATATTTTTGGCCGCGATTTAAAACAAACCCAATTTAAAATCACTTAAAATTTAACCCAAAACTGTGGGGTCAAGCCAGCCCGGCTAGTTGAAATAAATAAGTTTTCAGGGCCCGACGAAAAATCCTAAAATGCTTATTATTTGACTTCATATATGTCAAATTGAGACCCACTGATCTAGCCCAACAGACTATCAAAAGGGATGGGAATTATGGCCACGGTATCCCAAGGCATGTCAACAAACTCAAGATGGCAGCCAGCTCCGCCTTTTCCCTATATGTAAATAAGGGGTTGGGCTTCCCTTCCTTAGGTCTTTGTTGACTCTCTCTAGGGTTGTTTCTGCGTTGCATCTCCCCACTTCTGGGGAATATTTAAAAGAGATTTAGATGTGAATGTTCTCTAAATGAGGTCTCAGCCCTAAACCTGTTTAGTAGTAGTACTATAGTTGCAGTCATATTGATTGATTGATTGATTGATTGATTGATTATTGTGATTTATATGCCACCATATATAAATGAGATGGAAGTCAGATCCAGTGGGATCTAGTGGTTAAGGCGCCAGGCTAGGAAGAGGAAGACTGAGTTCAAGTCCTGCCTTAGCCATGAAAGCCAGCTGGGTGACTTTGAGCCAGTCCTTCTCTCTCAGTCCAACCACCTCACAGGATTGTGGGAAAAATAAGAGGAGGAAGATGCGTTGGATATGTTTGCCACTTTGAGTTATTAGTAGAAAGAATAAAGGCCAGATACACAATAAATACATACCATAGGTATTAGGTAGGTAGATAGATAGATAGATAGATAGATAGATAGATAGATAGATAGGTAGGTAGGTAGGTAGGTAGGAAGGAAGGAAGGAAGGAAGGAAGGAAGGAAGGAAGGAAGGAAGGAAGGAAGGAAGGAAGGAAGGAAGGAAGGGCCAGTGGAGTCGGGGTTCTCCTTGCCCTCTTGATATGGCTGCTGGTCCACACTGGTTCCTCACTCAGACACCTCTACTGGCCTGGATCATGTAGTATGGTGGTCAGTCTCTCAGCAGGCAGGTCAAGTGATGAGATGGTATTCATGTGGCTGGTAGCCCCCCCCACTCTCTTCCCCTCCCTCCCTCCCCCCTCCCCTCTCTTGAATTGCCTGCTGGCATCTCCTTCCACCCCCTCTGCTCCTTCGTGGATTCCTCTGCCTGCCCCACAGAAGCCTCTCCTATCCTATCCCCTTCGCTCCCTCAGGCTTGCCCCACAGAAGCCTCTCCTATCCTCCCTATTGCCATCACTCCCTCTCCTTTCCCTCCTTAAGCCGCCTTTCCTATCCTCTCAGGCCTCCTTTTCCCCAGGAATCCCTTCCTATCCTATCACAGGACTGTTGTGGGGAAAATAGGAGGAGGAAGATGTGTGGGATATGTTTGCCACCTTGAGTTATTAGTAGAAAGAATAAAGGCAGGATACAAAATTAACTTTGAAATGGTGACTTTGAATGCTGACAGCAGCTCTCTGGAACATCTCAAAGCATCTAAACAGCTGAAGATTGAGAAGCTGCTGTTGGCAAAGGAGCAAATGAGTAATCCAAAAATACCTAATACAGGTTGTCCTTGATATACAACCAATGGAGCCCCAAATTTCTGCTGCCAAGTGAGACTGCTGTTAATTGAGTGTTGCCCCATTTTAAGTGCATCATGGCAGAAGAAAGGAATGAAAAGAGGCTTTGGCAGGAAAGAGGAGGAGAGCAGGGGATAGAGAGAGAGAGAGGGATAGGTGAGTCTCTTTGGGGGGAGAAGGAAAGTGGGGCCTCCCGGCTCATCTGGCCTCCACCCCACCAAGTGAGTGGGGGTGAAGCGACGCATGAATATAGGTTGAGAAAAGGGGGAGAAAAGTGAGGGAATGGAGAAATGAGTGTGGGGAAAGGTAGAGGAAAATGTGTATTGCAAGCCTGAGGAGGAAGGAGAAAGAGATGGAGAGAAAGGGAGGCAGGCAGGGGAATCAACGAAGGAGCAGAGGCAGTGGCAGGAGAGAGAGAGAGAGAGAGAGCAGAGAGAGGAAGAAGGGCTGACTGGCATCTGGCCACCATCCCACCGTGTGACCCGCCAGCCGAGAGGAGACTGCAGAAGGGACCGCCTGGAAGGAGAAGACAGCAGAGTCCAGCTGAGCCGGGCAAGTGGAGGGGCCTGAGCAAAGGGACCAGAGTGGAGTGGCAGCCACAAGGAATGGAGGGTAGCAGGGGAAGGCGCCTGGATGGTTGGAAAAGAGGGCAAGGGGAACCCGGACCCCAGGGAAACGGGGGGTAGCGTTATATCCCCATCTTTCCTGTCACAGTTGTTAAGTGAACCACTGCAAATTTCCGTGGTCCGTGGAGAAACCTTCGTACTTTTGCCGGTGCCCCCTGTTGGAGGAGCTGCTCCAGGACGACCAATGGGCCAGTCCTGGGAGGGTGACTACTACAGCTCTGCAATATGGGACCGGCCGTGGCGGGGCTGGGAATCTCTGCCCTGGGGTGGCCTGTGCAACGCGCAACTTTGCAGGTGGGGCAATACGCAAGAAGGAGCGCAGCCCTCTCCGTCCGGAAAGAAATCATGGCGCTGGTGCCGCGGCGGGGGAGGGGGCGGCGCAAAGGGGCCGAAGCAGCGACGGCGATGGCTGGAAGCTGCGGGAGCGAAACTCTACGTGTACCTGCGCGGCATCAGTGTTCCGCCTCGGGATATTTGCGCCAGCCGGTGGGGCAACGCAGCCCTCGTCTTGTTAATGCTGGATGGATCTAACCCAATAACTCATAGGAGACAATGGTATCTCTTCATTGATTCTTTATTCTAAGCCTGGAGTCCTCCTACGCCCAATTCAGGGTAAAGGTCACTGACCTCTGTCTTGTCTTTGCAGGTACACATCTGGAACTGTTGGAAGCCCATGTGTAGGACCCTTTTATATACCAGGGGAGGAGTCTGAGGTAAGGGGGTATGATGGGATATGGGGAGGTGCCAGCCCCTGCCTGGGAGAATTAGACATTTACCCTGACAAATCCCCCTCTAAATGTCTAACGGTGGACATATGATATCTGTGAACATACATGTTAGGTACATAAAACACATGTTCTACATATATACACATATTTTGGATGTGAGATATGCGTGTTGTTTTTGAGGTAGTGGCTTTGTGAGTATGTCTGCTGTTTGTTGTTCAGTGTCACAGTATATGGCTTTAATGAACCCATTTCTGAGAATTGCCTAACGTGTTTGTATTTTATGTCTATGTGCCTTGATCTCTGTCCCACGGCATCTGCTTTTGATATTTCTATAGCTGCCTTGTTGTCCTCATGTATGACTATGGGGTATGTTGGTTCGGCCCAGATGTCAGTAAGTAAATCATCAAACCACACTAGGTTATTTGCGGCTTTTGATAAGCAGACGAATTCGGCTTCGGTGGTAGAAGTGGCCACCAGCTTCTGTTTTCCCGTATACCAATGTATAGGGCAATTGTTTAAGAAGACTACGTACCCGGAAGTGCTTTTTCTGCTTTTGGCATCCCCAGCCCAGTCAGCGTCTGCATAGCAGGTTAACTTGGGTTTCTCAGACAGGTCTGGTTCGAGGCACAGCTGGGCGTTGGCACTGTGTTTCAGGTACCTGAGCAGTCTTTTTATGGCATCCCAGTGCAGGACAGTGGGCTTGCTCATGTGTCTGGACAGTAGATTGACGGCCAGAGCGATGTCAGGCCTCATCCAGTTGGCGATGTAGAGTAGCGTGCCTATTGTTGACCTGTACAGCTTGTTGTCAACGAAGGGTTCAGCTTCATTGTACATGCTCCTTATGAAGTCCGGTTGCATGGGTGTCTCGCAGGGTTTTGCCCCCAACATGTTGCATTTGGATAACAGTTCCATGATTTTCTCTCTTTGTGAGATCCGGAAGCCCTTGTCAGTTTTAATCACTTGCTCCCCTAGGTACTAGTCTATCTTCCCTAGTGACTTCAGAGAGAAATGATTTCCCAACTCGGTGGCAAATTTATCGCATTTGGCCCTTTGCTTCCCTATGTACAATATATCATCCACATACACAGGAACACCTTCGAATGCTCCTCCCTCTCTCTTTGTGAAAAAACATTTGTCTGGTATTATGATGTATGAGGAAGAACTAGTTAGACATATAAAAGAGAAAGGCCCAATGCATATTAAAAGACTTTATAATGTTTTGTTAGAAAGGGATTCAGAAACTGAACTAGTTAAAGACTGCATGGTTAAGTGGGCACAAAACTTTGAGGAACCAGTGATGTTGGAAACATGGGAAAAAATTTGGGTTCAGAATGTTAAATTTACACAGTCGCAGAATCTGCGGGAAAATTTCTATAAAATGTTTTATAGATGGCATTTAGATCCAAAAAAATTGTCGTGTATGTACCCTAGTGCCCAGCCTAAATGTTGGAGATGTGACTGCTTAGACGCTACATATTATCATGTTTGGTGGACCTGTAAGAAAGTTAAGGCTTTTTGGGTAAAAATTTGGTGGGTCATGCAGAATGTTTTGAAGAGAAAAATTCAATTTTCTCCACAACTGTTTTTATTGGGTATAGTTAAGGGTTTTACATTGGGGGAAACAAAAATGATATTGTATATGATAACTGCAGCAAGATTGTTGATAGGTAAATACTGGAAAAATGAAGCGCTGCCTTCGATTGAGGAATGGACTTTGAAGATGGCCAGTTTTGCGGAGATGGCGAAGATTTCAGCATATTTAAAAGATTGTTCTCAAGAGACTTATGAATGGGAATGGAAGAAGTGGATAAATTATGTTCAGCATAAATATCAAACTAGGAAGTATCAAATAGCCTTTATTTAAAAATGTTATATAAGATAGAAACATTTTAGGGTTGAGGATAAAAATTTGTTAGAAAATGTTATATTAAGATAGAAATATTTTAAGGTTAAGGATGAAAATTTGTTAGAAAATGTTACATTATGATAGAAATATTTTTAAGGTAATCAGGATGAAAATTTATCTGAAAATGATATACCAAGATAGAAATAGGTTAATGTAATGAAGATGAAAATTTGTAAGGGGGAGGGAGGGGTTCAAGTTTTATATACAAAGGAGGGTTTTTTCCTTTTATCTGACTTGAGCATACTAGGAAGTCTGGGGGGAGGGGAGGGTTAGGGTGGGCTGGGGAGGTTGGGAAGTTTGGGGGGGGTAGTGGGGGGGGGGGAAAAGGGGGTGAAAATGTAATTGTAAAACTTTTGCAATAAAAAAAAAAAAAAACATTTGTCTGCAGAGGTGGCTTTGAAGCCCATGGGGTTGAGAGCTTTGGCTAGACAGTCGTACCACCTCTTGCCAGACTGTTTGAGTCCATATAAACTTTTGTTCAGGAGCCATGTGTTGTCCTTTCCATCGTTGTATCCTGGTGGGGCCTTAACATAGATCTCCTTATCCAATTCTGTGTGTAGATATGCGGTTTGCACGTCGAACTGGAATACTTCCAGCCCTAGGATCGTGGCAATTACTAGGGTGCTCTTGACACTCTCAGCCCTGATTGTGGGGGAGTAGGTGTCTGTGTAGTCTTCCGGGTACCTTTGGGCGAAGCCTTGTGCGACCAACCTCGCTTTGTAGAGCGTTTTGTTGTCTTCAAGTGTTTTGACTTTGAACACCCACTTGGTCCCAATTGGCTTTTTGTTCTCAGGTGCTTGAGCTGGTGAGTATACCTGTAGTTCTCGGAGGCTCTCCATCTCCTTTTCCATGGCTTGCTTCCACCTTTCCCTCTCTTCCTGGGGGAGGCCGAGTATCTCTTCGTAGGAACTGGGTGTGAAATGCTCTGTGTGTATGGACATGACGTAGTCCTCTAGTCTCTTTGGTAACTTGTTCCTACTGGATCTAGTTGGTCTGTCTGGAGGCGTATCTGCTTCATGCAGGCATTCGGCTTCTTTTTCGGTGAGGCTATCTAGGTTCAGTGTGGGGTGTCCTTTCCATTCCTCGGCTTTCAGTTCTTGGTGTTTGGGTCTGTCTGTTTCAGTTTCCTCTGGCCCCCTGGTGGTCAGTTCTTTGTCGCTTTGGTTATGTGGTTGCATGTCTCTGCCAAGGAAAATGTCATTGCAGTGGAGCTTTGACCAATTCGAGTGCTCATGGAATTCCGCAGACCTGGACACAATGAATTTGTTATTGCAGTTCACAAATCTGAATCCCTTTGTTCCAGGCTCATAGCCCACGAACCTTAGTCTTTTTGACACCTTTTCTCCCTTCTTCCTTAGCTGTTGGGGAATGTGGATGTCAGCTGGGGCACCAAATACGTGTAGGTGGGCTAGGTTGGGTTTTCTATTGTACATTAGTTCATATGGGGTTTTATTGATTGCACTTGACCACAACCTGTTTAGTGTGTAATTTGAATAGTGTAGTGCCTCTGACCAGAATGATTGGCTCATTCCAGCGTCCTCCAAAACACACCTCATCATTGTTTGGAGCAATCCGTTTTTTCGTTCTGAGACCCCATTCTGGAATGGGGAAAAAGGGGCGGAGCTAAAATGCAATATGCCCCTCTCCCTTAACCATTTTGCAAAGTCCTTGGCCATGAATTCTGTACCCCAGTCAGTCATTATCTGTTTGATTTTCGCCCCATGTTGTAGTTCCACCCTTTTATAAAAGGCTTTGAACCTTTGGAATGTCTCATTTTTATGCTTGAGAGAGTACACATAGCCATACCTGCTGTAGTCATCTACTATGGTTAAGAAAAACCTTTTCCTGTGTCCAATGGAAGGTCTCAGTGGTCCCACTAAATCCATGTGTACTAGCTGAAATGGGTGGTCAGTTGTGCGCTCTGACCTTTTGGGCCTCGCTTTGACCTTAATTTTTGAAGATTTACACACTGAACACTCCAAATAATTTTTGCAGTCCTTTACTTTCAAACCCTCTGTACAGCCTAGCATTTTTTCTACAACCGGGAAACTGATATGTCCTAGCCTTCTGTGGAGGAGGTGGGCACAATTGTCGTGGATGGGTTTTCCCACGGATACCTTGTTTTTGCCTGGTGACACAGTGCTTGTTTCCTCCTGGGGTCCCCCTCTAGTTTCAGTGTCTTCCCCCTGGTCATGGGTGATGCTTGTGTTTATACGTCCCTCACTGTTCTCACTGGGTGTAAAGTACGGTAATCCATCATGTGTGGTTACCTTGCCAACCCTTTTTCCTTGGTTGAGTATCTGTACCCTGCCTTCCTTGAATGTTACCTCTGTGTCTGTGTCTATTGTGAGCTTTGCGATGGCTAAGACATTGTGGGGTATTTCTGGCACGTACAGTACCCCCTCTATTTTCCCAACCCCTGGTATATGTACATTCCCTCTCCCTATAACCTTGGCTGTGCTCTGGTTAGCCATTCTGATCTTGAAGTCTGTCTCTATGAGGGAGGTGAATAGATTGGGGTTGTGTGTTGTATGATTAGTGGCTCCTGAATCCAGAAGCCACATGTTCTCATCTGTCCCCTGCTTGGGGTCTGCTTTACCATGCCTGAAGCCGTACATGGTCCCTGGGTTGCTATCTCTGGAAGCATCCCTGCGTTCACTGCTTTTTCTAGGGTTGGGTGACCACCCACGTCCCCATTCCCTGAAATGTCTGCAGTCTGGTGACCGTCTCTCTCTATATCCCCTGTCCCTATCTCCTCTGGGGCAATCCCTCCTTAAATGATTCCTGGACCGACAGGAAAAACACTCTGGGGCAACCTTTCCCCTGTCCTGGAACTCAACCCTTTTGGTGGGTCTGGGGTCCCTTCTTGACATGTGGCGGTCCCTCCTTAAATTATCCTCTGCAATAAGGTGGTTAGTGAGTGTGTCTAATGTTAAGTGTTCTAGACTGAGGCTGTCCAATTGCATCACAAAGTTGTCCCAGCTACTGTCTAAAGAGTTTATGACTATACTCATCATACTCTCCTCAGTGATTGCTTCACCCCTATGCATTAATTCAGTCCTGGTTGCGTTAAGTTTTAACAGGTGTTCACTCATGGGGACCCCTGGTCTAAGTCTGGCAGAATGGAATTCTCTGGAAATCCTAGTTGTGGTTGCTCTACTTCTGCTGTAAAAAAGTTTATAAAGTTTTTGTATCACTTCATGCACTGTCATGTGATTCCCTATGCTTGGGTACAAAGTTGGAGAAATACTGGTTAACAAAATACAAAGAGCCCTGCGGTGGTTACAGTCAATTTCAAAAGTCCAGGGTTTCTGGGGTGGATCTGATATTAGGAAAAGTAAGTTTTCTTTCATAAAAACTATCTGCAGCTGTTGACTCCACTCTAGAAGATTTTTTCCATCTATTTGCAGTTTGGGAAAGTTGACAGGTAAAGCCCCAGAATTGTTAGAATGGTTACTTACAGAGGGTAGCTGTCCATGGTTTTGTGAGTGAGGGAACTCACAATATGGCATGGGAATGGCTATTCTGTCCTGACTTGTCTCTATGTTCCTCCCTTCTCTTCCTGCAGTTGGCGTCTGAGCATGTACGAGGCCCATTTCATGCTGGAGGCTGTCCGGAGGGGAGCTCATGGCTGCAGTTCTCAGGCCTAGGCCTAGGCCTGCTGGTGGAGCCCTTGACTCACCCCTGGTGGGTCTGGATGCATCGTGGGACCCTGGAAGTCGCTGCTGGGCTGTGTAGTCCCCGGCGAAGAATGGCTGGAGGCTCGGGATCGAAACGGTCGTAAGTCGAGGACTTTTGAGGATCAGTGGCGCGGCGGCAGCGGCGGTGGCGATGGCTGGTCCTGATCCGGATGTGCTGGCCCCTGGTCGGTTGGAGAAGCCTGGCAGAGGTCGCAAAGCAGGCAGGTAGCTGGCACGTCTCCCTTCTCTTGGATCGCTCGTAGTTAGTGAGGCGGGTGGTGAGTTTGAGTCCTGCCTTTGTTCTGCTCCATAGGCGGTCGGGGTTTCTTGTTCGTCGTGGAAGCACGTTGCCCCCTTTGGTAGTGATAGGGTTGGTGTCTCGAAGCCGGTGGTCACTCTGGTGCCTTCTTGGCCCTCGAGGTTTTCCTTGCAGCATGTGGTTGGTGCAGGAG
This sequence comes from Arizona elegans, assembly GCA_022577455.1. Lineage (NCBI taxonomy): Eukaryota > Metazoa > Chordata > Lepidosauria > Squamata > Colubridae > Arizona > Arizona elegans. Next base: position 153,912,921 of record JAKOOJ010000003.1, read on the forward strand.
GCTTGAATGCGGAGCCAAAGGCTGCTGCTAGAGTCTCCATTGCTTTTTCTATCTCGAGTACGCTAGGCAAGTTCTGGTTTACTTGGACTTGTCTATTGCAGTTGTTTTCTGGATGCCCCCCATTTGTTTTGGGGCCTTGGCTGTTTCCCGCCATTGGATTCAAATCCCGGCTTCCCATTGGTTGCTGGCCATTCCAAGATGGCCGCCGGGAAATTGGCGTGAAACTGAGCCCCTCTATGTCCGGGGCCTCTGCGAGGGAATCCCCTTCCCTTTCCCTTACCGGGCTGGTGTCTTCTTGGGTGCTCATCGCTGCTCCTTGGGTTTCTAGGAGGCCTTGGAGTTTCGTGATGAGCTCTCCATTGCTGATGGGCACTTCCATCATTCTCAGCAGGGCCATTCTCAGTTCGTCTTTCTCTCGTAGCCCTTCTCTTTCGTGGTCATCTGCTTCCTCCCGTGGTCTCTCTTTGCAGAGGAGTGGGTCCCGCTCGATGTTCTGTCCACTCTCAGCTGGGGTGGCTCTTGGCATGGCACCTTTGGGTGTCAGTTGAGCAGCCATCCTCTTGGTGAATGCCCTGGTGTTTACTCTGCTCTTCTTATCAGAGTGAACGGCTTGTTCAGTCATTTTTTAGAGTTATGGGTAACCATCCTCTGCTGCCAATTTGTTAATGCTGGATGGATCTAACCCAATAACTCACAGGAGACAATGGTATCTCTTCATTGATTCTTTATTCTAGGCCTGGAGTCCTCCTAGGCCCAATTCAGGGTAAAGGTCACTGACCTCTGTCTTGTCTTTGCAGGTACACATCTGGAACTGTTGGAAGCCCATGTGTAGGACCCTTTTATATAACAGGGGAGGAGTCTGAGGTATTAATGGGATATGGGGAGGTGCCAGCCCCTGCCTAGGAGAATTAGACATTTACCCTGACACGTCTCCTGCTGCTTGGGACGCGGAGTGGTAAATGGCGACTGGTCCGGGGAGCAGCCAGATTTTGCTCTCCATTGCAGACGCCAGATCGGCCCCCTGCAAGCTCTCATCTCTCGAGGAGCCCGGCCGAAGTTTCCCGCACCGCTTCAGCGAGCGCTCCTCGAGAGAGAGAGAATGAGACAGAGAGAGAGAGAATGAGAGAGAATGAAAGAGAATTAGAGAGAATGAGAGAGAGAGAGAGACAGACAGAAGAATCAGAGAGAATCAGAATGAGAGAGAGAGAATGAGAGAGAGAGAGAGAGAATGAGAGCGAATAAGAATGAAAGAGAGAGAATCAGAGAGAGAGAATCAGAATGAAAGAGAGGGGGGAGAGGGAGAGAAAGAGAGATTTGAGAGAGAGAAAGAGAGATGTGAGAGAGAGAAAGAGAGAGGGGGAGAGAGAGAGTGGGGGGGAGAGGGAGAGAAAGAGAGATGTGAGAGAGAGAAAGAGAGAGGAGGGAGACTGCCTGAAGGACCCCATCCCGTTACTGGGAGTCCAGGGGCTGCAGCAAGCGGCGCGCTGGATTCGTATTAGTGGGACGCGGGATTTAAAATTGTGAACTTGGTGGTCCCTGAGGTCCAAAAGGTTGGGGACCCCTGGACTAGAAGACCTCCAAGGCACCTTCCAGGTCTATTCTGATTGATGATTGATTGATTAATTGATTGATTGATTAATTGATTGATGTCCCCTCCCCGGCCGTGGCCACAGCACCATTATTTCATTCCAGACGGAGAGGGCTGCGCTCCTTTTTGCGTATTGTACCACTTGCAAACTTGCTCATTGCACATGCCTGCCCAGGGCAGAGATTTCCAGCCCCGCCATAGCCAGTCCCATATTCCAGAGCTGTAGTAGTCACACTCACAAGACTGGCCCATTGGTCATCCCGGAGCAGCTCCTCCAACAGGGGGCACCGGCAAAAGTACGAAGATTTCTCCACGGACCTCGTGGACCACCTGATGTGCATTACAATGCCTTCTGCTTTGCCTTTCCACCTGTAAGCAAGCTACGGGGTCTCCTAGTACAGGGGTGTTGATGTTGGGTGAATCTTGGAAAATTAAATAGTTTTCAGTTTCAAAGGGGGGGGGCGAATGATGGGCCATCTGCTAAAATAAAGCCAGGTCTTCCTCACACTTGAAAGTAAGTCAGGAAGCCTGTAATTGTGGAGTCTGTCTGGCAACAACAAAGACTGCTTATCCACAGGAAATATGCATGTGTAAAGCTTGTAACAATTCTGAGTAGTTAGAAAGCTTATAAAAGTAACTAGAGTTAGGCAAATTACAGACCTCAGCTAAAAGTTAGGAATAGAGATGGCCTGCAGCAAATCAAAGGGGTATTAGATAACTCCTGGGGCATTTATTAGCCAAGGTTTAGGAATAGGGACAGCTAGAGACCAATAGAACAAATTGTAGAATTATTAGTAAAATGTTTATTAGATGATATTTCTTACTATCCCGCCTTGTCCCGCCTTCTTCTTTAGTGAAAATGTATAAAGCTTTCTTCATCCTTTGTTCTGGGCTCTCTTGGCATTTTGGCCAGGAGCCCTTTTCCTTGGGGTACCCCAATAAAAAGCAATCAAAACCTGCATCTCGTGTCTGGCATCCTTCATTGCCCTCGGCACCAGACTCAGACCCCAATTGGGGACAACAATTAGTTAGGAACAGAATTGTTACCTAAGAGTGTCCATTAGTATAAAAAAGGATGCTACAGCAAGATATAGAGAAATGTTTTCAGTGATTTTACTAGTTAGAATACAGACTTTAAAAAATTAGATAGGATTTTGCTATACAGTACTTCCCTTTAACACACTAGATGATAAAATGTTAAACTTCCTAGGTTGAAGGTTTTCCTGCAACATAAATATGGGATATTAAAAAGGGATTTAGATGTGAATGTTATGGAAATTAGGTCTCTATAGTTTCCAGGCCCTAAATCTGTTTAGTAGTACTATAGTAGCCTCAGTCATATTAGTGATTCCTCCCTCCCTCCCTCCCTCCCAACACAGAAGGGTTTTCACCTGGTGCCAAAATGTGGCCACTGTGGGTGCCAACTGAGGGTCTCTGGGGAGGACATTCCATAAATGAGGTGTCACCTCTGAAATGGCAAGATAAAGGAAGGGGCTTGGGAGTGTCCATGTCCCCTTGGGAATCCCATTGTGACTAAGGAAGCCTCCCCCAAAAGCCCTTGAACAAAGGGCCTATAACATGTTCTCCACCCACCAGATCCCCCCACCTCTTAGGTTGGCCTGAGACTCCTAATGGCTCTTTCTATCCATCTTTTGCCTTAAGGGAGCTCATTGGTCAAACTTGAAGATTTCCATCCAGCAAATGATCGAATTCCACATTCTAGATATTGCATATTCCACAAGGTAGTCTTTGCCCAATTTTAGAGCTTTTCCGGATCCATTTCCTGATTGGCTGGCTGGGAAAGGGACAGTCCAGGCAGGTCTTCCTTTGCCAGATATTCATATTAGAAGTTAGGGGAAGGATTATAATTTCTACATTCTCCTTTATCTGTGAGACATCCTATCGATTGCAGCATTGGCTTTGGGGTTTTTTCAAGGGTTTCTCCCAGTTTCTGCCATGCCAACTTTACTCCATTCCGTTTCTGTCCCATAAATATTTCGTTCTCCCCATTTTTAAAAAAAAAACATTTTCCCCTTTAACAAGTGGCTGGCTGAATAATAATTGGTGGTGAATCAGCCCCATGGATGTTTCTTTTTCCCCAGGATTTTTCAATATCTTTCCCTCTAGCAGGATACTTGGATCAGTAATTGATTGGGGGGGTCCATCCCAAAAATATTTGCTTCTCCCCAGATTTTAAAAAGCAGCACTTTTTCGTGCGGCTGTTGATAAAAATAGGATCGCCAACGTCCGATGAGGGATATGAAGGAGAAGGAAGACGGGAAGGAGGGGGAGGAGGAAGGAAGGAAGATGGAAGAAGGAAGAAGAAGGATTATTATTTTGAAAACTCCCCCCCCCCCTTTGATGAGCTGATTGGGCCAATAATAATTGATCGGGGGTCCGTCCTGCGAATGTTTGCTTCTCTCCAGTTTGTTGCTTATAAAACACTTTTTTTCCCTTTAAGAAGCCAGCGAGGCTGACCGCAAGAGCAACAACAATTCATTTCGGTTTCCTGTCTGGGCAGAGCCCAAAGGCGGTCACCTGATTTGGAGGAAAAGAAACGAAACTTACCTTTTCTTTCTTTCTCCCGGCGGAGGAGGCGGCGATGGCGGCTGAAGCGCCCTTGCAGGATTTGGTGGGAGAAGCCACCTGCTCCATCTGCCTGGACTTTTTCCAGGACCCCGTGCTCATCCCGGAGTGCGGCCACAACTTCTGCCGGGGCTGCCTGACCCGCAGTTGGGGGATGTCGGAATCGGAGGCTTCCTGCCCCCTATGCAGGCAGACCTTCGGGATCCTCAGCCTCCTCCCCAACCGGCAGCTGGCGCGGATGGTGGAAGAGGCCAGGCGATGCGGCGATCCTAGAGACGAGGAAGGAGGGAGCCTCTGCCCGAAGCACCAGGAGCCCCTCAAGCTCTTCTGTAAGGACCACCAGACCCTCATCTGCTTGGTCTGCTACCTATCCAAAGAGCACAGGGGCCACTCGGTGATCCCTGCGGAGGAGGCTTTCCAGGAATACCAGGTAGGAGTCAGCCAGGAGGAATCGCTGTGGAGGAACATCCAGATCCTTGGTCTTCCTGGAAATCCTTGGACCAATTTACTTTTTCTGTTGTCCACAAACTGGGTTTAGCCTGGCGCAGATGCGAATTAGAACCAGACTGGAGAGGCGGCTCAAGGGACTTTTAATGACCTACTTCAGCAAAAGGGTCTCAGCAGCTAAAGGAGCCAAGAGCCCTGAACGATGTAAACATTCAAAATATAGGGTTCAGATTAAGGTTCCTTGACAGGAGTTTCTTTTTTATTATTATTATTAAAAAGTTTTTAAAAATTTTTTGGTTCAGAATGTTAAATTTACACAGTCGCAGAATTTGAGAGAAAATTTTTATAAAATGTTTTATAGATGGCATTTAGACCCCAAAAAATTGTCGTGTATGTACCCTAATGTGCAGCCTAAATGTTGGAGATGTGATTGTCTAGATGCTACATATTATCATGTTTGGTGGACCTGTAAGAAAGTTAAGGCCTTTTGGATAAAAATTTGGTGGGTCATGCAGAATGTTTTGAAGAAAAAAAATTCAATTTTCTCCACAATTGTTTTTACTGGGTATAGCTAAGGGTTTTACATTGGGTGAAACAAAACTGATATTGCATATGATAACAGCAGCAAGATTGTTGATAGGTAAATACTGGAAAAATGAAGCGCTGCCCACGATTGAGGAATGGACTTTGAAGATGGCCAGTTTCGCAGAGATGGCGAAGATTTCAGCATATCTAAAAGATTGTTCACAAGAGACTTATGAATGGGAATGGAAGAGGTGGATAGATTATGTTCAGAACAAATATAAAACTAGGAAGTATCAAATAGCTTTTATTTGAAAATGTTATATTAAGATAGAAATATTTTAAGGTAATGAGGATGAAAAATTTATTTGAAAATGTTATATTAAGATAGAAATATTTTAAGGTAATGAGGTTGAAAATTTATTTGAAAATGTTATATTAGGATAGAAATAGGTTAATGTAATGAAGATGAAATTTTTTTTAGGGGGAGGGAGGGGCTCAAGTTTTATAAGGGTTTTTCCTTTTACTTGATATGAGTATACTGTGTGGAAGTCTGGGGGGAGGGGAGGGTTAGGGTGGGTTAGGGAGGTTGGGAAGTTTGGGGTGGGATGAGGGGGAAAAGGGTTGAAAATGTAGTTGTAAAACTTTTGCAATAAAAAAAAAAGTTTTTAAAAAGGTTTACACATTTTCCCCCACTCCTCCCCCCTCCTGCCCCAACCCCCCCCCCCCCCCCCATCTTCCCAGAGCAAATACAGGGTATAGAATTTAACAAACACAAAAAAGAAACCTGAGCTAACTATCTATAGATTTATCTCCCCCTTGCACTTTAACTCCCCTTGTTCATATCTAAATATAACTAAACCAATTATTGCTTGAAAGTAATCAATCCAACTTCGTTCTTGTCCAGTCTTCAATAATAAACAAGTCTTCTTTCTTCCAGCATTACACAATCAAAGCCCAATTATCTTTTTATTTTATTTTATTTTATTGGATTTCTATACCACCCTACTCCCGAAGGACTCAGGGCGGTGAACAGCCACAGAATAAAACACATGAATACAAAAATTTAAAATAGAATAAAATGAATTAAATAATTTGGCTGAAAATTTAAAATACCCAATAATTTAAAAACAGATTAAAATTTAAAATTTACATTTAAAAAAGGGGGAGAAGATTTAGGCCAGGCCAGCTTGATGGAATAAAAAAGTCTTAAGCGCGGGACGGAGGATGGGCAGATCCGGGATCCTCCGTATCTCAGGGGTGAGCTCGTTCCAGATATCCACCCACGCGGCCGCACTCTGCGCCAATTGGAGCCTCTGAGTGGACCTCAAGGGGAGCCCCATGTAAAGAAGGTTACAATAGTCCAGACGAGAGGTGACAAGGGCATGAGTGACTGTGCGTAGGGAGTCCCGATCTAGAAAGGGACGCAACTGGCGGATCAGGTGAACCTGATGAAAAATCCTCCTAGTCACGGCCGTCAAGTCCTCTTCTAAAGGCAGCCATGAATCCAGGAGGACGCCTAAGTTGCGAGCCCTTTCCGTGGGGGCCAATGATTCGCCCCCAATAGTCAGCGATGGCACCAGCTGACTATATCGGGACGTCAGAAACCACAGCCACTCGGTCTTGGATGGGTTGAGTTGGAGCTTGTTCCTCCCCATCCAGATCCGTACGGCCTCCAGGCACTGGGACATCACTTCAAGGGCATCGTTGGGGTGGTCCGGGGTGGAGACACCCAGCTGGGTGTCGTCAGCATACTGATGGTACTTCACCCGGAAACCACAGATGATCTCGCCCAGCCGCTTTACATAAATGTTGAACAAAAGGGGCGAGAGGACCGATCCCTGAGGTACCCCACATATGAGGGGCCTCGGGGTCGACCTCTGCCCCCCTGTCAACACAGACTGTGACCGGTCGGAGAGAAAGGAGGAGAACCACCGTAGTACGGTGCCTCCCACCCCCAACTCTTCCAACCAGTGCAGCATGATACCATGGTCGATGGTATCAAAAGCCGCTGAGAGATCTAACAGGACCAGGACAGAGGAACAACCCCTGTCCCGAGCCCTCCAGAGATCATCAACCAACACGACCAATGCCGTTTCGGTGCTGTACCCAGGCCTGAAACCTGACTGGAATGGATCCAGATACGACGCTTCATCCAGGTACTGGGGAAGCTGTCGCGCAACCACACTCTCAACAACCTTCGCCACAAAGCGAAGGTTGGAGACTGGACGATAATTAGCCAATACTGCCAGGTCCAGGGAAGGTTTCTTGAGGTGGGGCCTCAAGAAGTTAATTACAGTTAACCATCAGATCTCCAACCCTTACATATATTAACACATTAACAAAATATTTTAACCAATCTCAAATAAAGTATATTGTAAGAGCCTTTTTTTTACTTTTTACTCCATAAACTTATATTAAATCTTCCTGGAAACATTCCTTGCTTAATAACTTTGCCTGAACTTATTCATCTTATTTTCTACTATATAAAATATTATCAAAAACCTTCCCTCAACCCTTGCACCACTTATATTTTCCTTATACCCCACTAGTTTATATTTATTCTTCAACAAAGCATTCTTTAATATAGTATTAATGTAATTTAAAACAAAATATAAAGGTTTAATTATAACTCTTCTTCTAACCCATAAACTTATATTGAATGAACTACACTGTTCATAACTTTCTCATCCACAATATTCAAACATAACAATACGTAATATAACTTTTCAAAACAAATCATGTCCCTCAATATAGATAAATCATTCATTTCCACTATAATATAACTTTTCAAAACCAATCATATCTTTAAATACAGATATAATCATTCCTTTTCACTATTACTATCCTCCCCAACAAAGAGGATTGTAATTTTCCCTTCTCCATTTTTTCCTGACTTTTTTGCGAACTTTCTTCTTTCTTTCTTTCTTCTTCAGTCTTATTCCTCCGCCACAATCCTGTTCTCTTCGCAAAGTAATTCTTTCAATAAAAACCTCTTTAACTGCGATTGGGAATCCATTTTTGTAAAAAAGTTGTAAAGTTTCACTTCGAATCTTCCTTTTTGTATAAAGAATCCCAACGCCTCCTGACAATTTTCCATTTGTCTGTATCAAAACCTTTGGAGGAATGTCTCTCAATATTTCCTGGTTACACTCCTTCAAGCCTCTCTGCATTTCCTTCTTAATTTGAAGAACCTCCATTTCATTTTCCAAAGGCACAATAAACTGGGTTTTTTCTTCTGCCTCCTCATTCAGCAACAGAAATACCGATACAGTATCTTCACTTATATCTTTGTTTGGGATTTGAGTAAAATCCTTCTTGAAAAACCCTTCAATTCTTTCCACTAACGCGGAGGTAAATGATTTAAAAATTTCTTCAAAAAGATCCACAGTCAGCATTTGTGAGCCTTCATCACTTTCTGAAAAGCCAGCCATTTTTTCCCCCAATCAAACTTTTCCTTTTATACTTTTCCAACAACTAAGTCAATTATTCCAATCCTTAAGTAGTACAAGTCTTTTATTTTTTTTTAGAAATAATTTTTAAATCCTTCTCCTCTTAGAATAAAGTCCTCTTCTTTTAAGCAGGGGCTTTCAACACCACAAAGTACTTTGTATCTAACTTTCATTTCTCCATGCCCCATTAGAGTCAAACACCATCTTACTTTCCCTTTCTCCCATAGAAATTCAGAGGGAAGTGATAGATTTTTCGGAGTTAAAGTTTAGTACTTGCAATTTTCGTTTCTCCTGTATTTGCTCTGCCAGCTTTCAAGTCCAAAATTTTTTTTCTTTAAAATTGAGTTGCTGGGGTGGTCGCGATGTCTGGCTCTGCTTGAAGCAGAAGCGTCCCAGGTCCGGAGCAATGACGGGCTTCCCGGGGAGCTCTCACCCTTTAAGACCCAGATTTAAAAAGAAACCTACCCACACCTGTCGGCTCTCTTTCCCCCTTCTCCCAGGGGGAAAGTTTTCAAGCCGCTAGACAGCTGATTTTCGCTGTTCTAGCGGCTCTAACGGAGTCCTGGGGCTGGCGCCCGCAAGGGAGCATCTTTCGGTGCCGCAGAGCCACCGGAAGTCCGACAGGAGTTTCTTTTGCTTTCTTGTCCTGACCTACTTTATTCACATTCCTCATACATTGCGTATTTGTGCTAATTAGCTTTCTTATCAAAAGAGCTGTGTGTTTTATTATTATAATAAGCAAGAAATTTCCAACGTTGATGTCTAGGTGTCCCCCCATTGGTTACTGGTCTTATTACACTCCTCTGCAACTTTCTGCCTCAGTCATTCCTTTAACAAACTTCTCTAACTCCAACCTGAGACCTTCACCTCCTGCTTTATCCTCTGTGGCTGCAATTTTTTTGAAGACAGATTTACCATTGTCTTTGAATTACAGCTATTCGTTTAGTGACCTTCTTACAAGCAAAGTCAATTGGGAAGCCAGAATCGCTTCGCAACTGTGTTACTAAGTGAATAACTGCAGTGATTCACTTAACAACTGCAGCAAGACTTTGGAAATTTTTAAAAAACAGAACAGGATTTAAAAAAACAAGGAATAAAAATTGACTGGTGGCCATATTTGCAAATTAGGACAAAATATAAAAAAGTCAGGGAACAATATGGTATACACAGAAAACAATTGGAATTGGATAAGATATTATTAGGACCAGGAGAAAAAATGATCACAAAAATGTATAATTTTCTGTTAAAATTTAAAATGGAAGAAGAAACTGTGAAGGAAACAATGATTAGCTGGGCAAGAAATTTTGGCTATAACATTCATTTGGATCAATGGGATAAATTATGGGTGAGAAACTATAAACTAACAATGTCAGCTGCTTACAAGGAGAATCTTTATAAGATGTTTTACCGATGGCACCTGCCACAAGCAAGATTGGCAAGGATGTTCTCAAAACAGGTCCCCGAATTGTTGGAGGTGCGGCCATAGCCGAGGGACCTTCTACCACATGTAGTGGACCTGCCCTAAGATTAGGAAATTTTGGTGGTAAGATTAAAAAAATGGCTGGAAGAGATAACTGGATGGAGGATAGAAAGAAAACCAGAACTATTCCTCCTTGGTATTTAAGAAGGGAAAATGGAAAAAAAATTACAATATATCACATTACACATACTAATTGCGTGTAGACTTGCCATAGCACAAAATTGGAAAAAACCGGATATCCCCTCCAGACCAATTTATAATTTAAAAAATTTATGACTGCGCAGAAATGGACAGATTATCTATGGAAATTAAGAAAAGGGAAGACACCAAGTACTATTTAATTTGGAATAGATGGTATTCCTGGCTGGAGAGTAAATCTAAAATATAAGCGATATTTTGTTAGGAAACCGAATTATGAATAGAAGCTACTGTAACTTAGATAAGGATGTAAGTTAAGACAGATAGAAGTAGAATTTGTATATGGGAGTTAATTAGGATAGAGATACTGATATAGAAAAGCTGGTACTAGTGCTTAGGTTTTGATGTGTTTGTTTTTGTTTGTTTTTGTTGTATGTTAGTTTTTTATTTTTTGTTCTTTTCTATTTTTTGTACTGTATATTTTAATGTTTGAAAAATTAATAAATATTATTTTTTTAAAAAAACAACTGCAGCAAGAACATCACTTAACTGTCTTGCTTAGCAATGGAAATTGCCTGTAGGGCGAAATAGGCTCCCTTTGCCAGCTCCCTTTCCACGTTTGCTCTAGAACGAAATTGTCATTCCTCCAAAGTCTTGACTGCAGACCCCGAAAAACACTCCTGCTGGATCAGGCCAAACGTTCATTTCTCAGTGATGCTTCTGGATGACTGCAACCAGGAGACTCAGGCAGCTCAGGCAGCTCACTTTAATGCCCTTGCAGAGCGTCCTCGGCTTAAAACCATTTGTTTAGTGACTGTTCAAAGTTATGACGACAATGAAAAAAGTGACATAATGTTTTTCACCCTTATGATCATTGCAGCATTCTGCGGTCACATGATCAAAATTTGGATGCTTGCCAACTGCCATGTATTTATGACGATTGCATATATCTTCTAACTGGGTCTTCCCTCCGATCGAATTCTTTACAGAAAAGAAACTCAAAACTTGTATTTTTCAGATCAAGTTGGAGGATTGCCTGAAGGCTCAGAAGGAGCAGAAAGAAAAAATAGCTACATACAAAGGAGACACAGAGCAAAGAGTGCAGGAGATGCTTGTAAGTATTGATCCAAGGGTGAAGAGCTTCTGAGCTCTTAGGTAGGAAAACACCGTCTGCCATCTTTGATAATAGGCAGCCTGTGTTTTAGTACAAATTCTGACTTAAATGAAATTCAACTTAAAGATGGTGTTAGGACAGAACATGTTTTTAACCTGGGGACTAAGATGTCATCATTGGCTGAATGAGTCACAGTTGGATTAAGTGCACCTATCCTATGAGCTGTGTTTTATGCAATGGGTTTGGTTGGCATAATAAATTAATGCAAACCATATTTCATCCTACTGAAAAAATTGTGAACTCAAAACATTTTTCTGTCTCCTTTTTTGGAATCCCTGATTGCCAAGAAAATTTTCATGAGAGGTCATTAAACTAGAGCCTTTAAAAAAAAAACCCTTTCCCCCCTACGCTTTTTAATATCAAATGGGTTTTTTGTCTCCTTTGGATATTCTCCCACCTCACTTCTGGATTCTTCAAGGAATCTGTTTAATTATTATAACAATTAAAATAAAAGAAAAAATAATTAAGTAAAATAATAAAAATAAAAATATGCCTTTCGCTTTTTCTCTTTCTTGTTCTAGGACCTCATCAAAGAAGTGAAAGAAAATGTAGTGGCTGAATTCAGAGAGCTACAACTCTGCTTAGAAGGACAGGAGAAGCTTCTATTGACTAAAATGGAAGAGACAGAGAAAGATATTATGGAAAGAAAGGAGGAGGGTTTGGCCAAGCACATGGAGGAACTGGGCTCTCTTGACCATCTCATCCAGGAGATAGAAGAGAAGCTTCAGCAGCCAGCCAGCAAACTCTTACAGGTCAGTCAGGAAGTTGAGATCATAGAATCCTAGGGCTGGAAGGGACCTTGGAGGTCTTCTGGTCCAATCTTCTACCCAAGGCAGGAGACCTTATAACCATCCCCTAAAAATGGTTGTCCAAACTATTATTGGAATCCTCCAGTGATGGAGCACCCAAAACTCAGGGAGGCAGGCTGTTCCACTGATAAATACTTCTCACTGTCAGGAAATTCTTCCTTATTTTAGCTTGCATCTCCAGATGAGCTTCCACCCCTTTTCCCTATGAGAGCCCTTCGAGTGTTGGAAGATGGCTGTTGTGTCTCCCCTAAGCCTTTTCTTCCATCACTTTTTCCATCCATTCTTCCCTTGTGGGGATTGATATATCTTTCCATGTCTGCATGTAGGATTCTGGCTGCATTCGACCAAGTTCAAAATCTTTTTTTCAACTCCTCATTTAGTAAACTTTTTGACTCTTTCTATGGAAAGGAAACTGGAATGTATGAAGACTACAGGTAGTCCTTGACATATCAGCACACTTGGGCTCGAAATTTCTGTTGCTGAGGGAAACAGTTGTTAAGTTAATTTTGCCCCATTTTACGACCATTCTTGCCGCTGTTGTTAAGTGAATCTCTCCAGTGGTTAAATTAATAACACGTTTTTTAAATGAATCCGGCTTCCGCATTGACTTTGCTTGTTAGAAGGTCACTAATGGTGATCACATGACCCCAGGATGCTGCAACCGTCATAAATATGAATCGGTTGCCAAGTGGCTGAATTTGATCATGTGACCATGGGGTAAGAGTCTTTTTTTTTTAAAAAAAAGTTTATTTATAACACAGTAAAACAATACAAGACATACAACACTTATACACAAGACTCTTTTTACAGCTTTTTCATAGTGGTCCTTCCTTATTATTTACTATTTCCACAAATTTTACTTCATCTTATTCCAAATTACTATCTGTCCCCATCATTTCATTTACAATATATTTCTCTTTTTCATTTCAATCATTAAATTGTATTTTACCCATTTTTCCCATTATTTTTGGACATTTCTTGATCTCCCCCTTATTTTTCTTCTTCATTTTTCCTTTCCTCCAACCACTCATACCATCTATACCAAATTTTATAGTATTCTGTATCCTCTTTTTCTGCAAGAGCCTTAAGTGTGAAAAATGATCATAAATAATTTTTTTCAGTGCCGTGGTAACTTTGAACGGTCACTAAATGAACTGTTTAGTCAAGGACTACCTGTAATGGCTAATATTAGGGATACATAATGTAATTCAGAAAAAGCAGGAATTCAAAGTTCTGGTCAATTGTCTATATATTTTAAGAATGCCTGCTTAGGGTTCCTATCCCATATTGGGGGATGTGGTGGTGGGTGTTCTTTGTAGGGTCTTCCCCTCCCCTTAAATCTCCAGGCCAAGGAGAAACCCAACACTGATCTCCTTCTCCAAAGTATTAAAACCACCTGGATTTTCCAAAGTGCCTTGATTCTGGAAGCATAAATGCAGGGGATTTTTTAAATCCTATTGATGTACTATTTTGTTTTTCAAATAGTCTTTTCTTTTTGCTATTATGTTTTATATATAAATATATATCTTCTGTAATTGTGTTGGATTCAATCTGGGTCTAATTTTTCTTAGATAAGAAAGTAAAAACAATACCACTCTAAAAGAAGGGGGAAAAGAGCAATGGATTTTTTAAAAAAATGGAAGTATTTTATATGTCTGTTAGTGTCTGGTTGTCCAGAGGTTTCACTCATGTATTTTGTGACTGTAAGAATTTAATTTTCTGCCTAGGAAATGGCTCCTTTCAGTGCTTTGTCTCTTTATTTTTTAGGACATTGGAAGCATCTTGAAGAAGTAAGTAAATCCACCCTTTTCTTTACAGACTCAGAGATCACCAGCTCCACCAGCAGTTTTCCTATTTTGGAGAGGTCTTTCTTTATTTCGCAGTATTTTATTGTAAAGTCAATGTACTGTATTTCAGGGCTTTTTAGACCTTTCCTCAGACAACCTCAACACAATATAATTAGCAATATTTGTTATGATCAATTATTATGTTGGTTGCACACTCAGCCAGAGGTTTAGCCTGAATTTGCCTTTTTATCCATTTATTGAGTCCTTCCCAAGAAGAGACAGATGTTTGATGGTTTTAAAAGTATCATTGTAGGATGTAAGCTGTTCCAAGTAATGCAACTATCATAAATTCACTCTGGTTACCAAGCACCCGAATTGTGAGTACAGGGACACTGTGACAGATGTTAAGTGGGAAAATGGTTGTAAGTCAGTTTTTTGAGAGCTATTGTAACTGGTTGCTAACAAATAGTCATAAACTGAAGGTTACTTGTAACTGAATTTGTCTCTATTAAATTACATTGCATTAGTTTAATCCAGTGGTTCCCAAACGTTTTCAGTCCACCACCCCCTTGGTGCTACAAACTCATCCTCAGTGCCCCCCATCCCCACCCCGTATAAATAGCATTGTTCAGAATAGCGGTTTGCAGGGCCCACTAAGGAAGATAGTAACAGTAAAATACAAAACTGTAACAATTAATTGCACATTTATTCAAAATCCAATTTAAAAATCTTTTGTTAATTCAACAAAATTGTTGAACATGATCCAGTGATACCAGGTTTTCAAAGTCTGATAATCATTTATCAAGAACCTTAGCAACTACTAACTTAGTAAACTCAGTAAAATTTAGTAACTACTTCGCTGTTCAGTAAATTCTTAATGTGATGGATGGGCTTGATGAAGTGATTCCAGTTTTCCAATGTCTGGTTTTAAGTCATTTAGTAGGAGTCCTAAACCACCACGTTCAGTAATCTGGACTCAATTTCTCTGCTTGGAGAGAAGTTGGATGACCACACTGAAACCACGTTCCACCAAATATGATGTTGGAAATGAAACAAGATGCTTCTTAACCACTGTCCATAGTGCAGGATAGCGATCAGAAATTTCCTTCTGTAATCAAAACTCTTGGTACGATTTCTTAAACTTTGGCTTCAGCTCAATGTCATTTTGCAACTCTTTTAGTTGATCCTCCACTACCCCATCTTCCTCAGTATCTGAAAATGGATTTATCACCCAATCTGGAATTTCTATCAAAAGAAGATCCTGGTATTGCTCAGACATATCTTTATGCAGCATGTCCAAATGGTCACAAAAAACTTGCAGATCATCATCTTGTATCCCACCTTTCTCTTCTAGCTCGGACAAGCTCGGAAATTGGTATAGCTCGCGATGGCCTATATTGCGCTTGAATAGAGTTAACTTTGAAATAAACGTAGAGATGACAGATTTGGCCTTAATAAGATTGACCTCATTTCCTTGCAACTGCAAATTCACTTCATTGAACTTTGCAAACAGTTCTGATAAATAAGCAATGTCATGCTTGATCTCTTTGAGTTCATCACTAAAGTAATGACTGATGGCCACCTAATGTCTGCAGATTCCCAAAGATTTCTGAGACCAGGGTTGAATATTTATTTATTTATTTATTGTTTAATTTCTATACCGCCCTTCTCCTGAAGGACTCGGGGCGGTGTACAGCCAATTAAAACATAATATGTATACATCGATTTAAAACTAACTAAAAGTAACAAACAATTTTGGCTCAGAATTAAAACCCAATTAAAACACCCAATTTAAAATCATTTAGAAGGATAGCCCAGCCTGGCGAAACAGTAGGGTTTTAAGAGCGCAGCGAAACACACAGACATCAGAAATCTTACGTATTTCCCGGGGCAGTTCGTTCCAAAGGGCAGGAGCACCCACAGAGAAGGCCCTTCCCCTGGGTGTGGCCATCCGACACAACTTGGCCGATGGTACCCTGAGGAGACCCTCTCTGTGGGAGCGGACTGGCCGGTGGGAGGCTATTGGTGGCAGAAGACGGTCTCGAAGGTACCCGGGTCCTATGCCATGGAGCACTTTAAAGGTGGTAACCAACACCTTGAATCGCACCCGGAAGACCACTGGGAGCCAGTGCAGCTCGCGCAGGGGAGGTGTCACATGGGCGCCACGAGTCGCGCCCATAACTATTCTGGGCCGCATTCTGGACCAGTTGGAGCCTCTGTGTGCTCTTCAAGGGGAGCCCCATGTAGAGAGCATTACAATAGTCCAGCTGGGAGGTAACAAGGGCATGAGTGACCGTGCGTAAGGCGTCCCGATCCAGAAAGGGTCGCAACTGGCGGATCAGGCGAACCTGATAAAAAGCCCCCCTGGCCACGGCCATCATGTGCTCTTCTAAAGACAGCCGTGCATCCAGGAGGACGCCCAGATTGCGAGCCCTCTCTGTGGGGGGCAAGGATTCACCCCCAATAGTCAGCGATGGTGCCAGCTGACTATATTGTGACGCCGGAAGCCACAGCCACTCTGTCTTGGAAGGGTTGAGTCTGAGCCTATTTCTCCCCATCCAAACCCACACGGCCTCCAGGCAGCGAGACATCACATCAAGGCCATCATTGGGGTGGTCTGGGGTGGAGATGTACAGCTGCGTATCATCAGCGTACAGATGGACTCTCACCCCAAAACCACGGATGATCTCACCCAGTGGCTTCACATAAATGTTGAATAGAAGGGGCGAGAGGAATGGGTCTCCCTTCGGTAGCCTCCCTGCTGAAAAGCTTTCCTGCTTCTTTTCTACCTGCATTCTGTTACCGGCTCTGCACCCAGGTAATGGCCGGTGGCCCCGGGTAGCAGCGTCTTGTTGGTCTTGGGGTGGGTGGAGAGCCAGTAACAGTGTGCAGGTAGAGAAGCGGGAAATGCTTTTCACGCCCCCAGCTCATTCGCTGCAAGAAAGAGCGGGTGCTCGGAAGAGCGGGCTCCGTTTGGGTGGGTGATCACTGTTGGGTCACGTAGTTCAGTGGGGAAGCTAGCGAAGGGTGACCAGTTTGGAGGGATCTGGGTGGGGGGGTGTCCCGCCTAATTCGGCTGCGTTTTTCTCTTTCCAAACCAGCTCCAAGCAAATGCTGCAGGTGGCAGAGCAAAAGCTACTGACGTTTTGCACCGCAGCCCATCCCCTTACCACGGTAAGAAAGAGCCATTCGGTGAAATCGGGAGCTTTGCTGCCAACCCTGATGTCACCAGAGGCCTTCCCAGAATGGTTAGTATGCAGCCAGCCAGCCAGCCAGCCAGCCAGACCTGCCCCCCCGCCCCCACCCCCCATGGCAGCTTACCTTGATCCTCGGCAGCATGGCACTTGCTGCAGCAAGCCAGGCCTGCTGTCTTCCCCAGGCCTCCCCACTCCCCTACAGCCCTCCTCCTTCCTGGGCAGCATGTCACTGGTGGCAGCAGCCAGCTAGGCATGCTGCCCCTCCCCCCCATCCACGGTAGCCCACCTGCAACTTACCAAAAGTTAGGAAGGCAACGGCAGTCAAGCAGGTGAGGAGCAGAGCAGCTGGGCCTGGGCCAAGTGGTTCGGGCAAGCAGCGACCAAAATCAAGCAAGGAGTGCAATAAGAGAGCATCCAACAGGACTTCCGGTTTGCCTCCCGACGCCAAAAGACGGTCCCGTTTCTGGACCGCCAGCCCCACTGCCTGTTAGAGCCGGTTCAATCAAGAGAAGCGGCTCAGAAGTTCCAGAATCCTGCAGGAATCTTGGAAGAGAGTGGGTGAGAAGCAGGTTGAGCCCCTGTGATCCCCCAGATAGCTATCGTTTGCTTCTAGGGAGGAAACAGACGCGGCTCCCTTCCAGCTTGCCGAGACTCCGGACAGCGTGGGACGAGTCTGCCTAGTGCAGAACAAGGCGTCAGGAGCAACCTTTCTTTACTGAAAATAAAGCAACTCAAATCGCCAGGGTGGAAGAACAACTTGAACCTTAAAAACTGCAAGTATTACTAGCCCTGTGATTTATTTTTAAAAACGGAAGAGTGAGTGAGTGAGTGAAAGTCCCTTGAAAATGGTGCCCGGCTTCAGCGTTAACGAGCGGAAAGCGAGAGTGGATTTCAACTAGTTACAAAGGTGCGTTGTCTGTAACAAGTGGAGGAAGAGAAAAGAAAACTCTTTTTAAAATAAGTCTGATTTTGCTTCAACCTCACCCTTACTCTGATTAAACCTGGGGGAATTTTTTAGAGGACTTTGTGGTGGAGGAAAGGGAAAAAGAATTTCTTTTTTTGGAAAAGCCAGTTTACGTGGCAGGATGGCTTCTAAGCAGACCAAACAGGAAGGAAAGGCAGCGGGGGGGGGGAATCCCCCACACGTAAGCCTGAACAGCAGCCTCCCAGCCAGCAGAGCCAGAAAAAAGAGTTTGATTTTGAAAGCTTAATGGATTTTATTACCCAGGTTTTGGATGAAAAATTTAAAGAATCACAACAGGAAATTAAGCAAGAGATTAAAGAAATTAAAGAGGTGGTGCAAGAAAAGTATGATAAGGTGACTAACAAATTAATGACAGTGGTGACTGGACTATCAGAACCAATTATTAAAACAGATGCTAAGGTGGAAGAATTTAAATCAGAAATGGATGTCAAAATGAAGGAGACTGATTATAAAATTTATGATGTTGACAATAAAATGCAGAGATTTGAAAATGAAATTACAATGATGCAGTTCAGGTCAATGGAATTTGCCATAAGGCTGAGAGGCATAAAAGAGAATGATAGACAAGATTTGAGACAGATTTGTTCTGATGCTCTTGCTGTGTTTTTAAAGATCAGGCCTGAAGAGATTTTTTGCAAAATTGATAAAATCTACAGAGTGAATTCGTGGGTGGCCAGACAAAGACAATTGCCTAGAGATGTGGTAATATATTTTACAGACAGAAGAATGAGAAATGATATTTTGCAAAAGTCTTTTCTCTCTACTGTACAAGTGGAGGGAAGAGAGATAGGAGTTTATAAAGAACTACCACCTAAGATGTTAAAAGATAGAAAGGATTTTGGATTTTTGGTGAATGAACTTAAAAAACAACAAATTCCATTTCGGTGGGATGCCCCAACTGGTATAATCCTGAGGTATAATGGAGAAAGGTATCGATTAAACACTGTTGAAAAGGCGGAAGAATTTTATTCTAATGTTTTTAAAAGGAGCTCGCCATCCCCACGTACATCTACTGTGTTGGAGATAAAGGAGAGTGATAAGGAGAAACAACTTCAGCAAGAGATGGAAGAGCAGCCTAAACAGGTGGAACCAGAGGTAATGGAAATGCAGGGAGCTACAGGAGGTTTTCTAGAGGAGCCCCTGCTAGACCTTCCTTCGAAAATTGTGATTGAACCACTTAAGACTACAAGAGATGTGGCTTTGGACCTAGCCCGGATGGCTGAAGCTAAAGATCAGCGTGTAACTCGAGCAATTTCTAAGCAACTTAAAGAAAGACAACAACAGGAAAGGCCCAAGCCACAACAATATAAGAAAGGAGCCAAGAGCAACATACAAGAATGTGAAGCCATAGGAGGAGCAAAGCCAAAGACTACCGATTCGGAAGATCTTCGGCAATTCTGCTCGTCGCTTCAAAAAAGTGTACATGACGATTAAGATCTTATCTTGGAATGTGAATGGACTGAACTCACCACAGAAAAGGAAGAAATTATTTACATATCTGAGACAATTTAATAATGATATAATTTGTTTACAAGAAACTCATGTTAGAACAAAAATCAAAAATATCTGATAAATTCAAGATTAGGAATACATTTCATAGCCTCAAGTGTGGAAAAAAAGAATGGTGTGGTTATTTATATAAATAAAAGATTGTCAGCTAAAATTACAGAAGCAGATGAAGGTGGCAGGTTTATAGCAATTGAACTGTACACAGCAACTGCTCCAATTTTAGTGATTGGAATTTATGCTCCTAACCAACAACAGGATAATTTTTACAAAACTTTGCATTCTAAAATATTGCAATGGGACTATAGATCTATTTTAATCATGGGAGATTGGAATGGAGTAATTGATTTAAAAATAGATAAAAAGAGTTTGGCGAAGTCAAGGATTAAACTGCCACAGACTTTTTTTGATATGAAAGAAGATTTGGAATTAAAAGACATTTGGAGAATACATAATCCAAAAGAATTGGACTTTACTTTCTTCTCAGATAGACATAGATCTTTCTCTAGGATTGATTTTGTTTTACTATCAACTGATTTACTTGTAAAAACAAAAAGAACAAAGATTTTTCCAAGGACTTTAACTGACCATAGCCCGGTATGGATAGAAATTGAGCTGGAAAAGAGTGAGAGAAGATCATGGAGACTAAATGAAAATTTGTTTAGATATAAAAAAAATATAATAGAACTTAAAAAGCAGATGAAAGAATTTTTTGAAATGAATCTGAATAAGGGTACCCCTATTGAAATCGTGTGGGATGCGAGTAAAGCATATATGAGAGGGGTAAAGAATAAAGAACAGCTACTTATAAAAAATCCAACAGATGAAAGAATACGAGGAGCTATAAATCTTCTGAAAGATCAATTTCAAATGCTTATGGCGGAACAAATAGCAACAAATTTACAATTTGCAAAACAACACATTTTGCAACGCTAACAAACCGGGCAGATGGTTGGCTTATACACTAAGGAAGAAGCAGAGTACACGGATTATTGATAGTATTGATATTGGAGGGAAGGAAATTTCTCAACAAAAATTAATTAAAGAAGTTTTTGTAGATTATTACACTAAATTATATGCCAAAGATGACACACAGAATGGATTTATAGAAGAATATTTAGAAAATAAAAGAGTTACAAAAATTACCAATCAACAAAAGGAGGGAATGAATTATCCTATAACAGCCGAGGAGATTATTGCCGCAATTAAACAATTGAAAACAGCTAAAGCTCCTGGGACGGATGGTTTAACTGCGGTGTACTATAAAACTTTACAAGCAGAAATGATTGAGCATCTTAAAGATTTATTTTGTAGTATACAACAAGGGGGTAAAATACCTCCATCATGGAAAACAGCTTATATTTCATTGATACCGAAAGAGCAAATAGGTTCTAAAAAACCAGAGAATTTTAGACCAATATCTCTTCTGAATAATGACTATAAAATATTTGCAAAAGTATTAACCAACAGGTTGATGCCAGTTATTCAAGAGGTGATTCATTGTGACCAAGCGGGATTTATAGAAGGCAGATACATGAAGGACAACGTAAGGCAAGTTATAGATTTACTGGAATATCTTGAGAAGAACAAACAGATCCCTGCAGTGCTGGTTTTCTTGGATGCGGAGAAGGCCTTTGATAGAGTGGATTGGAATTTTCTATTAAAGACTTTAAAAAAGATGGACTTTGGGGATCAATTTATACAGGCGGTTTCAGCAATTTATCAAGAACAAAAGGCACAGATTATTATTAATGGAAGTTTGACAACAGATTTTAATATTGAAAAAGGAACAAGACAAGGTTGTCCGTTATCCCTATTGTTATTTATTTTAACATTAGAAGTCTTGTTGAATACAATACGGGATTCGAGTATCTTGAAAGGAATAGTGATAAGGCAAGAGGATTACAGAATAAGGGCATTTGCAGATGAACTGGTTGTTACCCTAAGACAGCCAATGGAATCAATAATCCAGATGAAAGACATTATAAAAGATTATGGTACAGTATCAGGATTTAGATTGAACCAGAAAAAAACTAAGATGATAGTTAAAAATATGACACAAGATCGAAAACACGAACTTGAAAGCAAGGCAGGTTTTGAGATAGTACCAAAGGTTAAATATCTAGGAGTTCAGGTTGCAGAATCTAATACAAAATTGTTTCAAAATAATTATGAGGTGTTGTGGCGAGACGTACAGAAAGATATGGAGACTTGGAAAAAACTGCAACTGTCTTTACTTGGAAGAATAGCAGCAGTTAAGATGAACATTTTGCCAAGATTTCTTTTTTTGTTTCAAATGATTCCGGTGCTTAAAAGTGATAAACAATTGAAAGAATGGCAAAGTGGATTGAATAAGTTTGTCTGGAACGGAAAAAAACCGAGAGTGAAACTGAAAATTATGCAAGATGTTCCAGAAAGGGGAGGTCTTAAACTTCCAAACCTACAATTATATTATGAAGCAGCAGCTTTGACCCAAGCAAGTGATTGGTTTGGAAGGAAAAAGACTGGAATATTGAATATAGAAAGTTTTGATCTTGAATTCGGTTGGCATGCTTACTTATTTTATGAGAACAAAGTGGATAAAGTATTTAAAAGCCATATACTTAGATATTCTTTAATGAGAGTTTGGAAGAAGCACCGATTCAAATGGGATTACAAAATACCGCTATGGCTGGATCTTGGTCATATCATGTGGAATACAAATATAATGTTACTTGGGGGGTTTTTATATAAAGAAGTTCTTTTTACAGATGCGGGCAGATGGCAACTGAAGACTTTAGAAACGCTGTTGGAAGAAAGGATTAATTTAACTTGGTTACAGTATAATCAACTTCAATTGAAATGGAAAGAGGACCAAAAAATAGGTATAATGATGCATGAGGAAGAACTGGTTAGACATATAAAGGAGAAAGGTCCAATGCATATTAAAAGGCTTTATAATGTTTTGTTAGAAAGGGATTCAGAAACTGAATTGGTTAAAGATTGCATGATCAAGTGGGCATAAAATTTTGCAGAACCAGTGATGTTGGAAACATGGGGAAAAATATGGGTTCAGAATGTTAAATTTACACAGTCGCAGAACTTGAGGGAAAATTTTTATAAAATGTTTTATAGATGGCATTTAGATCCTAAGAAATTGTCGTGCATGTACCCCAATGTTCAACCAAAATGCTGGAGATGTGATTGCCTAGATGCCACATATTATTATGTGTGGTGGACTTGTAAGAAAGTGAAGGCTTTTTGGATAAAAATCTGGTGGGTTATGCAGAATGTTTTGAAGAAAAAAATTCAGTTTTCTCCACAACTGTTTTTACTGGGTATAGTTAAGGGTTTTACATTGGGTGAAACAAAGTTGATATTGTATATGATAACAGCAGCGAGATTACTGATAGGTCAATATTGGAAAAATGAAGCTACGCCTACTATTGAGGAATGGACTTTGAAGATGGCCAGCTTTGCAGAGATGGCGAAGATTTCAGCATATTTAAAAGATTGCTCACAAGAGACTTATGAATGGGAGTGGAAAAAATGGATAGATTATGTGCAGAATAAATATCAACATAAGAAATATCAGATAGCTTTTAACTGAAAGTATTATATGAAGATAGAATATTTAAATTTTGTGAAGATGTGAAAAATATGCAGGGGGTGGAGGGGTTCAAGTTTTATAACAAGGGGATTTTGATTTGGATTATATTCTGTGGAAGTCGGGGGGAGGGGCGGGTTAGGGAGGGTTAGGGAGGTTAGGGAGGGTTGGGAGGGGGAAATTGGGGGGAAAAATGTAATTGTAAAACTTTTTCAATAAAAAAAAAAGAGAGAGAGCATCCAACAGTTCAGCCTCACATGCATGGTAAGAGGAGATGCCCAGTGGCATGCGCGCCCCGGGAAACGAACTCTCAGTTTCTGAAAGTGCCATAGGTTTGCCATCATGGACTTACATGTTACGATATTTTCAGGATCAGACTCAATAAGTAGATTAAGAATTAGATATTCAAATAAAGCACTGTTTATTTACAGAAGGCATTCTATATTCACTGAATATTCACAGATAGAAGCGCAGAAAGAAAGCATACAGCTCCTTATATATACATGGGGTGGAGCTAGATATAGGAGTGGTTAAATATGAATATATTAAATAGAGAAGAATAAGTTAACCCCTGATACCCTGGTCATATGTTATTTACATAAAGGAGAATAAGGCATTTACTTGTGACAAATCCCCCTCTAAATGCCGATTCGATATATAACAATAATTACATTCAGATTCTGAACAATATAAAACTTGTAACTTAGAAGTCAAGTATTTGTGCTGCTTAGAGGGTAAAGGCTTTGTTAGTATGTCAGCAATTTGCTCTGACGTTTCACAATGGACTGCTGTAATAAATCCATCTTGAGATAACTGCCTCACATGTTTGAATTTTATATCTATATGTCTGGATCTTTGTCCAATAGCATCAGATCTAGATATTTCAATAGCAGCCTTATTATCTTCATGTATGATAAATGGTAATGAAGGTTTCTTCCAGGTGTCTGACAACAAGTCATTAAACCATACGAGGTTATTTGAGGCTTTAGACAAACAGACATATTCTGCCTCAGTCGTTGATGTGGCTACTAAATCTTGTTTACCAGTATACCAGTAAACTGGACAATTGTTAAGAAAAAATATATAACCAGATGTGCTTTTTCTACATGTGGTGTCGCCAGCCCAATCTGCGTCGGCGTAACATGTGAGGATGGGCTCTTTGACACTATTGGGTTCCAATAATAAACAAAAATCTAAGCTATTTTTCAAATATCTTAATATTCTTTTGACAGCTTCCCAATGATATACTAGTGGTTTGCTGACGTGTCTAGACAACAAGTTGAGAGGCAAAGCAATATCGGGTCTGGTCCAATTGGAGATATATAGAAGGGAACCGATGACTGATCTGTAAAGTGTATTATCTTTAAATTCAGGGGATGACTCATCTGTGTTCCTCAAGAAATCAGTTTGCATGGGAGTATCACAGGGTTTAGCATTGTTTAAGTTACATTTGTTCAGGAGTTCTATAATCTTATCTCTTTGAGAAAGTTTGAATCCCTTTTTTGTTTTACTAATTTGAACTCCAAGATACTTATTTACCTTACCTAATGATTTCAAAGAGAAATGTTCATTTAGTTTCGTTACAAATGTTTCTCTCTTCTCTTTGTGTTTACCTATATACAAAATATCATCCACATAAATTAACACGAATTCTAAAGAGTCATCCTCTTTTTTAAAAAGAAACAGTTATCAGCAGTAGTGGCATTAAAATTCATAGTTTTGAGCACTTTGACTAAACATTCATACCATCTTTTGCCAGATTGTTTCAACCCATATAAACTTTTATTTAGTAACCACGTTTCATTTTTGTTCATATATTGACTGTGAGGCGCTCTTACATATATCTCTTTATCTAATTTTGCATGTAGATATGCAGTCTGTATGTCGTATTGGAATACATCAAGGTTAAGTGCTGATGCTATGACCAGTGCAGTTTTAACACTCTCAGTTCTTACTGTGGGAGAGTATGTATCCGTGTAATCCTCGGGATATTTTTGTGCATAACCTTGAGCAACTAGTCTAGCTTTGTATAAGGTGTTGCCTCCTTCTAAGTTTTTGATTTTATATATCCACCTAGTACCAATAACAGTTTTATCTTTAGGTGCATGTGTAGGTGTGAATACATTTAATTTCTGCAAGCTATCCATCTCTTTAGTCATGGCTGATTCCCACTTTTCCTTTTCTTCAGGGGGAAGTTTTAGCACTTCCTCGTATGTGTTTGGTGTTGATGTTTCTCCATCCATATACATTATATAATCTTTGTATTTGTTTGGTATTTGGTTTCTGTTATTCCTGATTGTTCTTTTTGGTTTACTATCATTGTCATGTAAATACCTAGCTTCCTTTTTTGTTAATGAATCTGTCTTTATTTTGTATTGACTGTTTGTCCATGTTTTGTTTTTGTTTTTATGTATGTTGTGATTGTATTCTTCTCCAGTTCTTTCCTCTTGGTGTTTAGTGTTTGTATAGTTGTTTGGGAAAATTTCATTAAGATGTATTTTAGACCAGTTGGCCTGCTCATGGAATACAGCCGTTCTGGAAACTATAAATCTGTTATTATTATCGATAAATCTGTACCCTTTTGTGCCTGTTTCGTAACCCATGAACCTGAGTCTCCTAGATACGTTCTCACCTTTACATCTTAATTGCTTAGGTATGTGTACATCTGCAGTGACTCCAAATATGTGCATATGAGCTATTTTGGGTTTCCTATTATACATCATTTCATAAGGTGTCTTGTTAACAATGCTGGACCAAGTTCTATTTTGTGTATAATTGGAATATTGTAAAGCTTCTGACCAGAATTGTTTTCCTAAGCCAGCATCTTCTAATGTGCATCTAATCATGGTTTGTAATGTCGAGTTCTTTCTCTCTACCACTCCATTTTGGAATGCAGAGAAAGGGCTAGATGTGTAATGTAACATCCCTTTGTCTTTAAGCCATTGGGAGAATTCTTTTGACATGAATTCACATCCCCTATCTGTCATAATTTGTTTTATTCTAATATTATGTTGTGTTTCTATACGTTTGTAAAACTCCTTAAATTTCTGAAAAGTTTCATCTTTGTGCTTTAGTGTATAGACAAAGCCATAACGGCTATAGTCATCCACAATGGTTAGGAAATAACGTTTTCTATATGTGATTGATGGTGTTAATGGACCAACTAGGTCCATGTGTACCAAATCAAAAATTTTGTTGGTTGATCTTGTTGACTTTTTGGGTTTGGGGCTAGTTTTGAGTTTTGTAGATTTACATACTGAGCATTCCAAATAGTTTTTACAATTTTTTATTTTAACACCTTCAGCATGTTCAGTCATCTTTTGAACTACAGGAAAACTGGCATGTCCTAATTTCCTATGTAAGACATGAGCACACTCATCATGAATTGGTTTACCAATATTAGGTATTTTGTTGTTGGGTGTGTCTTTGTGATTATGAATAATCTCATGTTCCTCATTGTCACTATTACTACTGCTTTCGTTGTCTATGTTATTGTTATCTTCCATGTTGGAATCAATGTTGTGTAACCATTTTTCTTTTGTCATTAGATAAGGTAGACCTCCTTTAATAATCACAGTACCTATGTTTGTTCTGTTTTTCTCTAATGTTGCTTTTCCTTTTGAAAACACAATATTTATGCCAGAATCTCTGCTTAGTTTTATTGCACTAAGTATGTTATGAGGTATTTCAGGTATTAACAATACCCCCTCTATTTTTCCTAGGCCAGGTAAGGTTATATTTCCTCTACCTATGACTTGAACCTTCTCTTGATTAGCTACCTTAATTACGAATTTATCCTCTACAAATGAAGATAGTATATTTTTATTATTTGTAGTGTGGTTGGTTGCTCCAGAATCGATAAGCCAATCATTGTCCTCTGTCTGTTGTATGTTAGTGTTGTCATGTTTGTTTAACCCATTCAGTGAACCTGACTTTCTATCTTTTGAGTTATCCCTGCCCCCTCTATGCTCTTTATAGATGGGTGGACTTCTATATCTATGTCTATCAATTGATGACTGTCTGTTTTGATATCTATTTCTATAGTCAGGATTTTTTCTATTTCTGAGGAGTTTTGGACAGTCTCTCCTATTATGTTCTTTGCATCCACAGTTGTGGCATCCTTTTGGTTCATGATATCTTTCTTGAAAAACTACCCTCTTATATTGTTTATGTTCCATGTGATTGTTACAACGACTTCTCCTTGAATTATCTTCAGATATTAGCTTGTTAGATAGACTTTCTATGGATAAATATCCTAAATTGATTGTGTCTAAATGAGATATATAGTTATCCCACGATGTGTCTAGTGAGTTAATGATAACACTCTTCATTGTTTGATCTGAAATTATTTCCCCCCTTAAATGCAGTTCTGCTCTAATTTTGTTTAAAGATATTAAATGTTCACTTATGGTAACCCCTGGCTTTATCCTAGCTGAGAAGAAATCTTTAGACATTCTTGTTGTAGTGGCTACACTTTCACTGTGAAACAATTTAAACATGCATTGAATAATTTCTGATACAGTTAGATTTTGCTTAATACTGTGGTACATGGCAGGAGATATACTGGAAATTAATAAGAAAAATGCTCTATGGTGCAGACAGTCTAATTTTAGAGTCCAAGGTCTTTTTGGGGGATTAGTGATAAAAAATAATAAGTTTTCTTTTAGAAAGACAACCTGGAGCTGCTGACACCATTCTTGCAAATTAATGCCATCTATTCTCAGTTTTGGGAAATCATTGGGTAAATTCCCAATATTGTTGGATCCATTACTTACAACTGGAGGTAATCCGTGGTCTTGCAAATGTTGAAAGTTACAAAATGACGTGGGTATGCTTGCGACGATTCTGAATGGTTCTCTCTGTTCTTCATGGCCCCCGAAGTTGTCTGTGTAGTCTTGCACATGCGCGTTGTTCATTTCGCTCCTGAAGCCGTCGTGAGAGGTTCTCGCTGCCGCATCTCCCTCGCATCGCTCTTCTTCTGAGGAATCGGTCTCCGGATCGATCTTGGGAGTCCTGGTGATAGCAGGCGCTCGCTTTCTTTGGTTGAGAACGCTGGTCCCTGGGATCGTCTGTGGCGTGGGGTGGTATCTGCAGGGCTCTCTGGGTTCAGGCGTCTGCGCTTTTGTCGTTTGAATAGAAGTGGGTGGATTCTGAGATGTTTGTTTGCTTGCTTGCCTTTTCGTTGATTCTTTAGTGATTTTCAATTTTGGTCCAAAAGCAGCAAAGAGCGTTTTCATTGCTGATTTTACTTGCATATCTATCGAAGTCTCTTCAATCTCTGTGTCTGATTCTTCTGAGGTGTAAATTTTCTCTTTTTCATTTCTTGCATCGAGTAAGGCTTTTCGCGCCAGGTATTTTGAATCTAGCTTTCTGATTGGCTCTGCTTCGCTCATCTTAGGGGTCTGTTGAAACCAAGATGGCTGCCATTCGAAATTTTGCGCGGGACTGTTAGTTTTCTTTTTCGCTGTATTTTTATTTTCAGGCAGATCGCTCACCATTTTTGAGTCTTTAGATTTATTCATAACGATGTGCTTCTCTTTCGCTGCTCCGTTGTTTTTTAATATTTCTTGGAGGTTCGCGATGAGATTTTCATCGTTCTTTTGGCTTTTTAAGAGTTTTAGTATCTCTGACCTGAGTTCGTTGTTTTCTATTTCGTTTTCTTCTTGGTCATCAGTCTCGTCCATTGTTTCTTCATTGTCAGTAGTGCAGTCTTCAGATTCTCTCAATATTGTATTCGTGGACTCATCGATTATTTCTTGATCTGCTTCCATTTCTTTGCTGTATGCCCTGGTATTGGGTCTTTCTCTTTTATTTCTGGAGTTTTCTCTCTCAGACATATTTAAAGTTTTATTGAGTCAATTTAACCATCCTCTGCTACCAGATTGTTACGATATTTTCAGGATCAGACTCAATAAGTAGATTAAGAATTAGATATTCAAATAAAGCACTGTTTATTTACAGAAGGCATTCTATATTCACTGAATATTAACAGATAGAAGCGCAGAAAGAAAGCATACAACTCCTTATATATACATGGGGTGGAGCTAGATATAGGAGTGGTTAAATATGAATATATTAAATAGAGAAGAATAAGTTAACCCCTGATACCCTGATCATATGTTATTTACATAAAGGAGAATAAGGCATTTACTTGTGACATTACATATCACATCTGATTTAAAAAGAGTTACAGTTGCAGGGGGGAGCCCAACTCCAGCACTTCTCTGCCACACCCCTTGCCTCATAGTGCCTCCTGATGCCCCCCTTGCCTGTTAGTGCCTCCTAAATCATCCCGCCCACTTTGGGAACCACTGGTTTAATCCATCAAGATCAGTTTGAATGTTATATCCATCTTCTAATTGTTTATCTACCTCACCCATATTAGTCATCAGTCATTTGGTCAGATACAATCCTGTCAGTGTATAAGAAATTATGAGCTGGAATAGCCATAACAACAAGACAACCAATGGGAACTGTTTGGTGACTAACAAACAGGATCTATTGTGAGCCATGGGAGATGGCTCGGAGCCTGGGCGGGGCTTAGCTTGGCTGATCTGTATATATATGAGTTACTTTGTCCTTGCAATATAGCTTCTGTGTTTCTGAGTTCTGGTTATTCTGGTCCTGGCTTCTACTGCATGGGTATTGTGTACATGCATCATGCTCTATATTATTGTATATAAAGAAGTTTCTTCTATAAATGAATCCTGCTGAATTATTTACTTGTGTGCTGGTTGGATTGCTGCAAACTCTGACAAATCCATTGTTTTGGCCAAGAGATTCACAAGAATTTTGAAGATTAGGGAGCCCAAAACTGGAACTTAGTTGCCTCTACTAGATCTCTTGTTTAAATTGATGAAGGTGGATGAGTGCAGTTCTGGGTCAGGATCCACTGAGTCGCCATGGTGCCCATATTTGAATAGCTAGCCAGAGAATTGACTGAAGCCTGGGAAACAGGGCCCTTGTCAGTCAACAGGAGTGCTGATTTCCCACCATCTTACCAGGTACTTAGGATCTGAGGACAGGGCAACAGAAGAAAACGACAATCAATGACTTCATAGCTGTCCATCAACACCCCACTTAACAACTAAAGGCCATACACAACCAGGAACCACATAAATACAAGGCATGGAACAGCCCAATGCACACATTCTGGAGAGAGTGTTCCAATATTTGAGGGTCTGTCACAGAGAGAAGGAGGTCAATCTGTTTTGCAAAGCACCTGAAGGCCAGGCAAGGAATAATGGATGGAAACTGATCAAGGAGAGATTCAACTTAGAAATAAGGAGAAATTTTCTGATTGAGGACAATCAACCAATGAAACAGCTTCCCTCCAGAAGTAGTGGGAGCTTCATCACTGGAAGTTTTCAAGAAGAGCCGGACTGCCACCTGTCAGAAACAATGTGGGGTCTCCTGCTTGGGTGGTTGGGGGGGATGCTGGAGTAGATGACCTCCAAGGTCCCTTCCAACTCTGTTATTCTGTTATTTTGTCTTGCCAGGTACCAGGCTAAGGAAACATATGAGAATCTGGTGGATTTACTTCTAGAGCCAAAGTGGACAATTCGGGATTACAGTGATATGACTGAGCTTCTGAAAAGGGCCATGAAAAAATTTAGAGGTAAAAAACAGCCACCAAGGTTTTACACTGGATGACATTTTGAGCATCCAAGAGAGATTCTGGGTCAGTGTCACATGGATCAAAGTGGGAACCATTTCAGGATCAGTGTCTCAGTTAGGATTGTAAATGGAGACTACCTGTAGTCTTCGTAGCCCAAATCAGTGGTGGGTTCCTACCGGTTCGCTCTGGATCTTGCGAACTGGTAGTAGCGGGGGCGGGAGGCTCCGCCCATCCACCTGGACATCATCACAGACACTCTGCACACGCACGCACATTGTGAACCGGTAGTGAAGGTAAGTGGAGCCCACCCCTGGCCCAAATCCATATGCCCTGATCACTGGGGAAGCAGAATAAGTTTCCACTAAATATAATGGAATGCATACAGGTAGTTCTTGACTTACGACCTCCGTTGAGCTGAACATTTCTGTGGCTAAGCAAGGCAGTTGTTAAGTGAGCAGTGCCCCATTTTACGAACTTTTTTGCCACAGTTATTCAGAAAATGACGGCACTTAAGTGAATCGTGGTTGATAAATGAATCTGGATTCATGTATTGACTTTGCGTGTCAGAAGCTCCCCAGGAAGGTTGAAGAGGACAATCCCAGAATCATGGGATGCTGCAACCATCGTAAATACAAGCTGGTTCCCAAGTGCCCAAATTTTGATCACAGGACTGGGGAGGCTGCAACCATCATAAGTGTGAGAACCGATCATAAAGCTCCTTTGTCAGTGCTGCTATAACGTCACTAAAAAAAATAGTTGTAAATTGAGGACTATCTGTATATGGAATTTATTTATTTATTTTTATTATTTATTAGTCCAATTTATATGCCGCCCTTCTCCGTAGACTCAGGGCGGCTTACAATGCATTATAGCAATAGCCTGCATACTTTTTTGAATATACCTGCTTATTAGGGCTTTTGCCCTCCCCACCCCCCGCGGTGTTGTTCTATACAAAGTTGGCTTACTGCCCCCACAATCCGGGTCCTCAATTTACCTACCTAGAAAGGATGGAAGGCTGAGTCAACCTTGAGCCTGGTGGGATTCGAACTTGCACTAATTGCAGGCAA
The DNA here is from genome assembly GCA_022577455.1 of Arizona elegans. Taxonomy (NCBI): domain Eukaryota; kingdom Metazoa; phylum Chordata; class Lepidosauria; order Squamata; family Colubridae; genus Arizona; species Arizona elegans. The sequence continues at coordinate 153,944,863 of JAKOOJ010000003.1, forward strand.
CTGGCAGCTAAGTGCTAGCACTTAATAGCACTTTAGTCCACTGCACCACCGAGGTGCATATATAGTAGAATATATTTATACCTGATGGAATATATATAGCCACCAATGACATTCTGGCTTGTAGCTTTCCCTATTCCTTATTTCCTGATCTGAGGCCAAGGAAAGCAAACCAGGGAATCTGAGGGAGGCCCTTCTGTTGCTCCAATTCCAGGGATGAGATGCTGAATTCCTCCCTTTTCTTCCCCAGATACTCTGGAAAGTGGACTTCAACTACAGGAAGGTAAATATGAGTTATAGGAATTGGATTTCCTTGCTATTTTAAGCTCTGATGCAGTAACGTGAAGAGAAACATAATAGATCAAAAAGAAAAATATAGGATTAATTACTATATAAGACTATGATGATCCAGTAAACTTTAATGATTATATGATTTATGAACTATTACTTGCCATTTATATGTACAATATTAGCTAATGCAGTGGAGAAAAATTCCTTGTGTGTCTGATCACATTTGGCCAAATAAAGCTGTTCTGTTCTGTTCTGTTCTACTCCTCTACTGCTACTCCGCTCCGTTCCGTTCTATACATACCATATTTTTTGGAGTGTAAGACGAACCTTTTCCCCCTAAAAGAGGCTGAAAATTTGGGTGCAACTTATGCTCCGTATGTAGCTTTTTGGAAGCTTTTTTCAGCCCCACCGAGGCACTAATGAAGCACTAGCAAGCAATCTTCCCAGCTTTGCCTGTTCCCTCAACTCCCTGAGTGAAGCGGTTTCCCTGCTTTGCTCTGACTCTCAGCTGTTCTTTAGAAGCTTTTTTCAGCCCTAACCAGGTACCAGCCGAGTGAAGCTTTGCCTGCTTTTCTCATTGCTGCTTCCTCTCAGCTGTGCCTTAGAAGCAGGGGATAAAAAACCAGCAAACTAATGTGCTGAAGCTGACCAGACTAAGGATGATAGCCAGATGAATACCTGGTAGGCAGATTTTTTTTCCCTATTTTCCTCCCCAAAAACTAAGCTGTGTCTTATACTCCGGTGCGTCTTATACTCCGAAAAATACGGTAATCTAAAAAACTGAAGCCAATCTTGGTGTAGAATGAAATACCTGGACAAATGGGAAAATATGACCTGGGAGTGAAAGGAATCTTGAATTCCTACCAAGCTAAATCAACATCCTCTTGATTTTACTGCCTGACTATAAGTTGGTGAGAGACCAGGTCTTTGGGAGCAGAAATTAGGTCCTTTGGGTCAAAGCAAATAGCAAAGTTGGAGCATCAGGGTTGCCGCCACTATGTGGGCCATCAGACTGATGAAAGCAGAGGTTTCCTGTATAAGATCCTCCCCTTTTGTACATCCCTGTGATACCCTGATGCTCGTAGAGAAAAAGACGGAGTTTCCTCACATCCCATCATAGGTGGAGCGCTATGAAGTGTTTGAAGGACTTGGCCATTGTGAGACTTGTGGACTTCAGTTCCCAGAATTCCCGATCCAGGATGGCGAAGCTGGATGGTAATCAGCAGAGTGTTGGCCACATGGGAGACTAGAGACTAGAGGAATTGACCAGTGGAGCCAAGAGACGAAGAGCTGAGGGGAGGAGCCAAAAGCTGTACAGGTAGTCAACGTATCTTGAAGGTGTGCAGCTTAGTGGCAGCTGGAGGGGAGGCAGATGGACTGGAAGATGGCGAAGGCAACCTAAGTGAATGGAAGGAGAAGGTCAGAGGAGCGCTGAACAGGCTGGCAGTTAACAGAGGATGGGACTAAGACAGTGGGAGAGCCCGAGTGCTTGGAGAAAAGGGAGCAGAGGGACCTGGACAATAGCAGCCCCATCAGCCATTGGAATTCTGTTAGTTGAAGTCTACAAGTCTTACAGTTGCCAAAGTTGGAGGACTCTTGACCAGGCAATGCTTAGGTGTTGTTTAAAAAAACAATGACTCTTCCAGTCCTGGGGGTGGGGGTGTTTGGAAGCTGTACTCCATTCACACAAGAGGGTTAAACTCTTGGGGGTGAAGATACAAACCAGGCCTGCAGCTGAAGCTCTTGTTTTTTTCCTTCCTTCTCTTCCCCCTTACAGAGAATGTAACTCTGGATCCAGACACAGCCCATCCTGACCGCCTTAAAGTCTCCCAAGATCGAAAAAGTTTCAAAGGAGTTGAGCCAGTTAAAAGAAAATATCTTGTCCCAGACCCCATGAGATTTGTATATTGTCCTTGTGTCCTTGGCTGTCAGAAGTTCTCCACAGGGAGACATTTCTGGGAAGTTATTGTAGGAGGTACAGGAATATGGGGTGTTGGGGTTGCCAATAAGCCAGTGAACTTAACAAATCTTGATGGGGAGATCAGGCGCTGGGAGATTGTGAAATGCCTACGGAAATACGAGGCCGTATCTCCATCAAAACGCTCTAAACTGGTCCTGACTGAGGAGCCCACGAGGATCCGCATCTCTCTCAACTGCGAAGGGGGACAAGTGAGCTTTTTTGATGCCAGCACAGCAGCTCTGATCCATACATTCTCAGACGCTTCCTTGGTTGGAGAGACCCTTCTGCCCTTTTTCTCTTTGTTCCAGGGTGCCTGCATGACACTCCCCTAAAAGAGGGGACCTCCATAGACAACTGTTTGGAAAAATCCCTATTTACTAAGCAGGGATCTCCGAAAGCCTTTAAAGCAGAGATTCCTTAGCTTTTTGCTACTTCAACTTCCTTTATTGTTCTATGCCACCCTGGTCAGTCAATCAGTCATTATAAAGGAATAACCTGATCAGCATTTCTATTTGTCTGGATAAAAAAAAATGAAGTATCCTAGGAGCTTTATCAGCTTTAGCATCATGTGTTCATTTGTATCAGTATTAAAGATACCTTACAGCTAAGCCTGTCAATCGTGATTTTATATGTCTGTCACAGCTCTTCATCCCATTTATGGGTCATGCTTGTTTGTTTCATGTTAGTTGTAATCAATGATTGTGTAGGTGTCCATAACTCCATATATTCTATAATCATCCCCTTCTTTTTTTTCTTTCCTTCCCCCTTTTTTCCTCCAGTTTCCTTTTAACACATAATTGTCATAATCCAACGAACCCTAGCAGGGCTCCAGCAAGTATTACATTCGATATAAGCTTTATAGCCTCACAGGTATAGGAGGAAGATGCGTTGGATATGTTTGCCACCTTGAGTTATTTGTAAAAATAATAAAGGGGAGATAAAAATAAATAAGGGGAGTGAAACTTAACTGATATGGTGACTTTGAATGCTGACAGCAGATCTCTGGAACCCCTCAAAGCATCTAAAGAACTGAAGATTGACAAGCTGCTGTTGGCAAAGGAGCAAATGAGGAATCTTAATGAACATACCTAATACAGGTAGTCCTGGACTTACAATTGAGCCCCAAATTTCTGCTCCCAAGTGAGCTTTGCCCCATTTTAACTCTCACGGGGGAAGAAGGGAATGAAAAGGAGGAGGTTTTGGCAGGAAAAAGGAGGGGGGCAGTGGATAGAGAGAGAGGGCGAGAGGGATAGGTGGGTGTCTTTGGGGGCAAACCTGAGGGAGAAGGGAGAGAAGGGAAGTGGGGCCTCCTGGCTCACCTGGCCTCCACCCCACCAAGTGAGGGGGGGAAGCGACACATGAGGACGGGTTGAGGAAAGGGAGAGAAAGGAGTGGGGGGCGGGAAGGAGGGAAAAGTGTGTGAGGAAAGGTTGAGAAAGGAGGAGGAGGAAGGAGATGGAGAGAAAGGGAGGCAGGCAGGGGAATCACGGGAGGAGCAGAGGCAGTGGCAGGAGAGACCAGCAAGCAGGAGGGGTCGGGGGAGAGAGGAGAGAGCAAGAACTGGCTGAATAGCCATCTGACCCCCACCCAACCATGTGAGGGAGCTGAGTGGAGTGGCAGCCACAAGGAATGGACTGTACTAGGGGAAGGCGCCTGGATGGTTAGAAAAGAAGGCAAGGGGAATCTATCACATGACTCGGGGACCTGTAACCGTCATAAATATGAGTCAATAGCCAAGCAACTGAATCTTGATCAAGTAATCATGAGGATGCTGCAATGGTCATAAGTGTGAAACACTGTCATAAAGCACTTTTTAATGTCTATATAGATTAAAAATGATAAATGTTAAAATGCTTATTATTTGACTTCATATATGTCAAATTAAGACCCACTGATCTAGCCAAACCTACTATCAAAAGGGATGGGGATTATGGCCATGGTATCCCAAGGCATGTCAACAAACTCAAGATGGCAGCTAGCTCCACCTTTTCCCTATATGTAAATAAGGGGTGGGGCTTCCCTCCCTTAGGTCTTTGTGGACTCCCTCTAGGGTTGTTTCTGCGTTGCATCTCCCCACTTATGAGGAATATTTAAAAGAGATTTAGATGTGAATGTCCTCTAAATGAGGTCTCAGCCCTAAACCTGTTTAGTAGTAGTACTGTAGTTGCAGTCATATTTATTTATTTATTTATTTATTTATTTTTGTGATTTATATGCCGCCATATACAAATGAGATGGAAGTCAGATCCAGTGGGATCTAGTGGTTAAGGCTCCAGACTAGGAAGAGGAAGACTGAGTTCAAGTCCTCCCTTAGCCATGAAAGCCAGCTGGGTGACTTTGAGCCAGTCCTTCTCTCTCAGTCCAACCACCTCACAGGATTGTGGGGAAAATAGGAGGAGGAAGATGCGTTGGATATGTTTGCCACTTTGAGTTATTAGTAGAAAGAATAAAGGCCAGATACCCAATAAATACGTACCGTCAGGGCCGGATTTTCCTATAGGCTAACTAGGCTTCAGCCTAGGGCCTCAAGATCAAGAGGGGCCTACACAGTGGTGGGATTCTGGGGGTTCTAGGGGGTTCGGCCAAACCCTTTGTTAAATTGCTGGCTCGCCCGCCCCTCGCCTCCCACCCGCGCGGCGCCAGCCTACCGTAGCCAGGGGTAGGCAATTGTGGCTCTTTTACAACCTGTGGCCTTCAACTTCCAGAATTCCTGAGACAGCTTGGCTGTCTCAGGAATTCTGGGAGTTGAAGGCCACAGGTTGTAAAAGAGCCACAATTGCCCACCCCTTCCCTAGCCTGAGTTCCGCTGCCTGGGATCCACATGGGCTGCCACGTGGTTCCCCACCGGCTCCGAACGCAAGAGAGCAGGATGGAGAAAGCAGCTTCCACACCTTCACTCACCCTCACTCTCTGCTCTGTTGGATCGCCGGCCGTTCGCTTACCTCGCCCACTCCCAATCTATTGCTGCCTCCGATGGCTAGAGGGAAAAAAAACTTCAAATTCTTGCCGCGGGGCTTCAAAGGGCTGCCCTAGAGCCAGTGGTGCAGCCGAACCCTTTGTTAAATTGCTGGCTTGCCCCGCCCCTCTGCACCACTATTTATTGCCAATAAATAGTGGTGGGCGAGGGGTGGGGGAGCCAGCAATTTAACAAAGGGTTCGGTTTTTTTTTTTGTAATTTTATTGGCTCACAGAGCTTCAGCATAGGCTAATTGGCTAATTGATTTGTCTCAGCTGTTTTGCTCTGGGCTCTTTTGCTTCCTGGCAAAGAGTGCTGATTTTTTTTCCCCTAGCTATGCTGAGAAACGAAACTGAAACTGCTTTGCTGTTGCTGCAAGGTTGGAAAATTAGGCAAGCAGAATTCTTTTCTTTTTCCTCACCAAAAAAGGTAGGTGCAAACAATGGGAAATTTAGGGAAAAAGAGGAGAGTTCAGGATTTTAAAACACAAAAGAAAAAAAGCTCTATTTAACTAGGGAATTGTAATAATTGAGATACTATTAATTGTATATTTCTGAAAGCAGAAATGGTTAAGTTGTGGTTTGGAGGAATATATGGGGGAAATTATTTGGTTTATTATTATTGGTAAATATAATTAATTGATTTGTAAGAAATTGGATTGCATGGAAATAATTGGAATATTCATGTTCATATTGATTAATATACAAAAAAGGTAGTTATATAACTAATTGATTTATATTAAAATGTTGAATTTATATTAAACAACTAATATTACATAATTAACCAATGTGAGGATGGATATAAAAATAGATGACAATGGAAAGGGGTATAATATAGAATAGAAGGGAAAAATTGAATTTGATTAAGATTAGAGATGAGGATGAAGGGTAATATTGGTTTTTTACAAAAATAGATGAGGAATAAATATGGTAAAAAGGAAATATAGAAATTGTAAATTTAATTGAAATGACTAAACACTGTTTAAATTTGTGAACCGGCCAAATACTCTGTTCAAAGAAAATACATTGTATGTTTGTATGTGTGTTTCTAATTATTGTTATTTATTCATATTTGTTCTCTTTTATTCTTTAAAGTTTAACAATTCATTCTTTATCTTAATATCTTTATATTTGTTTGGGGTTGGCTTTCTTCCCTTTCATCTTTTTTATTGTACAGCAATCTTTCTCCTCAAACCTTCCACCTCTCTCTTTTCTTTCCTTCTTACTCTCTCTTCCTCCCCCTCTTCTTCTCCTCCCTACTTCCTCTTCCTTTCTCCTTCTCCTCCTCTCTTCCTCCCTCTCTTACCCTCACTCCTACTCTAATATCCCTTCCCGTCCTTCATCCCTCTCTATTGCTGTATCCTTTTATGCATATGGACTACTCAGAGGGCTGAAAAAGTTATTTCTGACTGGTCCTCGCACTTTTGACCAGTCCTCGATCTTACGACTGTCTTCACATTTTATGTTTTTGCCCTATCTTGTCACCATGGTGAAGAGAAGCAGTTGTGAAATGAGTGACATGGTTGTTAAGAAAGCTGCACGGGCATAAATGTGAGGATAGTCATAAGTGTGAGGACCAGTCAAAAGTGCGAGGCCCAGTCAGAAATGACTTTTTTCAGCCCTCTGGGTAGTCCTTTTGTGCATATGGACTACTCAGAGGGCTGAAAAAGTTATTTTTGACTGGTCCTCGCACTTTTGACCACTCCTCGAACTTACGACTGTCCTCACATTTTACGTTTTTGCCCTATCTTGTCACCATGGTGAAGAGAAGCAGTTGTGAAATGAGTGACATGGTTGTTAAGAAAGCTGCACGGGCATAAATGTGAGGATGGTCATAAGTGTGAGGACCGGTCAAAAGTGTGAGGCCCAGTCAGAAATGACTTTTTTCAGCCCTCTGAGTAGTCCCTATGCACATAGCCACGCCCACCCGGTCACATGACAAGCTACCCATGTCTACACAGTCACGTGACCGGCTAGCCACGCCCACCCAGTCACATGATTGCCAAGCCGCACCCCCAACTAAGCCACGCCCACAGAACCTGTTGTTAAAAAAATTGAATCCCACCACTGGTGAAAGGGCCTCATAAGTGGAATAGCCTAGGGCCTCTTTTCATCTAAATCCGGCCCTGCATACCGTAGGTGTTAGGTAGGTAGATATTTAGATAGATATTTAGATATTTAGATAGGTAGGTAGGTAGGAAGGAAGGAAGGAAGGAAGGAAGGAAGGGCCAGTGGAGTCGGGGTTCTCCTTGCCCTCTTGATATGGCTGCTGGTCCACACTGGTTCCTCACTCAGGCACCTCTACTGGCCTGGATCATGTAGTATGGTGGTCAGTCTCTCAGCAGGCAGGTCAAGTGATGAGATGGTATTCATGTGGCTGGTAGCCCCCCCCACTCTCTTCCCCTCCCTCCCTCCCCCCTCCCCTCTCTTGAATTGCCTGCTGGCATCTCCTTCCACCCCCTCTGCTCCTTCGTGGATTCCTCTGCCTGCCCCACAGAAGCCTCTCCTATCCTATCCCCTTCGCTCCCTCAGGCTTGCCCCACAGAAGCCTCTCCTATCCTCCCTATTGCCATCACTCCCTCTCCTTTCCCTCCTTAAGCCGCCTTTCCTATCCTCTCAGGCCTCTTTTTCTCCAGGAATCCCTTCCTATCCTATCACAGGACTGTTGTGGGGAAAATAGGAGGAGGAAGATGTGTGGGATATGTTTGCCACCTTGAGTTATTAGTAGAGAGAATAAAGGCAGGATACAAAATTAACTTTGATATGGTGACTTTGAATGCTAACAGCAGCTCTCTGGAACATCTCAAAGCATCTAAACAGCTGAAGATTGAGAAGCTGCGGTTGGCAAAGGAGCAAATGAGTAATCCAAAAATACCTAATACAGGTTGTCCTTGATTTACAACCAATTGAGCCTCAAATTTCTGCTGCCAAGTGAGACTGCTGTTAATTGAGCGTTGCCCCATTTTAAGTGCCTCATGGCAGAAGAAAGGAATGAAAAGAGGTTTTGGCAGGAAAGAGGAGGAGAGCAGGGGAGAGAGAGGGTGAGAGGGATAGATAAATCTCTTTGGGGGGGAGAAGGGAAGTGGGGCCTCCCGGCTCATCTGGCCTCCACCCCACCAAGTGAGGGGGGATGAAGCAACACATGAATATAGGTTGAGAAAAGGGGGAGAAAAGTGAGGGAATGGATAAATGAGTATGGGGAAAGGTAGAGAAAAATGTGTATTGAAAGCCTGAGGAGGAAGGAGAAAGAGATGGAGAGAAAGGGAGGCAGGCAGGGGAATCAATGGAGGAGCAGAGGCAGTGGCAGGAGAGAGAGAGAGAGAGAACAGAGAGAGGAAGAAGGGCTGACCGGCATCTGGCCACCATCCCACCGTGTGACCCGCCAGCCGAGAGGAGACTGCAGAAGGGACCGCCTGGAAGGAGAAGACAGCAGAGTCCAGCTGAGCCGGGCAAGTGGAGGGGCCTGAGCAAAGGGACCAGAGTGGAGTGGCAGCCACAAGGAATGGAGGGTAGCAGGGGAAGGCGCCTGGATGGTTGGAAAAGAGGGCAAGGGGAATCCGGACTCCAGGGAAACGGGGGTAGCGTTATATGACCATCTTTCCTGTCACAGTTGTTAAGTGAAGCACTGCAGTTCTAAATTTAGTGACACAATTGCTGAATGTCTTGGGCTTCCCCGTTGACTGCTTGTCAGAAGGTCCCAAAGGGTGATCACGTGACTGGGAGACGTTGCAGCTGTCATAAATACGAGCCAATTGCCAAGCAAATGAATCTTGATGAGGTAATCATGGGGATGCTGCCATGGTCATGAGTGTGAAAATCTGTCATAAGGCATTTTTAATGTTTTATATACATGAGAAATGTTAAAACGCTTATTTATTTGACTTCACAGACTCCAAATTGAGAGCCACTTATCTGGCCCACAGAATCTCAAAGGGATGGGGATTACAGCAAAGGTATCCCAAGGCAGGTCAACAAAGTCAAGATGGCAGCCTGCCCCGCCTTTTCCCTATATGTAAATAAGAGGCGGGGCTTCCACGCCTAGGCCTTTGTTGACTCCCCCTAGTGGTGTTCTTGCTTTGCAACATCTTCCTTCCTTTCTCCCTCCCTTCCCCCCTCCCTCCCTCCCTCCCTTCCTCCCTCCCTCCCTCTCTCCCTCTCTCCCTCCCTTCCTCCCTCTCCCTTCCTTTCTCCCTCCCTTCCTTCCTCCCTCTCCCTCCCGCCCTTCCTCCCTCCCTCCCTTCCTTCCCCCCTCCCTTCTCAGAAAGATCTTCACCTGGTGCCAAAATGCCACTATGGGTGCCAATTGAGGCTCTCTGGAGAGCGCATTCCATACACGAAGTGCCACTCCCGAAAAGGCAAGATACAGGAGGGGGCTTGGGAATGTCTATATCAGCGGTCACCAACCTCTGGTGGTCCACGAGAAACTTTTGATGGTCCGTGGAGAAACCTCCGTCCTTTTGCCGTTGCGCCCTGTGGGAGGAGCTGCTCCGGGACGACCAATGGGCCAGTCCTGGGAGGGCGACTACTACAGCTCTGCAATCTGGGACCGGCCGTGGCGGGGCTGGGAACCTCTGCACCAACTTTGCAGGTGGGGCAATTCGCAAAAGGCGCGCAGCCCTCTCGGTCCGGAAGGAAATCGTGGCGCTGGTGCCGCGGCGGGGGAGGGGGCGGCGCAAAGGGGCCGAAGCTGCGGGAGCGAAGCGCTACGTGCACCTGCGCGGCATCCGCGTTCCGCCTCGGGATATTTGCGCCAGCCGGGGGGGCAACGCAGCCCTCGTCTCCTGCTGCTTGGGACGCGGAGCGGTAAACGGCGACTGGTCCGGGGAGCAGCCAGATTTTGCTCTCCATTGCAGACGCCAGATCGGCCCCCGCAAGCTCTCGTCTCTCGAGGAGCCCGGCCGAAGTTTCCCGCACCGCTTCAGCGAGCGCTCCTCGAGAGAGAGAGAGAGAGAGAGAGAGAGAATGAGACACAGAGAGAGAGGGAGAGGGAGAGAATCAGAATGAGAGAGAGAGAATCAAAGAGAATCAGAGAGAGAGAATCAGAATGAAAGAGAGTGGGGAGGGAGAGTGGGAGAGAGATGGGAGAGAGAGAGAGATGGGAGAGAGAGGGAGAGAGAGGGAATGAGAGAGAGAGAGAGAAAGAGAAAATCAGAATGAGAGAGTGATGTGTGAGAGAGAAAGAGAGAAAGAGGGAGGGAGGGAGAGGGAGAGAGAGGGGAGAGAAAGAGAAAGAGAAAAGGGGAGAGAGAGAGTGGGAGAGAGAGGGGAGAGAAACAGAAAGAGAAAAGGGGAGAGAGAGAGTGGGAGAGAGAGGGGAGAGAAAGAGAAAGAGAAAAGGGGAGAGAGAGAGTGGGAGAGAGAGGGGAGAGAAAGAGAAAGAGAAAAGGGGAGAGAGAGAGTGGGAGAGAGGGGAGAGAAAGAGAAAGAGAAAAGGGGAGAGAGAGAGTGGGAGAGAGAGGGGAGAGAAAGAGAAAGAGAAAAGGGGAGAGAGAGAGTGGGAGAGAGAGGGGAGAGAAAGAGAAAGAGAAAAGGGGAGAGAGAGAGTGGGAGAGAGAGGGGAGAGAGAGACGGAGAAAGAGAGAGGAGGGAGAGTGCCTGAAGGACCCCATCCCGTCACTGAGAGTCCAGGCGCTTCAGCAAGCGGTGCACTGGATTCGTATTAGTGGGACGCGGGATTTAAAATTGTGAACTTGGTGGTCCCTGAGGTCCAAAAGGTTGGGGATCCCTGGACTAGAAGACCTCCAAGGCACCTTCCAGCTCTATTCTGATTGATGATTGATTGATTGATTGATTGATGTCCCCTCCCCAGTCATGGCAACAGCACCATTATTAATAATTAAATTGTTTTCAGATTCAAAAAGGGGTGGGGGGGAAATGATGGGCTGTCTGCTAAAATAAAGCCAAGTCATGGCACACACTTGAAAGTAAATCAGGAAGCCTGTAATTGTGGAGTCTGTCTGGCAAGAACAAAGGCTGCTTATCCACAGGAAATATGCATGTGTAAAGCTTGTAACAATTCTGGGTAGTTAGAAAGCTTATACAAGTAACTAGAGTTAGGCAACTTGCAGACCTCAGCTAAAAGTTAGGAATAGAGATGGCCTGCAGCAAATCAAAGGGGCATTAGATAACTCCTGGGGCATTCATTAGCCAAGGCTTAGGAATAGGGACAGCTAGAGACCAATAGAACAAATTGTAGACTTATTACTAAAATGTTTATTAGATGATATTTCTTACTATCCCGCCTTGTCCCACCTTCTTCTTTAGTGAAAATGTATAAAGCTTTCTTCATCCTTTGTTCTGGGCTCTCTTGGCATTTTGGCCAGGAGCCCTTTTCCTTGGGGTACCCCAATAAAAAGCAATTAAAACCTGCACTTCGTGTCTGACATCCTTCATTGGCCTCGGCACCAGGCTCAGACCCCAATTGGGGACAACAATTAGTTAGGAACAGAATTGTTACCTAAGAGTGTCCATTAGTGTAAAAAAAAGGATGCTACAGCAAGATATAGAGAAATGTTTTCAGTGATTTTACTAGTAAGAATACAGATTTTAAAAAATTTGATAGGATTTTGCTATACAGTACTTCCCTTTAACACACTAGATGATAAAATGTTAAACTTCCTAGGTTGAAGGTTTTCCTGCAACATAAATATGGGATATTAAAAAGGGATTTAGATGTGAATGTTATGGAAAGTAGGTCTCTATAGTTTCCAGCCCTAAATCTGTTTAGTAGTACTATAGTAGCCTCAGTCATATTAGTGATTCCTTCCCTCCTCCCTTCCTCCCTCCGTCCTTCCCTCCCTCCCAACACAGAAAGGTTTTCACCTGGTGCCAAAATGAGGCCACTGTGGGTGCCAACTGGGGGTCTCTGGGGAGGACATTCCATAAATGAGGTGCCACCTCTGAAATGGCAAGATAAAGGAAGGGGCTTGGGAGTGTCCATGTCCCCTTGGGGAGCCCATTGTGACTAAGGAAGCCTCCCCCAAAAGCCCTTGAACAAAGACCCTATAACATGTTCTCCACCCACCAGATTCCTTCCCCCCCCCCATGGGTCCCCCTGTCCTAGGTTGGCCTGAGACTCCTAATGGCTCTTTCTATCCATCTTTTGCCTTAAGGGAGCTCATTGGTCAAACTTGAAGATTTCCATCCAGCAAATGATCCCATTCCACATTCTATATATTGCATATTCCACAAGGTAGTCTTTGCCCAATTTTAGAACTTTTACTGATCCATTTCCTGATTGGCTGGCTGGGAAAGGGACAGTCCAGGCAGGTCTTCCTCTGCCAGATATTCATATTAGAAGTTAGGGGAAGGATTATAATTTCTACATTCTCCTTTATCTGTGAGACATCCTATCGATTGCAGCATTGGCTTTGGGGTTTTATCAAGGGTTTCTCCCAGTTTCTGCCATGCCAACTTTACTCCATTCCGTTTCTGTCCCATAAATGTTTCATTCTTCCCATTTTTTAAAAAAGCGTTTTCCCTTTTAACAAGTGGCTGGCTGAATAATAATTGGTGGTGAATCAGCCCCATGGATGTTTCTTTCTCCCCAGGATTTTTCAATATCTTTCCCTCTAGCAGGATTCTTGGATCAGTAATTGACTGGGGGGTCCGTCCCAAAAATATTTGCTTCTCCCCAGATTTTAAAAAGCAGCACTTTTTCGTGCGGCTGTTGATAAAAATAGGATCGCCAACGTCCGATGAGGGATATGAAGGAGAAGGAAGACGGGAAGGAGGGGGAGGAGGAAGGAAGGAAGATGGAAGGAGGAAGAAGAAGAAGGATTATTATTTTGAAAACTCCCCCCCGCCCTTTGACGAGCTGATTGGGCCAATAATAATTGATCCATCCTGCGAATGTTTGCTTCTCTCCAGTTTGTTGTTTATAAAACACTTATTTCCCCTTTAAGAAGCCAGCGAAGCTGACCGCAAGAATAACAACAATTCATTTCGGTTTCCTGTCTGGGCAGAGCCCAAAGGCGGTCACCTGATTTGGAGGAAAAGATGCGAAACTAACTTTCTCTTTCTTTGTCCCGGCGGAGGAGGCGGCGATGGCGGCCGAAGCGTCCTTTCCCGTTTTGCTGGAAGAAGCCACCTGCTCCATCTGCCTGGACTTTTTCCAGGACCCCGTGCTCATCCCGGAGTGCGGCCACAACTTCTGCCGGGGCTGCCTGACCCGCAGTTGGGGGACGTCGGAATCGGAGGCTTCCTGCCCCCAATGCAGGCAGACCTTCGCGCCCCGCAGCCTCCTCCCCAACTGGCAGCTGGCGCGGGTGCTGGAAGGGGCCAGCCTATGCAGCAGCCGTCCGGGTGAGGAAGGAGGGAGTCTCTGCCCGAAGCACCGGGAGCCCCTCAAGCTCTTCTGTAAGGACCACGAGACCCTCATCTGCTTGGTCTGCTACCTATCCAAAGAGCACAGGGGCCACTCGGTGATCCCTGCGGAGGAGGCTTTCCAGGAATACCAGGTAGGAGTCAGCCAGGAGGAATCGCTGCGGACGTGCATCCAGATCCTTGGTCTTCCTGGCAACCCTTGGACCAATTTACTTTTTCTGTTGTCCACAAACTGGGTTTAGCCTGGCGCAGATGCGAATTAGAACCAGACTGGAGAGGCGGCTCAAGGGACTTTTAATGACCTACTTCAGCAAAAGGGTCTCAGCAGCTAAAGGAGCCAAGACCCCTGAACGATGTAAACATTCAAAATATAGGGTTCAGATTAAGGTTCCTTGACAGGAGTTTCTTTTGAGTTCTTGTCTTGGCCTACTTTATTCACATTCCTCATACATTGCGTATTTGTGCTAATAAGCTTTCTTATCAAAAGAGCTGGGTGTTTTACTATTATAATAAGCAAGAAGTTTCCAGAGTTGATGTCTATGTGTCCCCCCATTGGTTCCTGGTGTTATTACACTCCTCTGCAACTTTCTGCCTCGGCCATTCCTTTAACAAACTTCCCTAATTCCAGCCTGAGACCTTCACCTCCTGCTTTATCCTCTGTGGCTGCAATTTTTTTGAAGACTAGTTTACCATAGTCTTTGATTTACAACCGTTCGTTTACAAACGTGTTACTAAAAGTGAACAACTGCAGTGATTCACTTAACAACTGCAGCAAGACCTTGGAAATTTAAAAACAGAACAGGATTTAAAAAAACCAAGGAATAAAAATTGACTGGTGGCCATATTTGCAAATTAGGACAAAATATAAAAAAGACAGGGAACAATATGGTATACACAGAGAACAATTGGAATTGGATAAGATATTTTTAGGACCAAGAGAAAAAATGATCACAAAAATATATAATTTTCTGTTAAAATTTAAAATGGAAGAAGAAACCGTGAAGGAAACAATGATGAGCTGGGCAACAAATTTTGGCTATAACATTCATTTGGATCAATGGGATAAATTATGGGAGAGAAACTATAAACTAACAATGTCAGCTGCTTACAAGGAGAATATTTATAAGACGTTTTACCGATGGCACCTGCCACAAGCGAGATTGGTAAGGATGTTCTCAAAACAGGTCCCCGCATTGTTGGAGGTACAGCCATAGCCGAGGGACCTTCTACCATATGTGGTGGACCTGCCCTAAGATTAGGAAATTTTGGTGGAAGATAAAAAATGCCTGGAAGAGATAACTGGGTGGAAGATAGAAAGAAAACCGGAACTATTCCTCCTCGGTATTTAAGAAGGGAAAATGGAAAAAAAAATACAATATATCACATTACACATACTAACTGCGTGTAGACTTGCCATAACAGAAAATTGGAAACAACCGGATATCCCTTCCAGACCAATTTATAATTTAAAAAATTTATGACTGCGCAGAAATGGACAGATTATCTATGGAAATTAAGAAAAGGGAAGACCCCAAGTACTATTTAATTTGGAATAGATGGTATTCCTGGCTGGAGAGTAAATCTAAAATGTAAGCGATATTTTGTTACGAAACCGAATTGTGAATAGAAGATATTGTAACTTAGATAAGGATGTAAGTTAAGACAGATAGAAGTAGAATTTGTGTATGGAAGTTAATTAGGATAGAGATGCCGATGTAGAAAAGCTGTTACTAGTGCGTAGGTTTTGATTTGTTTCTTTTTGTTTGTTTGTTTTTGCTGTGTGTTATAGTTTTTTATTTTTTGTTCTTTTCTATTTTTTTTCTGTATATTTTAATCTTTGAAAATTTAATAAATATTATTTAAAAAAAAAACCAACTGCAGCAAGAACATCACTTAACTGTCTTGCTTAGCAATGGAAATTGCCTGTAGGGCGAAATAGGCTCCCTTTGCCAGCTCCCTTTCCACGTTTGCTCTAGAACGAAATTGTCATTCCTCCAAAGTCTTGACTGCAGACCCCGAAAAACACTCCTGCTGGATCAGGCCAAACGTTCATTTCTCAGTGATGCTTCTGGATGACTGCAACCAGGAGACTCAGGCAGCTCACTTTAGTGCCATTACAGGTAGTCCTCGACTTAAAACCATTCGTTTAGTGACTGTTCAAAGTTATGACGACAATGAAAAAAGTGACATAATGTTTTTCACCCTTATGATCATTGCAGCATTCTGTGGTCACTTGATCAAAATTTGGACGCTTGCCAACTGCCACCTATTTATGACGATTGCATATATCTTCTAACTGGGTCTTCCCTCCAATGTAATTCTTTACGGAAAAGAAACTCAAAACTTGTATTTTTCAGATCAAGGTGGAGGATTGCCTGAAGGCTCAGAAGGAGGAGAAGGAAAAAATAGCTACATACAAAGGAGACACAGAGCAAAGAGTGCAGGAGATGCTTGTAAGTATTGATCCAACGGTTAAGAGCTTCTGAGCTAATAGGATGGAAAACACCGTCTGCCATCTTTGATAATAGGTAGCCTGTGTTTTAGTACAAATTCTGACTTAAATGAAATTCAAGTTCATTTATTTATTTATTATTGTGATTTATATGCCGCCATTCTCTCGAAGGACTCAGGGTGGCTTACATACAGCAATCAACAATACAAATCACAGTGTTAATTTAAATTAAAATTAAAAACCCCATTAAAAACAATTTAAAATTATAGCATTGTACAACCCCACGATCAGATTATTGTTGGAACAGCCATGCCTTCAGTTCGCGGGGAAAGGAGAGGAGGTCAGGGACTATCCTGAGCTCGGTGGGCAGACCATTCCAGAGGATCAGTGCTCCAACAGAGAAAGCTCTCCCCCTGAGGGCCGCTAGCCGACATTGTTTGGCCGACGGCACCCTGAGGAGGCCTGCTCTGTGGGAGCGCACGGGACGGTGGGAGGAAGGCAGAAGATGGTCTCGTAAGTACCCCGGGCCTAAGCCATGTAGGTAAGCACCAGCACCTTGAAATGGATCCGGAGAGCAACCGGCAGCCAGTGCAGCTCACGCAGGAGAGGTGTAACACGGGAGTAATGAGGAGCCCCTGTAATTGCCTGCGTGGCCGCATTCTGGACTAGCTGGAGCCTCCGGATGCATCCCAAGGGCAGCCCCATGTAGAGGGCGTTATAGTAGTCCAACCAAGAAGTAACAAGGGCATGAGTGACTGTGGCGAGAGCATCTCGGTCTAGGAAACGGCGCAACTGGTGCACAAGACGCACTTGTGCAAAAGCCCCACTGGTTACGGCCGTCAGATGATCATCCAGGGACAGCCGAGAATCCAGGAGGACACCCAGATTGCGAACCCTGTTGGAGGAGGTAAGAATCTCCCCTCCGATCACTAAAGATGGTACCTCTAGATCCCGAGATGCCGGCATCCACAGCCACTCAGTCTTGGAAGGGTTGAGTCTGAGCCTGTTCCTTCCCATCCAAGCCCACACTGCCTCCAGGCAACAGGACATCATGGAAAGGGCATCCCCAAGGTGGCTCGGGGTGGAGATATAAAGCTGGGTATCATCCGCATATTGGTGATACCTCACCCCAAAACCACGAATGATCTCACCCAGCGGCTTCATATAGATGTTAAAAGCAGGGGGGAGAGAACTGATCCCTGAGGCACCCCAGAAGTGAGGGGCCTCTGGGAGGATCTCTGACCCCCCGCCGATACAAACTGCGAGCGGCCCGAGAGGTAGGAGGAGAACCACTGCAACACAGTGCCTCCTATCCCCAACCCCCCGAGTCGCTGCAGTAGGATACCATGGTCGATGGTGTCAAAAGCCGCTGAGAGGTCAAGAAGGACCAGGATGGAGGAACAACCCCATCACGGGCCCGCCAGAGATCATTCACTAGGGTGACCAATGCCGTTTCCGTGCTGTGCCTGTGCCTGAAACCAGATTGGTAAGGGTCCAGGTAGTCTGTTTCCTCCAGGAAATGAGGGAATTGCTGTGCCACCATAGTCTCAACAACCTTCGTTAAAAAGCGGAGGTTGCAGACTGGACAATAGTTGTTAAGGGAGTCCGGGCCCAGGTTGGGCTTCTTAAGGAGGGGTTGAACCACCGCCTCTTTGAGTGCAGCGGGGACAAATCCCTCCCTCAGCGAGACGTTAACAACAGCCTTGATCCAGTCTCCGGTCACCTCTGGCTGCAGAAACAAGCCAGGAGGGATACGGGTCCAATGCACATGTGGAGGTCCCCAGCCGACCCATAATCCTGTCCACTTCATCCAACGAAACAGGCTCAAACTCAACCCAGGACTAGGCCCGGTCTCCTCAGTGGACTCTGCTCAGTCAGAGTCCAACCTGGTCTGGATCTGAGCGATTTTATCTTCCAAAAACTGTGCAAAATCCTCAGCTCGGCCCTGAAAGGGGTCCTCCCTCGCTCCAAGGTTAAGGAGGGAGTGGGTCACCCTAAACAGGATGGCTGGGCGGTTTTCTGCAGATGCAATGAGAGCAGTGAAATATTGTTGTTTTCCGCTTCCATCGCCACAAAATAAGACCTAATATAGGTTCTTAACTGTGTTTGGTCGTATTCAGATCAGGAGGACCTCCAACCACCCTCCAGGTGTCTTTTCCGATGCTTCATTTCCCTGAGCTCCGCAGTGAACCATGGAGCCGCCCAGGTTCTGCATCGAATCAGAGGCCGCATAGGCGCGATTTGATCCCAGGCCGCCACTAGGGCCTCGGAGGAATCGTGGGTTAAGGAGGCGGGAAATGATCCAAGCTCCATCCGGAACCTTTCGGGTTCCATCAGGCGCCTGGGGCGGAACCATCTCACTGGTTAAAGTTAAAGACGGTGTTAGAGCACAGAACGTGTTCTTAACCTGGGGACTAAGATGTCATCATTGGCTGAATGAGTCACAGTTGGGTTAAGTGCCCCTATCCCATGAGCTGTGTTTAATACAATGGGTTTGTTTTGTTTAATAAATTAATGCAAACCATATTTCATCCTATTGAAAAAATTGTGAACACAAACATTTTTCTGTCTCCTTTTTTGGAATCCCTGATTGCCAAGAAAATTTTCATGAGAGGTCATTAAACTAGAGCCTTTAAAAAAAAAAACCCTTTCCCCCTACGCTTTTTATTATCAAATGGGTTTTTTGTTTGCTTCGGATATTCTCCCACCTCACTTCTGGATTCTTCAAGGAATCTGTTTAATTATTGTAACAATTAAAATAAAAGTAAAAATAATTAAGTAAAACAATTAAAAATAAAATTATGACTTTTGCTTTTTCTCTTTCTTGTTCTAGGAGCTCATCAAAGAAGTGAAGAAAAATGTAGTGGCTGAATTCAGAGAGCTACGACTCTGGTTAGAAGGACAGGAGAAGCTTCTATTGACTCAAATGGAAGAAACGGAGAAGGATATTATGGCAAGAAAGGAGAAGGGTTTGGCCAAGCACATGGAGGAACTGGGCTCTCTTGACCATCTCATCCAGGAGATAGAAGAGAAGCTTCAGCAGCCAGCCAGCAAACTCTTACAGGTCAGTCAGGAAGTTGAGATCATAGAATCCTAGGGCTGGAAGGGACCTTGGAGGTCTTCTGGTCCAATCTTCTACCCAAGGCAGGAGACCTCATAACCATCCCCCAAAAATGGTTGTCCAAACTCTTATTGGAATCCTTCAGTGATGGAGCACCAAAACTCAGGGAGGCAGGCTGTTCCACTGATAAATACTTCTCACTGTCAGGAAATTCTTCCTTATTTTAGCTTGACCAAGTTCAAAATCCTTTTTCAACTCCTCATTTAGTAAACTTTTTGACTCTTTCTATGGAAAGGAAACTGGAAGGTATGAAGACTATAGGTAGTCCTTGACATATCAGCACACTTGGGCTCGAAATTTCTGTTGCTGAGGGAAACAATTGTTAAGTTAATTTTGCCCCATTTTACGACCTTTCTTGCCGCTGTTGTTAAGTGAATCTCTGCAGTGGTTATCTGTCCCCAACATTTCATTTACAATATATTTCTCTTTTTCATTTCAATCACTAAATTGTATTTTACCAATTTTTCCCATTATTTTTGGACATTTCTTGATCTCCCCCTTATTTTTCTTCTTCATTTTTCTTTTCCTCCAACCACTCATACCATCTATACCAAATTTTATAGTATTCTGTATCCTCTTTTTCTGCAAGAGCCTTAAGTGTGAAAAATGATCATAAATAATTTTTTTCAGTGCCGTGGTAACTTTGAACGGTCACTAAATGAACTGTTTGGTCAAGGACTACCTGTAATGGCTAATATTAGGGATGCATAATGTAATTCAGAAAAAGCAGGAATTCAAAGTTCTGGTCAATTGTCTATATATTCTTCACAATTTTAGGAATGCCTGCTTAGGGTTCCTATCCCATATTGGGGGATGTGGTGGTGGGTGTTCTTTGGAGGGTCTTCCCCTCCCCTTAATCTCCAGGCCAAGGAGAAACCCAACACTGATCTCCTTCTTCAAAGTATTATAATCATCTGGATTTTCCAAAGTGACTTGATTTTGGAAGCATAAATGCAGGGGTTTTTTTATCCTATTGATGCACTATTTTGTTTTTCAAATAGTCTTTTCTTTTTGCTATCATGTTTTATATATAAATATATATTTTCTGTAATTGTGTTGGATTCAATCTGGGTCTAATTTTTCTTAGACAAGAAAGTAAAAACAATACCACTCTAAAAAAGGGGGTGGGGGAAGAGCAATGGATTTTTTTAAAACAAATTGAAGTATTTTGTATGTCTGTTAGTGTCTGGTTGTCCAGAGGTTTCACTCATGTATTTTGTGACTGTAAGAATTTAATTTTCTGCCTAGTAAATGGCTCCTTTCAGTGCTTCCTCTCTTTATTTTTTAGGACATTGGAAGCATCTTGAAGAAGTAAGTAAATCCACCCTTTTCTTTACAGACTCAGTGATCAGCAGCTCTGCCAGCAGTTTTCCTATTTTGGAAAGGTTTTTCTTTATTTCACAGTATTTTATTGTAAAGACAACGTACTGTATTTCAGGGCTTTTTAGACCTTTCCTCAGACAACCTCAACACAATATAATTAGCAATATTTAATCCTCCCCAGCCCCTCCCCGCCACAGCCCTCCTCCTTCCTGGGCAGCACATCACTGGTGGCAGAAGCCAGCCAGGCATGCTGCCCCCCCAGCCCCTCCCCCCCATCCGCGGCAGGCCACCTGCAACTTACCAAAAGCTAGGAAGGCAACGGCAGTCAAGCGGGCGAGGAGCGGAGCAGCTGGGCCTGGGCCGAGTGGTTTGGGCAAGCAGCGACCGATAGCAATCAAAGAGAGCAATAAGAGCATCCAAGAGTTCAGCCCCACACGCGTGGTAAGAGGAGCTGCCCAGTGGCATGCGTGCCCCGGGAAACAAACTTTCAGTTTCTGATGCACACATGTGCACTGGCCAGCTAGTCTGATGATCTGAGCTTTGGGTTGTGAACCCGGAAGAGGAATGGCCGATGCTGCGCGTGCCATAGGTTTGCCATCACGGACTTACATATCACGTCTGATTTAAAAAGTGGTACAGTTGCAGGGGGGAGCCCAACTCCAGCACTCCCTGCCACCCCCCTTGCCTCTTAGCACCCCCTAAGTCATCCTGCCCACTTTGGGAACCACTGGTTTAATCCATCAAGATCAGTTTGAATTTTATATCCATCTTCTTTTTGATTACCTACCTCACCCATATTAGCCATCAGTCATTTGGTCAGATACAATCCTTTCAGTGTATAAGAAATTATGAGCTGGGATAGCCATAACAACAAGTCAGCCAATGGGAACTGTTTGGTGACTAACAAACAGGATCTATTTTGAGCCATGGGAGATGGCTCGGAGCCTGGGCGGGGCTTAGCTTGGCTGATCTGTATATACATAAGAGTTTGTCCTTGCAATATAGCTTCTGTGTTTCTGAGTTCTGGTTATTCTGGTCCTGCCTTCCACTGCATGGGTATTGTATACATGCATCATGCTCTATATTATTGTATATAAAGAAGTTTCTTGTATAAATGAATCCTGCTGAATTATTTACTTGTGTGCTGGTTGGATTGCTGCAAACTCTGACAAATCCATTGTTTTCGCCAAGAGATTCACAAGAATTTTGAAGAGTACGGAGCCCAAAACTGGAACTTAGTTGCCTCTACTAGATCTCTTGTTTAAGTTGATGAAGGTAGATGAGTGCAATTCTGGATCAGGATTCACTGAGTTGCCATGGTGCCCATATTTGAATAGCTAGCCAGAGAATTGACTGAAGCCTGGGAAACAGGGCCCTTGTCAGTCAACAGGAGTGCTGATTTCCCACCATCTTATCAG
Organism: Arizona elegans; assembly: GCA_022577455.1. Lineage (NCBI taxonomy): Eukaryota > Metazoa > Chordata > Lepidosauria > Squamata > Colubridae > Arizona > Arizona elegans. The sequence continues at coordinate 153,966,705 of JAKOOJ010000003.1, forward strand.
GTACTTAGGATCTGAGGACAGGGCAACACAAGAAAACAACTATCAATGACTTTATTTATTTATTTTTTATTTTATTTTATCTTGAATTTATAATACCGCACCTTCTCCCGAGGGACTCAGGGCAGTGTACAGCCTGATAAAAACATACAATATAAACATTAAAAACAGTTAAAAGGATATATATTAATTTGGCCCCAATTTAAGATAACAGACCAATTAAAAATTTAAAAAATATTAAAAAATATGTTAAGCCAGCCCAGCTTGCTGAAAAAAGAAAGTTTTAAGGGCACGGCGGAAGGCACCGAGGTCTTGGATCCTCCTTATCTCCGGGGGGCAGCTGATTCCAGAGGGTAGGTGCCCCCACAGAGAAGGCCCTCCCCCTGGGGGTCCCCAGCCTACATTGTTTGGCTGATGGCACCCCGAGGAGGCCCCCTCTGTGGGAGGGCACAAGTCGGTGGGAGGTCGGTAGCAGCAGGTGGTCTCGAAGATAACTGGGTCCTATGCCATGGAGCGTTTTAAAGGTGGCAACCAACACCTTGAAGCGCACCCGGAAGACCACTGGGAGCCAGTGCAGCTTATGCAGGAGAGGTGTTATGTGGGAGCGCCAAGCGGCTCCTGTAATTACCCGCGCGGCCGCATTCTGGACCAGTTGGAGCCTCCGGGTGCTCCTCAAAGGGAGCCCCATGTAGAGAGCGTTGCAGTAGTCCAGGCGCGAGGTGACGAGGGCATGAGTGAGTGTGCACAGGGAATCCCGATCAAGAAAGGGCCGCAATTGGCGAATCAGGCAAACCTGACAGAAGGTCCCCCTGGCTACAGCCGTCACATGTTCCTCCAAGGACAGCTGCGAATCCAGGAGGACTCCCAGATTGCGCGCCCTCTCTGTGGGGGCCAAAGACTTGTCCCCGATAGTCAGTGATGGAGTCAACTGACTATATCGGGATGCCGGGAGCCACAGCCACTCAGTCTTGGAAGGGTTGAGCTTGAGCCTGTTCCTCCCCATCCAGATCCGCACGGGACATCACTTCAAGGGCATCGTTGGGATGGCCTGGGGTGGAGATGTACAGCTGGGTATCATCAGCGTACTGATGGTACTTCACCCCAAAGCCACGGATGATCTCACCCAGCGGCTTCACATAAATGTTGAAGAGAAGGGGCAAGAGGACCGACCCCTGAGGCACTCCACAAATGAGAGGCCTCGAGGTCGACCTCTGCCCCCCTGCCAACACAAACTGCGACCGGTCTGAGAGAAAGGAGGAGAACCACCGTAACACGGTGCCCCCCATCCCCAACTCTTCCAACCGGTGCAGCATGATACCATGGTCGATGGAATCAAAAGCCGCTGAGAGGTCTAACAGGGCCAGAACAGAGTATCAACCCTTGTCCCGAGCCCTCCAGAGATCATCTACCAATGCGACCAATGCCATTTCCGTGCTGTGCCCAGACCTGAAACCCGACTGGAATGGATAAGATATGGTCCGTTGGCATGTAGCAAAGAGGGGGTTGAGGGGTTTTTTATTGGGTTTTTTAAGGAAAATTTTAAGGGGACCCGGGAGGAGGGGAGGGGGTTTTAGAGATGGACCTGGGGGGGGTCATATAGCCACTGGGTGAGATGATGTGTCGCTTGGGCGCAGTAGAGGGATCACGGAAGAAAATTGGTCTGGGGAACAACGAGATGTCGGGAAGGGCAGTGTAATTGAAATAGTGAGTGGGAGGGGCAGATATGATGGGCGCAGGTGACCACATCATGTTCCGGGGGTGCGCATACGCTGTCTACGAGCGATTGCACACTCCGGCCCCAATGCGCGACTCAGGTCCTGGGTTGCACACAGCCTCAGGCCCTGGGTCCGCGGCTGATGTTATATAATGCCAGGTCAGTTGTTAACAAAGCCCCCCTCATTTGTGATCTTATTTTGGAGGGGGATGCAGACCTGGAAGGTATTACAGAGACCTGGTTGGGCCATGACGGCTGGGTTCCCCTCGTTGAAATGTGCTCACCAGGTTTCTGTGCATTTCACCAGCCAAGGGCTTAGGGGAGGGGTGGGGGAGTGGCGGCGATTATTAGGGAAAGTCTTAGTCCGAGGGAGACCACTGTTCCTCAGATTGCCGGATGTGAGTCCCTCCTCGTGAAGTGGGGCCGTGGGAGGCAGATGGGTTTGCTGACTACATTCCTGGCTCCCTGCCATGTGGCGGCGACCCTGCCCGAGCTGCTCGACGTTATTGCCGGGGTGGCGGTTGATACCCCCAGACTTATTGTTATGGGGGATTTCAACCTGCCATCTGCAGGTGAGGCATCAGAAGTGGCTCGGGAGTTCATGGCTTCCATGGCAGCCATGGACCTGACCCAATTAGTTCAAGGCCCTACTCACACACGGTGACACACTCTGGACTTGATTTTTGTCTCTGGTCAGTGGTTGAATGATCTTGGTAGAGGGGACTTAGACATTAAACCGTTTTCATGGACAGATCATTCTCTTCTTCGCTTGGACTTTCCTGCTGTTTCCCCCCACCGCAGGGAGACGAACCGATTAAATGGTTCCGTCCCAGGCGCCTGATGGATCCCGAAAAGTTCCTGACGGAGCTTGGGCCATTTCCCGAGACCTTGGCACACGACTCGACTGAAGACCTGGTGGCTGCCTGGGAGAGGGTGGCCGCCTGGGAGAGGGCGGCCGCCGGGGCTTTGGACCGCGTCGTGCCTTTGCAGCCTCTGACCCGATGCCAACCTCGATTGGCTCCTTGGTTCTCCGAGGAGCTGAGAGAGATGAAGCGTCGGAAAAGATGCCTAGAGAGCATTTGGAGGACTAGTCAATCCGATTCCTACCGGACACTGGTGAGGTCTTATATCAAGACCTACCTAGTGGTGATAAAAGCGGCGAAATCTAACTATTTTTCCACTCTTATCGCATCTGCAGAGAATCGCCCAGCCGCTTTGTTTAGGGTGACCCACTCCCTTCTTCGGGGGGGAGTGCAGGAAGATCCCTTGCAGGGTCGAGCTGAGGATTTTGTGCAATTCCTGCATGATAAAGTTGCTCGGATTCGGGAAGGCTTGGACTCTGACTGGGTGAGTCCAGGGGAGGAGACGAGGGCAGGTCTTGAGAACATTATCTGGGAGGAATTTGATCCTGTGGCTCCCGAGGATGTGGACAGGGTTCTGGGTAGGATTAGTGCCGCCACATGTTTATTGGACCCGTGTCCCTCCTGGTTGGTACTGTCCTCCCAGGAGGTTACACGAGGCTGGCTCCAGGGGATCATAACTGCTTCTCTGAGTGAGGGTGCCTTTCCTGCTGCCTTGAAAGAGGCGGTGGTGAGGCCCCTCCTCAAGAAGCCTTCCCTGGACCCGGCTGAATTAGCCGACTACCGTCCGGTCTCCAACCTTCGTTTTGTGGCGAAGGTTGTTGAGAGTGTGATGGCACGACAACTGCCCGGGCACCTGTTTGAAGCTATCTATCTGAACCCGTACCAGTCGGGCTTCAGGCGGGGGTACAGCACAGAAACGGCATTGGTCATGTTGGTGGATGATCTCTGGAGGGCTCGGGACAGGGGCTGCTCCTCTGTCCTGGTCCTGTTAGATCTCTCAGCGGCTTTTGATACCATCGACCATGGTATCATGCTGCAGCGGTTGAGGGGGTTAGGAATAGGGGGCACCGTTTTGCGGTGGTTCTCCTCCTTCCTCTCTGACCGCTCGCAGTTCATGTTGACGGGCAGAGGTCGACTTTGAGGCGCCTTGCATGGGGAGTGCCGCAGGGGTCGGTCCTCTTGCCCCTTCTGTTCAACATTTATGTGAAGCTGCTGGGTGAGATCATCCGTGGTTTTGGGGTGAGAGTCCATCTGTATGCTGATGATACTCAGCTGTACATCTCCACCCCAGACCACCCCAACAATGCCCTTGATGTGATGTCTCACTGCCTGGAGGCCGTGCGGGTCTGGATGGGGAGAAATAGGCTCAGACTCAACCCCTCCAAGACCGAGTGGCTGTGGTTTCCGGCGTCGCGATATAGTCAGCTGGTACCATCGCTGACTATTGGGAGTGAGTCTTTACCCCCCACAGAGAGGGCTCGCAATCTGGGCATCCTCCTGGACGCACGGCTGTCTTTAGAAGAACATATGATGGCTGTGGCCAGGGGGGCTTTTTATCAGGTTCGCCTGATCCGCCAGTTGCGGCCCTTTCTGGACCGTGACACCTTGCGCACAGTCACTCACGCCCTTGTCACCTCCTGACTGGACTACTGCAGTGCTCTCTACATGGGGCTTCCCTTGAAAAGCACCCGGAGGCTCCAGGTGGTCCAGAATGCGGCCGCGCGGGTGGTTATGGGCGCAACTCGTTGTGCCCACGTGACACCCCTCCTGCGCAAGCTGCACTGGCTCCCAGTGGTCTTCTGGGTGCGATTCAAGGTGTTGGTTATCACCTTTAAAGTGCTCCATGGCATTGGACCTGGGTACCTTTGAGACCGTCTTCTGCCACCAGTAGCCTCCCACCGGCCAGTCCACTCCCACAGAGAGGGTTTCCTCAGGGTGCCATCGGCCAAATTATGTCGGCTGGCGACACCCAGGGGGAGGGCCTTCTTTGTGGGAGCCCCTGCCCTTTGGAATGAACTCCCCCCAGAAATACGTAAAATCTCTGATCTCCGTGTATTTCGCTGTGCCCTCAAAACCATGTTGTTCCGCCAGGCTGGGCTATCAATATAAAGATTTTAATTGGTTTTAAATTGGATTTTTAAATTCAGGGTTTTATAAATTGGGCCTATTATTTAATAATTTTAATTATTTTTAAATATTGTCTGTCTTTGTGTTTTTAATTAGGTTGTATACCGCCCTGAGTCCTTCGGGAGAAGGGCGGTATATAAATAAATAAATAAATAAATAATAAAAAATAAATAAATAAATAAATAAATAAATAAATAAATAAATAAATAAGATGTTTCCTCCAGGAATTGTGGCAACTGTCACACGACCACACTCTCAACAACCTTCGCTGCTCCCCCCTTCTGCATAAGATCGTGAATGAGGGGGGCCTTATTTACCACGGACCTGGCGTTGCACAGCATCAGCCGAAGGCCCAGATCCTGAGTATCTGTGCCACCTAGTATCCGAGAGGAGCCTTGGGGACCGGGGCGCGCAATTGCTCTCAAACAGCAAGTGCGCACCCCCGACACATGATGTGGTCTCCTGCCCCCGCCATAACTGCCCCACCCATCAACTGTGCTGATGGTACATCCCTCATTGGAATAGCCCTCCATCCCCTCCCCAATCCCTCGTTCTGCACCCTCCAAACCGCCAACCTGTGCCGGGCTCGGCTCCGACCTTAGTGGATTACCCCCCACTCCCATCCCCTTTGGTCGTCCTCCTGGTTCCCCTTAAAAAATTATTAAAAAGCTCCCTCCCAGAAACCTTTAAAATCTTATTTAAAAACTTCCCCAGAAAAGCACACAGGCCCTTCCTCGCGCCATGCCATCTCTCAGGATTCCAAAATCCGTCATTGAGATAGGCCCTCGATAAAGTGGAAGGCCAAACCTGCAAGAGTGGGGAATCTCGCAGGGCAAGGAGTTCAGACACTGAGTACATCGAATCATTAGGGGTGACAGTAGTCCATGGTCAGGAGACCACCATGATGTTATAGCACATGGGAAAAATTCCAGTCCATGGCTCAAGCAACCAGACTCCATAGCCCTCTCACAGCAGTGGAGGGGGAGGTACATGCCATTCAGCACCCGGAAATTTCTTGGCCCGACCGTCCTCTCACGAAGGCCGACCAGTAGAATTTTGATGGAAACCCAGTAGTGAAGGCAGCCATACACCGACTCCCGCCGGCCTTGAGTCCACAGATCCAGTTCCACATCTGGGTTAGGAGGCGTCAAGGAGCCCAATCCTCCAGCTCATGGACAGGATTTAGTTCGAAATTTAGTTCAGAAAGAGTCTTATACAGGCAGGACAATCAGAGATGGCTTGATGGAAATAGGGGAAGTAGGAATGACTCAGCAGGCCAGGATAAGCAGGGTAGCAATGACCATAATGAGGCCTATTAGAGCCTAAACTCGGTCAAAAAAGGAAGGAGGGAGGGGGAAATACAGACAACAGGTGTCAGTAGAGATTTTCCAGTCCCCTCGAATCCCTCAGAACTTTCAGTTAATAGTAATAGTGCTCCCCAGTTTTTCCCCCTCCAGCTCACCCTGGAGGTCTCCAGGTCCGTATTGGGGGGGGCCCTACTCCCAAGGGCCATGCACACATCAACCGCTCAGGAAAATCCAATGTTAGAGACTGCTGCCAAGAGTCCCACGCCATCTCGGTTAGGGTCTACAGGCCTGTGGGGAGCCGCCCTGGCACCAGCCGCCGTCCCCGCGACCGCTGTCGTGGCCGCCATCGCTGCCGCCGACACCATCGCCATTGGCCCTCCCGAGGTCATCTCCAGCTGCCCCTCGCCTCCACGAATCTTTCTTGAGGCATCCAGGTGCACGGGAAAACTCCACAGGGGGCCTCAACGCCACCATTGTCTGATGTCGCCGACCGCCGTCCCGCCAACCACCAGGCAGCTGCTGAACCAGCCACAGCCGTCCCGCAAGGCTGCGCCCACCGTTTTGCTGCAGTTTTTCTGTCTCCCGCTGTCTTTGCTGAACGCCATCCCCCTCAGAGCTGGGATAACCCGGAGAGCTGGCGAAGCTCTCAAAATGCTCCACAGACACTCCTTTACCCAGGCGGGGGGGGTGTAGATGATCAAACTGGCCCCCCTGAAGCCTCTTTGAACCAGGACATCACCCCGAAGATCGGAGCTCTAGCACTGGGGTGCCATCTTGGACATGTGCAGAAGAGCCTTGGTGGTACAGGGGTTTAAGGCACCCTGTTATTAAGCTGGTTATTAAGACCAGCTGCCTGCAATTACTGCAGGGTTCGAATCTCGCCAAGGCTCAAGGTTGACTCAGCCTTCCATCCTTTCTAAGGTGGGTGAAATGAGGACCCAGTTGTGGGGGCAATAAGCTGACTTTGTATAAATATACAAAAGGATGAAGGCTATTGCTGAGCACATTGTAAGCCGCCCTGAGTCTTCGGAGAAGGGCGGCATATAAATCAAATTTAAAAAAAAAAAAAAAAAAAGAAGGGAATGACTTAATAGCTGTCCATCAACACCCCACTTAACAACTAAAAGCCATACACAACCAGGCACCACATAAATACAAGGCATGGAACAGCCCAATGCACACATTCTGGAGAGAGTGTTCCAATATTTGAGGGTCTGTCACAGAGAGAAGGGGGTCAATCTGTTTTGCAAAGCACCTGAAGGCCAGGCAAGGAATAATGGATGGAAACTGATCAACGAGAGATTCAACTTAGAAATAAGGAGAAATTTTCTGACTGAGGACAATCAACCAATAAAACAGCTTCCCTCCAGAAGTAGTGGGAGCTTCATCACTGGAAGTTTTCAAGAAGAGGCCGGACTGCCACCTGTCAGAAACAAAGGGGGGTCTCCTGGTTGGGTGGTTGTGGGGGATGCTGGACTAGATGACCTACAAGGTCACTTCCAACTCTGTTATTCTGTTATTTTGTCTTGCCAGGTACCAGGCTAAGGAAACATATGAGAATCCGGTGGATTTACTTCTAGAACCGAAGTGGACAATCTGGGATTTCAGTGATATGACTGAGCTTCTGAAAAGGGCCATGAAAAAATTTAGAGGTAAAAAACAGCCACCAAGGTTTTACACTGGATGACATTTTGAGCATCCAAGAGAGATTCTGGGTCAGTGTCACATGGATCAAAGAGGGATCGATTTCAGGATCAGTGTCTCAGTTAGGATTGTAAATGGAGACTACCTGTAGTCTTCGTAGCCCAAATCAGTGGTGGGTTCCTACCGGTTCGCTCTGGATCATGCAAACTGGTAGTAGCGGTGGTGGGAGGCTCCGCCCATCCACCTGGACATCATCACAGACACTCTGCACACGCACACACATTGTGAACCGGTAGTGAAGGTAAGTGGAGCCCACCCCTGGCCCAAATCCATATGCCCTGATCACTGGGGAAGCAGAATAAGTTTCCACTAATATAATGGAATACATACAGGTAGTTCTTGACTTACGACCTCAGTTGAGCTGAAAATTTCTGTGGCTAAGCAAGGCAGTTGTTAAGTGAGCAGTGCCCCATTTTAGGAACATTTTTGCCATATTTATTCAGAAAATCACAGCACTTAAGTGAATCGTGGTTGATAAATGAATCTGGATTCATGCATTGATTTTGCGTGTCAGAAGCTCCCCAGGAAGGTTGAAGATGACAATCCCAGAATCATGGGATGCTGCAACCATTGTAAATACAAGCTGGTTCCCAAGTGCCCAAATTTTGATCACGGGACTGAGGAGGCTGCAACCGTCATAAGTGTGAGAACCGATCATAAAGCTCCTTTGTCAGTGCTGCTATAACGTCACTAAAAAAATAGTTGTAACTTGAGGACTACCTGTATATGGAATTTATTCATTTATTTTCATTATTTATTAGTCCAATTTATATGCCGCCCTTCTCCGTAGACTCAGGGCGGCTTACAGTGCATTATAGCAATAGCCTGCATACTTTTTTGTCTATACCTGCTTATTAGGGCTTTGCCCCCCCCACAAGCAGTGTTGCTCTATACAAAGTTGGCTTATTGCCCCCACAATCCGGGTCCTCAATTTATCTACCTCGAAAGGATGGAAGGCTGAGTCAACCTTGAGCCTGGTGAGATTTGAACTTGCACTAATTGTAGGCAGCTGGCAGCTAAGTGCTAGCACTTAATAGCACTTTAGTCCGCTGCACCACTGAGGTGCATATATAGTAGAATATATTTATACCTGATGGAATATATATAGCCACCAATGACATTCTGGCTTGTAGCTTTCTCTATTCCTTATTTCCTGATCTGAGGCCAAGGAAAGCAAACCAGGGAATCTGAGGGAGGCCCTTCTGTTGCTCCAATTCCAGGGATGAGATGCTGAATTCCTCCCTTTTCTTCCCCAGATACTCTGGAAAGTGGACTTCAACTACAGGAAGGTAAATATGAGTTATAGGAATTGGATTTCCTTGCTATTTTAAACTCTCATGCAGTAACGTGAAGAGAAACATAATAGATCAAAAAGAAAAATATAGGATTAATTACTATGTAAGACTATGATGATCCAGTAAACTTTAATGATTATATGATTTATGAACTATTACTTGCCATTTATATGTACAATATTAGCTAATGCAGTGGAGAAAAATTCCTTGTGTGACTGATCACATTTGGCAAATCAAGCGGTTGTTCTGTTCTGTTCTACTCCTCTACTCCTGCTCCGCTCCGTTCCATTTCGTTCTATACATACCATATTTTTTGGAGTGTAAGACGAACCTTTCCCCCCCTAAAAGAGGCTGAAAATTTGAGTGCAACTTATACTCTGTATGTAGCTTTTTGGAAGCTTTTTTCAGCCCCACCGAGGCACTAATGAAGCACTAGCAAGCAATCTTCCCAGCTTTGCCTGCTCCCTCAACTCCCTGAGTGAAGCGGTTTCCCTGCTTTGCTCCGACTCTCAGCTGTTCTTTAGAAGCTTTTTTCTGCCCTAACCAGGCACCAGCCGAGTGAAGCTTTGCCTGCTTTTCTCATTGCTGCTTCCTCTCAGCTGTGCCTTAGAAGCTGTTTTTTATCCCCAAGCAGGGGATAAAAAACCAGCAAACTAATGTGCTGAAGATGACCAGACTAAGGACGATAGCCAGATGAATACCCGGTAGGCAGATTTTTTTTTCCTATTTTCCTCCCCAAAAACTAAGCTGTGTCTTATACTCTGGTGCGTTTTATACTCTGAAAAATACGGTAATCTAAAAAACTGAAGCCAATCTTGGTGTAGAATGAAATACCTGGACAAATGGGAAAATATGACCTGGGAGTGAAAGGAATCTTGAATTCCTACCAAGCTAATAACATCCTCTTGATTTTACTGCCTGACTATAAGTTGGTGAGAGACCAGATCTTTGGGAGCAGAAATTAGGTCCTTTGGGTCAAAGCAAATAGCAAAGTTGGAGCATCAGGGTTGCCTCCACTCTGTGGGCCATCAGACTGATGAAAGCAGAGGTTTCCTGTATAAGATCCTCCCCTTTTGTACATCCCTGTGATACCCTGATGCTCGTAGAGAAAAAGATGGAGCCTCCTCACATCCCATCATGTGTCCTAAGTTACCTCTGGGGGATCCTTCTGACTTTTCCCAGTTCAGAATTGAGACATGGCAGCCTCTTGCTCTGCGTGATCTTCTGGAAGAGGTGGAGCGCTATGAAGGGTTTGAAGGACTTGGCCATTGTGAGACTTGTGGACTTCAGTTCCCAGAATTCCCCATCCAGGATGGCGAAGCTGGAAGGTAATCAGTAGAGTGTTGGCCACATGGGAGACTAGAGACTAGGGGAATTGACCAGTGGAGCCAAGAGACGAAGAGCTGAGGGGAGGAGCCAAAAGCTGTACAGGTAGTCAACGTATCCTGAAGGTGTGCAGCTTAGTGGCAGATGGAGGGGAGACAGATGGACTGGAAGATGGCGAAGGCAACCTAAGTGAATGGAAGGAGAAGGCCAGAGGAGCGCTGAACAGGCCGGCAGTTAACAGAGGTTGGGACTAAGACAGTGGGAGAGCCCGAGTGCTTGGAGAAAAGGGAGCAGAGGGACCTGGACTATAGCAGCCCCATCAGCCATTGGAATTCTGTTAGCTGAAGTCTACAAGTCTTACAGTTGCCAAAGTTGGAGGACTCTTGACCAGGCAATGCTTAGGTGTTGTTTAAGAAAATAATGAGTCTTCCAGTCCTGGGGGGGTGTTTGGAAGCTGAACTCCATTCACACAAGAGGGTTAAACTCTTGGGGGTGAAGACACAAACCAGGCCTGCAGCTGAAGCTCTTGTTTTTTTCTTTCCTTCCCTTCCCTTCTCCCTTACAGAGAATGTAACTCTGGAGCCAGACACAGCCCATCTTGGCCACCTTGAAATCTCGGAAGATCGGAAAAGTGTCAAAGTAGTTAAAGGAGAATATTCTTTATATATGCCTTGTGTCCTTGGCTGTCAGAAGTTCTCAACAGGGAGACATTTCTGGGAAGTAATTGTAGGAGATACAGGAATATGGACTGTAGGGGTTGCCAGCAAGCCAATGAATGTAAGAAATGATGAGCAGACCATGTTCTGGGAGTTTCAGAAATGGAGATTTGGATACACAGCTGAATCGCCATCAAAATGCAGGGGTATGCAAGGCCATATCTCCGTCAAAATTCTCTGAGCTGGTCCTGACTGAGGAGCCCACGAGGATCCGCATCTCTCTCAACTGCGAAGGGGGACAAGTGAGCTTTTTTGATGCCAGCACAGCAGCTCTGCTCCATACATTCTCAGACACTTCCTTGGTTGGAGAGACCCTTCTGCCCTATTTCTGTTTGGATGGGGGCACCCGCATGACACTCCCCTAAAAGAAGAGATAACCATAAACAAAAATCCCTATTTGCCAAGCAGGGATCTCTGAAAGCCTTTAAAGCAGAGATTCCTTAGCTTTTTGCTACTTCAGCTTCCTTTATTGTTCTATGCCACCCTGGTCAGTCAATCAGTCATTATAAAGGAATAACCTGATCAGCATTTCTATTTGTCTGGATAAAAAAAAAAGGAGGAGCTTTATTGGCTTTAGCATCATGTGTTCAGGTGTATCAGTATTAAATATGCCTTACAGATAAGCCTGTCAGTCGTGATTTTATATGTCTGTCACAGCTCTTCATCCCATTTATGGATCATGCTTGTTTGTTTCATGTTAGTTGCAATCAATGATTGTGTAGGTGTCCATAAGTCCATATATTCTATAATCATCCCCTTCTTTTTTTATTTCCTTCCCCCTTTTTTCCTCCAGTTTCCTGTTAACACATAATTGTCATAATCCAAGGAACCCTAGCAGGGCTTCAGCAAGTATTACACTTGACATAAGCTTTATAGCCTCACAGGTATAGGAGGAGAAAGATGTGTTGGATATGTTTGCCACCTTGAGTTATTTGTAAAAATAATAAAGGTGAGATACAAATAATAATAAGGGGAGTGAAAGTTAACTCTGATATGGTGACTTTGAATGCTGACAGCAGATCTCTGGAACCCCTCAAAGCATCTAAAGAACTGAAGATTGACAAGCTGCTGTTGGCAAAGGAGCAAATGAGGAATCCTAATGAACATACCTAATACAGGTAGTCCTGGACTTACAATTGAGCCCCAAATTTCTGCTCCCAAGTGAGACAGCTGTTAAGTGAGCTTTGCCCCATTTTAACTATCACGGGGGAAGAAGGGAATGAAAAGGAGGAGGTTTTGGCAGGAAAAAGGAGGGGGGCAGTGGATAGAGAGAGAGGGCGAGAGGGATAGGTGGGTGTCTTTGGGGGCAAACCTGAGGGAGAAGGGAGAGAAGGGAAGTGGGGCCTCCTGGCTCACCTGGCCTCCACCCCACCAAGTGAGGGGGGGAAGCGACACATGAGGACGGGTTGAGGAAAGGGAGAGAAAGGAGTGGGGGGCGGGAAGGAGGGAAAAGTGTGTGAAGAAAGGTTGAGAAAGGAGGAGGAGGAAGGAGATGGAGAGAAAGGGAGGCAGGCAGGGGAATCACGGGAGGAGCAGAGGCAGTGGCAGGAGAGACCAGCAAGCAGGAGGGGGTGGGGGAGAGAGGAGAGAGAGCAAGAACTGGCTGAATAGCCATCTGACCCCCACCCAACCATGTGAGGGAGCTGAGTGGAGTGGCAGCCACAAGGAATGGACTGTACCAGGGGAAGGCGCCTGGATGGTTGGAAAAGAGGGCAGTGGGAACCCGGACCCCAGTGGCCCTTTCGGGGGTTGAAGTCAATCAACCAATCAGAAGAGACCCTATATATACCATTTGAAATCCACCAGTCATAAAGGGGCCGTGATTCCCCACCTCTCCATTAGCAGAATGTGTGGATCAATAATTGATGGGGGGAGGGGATCCCATGAATGTTGGCTTCTCCCCAATATTTTAAACTTGTTTACTCTCTTTAACAGGATCAATTGTAACTGATCGGGGTTCGTCCCAGGGATGTTTGCTCCTCTCCAGTTTTTGAAACAATTTTCCCTTTAACGAGCTGGTTGGGCTGAGAATAGCTGATCGGGGCTCCGTCCCTTGAATTTTTCTTCCTCCCCAATTTGTTCCTTTTAAAATACTGCAGTTCTTCTTTAAGAAGCCAGCGAAGATGCCCGCAAGACCAACAATTCATTTCGGTTTCCCGTCTGGGCAGAGCCCAAAGGCGGCCACCTGATTCGGAGGAAAAGAAGCAAAACTTCACTTTCTCTTTCTTTGTCCCGGCGGAGGAGGCGGCGATGGCGGCCGAAGCGCCCTTGCGGGATTTCTTGGCAGAAGCCGCCTGCTCCCTTTGCCGGGACTTTTTCCAGGACCCCCTGCTCATCCCCAAGTGCGGCCACAACTTCTGCCGGGGCTGCCTGACCCGCATTTGGGGGACGTCGGAATCGGAGGCTTCCTGCCCCCAGTGCGGACAGACCTTCGCGCCCCGCAGCGTCCTCCGCAACAGGCAGCTGGCACGGATGGCTGAAGTGGCCGGGCGATGCGGAGGTTCTTGGGGCGAGGAAGGAGGGAGCCTCTGCCCGAAGCCCCGGGAACCCCTCAAGTTCTTCTGTAAGGACCACCAGACCCTCATCTCCGTGGTCTGCGACCGATCCAGAGAGCACGAGGGCCACTCGGTGATCCCTGCGGAGGAGGCTTTCCCGGAATACCAGGTAGGAGTCAATGAGGAAGAATCGCTGGGGAGGGGCATCCAGTCTTTGGAACCGTTTATTTGCTTCCTCCTGCTTTATCCCACCTCTTATCTCCCTGTCTGCAATTTTTAAAAAACAGGTTGACATCCCTGTTGTCACTGATCAAAATTCAGATGCTTGTCAACTGTCGTATTATGTTGTCCTGGGCACTTGTGATCACTCTTTGCCAGCTCCTGATAAACAAAGTCAATAGAGAAGCCAGATTTGCTTAATAGCTGTGTGACCAACCTGACAACTGCAATGATTCACTTAAGAACATTCAGAAGGAAGGTTGTAAAATGAGACAAAACTTCACTTAACTGTCTTGCTTAGTAACAGAAATTGCCTGTATGAAGAAATAGGCTCCCTTTGCCAACTCCCTTTCCACATTTGCTCTAGAGTGAAATTGTCATGGAGTCATGGTCACATGATCAAAATTTGGACGTTTGCCAACTGCCATGTATTTATGATGATTGAATATACTGGGTCTTCTAACTGGGTCTTCCCTCCGATGTAATTCTTTACAGAAAACAAATTCAAAACTTATATTTTTCAGATCAAGGTGGAGAATTGCCTGAAGGCTCAGAAGGAGCAGAAAGAAAAAATAGCTACATACAAAGGAGACACAGAGCAAAGAGTGCAGGAGATGCTTGTAAGTATTGATCCAATGGTTAGGAGCTTCTGAGCTAATAGGAAGGAGAAGCCCATCCGCCATCTTTGATAATAGGCAGCCTGTTTGTAAGTACAAGTTCTGACTGAAATTAATTGAAAGTTAAAGACTGTGTAGGGCACAGAAGTTGTTCTTAACATGGGGACTAAGATGTCACCATTGGCTGAATGAGTCTCAGTTGGGTTAAGTGCCCCATCCCATGAGCTGTGTTTTATGCAACAGGTTTGGCTTGCTTAACCTAAAAAGAGGGGGTTGCGGGGTTTTTTAAAATTGTCTTTGTGTAAATATTTAGGGGGTTTGGGGACGGGGGAGGGGAGGGAGGGGTATAGGCCTGGCTCGTCACAGGGGCATAGAATGGGAGGCAGGGGCCGGGGTGTGGAGGAGCTCAGTGTTGATAGGAGGGAGGGCGATCCCATTAAGGCCGTAGGTGGGAGGGGCAGATATGGCAGGAGCAGGGGGCCACATCATGTGGTGGGGGCACGCACCCGCTGTCTTCAAGCGGTGGTGTGCCTCGGCCCTCAGAACTCTTCTTATTCCCTGGGCTGTCCAGAGTTGCGGAGCCCGGGTTTTAGGCTGATGCTGTGCAACGCTAGGTCCGTGGTTAATAAGGCCCCCCTCATTTGTGACCTTATTCAGGAGGGGGGCGCGGACCTAGCAGGTATTACAGAGACCTGGTTGGGCCAAGGGGGGGTTTCCCCTCGTAGAGATGTGCCTGCCAGGTTTCCGTGCATTTCATCAGCCAAGGGCTCAGGGCAGGGGTGGGTGGGTGGCGGTCGTTATAAAGGAAAGTCTTGATCTAAGGGAGGCCACTGTACCTCAGATAGCCGGATGTGAGTCTCTCCTGGTGAAGTGGGGCCATGGGATGCAGGTGGGCCTGCTGGCTCCCTGCCACGTGACACCGGCCCTGCCCGAGCTCCTCAACGTTATTGCCGGGGGTGGCGGTTGATACTCCCAGACTTTTGGTCATGGGGGATTTCAACCTGCCATCTGCCGGTGAGGCGTCTGGGTTGGCTCAGGAGTTTATGGCTTCCATGACAGCCATGGACCTGACACAACTAATTCATGGCCCTACTCACACGGGAGGACACACTCTGGACTTGGTTTTTGTCTCTGGTCAGTGGTTGAATGGCCTAGATGTTGGGGATATAGTTATTGAACCCCTGTCATGGTCGGACAATTCTCTCCTGAGGCTCGACTTTCTGACCGCCGCACCCCACTGCAGGGAGGTGGAACTGACCACGTGGTTCCGCCCCAGGCCCCTGATGGATCCTGATAGGTTCCAGGAGGAGCTTGGGCCAGTTCCTGAAACTCTGGCTCACGACTCAGCAGAAGACCTGATGGCCGCCTGGGATAGGACGGCCACCGGTGCTCTGGACCGAGTCGTGCCTTTGCGGCCTCTGACCTGGCCCCGAGCCTGCTCAGCTCCTCGGTTCTCTGAGGAGTTGAGGGAGATGAAGCACCGGAAACGACGCCTAGAGAGTGGTTGAAGGGCTAGTCGTTCCGAATCTGACCGAACACTAATTAGGTCTCATGTTAGGACCTATTTGGTGGCGATAAAAGCGGCAAAGTGTAATTACTTTTCCGCTCTTATTGCATCGGCAGATAACTGCCCAGCTGCCTTGTTTAGAGTGACCCGCTCCCTCCTACACCAGGGAACGCGGGAGGACCCCTTGCAAGGGCAGGCTGAGGATTTTGCACAGTATCTGCACGATAAAATAGCTCAGATTCGGGAAGGTCTGGACTCTGACTGAGTAGACTCCGGCGAGGTGACTGAGGTCGGCCTTGAGAATGTTATCTGGGAGGAGTTCGATCCTGTGACTCCTGAGGACATGGACAGGATTCTGGGGAGGTTAAATGCAACCACATGTTTATTGGACCCGTGTCCTTCCTGGTTGGTACTGGCCACACGGGAGGTTACACGAGGCTAGCTCCAGAGGATTATAAATGCTTCTTTGAGAGAGGGTTTCTTGCCTGCCGCCTTGAAAGAGGCGGTGGTGAGGCCCCTCCTCAAGAAGCCTTCTCTGGACCAGGCTGTTCTGGCAAATTACCGTCCGGTCTCCAACCTTCACTTCATTGCGAAGGTTGTTGAGAGTGTGGTTGCACGATAGCTCCCGCAGTACCTGGATGAAACCGTCTATCTAGATCCGTGCCAGTCCGGCTTCAGGCCTGGGTACAGCACGGAGCATTGGTGGATGATCTCTGGAGGGCTCGGGACAGGGGTTGTTCCTCTATTCTGGTCCTGTTAGACCTCTCAGCGGCTTTTGATACCATCGACCATGGTATCATGCTGCGTCGGCTGGAGGGATTAGGGGTGGGAGGCACCGTGCTGTGGTGGTTCTCCTCCTATCTCTCCGACCGGTCGCAGTCCGTGTTGGCAGGTAGGCAGAGGTCGACCTTGTTTGTGGGGTGCCGCAAGGGTCGGTCCTCTCGCCGCTCCTGTTCAACATTTATGTGAAGCCGCTGGGTGAGATCATCCGTGGTTTTGGGGTGCGTTGCCAACTGTACGCTGATGATACTCAGCTGTACATCTCCACCCCTGACCACCCCAATGATGCCCTCGAAGTGATGTCCCAATGCCTGGAGGCCGTGCGGGTCTGGATAGGGAGAAACAAGGCTTCGACTCAACCCTTCCAAGACCGAGTGGCTGTGGATGCCGGCGTCCCAATATAGCCAGCTGGTGCCATCGCTGGCTATTGGGGGTTAATCTCTGACCCACACAGAGGGGGATTGCAACTTGGGCATCCTCCTGGATACACGGCTGTCTTTGGAAGAGCATATCACGGCCGTGGCCAGGGGGGCTTTCTACCAAGTCTGCCTGATACGCCAGTTGCACCCCTTTCTGGATCGGGACTCCTTATGCACAGTCACCCATGCCCTCGTCACGTCTCACCTGGACTACTGTAACGCTCTCTACATGGGGCTCCCCTTGAGATGCACCTGGAGGCTCCAGCTGGTCCAGAACGCGGCCGCGCAGGTGATTATGGGAGCAACATGGCGCTCCCACGTAACATCTCTCCTGCGCGAGCTGCACTGGCTCCCGCTGGTCTTCTGGGTGCGCTTCAAGGTGTTGGTTGTTACCTTTAAAGTGCTCCATGGCATAGGGCCAGAGTATTTGCGAGACCGCCTGCTGCTACCGATAACCTCCCACCGGCCAATACGCTCACACAATACGCTCAGGGTGCTGTCAGCCAAGCAATGTCGGCTGGCGGACCCCAGGGGGAGAGCCTTCTCTGTGGGGGCACCCGCCCTGTGGAATGAGCTACCTCCTGGAATACGATTGATCCCGGACGTCCGTACTTTCCGTAAGGCCCTGAAGACTTATTTATTCCAACAAGCTGGCCTAGCTTAAATGGTTTTAATGGGAATTTTGTAAATTTTAGATTTGGGGTTTAAAATTGGGAATTTCTTCAGTTTTGTAGATTTGGGGTTTTAAATTGGGAAGCCGATGATTTAATTCATTTTTTGTCTCTTAACTTTTGTATTATATGTATTTTAACTTTGGCTGTTCACCGCCCTGAGTCCCTTTTGGGAGAAGGGCGGTATATAAACTCAAATAAACTTAAATTTAAGTTTAAACTTAATAAATTAATGCAAATCGTATTTTATCATTGAAAAAATTGTGAACACAAACATTTTTATGTCTACTTTTTTGAAATCCCTGACTGCTAAGAAAATTTTCATGAGAGATCATTTAAACTGGAGCCTTTTTTTTCTTTTTAGAAACTTTTCCCCCTTGCGTTTTTTAATGTCAAAAGGGTTTTTTTCTCCCTAGGAAATTCTCCCACCTCACTTTTGGATTCTTCAAGGAATCCATTTAATTATCATGACAAAATTAAAATTATTAAATAAAATAATTAAAATAAAATTATGCCATTTGCTTTTTCTCTTTCTTGTTCTAGGATCGCATTGACAAAGTGAAAAAAGGTGTAATGGCTGAATTCAGAGAGCTACACCTCTGGTTAGAAGCACAGGAGAAGCTTCTATTGACTAAAATGGAACAAACGGAGGAGGATATTATGGCAAGAAAGGAGAAGGGTTTGGCCAAGCACATGGAGGAACTGGGCTCTCTTGACCATCTCATCCAGGAGATAGAAGAGAAGCTTCAGCAGCCAGCCAGCAAACTCTTACAGGTCAGGTTGGATCATAGAGATCATAGAATCCTAGGGCTGGAAGGGACCTTGGAGGTCTTCTCTGCAGAAGGCAGAGTCCTTATTCCATCCGGAACAAATCTATTATTGGAAGCCTCCAGTGATGGATCACCCAGAACTCTGGGAGGGAAGCTGTTCCACTGATAAATACTTCTCACTGTCAGGAAATTCTTTTGTATTTTAGGTTGGATCTCTTTGTGCTGAGTTTTCACCCCGTGCCTCTTGTCCTGCCTTCAGGTGCTACGGAGACTAAATCGATGCCCTTTTCTCTATGACAGCCTTCCAAGTATTGGAAGATGGCTGTAGGGTTTCCCCTAAGCCTTCTCTTTCTTAGGCTGAGCCTACCGTGTCCTCTTTGCCATTCATTGTACAGTTTGGCCTCCAGAGCCCTTATCACCTTTATTGCTCCTCTCTGTTTCAGCATTTTTTTGGTATCATGGTGTACCAATGATGAAATGGAATAGCCTGCTTTACCCCCTCCACAGAATACTCTTTTTGACTCTTTCCTTCCCCCTCCCCAGAAATTTAATTGAAATTATAATAGTGAAAAGTACAAATGGAAATAAAGAAAATAGGGAAACGGAGAAGGATAAGAATGGGAAAGAAGTGTCAGATAAAGGGAAAACAAAACATTTTCAGCACAGTAAAATACAAAATAAAATTACAGCCTCAAGTTATTTTTTTATATTTTCTCATTATTAGCCATGTGTATAAAAACAGATTAGTCTGATAAGAAAAATCAAGTATCAAGAGTTCTTTTTTTTTCTATCTCAAGCAGAAAGTTTAGAAGCAGCTTCCAAGTAGAAGCAATGGGTCATATCTAATTAAAGCAGTCAATTTTGTCATTTTTTCTAGCTCCATCACTTTTTCCATCCCTCCTTCTGTTGTGGAGATGGATATATTTTTCCCTGTCTGCATGTAGGATTCTGGCTGCATTTGACCAAGTTCAAAATCTTTTTTTCAAGTCCTCATTTAGTAAACTTTTTGACTCTTTCTATGGAAAGGAATGGTCACTAAATGAACTATTTAGTCAAGGACTAACTGTAATGGCTTAAATTAGGGATCCATAATTTGATACAGAAAAAGCAGGCCATGGAATAAGCAGGAATTCAAACTACTGGTCACTGTCTCTATATTCTTCACAATTTGAGATTCCTATCCCCTATTGGAGGTTATGGTGGTGGGTGTTCTTTGTAGGGTCTCCCCCTCCCCTTAATCTCCAGGCGAGGAGAAACCCAACACTGATGTCTTTCTACAAAGTATTATAACCACCTGGATTTTCCAAAGGGCCTTGATTCTGGAAGCTTAAATGCAGGGTATTTTTTTATTCTATGGATGCACTATTTTGTTTTTCAATTTGTCTTTTCTTTTTGCTATTATGTGTTTTTTATATATATATATATATATATATATATATATATATATATATATATATATATATATATATATATATATATATTTGTTTTCTCAGATTTTCGCGGGTGTTTGTATGTAGGTCTTTGGTTATTCGGGTCTTCTCCCGCGGAGAAGACCCGAATAACCAAAGACCTACATATATATATATATATATATATATATATATTCTGTAATTGTGTTGAATTCAACCGGGGTATAATTTTTCTTAGGCAAAAAAGTAAAAACAATACCTCTCCAAAAGAGGTTGAACAGCTGAGGAAAAAAGAGCAATGGGATTTTTTTTCTTTGAAAAAATGGAAGTATTTTATATGTCTGTTAGTGTCTGGTTGTCCAGAGGTTTCACTCATTTGTTTTTGTAAATGTAAGAATTTAATTTTCTGCCTAGGAAATGGCTTTCAATGCTTTCTCTCTCTTTTTTTTAGGACATTGGAAGCATCTTGAAGAAGTAAGTAAATCTACCCTTTTCTTTACTGTCTCAGAGATCAGCAGCTCCTCCAAAAGTTTTCCTATTATGGAAAGTTCTGTTTGTATTTCGGAGTATTTTAATGTAAAGATTGCATACTGTATTTCAGGGCTTTTTAGACATTTCCTCAGATAACTTCAACACAATATAATTAGCAATATTGGATATGATCAATTATTGTTGGTTGCATAGTCAGCCAGATGTTTAGACTGAATTTGGCCATTTTACCTGCCTATTGAATCTTTCCCAAGAAGAGACAGATGTTTGATGGTTTTGAAGGTATCATTGTATGATGTAAACTGTTCCAAGTAATGCAACTATCATAAATACATGCCAGTTGCCAAGCACCTGAATTGTGATTACAGAGACATTGTGACAGACGTTATCTGCTATTTCATTGCATTACCTTTAAATTTAAAGTTAAGTTTACTTTGTGTCATTGCACCTCGTACATCGAAATTAAATGCCTTCTTCAGTGTACATTATACATAAGAAAACTATAAATAATAATAATAAAACAAAAACAAAAACATATCCTTCACATTCTACACAATTAAATTGAAAACCTGTGATACTGCATTAGTATTGCACTATACAGTAGAATTCAACATAGTTACCGCTCTGGGATAGAAGCTGTTTTTCAGCCTATTTGTCCTTGTTTTTATTTACTGTCTGCCAGATGGCAATAGTTAAAAAAAAGGGGTGCCCAGGATGAGATGGATCTTTAAGAACGTTTTGAACTTTCTTAAGGCAGCGGGAGCTATAAAGCTCTTCCAAGGAGGGGAGGGGGCAACCAATGATCCTCTGGGCAATGATCTTAACCCTCTGGAGCGCTGTCCTATCTGCCACGGTGCAATTGGCAAACCATACACAGGTGCAGTAAGTTAAGATACGCTCTATAGTGCAATGGTAGAAGGTCACCTGCAGTTTTTCATTCGGTTGTTTTTTCCTGAGTAGTCTCAAGTAGTATAATCTCTGCTGGGCCCTTTTGACCAGTGCTCCAATGTGAGCGTCCGAGGTCAGATCCTCTTTTATGATAACACCCAAAAAACTAAACCTGGCCACTTGCTCCACCTGGTCTCCATTGATAAGCGAGGGCTGGATATCTGATCTATTCCTTCTGTAGTCCACTATAAACTCCTTGGTCTTATTGGTGTTAAGGACCAAATTATTGTCTCCACACAGTGAAAGCAACTGGTCCATTTCATCTCAATAGGCAGACTCATCCCACCCCCTGGAGATGAGTCCTACCACTGTTGTATCATCTGCAAATTTAATAATAGTATTAGTGGCCTGAGTGAGAATGCAGTCATGTACATAAAGAGTATAGAGTAAGGGACTCGACATACAACCCTGTAGTTTACCAGTGTTAAGAATAAGGGCCGAGGAGGTGTGATTACCTAATCTGACCCTCTTGAGAGCAGCTAGACAGGAAATCCATAATCCAAAGGTAGATTGAATGAGAAAGTCCAAGGTCCTTAAGTTTAGATAGACACTAGTCTATGTGGAAGAATTGTGTTAAATGCAGAACTAAAATCCATCAAAATCAGTTTGAATGTTATATCCATCGTCTAATTACCTACGTCACCCATAGTAGTCATGTGTCATCAGTCATTTGGTAAGATACAATCCATTGTTTTGGCCAAGAGATTCACAAGAATTTTCAAGAGTAGGGAGCCCAAAAACTGAAACTTAGTGGCCTTTACTAGGTCTCTCCTTTAACTTGATGAAGGTGCAGTTCTGGATCAGGATCCACTGAGTTGCACATGGTGCCTATATTTGAATAGCTAGCCAGAGAAATGACTGAAGCCTGGGAAACAGGGCCCTTCTCAGTCAACAGGAGTGCTGATTTCCCACCAGTTTACCAGGTACTTAAGATCCGAGGATGGGGCAACAGAAGAAAATTTATTTTATTTTATTTTATTTTATTTCAAATTGATATACCGCACCTTCTCCCGAGGGACTCAGGGCGGTGTACAGCCAGATAAAAACATACAATACAAACATTAAAAAATAATATAAATGATATATATTAATTTGGCCCCAATTTAAGATAACAAACCAATTAAAAATTAAAAATATGTTAAAAAATATGTTAAGCCAGCCCGGCTTGCTGAAAAAAGAAAGTTTTAAGGGCACGGCGGAAGGCACCGAGGTCTTGGATTCTCCTTATCTCTGGGGGCAGCTGATTCCAGAGGGTAGGTGCCCCCACAGAGAAGGCCCTCCCCCTGGGGGTCGCCAGCCTACATTGTTTGGCTGATGGCACCCCGACGAGGCCCTCTCTGTGGGAGCGCACGGGTCGGTGGGAGGTCATCGGTAGCAGCAGGCGGTCTCGAAGTTAACTAGGTCCTATGCCATGGAGCGCTTTAAAGGTGGTAACCAACACCTTGAATCGCACTCGGAAGACCACTGGGAGCCAGTGCAGCTCATGCAGGAGTGGTGTTATGTGGGAGCGCCAGGCGCTTCTGGACCAGTTGGAGCCTCCGGGTGCTCCTCAAGGGGAGCCCCATGTAGAGAGCATTGCAGTAGTCCAGGTGCGAGGTGCCTGGACGAGGGCGTGAGTGACTCTGCACAGGGAATCCTGATCAAGAAAGGGCCGCAACTGGTGAATCAGGCGAACCTGACAGAAGGTCCCCCTGGCTACAGCTGTCAGATGTTCCTCCAAGGACAGCTGCATATCCAGGAGGACTCCCAGATTGCGTGCCCTCTCCACGGGGGCCAACGACTCACCCCCGATACTCAGTGATGGAGTCAACTGACTATATCGGGATGCCGGGAGCCACAGCCACTCAGTCTTGGAAGGGTTGAGCTAGAGCCTGTTCCACCCCATCCAGATCCGCACAGCCTCCAGGCACTGGGACATCACTTCAAGGGCATCATTGGGGTGGCCTGGGGTGGAGATGTAAAGCTGGGTGTCATCAGCGTACTGATGGTACTTCACCCCAAAGCCACGGATGATCTCACCCAGTGGCTTCACATAAATGTTGAAGAGAAGGGGTGAGAGGACCGACCCCTGAGGCACTCCACAAATGAGAGGCCTCGAGGTCGACCTCTGCCCCCCTGCCAACACGAACTGTGACCGGTCTGAGAGAAAGGAGGAGAACCACCATAACACGGTGCCCCCCATCCCCAACTCTTCCAACCGGTGCAGCATGATACCATGGTCGATGGTATCAAAAGCCGCTGAGAGGTCTAAGGGCCAGAACAGAGGAGCAACCCCTGTCCAGAGCCCTCCAGAGATCATCTACCAACGCGACCAATGCTGTTTCCGTGCTGTGCCCAGACCTGAAACCTGACTGGAACGGATCTAGATAAGATGTTTCCTCCAGGAATTGTGGAAACTGCACGCAGCCACCAGGTCCTCGGCCGAGTCATGTGCCAGATCCTCAGAAAGTGGCCCAAGCTCCATCTGGAACCTATCAGGATCCATCAGGCGCCTGGGGCAGACCCATCTTGTTGGCTCCGCCTCCCTGCAGCGGGGTGTAGGGGTTCGAAGGTCCAGGCGAATGAACGAATGGTCTGACCATGACAAGGGTTCCATGTCTATATCCCCTATAACAAGACAACTCAACCACTGGCCAGAGACAAAAATCAAGTCCAGAGTGTGACACACACCCCATGGGTGGGGCCATGAACTAACTGGGTCAGGTCCATGGCCGTCATGGAAGCCATGAACTCCTGAGCCATCTCAGACGTTTCACCAACAGATGGCAAGTTGAAATCACCCATGACCATAAGCCTGGGTGTATCAACTGCCACTGTGACAATCAATGAGTTAATAGCTGGCCATCAACACCCCACTTAACAACTAAAAGCCACACACAACCAGGCACCACATAAATATGATGCATAGTACAGCCCAGTTCATACATTCTGGAGAGAGAGAGAGAGAGAGAGAGAGGTTCCCTGAGGATGGGTTCCAGCACGAGTCCGAAAGCTCAGAAGGCAAAACCTCTGGTGACCAACTCAGATTGGATCCTGTAGCTAGCCACTCCTCAAGCACCATCTGATGGTTTAGAAAGCTTCTTCTATTGGCAGGTTAATAACAGTTGCAGGAACTGTGCATGGCTAATCTAGTGAAGAGAAGAACCAGGGGAGACATGATAACAGTCTTTATTTTATTTATTTTATTTATTTTATTAGTTTGATTTATATGCCGCCCTTATATGCAGTCCGGAGACTCAGGGTGGCTTACAATGCATTAAGCAATAGCCTTCATACTTTTGTATATACCTGCTTAGTAGGGCTTTTGCCCCCCCGCCCCCCCCCCAGCGGTGTTCTTTTTTATATACAGTCAGCTTATTGCCCCCACAATCCGGGTCCTCATTTTACCTACCTCGAAAGGATGGAAGGCTGAGTCAACCTTGAGCCTGGTGAGATTTGAACTCACAATAATTGCAGGCAGCTGGCAACTAAGTGCTACTTTAACAGCACTTAGTCCATTGCGCTACCAAGGCTCTTGTCTTCCAATATTTGAAAGGCTGCCACAGAAAGGAGGGAGTCAACCTGAAGGCCAGACAAGGAATAATGGATGGAAACTGATCAAGGAGGGATTCAACCTGGAAATAAGAGAAATAATTCTGACTGAGGAGAATGAACCACGGGAATAGCTTTGCCTTCAGATGTTGTGGGAGCTTCATCACTGGAAGCTTTCAAGAAGAGGCCGGACTGCCATCCGTCAGAAACGGTCTGGGGTCTCCTGCTTGGGGGTTGGTGGTGTGTGTGTTGGACTAGATGACCTACAAGGTCCCTTCCAACTCTGTTGTTCTGCTATTTTGTCTTGCCAGATACCAGGCAAAGGAAACATATGAAAATCCGGTGGATTTACTTCTAGAACCGAAGTGGACAATCTGGGATTACAGTGATATGACTGAGCTTCTGAAAAGGGCCATGAAAAAACTGAGAGGTAAAAAACAGCCACTGGGGTTTTACACTCAATGACATTTTGAGCATCCAAGAGAGATTCTGGGTCAGTGTCACATAGATCAAAGAGGGATCAATTTCAGGATCAGCGTCTCAGTTATAATTGTAAGACGAGGCTACCTATATTCTTTGTAGCCCAAACCCAAATGCCCTGATCACTGGGGAAGCAGAATACGTTTCCACTAAGTATAATGGAATATATGCAGGTAGTTCTTGACTTATGATCTCAGTTGAGCTGAAAATTTCTGTTGCTAAGCAAGGCAGTTGTTAAGTGATCTGTGCCCCAATTTACAAAATTTTGCATTGATTTTGCGTGTCAGAAGCTCCCCAGGAAGGTTGAAGAGGACAGTCCCAGAATCATGGGATGCTGCAACCATCGTAAATAAAAGCTGGTCCCCAAGTGCCCAAATTTTGATCACGGGACTGGGGAGGCTGCATCAGTTATAAGTGTGAGAACCGATCATAAAGCTCTTTTGTGAGTGCTGTTATAACTTCAATAAAAAAAAATAGTTGTAAATTGAGAACTACCTGTATATGGAATTTATTTATTGATTTTTATTATTTATTAGTCCAATTTATATGCCGCTCTTCTCTGTAGACTCAGGGCGGCTTACAATGCATTATAGTAATAGCCTGCATACTTTTTTGAATATACCTGCTTATTAGTGCTTCCCCCCCAAGCGATGTTGTTCTATACAAAGTTGGCTTATTGCCTCCACAATCCAGGTCCTCAATTTACCTACCTCGAAAGGATGGAAGGCTGAGTCAACCTTGAGCCTGGTGGGATTTGAACTTGCACTAATTGCAGGCAACTGGCAGCTAAGTGCTAGCACTTAATAGCACTTTAGTCCACTGCACCACTGAGGTGCATATATAGTAGAATATATTTATACCGGATGGAATATATATAGCCACCAATGACATACTGGCTTGTAGCTTTCCCTATTCCTTATTTCCTGATCTGAGGCCAAGGAAAGCAAACCAGGGAATCTGAGGGAGGCCCTTCTGTTGCTCCAATTCCAGGGATGAGATGCTGAATTCCTCCCTTTTCTTCCCCAGATACTCTGGAAAGTGGACTTCAAGTACAGGAAGGTAAATATGAGTTATAGGAATTGGATTTCCTTGCTATTTTAAGCTCTGATGCAGTAACGTGAAGAGAAACATAATAGATCAAAAAGAAAAATATAGGATTAATTACTATATAAGACTATGATGATCCAGTAAACTTTAATGATTATATGATTTATGAACTATTACTTGCCATTTATATGTACAATATTAGCTAATGCAGTGGAGAAAAATTCCTTGTGTGACTGATCACATTTGGCCAAATCAAGCTGTTCCGTTCCGTTCTGTTCTGTTCTGTTCTGTTCTACGCCTCTACTCCTGCTCTGCTCTGTTCCATTCTATATATACCATATTTTTTGGAATGTAAGACGAACCTTCCCCCCCTAAAAGAGGCTGAAAATTTGGGTGCAACTTATACTCCGTATGTAGCTTTTTGGAAGCTTTTTTCAGCCCCACCGAGGCACTAATGAAGCACTAGCAAGCAATCTTCCCAGCTTTGCCTGCTCCCTCAACTCCCTGAGTGAAGCGGTCTCCCTGCTTTGCTCCGACTCTCAGCTGTTCTTTAGAAGCTTTTTTCAGCCCTAACCAGGTACCAGCCGAGTGAAGCTTTGCCTGCTTTTCTCATTGCTGCTTCCTCTCAGCTATGCCTTAGAAGCTGTTTTTTATCCCCAAGCAGGGGATAAAAAACCAGCAAACTAATGTGCTGAAGCTGACCAGACTAAGGACGATAGCCAGATGAATACCTGGTAGGCAGATATTTCCCTCCCCCAAAACTAAGCTGTGTCTTATACTCCGGTGGGTCTTATACTCCGAAAAATACGGTAATCTAAAAATCTGAAGCCAATCTTGGTGTAGAATGAAATACCTGGACAAATGGGAAAATATGACCTGGGAGTGAAAGGAATCTTGAATTCCTACCAAGCTAATAACCTCCCCTTGATTTTACTGCCTGACTATAAGTTGGTGAGAGACCAGGTGTTTGGGAGCAGAAATTAGGTCCTTTGGGTCGAAGCAAATAACAAAGTTGGAGCATCAGGGTTGCCTCCACTCTGTGGGCCATCAGACTGGTGAAAGCAGAGGTTTCCTGTATAAGATCCTCCCCTTTTGTACATCCCTGTGATACCCTGATGCTCGTAGAGAAAAAGACGGAGCCTCCTCACATCCCATCATGTGTCCTAAGTTACCTCTGGGGGATCCTTCTGAACTTTACCAGTTCAGAATTGAAACATGGCAGCCTCTTGCTCTGCGTGATCTTCTGGAAGAGGTGGAGCGCTGTGAAGGGTTTGAAGGATTTGGCCATTGTGAGACTTGTGGACTTCAGTTCTCAGAATTCCCCATCCAGGACGGTGAAGCTGGATGGTAATCAGCAGAGTGTTGGCCACATGGGAGACTAGAGATTAGGGGAATTGACCAGTGGAGCCAAGAGACGAAGAGCTGAGGGGAGGAGCCAAAAGCTGTACAGGTAGTCAACGTATCTTGAAGGTGTGCAGCTTAGTGGCAGATGGAGGGGAGGCAGATGGACTGGAAGATGGCGAAGGCAACCTAAGTGAATGGAAGGAGAAGGCCAGAGGAGCGCTGAACAGGCCGGCAGTTAACAGAGGATGGGACTAAGACAGTGGGAGAGCCCGAGTGCTTGGAGAAAAGGGAGCAGAGGGACCTGGACAATAGCAGCCCCATCAGCCATTGGAATTCTGTTAGTTGAAGTCTACAAGTCTTACAGTTGCCAAAGTTGGAGGACTCTTGATGAGGCAATGCTGAAGTGTTGTTTAAAAAAACAATGAGTCTTCCAGTCCTGGGTGGGGGGGGGGGGGTGTTTGGAAGCAGAACTCCATTCACACAAGAGGGTTAAACTCTTGAGGGCGAAGACACAAACCAGGCCTGAAGCTGAAGCTCTTGTTTTTTTCCTTCCTTCCCTTCCCCCTTACAGTGAATGTAACTCTGGATCCAGACACAGCCCATCTTGACCGCCTTGAAATCTCTGAAGATCGAAAAAGTGTCAAAGGAGTTGAGCCAGTTAAAGGACAATGTTTTCTCCCAGACCCTGTGAGATTTGTATTTCAGCCTTGTGTCCTTGGCTGTCAGAAGTTCTCCACAGGAAGACATTTCTGGGAAGTTATGGTAGGAGATAGAAAAGGATGGGGTGTAGGGGTTGCCAGTAAGCCAATGAACTTAACAGATGTTGATGAGCAGACCATGTTCTGGGAGTTTCGGAAATGGGGAGGGAAATACTCAGCCATGTCTCCGTCAACACGCTCTGACCTGGTCCTGACTGAGGAGCCCACGAGGATCCGCATCTCTCTCAACTGCGAAGGGGGACAAGTGAGCTTTTTTGATGTCAGCACAGCAGCTCTGCTCCATACATTCTCAGACGCTTCCTTGGTTGGAGAGACCCTTTTTCCCTCTTTCTGTTTGTTCCAAGGCGCCTGCGTGACACTCCCCTAAAAGTGCTGACATCCATAGACAACTGTTTGGAAAAATCCCTATTTACTAAGCAGGGATCTCCGAAAGCCTTTAAAGCAGAGATTCCTTAGCTTTTTGCTACTTCAGCATTTTTTATTGTTCTATGCCACCCTGGTCAGTCAATCAGTCATTATAAAGGAATAACCTGATCAGTATTTCTATTTGTCTGGATAAAAAAAAAAGGAGGAGCTTTATCGACTTTAGCATCATGTGTTCAGGTGTATCAGTATTAAAGATACCTTACAGCTAAGCCTGTCAATCATGATTTTATATGTAAGTCACAGCTCTTCATCCCATTTATGGATCATGCTTGTTTGTTTCATGTTAGTTGCAATCAATGATTGTGTAGCTCAGTATACTTAACTCAGTATATTCTATAATCTTCCCCTTCTTTTTTTCTTTCCTTCCCCCGTTTTTACTCCGGTTTCCTTTTAAGACAGCGGTTCTCAACCTGGGAGTCACGACCCCTTTGGGAGTCGAACGGCCATTTCACAGGGGTCGCCAAAGCCCTCTCTCGGCCCCCCCCCCACGCCTTCACTCACCCTCACCCTCTGCCTCTGTTGGATTGCCCGGTCTCCGTTCGCTTACCACGCCCACTCCAAATCTATTGCTGCCTCCGGAGTCCCAGCTGATGGCTAGAGGGAAAAAAACTTTAAATTCTTGCCACGGGGCTTCAAAGAGCTAGCTGCAAAGAGGTAAATTCCTAGAGCAATTTTTTTTCCCCCTAGCTATGCTGAAAAAGCAACATTGAAAGTAAAGAAGGGTCTTTGTTGCAACGTGACAAAATGAGGCAGAGAGATTTCTTTTTCTTTTTCCTCACCAAAAAAGGTAGGTGCAAAACTGCAAACAATGCGAAATTTAGGGCAAAAGAGGAGGTTCAAGATTTTAAAACACAAAAGAAAAAAAGCTCTATTTAACTAGGGAATTGTAATAATTGAGATACTATTAATTGTATATTGTGTTGAAAGCAGAAATGGTTAAGTTGTGGTTTGGAGGAATATATGGGGGAAATTATTTGGTTTATTATTATTGGTAAATATAATTAATTGATTTGTAAGAAATTGGATTACATGGAAATAATTGGAATATTCATGTTCATATTGATTAATATACAAAAAAGATAGTTATATAACTAATTGATTTATATTAAAATGTTGAATTTGTATTAAACAACTGTATTACATTGAAGGGAAACAATAATAAGGATATAATAAATAATACTAGAATATGACATCCTGGTATACTAGATTCTGTAACCATTAGGTTTCTGTAATACATATATGCCTTTATATTTGTATCTCCTGTAACAAACATATTCTGTTATTAGGCCTGTAATGTATCTGGTATTTGTCAAAACATGTCCCTGCCATTTGACCTGAACCCATATCAATCTTCTCCCTGTTTTTTCTTGTGCCATCTAAGAGCATGGTACGTATCTCCAAGGCATAATTTACACCTCAGTCTTAATGTATGTTGATCTGGATAGACTCCTACTTTCCAGGGCCAGGGGGCCTAAGTGGCCAATTGAGTAAACAAAGAAATGCTCAAGATGACTAATTGGGAAGTTTCTATTCCCCCTTGCAGGGCAACAAGGAATGCACAGGCCTGGATTGGGAGGCCAGAGTTGGGTACTAAGCTGACGTCTCTGAGGGTATAAAAGGACGCCATACCTTCCCCAAGGTGTGGCTATCTCCTCGCATGCATTGTATCTGTATGTTCTGGATATAGTTCCACCCAGTATTTTGTTTTTGACCATAAATAAAATCTGGTTTTTTTGCAAGCCTCGTCTTGAGTCTCTCTCTTTGGCATTCTGGTGACTCAAGTGTATTTTGGGACCTTACATTTCTGGCGCCCGAAGTGGGACTTGAAGGCAAAGTTTCTTCAAGGTGGCTGCATTCAGCTTCCCACAAACTGAGCCGCTTTGAGGCTTGGTGGCCTTCATTAGAGGCCAATGGAAGAAACCAGCTTGGACCAGTACCGAAGTCAAGAGCGCTCCTGGAAAAATTTATCCAGTGACTTTGATCTGGTCATTTGCTGGCAGGCTCCCATTCTGCCTGCCCTGAACGCCTAACAAAGAGGCTTGCATTGTGGGGGTTATGGAACTGAGCTCTTCTGGGTGAGTAGAATTTTTTTATCTCTTGGGAAGAGGAGTGTTGCTTTGTGAGTGTGTGAATGAGACGAGGGAAATTCCTCAGAGGTTTGCCCTCGAAGCAATGTGCGGAGATCCAATCTGTGTTTCTGATTATCCGAGAGGAGATCAGCCAGAGACGATCGGGTAGTGGTGGCCTCTCTTATTCCATCTGAAGATCCCAGCAGCAGCTGTGCAACTTCACACTCTCCAGATTGTGTTGGTCCCGTGATTGTAACTGTATCACTGAATGTTATTGTTACTCTTGTTGTAATTGTGAACTTATACACACCTGTGGGGAATAATGGGACACTGTGCTTGTGTAAATGTGCAAAGGATTGCTCCCCATAGAAACTCTATTCCTATGTATATATCTATCCTACACTGGAGAATTGAGACATTGAATCAGGTCAATCTGACTTGAACACAGTAGTCCTAGGAGATAGTGATATCATTATCCCTGAAGATATAGAATGGTTCAATTCTATATTTGATTTAATGCAATGGTTCAATATTTGGGTCTAATTTTCTTATGCATAGGACTAATATGAGGAGAATATAATGCAATGATCAGTGTGAAAAATCATTTTACACGTAAGGGTGTTTTCTTTGCTTATTGTTACTTTTCAGTCTGGAATTAACCTGACACAACCTAGTAACCCATTTGCAAATATAACTAGACTGAGTGGGTTATGGATGGATGTGGTAACTCTTAATTGGCATGCTCCAGATGGCTTATATTGGATAAATGGAAAATTTGCCTATGTGCAATTGCCTAGCCAATGGTATGAAGCATGTGTATTAGGAACTGTGAAATCTATTTTTCTTCCTTTTTCTACTGACAATACAACAAGGGGAAAAACTGTGTATACCTATTTATGTGGATGTAGGCCACAGAAAGATGAGTGGCCTCCAGAAATAATAGTTCAGGTATATGGATCAGCCACCTGGCAGAAGATGGCACAGAAATCCCTTTATGCTGAATAGAATTGTAAGGTTACAGCCAATGATTGCAATGATACCTAATACAACTGCTAGTGCTTTAAATTTCTTAAACAGCACTCTCTGTTGAAAACAGCAATATCCCAGAATAGACTTGCTATACACTATTTGTTAGCAAAAGTAGGTGTGTATGGAAAAATTATTTCCACAAATTTTGTTTGCAAAATTGATGATTGTTAACCCTTGGAGGTTTCCTTCTTCTCCCTTGTCTCATTCCTTTAATTCAAAGAATAGTCACATGATTCCCGCGATAGAAAGCATTCCATCATTTAAATAAAAGTGTGGAATGAAGGGAAACAATAAGGATATAATAAATAATACTAGGATGAGATATACTGGCAGGGCCGGATTTTCCTATAGGATAACTAGGCTTCAGCCTAGGGCCTCAAGATCAAGAGGGGCCTACACAGTGGTGGGATTCTGGGGGTTCTAGGGGGTTCGGCCGAACCCTTTGTTAAATTGCTGGCTCGCCCGCCCCTCGCCTCCCACCCGTGCGGCGCCAGCCTACCGTAGCCAGGGGTGGGCAATTGTGGCTCTTTTACAACCTGTGGACTTCAACTTCCAGAATTCCTGAGACAGCTTGGCTATCTCAGGAACTCTGGGAGTTGAAGGCCACAGGTTGTAAAAGAGCCACAATTGCCCACCCCTTCCCTAGCCTGAGTTCCGCTGCCTGGCATCCACGTGGGTTGCCACGTGGTTCCCCACCGGCTCCGGACGCAAGAGAGCAGGATGGAGAAAGCAGCTTCCACGCCTTCACTCACCCTCACTCTCTGCTCTGTTGGATCGCCGGCCGTTCGCTTACCCCGCCCACTCCCCATCTATTGCTGCCTCCGATGGCTAGAGGAAAAAAAACTTCACATTCTTGCCGCGGGGCTTCAAAGGGCCGCCCTAGAGCCAGTGGTGCAGCCGAACCCTTTGTTAAATTGCTGGCTTGCCCTGGCTTGCCCCTCTGCACCACTATTTATTGCCAATGGCAGGGGAGCCAGCAATTTAACAAAGGGTTCGGTGTTTTTTTTGTAATTTTATTGGCCCCCGGAGCTTCAGCATAGGCTAATTAGCCCTTGCTTAGATCGGCTCCCGACCCCCAGCTGATTTGCTCTCAGCTGTTTTGCTCAGGGCTCTACTGCTTGCTTGGAAAGAGTGCAGATTTTTTTCCCCCTATCTATGCTTAAAAACGAAGGAGAAAGTAAAGCAGGCTGTTGGTTTTGCACGTTGGAAAATTAGGCAGGCAGATTTCTTTTCTTTTTCCTCACCAAAAAAGGTAGGTGCAAACAACGGGAAATTTAGGGAAAAAGAGGAGAGTTCAGGAGTTTAAAACACAAAAGAAAAAAAGCTCTATTTAACTAGGGAATTGTAATAATTGAGATACTATTAATTGTATATTTCTGAAAGCAGAAATGGTTAAGTTGTGGTTTGGAGGAATATATGAGGGAAATTATTTGGTTTATTATTATTGGTAAATATAATTAATGGATTTGTAAGAAATTGGATTGCATGGAAATAATTGGAATATTCATGTTCATATTGATTAATATACAAAAAAGGTAGTTATATAACTAATTGTTTTATATTAAAATGTTGAATTTATATTAAACAACTAATATTACCTAATTAACCAATGTGAGGATGGATATAAAAATAGATGACAATGGGAAGGGGTATAATATAGAAGGGAAAAATTGAATTTGATTAAGATTAGAGATGAGGATGAAGGGTAATATTAGTTTTTTTAAAAAATAGATGAGGAATAAATATGGCAAAAAGGAAATATAGAAATTGTAAATTTAATTGAAATGACTAAACACTGTTTAAATTTGTGAACCGGCCAAATACTCTGTTCAAAGAAAATACATTGTATGTTTGTATGTGTGTTTCTAATTATTGTTATTTATTCATATTTGTTCTCTTTTATTCTTTAAAGTTTAACAATTCATGCTTTATCTTAATATCTTCATATTTGTTTGGGGTTGGTTTTCTTCCCTTTCATCTTTTTTATTGTACAGCAATCTTTCTCCTCAAACCTACCACCTCTCTCTTTTCTTTCTTTCTTTCTTTCTCTTCCTCCCCCTCTTCTTCTCCTCCCTACTTCCTCTTCCTTTCTCCTTCTCATCTCTTCCTCCCTCTCTTACCCTCCCTCCTACTCTAATTTCCCTTCCCTTCCTTCATCCCTCTCTATTGCTGTATCCTTTTGTGCATATGGACTACTCAGAGGGCTGAAAAAGTTATTTCTGACTGGTCCTCGCACTTTTGACCAGTTCTCGAACTTATGACTGTCCTCACATTTTACGTTTTTGCCCTATCTTGTCACCATGGTGAAGAGAAGCAGTTGTGAAATGAGTGACATGGTTGTTAAGAAAGCTGCACGGGCATAAATGTGAGGATGGTCATAAGTGTGAGGACCGGTCAAAAGTGCGAGGCCCAGTCAGAAATGACCTTTTTCAGCCCTCTGAAAAAAGTCTATGCACATAGCCACGCCCACCCGGTCACATGATGAGCTACCCACGCCCACACAGTCACGTGACCAGCTAGCCATGCCCACCCAGTCACATGATTGCCAAGCCACACCCCTAGCTAAGCCACGCCCACAGAGACTGTTGTTAAAAAAATTGAATCCCACCACTGGTGAAAGGGCCTCATAAGTGGAATAGCCTAGGCCAGTGTTTCTCAACCTTGGTAGCTTGAAGATGGGTGGACTTCAACTCCCAGAATCAAGCTACCAAGGTTGAGAAACACTGGCCTAGGGCCTCTTTTCATCTAAATCCGGCCCTGGGCCTGAGCAAAGGGACCAGAGTGGAGTGGCAGCCACAAGGAATGGAGGGTAGCAGGGGAAGGCGCCTGGATGGTTGGAAAAGAAGGCAAGGGGAACCCGGACCCCAGGGAAAAGGGGGTAGCGTTATATCCCCATCTTTCCTGTCACAGTTGTTAAGTGAAGCACTGCAAATTTCCGTGGAGAAACCTCCGTCCTTTTGCCGTTGCGCCCTGTGGGAGGAGCTGCTCCGGGACGACCAATGGGCCAGTCCTGGGAGGGCGACTACTACAGCTCTGCAATCTGGGACCGGCCGTGGCGGGGCTGGGAACCTCTGCACCAACTTTGCAGGTGGGGCAATTCGCAAAAGGCGCGCAGCCCTCTCGGTCCGGAAGGAAATCGTGGCGCTGGTGCCGCGGCGGGGGAGGGGGCGGCGCAAAGGGGCCGAAGCTGCGGGAGCGAAGCGCTACGTGCACCTGCGCGGCATCCGCGTTCCGCCTCGGGATATTTGCGCCAGCCGGGGGGGGCAACGCAGCCCTCGTCTCCTGCTGCTTGGGACGCGGAGCGGTAAACGGCGACTGGTCCGGGGAGCAGCCAGATTTTGCTCTCCATTGCAGACGCCAGATCGGCCCCCGCAAGCTCTCGTCTCTCGAGGAGCCCGGCCGAAGTTTCCCGCACCGCTTCAGCGAGCGCTCCTCGAGAGAGAGAGAGAGAGAGAGAGAGAGAATGAGACACAGAGAGAGAGGGAGAGGGAGAGAATCAGAATGAGAGAGAGAGAATCAAAGAGAATCAGAGAGAGAGAATCAGAATGAAAGAGAGTGGGGAGGGAGAGTGGGAGAGAGATGGGAGAGAGAGAGAGATGGGAGAGAGAGGGAGAGAGAGGGAATGAGAGAGTGAGAGAGAAAGAGAGAATCAGAATGAGAGAATCATAATGAGAGAGAGAGATGTGAGAGAGAAAGAGAGGGAGAGAGAGAGAGATTGTGTGTGAGAGAGAAAGAGAGAGTGGGGAAAAGGGAGAGAGATATGTGAGAGAGAGAAAGAGGGAGGGAGAGAGAGAGAGTGGGAGAGGGGGGAGAGGGAGAGAAAGAGAGATGTGAGAGAGAGAAAGAGAGAGGAGGGAGACTGCCTGAACGGAGTCACTGGGAGTCCAGGTGCTTCAGCAAGCAGCGGGCTGGATTCGTATTAGTGGGACGCATTAGTGGGACGTATTACGTATTACATTAGTGGGACGTATTAGTGGGACGTATTAGTGGGACACGGGATTTAAAATTGTGAACTTGGTGGTCCCTGAGGTCCAAAAGGTTGGGGACCCCTGGACTAGAAGACCTCCAAGGCCCATTCTGGCTCTATTCTGATTGATGATTGATTGATTGATTGATTGATTGATGTCCCCTCCCCGGTCGTGGCAACAGCACCATTATTTCATTCCAGACGGAGAGGGATGCGCTCCTTTTTTGCGTCCTCTACCACTTGCAAAGTTGCGCATTGCACATGCCTGCCCAGGGCAGAGATTTCCAGCCCTGCCACAGCCAGTCCCATATTCCAGAGCTGTAGTAGTCACAGTCCCAGGACTGGCTCGTTGGTCGTCCCGGAGCAGGTCCTCCAACAGGGGCACCGGCAAAAGTACGAAGATTTCTCCACGGACCACCAAAAGTTTCTCTTGGACCACCACCTGATGAGCATTACAATGCCTTCTGCTTTGCCTTTCCACCTGTAAGCAAGCTACGGGGTCTCCTAGTACAGGGGTGTTGATGTTGGGTGAATCTTGGAAAATTAAATAGTTTTCAGATTCAAAGTGGGGGAGGGATGATGGGCTGTCTGTAAAATAAAGCCAGGTCATGGCACCCACTTGAAAGTAAGTCAGGAAGCCTGTAATTGTGGAGTCTGTCTGGCAAGAACAAAGGCTGCTTATCCACAGGAAATATGCATGTGTAAAGCTTGTAACAATTCTGGGTAGTTAGAAAGCTTATAAAAGTAACTAGAGTTAGGCAAATTACAGACCTCAGCTAAAAGTTAGGAATAGAGATGGCCTGCAGCAAATCAAAGGGGTATTAGATAACTCCTGGGGCATTCATTAGCCAAGGCTTAGGAATAGGGACAGCTAGAGACCAATAGAACAAATTGTAGAATTATTAGTAAAATGTTTATTAGATGATATTTCTTACTATCCCGCCTTGTCCCGCCTTCTTCTTTAGTGAAAATGTATAAAGCTTTCTTCATCCTTTCTTCTTGGCTCTCTTGGCATTTTGGCCAGGAGCCCTTTTCTTTGGGGTACCCCAATAAAAAGCAATCAAAACCTGCACTTCGTGTCTGACATTCTTCATTGGCCTCGGCACCAGGCTCAGACCCCAATTGGGGACAACAATAGTTAGGAACAGAGTTGTTACCTAAGAGTGTCCATTAGTGTAAAAAAAAGGATGCTACAGCAAGATATAGAGAAATGTTTTCAGTGATTTTACTAGTTAGAATACAGATTTTAAACAATTAGATAGGATTTTGCTATACAGTACTTCCCTTTAACACACTAGATGATAAAATGTTAAACATCCTAGGTTGAAGGTTTTCCTGCAACATAAATATGGGATATCAAAAAGAGATTTAGATGTGAATGTTATGGAAATTAGGTCTCTATAGTTTCCAGCCCTAAATCTGTTTAGTAGCATCATAGTAGCCTCAGTCATATTAGTGATTCCTCCCTCCCTCCCTCCCTCCCTCCCTTCCCCTCCGTCCTTCCCTCCCTCCCAACACAGAAGGGTTTTCACCTGGTGCCAAAATGAGGCCACTGTGGGTGCCAACTGAGGGTCTCTGGGGAGGACATTCCATAAATGAGGTGCCACCTCTGAAATGGCAAGATAACGGAAGGGGCTTTGAGAGTGTCCATGTCCCCTTGGGAATCCCATTGTGACTAAAGAAGCCTCCCCCAAAAGCCCTTGAACAAAGGGCCTATAACATGTTCTCCACCCACCAGATTCCCTCCCACAATGGGTCCCCCTGTCCTAGGTTGGCCTGAGGCTCCTAATGGCTCTTTCTATCCATCTTTTGCCTTAAGGGAGCTCATTGGTCAAACTTGAAGATTTCCATCCAGCAAATGATCCCATTCCACATTCTATATATTGCATATTCCACAAGGTAGTCTTTGCCCAATTTTAGAACTTTTACTGATCCATTTCCTGATTGGCTGGCTGGGAAAGGGACAGTCCAGGCAAATCTTCCTCTGCCAGATATTCATATTAGAAGTTAGGGAAAGGATTATAATTTCTACATTCTCCTTTATCTGTGAGACATCCTATCGATTGCAGCATTGGCTTTGGGGTTTTATCAAGGGTTTCTCCCAGTTTCTGCCATGCCAAATTTACTCTATTCCGTTTCTGTCCCATAAATGTTTCATTCTTCCTATTTTTTAAAAAAGCGTTTTCCCTTTTAACAAGTGGCTGGCTGAATAATAATTGATGGTGAATCAGTCCCATGGATGTTTCTTTCTCCCCAGGATTTTTCAATATCTTTCCCTCTAGCAGGATACTTGGATCAGTAACTGATTGGAGTCCGTCCCAAGAATATTTGCCCCTTCCCAGATTTTAAAAAAGATTTTATCCCAGGATTTTAAAAAGCAGCACTTTTTCGTGCGGCTGTTGATAAAAATAGGATCACCAATATGATCGCCAACGTCCGATGAGGCATATGAAGGAGGGCCAATAATAATTGATCGGGGGTCCAATCTGCGAATGTTTGCTTCTCTCCAATGTGTTGTTTTTAAAACACTTTTTTCCCTTTAAGAAGCCAGCGAGGCTGACCGCAAGAGCAACAACAATTCATTTCGGTTTCCCGTCTGGGCAGAGCCCAAAGGCGGTCACCTGATTTGGAGGAAAAGAAACGAAACTTAACTTTCTTTCTTTCTCCCGGCGGAGGAGGCGGCGATGGCGGCCGAAGCGTCCTTGCCTGTTTTGCTGGAAGAAGCCACCTGCTCCATCTGCCTGGACTTTTTCCAGGACCCCGTGCTCATCCCGGAGTGCGGCCACAACTTCTGCCGGGGCTGCCTGACCCGCAGTTGGGGGACGTCGGAATCGAAGGCTTCCTGCCCCCAATGCAGGCAGACCTTCGCGCCCCGCAGCCTCCTCCCCAACAGGCACCTGGCGCGGATGGTGGAAGTGGCCAGGCAATGCGGCGGTCCTAGAGACGAGGAAGGAGGGAGTCTCTGCCCGAAGCACCGGGAGCCCCTCAAGTTCTTTTGTAAGGACCACGAGACCCCCATCTGCGTGGTCTGCGACCGATCCAAAGAGCACAGGGGCCACTCGGTGATCCCTGCGGAGGAGGCTTTCCCGGAATACCAGGTAGGAATCAGCCAGGAGGAATCGCTGTGGAGGAGCATCCAGATCCTTGGTCTTCCTGGAAATCCTTGGACCAATTTACTTGCTTTCTCTGTTGTCCACAAACTGGGTTTAGCCTGGCGCAGATGCCAATCAGAACCAGACTGGAGAGGCGGCTCAAGGGACTTTTAATGACCTACTTCAGCAAAAGGGTCTCAGCAGCTAAAGGAGCCAAGACCCCTGAACGATGTAAACATTCAAAATATAGGGTTCAGATTAAGGTTCCTTGACAGGAGTTTCTTTTGAGTTCTTGTCCTGGCCTATTTTATTCACATTCCTCATACATTGCGTATTTGTGCTAATTAGCTTTCTTATCAAAAGAGCTGGGTGTTTTACTATTATAATAAGCAAGAAGTTTCCAGAGTTCATGTCTATGTGTCCCCACATTGGTTACTGGTCTTATTACACTCCTCTGCAACTTTCTGCCTCGGCCATTCCTTTAACAAACTTCCCTAATTCCAGCCTGAGACCTTCACCTCCTGCTTTATCCTCTGTGGCTGAAATTTTTTTGAAGACAGATTTACCATAGTCTTTGAATGACAACTATTTGTTTAGTGACCTCCTTACAAGCAAAGTCAATTGGGAAGCCAGAATCGCTTCACAACTGTGTTACTAAGTGAACAACTGCAGTGATTCACTTAACAACTGCAGCAAGACCTTGGAAATTTAAAAACAGAACAGGATTTAAAAAAGAAGGAATAAAAATTGACTGGTGGCCATATTTGCAAATTAGGACAAAATATAAAAAAGACAGGGAACAATATGGTATTCACAGAGAACAATTGTAATTAGATAAGATATTATTAGGACCAGGAGAAAAAATGATCACAAAAAGGTATAATTTCCTGTTAAAATTTAAAATGGAAGAAGAAACCGTGAAGGAAACAATGATGAGCTGGGCAAGAAATTTTGGCTATAACATTCATTTGGATCAATGGGATAAATTATGGGAGAGAAACTATAAACTAACAATGTCAGCTGCTTACAAGGAGAATTTTTATAAGATGTTTTACCGATGGCACCTGCCACAAGCAAGATTGGCAAAGATGTTCTCAAAACAGGTCCCCAGATTGTTGGAGGTACGGCCATAACCGAGGGACCTTCTACCATATGTTCGTGGACCTGCCCTAAGATTAGGAAATTTTGGTGGAAGATAAAAAAATGCTTGGAAGAGATAACTGGGTGGAAGATAGAAAGAAAACCGGAACTATTCCTCCTCGGTATTTAAGAAGGGAAAATGAAAAAAAAATTACAATATATCACATTACACATACTAACTGCATGTAGACTTGCCATAACACAAAATTGGAAACAACCGGATATCCCCTCCAGACCAATTTATAATTTAAAAAATTTATGACTGCGCAGAAATAGACAGATTATCTATGGAAATTAAGAAAAGGGAAGACCCCAAGTACTATTTAATTTGGAATAGATGGTATTCCTGGCTGGAGAGTAAATCTAAAATGTAAGCGATATTTTGTTACGAAACTGAATTGTGAATAGAAGATATTGTAACTTAGATAAGGATGTAAATTAAGACAGATAGAAGTAGAATTTGTGTATGGAAGTTAATTAGGATAGAGATGCCGATATAGAAAAGCTGTTACTAGTGCTTAGGTTTTGATGTGTTTCTTTTTGTTTGTTTGTTTTTGCTGTGTGTTATAGTTTTTATTTTTTATTCTTTTCTATTTTTTGTACTGTATATTTTAATGTTTGAAAATTTAATAAATATTATTTTTTTAAAAAAACACTGCAGCAAGAACATCACTTAACTGTCTTGCTTAGCAAGGGAAATTGCCTGTAGGGCCAAATAGGCTCCCTTTCCACGTTTGCTCTAGAACGAAATTGTCATTCCTCCCAAGTCTTGAGTGCAGACCCCGAAAAATACTCCTGCTGGATCAGGCCAAACGTTCATTTCTCAGTGATGCTTCTGGATGACTGCAACCCGGAGACTCAGGCAGCTGACTTTAGTGCCATTACAGGTAGTCCTCGACTTAAAACCATTCCTTTACTGACTGTTCAAAGTTATGACGACAATGAAAAAAGTGACATAATGTTTTTCACCCTTATGATCATTGCAGCATTCTGTGGTCACATGATCAAAATTTGGACGCTTGCCAACTGCCATGTATTTATGACGATTGCATATATCTTCTAACTGGGTCTTCCCTCCGATGTAATTCTTTACAGAAAAGAAACTCAAAACTTGTATTTTTCAGATCAAGGTGGAGGATTGCCTGAAGGCTCAGAAGGAGGAGAAAGAAAAAATAGCTACATACAAAGGAGACACAGAGCAAAGAGTGCAGGAGATGCTTGTAAGTATTGATCCAACAGTTAAGAGCTTCTGAGCTAATAGGATGGAAAACACCGTCTGCCATCTTTGATAATAGGTAGCCTGTGTTTTAGTACAAATTCTGACTTAAATGAAATTCAAGTTCATTTATTTATTTATTTATTTATTTATTTATTTATTTATTTATTTATTATTGTGATTTATATGTCGCCATTCTCCCGAAGGACTCAGGGTGGCTTACATACAGCAATCAACAATACAAATCACAGTGTTAATTCAAATTAAAATTAAAACCCCCATTAAAAACAATTTAAAATTATAGCATTGTACAACCCCACGATCAGATTATTGTTGGAATAGCCACGCCTTCAGTTCATGGGGAAAGGAGAGGAGGTCGGGGGCTATCCTGAGCTCGGTGGGCAGACCATTCCAGAGGGTCGGTGCTCCAACAGAGAAAGCTCTCCCCCTGGGGGCCGCTAGCCGACATTGTTTGGCTGACGGCACCCTGAGGAGGCCTGTTCTGTGGGAGCACACAGGACGGTGGGGGGAAGGCAGAAGATGATCCCGTAAGTACCCCGGGCCTAAGCCATGTAGGACTTTATAGATAAGCACCAGCACCTTGAAATGGACCTGGAGAGCAACCGGCAGCCAGTGCAGCTCGCGCAGGAGAGGTGTAACACGGGAGTAACAAGGAGTACCCATTACTGCCCGCGCGGCCGCATTCTGGACTAGCTGGAGCCTCCGGATGCATCCCAAGGGCAGCCCCATGTAGAGAGCATTACAGTAGTCCAACCGAGAAGTAACAAGGGCATGAGTGACCATGGCAAGGGCATCTCGGTCTAGGAAAGGGCGCAACTGGCTCACAAGACGCACTTGTGTGAAAGCCCCCCTGGTTACGGCCGTCAGATGATCATCCAGGGACAGCCGAGAATCCAGGAGGACACCCAGATTGCGAACCCTGTTGGAGGGGGTAAGAATCTCCCCTCCGATCACTAAAGATGGTACTTATAGATCCCGAGATGCCGGCATCCACAGCCACTCAGTATTGGAAGGGTTGAGTCTGATCCTGTTCCTTCCCATCCAAGCCCGCACTGCCTCCAGGCAACAAGACATTACGGAAAGGACATCCCCAGGGTGGCCTGGGGTGGAGATATAAAGCTGGGTATCATCCGCATATTGGTGATACCTCACCCCAAAACCACGAATGATCTCATCCAGCGGCTTCATATAGATGTTAAAAAGCAGGGGGGAGAGAACTGATCCCTGAGGCACCCCACAAGTGAGGGGCCTCTGGGAGGATCTCTGACCCCCCCCACCGATACAAACTGCGAGCAACCCAAGAGGTAGGAGGAGAACCACTGCAAAACAGTGCCCCCAACCTCCCAAGTCGCTGCAGTAGGATACCATGGTCAATGATATCAAAAGCCGCTGAGAGATCAAGAAGGACTAGGATGGAGGAACAACCCCCATCTCGGGCCCGCCAGAGATCATTCACTAGGGCGACCAATGCCGTTTCCATGCTGTGACCGCGCCTGAAACCAGATTGGTAAGGGTCCCGGTAGTCTGTTTCCTCCAGGAAATGAGGGAATTGCTGTGCCACCATAGTCTCAACAACCTTCGTTAAAAAGCGGAAGTTGGAGACTGGATGATAGTTGTTAAGGGAGTCCGGGCCCAGGTTGGGCTTAAGGAGGGGTCGAACCACCGCCTCTTTGAGTGTAGCGGGGATGAATCCCTCCCTCAGTGAGGCGTTAACAACAGCCTTGATCCAGTCTCCGGTCACCTCTCTGGCTGCAGAAACAAGCCAGGAGGGACACGGGTCCAATGCACATGTGGAGGCCCCCAGCCGACCCATAATCCTGTCCACTTCATCCAACGAAACGGGCTCAAACTCAACCCAGGTGTCACCACCAAGACTAGGCCTGGTCTCCTCAGTGGACTCTGCCCAGTCAAAGTCCAACCTGGTCCGGA
This sequence comes from Arizona elegans, assembly GCA_022577455.1. Taxonomy (NCBI): domain Eukaryota; kingdom Metazoa; phylum Chordata; class Lepidosauria; order Squamata; family Colubridae; genus Arizona; species Arizona elegans. The sequence goes on from JAKOOJ010000003.1 coordinate 154,010,088, forward strand.
TCTGAGTGATTTTATCTTCCAGAAACTGCAAAATCCTCAGCTCGGTCCTCCCTCGCTCCAAGGTTAAGGTGGGAGTGGGTCACCCTAAACAGGGTGGCTGGGCGGTTTTCTGCAGATGGAATGAGAGCGGTGAAATATTGTTGTTTCGCCGCTTCCATCGCCACAATACCTAATATAGGTTCTTAACTGAGTTTGGTCGGATTCAGATCGGGAGGACCTCCAACCACCCTCAAGGTGTCTTTTCCAATGTTTCATTTCCCTGAGCTCCGCAGTGAACCATGGAGCTGCCCGGGATTTGCATCGGATCAGAGGCCGCATAGGCGCGATACGATCCAGGGCCCCTACCACAGCCTGTTCCCAGGCCGCCACTAGGGTCTCGGAGGAATCGTGGGTTAAGGAGGTGGGAAATGACCCAAGCTCCATCAGGAACCTTTTGGGTTCCATCAGGCTCCTGGGGCGGAACCATCTCACTGGTTAAAGTTAAAGATGGTGTTAGGGCACAGAACGTGTTCTTCACCTGGGGACTAATATGTCACCATTGGCTGAATGGGTCACAGTTGGGTTAAGTGCCCCTATCCCATGAGCCATGGTTTATACAATGGGTTTGTTTTGTTTAATAAATTAATGCAAACCATATTTCATCCAATTGAAAAAATTGTGAACACAAATATTTTTCTGTCTCTTTTTTTGGAATCCCTGATTGCCAAGAAAATTTTCATGAGATGTCACTAAACTAGAGCCTTTAAAAAACAAAAACAAAAAAAAACCCTTTCCCCCCTACGCCTTTTATTATCAAATGGGTTTTTTGTTTCCTTCAGATATTCTCCCACCTCACTTCTGGATTCTTCAAGGAATATGTTTAATTATTATAACAATTAAAATAAAGTAAAAATAATTAAGTAAAACAATTAAAAATAAAATTATGACTTTTGCTTTTTCTCTTTCTTGTTCTAGGACCTCATCAAAGAAGTGAAGAAAAATGTAGTGGCTGAATTCAGAGAGCTACAACTCTGGTTAGAAGGACAGGAGAAGCTTCTATTGACTCAAATGGAAGAAACGGAGAAGGATATTATGGCAAGAAAGGAGAAGGGTTTGGCCAAGCACATGGAGGAACTGGGCTCTCTTGACCATCTCATCCAGGAGATAGAAGAGAAGCTTCAGCAGCCAGCCAGCAAACTCTTACAGGTCAGTCAGGAAGTTGAGATCATAGAATCCTAGGGCTGGAAGGGACCTTGGAGGTCTTCTGGTCCAATCTTCTACCCAAGGCAGGGGACCTCATAACCATCCTCCAAAAATGGTTGTCCAAACTATTATTGGAATCCTCCAGTGATGGAGCACCCAAAACTCAGGGAGGCAGGCTGTTCCACTGATAAATACTTCTCACTGTCAGGAAATTCTTCCTTATTTTAGCTTGACCAAGTTCAAAATCCTTTTTCAACTCCTCATTTAGTAAACTTTTTGACTCTTTCTATGGAAAGGAAACTGGAAGGTATGAAGACTATAGGTAGTCCTTGACATATCAGCACACTTGGGCTCGAAATTTCTGTTGCTGAGGGAAACAATTGTTAAGTTAATTTTGCCCCATTTTACGACCTTTCTTGCCGCTGTTGTTAAGTGAATCTCTGCAGTGGTTATCTGTCCCCAACATTTCATTTACAATATATTTCTCTTTTTCATTTCAATCACTAAATTGTATTTTACCAATTTTCCCCATTATTTTTGGACATTTCTTTATCTCCCCCTTATTTTTCTTCTTCATTTTTCCTTTCCTCCAACCACTCATACCATCTATACCAAATTTCATAGTATTCTGTATGGTCCTTTTCTGCAAGAGTCTTAAATGTGAAAAATGATCATAATTAATATTTTTCAGTGCTGTGGTAACTTCGAACGGTCACTAAATGAACTGTTTAGTCAAGGACTACCTGTAATGGCTAATATTAGGGATACATAATATAATTCAGAAAAAGCAGGAATTCAAAGTTCTGGTCAATTGTCTATATATTCTTCACAATTTTAAGAATGCCTGCTTAGGGTTCCTATCCCATATTGGGGGAAGTGGTGGTGGGTATTCTTTGTAGGGTCTCCCCCTCCCCTTAATCTCCAGGCCAAGGAAAAACCCAACACTGATCACCTTCTCCAAAGTATTAAAACCACCTGGATTTTCCAAAGTGCCTTCATTCTGGAAGCATAAATGCAGGGGATTTTTTTAATCCTATTGATGCATTTTCTTGTTTTTCAAATAGTCTTTTCTTTTTGCTATCATGTTTTATATATAAATATATATCTTCTGTAATTGTGTTGGATTCAATCTGGGTCTAATGTTTCTTAGACAAGAAAGTAAAAACAATACCACTCTAAAAAAAAGGGGGGGGGGAAGAGCAATGGATTTTTTTTAAAAAATGGAAGTACTTTATATGTCTGTTAGTGTCTGGTTGTCCAGACGTTTCACTCATGTATTTTGTGACTAAGAATTTAATTTTCTGCCTAGGAAATGGTTCCTTTCAGTGCTTTGTCTCTTTATTTTTTAGGACATTGGAAGCATCTTGAAGAAGTAAGTAAATCCACCCTTTTCTTTACAGACTCAGAGATCAGCAGCTCCTCCAGCAGTTTTCCTATTTTGAAAAGTTTTGTTTGTATTTAGCAGTATTTTAATGTAAAGACAACGTACTGTATTTCAGGGCTTTTTAGACATTTCCTCAGACAATCTCAACACAATATAATTAGCTATATTTTATATGATCAATTATTATGTTGGTTGTACACTCAGCCAGAGGTTTAGACTGAATTTGCCTTTTTATCCATTTATTGAGTCCTTCCCAAGGAGAGACAGATGTTTGATGGGCTTAAAAGTATCATTGTAGGATGTAAGCTGTAATGCAACTATCATAAATACACACCGGTTGCCAAGCACCCGAATTGTGATTACAGGGACACTGTGACAGATGTTAAGTGGGAAAATGGTTGTAAGTCAGTTTTTTGAGAGCTATTGTAACTGGTTGCTAACAAATAGTCATAAACTGAAGGCTACTTGTAACTGGATTTGTCTCTATTAAATTACATTGCATTAGTTTAATCCAGTGGTTCCCAAACTTTTTCAGTCCACCGCCCCCTTGGTGCTACAAAATCATCCTCAGTGCCCCCCACCCCCACCCCGTGTAAATAGCATTGTTCGGAATAGCGGTTTGCACAACCCACTAAGGAAGACAGTAACAGTAAAATACAAAACTGTAACAATTAATTGCACGTTTATTCAAAACCCAATTTAAAAATCTTTTGTTAATTCAACAAAATTGTTGAACATGATCCAGTGATACCAGGTTTTCAAAGTCTGATAATCATTTATCAAGAACCTTAGCAACTACTAACTTAGTAAACTCAGTAAAATTTAGTAACTACTTCACTGTTCAGTAAATTCTTAATGTGATGGATGGGCTTGATGAAGTGATTCCAGTTTCCCAATGTCTGGTTTTAAGTCACTTAGCACAAATCTTAAATCACCTGTTCATTAATCTGGAGTCGATTTCTCTGCTTGGAGAGAAGTTGGATGACCACACTGAAACCACGTTCCACCAAATATGATGTTGGAAATGAAACAAGGAGCTTCTTAACCACTGTCCATAGTGCAGGATAGCGATCAGAAATTTCCTTCTGTAATCAAAACTCTTGGTACGATTTCTTAAACTTTGGCTTCAGCTCAATGTCAGTTTGCAATTCTATTAGTTGATCCTCCACTACCCCATCTTCCTCAGTATCTGAAAAGGGATTTATCACCCAATCTGGAGTTTCCATCAAAAGAAGATCCTGATATTGCTCAGACATATCTTTATGCAGCAGGTCCAAATGGTCACAAAAAACTTGCAGATCATCATCTTGTATCCCACCTTTCTCTTCTAGCTCGGACAAGCTCCGAAATTGGTATAGCTCGCGATGGCCTATATTGCGCTTGAATAGAGTTAACTTTGAAATAAACGTAGAGATGAGATCAGATTTGGCCTTAATAAGATTGTCCTCATTTCCTTGCAACTGCAAATTCCCTTCATTGAACTTTGCAAACAGTTCTGATAAATAAGCAATGTCATGCTTGATCTCTTTGAGTTCATCACTAAAGTAATGACTGAGGGCCACCTAATGTCTTCACCTCTGCAGATTCTCAAAGATTTCTGAGACCAGTGTTGAATACTTAATTTCAGTAGTGACCAATCCCAGTCTTAAAATGAGTTTAGAATCAGTGGGAGTCACTGATAACAATGAACTCCTAGCTACTGATAATGAGTCTAGTCCTGCCTTTCTTTTCCTTCTGTCCACGTTTTGCAAGTACTTTTTATAGGCATATGTTTTATTCTACCGGATACAAACCATTATTGTTAGGGAAAAAATGGGTCTTCCAAGCAATTTTAAAAGACACTGTCAGAATGAGTTTCCTCTCAGCCCCACTTGTGGCTCCTTGAAAAGCACCTCCCCCCACGCTCCAACACCTGAGGAGACAGGGGTGTCTAGAATTAAAACGTGGTTCAAATCCCTAGTATAGTCCTTCTGCGTGAGAAGAGGGTTATTATTATTATTATTATTTATTTATTTATTTATTAAATTTGTATACCGCCCTACTCCCGAAGGACTCAGGGCGGTGAACAGCCAAATAAAATACATATAATATAAATGTTAAAAAACTGTTAAAATACAATTAAATAATTGGCTCAGAGAACGAAATTTAAAACCCCCAAATTCATAAGACAAAATTTAAAATTCAGAAATTTTAAAAATTTTAAAAAAATTAAAAGAGAGGTTAGGCCAGGCCGGCCTGCTGGAAAAGAAATGTTTTGATGGCACGGTGGAAAGCGCGCGGATCCGGGATCCTCCGTATCTCCGGAGGGAGCTCGTTTCAGATGGCGGGTGCTAGATGACCTCCAAGGTCCCTTCCAACTCTTACTGATACTGGCCCTGGCTTTCCTGGCAGAACAGCCGAAGTGGCAACAGTCCCCCCCCAGCAGTCCACCTGGATCCTCGGCAGGGGGGTGGCAGGCCTGGCTGGCTGCATACTAGCCACCCCGGGAAGGCCTCTGGTGATTTTGGGGTCTGCAGCAAAGCTCCTGATTTCTCCAAATGCCTCTTTCTTACCGTTGTACAGGGACGGGCTGCGGTGCGGAAACTTCAAAAGTTCTTGTGCCGCCAGCTGCAGCGCTTGCCTGGAGCTGGTTTGGAAAGGGGAAAAATGCAGCCCAGTTAGGCAAGACACTCTTCCCCCCAGATCCCTCCAAACGGGTCTCCCTTCGGTAGCCTCCCTGCTGAAAAGCTTTCCTGCTTCTTTTCTACCTGCATTTTGTTACCGGCTCTGCACCCAGGTAGCAGCCGGTGGCCCCGAATAGCAGCGTCTTGTTCGTCTTGAGGGGGGGAGAGCCAGTAAAAGTGTGCAGGTAGAGAAGCGGGAAATGCTTTTGGCACCCCCAGCTCATTTGCTGCAAGAAAGAGCGGGCGCTCGGAAGAGCGGGCTCCGTTTGGGTGGGTGATCACTGTTGGGTCGCATAGTTCAGTGGGGAGGCTACTGAAGGGTGACCCGTTTGGAGGGATCTGGGTGGGGGAGTGTCCCACCTAATTCGGCTGCGTTTTATCTCTTTCCAAACCAGCTCCAAGCAAGTGCTGCAGGTGGCAGTGCCAAAGCTGCTGACGTTTTGCACCGCAGCCCATTCCTTTACCACCGTAAGAAAGAGGCATTCGGTGAAATCGGGAGCTTTGCTGCCAACCCTGATGTCACCAGAGGCCTTCCCAGAATGGTTAGTATGCAGCCAGCCAGCCAGCCAGGCCTGCCCCCCCACTCACCCGGCGCAGCAGCTTACCTTGACCTGGGCAGCATGGCACTGGCGGCGGCCAACCAGGCCTGCTGTCCATCCCAGGCCTCCCCCCACCCCCACAGCCCTCCTCCTTCCTGGGCAGCACGTCACTGGTGGCAGCAGCCAGCCAGGCATGCCGCCCCCCAGCCCCTCCCCCCCATCCACAGCACCCCACTTGCAACTTACCAAAAGTTAGGAAGGCAACGGCAGTCAAGCGGGTGAGGAGCAGAGCACCTGGGCCTGGGCCGAGTGGTTCGGGCAAGCAGTGACCGATAGCAAGCACAGAGAGCAATAAGAGAGCATCCAAGAGTTCAGCCTCACACGCGGGGTAAGAGGAGCTGCCCAGTGGCATGCGCGCCCCGGGAAACAAACTTTCAGTTTCTGATGCACACATGTGCACTGGCCAGCTAGTCTGATGATCTGAGCTTTGGGTTGCGAACCCGGAAGAGGAATAGCCGATGCCGCACATGCCAGGCGACATGGCTCCACGTGCCACCTGTGGTACCCGTGCCATAGGTTTGCCATCACGGACTTACATAAGGTGACCAGATTTTAACATTGGTAAAGAGGGACACCATTGTTGGCGTGGCTTATTTTGTGGGCGTGGCTTGGAGGTCATGTGACTGGGTGGGCGTGGATAACTGGTCATGTGACCGGGTGGCCATGGCTATGTGTATAGGGACTACTCAGAGGGCTGAAAAAAATCGTTTCTGACAGGTCCTCGCACTTTTGACTGGTCCTCACACTTATGACCATCCTTACATTTATGCCCGTGCAGCTTTCTTAACAACCATGTCACTCATTTCACAACTGCTTCTCTTCACCATGGTGATAAGATAGGGCAAAAAATGTAAAATATGAGGACAGTCGTAAGTTCGAGGACCAATCAAAAATAACTTTTTCAGCCCTTTAAGTAATCCATATGCATAAAAGGATACAGCAATAGAGAGGGATGAACGAAGGGATGGAAGTTAGAGTAGGAGTGAGGGTAAGAGAGGGAGGAAGAGAGGAGAAGGAAAAAGGAAGAGGAAGTAGGGAGGAGAAGAGGAGGGTGGGGGGAAGAGAAAGTAAGAAGGAAAGAAAAGAGAGAGGTGGTAGGTTTGAGGAGAAAGATTGCTGTACAATAAAAAAGATGAAAGGGAAGAAAACCAACCCCAAACAAATATGAAGATATTAAGATAAAGCATGAATTGTTAAACTTTAAAGAATAAAAGAGAACAAATATGAATAAATAACAATAATTAGAAACACACATACAAACATACAATGTATTTTCTTTGAACAGAATATTTGGCTGGTTCACAAATTTAAACAGTGTTTAGTCATTTCAATTGAATTTACAATTTCTATATTTCCTTTTTGCCATATTTATTCCTCATCTATTTTTTTAAGAAAACAATATTAGCTTTCATCCTCATCTCTAATCTTAATCAAATTCAATTTTTCCCTTCTATTCTATATTATACCCCTTCCCATTGTCATCTATTTTTATATCCATCCTCACATAGGTTAATTATGTAACTATGTAATACAATTCTTTAATACAAATTCAACATTTTAATATAAATCAATTAGTTATATAACTATCTTTTTTGTATATTAATCAATATGAACATGAATATTCCAATTATTTCCATGCAATCCAATTTCTTACAAATCAATTAATTATATTTACCAATAATAATAAACCAAATAATTTCCCCCATATATTCCTCCAAACCACAACTTAACCATTTCTGCTTTCAACCCAATATACAATTAATAGTATCTCAATTATTACAATTCCGTAGTTAAGTAGAGCTTTTTTTCTTTTGTGTTTTAAAATCTTGAACTCTCCTCTTTTGCCCTAAATTTCCCAGTTTGTATCTACCTTTTATGGTGAGGAAAAAGAAAAGAAATCTGCTGCCTAATTTTCCAACGTTGCACCAAACAAGCCAACAGCCTGTTTCACTTTCAGTTTCGTTTTGAGCTTGGTTTGCACAAGGAGAAAAAAAAATCTGCTGGAGCAATTTAGCAAGCAGCAAGAGCCCTGCGCAAAACAGCTGAGAGGCTGAGAGTGGGGGAAGCCCAGCTAATCAAGTAGGGCGGCCCTTTGAAGCCCCGCGGCAAGAGTTTAAACAATTTTTTTCCCTCTACCCATCCGCTGGGACTCAGGAGGCAGAATGAAAAATCGGGACTTTTTTAAAACGCCGCGGGACTCGGGACAAATTGCTAAAAATCGGGACTGTCCCGCCAAAAGCGGGACATCTGGTCACTTTAGACTTACATATCACTTCTGATTTAAAGAGTTACAGTTGCAGGGGGGAGCCCAACTCCAGCACTTCTCTGCCACCCCCTTTGCCTCTTAGCGCCCCCTGATGCCCCCCCTTGCCTCTTAGCGCCCCCTAATTCATTCCGCCCACTTTGGGAACCACTGGTTTAATCCATCAAGATCAGTTCGAATGTTATATCCATCTTCTTTTTCATTACGTATCTCACCCATATTAGTCATCAGTCATTTGGTAAGATACAATCCTGTCAGTGTATAAGAAATTATGATCTGGAATAGCCATAACAACAAGACAACCAATGGGAACTGTTTGGTGACTAACAAACAGGATCTATTGTGAGCCATGGGAGATGGCTCGGAGCCTGGGCGGGGCTTAGCTTGGCTGATCTGTATATCTATAAGAGTTACTTTGTCCTTGCAATATAGCTTCTGTGTTTCTGAGTTCTGGTTATTCTGGTCTTGGCTTCTACTGCATGGGTATTGTGTACATGCATCATGCTCTATATTATTGTATATAAAGAAGTTTCTTGTATAAATGAATCCTGCTGAATTATTTACTTGTGTGCTGGTTGGATTGCTGCAAACTCTGACAAATCCATTGTTTTGGCCAAGAGAGTTAGAAGAATTTTGAAGATTAGGGAGCCCAAAATTGGAACTTAGTTGCCTCTACTAGATCTCTTGCTTAAGTTGATGAAGGTGGATGAGTGCAGTTCTGGGTCAGGATCCACTGAGTGCCCATATTTGAATAGCTAGCCAGAGAAATGACTGAAGCCTGGGAAACAGGGCCTTTGTCAGTCAACAGGAGTGCTGATTTACTACCAGTTTACCAGGTACTTAGGATCTGAGGACAGGGCAACACAAGAAAACGACAATCAATGACTTCATAGCTGTCCATCAACACCCCATTTAACAACTAAAGGCCATACACAACCAGGAACCACATAAATACAAGGCATGGAACAGCCCAATGCACACATTCTGGAGAGAGTGTTCCAATATTTGAGGGTCTGTCACAGAGAGAAGGGGGTCAATCTGTTTTGCAAAGCACCTGAAGGCCAGGCAAGGAATAATGGATGGAAACTGATCAAGGAGAGATTCAACTTAGAAATAAGGAGAAATTTTCTGACTGAGGACAATCAACCAATGAAACAGCTTCCCTCTGGAAGTAGTGGGAGCTTCATCACTGGAAGTTTTCAAGAAGAGGCCGGACTGCCAACTGTCAGAAACAAAGGGGGGTCTCCTGCTTGGGCGCTGGGGTGTGTGTGTTGGACTAGATGACCTCCAAGGTCCCTTCCAACTCTGTTATTCTGTTATTTTGTCTTGCCAGGTACCAGGCTAAGGAAACATATGAGAATCCGGTGGATTTACTTCTAGAACCTAAGTGGACAATCTGGGATTTCAGTGATATGACTGAGCTTCTGAAAAGGGCCATGAAAAAATTGAGAGGTAAAAAACAGCCACCAAGGTTTTACACTGGATGAGATTTTGAGCATCCAAGAGAGATTCTGGGTCAATGTCACATGGATCAAAGAGGGATCGATTTCAGGATCAGTGTCTCAGTTAGGATTGTAAATGGAGACTACCTGTAGTCTTCGTAGCCCAAATCAGTGGTGGGTTCCTACCGGTTCGCTCTGGATCTTGCGAACTGGTAGTAGCGGGGGCGGGAGGCTCCGCCCATCCACCTGGACATCATCACAGACACTCTGCACATGCACGCACATTGTGAACCGGTAGTGAAGGTAAGTGGAGCCCACCCCTGGCCCAAATCCATATGCCCTGATCACTGGGGAAGCAGAATAAGTTTCCACTAAGTATAATGGAATACATACAGGTAGTTCTTGACTTATGACCTCCGTTGAGCTGAAAATTTCTGTGGCTAAGCAAGGCAGTTGTTAAGTGAGAAGTGCCCCATTTTACGAAATTTTTTGCCAGAGTTATTCAGAAAATGACGGCACTTAAGTGAATCGTGCTTGATAAATGAATCTGGATTCATGTATTGACTTTGCGTGTCAGAAGCTCCCCAGGAAGGTTGAAGAGGACAATCCCAGAATCATGGGATGCTGCAACCATCGTAAATACAAGCTGGTTCCCAAGTGCCCAAATTTTGATCACGGGACTGGGGAGGCTGCAACCGTCGTAAGTGTGAGAACCGATCATAAAGCTCCTTTGTCAGTGCTGCTATAACGTCACTAAAAAAATAGTTGTAAATTGAGGACTACCTGTATATGGAATTTATTCATTTATTTTTATTATTTATTAGTCCAATTTATATGCCGCCCTTCTCCGTAGACTCAGGGCGGCTTACAATGCATTATAGCAATAGCCTGCATACTTTTTGTCTATACCTGCTTATTAGGGCTTTCGCGCCCCCCCCCTCACGGTGTTGTTCTATACAAAGTTGGCTTATTGGCCCCACAATCCAGGTCCTCAATTTACCTACCTCGAAAGGATGGGAGGCTGAGTCAACCTTGAGCCTGGGGAGATTTGAACTTGCACTAATTGTAGGCAACTGGCAGCTAAGTGCTAGCACTTAATAGCACTTTAGTCCGCTGCACCACTGAGGTGCATATATAGTAGAATATATTTATACCGGATGGAATATATATAGCCACCAATGACATTCTGGCTTGTAGCTTTCCCTATTCCTTATTTCCTGATCTGAGGCCAAGGAAAGCAAACCAGGGAATCTGAGGGAGGCCCTTCTGTTGCTCCAATTCCAGTGATGAGGTGCTGAATTCCTCCCTTTTCTTCCCCAGATACTCTGGAAAGTGGACTTCATCTACAGGAAGGTAAATATGAGTTATAGGAATTGGATTTCCTTGCTATTTTAAGCTCTGATGCCATTATATGATTTATGAACTATTACTTGCCATTTATATGTACAATATTAGCTAATGCAGTGGAGAAAAATTCCTTGTGTGTCTGATCACATTTGGCCAAATAAAGCTGTTCTGTTCTGTTCCGTTCTGTTCTGTTCTACTCCTCTACTGCTACTCCGCTCTGTTCCGTTCTATACATACCATATTTTTTGGAGTGTAAGACGAACCTTTCCCCTCCTAAAAGAGGCTGAAAATTTGGGTGCAACTTATGCTCCGTATGTAGCTTTTTGGAAGCTTTTTTTCAGCCCCACCGAGGCACTAATGAAGCACTAGCAAGCAATCTTCCCAGCTTTGCCTGCTCCCTCAACTCCCTGAGTGAAGCGGTTTCCCTGCTTTGCTCCGACTCTCAGCTGTTCTTCAGAAGCTTTTTTCAGCCCTAACCAGGTACCAGCCGAGTGAAGCTTTGCCTGCTTTTCTCATTGCTGCTTCCTCTCAGCTGTGCCTTAGAAGCTGTTTTTTATCCCCAAGCAGGGGATAAAAAAACCAGCAAACTAATGTGCTGAAGCTGACCAGATTAAGGACGATTGCCAGATGAATACCTGGTAGGCATATTTTTTTTTTCCTATTTTATTCCCCAAAAACTAAGCTGTGTCTTATACTCCGGTGCGTCTTATACTCTGAAAAATACGGTAATCTACGGTTTCCCTGGACAAATGGGAAAATATGACCTGGGAGTGAAAGGAATCTTGAATTCCTACCAAGCTAATAACATCCTCTTGATTTTACTGCCTGACTATAAGTTGGTGAGAGACCAGGTCTTTGGGAGCAGAAATTAGGTCCTTTGGGTCAAAGCAAATAGCAAAGTTGGAGCATCAGGGTTGCCTCCACTCTGTGGGCCATCAGACTGGTGAAAGCAGAGGTTTCCTGTATAAAATCCTCCCCTTTTGTACAACCCTGTGATACCCTGATGCTCATAGAGAAAAAGATGGAGCCTCCTCCCATCCCATCATGTGTCCTAAGTTACCTCTGGGGGATCCTTCTGACTTTTCCCAGTTCAGAATTGAAACATGGCAGCCTCTTGCTCTGCGTGATCTTCTGGAAGAGGTGGAGCGCTATGAAGTGTTTGAAGGACTTGGCCATTGTGAGACTTGTGGACTTCAGTTCCCAGAATTCCCCATCCAGGATGGCGAAGCTGGAAGGTAATCAGCAGAGTGTTGGCCACATGGGAGACTAGAGACTAGGGGAATTGACCAGTGGAGCCAAGAGACGAAGAACTGAGGGGAGGAGCCAAAAGCTGTACAGGTAGTCAACGTATCCTGAAAGTGTGCAGCTTAGTGGCAGCTGGAGGGGAGGCAGATGGACTGGAAGATGGCGAAGGCAACCTAAGTGAATGGAAGGAGAAGGCCAGAGGAGCGCTGAACAGGCCGGCAGTTAACAGAGGATGGGACTAAGACAGTGGGAGAGCCCGAGTGCTTGGAGAAAAGGGAGCAGAGGGACCTGGACTATAGCAGCCCCATCAGCCATTGGAATTCTGGTAGTTGAAGTCTACAAGTCTTACAGTTGCCAAAGTTGGAGGACTCTTGACCAAGCAATGCTTAGGTGTTATTTAAAAAAACAATGAGTCTTCCAGTCCTGCGGGTGGGTGGGTGTTTGGAAGCTGAACTCCATTCACACAGGAGGGTTGAACTCTTGGGGGTGAAGACACAAACCAGGCCTGCAGCTGAAATTCTTGTTTTGTTCCTTCCTTCCTTCCTTCTTCTCTTCCCCCTTACAGAGAATGTAACTCTGGATCCAGACACAGTCCTTTCTGAACTCTTTGAAGTCTCCCAAGATCGAAAAAGTGTCAAAATGGCTAAGCCAGTTAAAGGAAAATATATTGTCTCAGACCCCAGGAGATTGATACGTTATCCTTCTGTCTTTGGCTGTCAGAAGTTCTCAACAGGGAGACATTTCTGGGAAGTTATTGTAGGAGGTAAAGGAGAATGGGGTTTTGGGGTTGCCAAAAAGCCAGTGAACTTAACAAATTTTGATGAGGAGGCCAGGAGCTGGGCGTTTCGGAAATGGGCAGGGATATGCAAGGCCATATCTCCGTCAAAATTCTCTGAGCTGGTCCTGACTGAGGAGCCCACGAGGATCCGCATCTCTCTCAACTGCGAAGGGGGACAAGTGAGCTTTTTTGATGCCAGCACAGCAACTCTGCTCCATACATTCTCAGATGCTTCCTTGGTTGGAGAGACCCTTCTGCCCGCTTTCTATTTGTGGGATAGCACCTGCCTGACACTCCCCTAAAAGAAGAGATAACCATAAACAAAAATTTGGAAAAGTCCCTTTTTGCCAAGCAGGGATCTCCGAAAGCCTTTAAAGCAGAGATTCCTTAGCTTTTTGCTACTTCAGCTTCCTTTATTGTTCTATGCCACCCTGATCAGTCAATCAGTCATTATAAAGGAATAACCTGATCATCGTTTCTATTTGTCTGGATAAAAAAAAAAATGAGGTGTCCTAGGATCTTTATCGGCTTTAGCATCATGTGTTCAGGTGTATCAGTATTAAAGATACCTTACAGCTAAGCCTGTCAATCATGATGTTATATGTCTGTCACAGCTCTTCATCCCATTTATGGATCATGCTTGTTTGTTTCATGTTAGTTGCAATCAATGATTGTGTAGCTCAGTATACTTAACTCAGTATATTCTATAATCATCCCCTTCTTTTTTTTCTTTCCTTCCCCCTTTTTTCCTCCCTTTCCTTTTAACACATAATTGTCATAATCCAAGGAACCCTACCAGGGCTTCAGCAAGTATTACACCCGATATAAGCTCTATAGCCTCACAGGTATAGGAGGAGGAAGATGTGTTGGATATGTTTGCCACCTCGAGTTATTTTTAAAAATAATAAAGGCGAGATAAAAATAAATAAGGGGAGTGAAACTTAACTCTGTTATGGTGACCTTGAATGCTGACAGCAGATCTCTGGAACCCCTCAAAGCATCTAAAGAACTGAAGATTGACAAACTGCTGTTGGCAAAGGAGCAAATGAGGAATCCAAATATATCTAATACAGGTAGTCCTCGATTTACAATTGAGCCCCAAACTTCTGCTGCCAAATGTGACAGCTATTAAGTGAGCTTTGCCCCATTTTAAGTGCATCATGGGGGAAGAGGGAATGTGAAGGAGGAGGTTTTGGCAAGAAGGAGGGGAGCAAGAGAGAGAGAGAGAGAGAGAGAGAGATGGCGAGATGGAGCAGAGAAGGGAAGTGGGGCCTCCTGGCTCATCTGCCCCCACTCCACTGAGTGAGGGAGGAAGCAATGTATGAGGATAGTTGAGAAAAGGGGGAGAAAGGAGGGTGGGGAAAGGTAGGGAAAGGTATGAGGAAAAGCTAAGGAAAGGAGGAGGAGGAGGAAGTGGAAAGAGAAGGAGAGAAAGGGAGGAAGGCAGGGGAATCAACGGAGGAGCAGAGACAGTGGCAGGAGAGGCAAGCAAGAGCAGGAGGGAGAGAGAGGAAAGAGGGAGAAGGGTCTGATCACAACCCCACCACCTGATCCGCCTGCTGAGAGGAGACTCCAGAAGGGACCGGCTAAAGGAGAAGACAGCAGAGTCCAGCCGAGCAGGGCAAGTGGAGGGGCCTGAACAAAGGGACCAGAGTGGAGTGGCAGCCACAAGGAATGGACTGAACCAGGGAAAGCGCCTGGATGGTTGGAAAAGAGGGCAGGGGGAACCTGACCCCAGCAACCCTTTCGGGGGTAGCACTACATGACGATCTTTCCTGTCACAGTTATTAATTTAATTTAATTTAATTTAATTTCCAATTTATATACCGCCCTTCTCCCTGAGGACTCAGGGCGGTGTACAGCCAAGATAAAAAACATAGAATACAAATATTAAAACATTTAAAAATATAAATAGATTTGGGCCGAAAGTTAAGAATCACAAACTAATTAAAAAATTTAAAAATTTCTTCTAAGCCAACCCGGCTTGCTGGAAAAGATGGGTTTTCAGGGAACGATGGAAGGCATTGAGGTCATGGATTCTCCTTATCTCCGGGGGCAACTGATTCCAGAGAGTGGGAGCCCCCACAGAGAAGGGCCTCCCCCTGGGGGCCACCAGCCTACATTGTTTGGCTGATGGCACCCTGAGGAGGCCCTCTCTGTGGGAGCGCACGGGTCGATGGGAGGTCGTTGGTAGCAGCAGGCGGTCTCGGAGATAGCTAGGCCCTATGCCATGGAGCGCTTTAAAGGTGATAACCAACACCTTGAAGCGCACCCGGAAGACCACCGGGAGCCAGTGCAGCTCGCGCAGGAGCGGTGTTACATGGGAGCGCCATGTTGCTCCCGTCACTACCCGCGCTGCTGCGTTCTGGACCAGCTGGAGCCTCCGGGTGCTCTTCAAGGGGAGCCCCATGTAGAGAGCGTTGCAGTAGTCAAGGCGAAGTAGTCAGTTGTTAATTTAGTGACACAGTTGCTAAGTCAATCTGACTTCCCCGTTGACTTTGCGTGTCAGAAGGTCACAAAGGGTGATCACATGTTTCAGGGGACCCTGCAACCGTCATAAATATGAGCCAATTGCCAAGCGACTGAATGTTGATCAGGTAATCATGGGGATTCTGCAATGGTCATGTGCAAATCTGTCATAAGACACTTTAATGTCTATATACATTAAAAATGAGAAATGCAGCATCTCCCCTCTTCTGGGGAATATCTAAAAGAGACTTAGATGTGCATGTTCTGTAAATCAGAGGGCATTCCAGAAATGAAGAAAGATAAAGGATAAAGCTAAAGCTTGGTAGTGTCCATGTCCCTTCGGGGACCCCATTGTGACTAAGAAAGCTGTGGGAAGCTACCTCCCTCCTAGAAGAATGAAATATTTTGAGAAATTTTAAAAGAAAGGCAGGATAAAATATTTTCCCTAAAAGAGAAAAATCTTAAGGGAGACAGAAACCCAGAGCCTCAGCTCCCTGCCACCCCAAGCAGATACTGAGCAGGGGCAGTTTTAGAAATGGAGATTTGGTAATCCATTAAACAAAATCCTACCCAAAAAGCCCTTGAAGAAAGAGCCCAAGATGTTCCCCACCAGATCCCCCTACTCCTAAACAGATCCCTACCCCCCAAGTTGGCCCGAGACTGCTAATTACTTTTTCTTTTGCCTTAAGGGTTAGGCTTAGAAGTCAGAGAAAGGATTATAATTTCTACATTCCCCTTTATCGGTGAGACATTCTATCAATTGCAGCATTGGATTTGGGGTTGTATCAAGGGTCTCTCCCAGTCTTTCATGCCAACTTTACTCCATCCTGCCCCAGAAATGTTTTTCTTCTTCCCAGTTTTTAAAAAGCATTTTCCCCTTTAACAAACTGGTTGGATCGATATTAATTGATCGGGAATCCGTCCCGTGGATGTTTCTTTCTCCCCGGGATTTTTCAATATCTTTCCGTTTAGCGCAGGGGTGGGGAACGGTGTCCCTTTTATGATTTGCCGATTTCAACTCCTAAACAACAACAACAACAACAACCACCACAACTTTATTGTCATTGTACGTGTATACACAGTATACCCATGCAACGAAATTCACTTAACACCCAAAGACCAGGTCCAACACACATAACAATCCCCAAACACCCCCCCCCCACCACAAATTCCCCACCCCTAAACCACCCAAACATCCACACAACAGACCAAGTAATGCTGTCCAACAGCTCACTGATGGTGGCCCTTTAGTTCATTTATGCAATTATAGCTCTGGGATAAAAACTATTCAGAAAACGTGAATAGTCAATCAATCACTCAATCATTCAAAATAGTGCTGGACGGGACCTTGAGGTCGTCTAGCGCAGCCCGTTGCTCAAGCAGGAGACCCGATGTCATTTGAAGCCTACAAGTTTTTATTTTGAATTTGAATTTATATACCGCCCTTCTCCCTGAGGACTCAGGGCGGTGAACAGCCAAGTAAAAACATCAAGTACAAATATTAAAATACAGTTAAAAATATACATATATAAATTTGGCCCCGTTAATTAAAAACAATAAACAAAACACTTAAAAACACTTTAAAAAAATTAGGCCAAGTGACAGTCATAAAGGGGCCATGGTTCCCCACCTCTCCTTTAGCAGAACTTTGGATCAATAATTGATCGGGGGGAGGGGATCCCAAGAATGTTGGCTTCTCCCCAGTTTTTTAAACTTTTTTTTCTCTTTAACAGGATGTTAGGATTAATTGCAATCGATCCGGGGTTCGTCCCAGGGATGGTTGCTTCTCTCCAGTTTTTAAAACAATTTTCCCTTTAAAGAGCTGCTTGGGCCAATAATAACTGATCGGGGCTCCGTCCTGGGAATTTTTGCTTCTCCCCAAATTGTTCTTTTTAAAATACCGCAGTTTTTTTAAGAAGCCAGCGAACCTGAGCACAAGAGAAAGAACAATTCATTTCGGTTTCCCGCCTAGGCAGAGCCGAAAAGCGGTCACCTGATTCCCAGGGAAAGGCGCGAAAGTCACGGAGATGGCGGCTGAAGCGCCCTTGCAGGATTTGGTGGGAGAAGCCACCTGCTCCATCTGCCGGGACTATTTCCAGGACCCCGTGCTCATCCCGAAATGCGGCCACAACTTCTGCCAGGACTGCCTGACCCACAGTTGGGGGACGTCGAAATCAAAGGCTTCCTGCCCCCAATGCAGGCAGACCTTCGCGCCCCGCAGCCTCCTCCCCAATAGGCAGCTGGCGCGGCTGGTGGAAGTGGCCAGGCAATGCGGTGGCCGTCCGGCCGAGGAAGGAGGGAGCCTCTGCCCGAAGCACCGGGAGCCTCTCAAGCTCTTCTGTAAGCACCACCAGGCCCTCATCTGCGTGGTCTGCGATCGATCCAAAGAGCACAGGGGCCACTCGGTGATCCCTGCGGAGGAGGCTTTCCAGGAATATCAGGTAGGAGTCAGCCAGGAGGAATCCCTGCGGAGGGGCATCCAGATCCTTGGTCTTCCTGGCAAGCCTTAGATCACTTTACTTGCTTCCTCTGTTGTCGGCAAACTGGGTTTAACTTGGCGCAGATGCCAATGAGAACCAGACTGGAGAGGCGGTTCAAGGAACTTTTATTGAAGTACTTCTCAGCAGCTAAAGGAGCCAAGACCCCAAACCATATACAAATTTTATACATTAAGGAAGTTAATCACTCATCGGTTCCTTCACACTTCACTTTTTTTATATTTTTTATTTTTTTTGAATAGTAGTGTCCCACCCACCATTTCTTCCTGGTCTTAGTATACACTCATCTGCAGCTTTCTGCCTTGGCCATTCCTTTAACAAACTTCCCCAATTCCAACCTGAGACCTTCACCCTCTGCTTTATCCTCTGAGACTGCAATTTTCTGAAGACAGATTTACCATAATTCTCGGCTTAAAACCATTCATTTCATGAATGTTCAAAGTTACAACGCTAATGAAAAAAGTGATTTATGACCGTTTTCACACTTATGACCATTGCAGCATCCCTGTGGTTACTGGTCAAAATTGGGACGCTTGGCAACCAGCATGTATTTATGACGGTTGCAGTGTCCCTGTCTTGCTTAGCAACGGAAATGGCCTATAGGGAGAAATAGGCTCCCTTTGCCAGCTCCCTTTCCACATTTCCTCTAGAGCAAAATTGTCATGGATTCCTTCAAAATCTTGAGTGCAGACCCAGAAAAACACTCCTGCTGGATCAGCCCAAACGTTCATTTCTCAGTGATGCTTCTGGGATGACTGCAGCCAGGAGACTCAGGCAGCTCATTTTAATGCCCTTGCAGGTAGTCCTCGACTTAGAACCATTTGTCTAGTGACTGTTTGAAGTTACAATGACAATGGAAAAAGTGACATGTTTTTCACCCTTCTGATAATTGCAGCATTCCGTGGTCCCATGATAAAAATTTGGACGCTTGGCAACTGGTTGAATATATCTTCTAACTAGGTCGTCCCTCCGATGTGATTGTTTACCGAAAAGAAACTCAAAACTTGTATTTTTTCTTCAGATCCAGGTTGAGGATTGCCTGAAGGCTCAAAAGGAGCAGAAAGTAAGAATATCTACATACAAAAGGGACACAGAAAAAACAGTGCAGGAGTGGCTTGTAAGTATTGATCCAAGGGTGAGGAGTTTCTGAGCTAATAGGAAGGAGAACCCCATCCGCCATCTTTGATGATAGGCAGCCTGTTTGTAAGTACAAGTTCTGACTTAAATGAAATTCAAGCTAAAGACTGTGTTAGGGCACAGAACTTGGTCTTAACCTGGGGACTTAGATGTCACCATTGGCTGAATGAGTCACAGTTGGATTAAGTGCATCTATCCCATGAGCTGTGTTTTATACAATGGGTTTGGTTGCCATAATAAATTAATGCAAACCATATTTCATCTTATTGAAAACATTGTAAAATCAAACATTTTTCTGTCTCCTTTTTTGAAATACCTTGATTAGCAAGAAAATTTTCATGAGAGATCATTTAAACTGGAACCTTTTTTTTTTAAGGAAACCTTCCCCCCCACCGCCCACTGCGTTTTTTAATATCAAATGGTTTTTTTCTCCCTAGGAAATTCTCTCACCTCACTTTTGGATTCTGCAAGGAATCTGTTTAATTATTATAACAAAATTAAAATAAGTAAAATAATTAAAATAAAATAAAAGTATGCCTTTTGTCTTATCTCTTTCTTGTTCTAGGATCTCGTCGAAAAAGTGAAAAAAAATGTAGTGGCTGAATTCAGAGAGCTACAACTCTGGTTGGAAGGACAGGAGAAGCTTCTGTTGACTAGAATGGAAGAAACGGAGAAGGATATTATGGCAAGAAAGGAGAAGGGTTTGGCCAAGCACATGGTGGAACTGGGCTCTCTTGACCATCTCATCCAGGAGATAGAAGAGAAACTTCAGCAACCAGCCAGCAAATTCTTACAGGTCAGGCAGGAAGTTGGGATCATAGAATCTTAGGGATTCTAAGGGAACTTGGAGGTCTTCTGGTCCAATCCTCTGTCTATGTTAGGAGTCCTTATACCATCCCGAAAAAATGGTTGTCCAGACTATTATTGGAAGCCTCCAATGATGGAGCACACAGAACTCGGAGAGGGAAGTGGCCCACCAAATTTCTCCATGTCTCATTAATCTACAGAGTCAAATGTTCAGTTTCCAGGGCAATTCTTATTGTTTATAATCCACACTACTTTGAAGAGCTTCAAAAGGCTCACCAGTTACTCCCAAACAGCCAGAAAGGAAATAGAAATAGAACACAAAACGATAAGACGGCCTTCCAGGTGTTTTTTACCTTTCACTTTCTTTCCCTTCTTTTTATCAATTCTGGCTTCCTATCAAGATCTTTTCCAACCATGTAGTACAGGGGTGTCAAACTCCCAAATTGTATACATAAATACCTTTCTAAAAGATGTGAACAGCTGGTGGGGAAAGCAGTGGGATTTTAAAAAAAGTACTTTATATATATCTTAGAGTCTGGTTGTCCAGGCATTTCACTGATTTATTTTGTAAACGTAAGAATTTAATTTTCTGCTTAGGAAATGGCTCCTATCAGTGCTTTGTCTCTTTATTTTTTAGGACATTGGAAGCATCATGAAAAGGTAGGTAAATCCACCCTTTTCTTTACAGTCTCAGAGATCAGCAGCTCCTCCAGTAGTTTTCCTATTATGGAAAGTTCTGTTTGTATTTAGCAGTATTTTAATGTAAAGACAATGTACTGTATTTCAGGGCTTTTTAGGCATTTCCTCAGACAGCAGGAGTATAATTAGCAATATTTCATATGATCAATTATTGTGGCTGTTTGCACAGTCAGCCAGATATTTAGATTGACTTTGGCATTTTTATCCACCTATTGAGTTCTTCCCAAGAAGAGACAGAGGTTTTAAAAGTAGCTGTAAGGTCCTGCCTCCACTCCCCAATCAAGAAAGTTCAGACTCTTGAGACAGCAGCATTTCAAAAGGGACCTTTTATTGAAAGGGAGTGATTGCAAGACAAAAGCAAAGCAGTCTCTAAGGTCCCCTTAGGCAATTCTGTTAGGATAAATAATAATAATAATAATAATAATAATAATAATAATAATAATAATAATAATAATAATAATAATAATAATTTTATTTCTATACCGCCCTTCTCCCGAAGGACTCAGGGCGGTGTACAGCCAATTTAAAAACACAAGACACAACAATAATTAAAAATTAAAATAATTAAATAGATTTGGCCGGTTTAAAACCCCAAAAATTTAAAATACCCCAATTTAAAATCATTATGTTGATAGCCCGGCCTGGCGGAACAACAGGGTCTTCAATGCGCAACGAAACACCCGGAGGTCGGAGATCTTACGTATTTCCGGGGGCAGTTCATTCCACAGGGCTAGGGCTCCCACAGAGAAGGCCCTCCCCCTGGGTGTCGCCAGCCGACATAATTTGGCCGATGGCACCCTGAGGAGACCCTCTCTGTGGGAGCGGACTGGCCGGTGGGAGGCTATTGGTGGCAGAAGTCGGTCTCGAAGGTACCTGGGTCCTATGCCATGGAGCGCTTTAAAGGTGGTAACCAGCACCTTGAATCGCACCCGGAAGACCACTGGGAGCCAGTGCAGCTCGCGCAGGAGGGGTGTCACACGGGCACAACGAGTTGCGCCCATAACCACCCGTGCGGCCGCATTCTGGACCAGTTGGAGCCTCTGAGTGCTCTTCAAGGGGAGCCCCATGTAGAGAGCATTACAATAGTCCAGCCGGGAGGTGACAAGGGCATGAGTGACCGTGCGCAAGGCGTCCCGGTCCAGAAAGGGCTGCAACTGGAGCCCTTTCAATAAAGGAGTTAGAAACCACTCCCCTCAGTCAGATGTTGAATGAGCCAATCCACAAGTGTGAAGATCTTGTGAAGAAGGTTATCCTGTCAGTTCTTTGAGACTATTGTAACTGTTTGCTAACAAATAGTCATCAATTGAAGGTTACTTGTAACTGCATTCATCTCTATTCAATTTCATTGCATTACCTTTAATCCCTCAAGATCAGTTTAAATGTTATATCCATCTTCTAATTGATTACCTACCTCACACATATTAGTCACCAGCCATTTGGTAGGATACAGTTCTTTTATTTTGGCAAGAGATTCACAAGACATTTCAACTGAAACTGGGTCGCCATGGTGCCTATATTTGAATAGCTAGCCAGAGAAATGACTGAAGCCTGGGAAACGGGGCCTTGTCAGTCAACAGGAGTGCTGATTTCCCACCATCTTACCAGGTACTTAGGATCCGAGGACAGGGTAACACAAGAAAACGACAATCAATGACTTAATAGCCGGCCATCAACACGCCACTTAACAACTAAAAGCCACACACAACCAGGCACCACATAAATATAATGCATAGAACAGCCCAGTGCACACATTTGTGGATAAGGAGAGAGACGTTCCCTGAGGATGGGTTCCAGCACCAGTCCGAAAGCTCAGAAGACAAATCCTCTGGTGACCAACCCAGATTGGATCCTGTAGCTAGCCAATCCTCAAGCACCATCTGATGGTTTAGAAAGCTTCTTCTATTGGCATATTGATAAAGGTTGCAGGAACTGGGCATGGCTAGTCTAGTGAAGAGAAGGACCAGGGGAGACATGATAGCAACAGTGTTCCAATATTTGAGGGTCTGACAGAGAGGAGGGGTTCAACCTGTTTCCCAAAGGCACCTAAAGGCCAGACAAGGAATAATGGATGGAAACTGATCAAGGAGGGATTCAACCTACAAATAAGGAGACATTTTCTGACTGAGGAGAATCAACCACTGGAACAGCTTTGCCTTCAGACATTGTGGGAGCTTGATCACTGGAAGCTTTCAAGAAGAGGCCGGACTGCCACCTGTCACAAACGGTGTAGGGTCTCCTGTTTGGGGGTGGGTGGGTGGGTGCTGGACTAGATGACCTACAAGGTCCCTTCCAACTCTGTTATTCTGTCATTTTGTCTTGCCAGATATCAGGCAAAGGAAACATATGAGAATCCGGTGGATTTACTTCTAGAGCCGAAGTGGACAATCTGGGATTACATTGATATCACTGTGTTTCTGAACAGTATCATGAAAAAACTGAGAGGTAAAAAACAGCCGCCAAGGTTTTACGCTGGATGACATTCTGATCCCGGAGCATCCAAGGGAGATTCTGGGTTGCTGTCAGGGGGATCAAAGAGGAATCGATTTCAGGATCAGCGGAAGAG
Source organism: Arizona elegans (assembly GCA_022577455.1). NCBI lineage: Eukaryota > Metazoa > Chordata > Lepidosauria > Squamata > Colubridae > Arizona > Arizona elegans. Next base: position 154,033,164 of record JAKOOJ010000003.1, read on the forward strand.
ACACCCTCATTTCTCTGTGGAAGGGCCTCGTGTTTTGGCACCAGGAGGGGAAGAGGAGCTTTCTGGTTTCTCCCTTTAAAGATGTGCTACCTGAAACGGGAACCATTAGCTAGTCATAGTTGACCATTTACAGGTGGTCCTCCACTTACAACACTTCACTTAGTGACCGTTCACAGTTACAATGGCACTGAAAGAAGTGACTTCTGATGGTTTTTCGCATTTATGACCATTGTATCATCCCCACAATCAGGTGATTTACATTTGGATGGTTGACAACAGGTTCATATTTATGACGGTTGCAGTGATCATCTTTTGTGATCTCCTGACAAGCAAAGTCAATGGGGAAGCCAGATTCACTTAACAACTGGGTTACCAATTTAACAACTGCAGTCATTCACTTACCAAATTTCTCACTTAGCAACATAAATTCTAGGCTCAATTGGGGGCATAAGACGAGACTACCTGTATTCTTTGTATCCTGAATCTTTGTGCACTGATCACTGGGGAAGCAGAATAAGCTTCCACTGAGTATAATGGAATATATGCAGGTAGTTTTTGACTTATGACCACAGTCGAGCCCAAACTTTCTTTTGCTAAGCAAGGCGCTTGTTAAGTGAGCTGTGCCCCATTTTATGAATCCCCCCCCCCCCCCCCAGTTATTAAGAAAATCACGGCAGTTGAGTGAAGAATGTGGTTGTTAAGCAAATATGGCTTCCTCCATAGACTTTGCTTGTCAAAGCTCCCCAGGAAGCTTGCAGAGGACAATTCCAGGAACCTGGGAGGCTGCAACAGTTCTAAGTGCGAGAACCAGTCATAAATCACTTTTGTCAGTGCCACTGTAACTTCACTAAAGGAGGAGGAAGATGTGTTTCATATGTTTGCCACCTTGAGGTATTTATAAAAATAATAAAGGCAAGATACAAATAAATAATAAGGAGAATGAAACTTAACACTGATTGCTAACCTCCCTCTGGAACATCTCAAAGCATCTAAACTGAAGACTTGACAAGTTGCTGTTGGCAAAGGTGCAGGTGAGTTATCCAAACTTACCTAATACAGGTAGTCCTCGATTTACAACCACAACTGAGCTCCAAATTTTTGCTGCCAAGTGAGACGTCTATTGAGCTTTACCCCATTTTAAGTGCATTATGAGGGGGAAGGGAAGGTAAAGGAGGTTTTGACAGGAAGGAGGAGACCAAGAGAGAGAGAGATGGGAAGAGGGAGCAGAGAAGGGAAGTGGGGCCTCCTGGCTCATCTGGCCTCCACCCCATAGAATGAGGGGGGAAGCAATGCATGAGGATAGATGGGAAAAGGGGGAGAAAGGAGGGCTGGGAAAGGTAGGGAGAAGTGTGTGAGGAAAGACAGACAAGAGGAGGGAGGAGAAAGATGGAGAGAATCAAGGAAGGAGCAGAGGCAGCGGCAGGAGAGGCTAGCAAGCAGCAGGAAGGAGAGGAAGAAGGACGAATCAAACTTCTGACCACCACCCAACCGTGTGATCCGCCTGCTGAGGAGACAGCACAAGGGTCCAGCTGAGCCGGGCAAGTGGGGGGACCCAAGTGGACTGGCAGCCACATGATGGATTGTAAGAGGGAAAGGGGGACCTGGTCCCCAGCGACCCTTTCAGGGGTGATGCTACATCACCATCTTTCATGTCACAGTTGTTAAGTTTTTTTTTTTATTTATTTATTTTTTATTATTTTTTTATTATTGAATTTCTATACCGCCCTTCTCCCTGAGGACTCAGGGCGGTGTACAGCCAGAATTAAAAAGACATGCAAGACAAATATTAAAAAACAATTAAAAGATATATAAATTTGGCCCAATTAAAACTCATTACCAATTAAAACGTTTAAAACATTTAAAACAGTTAAAAATTTCATCTTAAGCCAGTGAATCACTCCATTGTTAAGTTAGTGACACAGTTGCTAAGTGTGAATCTGACTTCCCCGTTGACTTTGCTTGTCAGAAGGTCACAAAGGTTGATCACACGACCAGGGGACCCTGCAACCGTCACAGATATGAGCCAATTGCCAAGCGACTGAATGTTGATCATGTAATCGTGGGGATGCTGCAATCGTCATAAGTGTGAAAATCTGTCATAGGGCACTTTTTAATGTCTATGTGCATTAAAAATGAGAAATGTTAAAATGCTAATTTTTTTGACTTCACAACCTACACATGGAGAGCCACTGATCTAATGATTAAAATTAAATTAAAAACATAATTAGCAGTATTTGATGCTGCTGGCTAGCCTGGCTAGGTGGCTCAGCGGCTAAGACTCTGAGCTTGTCGATCAGAAAGGTCAGCAGTTCGAATCCCTAGTACAAGTCTTCTGCATGAATGAGCAGTGGGTTGGACTAGATGACCTCCACAGTCCCTTCCCAGTCTGTGACTGTTACATGTGAATTGTTATAGTCCATCTCACACTCAGCCTGATGTTTAGAGTGAATTTGGCCTTTTGATCCACCTATTGAGTCCTTCCCAAGAACAGACAGTTGTTTGTTGGTTTCAAAGGTATCATTGTAAGATGTAAGCTGTTCCAAGTAATGCAACTATCATAAATACCTGCCAGTCTGAAAGCACCCAAATTGTGACTACAGGGACACTGCAACAGATGTTAAGTGTGAAAATGGTTTTAAGCCCTTTTTTTCCCAGAGCCGTTTGTACCTGGTTGCTAACAAATAGTCATAAATTGAAGGTTACTTGTAACTCCTTTCGTCCTTATTAAATTTTATTGTGTTCCCTTTAATCCATCAAGATCAGTTTCAATGTTATATAAAGCTTCTGATTGATTACGGAGCGGGCGGAAATATAGGGGAAAGTCTGAGGGAAAGCTGAGGAAAGGGGAGGGGGAGGAGGAGGAGGAAGGGGAAAGAGATGGAGAGAAAGGGAGGCAGGCAGGGGAATCGAAGGAGGAGCAGAGACAGGAGAGAGAGAGAGAGGGAGAAGGGCCGACTGGCCATCTAATCACCCCACCGCTGCCTGATCCGCCTGCTGAGAGGAGACCCCAGAAGGGACCGGCTGGAAGGAGGAGACAGCAGAGTCGAGCCGAGCAGGGCAAGTGGAGGGGCCTGAGCAAAGGGACCAGAGTGGAGTGGCAGCCACAAGGAATGGACCGAAGCAGGGAAGGGCGCCTGGATGGTAGAAAAAGAGGGCAGGGGGAGCCCGGACCACAGTGGCCCTTTCGGGTGTTGAAGTCAATCAATCAACCAATCAGAAGAGACCCTATATATACCTGTCACAAGTAAATGCCTTATTCTCCTTTATGTAAATAATATATGACCAGGGTATCAGGTGTTAACTTATTCTTCTCTATTTAATATATTCATATTTAACCACTCCTACATCTAGCTCCACCCCATGTATATATAAGGAGCTGTATGCTTTCCTTCTGTGCTTCTATCTGTGAGTATTCAGTGAATATAGAATGCCTTCTGTAAATAAACAGTGCTTTATTTGAATATCTAATTCTTAATCTACTTATTGAGTCTGATCCTGAAAATATCGTAACAATACCATTTGAAACCCACCAGTCATAAAGGGGCCGTGATTCCCCACCTCTCCATTAGCAGAATGTGTGGATCAATAATTGATGGGGGGGAGGGGATCCCATGAATTTTGGCTTCTCCCCAATATTTTAAACTTGTTTACTCTCTTTAACAGGATCAATTGTAATAGATCGGGGTTCGTCCCAGGGATGTTTCCTTCTCTTTTAGTTTTTGAAACAATTTTCCCTTTAACGAGCTGGTTGGGCTGAGAATAACTGATCGGGGCTCCGTCCCTTGAATTTTTCCTCCTCCCCAATTTCTTCCTTTTAAAATACTGTCCTTCTTTAAGAAGCCAGCGAAGATGCCCGCAAGACCAACAATTCATTTCGGTTTCCCGTCTGGGCAGAGCCCAAAGGCGGCCACCTGATTCGGAGGAAAAGAAGCAAAACTTCACTTTCTCTTTCTTTGTCCCGGCGGAGGAGGCGGCGATGGCGGCCGAAGCGCCCTTGCGGGATTTCTTGGCAGAAGCCACCTGCTCCCTTTGCCAGGACTTTTTCCAGGACCCCCTGCTCATCCCCAAGTGCGGCCACAACTTCTGCCGGGGCTGCCTGACCCGCAGTTGGGGGACGTCGGAATCGGAGGCTTCCTGTCCCCAGTGCAGGCAGACCTTCGCGCCCCGCAGCCTCCTCCGCAACAGGCAGCTGGCACGGATGGCTGAAGTGGCCGGGCGATGCGGAGGTCCTTGGGGAGAGGAAGGAGGGAGCCTCTGCCCGAAGCCCCGGGAGCCCCTCAAGCTCTTCTGTAAGGACCACCAGACCCTCATCTGCTTGGTCTGCGACCGATCCAAAGAGCACAGGGGCCACTCGGTGATCCCTGTGGAGGAGGCTTTCCAGGAATACCAGGTAGGAGTCAGCCAGGAGGAATCGCTGCGGAGGGGCATCCAGTGCCAGCCCTCGCAGTCTTTTTACTAGTTTACTTGCTTCCTCCTGCTTTATCCCACCTCTTATCTCCCTGCCTGCAATTTTTAAAAAACAGGTTGACATCCCTGTTGTCCCTGATCAAAATTCAGGTGCTTGTCAACTCTCATATTGTGTTGTCCTGGGCTCTTGTGATCACCCTTTGCTATCATCTGATAAACAAAGTCAATGGAGAAGCCAGATTCGCTTAACAGCTGTGTGACTAATTTGACAACTGCAGTGATTCACTTAAGAACATTCGGAAGAAAGGTTGTAAAATGAGACAAAATTTCACTTCACTGTCTTGCTTAGCAATGGAAATTGCCTGTAGGGAGAAATAGGCCCCTTTGCCAGCTCCCTTTCCACATTTGCTCTAGAGCAAAATTATCATGGAGTCCTCCAAAATCTTGAGTGCAGACCCCGAAAATCACTCCTGCTGGATCGGCCCAAAGTTTCATTTCTCAGTGATGCTTCTGGGATGACTGCAACCAGAAGATTCAGGCAGCTCACTTTAATGCCCTTGCAGGGAGTCCTCGACTTAGAACCGTTTTTTTAGTGACTGTTCAAAGTTACGATGACAATGAAAAAAATGACATGTTTTTCACCCTTGTGATCATTGCAGGCATTCCATGGTCACATGATCAAAATTTGGGCGTTTGCCAACTGTCATGTATTTATGATGATTGAATATACTGTGTCTTCTAACTGGGTCTTCCCTCTGATGTAATCCTTTACAGAAAAGAAACTCAAAACTTATATTTTTTCTTCAGATCAAGGTGGAGGATTGCCTGAAGGCTCAGAAGGAGCAGAAAGAAAAAATAGCTACATACAAAAGAGACACAGAGCAAACAGTGCAGGAGATGCTTGTAAGTATTGATCCAATGGTGAGGAGCTTTTGAGCTAATAGGAAGAAGAACCCCATTCGCCATCTTTAATAATAGGCAGCCGGTTTATAAATACAAGTTCTGACTGAAATTAATTCAAAGTTAAAGACTGTGTGAGGCACAGAACTTGGTCTTAACCTGGGAACTAAGATGTCACCGTTGGCTGAATGAGTCTCAGTTGGGTTAAGTGCCCCTATCCCATGAGCTGTGTTTTATACAATGGGTTTGTTTTGTTTAATAAATTAAGACAAATTGTATTTCATCCTGAAATGAAAAAAATGAACACAAACATTTTTCTGTCTACTGTTCTGGAATCCCTGATTGCCAAGAAAATTTTCACGAGAGGTCATTAAACTAGAACCTTTAAAAAAAGTTTTTTAAAAAAACCCTTTCCCCCTATGCTTTTTAATATCAAATGGGTTTTTTGTCTCCTTCGGATATTCTCCCACCTCATTTCTGGATTCTTCAAGGAATCTGTTTAATTATTATAACAATTAAAATAAAAGTAAAAATAACTAAGTAAACAATTAAAATAAAATAAAAATATGTCTTTTGTCTTTCTTGTTCTAGGACCTTATCAAAAAAGTGAAAAAAAATGTAGTGGCTGGATTCAGAGAGCTACAACTCTGGTTAGAAGGACAGGAGAAGCTTCTATTGACTCAAATGGAAGAAACGGAGAAGGATATTATGGCAAGAAAGGAGGAGGGTTTGGCCAAGCACATGGAGGAACTGGGCTCTCTTGACCATCTCATCCAGGAGATAGAAGAGAAGCTTCAGCAGCCAGCCAGCAAATTCTTACAGGTCAGTCAGGAAGTTGAGATCATAGAATCCTAGGGCTGGAAGGGACCTTGGAGGTCTTCTGGTCCAATCCTCTGCCCAACCATCCCCCAAAAATGGTTGTCCAAACTATTATTGGAATCCTTCAGTGATGGAACACCCAAAACTCAGAGAGACAGGCTGTTCCACTGAAAAATATTTGTCACTGTCAGGAAATTCTTCCTTATTTTAGCTTGCATCTCCAGATGAGCTTCCACCCCTTTTCCCTGTGAGAGCCCTTCAAGTGTTGGAAGATGGCGGTTGTGTCTCCCCTAAACCTCTTCTTCCTTAGGCTAAGCATACCGAGTTCCCTTAGCCACTCATTATATGGTTTGACTTCCTGGCCTCTTACCATCTTCATTGCTCCTCTCTGCATTCTTTAGCCCCTCCACAGAATACTCTTTTTAACTCTTTCCTTTTTTTTCCTTTCATAAATTTAATCAAAATTATAATAGTGAAAAGTACCAATGGAAATAAAGAAAATAGGGAAATGGAGAAGGAAAAGAGTGGGAAAGATGTGTAGGATAAAGGAAAGAGAAAGAAAATGTCTCTCAACTTTTTTTCTGCACAGTAAAATACAAAATAAAATTACAGCCTCAACGTTTTAATTTTGCACATTTAGTAATTATTAGCCATGTCTATAAAAACAGATTAGTCTAAGAAGGAAAACCAAGCATCAAGAATTCATCTTTTTCTATCTCAAGCACAAAGTTTAGAAGCAGGTTCCAAGAAGTAGCAGTTTAGAAACAACAGGTTATATCAAATTAAAGCAGTCAATTTTTTCATTTTTTCTAGCTCCATCACTTTTTCCATCCGTTTTTCTCTTGTGGGGATTGATATAACTTTCCATGTCTGCATGTAGGATTCTGGCTGCATTCGACCAAGTTCAAATCTTTTTTTCAACTCCTCATTTAGTAAACTTTTTGACTCTTTCTATAGAAAGGAAACTGGAAGGTATGAAGACTACAGGTAGTCCTTGACATATCAGCATACTTGGGCTCGAAATTTCTGTTGTTGAGTGAAACAGTTGTTAAGTTAATTTTGCCCCATTTTACGACCTTTGTTGCTGCTGTTGTTAAAGTTAATAACACGTTTGTTAAATGAATCCGGCTTCCGCGTTGACTTTGCTTGTCAGAAAGTCACTAATGGTGATCACATGACCCCAGGACGCTGCAACCGTCATAAATATGAATCGCTTTCCAAGTGGCTGAATTTTGATCATGTGACCATGGGGGTTCTGAAAGAGTCTTTTTTTTAAAGTTTATTTATTTATAACATAGTAAAACAGTACAAGACATACAACACTTATATACAAGACTCTTTTTACAGCTTTTTCATAGTGGTCCTTCCTTATTATTTACTATTTCCACCAATTTTACTTCATCTCATTCCAAATTACTATCTGTCCCCATCATTTCATTTACAATATATTTCTCTTTTTCATTTCAATCGCTAAATTGTATTTTACCAATTTTCCCCATTATTTTTGGACATTTCTTTATCTCCCCCTTATTTTTCTTCTTCATTTTTCCTTTCCTCCAACCACTCATACCATCTATACCAAATTTCATAGTATTCTGTATGGTCCTTTTCTGCAAGAGTCTTAAATGTGAAAAATGATCATAATTAATTTTTTTCAGTGCTGTGGTAACTTCGAACGGTCACTAAATGAACTGTTTAGTCAAGGACTACCTGTAATGGCTAATATTAGGGATACATAATATAATTCAGAAAAAGCAGGAATTCAAAGTTCTGGTCAATTGTCTATATATTCTTCACAATTTTAAGAATGCCTGCTTAGGGTTCCTATCCTATATTGGAGGATGTAGTGCTGGGTATTCTTTGTAGGGTCTCCCCCTCCCCTTAAATCTCCAGGCCAAGGAGAAACCCAACACTGATCTCCTTCTCCAAAGTATTATCACCACCTGGATTTTCCAAAGTGCCTTCATTCTGGAAGCATAAATGCGGGGGATTTTTTTAATCCTATTGATGCACTATTTTGTTTTTCAAATAGTCTTTTCTTTCTGCTATCATGTTTTATATATAAATATATATCTTCTGTAATTGTGTTGGATTCAACTGGGGTCTAATTTTTCTTAGACAAGAAAGTAAAAACAATACCACTCTAAAAGTAGGGGGAAAAGAGCAATGGATTGTTTTAAAAAATGGAAGTATTTTATATATCTGTTGGTGTCTGGTTGTCCAGACTTTTCACTCATGTATTTTGTGACTCTAAGAATTTAATTTTCTGCCTAGGAAATGGCTCCTTTCAGTGCTTGGTCTCTTTATTTTTTAGGACATTGGAAGCATCTTGAAGAAGTAAGTAAATCCACCCTTTTCTTTACAGTCTCAGAGATCAGCAGCTCTGCCAGCAGTTTTCCTATTTTGGAAAGATCTTTCTTTATTTCACAGTATTTTATTGTAAAGATAACGTACTGTATTTCAGGGCTTTTTAGACATTTCCTCAGACAACCTCAACACAATATAATTAGCAATATTTGATATGATCAATTATTATGTTGGTTGCACACTCAGCCAGAGGTTTAGCCTGAATTTGCCTTTTTATCCATTTATTGAGTCCTTCCCAAGGAGAGACAGATGTTTGATGGTTTTAAAAGTATCATTGTAGGATGTAAGCTGTTCCAAGTAATGCAACTATCATAAATACACACTGGTTACCAAGCACCCGAATTATGATTACAGGGACACTGTGACAGATGTTAAATACAAAAATGGTTGTAAGTCAGTTTTTTGAGAGCTATTGTAACTGATTGCTAACAAATAGTCATAAACTGAAGATTACTTGTAACTGAATTTGTCTCTATTAAATGACATTGCATTAGTTTAATCCAGTGGTTCCCAAACGTTTTCAGTCCACCGCCCCCTTGGTGCTACAAACTCATCCTCAGTGCCCCCCATCCCCACCCCGTATAAATAGCATTGTTCAGAATAGCGGTTTGCAGGGCCCACTAAGGAAGATAGTAACAGTAAAATACAAAACTGTAACAATTAATTGCACATTTATTCAAAATCCAATTTAAAAATCTTTTGTTAATTCAACAAAATTGTTGAACATGATCCAGTGATACCAGGTTTTCAAAGTCTGATAATCATTTATCAAGAACCTTAGCAACTACTTACTTAGTAAACTCAGTAAAATTTAGTAACTACTTCGCTGTTCAGTAAATTCTTAATGTGATGGATGGACTTGATGAAGTGATACCAGTTTCCCAATGTCTGGTTTTAAGTCACTTAGCACACATCTTAAATCACCTGTTCATTAATCTGGACTCGATTTCTCTGCTTGGAGAGAAGTTGAATGACCACACTGAAACCACGTTCCACCAAATATGATGTTGGAAATGAAACAAGGAGCTTCTTAACCACTGTCCATAGTGCAGGATAGCGATCAGAAATTTCCTTCTGTAATCAAAACTCTTGGTACGATTTCTTAAATTTTGGCTTCAGCTCAATGTCATTTTGCAACTCTATTAGTTGATCCTCCACTACCCCATCTTCCTCAGTATCTGAAAAGGGATTTATCACCCAATCTGGAATTTCAAAAGAAGATCCTGATATTGCTCAGACATATCTTTATGCAACATGTCCAAATGGTCACAAAAAAAACTTGCAGATCATCATCTTGTATCCCACCTTTCTCTTCTAGCTCGGACAAGCTCGGAAATTGGTATAGCTCACGATGGCCTATATTGCGCTTGAATAGAGTTAACTTTGAAATAAACGTAGAGATGACAGATTTGGCCTTAATAAGATTGACCTCATTTCCTTGCAACTGCAAATTCACTTCATTGAACTTTGCAAACAGTTCTGATAAATAAGCAATGTCATGCTTGATCTCTTTGAGTTCATCACTAAAGTAATGACTGATGGCCACCTAATGTCTTCACCTCTGCAGATTCTCAAAGATTTCTGAGACCAGTGTTGAATACTTAATTTCAGTAGTGACCAATCCCAGTCTTAAAATGAGTTTAGAATCAGTGGGAGTCACTGCTAACAATGAACTCCTAGCTACTGATAATGAGTCCAATCCTGCCTTTCTTTTCCTTCTGTCCACGTTTTGCAAGTACTTTTTCCAGGCATATGTTTTATTCTACCGGATACAAACCATTATTGTTAGGGAAAAAATGGGTCTTCCAAGCAATTTTAAAAGACACTGTCAGAATGACTCTGCTCTCAGCCCCACTTGTGGCTCCTTGAAAAGCACCTCCCCCCACGCTCCAACACCTGAGGAGACAGGGGTGGGCTGCAGGTGTCTAGAATTAAAATGTGGTTCAAATCCCTAGTATAGTCCTTCTGCGTGAGAAGGGGGTTGCTAGATGACCTCCAAGGTCCCTTCCAACTCTTACTGATACTGGCCCTGGCTTTCCTGGCGGAACAGTGGCAGTGGCAACGACACCGGCAAAAGCCCCCCCACCCCATAGCAGCCCACCTGGATCCTCGGCAGGGGGGTGGCAGGCCTGGCTGGCCACTTACTAGCCACCCCGGGAAGGCCTCTGGTGATATCGCGGTCTGCGGCAAAGCTTCCGATTTCTCCAAATGCCTCTTTCTTACCGTTGTACAGGGACGGGCTGCGGTGCGCAAACTTCAAAAGTTCAAAAGCGCTTGCTTGGAGCTGGTTGGAAAGGGGAAAAACGCAGCCCAATTAGGCAAGAAACTCCCCCCCCATAATCCCTCCAAACGGATCTCCCTTCGGTAGCCTCCCTGCTGAAAAGCTTTCCTGCTTCTCTTCTACCTGCATTCTGTTACCGGCTCTGCACTCAGGTAGTTGCCAGTGGCCCCGGGTAGCAGCATCTTGTTGGTCTCGGGGGTGTGGAGAGCCAGTAAGAGTGTGCAGGTAGAGAAGCGGGAAATGCTTTTGGCACCCCCAGCTCATTCGCTGCAAGAAAGAGTGGGCGCTCGGAAGAGCGGGCTCCGTTTGGGTGGGTGATCACTGTTGGGTTGCGTAGTTCAGGGAGGAGGCTACCGAAGGGTGACCTGTTTGGAGGGATCTGGGTGGGGGGGTGTCCCGCCTAATTTGGCTGCATTTTATCTCTTTCCAAACCAGCTCCAAGCAAGTGCTGCAGGTGGCAGTGCCAAAGCTGCTGACGTTTTGCACCGCAGCCCATTCCTTTACCACGGTAAGAAAGAGGCATTCGGTGAAATCAGCAGCTTTGGTGCCAACCCTGATGTCACCAGAGGCCTTCCCAGAATGGTTAGTATGCAGCCAGCCAGGCAGGCAGAAATTTTCTGACTGAGGAGAATGAACCCCTGGAACAGCTTTGCCTTCAGACATTGTGGGAGCTTCATCACTGGAAGCTTTCAAGAAGAGGCCGGACTGCCATCTGTCAGAAATGGAATATGGTCTCCTGCTTGGGGAGTGGTGGTGGGTGCTGGACTAGATGACCTCCAAGGTCTCTTCCAACTCTGTTATTCGGTCATTTTGTCTTGCCAGATATCAGGCTAAAGAAACATATGAGAATCCGGTGGATTTACTTCTAGAGCCGAAGTGGACAATCTGTGATTACAGCGATATCCCTGCGGTTCTGAAAAGGGCCATGAAAAAACTGAGAGGTAAAAAACAGCCACCAAGGTTTTACACTGGATGACATTTTGAGCATCCAAGAGAGATTCTGGGTCAATGTCACATGGATCAAAGAGGGATCAATTTCAGGATGAGGGTCTCAGTTAGGATTGTAAATTGAGACTACCTGTATTCTTCATAGCCCAAACCCAAATCCATTGATCACTGGGAAAGCAGAATAAGTTTCCACTAAGTATAATGGAATATATACAGGTAGTTCTTGACTTACAACCTCAGTTAAGCTGAAAATTTCTATTGCTAAGCAAGGCAGTTGTTAAGTGAGCAGTGCCCTATTTTACGAACTTTTTTGCCATATTTATTCAGAAAATCACAGCAGTTAAGTGAATCACTTATTGCTTAATGCATTGTAAGCCGCCCTGAGTCTCCGGAGAAGGGCGGCATATAAATCAAATTAAAAAAAAAATCACGGTTGATAAATTTAATTTGGATTCCCCCACACTTTGCGTGTGAGAAGCTCCCCAGGAAGGTTGAAGAAGACAATTCCAGAATCATGGGATGCTGCAACTATTGTAAATAAAAGCTGGTCCCCAAGTATCCGAATTTTGATCACGTTACTGGGGAGGCTGGAACAGTCATTAGTGTGAGAACCAGTCATAAAGCTCTTTTGTCAGTGCTGCTATAACGTCACTAAAAAAATAGTTGTAAATTGAGGACTACCTGTATATGGAATGTATAGTAGAATATATTTATACCTGATGGAATATATATAGCCGCCAATGACATTCTGGCTTGTAGCTTTCCCTATTTCTTATTTCCTGATCTGAGGCCAAGGAAAGCAAACCAGGGAATCTGAGGGAGGCCCTTCTGTTGCTCCAATTCCAGGGATGAGATGCTGAATTCCTCCCTTTTCTTCCCCAGATACTCTGGAAAGTGGACTTCAACTACAGGAAGGTAAATATGAGTTATAGGAATTGGATTTCCTTGCTATTTTAAGCTCTCATGCAGTAACGTGAAGAGAAACATATTAGATCAAGAAGAAAAATATAGGATTAATTATTATATAAGACTATGATGATCCAGTAAACTTTAATGATTATATGATTTATGAACTTTTACTTGCCATTTATATGTACAATATTAGCTAATGCAGTGGAGAAAAATTCCTTGTGTGTCTGATCACATTTGGCCAAATCAAGCTTTTGTTCTGTTCTGCTCTACTCCGTTCCATTCTATACATACCATATTTTTTGGAATGTAAGACGAACCTTTCCCCCACTAAAAGAGGCTGAAAATTTGGGTGCAACTTATACTCCGTATGTAGCTTTTTGGAAGCTTTTTTCAGCCCCACCGAGGCACTAACGAAGCACTAGCAAGCAATCTTCCCAGCTTTGCCTGCTCCCTCAACTCCCTGAGTGAAGCAGTCTCCCTGCTTTGCTCCGACTCTCAGCTGTTCTTTAGAAGCTTTTTCCAGCCCTAACCAGGTACCAGCCGAGTGAAGCTTTGCCTGCTTTTCTCATTGCTGCTTCCTCTCAGCTGTGCCTTAGAAGCTGTTTTTTATCCCCAAGCAGGGGATAAAAAACCAGCAAACTAATGTGCTGAAGCTGACCAGACTAAGGACAATAGCCAGATGAATACCTGGTAGGCAGATTTTTTTTTCCTATTTTCCTCCCCAAAAACTAAGCTGTGTCTTATACTCCGATGCGTCTTATACTCTGAAAAATACGGTAATCTAAAAAACTGAAGCCAATCTTGGTGTAGAATGAAATACCTGGACAAATGGGAAAATATGACCTGGGAGTGAAAGGAATCTTGAATTCCTACCAAGCTAATAACATCCTCTTGATTTTACTGCCTGACTATAAGTTGGTGAGAGACCAGGTCTTTGGGAGCAGAAATTAGGTCTTTTGGGTCAAAGCAAATAGCAAAGTTGGAGCATCAGGGTTGCCTCCACTCTGTGGGCCATCAGACTGGTGAAAGCAGAGGTTTCCTGTATAAGATCCTCCCCTTTTGTACATGCCTGTGATACCCTGATGCTCGTAGAGAAAATGATGGAGCCTCCTCACATCCCATCATGTGTCCTAAGTTACCTCTAGGGGATCCTTCTGACTTTTACCAGTTCAGAATTGAAACATGGCAGCCTCTTGCTCTGCCTGATCTTCTGGAAGAGGTGGAGCGCTGTGATTTGTTTGAAGGACTTGGCCATTGTGAGACTTGTGGACTTCAGTTCCCAGAATTCCCCATCCAGGATGGCAAAGCTGGAAGGTAATCAGCAGAGTGGCGGCCACATGGGAGACTAGAGACAAGGGGAATTGACCAGTGGAGCCAAGAGACGAAGAGCTGAGGGGAGGAGCCAAAAGCTGTACAGGTAGTCAACGTATCCTGAAGGTGTGCAGCTTAGTGGCAGCTGGAGGGGAGGCAGATGGACTGGAAGATGGTGAAGGCAACCTAAGTGAATGGAAGGAGAAGGCCAGAGGAGCGCTGAACAGGCCGGCAGTTAACAGAGGATGGGACTAAGACAGTGGGAGATCCCGAGAGCTTGGAGAAAAGGGAGCAGAGGGACCTGGACAATAGCAGCCCCATCAGCCATTGGAATTCTGTTAGTTGAAGTCTACAAGTCTTACAGTTGCCAAAGTTGGAGGACTCTTGACCAGGCAATGCTTAGGTGTTGTTTAAAAGAACAATGAGTCTTCCAGTCCTGGTGCGGGCGGGGGTGTGTTTGGAAGCTGAACTCCATTCACACAAGAGGGTTAAAGTCTTGGGGGTGAAGACACAAACCAGGCCTGCGACTGAAGCTCTTGTTTTTTTCCTTCCTTCTCTTCCCCCATACAGTGAATGTAACTCTGGATCCAGACACAGTCAATCCTGGCCTCCTTGAAGTCTCCCAAAATCGAAAAACTATCATAGGAGTTAAGCCATTTATCGGAAAATATCCTGACACAGACTCCTTGACATTTGTATATAGTGCTTGGGTCCTTGGCTGTCAGAAGTTCTCCACAGGGAGATATTTCTGGGAAGTTATTGTAGGAGGTACAGGAGGATGGAGTGTAGGGGTTGCCAATGATGATGATGAGTCCATGTTGTGGCAGTTTGTGAAATGGGGAGGGAAATACACAGCGGTATCTCTGTCAGAATTTTATGACCTGGTCCTGGCTGAGGAGCCCACGAGGATCCGCATCTCTCTCAACTGCGAAGGGGGACAAGTGAGCTTTTTTGATGCCAGCACAGCAGCTCTGATCCATACACTCTCTGATGCTTCCTTGGTTGGAAAGACCCTTCTGCCCTGTATCTGTTTAGACGAGGGTGCCTGCCTGACACTCCCCTAAAAGAGGGGACAAGTATTACACTCGATATAAGCTTTATGGCTGTTGTGTACTGGGCATACTCTAATGTTTAGGCCCCCTGTTGGAACGAATAAATATGGGAACGTGTTGTGATTGGTTGACCTAGCTGACAGGGGAGTATATAAGAGCTGTCAAGAAGGGCTCGGGTGTTCGTTCGCATGTATATGTTAATTGGTTAGGTTGTCGGTTCCAGTTAATAAAAGAGTTGTCCACGGTTCTGAAATGGGTTCTCAGGGGGTGGCCTAGTGGTGAGTTGGGCCCTGAATGGAGACCGTATACTCTCAGGAAGTCTGAGATTTCTACTCAAGAGGGCTGTCTACTCTGGGCACACAGGGTAATAGTCCCCGCCTCCCTGCGGGACTCAGTTCTGTCAACGTTACATATGGGCCATCCGGGGATTGTCCGGATGAAGGCCCTTGCACGTGCGTATCTCTGGTGGCCAAAATTGGATGACTGCATCTCAATGTGGGTTTCTACATGCCGTGTGTGTCAGGAGTCCCGGCCAATGCCACCTAGAGGGGTGCCCAGGGAGTGGGAAGAACCAAGGGGACCCTGGTCCTGTGTGCATGTGGATTTTGCGGGGCCCATCCGCGGCCAGATGTTCTTGGTCCTGGTCGATGCTTTTTCCAAATGGGTCGAGGTGGTGGCCATGGCCTCCACCTCCACAGAGGCACTCTGCAGTGTTTTGCGCACTCTGTTTGCAACCCACGGATTGCCGGACGAACTCGTGTCCGACAATGGCCCTCAATTGACCTCCATGGGGTTTGAAGTGTTCCTTGCAGGGTACGGGATTCGCCATTGCCTTATTTCTCCTTACCATCCGGCCAGTAATGGCCGGGCTGAAAGGGCAGTGAGGTCAACGAAAGAGGCGTTAGGGCGCATGGGAACTAGCAACTGGCAATCGAAATTATCTGAGTATCTCCTTACGCAGCACTCCACTCCGTGTCCCCTGACCAATCGCAGCCCTGTGGAGCTTCTCATGGGCCGCCGTTTGCGTACGGTGCTGGACAGATTACATCCTGAATACACGCACCGTACTCCGTTACTCTCCAGCCGGGCCACTGGCAGGCTGGAGGAAGGGGATTTGGTTTATGCCCGTAACTATACGGGCCAGCCCTTATGGCTTCCTGGGGTTATAGCAGAGGTTACCGGCCCATGTTCGTATAAGATAGACATGGGGGAAAATCGGATGTGGAGGCGGCATCTAGACCAGATACGGGTTAGGCACGACCTTAGAGCCAGGGGGACGGGGCCACACGAGGTAGACACGGACATTAATCAGGATGATGAGGCCCCTACGACACAACAATAGCCTCACAGGTATAGGAGGAGGAAGATGCGTTGGATATATTTGCCACCTTGAGTTATTTTAAAAATAATAAAGGTGAGATAAAAATAAATAAGGGGAGTGAAACTTAACTCATACGGTGACTTTGAATGCTGACAGCAGATCTCTGGAACCCCTCAAAGCATCTAAAGAACTGAAGATTGACAAGCTGCTGTTGGCAAAGGAGCAAAGGAGTAATCCTAATGAACATACCTAATACAGGTAGTCCTGGACTTACAACTGAGCCCCAAATTTTTGCTCCCAAGTAGGACAGCTTTGCCCCATTTTAACTATCACGGGGGAAGAAGGGAATGAAAAGGAGGAGGTTTTGGCAAGGAAAAGGAGGGGAGCAGTGGATAGAGAGAGAGGGCGAGGGATAGGTGGGTCTCTTTGGGGGCAAACCTGAGGGAGAAGGGAGAGAGGGGGGGAAGCAACACATGAGGGCGCCTGGATGGTTGGAAAAGAAGGCAAGGGGAATCTATCACATGACTCGGGGACCCTGCAACGGTCATAAATATGAGTCAATAGCCAAGCGACTGAATTTTGATCAAGTAATCATGAGGATGCTGCAATGGTCATAAGTGGGAAACACTGTCATAAAGCACTTTTTAATGTCTATATACATTAAAAATGAGAAATGTTAAAATGCTTATTATTTGACTTCACATATGTCAAATTGAGAGCCAGTGATCTAGCCCAATAGACTATCGAAAGGGATGGGGATTACGGCCAGGGTGTCCCAAGACATGTCAACAAACTCCAGATGGCAGCCATCTCCGCCTTTTCCCTATATGTAAATAAGGGGTGGGGCTTCCCTCCCTTAGGTCTTTGTTGACTCCCTCTAGGGTTGTTTCTGCGTTACATCTCCCCACTTATGAGGAATATTTTAAAAAGATTTAGATGTGAATGTTCTGTAAATTAGGTCCCAGCCCTAAACCTGTTTAGTAGTAGTACTGTAGTTGCAGTCATATTCATGGTTCCTTTCCTTCCTTCCTTCCTTCCCTTCCTTCCTTTGAAAGGTCTTCACCTGGTGCCAAAATGAGGCCACTGTGGGTGCCAATTAAGGGACTCTGGGGAGGGCATTCCATAAACAAGATGCCACCAACAAAAAGGCAAGATAAAGGAGGGGGCTTGGGACTCTCTATGTCCCCTCAGAGACCCTGTTGTGAGTAAAGAAGCCTCCCTCAAAAGCCCTTGAACAAAGGGCAAAGGTGTATAAGATGTTCTCCACCCACCAGATCCCCCCACCTCTCCCCATGGGTCCCCCTGTCCTAAATTGTCCTGAGACTACTAATGCCTTTTTCTATCCACCTTTAGCCTTAAGAGGCATTTCATTGGTCAAACGTGAAGATTTCCATTCAGCAAACGATCCTATCCCACATTCTACATATTCCATATTCTACATCTATAAGATAATCTTCTCTGTCTCCCTTCCACAGAGTGATCCAGGCTGCCTTTTTACTTTGACTTTTGCCCAGTTTTAGAGCTTTTCCCGATCTGTTTCCTGATTGGATTGCTGGGAAGGGGGCAGTCCAGGCAGTTCTTTCTCTGCAGGATATTCCTATTAAAAGTGACTGAAAAGAGTTTAATTTCCGCTTTATCTCTGAGACAACCCATCAATTGCAGCATTAGTTTTGGGCTTTTATCAAGGGCTTCTTTACTGTCTCTTTCAGTCCAAGGTTACTCCCTCTGGTCCCATAAATGTTTCCTTCTTCCTATTGAAAAAAAAAGCATTTTCCCCTTTAACAAGCTGGTTGGATCAATAATAATTGCCCTACGCACAGTTACTCATGCGCTGGTCACCTCACAGATTGACTCCTGCATTGCTCTCTACATGGGGCTGCCCTTGAGGACCACCTGGAGGCTTCAGCTGGTGTAGAATGCAGCCGCGCGGGTTGTGATGGGAGAATCCCGATATTCCCATGTTACATCTCTCCTGCGCGACTTGCATTGGCTACCGGTTGCCCTCCGGGTGAGATTCAAGGTGCTGGTGATAACCTATAAAGCCCAACATGGCTTAGGACCAGGATATTTGGCGGACCACTTACAGCCAGCAAGGATATCCCATCGCCCGGTTCGCGCCCATAGAGAGGGCCTACTCAGGGTGCCGTCGGCTAGACAGTGGCGGCTGGCGGCCCCCAGGGGTAGAGCCTTCTCGGTCGGTGTGCCCACCCTCTGGAATCAACTTCCCTTGGAGCTCCGATTAGCGCCTGACCTTTGCACCTTCCGCCGTGAATTAAAAACTTGGCTTTTTAATTCCCTTGACCTGGACTGATGATGGGGTTTTAATGGTTTTAAGGGTTAATTTTAAATTTTTTAGATTTTAATTTTAATTTTATATTGTGTATATTTATATTATTGTTGTGAGCTGCCCTGAGTCCATTGTGAGATAGGGTGGCATATAAGCCGAATAAAATAAAATAAAATAAAATAAAATAAAATAAAATAAAATAAAATAAAATAAAATAAAATAAAATAAAATAATAAAATAAAATAAAATAAAATAAAATAAAATAAAATAAAATAATAAAATAAAATAAAATAAAATAAAATAAAATAAAATAAAATAAAATAAAATAAAATAAAATAAAATAAAATAAAATAATAAAATAATTGTTTGGCAATCTGTACAATGGATGTTTCTTTCTCCCCGGGATTTTTCAAAATCTTTCCCTTTAGCAATTGGGGTTGGGGGAACCGATGGCCTTTTTATAATTTGCAGACTTCAGCTCCAAAAACTCCTGAGCCAGCTGGCTCACAAATTCTGGAAGTCAATCAATCAATCAATCAGAATAGAACTGGAAGGGGGCCTTGGAGGTCTTCTAGTTTACCCCCCTGCTCAAACACTTCTCCTCTTCTCCTCCTGCACATTCTTGTATCCCGGTTGCCGCGGTCTCAGGGCAGCCGCCATGGCTGCCATTTCACCGCCGCCAGCACAGAGGGCAAGCCTCTAGTAGCTTTATGGTAGAAGGCCAGAGAAAGGCAGGATATGCAGTGGTGACAGCATGGGAAGTTGGAGAAGTCAACCCATTACCAGTAAACATTTCTGCCCAACTGGCTGAACTGGTCACTCTAACTAGAGCCTTACAGCTGGCTGTGGGACAAACATTAAGAGCAAATATACCTTTGGAGCCTTGCATGCCCACGGAGCCTTATGGAAGGAAAGAGGAGTATTAAATGCAAGAGAATCAACCGTTAAATATAGCCCACAAATTTTAAAATTATTGGAGGCTGCTTGGCAAACAAAACAAGTAGGAGTCTTACATGTTGAGGGACATTCTAAGATTCCCCTTTACACAAAAGGAAATTGGGCTGCAGATGGAGCTGCTAAGGAAGCCTCCCTACCACACTTAGAATGAACAGTCTACCTCAGCGGTTCTCAACCTGGGGGTCGCGACCCCTTTGGGGGTCGAACGGCCATTTCACAGGGGTCGCCAAAGCCCTCTCTCGCCCCCCCTTCACTCACCCTCACTCTCCGCTCTGTTGAATCGCCGGCCGTTCGTTTACCCCTCCCACTCCCCATCTATTGCTGCCTCCGATGGCTAGAGGAAAAAAAACTGTTTAAATTCTTGCCGCGGGACTTCAAAGGGCCGCCCTAGAGCCAGTGGTGCAACCCAACTGTTTGTTAAATTGCTGGCTTGCCCAGCCCCTCCGCACCACTATTTATTGCCAATAAATAGTGGTGGGCGAGGGGCGGGGGAGCCAGCAATTTAACAAATGGTTCAGTGTTTTTTTGTAATTTTATTGGCCCCCGGAGCTTCAGCATAGGCTAATTAGCCCTTACTTAGATGGCTACCGACCCCCAGCTGATTTGCTCTCAGCTGTTTTGCTCAGGGCTCTGCTCCTTGCTTGGAAAGAGTGCAGATTTTTTTCCCCCTAGCTATACTGAAAAACGAAAGAGAAAGTAAAGCAGGCTGTTGGTTTTGCAGGTTGAAAAATTAGGCAGGCAGATTTCTTTTCTTTTTCCTCACCAAAAAAAGGTAGGTGCAAACAACGGGAAATTTAGGGAAAAAGAGGAGATTTTAAAATTATTATTATTATTATATTTATTAATATAATAATATTATTATTAATTAATTGATTTGTAAGAAATTGGATTGCATGGAAATAATTGGAATATTCATGTTCATATTGATTAATATACAAAAAAGGTAGTTATATAACTAATTGATTTATATTAAAATGCTGAATTCATATTAAACAACTGTAATATTACATAATTAACCAATGTGAGGATGGATATAAAAATGGGAAGGGGTGTAATATAGAATAGAAGGGAAAAATTGAATTTGATTAAGATTAGAGATGAGGATGAAGGGTAATATTGGTTTTTTACAAAAATAGATGAGGAATAAATATGGCAAAAAGGAAATATAGAAATTGTAAATTTAATTGAAATGACTAAACTTTTCAATTGTTTAAATTTATGTTTAAATTTATATTTAAATTTATGAACCGGCCAAATACTCTGTTCAAAGAAAATACATTGTATGTTTGTATTGTGTTTCTAATTATTCTTATTTATTCATATTTGTTCTCTTTTATTCTTTAAAGTTTAACAATTCATTTTTTATCTTAATATCTTTATATTTGTTTGGGGTTGGCTTTCTTCCCTTTCATCTTTTTTATTGTACAGCAATCTTTCTCCTCAAACCTACCATCTCTCTCTTTTCTTTCCTTCTTACTTTCTCTTCCTCACCCTCTTCTTCTCCTCCCTACTTCCTCTTCCTTTCTCCTTCTCCTCCTCTCTTCCTCCTTCTCTTACCCTCACTCCTACTCTAATTTCCCTTCCCTTCCTTCATCCCTCTCTATTGCTGTATCCTTTTATGCATATGGACTACTCAGAGGGCTGAAAAAGTTATTTCTCACTGGTCCTCGCACTTTTGACCAGTCTTCAAACTTACGACTGTCCTCACATTTTATATTTTTTCCCTATCTTGTCACCATGGTGAAGAGAAGCAGTTGTGAAATGAGTGACACATTGTTAAGAATGCTACAATGGGCATAAATGATGACCAGTCATAAGTGTGAAGACCGGTCAAAAGTGCGAGGACCTGTCAGAAATCACTTTTTTCAGCCCTCTGAGTAGTCCCTATACACATAGCCATGGCCACCCGGTCACATGACCAGTTAGCCACACCCACCCAGTCACATAACCTCCAAGCCATGCCCACAAAATAAGCCACGCCCACAGAACCGGTAGTAAAAAAATTTAGAACCCACCCCTGGTTGGGGGTCACCACAACATGAGGAACTGTATTAAAGGGTCGCGGCATTAGGAAGGTTGAGAACCACTGGTCTACCTCATTCCTCTTTCTTCCTACCCACTTCTCCACTCTCTTGGACTCCCAAGGGTAGGACATGGGCCACATCAGTTGGAGGCAGGGAGAGGAATGATGGGTGGTGGAAGGTAGAGGGCAGACCTATTCTACCAAATACACCTCAGAGGATTCATTTATAACAAATACATGCCAGCACACAATGGGGGATCAAAGGGACTGGTAGACTTAGTGACATGCTGTGTAGTAGACAAGGGTCTCTATTCCGCAGCCTCCCAAGCTGTAGCAGTTTGTCTGATCTATGCCAGAAATAATCCAAAAGTAGCCAGGCGCCCACCCCTTAGGAGTCCAACTTAAAGGCAACTACCCAGGGACAATTTGGGAAACAGACTTCACTGAATTACCTAGAAAGCAAGCTTTTGAGTATGTTGTGGGACTAGCATGGACCTTCACAGGATGGCCTGAGGCTTTTGCTTGCAGGACTAATAGAGAGCATGAAGTAGTAAACGTCCTACTGGAAGAAATCATTCCTGGGTTTGGGCTGCCAAATAGTATATCCTTTGATTGTGACCCATATTTCACAGCTAAGGTTTGTGTGAACAGTTAAACATCACTCGGAAGCTTTACTCAGTCTACCACCTGGCAAGTAGTCCTATGGCAGAAAAAAGTAATGATTTAAAAAAAAAAACAGCTAGCTCAACTTATGCCAGGAGGCTCACCTGTCCTCATCGCAAACTTTGCCACTCACGTTGTTAGGGCTTCACATTGCACCTCGACAGCGAATGGGCTTGAGCCTCTTTTGAGGCCCTTTTTGGGCGACCACATCCCTCCCTAAAGGCAGAGGAGAGGTCCATTCCACTGGTGGGCGAACTGACCTTGTACCAATATGTAAGACAACTCGCTGGGGTTATGAGTTTTCTTTCCCGTTATCTGCAGGAAAATCAATACCCTGGACTAGATCATCCAGTACATCCGTTTCAGCCTGCAGACTGGGTGCTTGTAAAGACATGGGGATTAACAGCCTCCTTGGATCAGAAGTGGAAGGGACCGTTTCAAGTGCTTCTGACCACCCATGTGGCACTAAAAGTGGAAGGCCTGGCATCTTGGACAGATCACTTCCAGAGTGAAGAAATACCCACCATCTGATTCTTGGACTGCGCAGCCTGTGACTTCCTCAGTAGAAGAACTGGAAGTTAAGTTATTGTTCTGGAAAGAAAAGCCTCCGGAACCATTGTTGCGTGAGAGGAGAACTACCATCTCCCATAGGTCTTCTCTCAATTAGGAAATTTCCCCAAAAGGTATTTGTAGCTCCCCACACTAGAATTAGGAGAGTTAGCCAATTATTACCACTAGCTGATTGGGATGTGTGTATGTGAAGGCTGAGATATTAAGCCAAGTAGACTTAACTACTGTCAGGATGAGACCATATGATTTGTTATGTAACTGTGCTCCTCCCACCCACCTATATTATACCCACTTTACCTGAAAGGAAGATTAGAAACCAGAGGGACCTTGAACAATTCAGAAAGTACCTGAAGAACTACCAACCCCTTACTTTGTTCAGTGGGCTCTGGACCCTCAATAATGCCAGCTACAGGAGCCTTGGTGGCGCAGTGGACTAAAGTGCTGTTAAATAGCACTTAGCTGCCAGCTCCCTGCAATTACTGCGAATCTTCAAATCTCACCAGGCTCAAGGTTGACTCAGCCTTCCATCCTTCTGAGGTAGGTAAAATGAGGACCCAGATTGTGGGGGCAATAAGCTGACTTTGTATAAAAAAGAAAACCGCTTGTGGGGGCCAAAAGCCCTACTAAGCAGGTATATACAAAAATATGAAAGCTACTGCTTAAGGCGTTGTAAGCCGCCCTGAGTCTCCGGAGAAGGGCGGCATATAAATCGAACTAATAAATGAATGAATGAATGAATGTATCGTATACAGGCAGTGGAGGAAATCCTAGCTAATGAGACTGGGGAGTTTCTTTATTGCTGCAGCAAAAGATCAAGAAGCCATTCGGAGAATGACAGTTCAGTTCAGAATAGGATGGCTCTAGATATATGGCATCCTAAGGAAGTGTGTGTGCCCTACTTGGACAACAATGCTGTGTGCAGATTATGGACAAATCAGAGGAATTCCACAGCTGAACTACACACATCACAAAGATAGCTGCAACTCCTTCCCCCACCCCCCATGGATGAATGGAAAGGCTGGTGGCATTGACTGACAGGATGGTTGCCTGATTTCAACTGGTTAAGAACCGAATAATGACCCTGGCAGGCATCGTCATTGTTCTCTAATCACCTGTTCTGCATTACAATGCCTTCTGCTTTGCCTTTCCACCTGTAAGCAAGCTATGGGGTCTCTCAGTACAGGTATATTGATGTTGGGTGAATCTTGGAAAATTAAATAGTTTTCAGATTCAAAGGGGGCGGGATGATGGGCTGCCTGCTAAATGAAGCCAGGTCATGGCACTCACTTGAAAGTAAGTCAGGAAGCCTGTAATTGTGGAGTCTGTCTGGCAAGAACAAAGGCTGCTTATCCACAGGAAATATGCATGTGTAAAGCTTGTAACAATTCTGGGTAGTTAGAAAGCTGATAAAAGTAACTAGAGTTAGGCAAATTACAGACCTCAGCTAAAAGTTAGGAATAGAGATGGCCTGCAGCAAATCAAAGGGGTATTAGATAACTCCTGGGGCATTCATTAGCCAAGGCTTAGGAATAGGGACAGCTAGAGACCAATTAAACAAACTGTAAAATTATTAGTAAAATGTTTATTAGATGATATTTCTTACTATCCCGCCTTGTCCCGCCTTCTTCTTTAGTGAAAATGTATAAAGCTTTCTTCATCCTTTGTTCTGGGCTCTCTTGGCATTTTGGCCAGGAGCCCTTTTCCTTGGGGTACCCCAATAAAAAGCAATCAAAACCTGCATCTCGTGTCTGACGTCCTTCATTGGCCTTGGCACCAGACTCAGACCCCAATTGGGGACAACAATTAGTTAGGAACAGAATTGTTACCTAAGAGTGTCCATTAGTGTAAAAAAAAGGATGCTACAGCAAGATTTAGAGAAATGTTTTCAGTGATTTTACTAGTTAGAATACACACTTTAAAAAATTAGATAGGATTTTGGTATACAGTACATTCCTTTAATACACTAGATGATAAAATGTTAAACTTCCTAGGTTGAAGGTTTTCCTGCAACATAAATATGGGATATTAAAAAGGGATTTAGATGTGAATGTTATGGAAATTAGGTCTCTATAGTTTCCAGGCCCTAAATCTATTTAATACCATCATAGTAGCCTCAGTCATATTAGTCATTCATTCCTTCCTTCCTTCTACCCTCCCTCCCAACACAGAAAGGTCTTCATCTGGTGCCAAAATGTGGCCACTGTGGGTGCCAACTGAGGGTCTCTGGGGAGGACATTCCATAAATGAGGTGCCACCTCTGAAATGGGAAGATAAAGGAAGGGGCTTGGGAATGTCCATGTCCCCTTGGGGAGCCCATTGTGACTAAGGAAGCCTCCCCCAAAAGCCCTTGAACAAAGGGGCTATAAAATGTTCTCCACCCACTACATCTCCCCACTCTTAGGTTGGCCTGAGACTCCTAATGGCTCTTTCTATCCATCTTTTGCCTTAAGGGAGCTCATTGGTCAAACTTGAAGATTTCCATCCAGCAATGATCCCATTCCACATTCTATATATTGCATATTCCACAAGGTAGTCTTTGCCCAATTTTGGAACTTTTCTGATCCACTTCCTGGCTGGGAAAGGGACAGTCCAGGCAGGTCTTCCTTTGCCAGATATTCATATTAGAAGTTAGGGAAAGGATTATAATTTCTACATTCTCCTTTATCTGTGAGACATCCTATCAATTGCAGCATTGGCTTTGGGGTTTTATCAAGGGTTTCTCCCAGTTTCTTCCATGCCAACTTTACTCCATTCTGTTTCTGTCCCATAAATATTTCATTCTTCCCATTTTTTAAAAAAGCGTTTTCCCCTTTAACAAGTGGCTGGCTGAATAATAATTGATGGTGAATCAGCCCCATGAAGGTTTCTTTCTCCCCAGGATTTTTCAATATCTTTCCCTCTAGCAGGATACTTGGATCAGTAATTGACTGGGGGGTCCGTCCCAAAAATATTTGCTTCTCCCCAGATTTTAAAAAGCAGCACTTTTTCGTGCGGCTGTTGATAAAAATAGGATCGCCAAAGTCCGATGAGGGATATAAAGGAGAAGGAAGACGGGAAGGAGGGGGAGGAGGAAGGAAGGAAGATGGAAGGAGGAAGAAGAAGAAGGATTATTATTTTGAAAACTCCCCCCCGCCCTTTGACGAGCTGATTGGGCCAATAATAATTGATCCATCCTGCGAATGTTTGCTTCTCTCCAGTTTGTTGCTTATAAAACACTTTTTTTCCCTTTAAGAAGCCAGCGAGGCTGACCGCAAGAATAACAACAATTCATTTCGGTTTCCTGTCTGGGCAGAGCCCAAAGGCGGTCACCTGATTTGGAGGAAAAGAAACGAAACTTATCTTTCTCTTTCTTTGTCCCGGTGGAGGAGGCGGCGATGGCGGCTGAAGCGCCCTTGCAGGGTTTGGTGGGAGAAGCCACCTGCTCCATCTGCCTGGACTTTTTCCAGGACCCCGTGCTCATCCCGGAGTGCGGCCACAACTTCTGCCGGGGCTGCCTGACCCGCAGTTGGGGGACGTCGGAATCGGAGGCTTCCTGCCCCCTATGCAGGCAGACCTTCGGGATCCTCAGCCTCCTCCCCAACCGGCAGCTGGCGCGGATGGTGGAAGAGGCCAGGCGATGCGGGGGTCCTAGGGACGAGGAAGGAGGGAGCCTCTGCCCGAAGCACCGGGAGCCCCTCAAGCTCTTCTGTAAGGACCACGAGACCCTCATCTGCTTGGTCTGCTACCTATCCAAAGAGCACAGGGGCCACTCGGTGATCCCTGCGGAGGAGGCTTTCCAGGAATACCAGGTAGGAGTCAGCCAGGAGGAATCGCTGCGAAGGGGCATCCAGATCCTTGGTCTTCCTGGCAATCCTTGGACCAATTTACTTTTTCTGTTGTCCACAAACTGGGTTTAGCCTGGCGCAGATGCGAATTAGAACCAGACTGGAGAGGCGGCTCAAGGGACTTTTAATGACCTACTTCAGCAAAAGGGTCTCAGCAGCTAAAGGAGCCAAGAGCCCTGAACGATGTAAACATTCAAAATATAGGGTTCAGATTAAGGTTCCTTGACAGGAGTTTCTTTTTTATTATTATTATTAAAAAGTTTTTAAAAAGGTTTACACATTTTCTCCCACTCCTCCCCCCTCCTGCCCCAACCCCCCCCCCCCGTCTTCCCAGAGCAAATACAGGGTATAGAATTTAACAAACACAAAAAAGAAACCTGAGCTAACTATCTATAGATTTATCTCCCCCTTGCACTTTAACTCCCCTTGTTCATATCTAAATATAACTAAACCAATTATTGCTTGAAAGTAATCAATCCAACTTCGTTCTTGTCCAGTCTTCAATAATAAGCAAGTCTTCTTTCTTCCAGCATTACACAATCAAAGCCCAATTATCTTTTTATTTTATTTTATTTTATTGGATTTCTATACCACCCTACTCCCGAAGGACTCAGGGCGGTGAACAGCCACAGAATAAAACACATGAATACAAAAATTTAAAATAGAATAAAATGAATTAAATAATTTGGCTGAAAATTTAAAATACCCAATAATTTAAAAACAGATTAAAATTTAAAATTTACATTTAAAAAAGGGGGAGAAGATTTAGGCCAGGCCAGCTTGATGGAATAAAAAAGTCTTAAGCGCGGGACGGAAGATGGGCAGATCCGGGATCCTCCGTATCTCAGGGGTGAGCTCGTTCCAGATAACCACCCACGCGGCCGCACTCTGCGCCAGTTGGAGCCTCTGAGTGGACCTCAAGGGGAGCCCCATGTAAAGAAGGTTACAATAGTCCAGACGAGAGGTGACGAGGGCATGAGTGACTGTGCGTAGGGAGTCCCGATCTAGAAAGGGACGCAACTGGCGGATCAGGTGAACCTGATGAAAAATCCTCCTGGTCACGGCCGTCAAGTCCTCTTCTAAAGGCAGCCATGAATCCAGGAGGACGCCCAAGTTGCGAGCCCTTTCCGTGGGGGCCAATGATTCGCCCCCAATAGTCAGCGATGGCACCAGCTGACTATATCGGGACGTCAGAAACCACAGCCACTCGGTCTTGGATGGGTTGAGTTGGAGCTTGTACCTCCCCATCCAGATCCGTACGGCCTCCAGGCACTGGGACATCACTTCAAGGGCATCGTTGGGGTGGTCCGGGGTGGAGACACCCAGCTGGGTGTCGTCAGCATACTGATGGTACTTCACCCGGAAACCACGGATGATCTCGCCCAGCCGCTTTACATAAATGTTGAACAAAAGGGGCGAGAGGACCGATCCCTGCGGTACCCCACATATGAGGGGCCTCGGGGTCGACCTCTGCCCCCCTGTCAACACAGACTGTGACCGGTCGGAGAGAAAGGAGGAGAACCACTGTAGTACGGTGCCTCCCACCCCCAATTCTTCCAACCAGTGCAGCATGATACCATGGCCGATGGTATCAAAAGCCGCTGAGAGATCTAACAGGACCAGGACAGAGGAACAACCCCTGTCCCGAGCCCTCCAGAGATCATCAACCAACACGACCAATGCCGTTTCGGTGCTGTACCCAGGCCTGAAACCTGACTGGAATGGATCCAGATACGACGCTTCATCCAGGTACTGGGGAAGCTGTCGTGCAACCACACTCTCAACAACCTTCGCCACAAAGCGAAGGTTGGAGACTGGACGATAATTAGCCAATACTGCCAGGTCCAGGGAAGGTTTCTTGAGGTGGGGCCTCAAGAAGTTAATTACAGTTAACCATCAGATCTCCAACCCTTACATATATTAACACATTAACAAAATATTTTAACCAATCTCAAATAAAGTATATTGTAAGAGCCTTTTTTTTACTTTTTACTCCATAAACTTATATTAAATCTTCCTGGAAACATTCCTTGCTTAATAACTTTGCCTGAACTTATTCATTTTATTTTCTACTATATAAAATATTATCAAAAACCTTCCCTCAACCCTTGCACCACTTATATTTTCCTTATACCCCACTAGTTTATATTTATTCTTCAACAAAGCATTCTTTAATATAGTATTAATGTAATTTAAAACAAAATATAAAGGTTTAATTATAACCCTTCTTCTAACCCATAAACTTATATTGAATGAACTACACTGTTCATAACTTTCTCATCCACAATATTCAAACATAACAATACGTAATATAACTTTTCAAAACAAATCATGTCCCTCAATATAGATAAATCATTCATTTCCACTATAATATAACTTTTCAAAACCAATCATATCTTTAAATACAGATATAATCATTCCTTTTCACTATTACTATCCTCCCCAACAAAGAGGATTGTAATTTTCCCTTCTCCATTTTTTCCTGACTTTTTTGCGAACTTTCTTCTTTCTTTCTTTCTTCTTCAGTCTTATTCCTCCGCCACAATCCTGTTCTCTTCGCAAAGTAATTCTTTCAATAAAAACCTCTTTAACTGCGATTGGGAATCCATTTTTGTAAAAAAGTTGTAAAGTTTCACTTCGAATCTTCCTTTTTGTATAAAGAATCCCAACGCCTCCTGACAATTTTCCATTTGTCTGTATCAAAACCTTTGGAGGAATGTCTCTCAATGTTTCCTGGTTACACTCCTTCAAGCCTCTCTGCATTTCCTTCTTAATTTGAAGAACCTCCATTTCATTTTCCAAAGGCACAATAAACTGGGTTTTTTCTTCTGCCTCCTCATTCAGCAACAGAAATACCGATACAGTATCTTCACTTATATCTTTGTTTGGGATTTGAGTAAAATCCTTCTTGAAAAACCCTTCAATTCTTTCCACTAACGCGGAGGTAAATGATTTAAAAATTTCTTCAAAAAGATCCACAGTCAGCATTTGTGAGCCTTCATCACTTTCTGAAAAGCCAGCCATTTTTTCCCCCAATCAAACTTTTCCTTTTATACTTTTCCAACAACTAAGTCAATTATTCCAATCCTTAAGTGGTACAAGTCTTTTATTTTTTTTTAGAAATAATTTTTAAATCCTTCTCCTCTTAGAATAAAGTCCTCTTCTTTTAAGCAGGGGCTTTCAACACCACAAAGTACTTTGTATCTAACTTTCATTTCTCCATGCCCCATTAGAGTCAAACGCCATCTTACTTTCCCTTTCTCCCATAGAAATTCAGAGGGAAGTGATAGATTTTTCGGAGTTAAAGTTTAGTACTTGCAATTTTCGTTTCTCCTGTATTTGCTCTGCCAGCTTTCAAGTCCAAATTTTTTTTTTCTTTAAAATTGAGTTGCTGGGGTGGTCGCGATG
This sequence comes from Arizona elegans, assembly GCA_022577455.1. Classification (NCBI taxonomy): domain Eukaryota; kingdom Metazoa; phylum Chordata; class Lepidosauria; order Squamata; family Colubridae; genus Arizona; species Arizona elegans. The sequence continues at coordinate 154,063,214 of JAKOOJ010000003.1, forward strand.
TCTGGTTCTGCTTGAAGCAGAAGCGTCCCAGGTCCGGAGCAATGACGGGCTTCCCGGGGAGCTCTCACCCTTTAAGACCCAGATTTAAAAAGAAACCTACCCACACCTGTCGGCTCTCTTTCCCCCCTTCTCCCAGGGGGAAAGTTTTCAAGCCGCTAGACAGCTGATTTTCGCTGTTCTAGCGGCTCTAACGGAGTCCTGGGGCTGGCGCCCGCAAGGGAGCGTCTTTCGGTGCCGCAGAGCCACCGGAAGTCCGACAGGAGTTTCTTTTGCTTTCTTGTCCTGACCTACTTTATTCACATTCCTCATACATTGCGTATTTGTGCTAATTAGCTTTCTTATCAAAAGAGCTGTGTGTTTTATTATTATAATAAGCAAGAAGTTTCCAACGTTGATGTCTAGGTGTCCCCCCATTGGTTACTGGTCTTATTACACTCCTCTGCAACTTTCTGCCTCAGTCATTCCTTTAACAAACTTCTCTAACTCCAACCTGAGACCTTCACCTCCTGCTTTATCCTCTGTGGCTGCAATTTTTTTGAAGACAGATTTACCATTGTCTTTGAATTACAACTATTTGTTTAGTGACCTTCTTACAAGCAAAGTCAATTGGGAAGCCAGAATCGCTTCGCAACTGTGTTACTAAGTGAATAACTGCAGTGATTCACTTAACAACTGCAGCAAGACCTTGGAAATTTAAAAACAGAACAGGATTAAAAAAAACAAGGAATAAAAATTGACTGGTGGCCATATTTGCAAATTAGGACAAAATATAAAAAAGTCAGGGAACAATATGGTATACAGAGAAAACAATTGGAATTGGATAAGATATTATTAGGACCAGGAGAAAAAATGATCACAAAAATGTATAATTTTCTGTTAAAATTTAAAATGGAAGAAGAAACTGTGAAGGAAACAATGATTAGCTGGGCAAGAAATTTTGGCTATAACATTCATTTGGATCAATGGGATAAATTATGGGTGAGAAACTATAAACTAACAATGTCAGCTGCTTACAAGGAGAATCTTTATAAGATGTTTTACCGATGGCACCTGCCACAAGCAAGATTGGCAAGGATGTTCTCAAAACAGGTCCCCGAATTGTTGGAGGTGCAGCCATAGCCGAAGGACCTTCTACCACATGTAGTGGACCTGCCCTAAGATTAGGAAATTTTGGTGGTAAGATTAAAAAAATGGCTGGAAGAGATAACTGGATGGAGGATAGAAAGAAAACCAGAACTATTCCTCCTCGGTATTTAAGAAGGGAAAATGGAAAAAAAATTACAATATATCACATTACACATACTAATTGCGTGTAGACTTGCCATAGCACAAAATTGGAAAAAACCAGATATCCCCTCCAGACCAATTTATAATTTAAAAAATTTATGACTGCGCAGAAATGGACAGATTATCTATGGAAATTAAGAAAAGGGAAGACACCAAGTACTATTTAATTTGGAATAGATGGTATTCCTGGCTGGAGAGTAAATCTAAAATATAAGCGATATTTTGTTAGGAAACCGAATTATGAATAGAAGATACTGTAACTTAGATAAGGATGTAAGTTAAGACAGATAGAAGTAGAATTTGTATATGGGAGTTAATTAGGATAGAGATACTGATATAGAAAAGCTGGTACTAGTGCTTAGGTTTTGATGTGTTTGTTTTTGTTTGTTTTTGTTGTATGTTAGTTTTTTATTTTTTGTTCTTTTCTATTTTTTGTACTGTATATTTTAATGTTTGAAAAATTAATAAATATTATTTTTTAAAAAAAACAACTGCAGCAAGAACATCACTTAACTGTCTTGCTTAGCAATGGAAATTGCCTGTAGGGTGAAATAGACTCCCTTTGCCAGCTTCCTTTCCACATTTGCTCTAGAACGAAATTGTCATTCCTCCAAAGTCTTGACTGCAGACCCCGAAAAACACTCCTGCTGGATCAGGCCAAACGTTCATTTCTCAGTGATGCTTCTGGATGACTGCAACCAGGAGACTCAGGCAGCTCAGGCAGCTCACTTTAATGCCCTTGCAGAGCGTCCTCGGCTTAAAACCATTTGTTTAGTGACTGTTCAAAGTTATGACGACAATGAAAAAAGTGACATAATGTTTTTCACCCTTATGATCATTGCAGCATTCTGCGGTCACATGATCAAAATTTGGATGCTTGCCAACTGCCATGTATTTATGACGATTGCATATATCTTCTAACTGGGTCTTCCCTCCGATCGAATTCTTTACAGAAAAGAAACTCAAAACTTGTATTTTTCAGATCAAGTTGGAGGATTGCCTGAAGGCTCAGAAGGAGCAGAAAGAAAAAATAGCTACATACAAAGGAGACACAGAGCAAAGAGTGCAGGAGATGCTTGTAAGTATTGATCCAAGGGTGAAGAGCTTCTGAGCTCTTAGGTAGGAAAACACCGTCTGCCATCTTTGATAATAGGCAGCCTGTGTTTTAGTACAAATTCTGACTTAAATGAAATTCAACTTAAAGATGGTGTTAGGACAGAACATGTTTTTAACCTGGGGACTAAGATGTCATCATTCGCTGAATGAGTCACAGTTGGATTAAGTGCACCTATCCTATGAGCTGTGTTTTATGCAATGGGTTTGGTTGGCATAATAAATTAATGCAAACCATATTTCATCCTATTGAAAAAATTGTGAACTCAAAACATTTTTCTGTCTCCTTTTTTGGAATCCCTGATTGTCAAGAAAATTTTCATGAGAGGTCATTAAACTAGAGCCTTTAAAAAAAAAACCCTTTCCCCCCTACGCTTTTTAATATCAAATGGGTTTTTTGTCTCCTTTGGATATTCTCCCACCTCACTTCTGGATTCTTCAAGGAATCTGTTTAATTATTATAACAATTAAAATAAAAGTAAAAATAATTAAGTAAAACAATTAAAAATAAAATTATGACTTTCGCTTTTTCTCTTTCTTGTTCTAGGACCTCATCAAAGAACTGAAAGAACTGGGGGACTTTTTTAGAAGGTATTGTGGAGGTGGCAGAAGAGGCGGACCCTCCCTTTTTAAGAAAGTTAGCTTACGTGGCAGGATGGCTTCAAAAAAGCAGGAAGGCAAAACAGGGGGGGGATCCCCCCCACGTAAGCAGGATACGCAGTCACAAGCCCAAAAAAAAGATTTGGATATGGGAGAATTAAAAGCATTCATCTCAAATATTTTGGATGAGAAATTTCAAGACATGGATGACAAAATAAATAAAATAGATGAAAAAATTCAAAAGTCACAACAGGAAATCATGCAGGAAATGCAGCAGAGCCAAAAGATGGTGACCAAAAAAATAACGGATGTGGCGTCTGGTCTGGCAGGATTTATTATGAAAGTTGAGACAAAAGTGGATGAATTTAAATTAGAAGTTAATGCTAAGATGAAAAATAATGATCATAAATTTTTTGATGTTGATGACAAGATGCAGAGAGTTGAGAATGATATTGTTATGATGCAATTTCGTGCAATGGAATTTGCTATAAGGCTTCGAGGAATTAGAGAAGAGGAGAGACAAGATTTGAGACAGATCTGTGCTGAAGCCCTAGCTGTGATTTTAAAAGTTGAACCTGAGATGGTTTTTTGCAAAATAGATAAAATCTATAGAGTCAACTCGTGGGTGGCCAGACAAAGACAACTGCCTAGAGATGTGGTCATATATTTTACAGATAGAGCAATAAGAAATGACATTTTGCAAAAATCTTTTCTCACTTCTGTGCAAGTGAGTGGATCCAAGATTACAGTTTACAAGGAGCTCCCACCTAAGATGTTGAAATCTAGAAAAGAGTATGGTTTTCTTGTTAAAGAACTGCAGAATAATCAAATCCCATTTCGTTGGGACGCCCCAACTGGCATAATTTTGAGATATAAGGGAGAGAAACACCGTCTGAATACTGTGGAGAAGGCGGAGCAATTTTATAATGACATCTTTAAAGAAAGAACTCCATCCCCACGCACATCTACAGTTTTGGAGATTAAAGAACAACAATCTAAGCAGGAATTAGCAGAGCTGAAGGGTGCTGAAGGAGGCTTTTTGGATGAGCCTTTGCTGGAACCTTCTCCAATCTCGGAGCTGGCTTGGGCGGCTGAAGTTAAGGATCAGCGTATAACTCGAGCAAAAGCCAAGGAACTTAAAGAAAAGTTACAGCAGGAGAGTCAAGACAAGGCTGGGGCTGTGGGAAAAGCAGGACAGAGGATCTCAGATGACATCCTAAGGTTCTGCGCTTCGCTCGAGAAGGAGAATAAGGATGATTAAATGTTTATCTTGGAATGTGAATGGGTTGAATGCAACACAAAAAAGGAAGAAAATATTTGCATATTTAAAACAACATAATAATGATATAATTTGTTTACAAGAAACGCATATTACAGTTCAAGATCAAAACTATTTGAAAAATTCCAAATTAGGAACACATTTTATATCCTCAACTAACCAAAAAAAGAATGGTGTGGTTATTTATGTAAACAAAAAATTAACAGCCAAACTTATAGAAGCTGATCAAGATGGTAGGTTTGTAGCAATTGAATTACTTTCTGCTAACAGTCAAATTCTTCTGATAGGAATTTATGCTCCTAATCAACAACAGGACTATTTTTATAAAATGCTGCATACTAAAATACTTCAATGGGATTATAGATCTATTTTAATTATGGGAGACTGGAATGGAGTAATTGACTCTAAATTAGATAAAAAGACTTTGGCAAAATCAAGAATTAGATTACCACAGACTTTTTTTGATATGAAAGAAGACCTGGAATTAAAAGATATTTGGAGAATACATAACCCAAAAGAACTGGACTATACTTTCTTTTCTGACAGACATAGATCCTTTTCCAGGATTGATTTTATTTTGTTGTCTGATGACTTACTTGTTAGGACAAAAAGAACAAAGATTCTGCCAAGAACTTTGACTGATCACAGTCCAGTCTGGATAGAAATTGAGACATGTAAGAATGAGAGACGCTCTTGGAGATTAAATGAAAACTTGTTTAGATATGAGAAAAATATAATAGAACTTAAAAAGCATCTGAAAGAGTTTTTTGAAATGAACTTGAATAAAGGCACCCCAATGGAAATTGTGTGGGACGCAAGCAAAGCTTATATGAGAGGGGTGCTTATATATATGAACTCTAAACATAAGCGGATTCGACAAAAGAAAAGACTTGAATTGGAAGCAGAAATAAAGGATAAAGAACAGTTACTTATTAAAAACCCAACAGATGAAAGAATACTTAGTGTTATAAAACTTCTGAAAGACTAATTCCAAATGCTTATAGCGGAACAAGTTGCAACAAACTTACAATATGCGAAGCATAATACATTCTGCAATGCTAATAAACCAGGCAGGTGGTTGGCTTACACATTAAGGAAGAAACAAAGCATACGGACTATTGATAGTGTTGATATTGGGGGGAAAGAAGTTTTTCAACAGAATTTAATAAAAGAAGCCTTTCTTCAATATTACACTAAACTATATGCCAGAGAGGAGGTGCAGAATGGACTTATAGAAAAATATTTGGACAATAAAAGAGTTACAAAAATCACTGAACAACAAAAGGAAAGAATGGATTATCCCATAACAGAGGAGGAGATAATAGCAGCAATAAAACAATTAAAAACAGCCAAAGCTCCTGGAACGGATGGTCTGACAGCAGTGTATTATAAAACTTTACAGGCAGAAATGGTGGAACAACTCAGAGACTTATTTTGCAACATACAACAAGGGGGAAAAGTACCTCCATCGTGGACTACAGCTTATACTTCTTTGATACCAAAAGAGCAAGCAGGTCCCAAAAAACCGGAGAATTACAGACCAATATCTCTTTTGAATACGGATTATAAAATTTATGCAAAAGTATTAGCCAACAGACTGATGCCAGTAATTCAAAAGGTGATTCATGATGACCAAGCGGGATTTATTGAGGGTAGGCACATGAAGGACAATGTAAGGCAAGTAATAGATTTATTGGAATATCTTGAGAAGAATAAACAGATCCCTGCAGTGCTGGTCTTTCTGGATGTAGAGAAGGCCTTTGATAGAGTGGATTGGAATTTTCTATTAAAGACATTAAAAAAGATGGACTTCGGGGACCAATATATACAAGCGGTCTCAGCAATTTATCAAGAGCAAAAGGTACAGATCATTATCAATGGAAGTTTGACAACAGAGTTTAAAATTGAAAAAGGTACAAGACAGGGATGTCCACTGTCCCCATTGTTGTTCATTTTAACACTAGAAGTCTTGTTAAATACAATAAGGGATTCTAACACATTGAAAGGTATAATGATAAGGCAAGAGGATTACAGAATAAAGGCATTTGCAGACGATCTGGTTGTTACCCTAACACAGCCAATGGAATCGATAATCCAGATGAAGGACATTATACAAGACTTTGGTAAAGTTTCAGGTTTCAGATTGAATCAGAGAAAAACTAAGATGGTAGTTAAAAATATGACACAAGATCGTAAACTGGAGTTAGAAAGGAGGGCAGGTTTTGAGATTGTACCAAAGGTAAAATATCTAGGAGTTCAGGTTGCAGAATCAAATATGAAATTGTTTCAAAATAACTATGAGGCGTTGTGGCGAGAGGTGCAAAAAGATATGGAGATTTGGAAAAAACTGCAGCTGTCTTTACTTGGAAGAATAGCAGCAGTTAAGATGAACATTTTGCCAAGATTTCTTTTTTTGTTTCAAATGATTCCGGTGCTCAAAAATGATAAACAACTAAAAGCATGGCAAACTGGTATCAACAAATTTGTCTGGAACGAGAAAAAACCAAGAGTAAAAATGAAAATTATGCAAGACATCCCAGAAAGGGGAGGTCTCAAACTTCCAAACCTACAATTATATTATGATGCAACAGCTTTGACTTTAGTAAGTGATTGGTTTGGAGGAAAAAAGACTGGAATATTGAATGCAGAAAGTTTTGATTTGGAATTTGGATGGCACGCTTACTTATTTTATGACAGCAAAGTGGATAAAGTATTTAAAAGCCATATACTTAGAGATTCTTTGCTGAGAGTTTGGAAGAAGCACCGAAACAACTGGAATTACAAAATACCGTTATGGCTGGATCTAGGTCATACCTTGTGGAATACAAATATAATGTCACTCGGGGGGTTTTTATATAAAGAGGTTCTTTTTGCAGATGCGGGCAGATGGCAGCTGAAGACATTACAGACATTGTTGGCTGAAGGGATTAATTTAACTTGGTTACAATATAATCAATTGCAATTGAGATGGAAAGAGGACCAAAAAACTGGTATTATGATGTATGAGGAAGAATTAGTTAGACATATAAAAGAGAAAGGCCCAATGCATATTAAAAGACTTTATAATGTTTTGTTAGAAAGGGATTCAGAAACTGAACTAGTTAAAGACTGTATGGTTAAGTGGGCACAAAATTTTGAGGAACCAGTGATGTTGGAAACATGGGAAAAAATTTGGGTTCAGAATGTTAAATTTACACAGTCGCAGAATCTGCGGGAAAATTTCTACAAAATGTTTTATAGATGGCATTTAGATCCAAAAAAATTGTCGTGTATGTACCCTAGTGCCCAGCCTAAATGTTGGAGATGTGACTGCTTAGACGCTACATATTATCATGTTTGGTGGACCTGTAAGAAAGTTAAGGCTTTTTGGATAAAAATTTGGTGGGTCATGCAGAATGTTTTGAAGAGAAAGATTCAATTTTCTCCACAACTGTTTTTATTGGGTATAGTTAAGGGTTTTACATTGGGGGAAACAAAAATGATATTGTACATGATAACTGCAGCAAGATTGTTGATAGGTAAATACTGGAAAAATGAAGTGCTGCCTTCGATTGAGGAATGGACTTTGAAGATGGCCAGTTTTGCGGAGATGGCGAAGATTTCAGCATATTTAAAAGACTGTTCTCAAGAGACTTATGAATGGGAATGGAAGAAGTGGATAGATTATGTTCAGAACAAATATCAAACTAGGAAGTACCAAATAGCTTTTATTTGAAAATGTTATATTAAGATAGAAATATTTTAAGGTTGAGGATGAAAATTTATTTGAAAATGTTATATTAAGATAGAAATATTTTCAAGGTAATCAGGATGAAAATTTATTTGAAATTGCTATATTAAGATAGAAATAGGTTAATGTAATGAAGATGAAAATTTGTAAGGGGAGGGCGGGGTTCAAGTTTTATATACAAAGGAGGGTTTTTCCTTTTATTTGACATGAGTATATTGTGAGGAAGTCTGGGGGGAGGGGTGGGTTAGGGTGGGTTAGGGAGGTTGGGAAGTTTGGGGCGGGTTGAGGGGGGGGAAAAAGGGGTGAAAATGTAATTGTAAAACTTTTGCAATAAAAAAAAAAAAAAGAACTGAAAGAAAATGTAGTGGCTGAATTCAGAGAGCTACAACTCTGGTTAGAAGGACAGGAGAAGCTTCTATTGACTAAAATGGAAGAGACAGAGAAAGATATTATGGAAAGAAAGGAGGAGGGTTTGGCCAAGCACATGGAGGAACTGGGCTCTCTTGACCATCTCATGCAGGAGATAGAAGAGAAGCTTCAGCAGCCAGCCAGCAAACTCTTACAGGTCAGTCAGGAAGTTGAGATCATAGAATCCTAGGGCTGGAAGGGACCTTGGAGGTCTTCTGGTCCAATCTTCTACCCAAGGCAGGAGACCTTATAACCATCCCCCAAAAATGGTTGTCCAAACTATTATTGGAATCCTCCAGTGATGGAGCACCCAAAACTCAGGGAGGCAGGCTGTTCCACTGATAAATACTTCTCACTATCAGGAAATTCTTCCTTATTTTAGCTTGCATCTCCAGATGAGCTTCCACCCCTTTTCCCTATGAGAGCCCTTCGAGTGTTGGAAGATGGCTGTTGTGTCTCCCCTAAGCCTTTTCCTCCATCACTTTTTCCATCCATTCTTCCCTTGTGGGGATTGATATATCTTTCCATGTCTGCATGTAGGATTCTGGCTGCATTCGACCAAGTTCAAAATCTTTTTTTCAACTCCTCATTTAGTAAATTTTTTGACTCTTTCTATGGAAAGGAAACTGGAATGTATGAAGACTACAGGTAGTCCTTGACATATCAGCACACTTGGGCTCGAAATTTCTGTTGCTGAGGGAAACAGTTGTTAAGTTAATTTTGCCCCATTTTACGACCTTTCTTGCCGCTGTTGTTAAGTGAATCTCTCCAGTGGTTAAATTAATAACACGTTTGTTAAATGAATCCGGCTTCCGCATTGACTTTGCTTGTTAGAAGGTCACTAATGGTGATCACATGACCCCAGGATGCTGCAACCGTCATAAATATGAATCGGTTGCCAAGTGGCTGAATTTGATCATGTGACCATGGGGTAAGAGTCTTTTTTTTTTTTAAAAAAAGTTTATTTATAACACAGTAAAACAATACAAGACATACAACACTTATACACAAGACTCTTTTTACAGCTTTTTCATAGTGGTCCTTCCTTATTATTTACTATTTCCACAAATTTTACTTCATCTTATTCCAAATTACTATCTGTCCCCATCATTTCATTTACAATATATTTCTCTTTTTCATTTCAATCATTAAATTGTATTTTACCCATTTTTCCCATTATTTTTGGACATTTCTTGATCTCCCCCTTATTTTTCTTCTTCATTTTTCCTTTCCTCCAACCACTCATACCATCGATACCAAATTTTATATTATTCTGTATCCTCTTTTTCTGCAAGAGCCTTAAGTGTGAAAAATGATCATAAATAATTTTTTTCAGTGCCGTGGTAACTTTGAACGGTCGCTAAATGAACTGTTTAGTCAAGGACTACCTGTAATGGCTAATATTAGGGATACATAATGTAATTCAGAAAAAGCAGGAATTCAAAGTTCTGGTCAACTGTCTATATATTTTAAGTATGCCTGCTTAGGGTTCCTATCCCATATTGGGGGATGTGGTGGTGGGTGTTCTTTGTAGGGTCTTCCCCTCCCTTTAAATCTCCAGGCCAAGGAGAAACCCAACACTGATCTCCTTCTCCAAAGTATTAAAACCACCTGGATTTTCCAAAGTGCCTTGATTCTGGAAGCATAAATGCAGGGGATTTTTTTAATCCTATTGATGTACTATTTTGTTTTTCAAATAGTCTTTTCTTTTTGCTATTATGTTTTATATATAAATATATATCTTCTGTAATTGTGTTGGATTCAATCTGGGTCTAATTTTTCTTAGACAAGAAAGTAAAAACAATACCACTCTAAAAGAAGGGGGAAAAGAGCAATGGATTTTTTTTAAAAATGGAAGTATTTTATATGTCTGTTAGTGTCTGGTTGTCCAGATGTTTCACTCATGTATTTTGTGACTGTAAGAATTTAATTTTCTGCCTAGGATATGGCTCCTTTCAGTGCTTTGTCTCTTTATTTTTTAGGACATTGGAAGCATCTTGAAGAAGTAAGTAAATCCACCCTTTTCTTTACAGACTCAGAGATCACCAGCTCCGCCAGCAGTTTTCCTATTTTGGAGAGGTCTTTCTTTATTTCGCAGTATTTTATTGTAAAGTCAATGTACTGTATTTCAGGGCTTTTTAGACCTTTCCTCAGACAACCTCAACACAATATAATTAGCAATATTTGTTATGATCAATTATTATGTTGGTTGCACACTCAGCCAGAGGTTTAGCCTGAATTTGCCTTTTTATCCATTTATTGAGTCCTTCCCAAGAAGAGACAGATGTTTGATGGTTTTAAAAGTATCATTGTAGGATGTAAGCTGTTCCAAGTAATGCAAATATCATAAATTCACTCTGGTTACCAAGCACCCGAATTGTGAGTACAGGGACACTGTGACAGATGTTAAGTGGGAAAATGGTTGTAAGTCAGTTTTTTGAGAGCTATTGTAACTGGTTGCTAACAAATAGTCATAAACTGAAGGTTACTTGTAACTGAATTTGTCTCTATTAAATTACATTGCATTAGTTTAATCCAGTGGTTCCCAAACGTTTTCAGTCCACCGCCCCCTTGGTGCTACAAACTCATCCTCAGTGCCCCCCACCCCATATAAATAGCATTGTTCAGAATAGCGGTTTGCACAACCCACTAAGGAACATAGTAACAGTAAAATACAAAACTGTAACAATTAATTGCAGATTTATTCAAAATCTAATTTAAAAATCTTTTGTTAATTCAACAAAATTGTTGAACATGATCCAGTGATACCAGGTTTTCAAAGTCTGATAATCATTTATCAAGAACCTTAGCAACTACTAACTTAGTAAACTCAGTAAAATTTAGTAACTACTTCGCTGTTCAGTAAATTCTTAATGTGATGGATGGGCTTGATGAAGTGATTCCAGTTTCCCAATGTCTGGTTTTAAGTCATTTAGCAGGAGTCTTAAACCACCACGTTCAGTAATCTGGACTCAATTTCTCTGCTTGGAGAGAAGTTGGATGACCACACTGAAACCACGTTCCACCAAATATGATGTTGGAAATGAAACAAGGAGCTTCTTAACCACTGTCCATAGTGCAGGATAGCGATCAGAAATTTCCTTCTGTAATCAAAACTCTTGGTACGGTTTCTTAAACTTTGGCTTCAGCTCAATGTCATTTTGCAACTCTATTAGTTGATGCTCCACTACCCCATCTTCCTCAGTATCTGAAAATGGATTTATCACTCAATCTGGAATTTCTATCAAAAGAAGATCCTGGTATTGCTCAGACATATCTTTATGCAGCATGTCCAAATGGTCACAAAAAACTTGCAGATCATCATCTTGTATCCCACCTTTCTCTTCTAGCTCGGACAAGCTTGGAAATTGGTATAGCTCGCGATGGCCTATATTGCGCTTGGATAGAGTTAACTTTGAAATAAACTTAGAGATGACGGATTTGGCCTTAATAAGATTGACCTCATTTCCTTGCAACTGCAAATTCACTTCATTGAACTTTGCAAACAGTTCTGATAAATAAGCAATGTCATGCTTGATCTCTTTGAGTTCATCACTAAAGTAATGACTGATGGCCACCTAATGTCTGCAGATTCCCAAAGATTTCTGAGACCAGGGTTGAATATTTATTTATTTATTTATTTATTTATTTATTTATTTATTTATTGTTTAATTTCTATACCGCCCTCCTCCTGAAGGACTCGGGGCGGTGTACAGCCAATTAAAACATAATATGTATACATCGATTTAAAACTAACTAAAAGTAACAAACAATTTTGGCTCAGAATTAAAACCCAATTAAAACACCCAATTTAAAATCATTTACAAGGATAGCCCAGCCTGGCGAAACAGTAGGGTTTTAAGAGCGCAGCGAAACACACAGAGATCAGAAATCTTACGTATTTCCCGGGGCAGTTCGTTCCAAAGGGCAGGAGCACCCACAGAGAAGGCCCTCCCCCTGGGTGTGGCCATCCGACACAACTTGGCCGATGGTACCCTGAGGAGACCCTCTCTGTGGGAGCGGACTGGCCGGTGGGAGGCTATTGGTGGCAGAAGACGGTCTCGAAGGTACACGGGTCCTATGCCATGGAGCACTTTAAAGGTGGTAACCAACACCTTGAATCGCACCCGGAAGACCACTGGGAGCCAGTGCAGCTCGCGCAGGGGAGGTGTCACATGGGCGCCACGAGTCGCGCCCATAACTATTCTGGGCTGCATTCTGGACCAGTTGGAGCCTCTGTGTGCTCTTCAAGGGGAGCCCCATGTAGAGAGCATTACAATAGTCCAGCTGGGAGGTAACAAGGGCATGAGTGACTGTGCGTAAGGCGTCCTGATCCAGAAAGGGTCGCAACTGGCGGATCAGGCGAACCTGATAAAAAGCCCCCCTGGCCACGGCCATCATGTGCTCTTCTAAAGACAGCCGTGCATCCAGGAAGACGCCCAGATTGCGAGCCCTCTCTGTGGGGGGCAAGGATTCACCCCCAATAGTCAGCGATGGTGCCAGCTGACTATATTGTGACGCCGGAAGCCACAGCCACTCTGTCTTGGAAGGGTTGAGTCTGAGCCTATTTCTCCCCATCCAAACCCACACGGCCTCCAGGCAGCGAGACATCACATCAAGGCCATCATTGGGGTGGTCTGGGGTGGAGATGTACAGCTGCGTATCATCAGCGTACAGATGGACTCTCACCCCAAAACCACGGATGATCTCACCCGGTGGCTTCACATAAATGTTGAATAGAAGGGGCGAGAGGAATGGGTCTCCCTTCGGTAGCCTCCCTGCTGAAAAGCTTTCCTGCTTCTTTTCTACCTGCATTCTGTTACCGGCTCTGCACCCAGGTAATGGCCGGTGGCCCCGGGTAGCAGCGTCTTGTTGGTCTTGGGGTGGGTGGAGAGCCAGTAACAGTGTGCAGGTAGAGAAGCGGGAAATGCTTTTCACGCCCCCAGCTCATTCGCTGCAAGAAAGAGCGGGTGCTCGGAAGAGCGGGCTCCGTTTGGGTGGGTGATCACTGTTGGGTCGCGTAATTCAGTGGGGAAGCTAGCGAAGGGTGACCAGTTTGGAGGGATTTGGGTGGGGGGGTGTTCCGCCTAATTCGGCTGCGTTTTTCTCTTTCCAAACCAGCTCCAAGCAAATGCTGCAGGTGGCAGAGCAAAAGCTACTGACGTTTTGCACCGCAGCCCATCCCCTTACCACGGTAAGAAAGAGCCATTCGGTGAAATCGGGAGCTTTGCTGCCAACCCTGATGTCACCAGAGGCCTTCCCAGAATGGTTAGTATGCAGCCAGCCAGCCAGACCTGCCCCCCCGCCCCCACCCCCCACGGCAGCTTACCTTGATCCTCGGCAGCATGGCACTTGCAGCAGCAAGCCAGGCCTGCTGTCTTCCCCAGGCCTCCCCCCCTCCCCTACAGCCCTCCTCCTTCCTGGGCAGCATGTCACTGGTGGCAGCAGCCAGCTAGGCATGCCGCCCCTCCCCCCCATCCACGGTAGCCCACCTGCAACTTACCAAAAGTTAGGAAGGCAACGGCAGTCAAGCAGGTGAGGAGCAGAGCAGCTGGGCCTGGGCCAAGTGGTTCGGGCAAGCAGCGACCAAAATCAAGCAAGGAGTGCAATAAGAGAGCATCCAACAGGACTTCCGGTTTGCCTCCCGACGCAAAAAGACGGTCCCGTTTCTGGACCGCCAGCCCCGCTGCCTGTTAGAGCCGCTTCAATCAAGAGAAGCGGCTCAGAAGTTCCAGAATCCTGCAGGAATCTTGGAAGAGAGTGGGTGAGAAGCAGGTTGAGCCCCTGTGATCCCCCAGATAGCTATCGTTTGCTTCTAGGGAGGAAACAGACGCGGCTCCCTTCCAGCTTGCCGAGACTCCGGACAGCGTGGGACGAGTCTGCCTAGTGCAGAACAAGGCGTCAGGAGCAACCTTTCTTTACTGAAAATAAAGCAACTCAAATCGCCAGGGTGGAAGAACAACTTGAACCTTAAAAACTGCAAGTATTACTAGCCCTGTGATTTATTTTTAAAAACGGAAGAGTGAGTGAGTGAGTGAAAGTCCCTTGAAAATGGTGCCCGGCTTCAGCATAACGAGCTGAAAGTGAGAGTGGATTTCAACTAGTTACAAAGGTGCATTGTCTGTAACAAGTGGAGGAAGAGAAAAGAAAACTCTTTTTAAAATAAGTCTGATTTTGCTTCAACCTCACCCTTACTCTGATTAAACCTGGGGGAATTTTTTAGAGGACTTTGTGGTGGAGGAAAGGGAAAAAGAATTTCTTTTTTTGGAAAAGCCAGCTTACGTGGCAGGATGGCTTCTAAGCAGACCAAACAGGAAGGAAAGGCAGCAGGGGGGGGGGGAATCCCCCACACGTAAGCCTGAACAGCAGCCTCCCAGCCAGCAGAGCCAGAAAAAAGAGTTTGATTTTGAAAGCTTAATGGATTTTATTACCCAGGTTTTGGATGAAAAATTTAAAGAATCACAACAGGAAATTAAGCAAGAGATTAAAGAAATTAAAGAGGTGGTGCAAGAAAAGTATGATAAGGTGACTAACAAATTAATGACAGTGGTGACTGGACTATCAGAAGCAATTATTAAAACAGATGCTAAGGTGGAAGAATTTAAATCAGAAATGGATGTCAAAATGAAGGAGACTGATTATAAAATTTATGATGTTGACAATAAAATGCAGAGATTTGAAAATGAAATTGCAATGATGCAGTTCAGGTCAATGGAATTTGCCATAAGGCTGAGAGGCATAAAAGAGAATGATAGACAAGATTTGAGACAGATTTGTTCTGATGCTCTTGCTGTGTTTTTAAAGATCAGGCCTGAAGAGATTTTTTGCAAAATTGATAAAATCTACAGAATGAATTCGTGGGTGGCCAGACAAAGACAATTGCCTAGAGATGTGGTAATATATTTTACAGACAGAAGAATGAGAAATGATATTTTGCAAAAGTCTTTTCTCTCTACTGTACAAGTGGAGGGAAGAGAGATAGGAGTTTATAAAGAACTACCACCTAAGATGTTAAAAGATAGAAAGGACTTTGGATTTTTGATGAATGAACTAAAAAAATAACAAATTCCATTTCGGTGGGATGCCCCAACTGGTATAATCCTGAGGTATAATGGAGAAAGGTATCGATTAAACACTGTTGAAAAGGCAGAAGAATTTTATTCTAATGTTTTTAAAAGGAGCTCGCCATCCCCACGTACATCTACTGTGTTGGAGATAAAGGAGAGTGATAAGGAGAAACAACTTCAGCAAGAGATGGAAGAGCAGCCTAAACAGGTGGAACCAGAGGTAATGGAAATGCAGGGAGCTACAGGAGGTTTTCTAGAGGAGCCCCTGCTAGACCTTCCTTCGAAAATTGTGATTGAACCACTTAAGACTACAAGAGATGTGGCTTTGGACCTAGCCCGGATGGCTGAAGCTAAAGATCAGCGTGTAACTCGAGCAATTTCTAAGCAACTTAAAGAAAGACAACAACAGGAAAGGCCCAAGCCACAACAATATAAGAAAGGAGCCAAGAGCAACATACAAGAATGTGAAGCCATGGGAGGAGCAAAGCCAAAGACTACCGATTCGGAAGATCTTCGGCAATTCTGCTCGTCGCTTCAAAAAAGTGTACATGACGATTAAGATCTTATCTTGGAATGTGAATGGACTGAACTCACCACAGAAAAGGAAGAAATTATTTACATATCTGAGACAATTTAATAATGATATAATTTGTTTACAAGAAACTCATGTTAGAACAAAAATCAAAAATATCTGATAAATTCAAGATTAGGAATACATTTCATAGCCTCAAGTGTGGAAAAAAAGAATGGTGTGGTTATTTATATAAATAAAAGATTGTCAGCTAAAATTATAGAAGCAGATGAAGGTGGCAGGTTTATAGCAATTGAACTGTACACAGCAACTGCTCCAATTTTAGTGATTGGAATTTATGCTCCTAACCAACAACAGGATAATTTTTACAAAACTTTGCATTCTAAAATATTGCAATGGGACTATAGATCTATTTTAATCATGGGAGATTGGAATGGAATAATTGATTTAAAAATAGATAAAAAGAGTTCGGCGAAGTCAAGGATTAAACTGCCACAGACTTTTTTTGATATGAAAGAAGATTTGGAATTAAAAGACATTTGGAGAATACATAATCCAAAAGAATTGGACTTTACTTTCTTCTCAGATAGACATAGATCTTTTTCTAGGATTGATTTTGTTTTACTATCAACTGATTTACTTGTAAAAACAAAAAGAACAAAGATTTTTCCAAGGACTTTAACTGACCATAGCCCGGTATGGATAGAAATTGAGCTGGAAAAGAGTGAGAGAAGATCATGGAGACTAAATGAAAATTTGTTTAGATATGAAAAAAATATAATAGAACTTAAAAGCAGATGAAAGAATTTTTTGAAATGAATCTGAATAAGGGTACCCCTATTGAAATCGTGTGGGATGCGAGTAAAGCATATATGAGAGGGGTAAAGAATAAAGAACAGCTACTTATAAAAAATCCAACAGATGAAAGAATACGAGGAGCTATAAATCTTCTGAAAGATCAATTTCAAATGCTTATGGTGGAACAAATAGCAACAAATTTACAATTTGCAAAACATAACACATTTTGCAACGCTAACAAACCGGGCAGATGGTTGGCTTATACACTAAGGAAGAAGCAGAGTACACGGATTATTGATAGTATTGATATTGGAGGGAAGGAAATTTCTCAACAAAAATTAATTAAAGAAGTTTTTGTAGATTATTACACTAAATTATATGCCAAAGATGACACACAGAATGGATTTATAGAAGAATATTTAGAAAATAAAAGAGTTACAAAAATTACCAATCAACAAAAGGAGAGAATGAATTATCCTATAACAGCTGAGGAGATTATTGCCGCAATTAAACAATTGAAAACAGCTAAAGCCCCTGGGACGGATGGTTTAACTGCGGTGTACTATAAAACTTTACAAGCAGAAATGATTGAGCATCTTAAGGATTTATTTTGTAGTATACAACAAGGGGGTAAAATACCCCCATCATGGAAAACAGCTTATATTTCATTGATACCGAAAGAGCAAATAGGTCCTAAAAAACCAGAGAATTTTAGACCAATATCTCTTCTGAATAATGACTATAAAATATTTGCAAAAGTATTAACCAACAGGTTGATGCCAGTTATTCAAGAGGTGATTCATTGTGACCAAGCGGGATTTATAGAAGGCAGATACATGAAGGACAACGTAAGGCAAGTTATAGATTTACTGGAATATCTTGAGAAGAACAAACAGATCCCTGCAGTGCTGGTTTTCTTGGATGCGGAGAAGGCCTTTGATAGAGTGGATTGGAATTTTTTATTAAAGACTTTAAAAAAGATGGACTTTGGGGATCAATTTATACAGGCGGTTTCAGCAATTTATCAAGAACAAAAGGCACAGATTATTATTAATGGAAGTTTGACAACAGATTTTAATATTGAAAAAGGAACAAGACAAGGTTGTCCGTTATCCCCATTGTTATTTATTTTAACATTAGAAGTCTTGTTGAATACAATACGGGATTCGAGTATCTTGAAAGGAATAGTGATAAGGCAAGAGGATTACAGAATAAGGGCATTTGCAGATGAACTGGTTGTTACCCTAACACAGCCAATGGAATCAATAATCCAGATGAAAGACATTATAAAAGATTATGGTACAGTATCAGGATTTAGATTGAACCAGAAAAAAACTAAGATGATAGTTAAAAATATGACACAAGATCGAAAACACGAACTTGAAAGCAAGGCAGGTTTTGAGATAGTACCAAAGGTTAAATATCTAGGAGTTCAGGTTGCAGAATCTAATGCAAAATTGTTTCAAAATAATTATGAGGTGTTGTGGCGAGACGTACAGAAAGATATGGAGACTTGGAAAGAACTGCAACTGTCTTTACTTGGAAGAATAGCAGCAGTTAAAATGAACATTTTGCCAAGATTTCTTTTTTTGTTTCAAATGATTCCGGTGCTTAAAAGTGATAAACAATTGAAAGAATGGCAAAGTGGATTGAATAAGTTTGTCTGGAACGGAAAAAAACCGAGAGTGAAACTGAAAATTATGCAAGATGTTCCAGAAAGGGGAGGTTTTAAACTTCCAAACCTACAATTATATTATGAAGCAGCAGCTTTGACCCAAGCAAGTGATTGGTTTGGAAGGAAAAAGACTGGAATATTGAATATAGAAAGTTTTGATCTTGAATTCGGTTGGCATGCTTACTTATTTTATGAGAACAAAGTGGATAAAGTATTTAAAAGCCATATACTTAGATATTCTTTAATGAGAGTTTGGAAGAAGCACCGATTCAAATGGGATTACAAAATACCGCTATGGCTGGATCTTGGTCATATCATGTGGAATACAAATATAATGTCACTTGGGGGGTTTTTATATAAAGAAGTTCTTTTTACAGATGCGGGCAGATGGCAACTGAAGACTTTAGAAACGCTGTTGGAAGAAAGGATTAATTTAACTTGGTTACAGTATAATCAACTTCAATTGAGATGGAAAGAGGACCAAAAAATAGGTATAATGATGCATGAGGAAGAACTGGTTAGACATATAAAGGAGAAAGGTCCAATGCATATTAAAAGGCTTTATAATGTTTTGTTAGAAAGGGATTCAGAAACTGAATTGGTTAAAGATTGCATGATCAAGTGGGCATAAAATTTTGCAGAACCAGTGATGTTGGAAACATGGGGAAAAATATGGGTTCAGAATGTTAAATTTACACAGTCGCAGAACTTGAGGGAAAATTTTTATAAAATGTTTTATAGATGGCATTTAAATCCTAAGAAATTGTCGTGCATGTACCCCAATGTTCAACCAAAATGCTGGAGATGTGATTGCCTAGATGCCACATATTATTATGTGTGGTGGACTTGTAAGAAAGTGAAGGCTTTTTGGATAAAAATCTGGTGGGTTATGCAGAATGTTTTGAAGAAAAATATTCAGTTTTCTCCACAACTGTTTTTACTGGGTATAGTTAAGGGTTTTACATTGGGTGAAACAAAGTTGATATTGTATATGATAACAGCAGCGAGATTACTGATAGGTCAATATTGGAAAAATGAAGCTACGCCTACTATTGAGGAATGGACCTTGAAGATGGCCAGCTTTGCAGAGATGGCGAAGATTTCAGCATATTTAAAAGATCGCTCACAAGAGACTTATGAATGGGAGTGGAAAAAATGGATAGATTATGTGCAGAATAAATATCAACATAAGAAATATCAGATAGCTTTTAACTGAAAGTATTATATGAAGATAGAATATTTAAATTTTGTGAAGATGTGAAAAATATGCAGGGGGTGGAGGGGTTCAAGTTTTATAACAAGGGGATTTTGATTTGGATTATATTCTGTGGAAGTCGGGGGGGAGGGGCGGGTTAGGGGGGGTTAGGGAGGTTAGGGAGGGTTGGGAGGGGGAAATTGGGGGGAAAAATGTAATTGTAAAACTTTTTCAATAAAAAAAAAAAGAGAGAGCATCCAACAGTTCAGCCTCACATACATGGTAAGAGGAGATGCCCAGTGGCATGCGCGCCCCGGGAAACGAACTCTCAGTTTCTGAAAGTGCCATAGGTTTGCCATCATGGACTTACATGTTACGATATTTTCAGGATCAGACTCAATAAGTAGATTAAGAATTAGATATTCAAATAAAGCACTGTTTATTTACAGAAGGCATTCTATATTCACTGAATATTCACAGATAGAAGCGCAGAAAGAAAGCATACAGCTCCTTATATATACATGGGGTGGAGCTAGATATAGGAGTGGTTAAATATGAATATATTAAATAGAGAAGAATAAGTTAACCCCTGATACCCTGGTCATATGTTATTTACATAAAGGAGAATAAGGCATTTACTTGTGACAAATCCCCCTCTAAATGCCGATTCGATATATAACAATAATTACATTCAGATTCTGAACAATATAAAACTTGTAACTTAGAAATCAAGTATTTGTGCTGCTTAGAGGGTAAAGGCTTTGTTAGTATGTCAGCAATTTGCTCTGACGTTTCACAATGGACTGCTTTAATAAATCCATCTTGAGATAACTGCCTCACATGTTTGAATTTTATATCTATATGTCTGGATCTTTGTCCAATAGCATCAGATCTAGATATTTCAATAGCAGCCTTATTATCTTCATGTATGATAAATGGTAATGAAGGTTTCTTCCAGGTGTCTGACAACAAGTCATTAAACCATACGAGGTTATTTGAGGCTTTAGACAAACAGACATATTCTGCCTCAGTCGTTGATGTGGCTACTAAATCTTGTTTACCAGTATACCAGTAAACTGGACAATTGTTAAGAAAAAATATATAACCAGATGTGCTTTTTCTACATGTGGTGTCGCCAGCCCAATCTGCGTCGGCGTAACGTGAGGGTGGGCTCTTTGACACTATTGGGTTCCAATAATAAACAAAAATCTAAGCTATTTTTCAAATATCTTAATATTCTTTTGACAGCTTCCCAATGATATACTAGTGGTTTGCTGACGTGTCTAGACAACAAGTTGAGAGGCAAAGCAATATCGGGTCTGGTCCAATTGGAGATATATAGAAGGGAACCGATGACTGATCTGTAAAGTGTATTATCTTTAAATTCAGGGGATGACTCATCTGAGTTCCTCAAGAAATCAGTTTGCATGGGAGTATCACAGGGTTTAGCATTGTTTAAGTTACATTTGTTCAGGAGTTCTATAATCTTATCTCTTTGAGAAAGTTTGAATCCCTTTTTTGTTTTACTAATTTGAACTCCAAGATACTTATTTACCTTACCTAATGATTTCAAAGAGAAATGTTCATTTAGTTTCGTTACAAATGTTTCTCTCTTCTCTTTGTGTTTACCTATATACAAAATATCATCCACATAAATTAACACGAATTCTAAAGAGTCATCCTCTTTTTTAACAAAGAAACAGTTATCAGCAGTGGTGGCATTAAAATTCATAGTTTTGAGCACTTTGACTAAACATTCATACCATCTTTTGCCAGATTGTTTCAACCCATATAAACTTTTATTTAGTAACCACGTTTCATTTTTGTTCGTATATTGACTGTGAGGCGCTCTTACATATATCTCTTTATCTAATTTTGCATGTAGATATGCAGTCTGTATGTCGTATTGGAATACATCAAGGTTAAGTGCTGATGCTATGACCAGTGCAGTTTTAACACTCTCAGTTCTTACTGTGGGAGAGTATGTATCCGTGTAATCCTCGGGATATTTTTGTGCATAACCTTGAGCAACTAGTCTAGCTTTGTATAAGGTGTTGCCTCCTTCTAAGTTTTTGATTTTATATATCCACCTAGTACCAATAACAGTTTTATCTTTAGGTGCATGTGTAGGTGTGAATACATTTAATTTCTGCAAGCTATCCATCTCTTTAGTCATGGCTGATTCCCACTTTTCCTTTTCTTCAGGGGGAAGTTTTAACACTTCCTCGTATGTGTTTGGTGTTGATGTTTCTCCATCCATATACATTATATAATCTTTGTATTTGTTTGGTATTTGGTTTCTGTTATTCCTGATTGTTCTTTTTGGTTTACTATCATTGTCATGTAAATACCTAGCTTCCTTTTTTGTTAATGAATCTGTCTTTATTTTGTATTGACTGTTTGTCCATGTTTTGTTTTTGTTTTTATGTATGTTGTGATTGTATTCTTCTCCAGTTCTTTCCTCTTGGTGTTTAGTGTTTGTATAGTTGTTTGGGAAAATTTCATTAAGATGTATTTTAGACCAGTTGGCCTGCTCATGGAATACAGCCGTTCTGGAAACTATAAATCTGTTATTATTATCGATAAATCTGTACCCTTTTGTGCCTGTTTCGTAACCCATGAACCTGAGTCTCCTAGATACGTTCTCACCTATACGTCTTAATTGCTTAGGTATGTGTACGTCTGCAGTGACTCCAAATATGTGCATATGAGCTATTTTGGGTTTCCTATTATACATCATTTCATAAGGTGTCTTGTTAACAATGCTGGACCAAGTTCTATTTTGTGTATAATTGGAATATTGTAAAGCTTCTGACCAGAATTGTTTTCCTAAGCCAGCATCTTCTAATGTGCATCTAATCATGGTTTGTAATGTCGAGTTCTTTCTCTCTGCCACTCCATTTTGGAATGCAGAGAAAGGGCTAGATGTGTAATGTAACATCCCTTTGTCTTTAAGCCATTGGGAGAATTCTTTTGACATTCTTTTCACATCCCCTATCTGTCATAATTTGTTTTATTCTAATATTATGTTGTGTTTCTATACGTTTGTAAAACTCCTTAAATTTCTGAAAAGTTTCATCTTTGTGCTTTAGTGTATAGACAAAGCCATAACGGCTATAGTCATCCACAATGGTTAGGAAATAACATTTTCTATATGTGATTGATGGTGTTAATGGACCAACTAGGTCTATGTGTACCAAATCAAAAATTTTGTTGGTTGATCTTGTTGACTTTTTGGGTTTGGGACTAGTTTTGAGTTTTGTAGATTTACATACTGAGCATTCCAAATAGTTTTTACAATTTTTTATTTTAACACCTTCAGCATGTTCAGTCATCTTTTGAACTACAGGAAACTGGCATGTCCTAATTTCCTATGTAAGACATGAGCACACTCATCATGAATTGGTTTACCAATATTAGGTATTTTGTTGTTGGGTGTGTCTTTGTGATTATGAATAATCTCATGTTCCTCATTGTCACTATTACTACTGCTTTCGTTGTCTATGTTATTGTTATCTTCCATGTTGGAATCAATGTTGTGTAACCATTTTTCTTTTGTCATTAGATAAGGTAGACCTCCTTTAATAATCACAGTACCTATGTTTGTTCTGTTTTTCTCTAATGTTGCTTTTCCTTTTGAGAACACAATATTTATGCCAGAATCTCTGCTTAGTTTTATTGCACTAAGTATGTTATGAGGTATTTCAGGTATTAACAATACCCCCTCTATTTTTCCTAGGCCAGGTAAGGTTATATTTCCTCTACCTATGACTTGAACCTTCTCTTGATTAGCTACCTTAATTACGAATTTATCCTCTACAAATGAAGATAGTATATTTTTATTATTTGTAGTGTGGTTGGTTGCTCCAGAATCGATAAGCCAATCATTGTCCTCTGTCTGTTGTATGTTAGTGTTGTCATGTTTGTTTAACCCATTCAGTGAACCTGACTTTCTATCTTTTGAGTTATCCCTGCCCCCTCTATGTTCTTTATAGATGGGTGGACTTCTATATCTATGTCTATCAATTGATGACTGTCTGTTTTGATATCTATTTCTATAGTCAGGATTTTTTCTATTTCTGAGGAGTTTTGGACAGTCTCTCCTATTATGTTCTTTGGATCCACAGTTGTGGCATCCTATTGGTTCATGATATCTTTCTTGAAAAACTACCCTCTTATATTGTTTATGTTCCATGTGATTGTTACAACGACTTCTCCTTGAATTATCTTCAGATATTAGCTTGTTAGATAGACTTTCTATGGATAAATATCCTAAATTGATTGTGTCTAAATGAGATATATAGTTATCCCACGATGGGTCTAGTGAGTTAATGATAACACTCTTCATTGTTTGATCTGAAATTATTTCCCCCCTTAAATGCAGTTCTGCTCTAATTTTGTTTAAAGATATTAAATGTTCACTTATGGTAACCCCTGGCTTTATCCTAGCTGAGAAGAAATCTTTAGACATTCTTGTTGTAGTGGCTACACTTTCACTGTGAAACAATTTAAACATGCATTGAATAATTTCTGATACAGTTAGATTTTGCTTAATACTGTGGTACATGGCAGGAGATATACTGGAAATTAATAAGAAAAATGCTCTATGGTGCAGACAGTCTAATTTTAGAGTCCAAGGTCTTTTTGGGGGATTAGTGATAAAAAATAATAAGTTTTCTTTTAGAAAGACAACCTGGAGCTGCTGACACCATTCTTGCAAATTAATGCCATCTATTCTCAGTTTTGGGAAATCATTGGGTAAATTCCCAATATTGTTGGATCCATTACTTACAACTGGAGGTAGTCCGTGGTCTTGCAAATGTTGAAAGTTACAAAATGGCGTGGGTATGCTTGCGACGATTCTGAATGGTTCTCTCTGTTCTTCATGGCCCCCGAAGTTGTCTGTGTAGTCTTGCACATGCGCGTTGTTCATTTCGCTCCTGAAGCCGTCGTGAGAGGTTCTCGCTGCCGCATCTCCCTCGCATCGCTCTTCTTCTGAGGAATCGGTCTCCGGATCGATCTTGGGAGTCCTGGTGATAGCAGGCGCTCGCTTTCTTTGGTTGAGAACGCTGGTCCCTGGGATCGTCTGTGGCGTGGGGTGGTATCTGCAGGGCTCTCTGGGTTCAGGCGTCTGCGCTTTCGTCGTTTGAATAGAAGTGGGTGGATTCTGAGATGTTTGTTTGCTTGCTTGCCTTTTCGTTGATTCTTTAGTGATTTTCAATTTTGGTCCAAAAGCAGCAAAGAGCGTTTTCATTGCTGATTTTACTTGCATATCTATCGAAGTCTCTTCAATCTCTGTGTCTGATTCTTCTGAGGTGTAAATTTTCTCTTTTTCATTTCTTGCATCGAGTAAGGCTTTTCGCGCCAGGTATTTTGAATCTAGCTTTCTGATTGGCTCTGCTTCGCTCATCTTAGGGGTCTGTTGAAACCAAGATGGCTGCCATTCGAAATTTTGCGCGGGACTGTTAGTTTTCTTTTTCGCTGTATTTTTATTTTCAGGCAGATCGCTCACCGTTTTTGAGTCTTTAGATTTATTCGTAACGATGTGCTTCTCTTTCGCTGCTCCGTTGTTTTTTAATATTTCTTGGAGGTTCGCGATGAGATTTTCATCGTTCTTTTGGCTTTTTAAGAGTTTTAGTATCTCTGACCTGAGTTCGTTGTTTTCTATTTCTATTTCGTTTTCTTCTTGGTCATCAGTCTCGTCCATTGTTTCTTCATTGTCAGTAGTGCAGTCTTCAGATTCTCTCGATATTGTATTCGTGGACTCATCGATTATTTCTTGATCTGCTTCCATTTCTTTGCTGTATGCCCTGGTATTGGGTCTTTCTCTTTTATTTCTGGAGTTTTCTCTCTCAGACATATTTAAAGTTTTATTGAGTCAATTTAACCATCCTCTGCTACCAGATTGTTACGATATTTTCAGGATCAGACTCAATAAGTAGATTAAGAATTAGATATTCAAATAAAGCACTGTTTATTTACAGAAGGCATTCTATATTCACTGAATATTCACAGATAGAAGCGCAGAAAGAAAGCATACAGCTCCTTATATATACATGGGGTGGAGCTAGATATAGGAGTGGTTAAATATGAATATATTAAATAGAGAAGAATAAGTTAACCCCTGATACCCTGATCATATGTTATTTACATAAAGGAGAATAAGGCATTTACTTGTGACATTACATATCACATCTGATTTAAAAAGAGTTACAGTTGCAGGGGGGAGCCCAACTCCAGCACTTCTCTGCCACACCCCTTGCCTCATAGCGCCTCCTGATGCCCCCCTTGCCTGTTAGCGCCTCCTAAATCATCCCGCCCACTTTGGGAACCACTGGTTTAATCCATCAAGATCAGTTTGAATGTTATATCCATCTTCTAATTGTTTATCTACCTCACCCATATTAGTCATCAGTCATTTGGTAAGATACAATCCTGTCAGTGTATAAGAAATTATGAGCTGGAATAGCCATAACAACAAGACAGCCAATGGGAACTGTTTGGTGACTAAGAAACAGGATCTATTGTGAGCCATGGGAGATGGCTCGGAGCCTGGGCGGGGCTTAGCTTGACTGATCTGTATATATATCTATAAGAGTTACTTTGTCCTTGCAATATACCTTCTGTGTTTCTGAGTTCTGGTTATTCTGGTCCTGGCTTCTACTGCATGGGTATTGTATACATGCATCATGCTCTATATTATCGTATATAAAGAAGTTTCTTGTATAAATGAATCCTGCTGAATTATTTACTTGTGTGCTGGTTGGATTGCTGCAAACTCTGACAAATCCATTGTTTTGGCCAAGAGATTCACAAGAATTTTGAAGATTAGGGAGCCCAAAACTGGAACTTAGTTGCCTCTACTAGATCTCTTGTTTAAGTTGATGAAGGTGGATGAGTGCAGTTCTGGGTCAGGATCCACTGAGTCGCCATGGTGCCCATATTTGAATAGCTAGCCAGAGAATTGACTGAAGCCTGGGAAACAGGGCCCTTGTCAGTCAACAGGAGTGCTGATTTCCCACCATCTTACCAGGTACTTAGGATCTGAGGACAGGGCAACACAAGAAAACGACAATCAATGACTTCATAGCTGTCCATCAACACCCCACTTAACAACTAAAGGCCATACACAACCAGGAACCAGATAAATACAAGGCATGGAACAGCCCAATGCACACATTCTGGAGAGAGTGTTCCAATATTTGAGGATCTGTCACAGAGAGAAGGGGGTCAATCTGTTTTGCAAAGCACCTGAAGGCCAGGCAAGGAATAATGGATGGAAACTGATCAAGGAGAGATTCAACTTAGAAATAAGGAGAAATTTTCTGACTGAGGACAATCAAACAATGAAACAGCTTCCCTCCAGAAGTAGTGGGAGCTTCATCACTGGAAGTTTTCAAGAAGAGGCCGGACTGCCACCTGTCAGAAACAATGTGGGGTCTCCTGCTTGGGTGGTTGGGGGGGATGCTGGAGTAGATGACCTCCAAGGTCCCTTCCAACTCTGTTATTCTGTTATTTTGTCTTGCCAGGTACCAGGCTAAGGAAACATATGAGAATCTGGTGGATTTACTTCTAGAGCCAAAGTGGACAATTCGGGATTACAGTGATATGACTGAGCTTCTGAAAAGGGCCATGAAAAAATTGAGAGGTAAAAAACAGCCACCAAGGTTTTACACTGGATGACATTTTGAGAATCCAAGAGAGATTTTGGGTCAGTGTCACATGGATCAAAGTGGGAACCATTTCAGGATCAGTGTCTCAGTTAGGATTGTAAATGGAGACTACCTGTAGTCTTCGTAGCCCAAATCAGTGGTGGGTTCCTACCGGTTCGCTCTGGATCATGCAAACTGGTAGTAGTGGGGGCGGGAGGCTCCGCCCATCCACCTGGACATCATCACAGACACTCTGCGCACGCACGCACATTGTGAACCGGTAGCGAAGGTAAGTGGAGCCCACCCCTGGCCCAAATCCATATGCCCTGATCACTGGGGAAGCAGAATAAGTTTCCACTAAGTATAATGGAATACATACAGGTAGTTCTTGACTTACGACCTCCGTTGAGCTGAAAATTTCTGTGGCTAAGCAAGGCAATTGTTAAGTGAGCAGTGCCCCATTTTACGAACTTTTTTGCCACAGTTATTCAGAAAATGACGGCACTTAAGTGAATCGTGGTTGATAAATGAATCTGGATTCATGCATTGATTTTGCGTGTCAGAAGCTCCCCAGGAAGGTTGAAGAGGACAATCCCAGAATCATGGGATGCTGCAACCATCGTAAATACAAGCTGGTTCCCAAGTGCCCAAATTTTGATCACGGGACTGGGGAGGCTGCAACCGTCATAAGTGTGAGAACCACTCCTAAAGCACTTTTGTGAGTGCTGCTATAATTTCACTAAATAAATAGTTGTAAATTGAGGACTACCTGTATACGGAATGTATAGTAGTATATATTTATACCTGATGGAACATATATAGCCACCAATGACATTCTGGCTTGTAGCTTTCCCTATTCCTTATTTCCTGATCTGAGGCCAAGGAAAGCAAACCAGGGAATCTGAGGGAGGCCCTTCTGTTGCTCCAATTCCAGTGATGAGATGCTGAATTCCTCCCTTTTCTTCCCCAGATACTCTGGAAAGTGGACTTCAACTACAGGAAGGTAAATATGAGTTATAGGAATTGGATTTCCTTGCTATTTCCAATAAACTTTAATGATTATATGATTTATGAACTATTACTTGCCCTTTATATGTACAATATTAGCTAATGCAGTGGAGAAAAATTCCTTGTGTGTCTGATCACATTTGGCCAAATAAAGCTGTTCTGTTCCGTTCCATTCCGTTCTGTTCTGTTCTGTTCTACTCCTCTACTGCTACTCCGCTCCGTTCCGTTCTATACATACCATATTTTTTGGAGTGTAAGATGAACCTTTTCCCCCTAAAAGAGGCTGAAAATTTGGGTGCAACTTATACTCCGTATGTAGCTTTTTGGAAGCTTTTTTCAGCCCTATCGAGGCACTAATGAAGCACTAGCAAGCAATCTTCCCAGCTTTGCCTGCTCCCTCAACTCCCTGAGTGAAGCGGTTTCCCTGCTTTGCTCTGACTCTCAGCTGTTCTTCAGAAGCTTTTTTCAGCCCTAACCAGGTACCAGCCGAGTGAAGCTTTGCCTGCTTTTCTCATTGCTGCTTCCTCTCAGCTGTGCCTTAGAAGCTGTTTTTTATCCCCAAGCAGGGGATAAAAAACCAGCAAACTAATGTGCTGAAGCTGACCAGACTAAGGACGATAGCCAGATGAATACCTGGTAGGCAGATTTTTTTCCCCTATTTTCCTCCCCAAAAACTAAGCTGTGTCTTATACTCTGGAGCGTCTTATACTCCGAAAAATACGGTAATCTAAAAAACTGAAGCCAATCTTGGTGTAGAATGAAATACCTGGACAAATGGGAAAATATGACCTGGGAGTGAAAGGAATCTTGAATTCCTACCAAGCTAAATCAACCTCCTCTTGATTTTACTGCCTGACTATAAGTTGGTGAGAGACCAGGTCTTTGGGAGCAGAAATTAGGTCCTTTGGGTCAAAGCAAATAGCAAAGTTGGAGCATCAGGGTTGCCGCCACTATGTGGGCCATCAGACTGATGAAAGCAGAGGTTTCCTGTATAAGATCCTCCCCTTTTGTACATCCCTGTGATACCCTGATGCTCGTAGAGAAAAAGACGGAGTTTCCTCACATCCCATCATAGGTGGAGCGCTATGAAATGTTTGAAGGACTTGGCCATTGTGAGACTTGTGGACTTCAGTTCCCAGAATTCCCGATCTAGGATGGCGAAGCTGGATGGTAATCAGCAGAGTGGCGGCCACATGGGAGACTAGAGACTAGAGGAATTGACCAGTGGAGCCAAGAGACGAAGAGCTGAGGGGAGAAGCCAAAAGCTGTACAGGTAGTCAACGTATCTTGAAGGTGTGCAGCTTAGTGGCAGCTGGAGGTGAGGCAGATGGACTGGAAGATGGCGAAGGCAACCTAAGTGAATGGAACGAGAAGGTCAGAGGAGCGCTGAACAGGCCGGCAGTTAACAGAGGATGGGACTAAGACAGTGGGAGAGCCCGAGTGCTTGGAGAAAAGGGAGCAGAGGGACCTGGACAATAGCAGCCCCATCAGCCATTGGAATTCTGTTAGTTGAAGTCTACAAGTCTTACAGTTGCCAAAGTTGGAGGACTCTTGACCAGGCAATGCTGAGGTGTTGTTTAAAAAAACAATGACTCTTCCAGTCCTGGGGGTGGGGGTGTTTGGAAGCTGAACTCCATTCACACAAGAGGGTTAAACTCTTGGGGGTGAAGATACAAACCAGGCCTGCAGCTGAAGCTCTTGTTTTTTTCCTTCCTTCTCTTCCCCCTTACAGAGAATGTAACTCTGGATCCAGACACAGCCCATCCTGACCGCCTTAAAGTCTCCCAAGATCGAAAAAGTTTCAAAGGAGTTGAGCCAGTTAAAAGAAAATATCTTGTCCCAGACCCCATGAGATTTGTATATTGTCCTTGTGTCCTTGGCTGTCAGAAGTTCTCCACAGGGAGACATTTCTGCGAAGTTATTGTAGGAGGTACAGGAATATGGGGTGTTGGGGTTGCCAATAAGCCAGTGAACTTAACAAATCTTGATGGGGAGATCAGGCGCTGGGAGATTGTGAAATGCCTACGGAAATACGAGGCCGTATCTCCATCAAAACGCTCTAAACTGGTCCTGACTGAGGAGCCCACGAGGATCCGCATCTCTCTCAACTGCGAAGGGGGACAAGTGAGCTTTTTTGATGCCAGCACAGCAACTCTGATCCATACATTCTCAGACGCTTCCTTGGTTGGAGAGACCCTTCTGCCCTTTTTCTCTTTGTTCCAGGGCGCCTGCATGACACTCCCCTAAAAGAGGGGACCTCCATAGACAACTGTTTGGAAAAATCCCTATTTACTAAGCAGGGATCTCCGAAAGCCTTTAAAGCAGAGATTCCTTAGCTTTTTGCTACTTCAACTTCCTTTATTGTTCTATGCCACCCTGGTCAGTCAATCAGTCATTATAAAGGAATAACCTGATCCACATTTCTATTTGTCTGGATTAAAAAAAAATGAAGTATCCTAGGAGCTTTATCAGCTTTAGCATCATGTGTTCAGGTGTATCAGTATTAAAGATACCTTACAGCTAAGCCTGTCAATCATGATTTTATATGTCTGTCACAGCTCTTCATCCCATTTATGGGTCATGCTTGTTTGTTTCATGTTAGTTGTAATCAATGATTGTGTAGGTGTCCATAACTCCATATATTCTATAATCATCCCCTTCTTTTTTTCTTTCCTTCCCCCTTTTTTCCTCCCGTTTCCTTTTAACACATAATTGTCATAATCCAAGGAACCCTAGCAGGGCTTCAGCAAGTATTACATTCGATATAAGCTTTATAGGCTCACAGGTATAGGAGGAGGAAGATGCGTTGGATATGTTTGCCACCTTGAGTTATTTGTAAAAATAATAAAGGGGAGATAAAAATAAATAAGGGGAGTGAAACTTAACTGATATGGTGACTTTGAATGCTGACAGCAGATCTCTGGAACATCTCAAAGCATCTAAAGAACTGAAGATTGACAAGCTGCTGTTGGCAAAGGAGCAAATGAGGAATCCTAATGAACATACCTAATACAGGTAGTCCTGGACTTACAATTGAGCCCCAAATTTCTGCTCCCAAGTGGGACAGCTGTTAAGTGAGCTTTGCCCCATTTTAACTATCATGGGGGAAGAAGGGAATGAAAAGGAGGAGGTTTTGGCAGGAAAAAGGAGGGGGGCAGTGGATAGAGAGAGAGGGCAAGAGGGATAGGTGGGTCTCTTTGGGGGCAAACCTGAGGGAGAAGGGAAGTGGGGCCTCCTGGCTCACCTGGCCTCCACCCCACCAAGTGAGGGGGAGAAGCGACACATGAGGACGGGTTGAGGAAAGGGAGAGAAAGGAGTGGGAGGGGAAGGAGGGAAAAGTGTGTGAGGAAAGGTTGAGAAAGGAGGAGGAGGAAGGAGATGGAGAGAAAGGGAGGCAGGCAGGGGAATCACGGGAGGAGCAGAGGCAGTGGCAGGAGAGACCAGCAAGCAGGAGGGGGCGGGGGAGAGAGGAGAGAGTAAGAACTGGCTGAATAGCCATCTGACCCCCACCCAACCATGTGAGGGAGCTGAGTGGAGTGGCAGCCACAAGGAATGGACTGTACCAGGGGAAGGCGCCTGGATGGTTGGAAAAGAAGGCAAGGGGAATCTATCACATGACTCGGGGACCTTGCAACCGTCATAAATATGAGTCAATAGCCAAGCAACTGAATCTTGATCAAGTAATCATGAGGATGCTGCAATGGTCATAAGTGTGAAACACTGTCATAAAGCACTTTTTAATGTCTTTATACATTAAAAATGAGAAATGTTAAAATGCTTATTATTTGACTTCATATATGTCAAATTGAGAGCCACTGATCTAGCCCAACCTACTATCAAAAGGGATGGGGATTATGGCCATGGTATCCCAAGGCATGTCAACAAACTCAAGATGGCAGCTAGCTCCACCTTTTCCCTATATGTAAATAAGGGGTGGGGCTTCCCTCCCTTAGGTCTTTGTGGACTCCCTCTAGGGTTGTTTCTGCGTTGCATCTCCCCACTTATGAGGAATATTTAAAAGAGATTTAGATGTGAATGTCCTCTAAATGAGGTCTCAGCCCTAAACCTGTTTAGTAGTAGTACTGTAGTTGCAGTCATATTTATTTATTTATTTATTTATTTATTTTTGTGATTTATATGCCGCCATATACAAATGAGATGGAAGTCAGATCCAGTGGGATCTAGTGGTTAAGGCTCCAGACTAGGAAGAGGAAGACTGAGTTCAAGTCCTCCCTTAGCCATGAAAGCCAGCTGGGTGACTTTGAGCCAGTCCTTCTCTCTCAGTCCAACCACCTCACAGGATTGTGGGGAAAATAGGAGGAGGAAGATGCGTTGGATATGTTTGCCACTTTGAGTTATTAGTAGAAAGAATAAAGGCCAGATACACAATAAATACATACCGTCAGGGCCGGATTTTCCTATAGGCTAACTAGGCTTCAGCCTAGAGCCTCAAGATCAAGAGGGGCCTACACAGTGGTGGGATTCTGGGGGTTCTAGGGGGTTCGGCCAAACCCTTTGTTAAATTGCTGGCTCGCCCACCCCTCGCTTCCCACCCGCGCGGCGCCAGCCTACCGTAGCCAGGGGTAGGCAATTGTGGCTCTTTTACAACCTGTGGACTTCAACTTCCAGAATTCCTGAGACAGCTTGGCTGTCTCAGGAATTCTGGGAGTTGAAGGCCACAGGTTGTAAAAGAGCCACAATTGCCCACCCCTTCCCTAGCCTGAGTTCCGCTGCCTGGGATCCACATGGGCTGCCACGTGGTTCCCCACCGGCTCCGGACGCAAGAGAGCAGGATGGAGAAAGCAGCTTCCACACCTTCACTCACCCTCACTCTCTGCTCTGTTGGATCGCCGGCCGTTCGCTTACCTCGCCCACTCCCAATCTATTGCTGCCTCCGATGGCTAGAGGGAAAAAAAACTTCAAATTCTTGCCGCGGGGCTTCAAAGGGCTGCCCTAGAGCCAGTGGTGCAGCTGAACCCTTTGTTAAATTGCTGGCTTGCCCCGCCCCTCTGCACCACTATTTATTGCTAATAAATAGTGGTGGGCGAGGGATGGGGGAGCCAGCAATTTAACAAAGGGTTCGGTGTTTTTTTTTGTAATTTTATTGGCCCACAGAGCTTCAGCATAGGCTAATTGGCTAATTGATTTGTCTCAGCTGTTTTGCTCAGGGCTCTTCTGCTTCCTGGCAAAGAGTGCTGATTTTTTTTCCCCTAGCTATGCTGAGAAACGAAACTGAAACTGCTTTGCTGTTGCTGCAAGGTTGGAAAATTAGGCAGGCAGAATTCTTTTCTTTTTCCTCACCAAAAAAGGTAGGTGCAAACAATGGGAAATTTAGGGAAAAAGAGGAGAGTTCAGGATTTTAAAACACAAAAGAAAAAAAGCTCTATTTAACTAGGCAATTGTAATAATTGAGATACTATTCATTGTATATTTCTGAAAGCAGAAATGGTTAAGTTGTGGTTTGGAGGAATATATGGGGGAAATTATTTGGTTTATTATTATGGGTAAATATAATTAATTGATTTGTAAGAAATTGGATTGCATGGAAATAATTGGAATATTCATGTTCATATTGATTAATATACAAAAAAGGTAGTTATATAACTAATTGATTTATATTAAAATGTTGAATTTATATTAAACAACTAATATTACATAATTAACCAATGTGAGGATGGATATAAAAATAGATGACAATGGAAAGGGGTATAATATAGAATAAAGGGAAAAATTGAATTTGATTAAGATTAGAGATGAGGATGAAGGGTAATATTGGTTTTTTACAAAAATAGATGAGGAATAAATATGGCAAAAAGGAAATATAGAAATTGTAAATTTAATTGAAATGACTAAACACTGTTTAAATTTGTGAACCGGCCAAATACTCTGTTCAAAGAAAATACATTGTATGTTTGTATGTGTGTTTCTAATTATTGTTATTTATTCATATTTGTTCTCTTTTATTCTTTAAAGTTTAACAATTCATTCTTTATCTTAATATCTTTATATTTGTTTGGGGTTGGCTTTCTTCCCTTTCATCTTTTTTATTGTACAGCAATCTTTCTCCTCAAACCTTCCACCTCTCTCTTTTCTTTCCTTCTTACTTTCTCTTCCTCCCCCTCTTCTTCTCCTCCCTACTTCCTCTTCCTTTCTCCTTCTCCTCCTCTCTTCCTCCCTCTCTTACCCTCACTCCTACTCTAATTTCCCTTCCTGTCCTTCATCCCTCTCTATTGCTGTATCCTTTTATGCATATGGACTACTCAGAGGGCTGAAAAAGTTATTTTTGACTGGTCCTCGCACTTTTGACCACTCCTCGAACTTACGACTGTCCTCACATTTTACGTTTTTGCCCTATCTTGTCACCATGGTGAAGAGAAGCAGTTGTGAAATGAGTGACATGGTTGTTAAGAAAGCTGCACGGGCATAAATGTGAGGATGGTCATAAGTGTGAGGACCGGTCAAAAGTGCGAGGCCCAGTCAGAAATGACTTTTTTCAGCCCTCTGAGTAGTCCCTATGCACATAGCCACGCCCACCCAGTCACATGACAAGCTACCCATGTCTACACAGTCATGTGACCAGCTAGCCACGCCCACCCAGTCACATGATTGCCAAGCCGCACCCCCAACTAAGCCACGCCCACAGAACCTGTTGTTAAAAAAATTGAATCCCACCACTGGTGAAAGGGCCTCATAAGTGGAATAGCCTAGGGCCTCTTTTCATCTAAATCCGGCCCTGCATACCGTAGGTGTTAGGTAGGTAGATATTTAGATAGATATTTAGATATTTAGATAGGTAGGTAGGTAGGAAGGAAGGAAGGAAGGAAGGAAGGAAGGGCCAGTGGAGTCGGGGTTCTCCTTGCCCTCTTGATATGGCTGCTGGTCCACACTGGTTCCTCACTCAGGCACCTCTACTGGCCTGGATCATGTAGTATGGTGGTCAGTCTCTCAGCAGGCAGGTCAAGTGATGAGATGGTATTCATGTGGCTGGTAGCCCCCCCACTCTCTTCCCCTCCCTCCCTCCCCCCTCCCCTCTCTTGAATTGCCTGCTGGCATCTCCTTCCACCACCTCTGCTCCTTCGTGGATTCCTCTGCCTGCCCCACAGAAGCCTCTCCTATCCTATCCCCTTCGCTCCCTCAGGCTTGCCCCACAGAAGCCTCTCCTATCCTCCCTATTGCCATCACTCCCTCTCCTTTCCCTCCTTAAGCCGCCTTTCCTATCCTCTCAGGCCTCTTTTTCTCCAGGAATCCCTTCCTATCCTATCACAGGACTGTTGTGGGGAAAATAGGAGGAGGAAGATGTGTGGGATATGTTTGCCACCTTGAGTTATTAGTAGAGAGAATAAAGGCAGGATACAAAATTAACTTTGATATGGTGACTTTGAATGCTAACAGCAGCTCTCTGGAACATCTCAAAGCATCTAAACAGCTGAAGATTGAGAAGCTGCGGTTGGCAAAGGAGCAAATGAGTAATCCAAAAATACCTAATACAGGTTGTCCTTGATTTACAACCAATTGAGCCTCAAATTTCTGCTGCCAAGTGAGACTGCTGTTAATTGAGCGTTGCCCCATTTTAAGTGCCTCATGGCAGAAGAAAGGAATGAAAAGAGGTTTTGGCAGGAAAGAGGAGGAGAGCAGGGGAGAGAGAGGGTGAGAGGGATAGATAAATCTCTTTGGGGGGGAGAAGGGAAGTGGGGCCTCCCGGCTCATCTGGCCTCCACCCCACCAAGTGAGGGGGGATGAAGCAACACATGAATATAGGTTGAGAAAAGGGGGAGAAAAGTGAGGGAATGGATAAATGAGTATGGGGAAAGGTAGAGAAAAATGTGTATTGAAAGCCTGAGGAGGAAGGAGAAAGAGATGGAGAGAAAGGGAGGCAGGCAGGGGAATCAATGGAGGAGCAGAGGCAGTGGCAGGAGAGAGAGAGAGAGAGAACAGAGAGAGGAAGAAGGGCTGACCGGCATCTGGCCACCATCCCACCGTGTGACCCGCCAGCCGAGAGGAGACTGCAGAAGGGACCGCCTGGAAGGAGAAGACAGCAGAGTCCAGCTGAGCCGGGCAAGTGGAGGGGCCTGAGCAAAGGGACCAGAGTGGAGTGGCAGCCACAAGGAATGGAGGGTAGCAGGGGAAGGCGCCTGGATGGTTGGAAAAGAGGGCAAGGGGAACCCGGACTCCAGGGAAACGGGGGGTAGCGTTATATGACCATCTTTCCTGTCACAGTTGTTAAGTGAAGCACTGCAGTTCTAAATTTAGTGACACAATTGCTGAATGTCTTGGGCTTCCCCGTTGACTGCTTGTCAGAAGGTCCCAAAGGGTGATCACGTGACTGGGAGACGTTGCAGCTGTCATAAATACGAGCCAATTGCCAAGCAAATGAATCTTGATGAGGTAATCATGGGGATGCTGCCATGGTCATGAGTGTGAAAATCTGTCATAAGGCATTTTTAATGTTTTATATACATGAGAAATGTTAAAACGCTTATTTATTTGACTTCACAGACTCCAAATTGAGAGCCACTTATCTGGCCCACAGAATCTCAAAGGGATGGGGATTACAGCAAAGGTATCCCAAGGCAGGTCAACAAAGTCAAGATGGCAGCCTGCCCCGCCTTTTCCCTATATGTAAATAAGAGGCGGGGCTTCCACGCCTAGGCCTTTGTTGACTCCCCCTAGTGGTGTTCTTGCTTTGCAACATCTTCCTTCCTTTCTCCCTCCCTTCCCCCCTCCCTCTCTCCCTCCCTTCCTCCCTCTCCCTTCCTTTCTCCCTCCCTTCCTTCCTCCCTCTCCCTCCCTTCCTTCCTCCCTCCCTCCCTTCCTTCCCCCCTCCCTTCTCAGAAAGATCTTCACCTGGTGCCAAAATGCCACTATGGGTGCCAATTGAGGCTCTCTGGAGAGCGCATTCCATACACGAAGTGCCACTCCCGAAAAGGCAAGATACAGGAGGGGGCTTGGGAATGTCTATATCAGCGGTCACCAACCTCTGGTGGTCCACGAGAAACTTTTGATGGTCCGTGGAGAAACCTCCGTCCTTTTGCCGTTGCGCCCTGTGGGAGGAGCTGCTCCGGGACGACCAATGGGCCAGTCCTGGGAGGGCGACTACTACAGCTCTGCAATCTGGGACCGGCCGTGGCGGGGCTGGGAACCTCTGCACCAACTTTGCAGGTGGGGCAATTCGCAAAAGGCGCGCAGCCCTCTCGGTCCGGAAGGAAATCGTGGCGCTGGTGCCGCGGCGGGGGAGGGGGCGGCGCAAAGGGGCCGAAGCTGCGGGAGCGAAGCGCTACGTGCACCTGCGCGGCATCCGCGTTCCGCCTCGGGATATTTGCGCCAGCCGGGGGGGCAACGCAGCCCTCGTCTCCTGCTGCTTGGGACGCGGAGCGGTAAACGGCGACTGGTCCGGGGAGCAGCCAGATTTTGCTCTCCATTGCAGACGCCAGATCGGCCCCCGCAAGCTCTCGTCTCTCGAGGAGCCCGGCCGAAGTTTCCCGCACCGCTTCAGCGAGCGCTCCTCGAGAGAGAGAGAGAGAGAGAGAGAGAATGAGACACAGAGAGAGAGGGAGAGTGAGAGAATCAGAATGAGAGAGAATGAGAGTCACACAGAGAGAGAGTGTGTGGGGAAGAGAGAGAGAGATGTGAGAGAGAGAAAGAGAGAAAATCAGAGAGAGAATCAGAATGAGAGAGAGAGAGAATGAGAGAGAATCAGAATGAGAGAATGAGAGACAGAGAATGAGACAGAGAGAGAGAGGGAGAGTGAGAGAATCAGAATGAGAGAGAGAGAATCAAAGAGAATCAGAGAGAGAGAATCAGAATGAAAGAGAGTGGGGAGGGAGAGTGGGAGAGAGATGGGAGAGAGAGAGAGATGGGAGAGAGAGGGAGAGAGAGGGAATGAGAGAGAGAGAGAGAAAGAGAAAATCAGAATGAGAGAGTGATGTGTGAGAGAGAAAGAGAGAAAGAGGGAGGGAGGGAGAGTGGGAGAGAGAGGGGAGAGAAAGAGAAAGAGAAAAGGGGAGAGAGAGAGTGGGAGAGAGAGGGGAGAGAAAGAGAAAGAGAAAAGGGGAGAGAGAGAGTGGGAGAGAGAGGGGAGAGAAAGAGAAAGAGAAAAGGGGAGAGAGAGAGTGGGAGAGAGAGGGGAGAGAAAGAGAAAGAGAAAAGGGGAGAGAGAGAGTGGGAGAGAGAGGGGAGAGAGAGACGGAGAAAGAGAGAGGAGGGAGAGTGCCTGAAGGACCCCATCCCGTCACTGAGAGTCCAGGCGCTTCAGCAAGCGGTGCACTGGATTCGTATTAGTGGGACGCGGGATTTAAAATTGTGAACTTGGTGGTCCCTGAGGTCCAAAAGGTTGGGGATCCCTGGACTAGAAGACCTCCAAGGCACCTTCCAGCTCTATTCTGATTGATGATTGATTGATTGATTGATTGATGTCCCCTCCCCAGTCATGGCAACAGCACCATTATTAATAATTAAATTGTTTTCAGATTCAAAAAGGGGTGGGGGGGAAATGATGGGCTGTCTGCTAAAATAAAGCCAAGTCATGGCACACACTTGAAAGTAAATCAGGAAGCCTGTAATTGTGGAGTCTGTCTGGCAAGAACAAAGGCTGCTTATCCACAGGAAATATGCATGTGTAAAGCTTGTAACAATTCTGGGTAGTTAGAAAGCTTATACAAGTAACTAGAGTTAGGCAACTTGCAGACCTCAGCTAAAAGTTAGGAATAGAGATGGCCTGCAGCAAATCAAAGGGGCATTAGATAACTCCTGGGGCATTCATTAGCCAAGGCTTAGGAATAGGGACAGCTAGAGACCAATAGAACAAATTGTAGACTTATTACTAAAATGTTTATTAGATGATATTTCTTACTATCCCGCCTTGTCCCACCTTCTTCTTTAGTGAAAATGTATAAAGCTTTCTTCATCCTTTGTTCTGGGCTCTCTTGGCATTTTGGCCAGGAGCCCTTTTCCTTGGGGTACCCCAATAAAAAGCAATCAAAACCTGCACCTCGTGTCTGGCATCCTTCATTGGCCTCAGCACCAGTCTCAGACCCCAATTGGGGACAACAATTAGTTAGGAACAGAATTGTTACCTAAGAGTGTCCATTAGTGTAAAAAAAAGGATGCTACAGCAAGATATAGAGAAATGTTTTCAGTGATTTTACTAGTAAGAATACAGATTTTAAAAAATTAGATAGGATTTTGCTATACAGTACTTCCCTTTAACACACTAGATGATAAAATGTTAAACTTCCTAGGTTGAAGGTTTTCCTGCAACATAAATATGGGATATTAAAAAGGGATTTAGATGTGAATGTTATGGAAAGTAGGTCTCTATAGTTTCCAGCCCTAAATCTGTTTAGTAGTACTATAGTAGCCTCAGTCATATTAGTGATTCCTTCCCTCCTCCCTTCCTCCCTCCGTCCTTCCCTCCCTCCCAACACAGAAGGGTTTTCACCTGGTGCCAAAATGAGGCCACTGTGGGTGCCAACTGGGGGTCTCTGGGGAGGACATTCCATAAATGAGGTGCCACCTCTGAAATGGCAAGATAAAGGAAGGGGCTTGGGAGTGTCCATGTCCCCTTGGGGAGCCCATTGTGACTAAGGAAGCCTCCCCCAAAAGCCCTTGAACAAAGACCCTATAACATGTTCTCCACCCACCAGATTCCTTCCCCCCCCCCATGGGTCCCCCTGTCCCAGGTTGGCCTGAGACTCCTAATGGCTCTTTCTATCCATCTTTTGCCTTAAGGGAGCTCATTGGTCAAACTTGAAGATTTCCATCCAGCAAATGATCCCATTCCACATTCTATATATTGCATATTCCACAAGGTAGTCTTTGCCCAATTTTAGAACTTTTACTGATCCATTTCCTGATTGGCTGGCTGGGAAAGGGACAGTCCAGGCAGGTCTTCCTCTGCCAGATATTCATATTAGAAGTTAGGGGAAGGATTATAATTTCTACATTCTCCTTTATCTGTGAGACATCCTATCAATTGCAGCATTGGCTTTGGGGTTTTATCAAGGGTTTCTCCCAGTTTCTGCCATGCCAACTTTACTCCATTCCGTTTCTGTCCCATAAATGTTTCATTCTTCCCATTTTTTAAAAAAGCGTTTTCCCTTTTAACAAGTGGCTGGCTGAATAATAATTGGTGGTGAATCAGCCCCATGGATGTTTCTTTCTCCCCAGGATTTTTCAATATCTTTCCCTCTAGCAGGATACTTGGATCAGTAATTGACTGGGGGGTCCGTCCCAAAAATATTTGCTTCTCCCCAGATTTTAAAAAGCAGCACTTTTTCGTGCGGCTGTTGATAAAAATAGGATCGCCAAAGTCCGATGAGGGATATGAAGGAGAAGGAAGACGGGAAGGATGGGGAGGAGGAAGGAAGGAAGATGGAAGGAGGAAGAAGAAGGATTATTATTTTGAAAACTCCCCCCCCCCTTTGACGAGCTGATTGGGCCAATAATAATTGATCCATCCTGCGAATGTTTGCTTCTCTCCAGTTTGTTGTTTATAAAACACTTATTTCCCCTTTAAGAAGCCAGCGAAGCTGACCGCAAGAATAACAACAATTCATTTCGGTTTCCCATCTGGGCAGAGCCCAAAGGCGGTCACCTGATTTGGAGGAAAAGAAACGAAACTTAACTTTCTCTTTCCTTTCCCGGCGGAGGAGACGACGATGGCGGGTGTACCGTCTTTTCCCGTTTTGCTGGAAGAACTCACCTGCTCCATCTGCCTGGACTATTTCCAGGACCCCCTGCTCATCCCGGAGTGCGGCCACAACTTCTGCCGGGGCTGCCTGACCCGCAGTTGGGGGACGTCGGAATCGGAGGCTTCCTGCCCCCAATGCAGGCAGACCTTCGCGCCCCGCAGCCTCCTCCCCAATAGGCAGCTGGCGCGGATGGTGGAAGAGGCCAGGCGATGCGGCGGCCATCAGGGCAAGGAAGGAGGGAGCCTCTGCCCGAAGCACCGGGAGCCCCTCAAGCTCTTTTGTAAGGGCCACCAGACCCTCATCTGCGTGGTCTGCTACCTATCCAAAGAGCACAGGGGCCACTCGGTGATCCCTGCGGAGGAGGCTTTCCAGGAATACCAGGTAGGAGTCAGCCAGGAGGAATCGCTGCGAAGGGGCATCCAGATCCTTGGTCTTCCTGGCAATCCTTGGACCAATTTACTTTTTCTGTTGTCCACAAACTGGGTTTAGCCTGGCGCAGATGCGAATTAGAACCAGACTGGAGAGGCGGCTCAAGGGACTTTTAATGACCTACTTCAGCAAAAGGGTCTCAGCAGCTAAAGGAGCCAAGACCCCTGAACGATGTAAACATTCAAAATATAGGGTTCAGATTAAGGTTCCTTGACAGGAGTTTCTTTTGAGTTCTTGTCTTGGCCTATTTTATTCACATTCCTCATACATTGCGTATTTGTGCTAATAAGCTTTCTTATCAAAAGAGCTGGGTGTTTTACTATTATAATAAGCAAGAAGTTTCCAGAGTTGATGTCTATGTGTCCCCCCATTGGTTCCTGGTGTTATTACACTCCTCTGCAACTTTCTGCCTAGGCCATTCCTTTAACAAACTTCCCTAATTCCAGCCTGAGACCTTCACCTCCTGCTTTATCCTCTGTGGCTGCAATTTTTTTGAAGACTAGTTTACCATAGTCTTTGATTTACAACCGTTCGTTTACAAACGTGTTACTAAAAGTGAACAACTGCAGTGATTCACTTAACAACTGCAGCAAGACCTTGGAAATTTAAAAACAGAACAGGATTTAAAAAAAACAAGGAATAAAAATTGACTGGTGGCCATATTTGCAAATTAGGACAAAATATAAAAAAGACAGGGAACAATATGGTATACACAGAGAACAATTGGAATTGGATAAGATATTTTTAGGACCAAGAGAAAAAATGATCACAAAAATATATAATTTTCTGTTAAAATTTAAAATGGAAGAAGAAACCGTGAAGGAAACAATGATGAGCTGGGCAACAAATTTTGGCTATAACATTCATTTGGATCAATGGGATAAATTATGGGAGAGAAACTATAAACTAACAATGTCAGCTGCTTACAAGGAGAATATTTATAAGACGTTTTACCGATGGCACCTGCCACAAGCGAGATTGGTAAGGATGTTCTCAAAACAGGTCCCCGCATTGTTGGAGGTACAGCCATAGCCGAGGGACCTTCTACCATATGTGGTGGACCTGCCCTAAGATTAGGAAATTTTGGTGGAAGATAAAAAATGCCTGGAAGAGATAACTGGGTGGAAGATAGAAAGAAAACCGGAACTATTCCTCCTCGGTATTTAAGAAGGGAAAATGGAAAAAAAAATACAATATATCACATTACACATACTAACTGCGTGTAGACTTGCCATAACAGAAAATTGGAAACAACCGGATATCCCTTCCAGACCAATTTATAATTTAAAAAATTTATGACTGCGCAGAAATGGACAGATTATCTATGGAAATTAAGAAAAGGGAAGACCCCAAGTACTATTTAATTTGGAATAGATGGTATTCCTGGCTGGAGAGTAAATCTAAAATGTAAGCGATATTTTGTTACGAAACCGAATTGTGAATAGAAGATATTGTAACTTAGATAAGGATGTAAGTTAAGACAGATAGAAGTAGAATTTGTGTATGGAAGTTAATTAGGATAGAGATGCCGATGTAGAAAAGCTGTTACTAGTG
This sequence comes from Arizona elegans, assembly GCA_022577455.1. Taxonomy (NCBI): domain Eukaryota; kingdom Metazoa; phylum Chordata; class Lepidosauria; order Squamata; family Colubridae; genus Arizona; species Arizona elegans. The sequence goes on from JAKOOJ010000003.1 coordinate 154,106,230, forward strand.
CGTAGGTTTTGATTTGTTTCTTTTTGTTTGTTTGTTTTTGCTGTGTGTTATAGTTTTTTATTTTTTGTTCTTTTCTATTTTTTTTCTGTATATTTTAATCTTTGAAAATTTAATAAATATTATTTAAAAAAAAAACCAACTGCAGCAAGAACATCACTTAACTGTCTTGCTTAGCAATGGAAATTGCCTGTAGGGCGAAATAGGCTCCCTTTGCCAGCTCCCTTTCCACGTTTGCTCTAGAACGAAATTGTCATTCCTCCAAAGTCTTGACTGCAGACCCCGAAAAACACTCCTGCTGGATCAGGCCAAACGTTCATTTCTCAGTGATGCTTCTGGATGACTGCAACCAGGAGACTCAGGCAGCTCACTTTAGTGCCATTACAGGTAGTCCTCGACTTAAAACCATTCGTTTAGTGACTGTTCAAAGTTATGACGACAATGAAAAAAGTGACATAATGTTTTTCACCCTTATGATCATTGCAGCATTCTGTGGTCACTTGATCAAAATTTGGACGCTTGCCAACTGCCACCTATTTATGACGATTGCATATATCTTCTAACTGGGTCTTCCCTCCAATGTAATTCTTTACGGAAAAGAAACTCAAAACTTGTATTTTTCAGATCAAGGTGGAGGATTGCCTGAAGGCTCAGAAGGAGGAGAAGGAAAAAATAGCTACATACAAAGGAGACACAGAGCAAAGAGTGCAGGAGATGCTTGTAAGTATTGATCCAACGGTTAAGAGCTTCTGAGCTAATAGGATGGAAAACACCGTCTGCCATCTTTGATAATAGGTAGCCTGTGTTTTAGTACAAATTCTGACTTAAATGAAATTCAAGTTCATTTATTTATTTATTATTGTGATTTATATGCCGCCATTCTCTCGAAGGACTCAGGGTGGCTTACATACAGCAATCAACAATACAAATCACAGTGTTAATTTAAATTAAAATTAAAAACCCCATTAAAAACAATTTAAAATTATAGCATTGTACAACCCCACGATCAGATTATTGTTGGAACAGCCATGCCTTCAGTTCGCGGGGAAAGGAGAGGAGGTCAGGGACTATCCTGAGCTCGGTGGGCAGACCATTCCAGAGGATCAGTGCTCCAACAGAGAAAGCTCTCCCCCTGAGGGCCGCTAGCCGACATTGTTTGGCCGACGGCACCCTGAGGAGGCCTGCTCTGTGGGAGCGCACGGGACGGTGGGAGGAAGGCAGAAGATGGTCTCGTAAGTACCCCGGGCCTAAGCCATGTAGGTAAGCACCAGCACCTTGAAATGGATCCGGAGAGCAACCGGCAGCCAGTGCAGCTCACGCAGGAGAGGTGTAACACGGGAGTAATGAGGAGCCCCTGTAATTGCCTGCGTGGCCGCATTCTGGACTAGCTGGAGCCTCCGGATGCATCCCAAGGGCAGCCCCATGTAGAGGGCGTTATAGTAGTCCAACCAAGAAGTAACAAGGGCATGAGTGACTGTGGCGAGAGCATCTTGGTCTAGGAAACGGCGCAACTGGTGCACAAGACGCACTTGTGCAAAAGCCCCACTGGTTACGGCCGTCAGATGATCATCCAGGGACAGCCGAGAATCCAGGAGGACACCCAGATTGCGAACCCTGTTGGAGGAGGTAAGAATCTCCCCTCCGATCACTAAAGATGGTACCTCTAGATCCCGAGATGCCGGCATCCACAGCCACTCAGTCTTGGAAGGGTTGAGTCTGAGCCTGTTCCTTCCCATCCAAGCCCACACTGCCTCCAGGCAACAGGACATCATGGAAAGGGCATCCCCAAGGTGGCTCGGGGTGGAGATATAAAGCTGGGTATCATCCGCATATTGGTGATACCTCACCCCAAAACCACGAATGATCTCACCCAGCGGCTTCATATAGATGTTAAAAGCAGGGGGGAGAGAACTGATCCCTGAGGCACCCCAGAAGTGAGGGGCCTCTGGGAGGATCTCTGACCCCCCGCCGATACAAACTGCGAGCGGCCCGAGAGGTAGGAGGAGAACCACTGCAACACAGTGCCTCCTATCCCCAACCCCCCGAGTCGCTGCAGTAGGATACCATGGTCGATGGTGTCAAAAGCCGCTGAGAGGTCAAGAAGGACCAGGATGGAGGAACAACCCCATCACGGGCCCGCCAGAGATCATTCACTAGGGTGACCAATGCCGTTTCCGTGCTGTGCCTGTGCCTGAAACCAGATTGGTAAGGGTCCAGGTAGTCTGTTTCCTCCAGGAAATGAGGGAATTGCTGTGCCACCATAGTCTCAACAACCTTCGTTAAAAAGCGGAGGTTGCAGACTGGACAATAGTTGTTAAGGGAGTCCGGGCCCAGGTTGGGCTTCTTAAGGAGGGGTTGAACCACCGCCTCTTTGAGTGCAGCGGGGACAAATCCCTCCCTCAGCGAGACGTTAACAACAGCCTTGATCCAGTCTCCGGTCACCTCTGGCTGCAGAAACAAGCCAGGAGGGATACGGGTCCAATGCACATGTGGAGGTCCCCAGCCGACCCATAATCCTGTCCACTTCATCCAACGAAACAGGCTCAAACTCAACCCAGGACTAGGCCCGGTCTCCTCAGTGGACTCTGCTCAGTCAGAGTCCAACCTGGTCTGGATCTGAGCGATTTTATCTTCCAAAAACTGTGCAAAATCCTCAGCTCGGCCCTGAAAGGGGTCCTCCCTCGCTCCAAGGTTAAGGAGGGAGTGGGTCACCCTAAACAGGATGGCTGGGCGGTTTTCTGCAGATGCAATGAGAGCAGTGAAATATTGTTGTTTTCCGCTTCCATCGCCACAAAATAAGACCTAATATAGGTTCTTAACTGTGTTTGGTCGTATTCAGATCAGGAGGACCTCCAACCACCCTCCAGGTGTCTTTTCCGATGCTTCATTTCCCTGAGCTCCGCAGTGAACCATGGAGCCGCCTGGGATCTGCATCGAATCAGAGGCCGCATAGGCGCGATTTGATCCCAGGCCGCCACTAGGGCCTCGGAGGAATCGTGGGTTAAGGAGGCGGGAAATGATCCAAGCTCCATCCGGAACCTTTCGGGTTCCATCAGGCGCCTGGGACGGAACCATCTCACTGGTTAAAGTTAAAGACGGTGTTAGAGCACAGAACGTGTTCTTAACCTGGGGACTAAGATGTCATCATTGGCTGAATGAGTCACAGTTGGGTTAAGTGCCCCTATCCCATGAGCTGTGTTTAATACAATGGGTTTGTTTTGTTTAATAAATTAATGCAAACCATATTTCATCCTATTGAAAAAATTGTGAACACAAACATTTTTCTGTCTCCTTTTTTGGAATCCCTGATTGCCAAGAAAATTTTCATGAGAGGTCATTAAACTAGAGCCTTTAAAAAAAAAAAACCCTTTCCCCCTATGCTTTTTATTATCAAATGGGTTTTTTGTTTGCTTCGGATATTCTCCCACCTCACTTCTGGATTCTTCAAGGAATCTGTTTAATTATTGTAACAATTAAAATAAAAGTAAAAATAATTAAGTAAAACAATTAAAAATAAAATTATGACTTTTTCTTTTTCTCTTTCTTATTCTAGGAGCTCATCAAAGAAGTGAAGAAAAATGTAGTGGCTGAATTCAGAGAGCTACAACTCTGGTTAGAAGGACAGGAGAAGCTTCTATTGACTCAAATGGAAGAAACGGAGAAGGATATTATGGCAAGAAAGGAGAAGGGTTTGGCCAAGCACATGGAGGAACTGGGCTCTCTTGACCATCTCATCCAGGAGATAGAAGAGAAGCTTCAGCAGCCAGCCAGCAAACTCTTACAGGTCAGTCAGGAAGTTGAGATCATAGAATCCTAGGGCTGGAAGGGACCTTGGAGGTCTTCTGGTCCAATCTTCTACCCAAGGCAGGAGACCTCATAACCATCCCCCAAAAATGGTTGTCCAAACTCTTATTGGAATCCTTCAGTGATGGAGCACCAAAACTCAGGGAGGCAGGCTGTTCCACTGATAAATACTTCTCACTGTCAGGAAATTCTTCCTTATTTTAGCTTGACCAAGTTCAAAATCCTTTTTCAACTCCTCATTTAGTAAACTTTTTGACTCTTTCTATGGAAAGGAAACTGGAAGGTATGAAGACTATAGGTAGTCCTTGACATATCAGCACACTTGGGCTCGAAATTTCTGTTGCTGAGGGAAACAATTGTTAAGTTAATTTTGCCCCATTTTACGACCTTTCTTGCCGCTGTTGTTAAGTGAATCTCTGCAGTGGTTATCTGTCCCCAACATTTCATTTACAATATATTTCTCTTTTTCATTTCAATCACTAAATTGTATTTTACCAATTTTTCCCATTATTTTTGGACATTTCTTGATCTCCCCCTTATTTTTCTTCTTCATTTTTCTTTTCCTCCAACCACTCATACCATCTATACCAAATTTTATAGTATTCTGTATCCTCTTTTTCTGCAAGAGCCTTAAGTGTGAAAAATGATCATAAATAATTTTTTTCAGTGCCGTGGTAACTTCGAACGGTCACTAAATGAACTGTTTGGTCAAGGACTACCTGTAATGGCTAATATTAGGGATGCATAATGTAATTCAGAAAAAGCAGGAATTCAAAGTTCTGGTCAATTGTCTATATATTCTTCACAATTTTAGGAATGCCTGCTTAGGGTTCCTATCCCATATTGGGGGATGTGGTGGTGGGTGTTCTTTGGAGGGTCTTCCCCTCCCCTTAATCTCCAGGCCAAGGAGAAACCCAACACTGATCTCCTTCTTCAAAGTATTATAATCATCTGGATTTTCCAAAGTGACTTGATTTTGGAAGCATAAATGCAGGGGTTTTTTTATCCTATTGATGCACTATTTTGTTTTTCAAATAGTCTTTTCTTTTTGCTATCATGTTTTATATATAAATATATATTTTCTGTAATTGTGTTGGATTCAATCTGGGTCTAATTTTTCTTAGACAAGAAAGTAAAAACAATACCACTCTAAAAAAGGGGGTGGGGGAAGAGCAATGGATTTTTTTAAAACAAATTGAAGTATTTTGTATGTCTGTTAGTGTCTGGTTGTCCAGAGGTTTCACTCATGTATTTTGTGACTGTAAGAATTTAATTTTCTGCCTAGTAAATGGCTCCTTTCAGTGCTTCCTCTCTTTATTTTTTAGGACATTGGAAGCATCTTGAAGAAGTAAGTAAATCCACCCTTTTCTTTACAGACTCAGTGATCAGCAGCTCTGCCAGCAGTTTTCCTATTTTGGAAAGGTTTTTCTTTATTTCACAGTATTTTATTGTAAAGACAACGTACTGTATTTCAGGGCTTTTTAGACCTTTCCTCAGACAACCTCAACACAATATAATTAGCAATATTTAATCCTCCCCAGCCCCTCCCCACCACAGCCCTCCTCCTTCCTGGGCAGCACATCACTGGTGGCAGAAGCCAGCCAGGCATGCTGCCCCCCCAGCCCCTCCCCCCCATCCGCGGCAGCCCACCTGCAACTTACCAAAAGCTAGGAAGGCAACGGCAGTCAAGCGGGCGAGGAGCGGAGCAGCTGGGCCTGGGCCGAGTGGTTTGGGCAAGCAGCGACCGATAGCAATCAAAGAGAGCAATAAGAGAGCATCCAAGAGTTCAGCCCCACACGCGTGGTAAGAGGAGCTGCCCAGTGGCATGCGTGCCCCGGGAAACAAACTTTCAGTTTCTGATGCACACATGTGCACTGGCCAGCTAGTCTGATGATCTGAGCTTTGGGTTGTGAACCCGGAAGAGGAATGGCCGATGCTGCGCGTGCCATAGGTTTGCCATCACGGACTTACATATCACGTCTGATTTAAAAAGTGGTACAGTTGCAGGGGGGAGCCCAACTCCAGCATTCCCTGCCACCCCCCTTGCCTCTTAGCACCCCCTAAGTCATCGTGCCCACTTTGGGAACCACTGGTTTAATCCATCAAGATCAGTTTGAATTTTATATCCATCTTCTTTTTGATTACCTACCTCACCCATATTAGCCATCAGTCATTTGGTCAGATACAATCCTGTCAGTGTATAAGAAATTATGAGCTGGGATAGCCATAACAACAAGTCAGCCAATGGGAACTGTTTGGTGACTAACAAACAGGATCTATTGTGAGCCATGGGAGATGGCTCGGAGCCTGGGCGGGGCTTAGCTTGGCTGATCTGTATATACATAAGAGTTTGTCCTTGCAATATAGCTTCTATGTTTCTGAGTTCTGGTTATTCTGGTCCTGCCTTCCACTGCATGGGTATTGTATACATGCATCATGCTCTATATTATTGTATATAAAGAAGTTTCTTGTATAAATGAATCCTGCTGAATTATTTACTTGTGTGCTGGTTGGATTGTTGCAAACTCTGACAAATCCATTGTTTTGGCCAAGAGATTCACAAGAATTTTGAAGAGTACGGAGCCCAAAACTGGAACTTAGTTGCCTCTACTAGATCTCTTGTTTAAGTTGATGAAGGTAGATGAGTGCAATTCTGGATCAGGATTCACTGAGTTGCCATGGTGCCCATATTTGAATAGCTAGCCAGAGAATTGACTGAAGCCTGGGAAACAGGGCCCTTGTCAGTCAACAGGAGTGCTGATTTCCCACCATCTTATCAGGTACTTAGGATCTGAGGACAGGGCAACACAAGAAAACAACTATCAATGACTTTATTTATTTATTTTTTATTTTATTTTATCTTGAATTTATAATACCGCACCTTCTCCCGAGGGACTCAGGGCAGTGTACAGCCTGATAAAAACATACAATATAAACATTAAAAACAGTTAAAAGGATATATATTAATTTGGCCCCAATTTAAGATAACAGACCAATTAAAAATTTAAAAAATATTAAAAAATATGTTAAGCCAGCCCAGCTTGCTGAAAAAAGAAAGTTTTAAGGGCACGGCGGAAGGCACCGAGGTCTTGGATCCTCCTTATCTCCGGGGGGCAGCTGATTCCAGAGGGTAGGTGCCCCCACAGAGAAGGCCCTCCCCCTGGGGGTCCCCAGCCTACATTGTTTGGCTGATGGCACCCCGAGGAGGCCCCCTCTGTGGGAGGGCACAAGTCGGTGGGAGGTCGGTAGCAGCAGGTGGTCTCGAAGATAACTGGGTCCTATGCCATGGAGCGTTTTAAAGGTGGCAACCAACACCTTGAAGCGCACCCGGAAGACCACTGGGAGCCAGTGCAGCTCATGCAGGAGAGGTGTTATGTGGGAGCGCCAAGCGGCTCCTGTAATTACCCGCGCGGCCGCATTCTGGACCAGTTGGAGCCTCCGGGTGCTCCTCAAAGGGAGCCCCATGTAGAGAGCTTTGCAGTAGTCCAGGCGCGAGGTGACGAGGGCATGAGTGAGTGTGCAAAGGGAATCCCGATCAAGAAAGGGCCGCAATTGGCGAATCAGGCAAACCTGACAAAAGGTCCCCCTGGCTACAGCCGTCACATGTTCCTCCAAGGACAGCTGCGAATCCAGGAGGACTCCCAGATTGCGCGCCCTCTCTGTGGGGGCCAAAGACTCGTCCCCGATAGTCAGTGATGGAGTCAACTGACTATATCGGGATGCCGGGAGCCACAGCCACTCAGTCTTGGAAGGGTTGAGCTTGAGCCTGTTCCTCCCCATCCAGATCCGCACGGGACATCACTTCAAGGGCATCGTTGGGATGGCCTGGGGTGGAGATGTACAGCTGGGTATCATCAGCGTACTGATGGTACTTCACCCCAAAGCCACGGATGATCTCACCCAGCGGCTTCACATAAATGTTGAAGAGAAGGGGCAAGAGGACCGACCCCTGAGGCACTCCACAAATGAGAGGCCTCGAGGTCGACCTCTGCCCCCCTGCCAACACAAACTGCGACCGGTCTGAGAGAAAGGAGGAGAACCACCGTAACACGGTGCCCCCCATCCCCAACTCTTCCAACCGGTGCAGCATGATACCATGGTCGATGGAATCAAAAGCCGCTGAGAGGTCTAACAGGGCCAGAACAGAGTATCAACCCTTGTCCCGAGCCCTCCAGAGATCATCTACCAATGCGACCAATGCCATTTCCGTGCTGTGCCCAGACCTGAAACCCGACTGGAATGGATAAGATATGGTCCGTTGGCATGTAGCAAAGAGGGGGTTGAGGGGTTTTTTATTGGGTTTTTTAAGGAAAATTTTAAGGGGACCCGGGAGGAGGGGAGGGGGTTTTAGAGATGGACCTGGGGGGGGTCATATAGCCACTGGGTGAGATGATGTGTCGCTTGGGCGCAGTAGAGGGATCACGGAAGAAAATTGGTCTGGGGAACAACGAGATGTCGGGAAGGGCAGTGTAATTGAAATAGTGAGTGGGAGGGGCAGATATGATGGGCGCAGGTGACCACATCATGTTCCGGGGGTGCGCATACGCTGTCTACGAGCGATTGCACACTCCGGCCCCAATGCGCGACTCAGGTCCTGGGTTGCACACAGCCTCAGGCCCTGGGTCCGCGGCTGATGTTATATAATGCCAGGTCAGTTGTTAACAAAGCCCCCCTCATTTGTGATCTTATTTTGGAGGGGGGTGCAGACCTGGAAGGTATTACAGAGACCTGGTTGGGCCATGACGGCTGGGTTCCCCTCGTTGAAATGTGCTCACCAGGTTTCTGTGCATTTCACCAGCCAAGGGCTTAGGGGAGGGGTGGGGGAGTGGCGGCGATTATTAGGGAAAGTCTTAGTCCGAGGGAGACCACTGTTCCTCAGATTGCCGGATGTGAGTCCCTCCTCGTGAAGTGGGGCCATGGGAGGCAGATGGGTTTGCTGACTACGTTCCTGGCTCCCTGCCACGTGGCGGCGACCCTGCCCGAGCTGCTCGACGTTATTGCCGGGGTGGCGGTTGATACCCCCAGACTTATTGTTATGGGGGATTTCAACCTGCCATCTGCAGGTGAGGCGTCAGAAGTGGCTCGGGAGTTCATGGCTTCCATGGCAGCCATGGACCTGACCCAATTAGTTCAAGGCCCTACTCACACACGGTGACACACTCTGGACTTGATTTTTGTCTCTGGTCAGTGGTTGAATGATCTTGGTAGAGGGGACTTAGACATTAAACCGTTTTCATGGACAGATCATTCTCTTCTTCGCTTGGACTTTCCTGCTGTTTCCCCCCACCGCAGGGAGACGAACCGATTAAATGGTTCCGTCCCAGGCGCCTGATGGATCCCGAAAAGTTCCTGACGGAGCTTGGGCCATTTCCCGAGACCTTGGCACACGACTCGACTGAAGACCTGGTGGCTGCCTGGGAGAGGGTGGCCGCCTGGGAGAGGGCGGCCGCCGGGGCTTTGGACCGCGTCGTGCCTTTGCAGCCTCTGACCCGATGCCAACCTCGATTGGCTCCTTGGTTCTCCGAGGAGCTGAGAGAGATGAAGCGTCGGAAAAGATGCCTAGAGAGCATTTGGAGGACTAGTCAATCCGATTCCTACCGGACACTGGTGAGGTCTTATATCAAGACCTACCTAGTGGTGATAAAAGCGGCGAAATCTAACTATTTTTCCACTCTTATCGCATCTGCAGAGAATCGCCCAGCCGCTTTGTTTAGGGTGACCCACTCCCTTCTTCGGGGGGGGAGTGCGGGAAGATCCCTTGCAGGGTCGAGCTGAGGATTTTGTGCAATTCCTGCATGATAAAGTTGCTCGGATTCGGGAAGGCTTGGACTCTGACTGGGTGAGTCCAGGGGAGGAGACGAGGGCAGGTCTTGAGAACATTATCTGGGAGGAATTTGATCCTGTGGCTCCCGAGGATGTGGACAGGGTTCTGGGTAGGATTAGTGCCGCCACATGTTTATTGGACCCGTGTCCCTCCTGGTTGGTACTGTCCTCCCAGGAGGTTACACGAGGCTGGCTCCAGGGGATCATAACTGCTTCTCTGAGTGAGGGTGCCTTTCCTGCTGCCTTGAAAGAGGCGGTGGTGAGGCCCCTCCTCAAGAAGCCTTCCCTGGACCCGGCTGAATTAGCCGACTACCGTCCGGTCTCCAACCTTTGTTTTGTGGCGAAGGTTGTTGAGAGTGTGATGGCACGACAACTGCCCGGGCACCTGTTTGAAGCTATCTATCTGAACCCGTACCAGTCGGGCTTCAGGCGGGGGTACAGCACAGAAACGGCATTGGTCATGTTGGTGGATGATCTCTGGAGGGCTCGGGACAGGGGCTGCTCCTCTGTCCTGGTCCTGTTAGATCTCTCAGCGGCTTTTGATACCATCGACCATGGTATCATGCTGCAGCAGTTGAGGGGGTTAGGAATAGGGGGCACCGTTTTGCGGTGGTTCTCCTCCTTCCTCTCTGACCGCTCGCAGTTCATGTTGACGGGCAGAGGTCGACTTTGAGGCGCCTTGCATGGGGAGTGCCGCAGGGGTCGGTCCTCTCGCCCCTTCTGTTCAACATTTATGTGAAGCCGCTGGGTGAGATCATCCGTGGTTTTGGGGTGAGAGTCCATCTGTATGCTGATGATACTCAGCTGTACATCTCCACCCCAGACCACCCCAACAATGCCCTTGATGTGATGTCTCGCTGCCTGGAGGCCGTGTGGGTCTGGATGGGGAGAAATAGGCTCAGACTCAACCCCTCCAAGACCGAGTGGCTGTGGTTTCCGGCGTCGCGATATAGTCAGCTGGTACCATCGCTGACTATTGGGGGTGAGTCTTTACCCCCCACAGAGAGGGCTCGCAATCTGGGCATCCTCCTGGACGCACGGCTGTCTTTAGAAGAACATATGATGGCTGTGGCCAGGGGGGCTTTTTATCAGGTTCGCCTGATCCGCCAGTTGCGGCCCTTTCTGGACCGTGACACCTTGCGCACAGTCACTCACGCCCTTGTCACCTCCTGACTGGACTACTGCAGTGCTCTCTACATGGGGCTTCCCTTGAAAAGCACCCGGAGGCTCCAGGTGGTCCAGAATGCGGCCGCGCGGGTGGTTATGGGCGCAAATCGTTGTGCCCACGTGACACCCCTCCTGCGCAAGCTGCACTGGCTCCCAGTGGTCTTCTGGGTGCGATTCAAGGTGTTGGTTATCACCTTTAAAGTGCTCCATGGCATTGGACCTGGGTACCTTTGAGACCGTCTTCTGCCACCAGTAGCCTCCCACCGGCCAGTCCACTCCCACAGAGAGGGTTTCCTCAGGGTGCCATCGGCCAAATTATGTCGGCTGGCGACACCCAGGGGGAGGGCCTTCTTTGTGGGAGCCCCTGCCCTTTGGAATGAACTCCCCCCAGAAATACGTAAAATCTCTGATCTCCGTGTATTTCGCTGTGCCCTCAAAACCATGTTGTTCCGCCAGGCTGGGCTATCAATATAAAGATTTTAATTGGTTTTAAATTGGATTTTTAAATTCAGGGTTTTATAAATTGGGCCTATTATTTAATAATTTTAATTATTTTTAAATATTGTCTGTCTTTGTGTTTTTAATTAGGTTGTATACCGCCCTGAGTCCTTCGGGAGAAGGGCGGTATATAAATAAATAAATAAATAAACAATAAAAAATAAATAAATAAATAAATAAATAAATAAATAAATAAATAAATAAGATGTTTCCTCCAGGAATTGTGGCAACTGTCACACGACCACACTCTCAACAACCTTCGCTGCTCCCCTCTTCTGCATAAGATCGTGAATGAGGGGGGCCTTATTTACCACGGACCTGGCGTTGCACAGCATCAGCCGAAGGCCCAGATCCTGAGTATCTGTGCCACCTAGTATCCGAGAGGAGCCTTGGGGACCGGGGCGCGCAATTGCTCTCAAACAGCAAGTGCGCACCCCCGACACATGATGTGGTCTCCTGCCCCCGCCATAACTGCCCCACCCATCAACTGTGCTGATGGTACATCCCTCATTGGAATAGCCCTCCATCCCCTCCCCAATCCCTCGTTCTGCACCCTCCAAACCGCCAACCTGTGCCGGGCTCGGCTCCGACCTTAGTGGATTACCCCCCACTCCCATCCCCTTTGGTCGTCCTCCTGGTTCCCCTTAAAAAATTATTAAAAAGCTCCCTCCCAGAAACCTTTAAAATCTTATTTAAAAACTTCCCCAGAAAAGCACACAGGCCCTTCCTCGCGTCATGCCATCTCTCAGGATTCCAAAATCCGTCATTGAGATAGGCCCTCGATAAAGTGGAAGGCCAAACCTGCAAGAGTGGGGAATCTCGCAGGGCAAGGAGTTCAGACACTGAGTACATCGAATCATTAGGGGTGACAGTAGTCCATGGTCAGGAGACCACCATGATGTTATAGCACATGGGAAAAATTCCAGTCCATGGCTCAAGCAACCAGACTCCATAGCCCTCTCACAGCAGTGGAGGGGGAGGTACATGCCATTCAGCACCCGGAAATTTCTTGGCCCGACCGTCCTCTCACGAAGGCCGACCAGTAGAATTTTGATGGAAACCCAGTAGTGAAGGCAGCCATACACCGACTCCCGCCGGCCTTGAGTCCACAGATCCAGTTCCACATCTGGGTTAGGAGGCGTCAAGGAGCCCAATCCTCCAGCTCATGGACAGGATTTAGTTCGAAATTTAGTTCAGAAAGAGTCTTATACAGGCAGGACAATCAGAGATGGCTTGATGGAAATAGGGGAAGTAGGAATGACTCAGCAGGCCAGGATAAGCAGGGTAGCAATGACCATAATGAGGCCTAATAGAGCCTAAACTCGGTCAAAAAAGGAAGGAGGGAGGGGGAAATACAGACAACAGGTGTCAGTAGAGATTTTCCAGTCCCCTCGAATCCCTCAGAACTTTCAGTTAATAGTAATAGTGCTCCCCAGTTTTTCCCCCTCCAGCTCACCCTGGAGGTCTCCAGGTCCGTATTGGGGGGGGCCCTACTCCCAAGGGCCATGCACACATCAACCGCTCAGGAAAATCCAATGTTAGAGACTGCTGCCAAGAGTCCCACGCCATCTTGGTTAGGGTCTACAGGCCTGTGGGGAGCCGCCCTGGCACCAGCCGCCGTCCCCGCGACCGCTGTCGTGGCCGCCATCGCTGCCGCCGACACCATCGCCATTGGCCCTCCCGAGGTCATCTCCAGCTGCCCCTCGCCTCCACGAATCTTTCTTGAGGCATCCAGGTGCACGGGAAAACTCCACAGGGGGCCTCAACGCCACCATTGTCTGATGTCGCCGACCGCCGTCCCGCCAACCACCAGGCAGCTGCTGAACCAGCCACAGCCGTCCCGCAAGGCTGCGCCCACCGTTTTGCTGCAGTTTTTCTGTCTCCCGCTGTCTTTGCTGAACGCCATCCCCCTCAGAGCTGGGATAACCCGGAGAGCTGGCGAAGCTCTCAAAATGCTCCACAGACACTCCTTTACCCAGGCGGGGGGGGTGTAGATGATCAAACTGGCCCCCCTGAAGCCTCTTTGAACCAGGACATCACCCCGAAGATCGGAGCTCTAGCACTGGGGTGCCATCTTGGACATGTGCAGAAGAGCCTTGGTGGTACAGGGGTTTAAGGCACCCTGTTATTAAGCTGGTTATTAAGACCAGCTGCCTGCAATTACTGCAGGGTTCGAATCTCGCCAAGGCTCAAGGTTGACTCAGCCTTCCATCCTTTCTAAGGTGGGTGAAATGAGGACCCAGTTGTGGGGGCAATAAGCTGACTTTGTATAAATATACAAAAGGATGAAGGCTATTGCTGAGCACATTGTAAGCCGCCCTGAGTCTTCGGAGAAGGGCGGCATATAAATCAAATTTAAAAAAAAAAGAAAAAAAAGAAGGGAATGACTTAATAGCTGTCCATCAACACCCCACTTAACAACTAAAAGCCATACACAACCAGGCACCACATAAATACAAGGCATGGAACAGCCCAATGCACACATTCTGGAGAGAGTGTTCCAATATTTGAGGGTCTGTCACAGAGAGAAGGGGGTCAATCTGTTTTGCAAAGCACCTGAAGGCCAGGCAAGGAATAATGGATGGAAACTGATCAAGGAGAGATTCAACTTAGAAATAAGGAGAAATTTTCTGACTGAGGACAATCAACCAATAAAACAGCTTCCCTCCAGAAGTAGTGGGAGCTTCATCACTGGAAGTTTTCAAGAAGAGGCCGGACTGCCACCTGTCAGAAACAAAGGGGGGTCTCCTGGTTGGGTGGTTGTGGGGGATGCTGGACTAGATGACCTACAAGGTCACTTCCAACTCTGTTATTCTGTTATTTTGTCTTGCCAGGTACCAGGCTAAGGAAACATATGAGAATCCGGTGGATTTACTTCTAGAACCGAAGTGGACAATCTGGGATTTCAGTGATATGACTGAGCTTCTGAAAAGGGCCATGAAAAAATTTAGAGGTAAAAAACAGCCACCAAGGTTTTACACTGGATGACATTTTGAGCATCCAAGAGAGATTCTGGGTCAGTGTCACATGGATCAAAGAGGGATCGATTTCAGGATCAGTGTCTCAGTTAGGATTGTAAATGGAGACTACCTGTAGTCTTCGTAGCCCAAATCAGTGGTGGGTTCCTACCGGTTCGCTCTGGATCATGCAAACTGGTAGTAGCGGTGGTGGGAGGCTCCGCCCATCCACCTGGACATCATCACAGACACTCTGCACACGCACACACATTGTGAACCGGTAGTGAAGGTAAGTGGAGCCCACCCCTGGCCCAAATCCATATGCCCTGATCACTGGGGAAGCAGAATAAGTTTCCACTAATATAATGGAATACATACAGGTAGTTCTTGACTTACGACCTCAGTTGAGCTGAAAATTTCTGTGGCTAAGCAAGGCAGTTGTTAAGTGAGCAGTGCCCCATTTTAGGAACATTTTTGCCATATTTATTCAGAAAATCACAGCACTTAAGTGAATCGTGGTTGATAAATGAATCTGGATTCATGCATTGATTTTGCGTGTCAGAAGCTCCCCAGGAAGGTTGAAGATGACAATCCCAGAATCATGGGATGCTGCAACCATTGTAAATACAAGCTGGTTCCCAAGTGCCCAAATTTTGATCACGGGACTGAGGAGGCTGCAACCGTCATAAGTGTGAGAACCGATCATAAAGCTCCTTTGTCAGTGCTGCTATAACGTCACTAAAAAAATAGTTGTAACTTGAGGACTACCTGTATATGGAATTTATTCATTTATTTTCATTATTTATTAGTCCAATTTATATGCCGCCCTTCTCCGTAGACTCAGGGCGGCTTACAGTGCATTATAGCAATAGCCTGCATACTTTTTTGTCTATACCTGCTTATTAGGGCTTTGCCCCCCCCACAAGCAGTGTTGCTCTATACAAAGTTGGCTTATTGCCCCCACAATCCGGGTCCTCAATTTATCTACCTCAAAAGGATGGAAGGCTGAGTCAACCTTGAGCCTGGTGAGATTTGAACTTGCACTAATTGTAGGCAGCTGGCAGCTAAGTGCTAGCACTTAATAGCACTTTAGTCCGCTGCACCACTGAGGTGCATATATAGTAGAATATATTTATACCTGATGGAACATATATAGCCACCAATGACATTCTGGCTTGTAGCTTTCTCTATTCCTTATTTCCTGATCTGAGGCCAAGGAAAGCAAACCAGGGAATCTGAGGGAGGCCCTTCTGTTGCTCCAATTCCAGGGATGAGATGCTGAATTCCTCCCTTTTCTTCCCCAGATACTCTGGAAAGTGGACTTCAACTACAGGAAGGTAAATATGAGTTATAGGAATTGGATTTCCTTGCTATTTTAAACTCTCATGCAGTAACGTGAAGAGAAACATAATAGATCAAAAAGAAAAATGTAGGATTAATTACTATATAAGACTATGATGATCCAGTAAACTTTAATGATTATATGATTTATGAACTATTACTTGCCATTTATATGTACAATATTAGCTAATGCAGTGGAGAAAAATTCCTTGTGTGACTGATCACATTTGGCAAATCAAGCGGTTGTTCTGTTCTGTTCTACTCCTCTACTCCTGCTCCGCTCCGTTCCATTTTGTTCTATACATACCATATTTTTTGGAGTGTAAGACGAACCTTTCCCCCCCTAAAAGAGGCTGAAAATTTGAGTGCAACTTATACTCTGTATGTAGCTTTTTGGAAGCTTTTTTCAGCCCCACCGAGGCACTAATGAAGCACTAGCAAGCAATCTTCCCAGCTTTGCCTGCTCCCTCAACTCCCTGAGTGAAGCGGTTTCCCTGCTTTGCTCCGACTCTCAGCTGTTCTTTAGAAGCTTTTTTCTGCCCTAACCAGGTACCAGCCGAGTGAAGCTTTGCCTGCTTTTCTCATTGCTGCTTCCTCTCAGCTGTGCCTTAGAAGCTGTTTTTTATCCCCAAGCAGGGGATAAAAAACCAGCAAACTAATGTGCTGAAGCTGACCAGACTAAGGACGATAGCCAGATGAATACCCGGTAGGCAGATTTTTTTTTCCTATTTTCCTCCCCAAAAACTAAGCTGTGTCTTATACTCTGGTGCGTTTTATACTCTGAAAAATACGGTAATCTAAAAAACTGAAGCCAATCTTGGTGTAGAATGAAATACCTGGACAAATGGGAAAATATGACCTGGGAGTGAAAGGAATCTTGAATTCCTACCAAGCTAATAACATCCTCTTGATTTTACTGCCTGACTATAAGTTGGTGAGAGACCAGATCTTTGGGAGCAGAAATTAGGTCCTTTGGGTCAAAGCAAATAGCAAAGTTGGAGCATCAGGGTTGCCTCCACTCTGTGGGCCATCAGACTGATGAAAGCAGAGGTTTCCTGTATAAGATCCTCCCCTTTTGTACATCCCTGTGATACCCTGATGCTCGTAGAGAAAAAGATGGAGCCTCCTCACATCCCATCATGTGTCCTAAGTTACCTCTGGGGGATCCTTCTGACTTTTCCCAGTTCAGAATTGAGACATGGCAGCCTCTTGCTCTGCGTGATCTTCTGGAAGAGGTGGAGCGCTATGAAGGGTTTGAAGGACTTGGCCATTGTGAGACTTGTGGACTTCAGTTCCCAGAATTCCCCATCCAGGATGGCGAAGCTGGAAGGTAATCAGTAGAGTGTTGGCCACATGGGAGACTAGAGACTAGGGGAATTGACCAGTGGAGCCAAGAGACGAAGAGCTGAGGGGAGGAGCCAAAAGCTGTACAGGTAGTCAACGTATCCTGAAGGTGTGCAGCTTAGTGGCAGATGGAGGGGAGACAGATGGACTGGAAGATGGCGAAGGCAACCTAAGTGAATGGAAGGAGAAGGCCAGAGGAGCGCTGAACAGGCCGGCAGTTAACAGAGATTGGGACTAAGACAGTGGGAGAGCCCGAGTGCTTGGAGAAAAGGGAGCAGAGGGACCTGGACTATAGCAGCCCCATCAGCCATTGGAATTCTGTTAGTTGAAGTCTACAAGTCTTACAGTTGCCAAAGTTGGAGGACTCTTGACCAGGCAATGCTTAGGTGTTGTTTAAGAAAATAATGAGTCTTCCAGTCCTGGGGGGGTGTTTGGAAGCTGAACTCCATTCACACAAGAGGGTTAAACTCTTGGGGGTGAAGACACAAACCAGGCCTGCAGCTGAAGCTCTTGTTTTTTTCTTTCCTTCCCTTCCCTTCTCCCTTACAGAGAATGTAACTCTGGAGCCAGACACAGCCCATCTTGGCCACCTTGAAATCTCGGAAGATCGGAAAAGTGTCAAAGTAGTTAAAGGAGAATATTCTTTATATATGCCTTGTGTCCTTGGCTGTCAGAAGTTCTCAACAGGGAGACATTTCTGGGAAGTAATTGTAGGAGATACAGGAATATGGACTGTAGGGGTTGCCAGCAAGCCAATGAATGTAAGAAATGATGAGCAGACCATGTTCTGGGAGTTTCAGAAATGGAGATTTGGATACACAGCTGAATCACCATCAAAATGCTCTGACCTGTTCCTGACTGAGGAGCCCACGAGGATCCGCATCTCTCTCAACTGCGAAGGGGGACAAGTGAGCTTTTTTGATGCCAGCACAGCAGCTCTGCTCCATACATTCTCAGACGCTTCCTTGGTTGGAGAGACCCTTCTGCCCTATTTCTGTTTGGATGGGGGCACCCGCATGACACTCCCCTAAAAGAAGAGATAACCATAAACAAAAATCCCTATTTGCCAAGCAGGGATCTCCGAAAGCCTTTAAAGCAGAGATTCCTTAGCTTTTTGCTACTTCAGCTTCCTTTATTGTTCTATGCCACCCTGGTCAGTCAATCAGTCATTATAAAGGAATAACCTGATCAGCATTTCTATTTGTCTGGATAAAAAAAAAGGAGGAGCTTTATTGGCTTTAGCATCATGTGTTCAGGTGTATCAGTATTAAATATGCCTTACAGATAAGCCTGTCAGTCGTGATTTTATATGTCTGTCACAGCTCTTCATCCCATTTATGGATCATGCTTGTTTGTTTAGTGTTAGTTGCAATCAATGATTGTGTAGGTGTCCATAACTCCATATATTCTATAATCATCCCCTTCTTTTTTTATTTCCTTCCCGCTTTTTTCCTCCAGTTTCCTGTTAACACATAATTGTCATAATCCAATGAACCCTAGCAGGGCTTCAGCAAGTATTACATTCGATATAAGCTTTATAGCCTCACAGGTATAGGAGGAGGAAGATGCGTTGGATATGTTTGCCACCTTGAGTTATTTGTAAAAATAATAAAGGGGAGATAAAAATAAATAAGGGGAGTGAAACTTAACTGATATGGTGACTTTGAATGCTGACAGCAGATCTCTGGAACCCCTCAAAGCATCTAAAGAACTGAAGATTGACAAGCTGCTGTTGGCAAAGGAGCAAATGAGGAATCCTAATGAACATACCTAATACAGGTAGTCCTGGACTTACAATTGAGCCCCAAATTTCTGCTCCCAAGTGAGACAGCTGTTAAGTGAGCTTTGCCCCATTTTAACTATCACGGGGGAAGAAGGGAATGAAAAGGAGGAGGTTTTGGCAGGAAAAAGGAGGGGGGCAGTGGATAGAGAGAGAGGGCGAGAGGGATAGGTGGGTGTCTTTGGGGGCAAACCTGAGGGAGAAGGGAGAGAAGGGAAGTGGGGCCTCCTGGCTCACCTGGTCTCCACCCCACCAAGTGAGGGGGGAAGCGACACATGAGGACGGGTTGAGGAAAGGGAGAGAAAGGAGTGGGGGGCGGGAAGGAGGGAAAAGTGTGTGAAGAAAGGTTGAGAAAGGAGGAGGAGGAAGGAGATGGAGAGAAAGGGAGGCAGGCAGGGGAATCACGGGAGGAGCAGAGGCAGTGGCAGGAGAGACCAGCAAGCAGGAGGGGGTGGGGGAGAGAGGAGAGAGAGCAAGAACTGGCTGAATAGCCATCTGACCCCCACCCAACCATGTGAGGGAGCTGAGTGGAGTGGCAGCCACAAGGAATGGACTGTACCAGGGGAAGGCGCCTGGATGGTTGGAAAAGAGGGCAGTGGGAACCCGGACCCCAGTGGCCCTTTCGGGGGTTGAAGTCAATCAATCAACCAATCAGAAGAGACCCTATATATACCATTTGAAATCCACCAGTCATAAAGGGGCCGTGATTCCCCACCTCTCCATTAGCAGAATGTGTGGATCAATAATTGATGGGGGGGGGAGGGGATCCCATGAATGTTGGCTTCTCCCCAATATTTTAAACTTGTTTACTCTCTTTAACAGGATCAATTGTAACTGATCGGGGTTCGTCCCAGGGATGTTTGCTCCTCTCCAGTTTTTGAAACAATTTTCCCTTTAACGAGCTGGTTGGGCTGAGAATAGCTGATCGGGGCTCCGTCCCTTGAATTTTTCTTCCTCCCCAATTTGTTCCTTTTAAAATACTGCAGTTCTTCTTTAAGAAGCCAGCGAAGATGCCCGCAAGACCAACAATTCATTTCGGTTTCCCGTCTGGGCAGAGCCCAAAGGCGGCCACCTGATTCGGAGGAAAAGAAGCAAAACTTCACTTTCTCTTTCTTTGTCCCGGCGGAGGAGGCGGCGATGGCGGCCGAAGCGCCCTTGCGGGATTTCTTGGAAGAAGCCACCTGCTCCCTTTGCCGGGACTTTTTCCAGGACCCCCTGCTCATCCCCAAGTGCGGCCACAACTTCTGCCGGGGCTGCCTGACCCGCATTTGGGGGACGTCGGAATCGGAGGCTTCCTGCCCCCAGTGCGGACAGACCTTCGCGCCCCGCAGCGTCCTCCGCAACAGGCAGCTGGCACGGATGGCTGAAGTGGCCGGGCGATGCGGAGGTTCTTGGGGCGAGGAAGGAGGGAGCCTCTGCCCGAAGCCCCGGGAGCCCCTCAAGCTCTTCTGTAAGGACCACCAGACCCTCATCTCCGTGGTCTGCGACCGATCTAGAGAGCACGAGGGCCACTCGGTGATCCCTGCGGAGGAGGCTTTCCCGGAATACCAGGTAGGAGTCAATGAGGAAGAATCGCTGGGGAGGGGCATCCAGTGCCTGCCCTTACAGTCTTTTTACTAGTTTACTTGCTTCCTCCTGCTTTATCCCACCTCTTATCTCCCTGTCTGCAATTTTTAAAAAACAGGTTGACATCCCTGTTGTCACTGATCAAAATTCAGATGCTTGTCAACTGTCGTATTATGTTGTCCTGGGCACTTGTGATCACTCTTTGCCAGCTCCTGATAAACAAAGTCAATAGAGAAGCCAGATTTGCTTAATAGCTGTGTGACCAACCTGACAACTGCAATGATTCACTTAAGAACATTCAGAAGGAAGGTTGTAAAATGAGACAAAACTTCACTTAACTGTCTTGCTTAGTAACAGAAATTGCCTGTATGAAGAAATAGGCTCCCTTTGCCAACTCCCTTTCCACATTTGCTCTAGAGTGAAATTGTCATGGAGTCATGGTCACATGATCAAAATTTGGACGTTTGCCAACTGCCATGTATTTATGATGATTGAATATACTGGGTCTTCTAACTGGGTCTTCCCTCCGATGTAATTCTTTACAGAAAACAAATTCAAAACTTATATTTTTCAGATCAAGGTGGAGAATTGCCTGAAGGCTCAGAAGGAGCAGAAAGAAAAAATAGCTACATACAAAGGAGACACAGAGCAAAGAGTGCAGGAGATGCTTGTAAGTATTGATCCAATGGTTAGGAGCTTCTGAGCTAATAGGAAGGAGAAGCCCATCCGCCATCTTTGATAATAGGCAGCCTGTTTGTAAGTACAAGTTCTGACTGAAATTAATTGAAAGTTAAAGACTGTGTAGGGCACAGAAGTTGTTCTTAACATGGGGACTAAGATGTCACCATTGGCTGAATGAGTCTCAGTTGGGTTAAGTGCCCCATCCCATGAGCTGTGTTTTATGCAACAGGTTTGGCTTGCTTAACCTAAAAAGAGGGGGTTGCGGGGTTTTTTAAAATTGTCTTTGTGTAAATATTTAGGGGGTTTGGGGACGGGGGAGGGGAGGGAGGGGTATAGGCCTGGCTCGTCACAGGGGCATAGAATGGGAGGCAGGGGCCGGGGTGTGGAGGAGCTCAGTGTTGATAGGAGGGAGGGCGATCCCATTAAGGCCGTAGGTGGGAGGGGCAGATATGGCAGGAGCAGGGGGCCACATCATGTGGTGGGGGCACGCACCCGCTGTCTTCAAGCGGTGGTGTGCCTCGGCCCTCAGAACTCTTCTTATTCCCTGGGCTGTCCAGAGTTGCGGAGCCCGGGTTTTAGGCTGATGCTGTGCAACGCTAGGTCCGTGGTTAATAAGGCCCCCCTCATTTGTGACCTTATTCAGGAGGGGGGCGCGGACCTAGCAGGTATTACAGAGACCTGGTTGGGCCAAGGGGGGGTTTCCCCTCGTAGAGATGTGCCTGCCAGGTTTCCGTGCATTTCATCAGCCAAGGGCTCAGGGCAGGGGTGGGTGGGTGGCGGTCGTTATAAAGGAAAGTCTTGATCTAAGGGAGGCCACTGTACCTCAGATAGCCGGATGTGAGTCTCTCCTGGTGAAGTGGGGCCATGGGATGCAGGTGGGCCTGCTGGCTCCCTGCCACGTGACACCGGCCCTGCCCGAGCTCCTCAACGTTATTGCCGGGGTGGCGGTTGATACTCCCAGACTTTTGGTCATGGGGGATTTCAACCTGCCATCTGCCGGTGAGGCGTCTGGGTTGGCTCAGGAGTTTATGGCTTCCATGACAGCCATGGACCTGACACAACTAATTCATGGCCCTACTCACACGGGAGGACACACTCTGGACTTGGTTTTTGTCTCTGGTCAGTGGTTGAATGGCCTAGATGTTGGGGATATAGTTATTGAACCCCTGTCATGGTCGGACAATTCTCTCCTGAGGCTCGACTTTCTGACCGCCGCACCCCACTGCAGGGAGGTGGAACTGACCACGTGGTTCCGCCCCAGGCCCCTGATGGATCCTGATAGGTTCCAGGAGGAGCTTGGGCCAGTTCCTGAAACTCTGGCTCACGACTCAGCAGAAGACCTGATGGCCGCCTGGGATAGGACGGCCACCGGTGCTCTGGACCGAGTCGTGCCTTTGCGGCCTCTGACCTGGCCCCGAGCCTGCTCAGCTCCTCGGTTCTCTGAGGAGTTGAGGGAGATGAAGCACCGGAAACGACGCCTAGAGAGTGGTTGAAGGGCTAGTCGTTCCGAATCTGACCGAACACTAATTAGGTCTCATGTTAGGACCTATTTGGTGGCGATAAAAGCGGCAAAGTGTAATTACTTTTCCGCTCTTATTGCATCGGCAGATAACTGCCCAGCTGCCTTGTTTAGAGTGACCCGCTCCCTCCTACACCAGGGAACGCAGGAGGACCCCTTGCAAGGGCAGGCTGAGGATTTTGCACAGTATCTGCACGATAAAATAGCTCAGATTCGGGAAGGTCTGGACTCTGACTGAGTAGACTCCGGCGAGGTGACTGAGGTCGGCCTTGAGAATGTTATCTGGGAGGAGTTCGATCCTGTGACTCCTGAGGACATGGACAGGATTCTGGGGAGGTTAAATGCAACCACATGTTTATTGGACCCGTGTCCTTCCTGGTTGGTACTGGCCACACGAGAGATTACACGAGGCTAGCTCCAGAGGATTATAAATGCTTCTTTGAGAGAGGGTTTCTTGCCTGCCGCCTTGAAAGAGGCGGTGGTGAGGCCCCTCCTCAAGAAGCCTTCTCTGGACCAGGCTGTTCTGGCAAATTACCGTCCGGTCTCCAACCTTCACTTCATTGCGAAGGTTGTTGAGAGTGTGGTTGCACGATAGCTCCCGCAGTACCTGGATGAAACCGTCTATCTAGATCCGTGTCAGTCCGGCTTCAGGCCTGGGTACAGCACGGAGCATTGGTGGATGATCTCTGGAGGGCTCGGGACAGGGGTTGTTCCTCTATTCTGGTCCTGTTAGACCTCTCAGCGGCTTTTGATACCATCGACCATGGTATCATGCTGCGTCGGCTGGAGGGATTAGGGGTGGGAGGCACCGTGCTGTGGTGGTTCTCCTCCTATCTCTCCGACCGGTCGCAGTCCGTGTTGGCAGGGAGGCAGAGGTCGACCTTCTTTGTGGGGTGCCGCAAGGGTCGGTCCTCTCGCCGCTCCTGTTCAACATTTATGTGAAGCCGCTGGGTGAGATCATCCGTGGTTTTGGGGTGCGTTGCCAACTGTACGCTGATGATACTCAGCTGTACATCTCCACCCCTGACCACCCCAATGATGCCCTCGAAGTGATGTCCCAATGCCTGGAGGCCGTGCGGGTCTGGATAGGGAGAAACAAGGCTTTGACTCAACCCTTCCAAGACCGAGTGGCTGTGGATGCCGGCGTCCCAATATAGCCAGCTGGTGCCATCGCTGGCTATTGGGGGTTAATCTCTGACCCCCACAGAGGGGGATTGCAACTTGGGCATCCTCCTGGATACACGGCTGTCTTTGGAAGAGCATATCACGGCCGTGGCCAGGGGGGCTTTCTACCAAGTCTGCCTGATACGCCAGTTGCACCCCTTTCTGGATCGGGACTCCTTATGCACAGTCACCCATGCCCTCGTCACGTCTCACCTGGACTACTGTAACGCTCTCTACATGGGGCTCCCCTTGAGATGCACCTGGAGGCTCCAGCTGGTCCAGAACGCGGCCGCGCAGGTGATTATGGGAGCAACATGGCGCTCCCACGTAACATCTCTCCTGCGCGAGCTGCACTGGCTCCCGCTGGTCTTCTGGGTGCGCTTCAAGGTGTTGGTTGTTACCTTTAAAGTGCTCCATGGCATAGGGCCAGAGTATTTGCGAGACCGCCTGCTGCTACCGATAACCTCCCACCGGCCAATACGCTCACACAATACGCTCAGGGTGCTGTCAGCCAAGCAATGTCAGCTGGCGGACCCCAGGGGGAGAGCCTTCTCTGTGGGGGCACCCGCCCTGTGGAATGAGCTACCTCCTGGAATACGATTGATCCCGGACGTCCGTACTTTCCGTAAGGCCCTGAAGACTTATTTATTCCAACAAGCTGGCCTAGCTTAAATGGTTTTAATGGGAATTTTGTAAATTTTAGATTTGGGGTTTAAAATTGGGAATTTCTTCAGTTTTGTAGATTTGGGGTTTTAAATTGGGAAGCCGATGATTTAATTCATTTTTTGTCTCTTAACTTTTGTATTATATGTATTTTAACTTTGGCTGTTCACCGCCCTGAGTCCCTTTTGGGAGAAGGGCGGTATATAAACTCAAATAAACTTAAATTTAAGTTTAAACTTAATAAATTAATGCAAATCGTATTTTATCATTGAAAAAATTGTGAACACAAACATTTTTATGTCTACTTTTTTGAAATCCCTGACTGCTAAGAAAATTTTCATGAGAGATCATTTAAACTGGAGCCTTTTTTTTCTTTTTAGAAACTTTTCCCCCTTGCGTTTTTTAATGTCAAAAGGGTTTTTTTCTCCCTAGGAAATTCTCCCACCTCACTTTTGGATTCTTCAAGGAATCCATTTAATTATCATGACAAAATTAAAATTATTAAATAAAATAATTAAAATAAAATTATGCCATTTGCTTTTTCTCTTTCTTGTTCTAGGATCGCATTGACAAAGTGAAAAAAAGTGTAATGGCTGAATTCAGAGAGCTACGACTCTGGTTAGAAGGACAGGAGAAGCTTCTATTGACTAAAATGGAAGAAACGGAGAAGGATATTATGGCAAGAAAGGAGAAGGGTTTGGCCAAGCACATGGAGGAACTGGGCTCTCTTGACCATCTCATCCAGGAGATAGAAGAGAAGCTTCAGCAGCCACTCAGCAAACTCTTACAGGTCAGGTTGGATCATAGAGATCATAGAATCCTAGGGCTGGAAGGGACCTTGGAGGTCTTCTCTGCAGAAGGCAGAGTCCTTATTCCATCCGGAACAAATCTATTATTGGAAGCCTCCAGTGATGGATCACCCAGAACTCTGGGAGGGAAGCTGTTCCACTGATAAATACTTCTCACTGTCAGGAAATTCTTTTGTATTTTAGGTTGGATCTCTTTGTGCTGAGTTTTCACCCCGTGCCTCTTGTCCTGCCTTCAGGTGCTACGGAGACTAAATCGATGCCCTTTTCTCTATGACAGCCTTCCAAGTATTGGAAGATGGCTGTAGGGTTTCCCCTAAGCCTTCTCTTTCTTAGGCTGAGCCTACCGTGTCCTCTTTGCCATTCATTGTACAGTTTGGCCTCCAGAGCCCTTATCACCTTTATTGCTCCTCTCTGTTTCAGCATTTTTTTGGTATCATGGTGTACCAATGATGAAATGGAATAGCCTGCTTTACCCCCTCCACAGAATACTCTTTTTGACTCTTTCCTTCCCCCTCCCCAGAAATTTAATTGAAATTATAATAGTGAAAAGTACAAATGGAAATAAAGAAAATAGGGAAACGGAGAAGGATAAGAATGGGAAAGAAGTGTCAGATAAAGGGAAAACAAAACATTTTCAGCACAGTAAAATACAAAATAAAATTACAGCCTCAAGTTATTTTTTTATATTTTCTCATTATTAGCCATGTGTATAAAAACAGATTAGTCTGATAAGAAAAATCAAGTATCAAGAGTTCTTTTTTTTTCTATCTCAAGCAGAAAGTTTAGAAGCAGCTTCCAAGTAGAAGCAATGGGTCATATCTAATTAAAGCAGTCAATTTTGTCATTTTTTCTAGCTCCATCACTTTTTCCATCCCTCCTTCTGTTGTGGAGATGGATATATTTTTCCCTGTCTGCATGTAGGATTCTGGCTGCATTTGACCAAGTTCAAAATCTTTTTTTCAAGTCCTCATTTAGTAAACTTTTTGACTCTTTCTATGGAAAGGAATGGTCACTAAATGAACTATTTAGTCAAGGACTAACTGTAATGGCTTAAATTAGGGATCCATAATTTGATACAGAAAAAGCAGGCCATGGAATAAGCAGGAATTCAAACTACTGGTCACTGTCTCTATATTCTTCACAATTTGAGATTCCTATCCCCTATTGGAGGTTATGGTGGTGGGTGTTCTTTGTAGGGTCTCCCCCTCCCCTTAATCTCCAGGCGAGGAGAAACCCAACACTGATGTCTTTCTACAAAGTATTATAACCACCTGGATTTTCCAAAGGGCCTTGATTCTGGAAGCTTAAATGCAGGGTATTTTTTTATTCTATGGATGCACTATTTTGTTTTTCAATTTGTCTTTTCTTTTTGCTATTATGTGTTTTTTATATATATATATATATATATGTGTGTGTGTGTGTGTTTTTCTTCTAGCCAGGTTTTCCCTACGTAGCCAAGGTTTTTTTGTAGCTCCAGCTCAGTAAAAAAACCTTGGCTACGTAGGGAAAACCTGGCTAGAAGAAAAACACACATAGACCCTACGAAGAAGTAAGAAAATATATATATATATATATATATATATATATATATATATATATATATATATATATATATATATATATTTGTTTTCTCAGATTTTCGCGGGTGTTTGTATGTAGGTCTTTGGTTATTCGGGTCTTCTCCCGCGGAGAAGACCCGAATAACCAAAGACCTACATATATATATATATATATATATATATATATATATATATATATATATTCTGTAATTGTGTTGAATTCAACCGGGGTATAATTTTTCTTAGGCAAAAAAGTAAAAACAATACCTCTCCAAAAGAGGTTGAACAGCTGAGGAAAAAAGAGCAATGGGATTTTTTTTCTTTGAAAAAATGGAAGTATTTTATATGTCTGTTAGTGTCTGGTTGTCCAGAGGTTTCACTCATTTGTTTTTGTAAATGTAAGAATTTAATTTTCTGCCTAGGAAATGGCTTTCAATGCTTTGTCTCTCTTTTTTTTAGGACATTGGAAGCATCTTGAAGAAGTAAGTAAATCTACCCTTTTCTTTACTGTCTCAGAGATCAGCAGCTCCTCCAAAAGTTTTCCTATTATGGAAAGTTCTGTTTGTATTTCGGAGTATTTTAATGTAAAGATTGCATACTGTATTTCAGGGCTTTTTAGACATTTCCTCAGATAACTTCAACACAATATAATTAGCAATATTGGATATGATCAATTATTGTTGGTTGCATAGTCAGCCAGATGTTTAGACTGAATTTGGCCATTTTACCTGCCTATTGAATCTTTCCCAAGAAGAGACAGATGTTTGATGGTTTTGAAGGTATCATTGTATGATGTAAACTGTTCCAAGTAATGCAACTATCATAAATACATGCCAGTTGCCAAGCACCTGAATTGTGATTACAGAGACATTGTGACAGACGTTATCTGCTATTTCATTGCATTACCTTTAAATTTAAAGTTAAGTTTACTTTGTGTCATTGCACCTCGTACATTGAAATTAAATGCCTTCTTCAGTGTACATTATACATAAGAAAGCTATAAATAATAATAATAAAACAAAAACAAAAACATATCCTTCACATTCTACACAATTAAATTGAAAACCTGTGATACTGCATTAGTATTGCACTATACAGTAGAATTCAACATAGTTACCGCTCTGGGATAGAAGCTGTTTTTCAGCCTATTTGTCCTTGTTTTTATTTACTGTCTGCCAGATGGCAATAGTTAAAAAAAAGGGGTGCCCAGGATGAGATGGATCTTTAAGAACGTTTTGAACTTTCTTAAGGCAGCGGGAGCTATAAAGCTCTTCCAAGGAGGGGAGGGGGCAACCAATGATCCTCTGGGCAATGATCTTAACCCTCTGGAGCGCTGTCCTATCTGCCACGGTGCAATTGGCAAACCATACACAGGTGCAGTAAGTTAAGATACGCTCTATAGTGCAATGGTAGAAGGTCACCTGCAGTTTTTCATTCGGTTGTTTTTTCCTGAGTAGTCTCAAGTAGTATAATCTCTGCTGGGCCCTTTTGACCAGTGCTCCAATGTGAGCGTCCGAGGTCAGATCCTCTTTTATGATAACACCCAAAAAACTAAACCTGGCCACTTGCTCCACCTGGTCTCCATTGATAAGCGAGGGCTGGATATCTGATCTATTCCTTCTGTAGTCCACTATAAACTCCTTGGTCTTATTGGTGTTAAGGACCAAATTATTGTCTCCACACAGTGAAAGCAACTGGTCCATTTCATCTCAATAGGCAGACTCATCCCACCCCCTGGAGATGAGTCCTACCACTGTTGTATCATCTGCAAATTTAATAATAGTATTAGTGGCCTGAGTGAGAATGCAGTCATGTACATAAAGAGTATAGAGTAAGGGACTCAACATACAACCCTGTAGTTTACCAGTGTTAAGAATAAGGGCCGAGGAGGTGTGATTACCTAATCTGACCCTCTTGAGAGCAGCTAGACAGGAAATCCATAATCCAAAGGTAGATTGAATGAGAAAGTCCAAGGTCCTTAAGTTTAGATAGACACTAGTCTATGTGGAAGAATTGTGTTAAATGCAGAACTAAAATCCATCAAAATCAGTTTGAATGTTATATCCATCGTCTAATTACCTACGTCACCCATAGTAGTCATGTGTCATCAGTCATTTGGTAAGATACAATCCATTGTTTTGGCCAAGAGATTCACAAGAATTTTCAAGAGTAGGGAGCCCAAAAACTGAAACTTAGTGGCCTTTACTAGGTCTCTCCTTTAACTTGATGAAGGTGCAGTTCTGGATCAGGATCCACTGAGTTGCACATGGTGCCTATATTTGAATAGCTAGCCAGAGAAATGACTGAAGCCTGGGAAACAGGGCCCTTCTCAGTCAACAGGAGTGCTGATTTCCCACCAGTTTACCAGGTACTTAAGATCCGAGGATGGGGCAACAGAAGAAAATTTATTTTATTTTATTTTATTTTATTTCAAATTGATATACCGCACCTTCTCCCGAGGGACTCAGGGCGGTGTACAGCCAGATAAAAACATACAATACAAACATTAAAAAATAATATAAATGATATATATTAATTTGGCCCCAATTTAAGATAACAAACCAATTAAAAATTAAAAATATGTTAAAAAATATGTTAAGCCAGCCCGGCTTGCTGAAAAAAGAAAGTTTTAAGGGCACGGCGGAAGGCACCGAGGTCTTGGATTCTCCTTATCTCTGGGGGCAGCTGATTCCAGAGGGTAGGTGCCCCCACAGAGAAGGCCCTCCC
Source organism: Arizona elegans (assembly GCA_022577455.1). Lineage (NCBI taxonomy): Eukaryota > Metazoa > Chordata > Lepidosauria > Squamata > Colubridae > Arizona > Arizona elegans. The sequence goes on from JAKOOJ010000003.1 coordinate 154,135,629, forward strand.
CCTGGGGGTCGCCAGCCTACATTGTTTGGCTGATGGCACCCCGACGAGGCCCTCTCTGTGGGAGCGCACGGGTCGGTGGGAGGTCATCGGTAGCAGCAGGCGGTCTCGAAGTTAACTAGGTCCTATGCCATGGAGCGCTTTAAAGGTGGTAACCAACACCTTGAATCGCACTCGGAAGACCACTGGGAGCCAGTGCAGCTCATGCAGGAGTGGTGTTATGTGGGAGCGCCAGGCGCTTCTGGACCAGTTGGAGCCTCCGGGTGCTCCTCAAGGGGAGCCCCATGTAGAGAGCATTGCAGTAGTCCAGGTGCGAGGTGCCTGGACGAGGGCGTGAGTGACTCTGCACAGGGAATCCTGATCAAGAAAGGGCCGCAACTGGTGAATCAGGCGAACCTGACAGAAGGTCCCCCTGGCTACAGCTGTCAGATGTTCCTCCAAGGACAGCTGCATATCCAGGAGGACTCCCAGATTGCGTGCCCTCTCCACGGGGGCCAACGACTCACCCCCGATACTCAGTGATGGAGTCAACTGACTATATCGGGATGCCGGGAGCCACAGCCACTCAGTCTTGGAAGGGTTGAGCTAGAGCCTGTTCCACCCCATCCAGATCCGCACAGCCTCCAGGCACTGGGACATCACTTCAAGGGCATCATTGGGGTGGCCTGGGGTGGAGATGTACAGCTGGGTGTCATCAGCGTACTGATGGTACTTCACCCCAAAGCCACGGATGATCTCACCCAGTGGCTTCACATAAATGTTGAAGAGAAGGGGTGAGAGGACCGACCCCTGAGGCACTCCACAAATGAGAGGCCTCGAGGTCGACCTCTGCCCCCCTGCCAACACGAACTGTGACCGGTCTGAGAGAAAGGAGGAGAACCACCATAACACGGTGCCCCCCATCCCCAACTCTTCCAACCGGTGCAGCATGATACCATGGTCGATGGTATCAAAAGCCGCTGAGAGGTCTAAGGGCCAGAACAGAGGAGCAACCCCTGTCCAGAGCCCTCCAGAGATCATCTACCAACGCGACCAATGCTGTTTCCGTGCTGTGCCCAGACCTGAAACCTGACTGGAACGGATCTAGATAAGATGTTTCCTCCAGGAATTGTGGAAACTGCACGCAGCCACCAGGTCCTCGGCCGAGTCATGTGCCAGATCCTCAGAAAGTGGCCCAAGCTCCATCTGGAACCTATCAGGATCCATCAGGCGCCTGGGGCAGACCCATCTTGTTGGCTCCGCCTCCCTGCAGCGGGGTGTAGGGGTTCGAAGGTCCAGGCGAATGAACGAATGGTCTGACCATGACAAGGGTTCCATGTCTATATCCCCTATAACAAGACAACTCAACCACTGGCCAGAGACAAAAATCAAGTCCAGAGTGTGACACACACCCCATGGGTGGGGCCATGAACTAACTGGGTCAGGTCCATGGCCGTCATGGAAGCCATGAACTCCTGAGCCATCTCAGACGTTTCACCAACAGATGGCAAGTTGAAATCACCCATGACCATAAGCCTGGGTGTATCAACTGCCACTGTGACAATCAATGAGTTAATAGCTGGCCATCAACACCCCACTTAACAACTAAAAGCCACACACAACCAGGCACCACATAAATATGATGCATAGTACAGCCCAGTTCATACATTCTGGAGAGAGAGAGAGAGAGAGAGAGAGGTTCCCTGAGGATGGGTTCCAGCACGAGTCCGAAAGCTCAGAAGGCAAAACCTCTGGTGACCAACTCAGATTGGATCCTGTAGCTAGCCACTCCTCAAGCACCATCTGATGGTTTAGAAAGCTTCTTCTATTGGCAGGTTAATAACAGTTGCAGGAACTGTGCATGGCTAATCTAGTGAAGAGAAGAACCAGGGGAGACATGATAACAGTCTTTATTTTATTTATTTTATTTATTTTATTAGTTCGATTTATATGCCGCCCTTATATGCAGTCCGGAGACTCAGGGTGGCTTACAATGCATTAAGCAATAGCCTTCATACTTTTGTATATACCTGCTTAGTAGGGCTTTTGCCCCCCCCCGCCCCCCCCCCCCCAGCGGTGTTCTTTTTTATATACAGTCAGCTTATTGCCCCCACAATCCGGGTCCTCATTTTACCTACCTCGAAAGGATGGAAGGCTGAGTCAACCTTGAGCCTGGTGAGATTTGAACTCACAATAATTGCAGGCAGCTGGCAACTAAGTGCTACTTTAACAGCACTTAGTCCATTGCGCTACCAAGGCTCTTGTCTTCCAATATTTGAAAGGCTGCCACAGAAAGGAGGGAGTCAACCTGAAGGCCAGACAAGGAATAATGGATGGAAACTGATCAAGGAGGGATTCAACCTGGAAATAAGAGAAATAATTCTGACTGAGGAGAATGAACCACGGGAATAGCTTTGCCTTCAGATGTTGTGGGAGCTTCATCACTGGAAGCTTTCAAGAAGAGGCCGGACTGCCATCCGTCAGAAACGGTCTGGGGTCTCCTGCTTGGGGGTTGGTGGTGTGTGTGTTGGACTAGATGACCTACAAGGTCCCTTCCAACTCTGTTGTTCTGCTATTTTGTCTTGCCAGATACCAGGCAAAGGAAACATATGAAAATCCGGTGGATTTACTTCTAGAACCGAAGTGGACAATCTGGGATTACAGGGATATGACTGAGCTTCTGAAAAGGGCCATGAAAAAACTGAGAGGTAAAAAACAGCCACTGGGGTTTTACACTCAATGACATTTTGAGCATCCAAGAGAGATTCTGGGTCAGTGTCACATAGATCAAAGAGGGATCAATTTCAGGATCAGCGTCTCAGTTATAATTGTAAGACGAGGCTACCTATATTCTTTGTAGCCCAAACCCAAATGCCCTGATCACTGGGGAAGCAGAATACGTTTCCACTAAGTATAATGGAATATATGCAGGTAGTTCTTGACTTATGATCTCAGTTGAGCTGAAAATTTCTGTTGCTAAGCAAGGCAGTTGTTAAGTGATCTGTGCCCCAATTTACAAAATTTTGCATTGATTTTGCGTGTCAGAAGCTCCCCAGGAAGGTTGAAGAGGACAGTCCCAGAATCATGGGATGCTGCAACCATCGTAAATAAAAGCTGGTCCCCAAGTGCCCAAATTTTGATCACGGGACTGGGGAGGCTGCATCAGTCATAAGTGTGAGAACCGATCATAAAGCTCTTTTGTGAGTGCTGTTATAACTTCAATAAAAAAAAATAGTTGTAAATTGAGAACTACCTGTATATGGAATTTATTTATTGATTTTTATTATTTATTAGTCCAATTTATATGCCGCTCTTCTCTGTAGACTCAGGGCGGCTTACAATGCATTATAGTAATAGCCTGCATACTTTTTTGAATATACCTGCTTATTAGTGCTTCCCCCCCAAGCGATGTTGTTCTATACAAAGTTGGCTTATTGCCTCCACAATCCAGGTCCTCAATTTACCTACCTCGAAAGGATGGAAGGCTGAGTCAACCTTGAGCCTGGTGGGATTTGAACTTGCACTAATTGCAGGCAACTGGCAGCTAAGTGCTAGCACTTAATAGCACTTTAGTCCACTGCACCACTGAGGTGCATATATAGTAGAATATATTTATACCGGATGGAATATATATAGCCACCAATGACATACTGGCTTGTAGCTTTCCCTATTCCTTATTTCCTGATCTGAGGCCAAGGAAAGCAAACCAGGGAATCTGAGGGAGGCCCTTCTGTTGCTCCAATTCCAGGGATGAGATGCTGAATTCCTCCCTTTTCTTCCCCAGATACTCTGGAAAGTGGACTTCAAGTACAGGAAGGTAAATATGAGTTATAGGAATTGGATTTCCTTGCTATTTTAAGCTCTGATGCAGTAACGTGAAGAGAAACATAATAGATCAAAAAGAAAAATATAGGATTAATTACTATATAAGACTATGATGATCCAGTAAACTTTAATGATTATATGATTTATGAACTATTACTTGCCATTTATATGTACAATATTAGCTAATGCAGTGGAGAAAAATTCCTTGTGTGACTGATCACATTTGGCCAAATCAAGCTGTTCCGTTCCGTTCCGTTCTGTTCTGTTCTGTTCTACGCCTCTACTCCTGCTCTGCTCTGTTCCATTCTATATATACCATATTTTTTGGAATGTAAGACGAACCTTCCCCCCCTAAAAGAGGCTGAAAATTTGGGTGCAACTTATACTCCGTATGTAGCTTTTTGGAAGCTTTTTTCAGCCCCACCGAGGCACTAATGAAGCACTAGCAAGCAATCTTCCCAGCTTTGCCTGCTCCCTCAACTCCCTGAGTGAAGCGGTCTCCCTGCTTTGCTCCGACTCTCAGCTGTTCTTTAGAAGCTTTTTTCAGCCCTAACCAGGTACCAGCCGAGTGAAGCTTTGCCTGCTTTTCTCATTGCTGCTTCCTCTCAGCTATGCCTTAGAAGCTGTTTTTTATCCCCAAGCAGGGGATAAAAAACCAGCAAACTAATGTGCTGAAGCTGACCAGACTAAGGACGATAGCCAGATGAATACCTGGTAGGCAGATATTTCCCTCCCCCAAAACTAAGCTGTGTCTTATACTCCGGTGGGTCTTATACTCCGAAAAATACGGTAATCTAAAAATCTGAAGCCAATCTTGGTGTAGAATGAAATACCTGGACAAATGGGAAAATATGACCTGGGAGTGAAAGGAATCTTGAATTCCTACCAAGCTAATAACCTCCCCTTGATTTTACTGCCTGACTATAAGTTGGTGAGAGACCAGGTCTTTGGGAGCAGAAATTAGGTCCTTTGGGTCGAAGCAAATAACAAAGTTGGAGCATCAGGGTTGCCTCCACTCTGTGGGCCATCAGACTGGTGAAAGCAGAGGTTTCCTGTATAAGATCCTCCCCTTTTGTACATCCCTGTGATACCCTGATGCTCGTAGAGAAAAAGACGGAGCCTCCTCACATCCCATCATGTGTCCTAAGTTACCTCTGGGGGATCCTTCTGAACTTTACCAGTTCAGAATTGAAACATGGCAGCCTCTTGCTCTGCGTGATCTTCTGGAAGAGGTGGAGCGCTGTGAAGGGTTTGAAGGATTTGGCCATTGTGAGACTTGTGGACTTCAGTTCTCAGAATTCCCCATCCAGGACGGCGAAGCTGGATGGTAATCAGCAGAGTGTTGGCCACATGGGAGACTAGAGATTAGGGGAATTGACCAGTGGAGCCAAGAGACGAAGAGCTGAGGGGAGGAGCCAAAAGCTGTACAGGTAGTCAACGTATCTTGAAGGTGTGCAGCTTAGTGGCAGATGGAGGGGAGGCAGATGGACTGGAAGATGGCGAAGGCAACCTAAGTGAATGGAAGGAGAAGGCCAGAGGAGCGCTGAACAGGCCGGCAGTTAACAGAGGATGGGACTAAGACAGTGGGAGAGCCCGAGTGCTTGGAGAAAAGGGAGCAGAGGGACATGGACAATAGCAGCCCCATCAGCCATTGGAATTCTGTTAATTGAAGTCTACAAGTCTTACAGTTGCCAAAGTTGGAGGACTCTTGATGAGGCAATGCTGAAGTGTTGCTTAAAAAAACAATGAGTCTTCCAGTCCTGGGTTGGGGGGGGGGTGTTTGGAAGCAGAACTCCATTCACACAAGAGGGTTAAACTCTTGAGGGCGAAGACACAAACCAGGCCTGAAGCTGAAGCTCTTGTTTTTTTCCTTCCTTCCCTTCCCCCTTACAGTGAATGTAACTCTGGATCCAGACACAGCCCATCTTGACCGCCTTGAAATCTCTGAAGATCGAAAAAGTGTCAAAGGAGTTGAGCCAGTTAAAGGACAATGTTTTCTCCCAGACCCTGTGAGATTTGTATTTCAGCCTTGTGTCCTTGGCTGTCAGAAGTTCTCCACAGGAAGACATTTCTGGGAAGTTATGGTAGGAGATAGAGAAGGATGGGGTGTAGGGGTTGCCAGTAAGCCAATGAACTTAACAGATGTTGATGAGCAGACCATGTTCTGGGAGTTTCGGAAATGGGGAGGGAAATACTCAGCCATGTCTCCGTCAACACGCTCTGACCTGGTCCTGACTGAGGAGCCCACGAGGATCCGCATCTCTCTCAACTGCGAAGGGGGACAAGTGAGCTTTTTTGATGTCAGCACAGCAGCTCTGCTCCATACATTCTCAGACGCTTCCTTGGTTGGAGAGACCCTTTTTCCCTCTTTCTGTTTGTTCCAAGGCGCCTGCGTGACACTCCCCTAAAAGTGCTGACATCCATAGACAACTGTTTGGAAAAATCCCTATTTACTAAGCAGGGATCTCCGAAAGCCTTTAAAGCAGAGATTCCTTAGCTTTTTGCTACTTCAGCATTTTTTATTGTTCTATGCCACCCTGGTCAGTCAATCAGTCATTATAAAGGAATAACCTGATCAGTATTTCTATTTGTCTGGATAAAAAAAAAAGGAGGAGCTTTATCGACTTTAGCATCATGTGTTCAGGTGTATCAGTATTAAAGATACCTTACAGCTAAGCCTGTCAATCATGATTTTATATGTAAGTCACAGCTCTTCATCCCATTTATGGATCATGCTTGTTTGTTTCATGTTAGTTGCAATCAATGATTGTGTAGCTCAGTATACTTAACTCAGTATATTCTATAATCTTCCCCTTCTTTTTTTCTTTCCTTCCCCCGTTTTTACTCCGGTTTCCTTTTAAGACAGCAGTTCTCAACCTGGGGGTCACGACCCCTTTGGGAGTCGAACGGCCATTTCACAGGGGTCGCCAAAGCCCTCTCTCGGCCCCCCCCCACGCCTTCACTCACCCTCACCCTCTGCCTCTGTTGGATTGCCCGGTCTCCGTTCGCTTACCATGCCCACTCCAAATCTATTGCTGCCTCCGGAGTCCCAGCTGATGGCTAGAGGGAAAAAAACTTTAAATTCTTGCCACGGGGCTTCAAAGAGCTAGCTGCAAAGAGGTAAATTCCTAGAGCAATTTTTTTTCCCCCTAGCTATGCTGAAAAAGCAACATTGAAAGTAAAGAAGGGTCTTTGTTGCAACGTGACAAAATGAGGCAGAGAGATTTCTTTTTCTTTTTCCTCACCAAAAAAGGTAGGTGCAAAACTGCAAACAATGCGAAATTTAGGGCAAAAGAGGAGGTTCAAGATTTTAAAACACAAAAGAAAAAAAGCTCTATTTAACTAGGGAATTGTAATAATTGAGATAGTATTAATTGTATATTGTGTTGAAAGCAGAAATGGTTAAGTTGTGGTTTGGAGGAATATATGGGGGAAATTATTTGGTTTATTATTATTGGTAAATATAATTAATTGATTTGTAAGAAATTGGATTACATGGAAATAATTGGAATATTCATGTTCATATTGATTAATATACAAAAAAGATAGTTATATAACTAATTGATTTATATTAAAATGTTGAATTTGTATTAAACAACTGTATTACATTGAAGGGACACAATAATAAGGATATAATAAATAATACTAGAATATGACATCCTGGTATACTAGATTCTGTAACCATTAGGTTTCTGTAATACATATATGCCTTTATATTTGTATCTCCTGTAACAAACATATTCTGTTATTAGGCCTGTAATGTATCTGGTATTTGTCAAAACATGTCCCTGCCATTTGACCTGAACCCATATCAATCTTCTCCCTGTTTTTTCTTGTGCCATCTAAGAGCATGGTACGTATCTCCAAGGCATAATTTACACCTCAGTCTTAATGTATGTTGATCTGGATAGACTCCTACTTTCCAGGGCCAGGGGGCCTAAGTGGCCAATTGAGTAAACAAAGAAATGCTCAAGATGACTAATTGGGAAGTTTCTATTCCCCCTTGCAGGGCAACAAGGAATGCACGGGCCTGGATTGGGAGGCCAGAGTTGGGTACTAAGCTGACGTCTCTGAGGGTATAAAAGGACGCCATACCTTCCCCAAGGTGTGGCTATCTCCTCGCATGCATTGTATCTGTATGTTCTGGATATAGTTCCACCCAGTATTTTGTTTTTGACCATAAATAAAATCTGGTTTTTTTGCAAGCCTCGTCTTGAGTCTCTCTCTTTGGCATTCTGGTGACTCAAGTGTATTTTGGGACCTTACATTTCTGGCGCCCGAAGTGGGACTTGAAGGCAAAGTTTCTTCAAGGTGGCTGCATTCAGCTTCCCACAAACTGAGCCACTTTGAGGCTTGGTGGCCTTCATTAAAGGCCAATGGAAGAAACCATCTTGGAACAGTACCGAAGTCAAGAGCGCTCCTGGAAAAATTTATCCAGTGACTTTGATCTGGTCATTTGCTGGCAGGCTCCGATTCTGCCTGCCCTGAACGCCTAACAAAGAGGCTTGCATTGTGGGGGTTATGGAACTGAGCTCTTCTGGGTGAGTAGAATTTTTTTTTCTCTTGGGAAGGGGAGTGTTGCTTTGTGAGTGTGTGAATGAGACGAGGGAAATTCCTCAGAGGTTTGCCCTCGAAGCGATGTGCGGAGATCCAATCTGTGTTTCTGATTATCCGAGAGGAGATCAGCCAGAGACGGTCACTTTGAAAGGAATGTGACTGTTGGAATAAGAATCTGTAGTGCAGGAGAGGGCTTTGACCAAACTTCGGACCCGCAGGGGAGGTCTGGGAAATCTCTTAGGGAAAAAGAGAGGATTTGGTTAGGCTTCGCACCGACGGAAAGGTGTGGGAAATCTCCTCAGGAAGAAAGAGAGTCTAGTCAGGCTTCGAGCTGACAGAAAGGAATCCCCTGGGAAAAATGGGCAACCATGTTGGTAGCCTGTTTGGAACAAATAACCTAGTAACAAGAATTGGGCCGTGTTCTCCATTTGGCTATGTTAGCCCACTGGAACACGTTACAAACAAGTTGTGAAAAAACAAAAAAAAAAGTATAAAAAAACGAATGAAAAAATGTGGCAGTAAGTTGTCTGTAAAAAGAAAAATGGTGTATACCTCTTATACATCTTGATCTTTAAAATGGGCCAGCGATTGCTGAGAGCTCCAAGTTAGAATGAGAACACACAGAACACCCCCAGGGCAGAGGCACGTAGTAACAATCTAGTGTCTAAAGAGAGATCTATGGGTGGCAAAGAAATATTGCAATGTATGTGAAATTGGTGTATACAAAAAGTCTGATTGCAGTACAAATGTGAATGTGTGTGTGTGTGATGTCCCGAAGCTCATAAGGAGTGATAAAGTGAAGTGATCCTGAGACCTGTGAATGCCTGTGTGTTGAGGTTAGAGAGAAATGCAGAGGGTTGTTTTGTTGAAAGGATGCTGAGAGGTGAAAGGAGGTGAGAATTCTATGTAGTTTAAACATTTTTTCTCCCTGTATTTCCTCCCCCCCCCCCGTCCCTTGGAGGAGAGAAGCAGGAAAATGGGGGGCTGCGGGCTGGTTCTCTGCTGAAACAGCCTGAGAAAGGTGGGGTAAAGGGTGATATCTGATACCTACCTTTGCAGTTTCACTGTTTTTGGCTCGGAATGCAATTTTGACAAGGTGCTCTATCCTATCCGTTTGTTTATTTGTTTGTTTGTTTGCTTGCTTGCTTGTTAGCAGCACAAGTTGCTGCCTTTTTAGGAATTGTTACAGAGATGAGTTAGAAATTACAATATGTAGTAAGAGAGAGTCAGTGGCATTTTTGTCTAAAATGTTAGATCCTGCTTGTTAAGGATTTCCAGTTTGTGTTCAAGCAGTGGCAGCTATGGCAGTGTTAATGAAGGAAAGCAGATAGTTGACTTTTGGAAGAGCCCTAGTGCCCCTCCTCAAGTGAGGGTGATCTTGATGAGAGTATGCTTGTTTTTGTTTGAATCCAGCTCAGTTTACAAGGGGATTTAGAAGGACGATCAGATATTGGTGATAGTGGGTCACTTGACTGGATGGGTTGAGGCTTATCCAGCCATGAGAGCCACTCAGCAGTAGTCACCAAAATTAACACATAATACCTAAATATGGGATAGTAGAAGCTATAGACAGCAACCAAGAGACTCATTTTATTGCAAAAGTGCTTCAATTAATAATGGAGACAGTGGGAATGTCATGTTCTGTGGAATGAAAAATCATCTCTGCTGTGAACCAAATCTTTACCCTTGTCTTGCCAAATGATGTTTGGATTACCACGTTTGGACAGAATGGGGGAAATTCCACAATATGAAACTAAAGACATGTTTGTAAAGAACTGTATACGTGGCCTCTATTCTTCTTTATTTTACCTCAGAATCAAAGGACTCCTAGCTCAAACCCTACCTCTCGAATTTTGCTGTTCATAAGTTCCAGCCTGGTGATTGGGTCTTGATAAAACCTGATGTGAGGACAAACTTAGCCAAGCCTGGGACAGGTCCTACGAGGTCCTGCTGACTACTGAAACAGCAGTCCAACCTAAAGACAAAGGGTGGACCACTAGACCCGTGTAAAAGGACCAGTGGAAGAACTTAAAGAGTGGCAAGTGATTCCTGAAGAAGACCTGCTGAGAATAAACTTTTCCAAAAACTGGTGTGGTCATTGTGGTATGAATGGGTTTTGTTTGTGATTTTTCTTGTTGCAGGAGTAGCAACTTTTTGGACTTTCCAGCCTGAGTGGTGGCCTCTCTTATTCCATCTGAAGATCCCAGCAGCAGCTGTGCAACTTCACACTCTCCAGATTGTGTTGGTCCCGTGATTGTAACTGTATCACTGAATGTTATTGTTACTCTTGTTGTAATTGTGAACTTATACACACCTGTGGGGAATAATGGGACACTGTGCTTGTGTAAATGTGCAAAGGATTGCTCCCCATAGAAACTCTATTCCTATGTATATATCTATCCTACACTGGAGAATTGAGACATTGAATCAGGTCAATCTGACTTGAACACAGTAGTCCTAGGAGATAGTGATATCATTATCCCTGAAGATATAGAATGGTTCAATTCTATATTTGATTTAATGCAATGGTTCAATATTTGGGTCTAATTTTCTTATGCATAGGACTAATATGAGGAGAATATAATGCAATGATCAGTGTGAAAAATCATTTTACACGTAAGGGTGTTTTCTTTGCTTATTGTTACTTTTCAGTCTGGAATTAACCTGACACAACCTAGTAACCCATTTGCAAATATAACTAGACTGAGTGGGTTATGGATGGATGTGGTAACTCTTAATTGGCATGCTCCAGATGGCTTATATTGGATAAATGGAAAATTTGCCTATGTGCAATTGCCTAGCCAATGGTATGAAGCATCTATATTAGGAACTGTGAAATCTATTTTTCTTCCTTTTTCTACTGACAATACAACAAGGGGAAAAACTGTGTATACCTATTTATGTGGATGTAGGCCACAGAAAGATGAGTGGCCTCCAGAAATAATAGTTCAGGTATACGGCTCAGCCACCTGGCAGAAGATGGCACAGAAATCCCTTTATATGCTGAATAGAATTGTAAGGTTACAGCCAATGATTGCAATGATACCTAATACAACTGCTAGTGCTTTAAATTTCTTAAACAGCACTCTCTGTTGAAAACAGCAATATCCCAGAATAGACTTGCTATACACTATTTGTTAGCAAAAGTAGGTGTGTATGGAAAAATTATTTCCACAAATTTTGTTTGCAAAATTGATGATTGTTAACCCTTGGAGGTTTCCTTCTTCTCCCTTGTCTCATTCCTTTAATTCAAAGAATAGTCACATGATTCCCGCGATAGAAAGCATTCCATCATTTAAATAAAAGTGTGGAATGAAGGGAAACAATAAGGATATAATAAATAATACTAGGATGAGATATACTGGCAGGGCCGGATTTTCCTATAGGATAACTAGGCTTCAGCCTAGGGCCTCAAGATCAAGAGGGGCCTACACAGTGGTGGGATTCTGGGGGTTCTAGGGGGTTCGGCCGAACCCTTTGTTAAATTGCTGGCTCGCCCGCCCCTCGCCTCCCACCCGTGCGGCGCCAGCCTACCGTAGCCAGGGGTGGGCAATTGTGGCTCTTTTACAACCTGTGGACTTCAACTTCCAGAATTCCTGAGACAGCTTGGCTATCTCAGGAACTCTGGGAGTTGAAGGCCACAGGTTGTAAAAGAGCCACAATTGCCCACCCCTTCCCTAGCCTGAGTTCCGCTGCCTGGCATCCACGTGGGTTGCCACGTGGTTCCCCACCGGCTCCGGACGCAAGAGAGCAGGATGGAGAAAGCAGCTTCCACGCCTTCACTCACCCTCACTCTCTGCTCTGTTGGATCGCCGGCCGTTCGCTTACCCCGCCCACTCCCCATCTATTGCTGCCTCCGATGGCTAGAGGAAAAAAAACTTCACATTCTTGCCGCGGGGCTTCAAAGGGCCACCCTAGAGCCAGTGGTGCAGCCGAACCCTTTGTTAAATTGCTGGCTTGCCCTGGCTTGCCCCGCCCCTCTGCACCACTATTTATTGCCAATAAATAGTGGTGGGCGAGGGGCGGGGGAGCCAGCAAAAAGGGTTCGGTGTTTTTTTTGTAATTTTATTGGCCCACGGAGCTTCAGCATAGGCTAATTAGCCCTTGCTTAGATCGGCTCCCGACCCCCAGCTGATTTGCTCTCAGCTGTTTTGCTCAGGTCTCTTCTGCTTGATTGGAAAGAGTGCAGATTTTTTCCTCCTATCTATGCTTAAAAACGAAAGAGAAAGTAAAGTAGGCTGTTGGTTTTGCACGTTGGAAAATTAGGCAGGCAGATTTCTTTTCTTTTTCCTCACCAAAAAAGGTAGGTGCAAACAACGGGAAATTTAGGGAAAAAGAGGAGAGTTCAGGAGTTTAAAACACAAAAGAAAAAAAGCTCTATTTAACTAGGGAATTGTAATAATTGAGATACTATTAATTGTATATTTCTGAAAGCAGAAATGGTTAAGTTGTGGTTTGGAGGAATATATGGGGGAAATTATTTGGTTTATTATTATTGGTAAATATAATTAATGGATTTGTAAGAAATTGGATTGCATGGAAATAATTGGAATATTCATGTTCATATTGATTAATATACAAAAAAGGTAGTTATATAACTAATTGATTTATATTAAAATGTTGAATTTATATTAAACAACTAATATTACCTAATTAACCAATGTGAGGATGGATATAAAAATAGATGACAATGGGAAGGGGTATAATATAGAATAGAAGGGAAAAATTGAATTTGATTAAGATTAGAGATGAGGATGAAGGGTAATATTAGTTTTTTACAAAAATAGATGAGGAATAAATATGGCAAAAAGGAAATATAGAAATTGTAAATTTAATTGAAATGACTAAACACTGTTTAAATTTGTGAACCGGCCAAATACTCTGTTCAAAGAAAATACATTGTATGTTTGTATGTGTGTTTCTAATTATTGCTATTTATTCATATTTGTTCTCTTTTATTCTTTAAAGTTGAACAATTCATTCTTTATCTTAATATCTTTATATTTGTTTGGGGTTGGCTTTCTTCCCTTTCATCTTTTTTATTGTACAGCAATCTTTCTCCTCAAACCTACCACCTCTCTCTTTTCTTTCTTTCTTTCTTTCTCTTCCTCCCCCTCTTCTTCTCCTCCCTACTTCCTCTTCCTTTCTCCTTCTCCTCTCTTCCTCCCTCTCTTACCCTCCCTCCTACTCTAATTTCCCTTCCCTTCCTTCATCCCTCTCTATTGCTGTATCCTTTTATGCATATGGACTACTCAGAGGGCTGAAAAAGTTATTTCTAACTGGTCCTCGCACTTTTGACCAGTTCTCGAACTTATGACTGTCCTCACATTTTACTTTTTTGCCCTATCTTGTCACCATGGTGAAGAGAAGCAGTTGTGAAATGAGTGACATGGTTGTTAAGAAAGCTGCACGGGCATAAATGTGAGGATGGTCATAAGTGTGAGGACCGGTCAAAAGTGCGAGGCCCAGTCAGAAATGACCTTTTTCAGCCCTCTGAAAAAAGTCTATGCAGATAGCCACGCCCACCCGGTCACATGATGAGCTACCCACGCCCACACAGTCACGTGACCAGCTAGCCGTGCCCACCCAGTCACATGATTGCCAAGCCACACCCCTAGCTAAGCCACGCCCACAGAAACTGTTGTTAAAAAAATTGAATCCCACCACTGGTGAAAGGGCCTCATAAGTGGAATAGCCTAGGCCAGTGTTTCTCAACCTTGGTAGCTTGAAGATGGGTGGACTTCAACTCCCAGAATCAAGCTACCAAGGTTGAGAAACACTGGCCTAGGGCCTCTTTTCATCTAAATCCGGCCCTGGGCCTGAGCAAAGGGACCAGAGTGGAGTGGCAGCCACAAGGAATGGAGGGTAGCAGGGGAAGGCGCCTGGATGGTTGGAAAAGAAGGCAAGGGGAACCCGGACCCCAGGGAAAAGGGGGTAGCGTTATATCCCCATCTTTCCTGTCACAGTTGTTAAGTGAAGCACTGCAAATTTCCGTGGAGAAACCTCCGTCCTTTTGCCGTTGCGCCCTGTGGGAGGAGCTGCTCCGGGACGACCAATGGGCCAGTCCTGGGAGGGCGACTACTACAGCTCTGCAATCTGGGACCGGCCGTGGCGGGGCTGGGAACCTCTGCACCAACTTTGCAGGTGGGGCAATTCGCAAAAGGCGCGCAGCCCTCTCGGTCCGGAAGGAAATCGTGGCGCTGGTGCCGCGGCGGGGGAGGGGGCGGCGCAAAGGGGCCGAAGCTGCGGGAGCGAAGCGCTACGTGCACCTGCGCGGCATCCGCGTTCCGCCTCGGGATATTTGCGCCAGCCGGGGGGGCAACGCAGCCCTCGTCTCCTGCTGCTTGGGACGCGGAGCGGTAAACGGCGACTGGTCCGGGGAGCAGCCAGATTTTGCTCTCCATTGCAGACGCCAGATCGGCCCCCGCAAGCTCTCGTCTCTCGAGGAGCCCGGCCGAAGTTTCCCGCACCGCTTCAGCGAGCGCTCCTCGAGAGAGAGAGAGAGAGAGAGAGAGAGAATGAGACACAGAGAGAGAGGGAGAGTGAGAGAATCAGAATGAGAGAGAATGAGAGTCACACAGAGAGAGAGTGTGTGGGGAAGAGAGAGAGAGATGTGAGAGAGAGAAAGAGAGAAAATCAGAGAGAGAATCAGAATGAGAGAGAGAGAGAATGAGAGAGAATCAGAATGAGAGAATGAGAGACAGAGAAAGAGACAGAGAATGAAAGAGAGAGAATCAGAGAGAGAGAGAGAATGAAAGAGAATCAGAGGGAGAGAATCAGAATGTGTGAGAGAGAGGGGGAGAGGGAGAGAAAGAGAGATGTGAGAGAGAGAAAGAGAGGGAGAGAGAGAGAGATTGTGTGTGAGAGAGAAAGAGAGAGTGGGGAAGAGGGAGAGAGATATGTGAGAGAGAGAAAGAGGGAGAGAGAGAGAGATTGTGTGTGTGAGAGAAAGAGAGAGTGGGGAAGAGGGAGAGAGATATGTGAGAGAGAGAAAGAGGGAGGGAGAGAGAGAGAGTGGGAGAGGGGGGAGAGGGAGAGAAAGAGAGATGTGAGAGCGAGAAAGAGAGAGGAGGGAGACTGCCTGAACGGAGTCACTGGGAGTCCAGGTGCTTCAGCAAGCAGCGGGCTGGATTCGTATTAGTGGGACGCATTAGTGGGACGTATTACGTATTACATTAGTGGGACGTATTAGTGGGACGTATTAGTGGGACACGGGATTTAAAATTGTGAACTTGGTGGTCCCTGAGGTCCAAAAGGTTGGGGACCCCTGGACTAGAAGACCTCCAAGGCCCATTCTGGCTCTATTCTGATTGATGATTGATTGATTGATTGATTGATTGATGTCCCCTCCCCGGTCGTGGCAACAGCACCATTATTTCATTCCAGACGGAGAGGGATGCGCTCCTTTTTTGCGTCCTCTACCACTTGCAAAGTTGCGCATTGCACATGCCTGCCCAGGGCAGAGATTTCCAGCCCCGCCACAGCCAGTCCCATATTCCAGAGCTGTAGTAGTCACAGTCCCAGGACTGGCTCGTTGGTCGTCCCGGAGCAGGTCCTCCAACAGGGGCACCGGCAAAAGTACGAAGATTTCTCCACGGACCACCAAAAGTTTCTCTTGGACCACCACCTGATGAGCATTACAATGCCTTCTGCTTTGCCTTTCCACCTGTAAGCAAGCTACGGGGTCTCCTAGTACAGGGGTGTTGATGTTGGGTGAATCTTGGAAAATTAAATAGTTTTCAGATTCAAAGTGGGGGAGGGATGATGGGCTGTCTGTAAAATAAAGCCAGGTCATGGCACCCACTTGAAAGTAAGTCAGGAAGCCTGTAATTGTGGAGTCTGTCTGGCAAGAACAAAGGCTGCTTATCCACAGGAAATATGCATGTGTAAAGCTTGTAACAATTCTGGGTAGTTAGAAAGCTTATAAAAGTAACTAGAGTTAGGCAAATTACAGACCTCAGCTAAAAGTTAGGAATAGAGATGGCCTGCAGCAAATCAAAGGGGTATTAGATAACTCCTGGGGCATTCATTAGCCAAGGCTTAGGAATAGGGACAGCTAGAGACCAATAGAACAAATTGTAGAATTATTAGTAAAATGTTTATTAGATGATATTTCTTACTATCCCGCCTTGTCCCGCCTTCTTCTTTAGTGAAAATGTATAAAGCTTTCTTCATCCTTTCTTCTTGGCTCTCTTGGCATTTTGGCCAGGAGCCCTTTTCTTTGGGGTACCCCAATAAAAAGCAATCAAAACCTGCACTTCGTGTCTGACATTCTTCATTGGCCTCGGCACCAGGCTCAGACCCCAATTGGGGACAACAATAGTTAGGAACAGAGTTGTTACCTAAGAGTGTCCATTAGTGTAAAAAAAAGGATGCTACAGCAAGATATAGAGAAATGTTTTCAGTGATTTTACTAGTTAGAATACAGATTTTAAAAAATTAGATAGGATTTTGCTATACAGTACTTCCCTTTAACACACTAGATGATAAAATGTTAAACATCCTAGGTTGAAGGTTTTCCTGCAACATAAATATGGGATATCAAAAAGAGATTTAGATGTGAATGTTATGGAAATTAGGTCTCTATAGTTTCCAGCCCTAAATCTGTTTAGTAGCATCATAGTAGCCTCAGTCATATTAGTGATTCCTCCCTCCCTCCCTCCCTCCCTCCCTTCCCCTCCGTCCTTCCCTCCCTCCCAACACAGAAGGGTTTTCACCTGGTGCCAAAATGAGGCCACTGTGGGTGCCAACTGAGGGTCTCTGGGGAGGACATTCCATAAATGAGGTGCCACCTCTGAAATGGCAAGATAACGGAAGGGGCTTTGAGAGTGTCCATGTCCCCTTGGGAATCCCATTGTGACTAAAGAAGCCTCCCCCAAAAGCCCTTGAACAAAGGGCCTATAACATGTTCTCCACCCACCAGATTCCCTCCCACAATGGGTCCCCCTGTCCTAGGTTGGCCTGAGGCTCCTAATGGCTCTTTCTATCCATCTTTTGCCTTAAGGGAGCTCATTGGTCAAACTTGAAGATTTCCATCCAGCAAATGATCCCATTCCACATTCTATATATTGCATATTCCACAAGGTAGTCTTTGCCCAATTTTAGAACTTTTACTGATCCATTTCCTGATTGGCTGGCTGGGAAAGGGACAGTCCAGGCAAATCTTCCTCTGCCAGATATTCATATTAGAAGTTAGGGAAAGGATTATAATTTCTACATTCTCCTTTATCTGTGAGACATCCTATCGATTGCAGCATTGGCTTTGGGGTTTTATCAAGGGTTTCTCCCAGTTTCTGCCATGCCAAATTTACTCCATTCCGTTTCTGTCCCATAAATGTTTCATTCTTCCCATTTTTTAAAAAAGCGTTTTCCCTTTTAACAAGTGGCTGGCTGAATAATAATTGGTGGTGAATCAGCCCCATGGATGTTTCTTTCTCCCCAGGATTTTTCAATATCTTTCCCTCTAGCAGGATACTTGGATCAGTAACTGATTGGAGTCCGTCCCAAGAATATTTGCCCCTTCCCAGATTTTAAAAAAGATTTTATCCCAGGATTTTAAAAAGCAGCACTTTTTCGTGCGGCTGTTGATAAAAATAGGATCACCAATATGATCGCCAACGTCCGATGAGGCATATGAAGGAGGGCCAATAATAATTGATCGGGGGTCCAATCTGCGAATGTTTGCTTCTCTCCAATGTGTTGTTTTTAAAACACTTTTTTCCCTTTAAGAAGCCAGCGAGGCTGACCGCAAGAGCAACAACAATTCATTTCGGTTTCCCGTCTGGGCAGAGCCCAAAGGTGGTCACCTGATTTGGAGGAAAAGAAACGAAACTTAACTTTCTTTCTTTCTCCCGGCGGAGGAGGCGGCGATGGCGGCCGAAGCGTCCTTCCCTGTTTTGCTGGAAGAACTCACCTGCTCCATCTGCCTGGACTTTTTCCAGGACCCCGTGCTCATCCCGGAGTGCGGCCACAACTTCTGCCGGGGCTGCCTGACCCGCAGTTGGGGGACGTCGGAATCGAAGGCTTCCTGCCCCCAATGCAGGCAGACCTTCGCGCCCCGCAGCCTCCTCCCCAACAGGCACCTGGCGCGAATGGTGGAAGTGGTCAGGCAATGCGGCGGTCCTAGAGACGAGGAAGGAGGGAGCCTCTGCCAGAAGCACCGGGAGCCCCTCAAGTTCTTTTGTAAGGACCACGAGACCCCCATCTGCGTGGTCTGCGACCGATCCAAAGAGCACAGGGGCCACTCGGTGATCCCTGCGGAGGAGGCTTTCCCGGAATACCAGGTAGGAATCAGCCAGGAGGAATCGCTGTGGAGGAGCATCCAGATCCTTGGTCTTCCTGGAAATCCTTGGACCAATTTACTTGCTTTCTCTGTTGTCCACAAACTGGGTTTAGCCTGGCGCAGATGCCAATCAGAACCAGACTGGAGAGGCGGCTCAAGGGACTTTTAATGACCTACTTCAGCAAAAGGGTCTCAGCAGCTAAAGGAGCCAAGACCCCTGAACGATGTAAACATTCAAAATATAGGGTTCAGATTAAGGTTCCTTGACAGGAGTTTCTTTTGAGTTCTTGTCCTGGCCTATTTTATTCACATTCCTCATACATTGCGTATTTGTGCTAATTAGCTTTCTTATCAAAAGAGCTGGGTGTTTTACTATTATAATAAGCAAGAAGTTTCCAGAGTTCATGTCTATGTGTCCCCACATTGGTTACTGGTCTTATTACACTCCTCTGCAACTTTCTGCCTCGGCCATTCCTTTAACAAACTTCCCTAATTCCAGCCTGAGACCTTCACCTCCTGCTTTATCCTCTGTGGCTGAAATTTTTTTGAAGACAGATTTACCATAGTCTTTGAATGACAACTATTTGTTTAGTGACCTCCTTACAAGCAAAGTCAATTGGGAAGCCAGAATCGCTTCACAACTGTGTTACTAAGTGAACAACTGCAGTGATTCACTTAACAACTGCAGCAAGACCTTGGAAATTTAAAAACAGAACAGGATTTAAAAAAGAAGGAATAAAAATTGACTGGTGGCCATATTTGCAAATTAGGACAAAATATAAAAAAGACAGGGAACAATATGGTATTCACAGAGAACAATTGTAATTAGATAAGATATTATTAGGACCAGGAGAAAAAATGATCACAAAAAGGTATAATTTCCTGTTAAAATTTAAAATGGAAGAAGAAACCGTGAAGGAAACAATGATGAGCTGGGCAAGAAATTTTGGCTATAACATTCATTTGGATCAATGGGATAAATTATGGGAGAGAAACTATAAACTAACAATGTCAGCTGCTTACAAGGAGAATTTTTATAAGATGTTTTACCGATGGCACCTGCCACAAGCAAGATTGGCAAAGATGTTCTCAAAACAGGTCCCCAGATTGTTGGAGGTACGGCCATAACCGAGGGACCTTCTACCATATGTTCGTGGACCTGCCCTAAGATTAGGAAATTTTGGTGGAAGATAAAAAAATGCTTGGAAGAGATAACTGGGTGGAAGATAGAAAGAAAACCGGAACTATTCCTCCTCGGTATTTAAGAAGGGAAAATGAAAAAAAAATTACAATATATCACATTACACATACTAACTGCATGTAGACTTGCCATAACACAAAATTGGAAACAACCGGATATCCCCTCCAGACCAATTTATAATTTAAAAAATTTATGACTGCGCAGAAATAGACAGATTATCTATGGAAATTAAGAAAAGGGAAGACCCCAAGTACTATTTAATTTGGAATAGATGGTATTCCTGGCTGGAGAGTAAATCTAAAATGTAAGCGATATTTTGTTACGAAACTGAATTGTGAATAGAAGATATTGTAACTTAGATAAGGATGTAAATTAAGACAGATAGAAGTAGAATTTGTGTATGGAAGTTAATTAGGATAGAGATGCCGATATAGAAAAGCTGTTACTAGTGCTTAGGTTTTGATGTGTTTCTTTTTGTTTGTTTGTTTTTGCTGTGTGTTATAGTTTTTATTTTTTATTCTTTTCTATTTTTTGTACTGTATATTTTAATGTTTGAAAATTTAATAAATATTATTTTTTTAAAAAAACACTGCAGCAAGAACATCACTTAACTGTCTTGCTTAGCAAGGGAAATTGCCTGTAGGGCCAAATAGGCTCCCTTTCCACGTTTGCTCTAGAACGAAATTGTCATTCCTCCCAAGTCTTGAGTGCAGACCCCGAAAAATACTCCTGCTGGATCAGGCCAAACGTTCATTTCTCAGTGATGCTTCTGGATGACTGCAACCCGGAGACTCAGGCAGCTGACTTTAGTGCCATTACAGGTAGTCCTCGACTTAAAACCATTCCTTTACTGACTGTTCAAAGTTATGACGACAATGAAAAAAGTGACATAATGTTTTTCACCCTTATGATCATTGCAGCATTCTGTGGTCACATGATCAAAATTTGGACGCTTGCCAACTGCCATGTATTTATGACGATTGCATATATCTTCTAACTGGGTCTTCCCTCCGATGTAATTCTTTACAGAAAAGAAACTCAAAACTTGTATTTTTCAGATCAAGGTGGAGGATTGCCTGAAGGCTCAGAAGGAGGAGAAAGAAAAAATAGCTACATACAAAGGAGACACAGAGCAAAGAGTGCAGGAGATGCTTGTAAGTATTGATCCAACAGTTAAGAGCTTCTGAGCTAATAGGATGGAAAACACCGTCTGCCATCTTTGATAATAGGTAGCCTGTGTTTTAGTACAAATTCTGACTTAAATGAAATTCAAGTTCATTTATTTATTTATTTATTTATTTATTTATTTATTATTGTGATTTATATGTCGCCATTCTCCCGAAGGACTCAGGGTGGCTTACATACAGCAATCAACAATACAAATCACAGTGTTAATTCAAATTAAAATTAAAACCCCCATTAAAAACAATTTAAAATTATAGCATTGTACAACCCCACGATCAGATTATTGTTGGAATAGCCACGCCTTCAGTTCATGGGGAAAGGAGAGGAGGTCGGGGGCTATCCTGAGCTCGGTGGGCAGACCATTCCAGAGGGTCGGTGCTCCAACAGAGAAAGCTCTCCCCCTGGGGGCCGCTAGCCGACATTGTTTGGCTGACGGCACCCTGAGGAGGCCTGTTCTGTGGGAGCACACAGGACGGTGGGGGGAAGGCAGAAGATGATCCCGTAAGTACCCCGGGCCTAAGCCATGTAGGACTTTATAGATAAGCACCAGCACCTTGAAATGGACCTGGAGAGCAACCGGCAGCCAGTGCAGCTCGCGCAGGAGAGGTGTAACACGGGAGTAACAAGGAGTACCCATTACTGCCCGCGCGGCCGCATTCTGGACTAGCTGGAGCCTCCGGATGCATCCCAAGGGCAGCCCCATGTAGAGAGCATTACAGTAGTCCAACCGAGAAGTAACAAGGGCATGAGTGACCATGGCAAGGGCATCTCGGTCTAGGAAAGGGCGCAACTGGCTCACAAGACGCACTTGTGTGAAAGCCCCCCTGGTTACGGCCGTCAGATGATCATCCAGGGACAGCCGAGAATCCAGGAGGACACCCAGATTGCGAACCCTGTTGGAGGGGGTAAGAATCTCCCCTCCGATCACTAAAGATGGTACTTATAGATCCCGAGATGCCGGCATCCACAGCCACTCAGTATTGGAAGGGTTGAGTCTGATCCTGTTCCTTCCCATCCAAGCCCGCACTGCCTCCAGGCAACAAGACATTACGGAAAGGACATCCCCAGGGTGGCCTGGGGTGGAGATATAAAGCTGGGTATCATCCGCATATTGGTGATACCTCACCCCAAAACCACGAATGATCTCATCCAGCGGCTTCATATAGATGTTAAAAAGCAGGGGGGAGAGAACTGATCCCTGAGGCACCCCACAAGTGAGGGGCCTCTGGGAGGATCTCTGACCCCCCCCCACCGATACAAACTGCGAGCAACCCAAGAGGTAGGAGGAGAACCACTGCAAAACAGTGCCCCCAACCTCCCAAGTCGCTGCAGTAGGATACCATGGTCAATGATATCAAAAGCCGCTGAGAGATCAAGAAGGACTAGGATGGAGGAACAACCCCCATCTCGGGCCCGCCAGAGATCATTCACTAGGGCGACCAATGCCGTTTCCATGCTGTGACCGCGCCTGAAACCAGATTGGTAAGGGTCCCGGTAGTCTGTTTCCTCCAGGAAATGAGGGAATTGCTGTGCCACCATAGTCTCAACAACCTTCGTTAAAAAGCGGAAGTTGGAGACTGGATGATAGTTGTTAAGGGAGTCCGGGCCCAGGTTGGGCTTAAGGAGGGGTCGAACCACCGCCTCTTTGAGTGTAGCGGGGATGAATCCCTCCCTCAGTGAGGCGTTAACAACAGCCTTGATCCAGTCTCCGGTCACCTCTCTGGCTGCAGAAACAAGCCAGGAGGGACACGGGTCCAATGCACATGTGGAGGCCCCCAGCCGACCCATAATCCTGTCCACTTCATCCAACGAAACGGGCTCAAACTCAACCCAGGTGTCACCACCAAGACTAGGCCTGGTCTCCTCAGTGGACTCTGCCCAGTCAAAGTCCAACCTGGTCCGGATCTGAGTGATTTTATCTTCCAGAAACTGCAAAATCCTCAGCTCGGTCCTCCCTCGCTCCAAGGTTAAGGTGGGAGTGGGTCACCCTAAACAGGGTGGCTGGGCGGTTTTCTGCAGATGGAATGAGAGCGGTGAAATATTGTTGTTTCGCCGCTTCCATCGCCACAATACCTAATATAGGTTCTTAACTGAGTTTGGTCGGATTCAGATCGGGAGGACCTCCAACCACCCTCAAGGTGTCTTTTCCAATGTTTCATTTCCCTGAGCTCCGCAGTGAACCATGGAGCTGCCCGGGATTTGCATCGGATCAGAGGCCGCATAGGCGCGATACGATCCAGGGCCCCTACCACAGCCTGTTCCCAGGCCGCCACTAGGGTCTCGGAGGAATCGTGGGTTAAGGAGGTGGGAAATGACCCAAGCTCCATCAGGAACCTTTTGGGTTCCATCAGGCTCCTGGGGCGGAACCATCTCACTGGTTAAAGTTAAAGATGGTGTTAGGGCACAGAACGTGTTCTTCACCTGGGGACTAATATGTCACCATTGGCTGAATGGGTCACAGTTGGGTTAAGTGCCCCTATCCCATGAGCCATGGTTTATACAATGGGTTTGTTTTGTTTAATAAATTAATGCAAACCATATTTCATCCAATTGAAAAAATTGTGAACACAAATATTTTTCTGTCTCTTTTTTTGGAATCCCTGATTGCCAAGAAAATTTTCATGAGATGTCACTAAACTAGAGCCTTTAAAAAACAAAAACAAAAAAAACCCTTTCCCCCCTACGCCTTTTATTATCAAATGGGTTTTTTGTTTCCTTCAGATATTCTCCCACCTCACTTCTGGATTCTTCAAGGAATATGTTTAATTATTATAACAATTAAAATAAAGTAAAAATAATTAAGTAAAACAATTAAAAATAAAATTATGACTTTTGCTTTTTCTCTTTCTTGTTCTAGGACCTCATCAAAGAAGTGAAGAAAAATGTAGTGGCTGAATTCAGAGAGCTACAACTCTGGTTAGAAGGACAGGAGAAGCTTCTATTGACTCAAATGGAAGAAACGGAGAAGGATATTATGGCAAGAAAGGAGAAGGGTTTGGCCAAGCACATGGAGGAACTGGGCTCTCTTGACCATCTCATCCAGGAGATAGAAGAGAAGCTTCAGCAGCCAGCCAGCAAACTCTTACAGGTCAGTCAGGAAGTTGAGATCATAGAATCCTAGGGCTGGAAGGGACCTTGGAGGTCTTCTGGTCCAATCTTCTACCCAAGGCAGGGGACCTCATAACCATCCTCCAAAAATGGTTGTCCAAACTATTATTGGAATCCTCCAGTGATGGAGCACCCAAAACTCAGGGAGGCAGGCTGTTCCACTGATAAATACTTCTCACTGTCAGGAAATTCTTCCTTATTTTAGCTTGACCAAGTTCAAAATCCTTTTTCAACTCCTCATTTAGTAAACTTTTTGACTCTTTCTATGGAAAGGAAACTGGAAGGTATGAAGACTATAGGTAGTCCTTGACATATCAGCACACTTGGGCTCGAAATTTCTGTTGCTGAGGGAAACAATTGTTAAGTTAATTTTGCCCCATTTTACGACCTTTCTTGCCGCTGTTGTTAAGTGAATCTCTGCAGTGGTTATCTGTCCCCAACATTTCATTTACAATATATTTCTCTTTTTCATTTCAATCACTAAATTGTATTTTACCAATTTTCCCCATTATTTTTGGACATTTCTTTATCTCCCCCTTATTTTTCTTCTTCATTTTTCCTTTCCTCCAACCACTCATACCATCTATACCAAATTTCATAGTATTCTGTATGGTCCTTTTCTGCAAGAGTCTTAAATGTGAAAAATGATCATAATTAATATTTTTCAGTGCTGTGGTAACTTCGAACGGTCACTAAATGAACTGTTTAGTCAAGGACTACCTGTAATGGCTAATATTAGGGATACATAATATAATTCAGAAAAAGCAGGAATTCAAAGTTCTGGTCAATTGTCTATATATTCTTCACAATTTTAAGAATGCCTGCTTAGGGTTCCTATCCCATATTGGGGGAAGTGGTGGTGGGTATTCTTTGTAGGGTCTCCCCCTCCCCTTAATCTCCAGGCCAAGGAAAAACCCAACACTGATCACCTTCTCCAAAGTATTAAAACCACCTGGATTTTCCAAAGTGCCTTCATTCTGGAAGCATAAATGCAGGGGATTTTTTTAATCCTATTGATGCATTTTCTTGTTTTTCAAATAGTCTTTTCTTTTTGCTATCATGTTTTATATATAAATATATATCTTCTGTAATTGTGTTGGATTCAATCTGGGTCTAATGTTTCTTAGACAAGAAAGTAAAAACAATACCACTCTAAAAAAAAAGGGGGGGGAAGAGCAATGGATTTTTTTTAAAAAATGGAAGTACTTTATATGTCTGTTAGTGTCTGGTTGTCCAGACGTTTCACTCATGTATTTTGTGACTAAGAATTTAATTTTCTGCCTAGGAAATGGTTCCTTTCAGTGCTTTGTCTCTTTATTTTTTAGGACATTGGAAGCATCTTGAAGAAGTAAGTAAATCCACCCTTTTCTTTACAGACTCAGAGATCAGCAGCTCCTCCAGCAGTTTTCCTATTTTGAAAAGTTTTGTTTGTATTTAGCAGTATTTTAATGTAAAGACAACGTACTGTATTTCAGGGCTTTTTAGACATTTCCTCAGACAATCTCAACACAATATAATTAGCTATATTTTATATGATCAATTATTATGTTGGTTGTACACTCAGCCAGAGGTTTAGACTGAATTTGCCTTTTTATCCATTTATTGAGTCCTTCCCAAGGAGAGACAGATGTTTGATGGGCTTAAAAGTATCATTGTAGGATGTAAGCTGTAATGCAACTATCATAAATACACACCGGTTGCCAAGCACCCGAATTGTGATTACAGGGACACTGTGACAGATGTTAAGTGGGAAAATGGTTGTAAGTCAGTTTTTTGAGAGCTATTGTAACTGGTTGCTAACAAATAGTCATAAACTGAAGGCTACTTGTAACTGGATTTGTCTCTATTAAATTACATTGCATTAGTTTAATCCAGTGGTTCCCAAACTTTTTCAGTCCACCGCCCCCTTGGTGCTACAAAATCATCCTCAGTGCCCCCCACCCCCACCCCGTGTAAATAGCATTGTTCGGAATAGCGGTTTGCACAACCCACTAAGGAAGACAGTAACAGTAAAATACAAAACTGTAACAATTAATTGCACGTTTATTCAAAACCCAATTTAAAAATCTTTTGTTAATTCAACAAAATTGTTGAACATGATCCAGTGATACCAGGTTTTCAAAGTCTGATAATCATTTATCAAGAACCTTAGCAACTACTAACTTAGTAAACTCAGTAAAATTTAGTAACTACTTCACTGTTCAGTAAATTCTTAATGTGATGGATGGGCTTGATGAAGTGATTCCAGTTTCCCAATGTCTGGTTTTAAGTCACTTAGCACAAATCTTAAATCACCTGTTCATTAATCTGGAGTCGATTTCTCTGCTTGGAGAGAAGTTGGATGACCACACTGAAACCACGTTCCACCAAATATGATGTTGGAAATGAAACAAGGAGCTTCTTAACCACTGTCCATAGTGCAGGATAGCGATCAGAAATTTCCTTCTGTAATCAAAACTCTTGGTACGATTTCTTAAACTTTGGCTTCAGCTCAATGTCATTTTGCAACTCTTTTAGTTGATCCTCCACTACCCCATCTTCCTCAGTATCTGAAAAGGGATTTATCACCCAATCTGGAGTTTCCATCAAAAGAAGATCCTGATATTGCTCAGACATATCTTTATGCAGCAGGTCCAAATGGTCACAAAAAACTTGCAGATCATCATCTTGTATCCCACCTTTCTCTTCTAGCTCGGACAAGCTCCGAAATTGGTATAGCTCGCGATGGCCTATATTGCGCTTGAATAGAGTTAACTTTGAAATAAACGTAGAGATGAGATCAGATTTGGCCTTAATAAGATTGTCCTCATTTCCTTGCAACTGCAAATTCCCTTCATTGAACTTTGCAAACAGTTCTGATAAATAAGCAATGTCATGCTTGATCTCTTTGAGTTCATCACTAAAGTAATGACTGAGGGCCACCTAATGTCTTCACCTCTGCAGATTCTCAAAGATTTCTGAGACCAGTGTTGAATACTTAATTTCAGTAGTGACCAATCCCAGTCTTAAAATGAGTTTAGAATCAGTGGGAGTCACTGATAACAATGAACTCCTAGCTACTGATAATGAGTCTAGTCCTGCCTTTCTTTTCCTTCTGTCCACGTTTTGCAAGTACTTTTTATAGGCATATGTTTTATTCTACCGGATACAAACCATTATTGTTAGGGAAAAAATGGGTCTTCCAAGCAATTTTAAAAGACACTGTCAGAATGAGTTTCCTCTCAGCCCCACTTGTGGCTCCTTGAAAAGCACCTCCCCCCACGCTCCAACACCTGAGGAGACAGGGGTGTCTAGAATTAAAACGTGGTTCAAATCCCTAGTATAGTCCTTCTGCGTGAGAAGAGGGTTATTATTATTATTATTTATTTATTTATTTATTTATTAAATTTGTATACCGCCCTACTCCCGAAGGACTCAGGGCGGTGAACAGCCAAATAAAATACATATAATATAAATGTTAAAAAACTGTTAAAATACAATTAAATAATTGGCTCAGAGAACGAAATTTAAAACCCCCAAATTCATAAGACAAAATTTAAAATTCAGAAATTTTAAAAATTTTAAAAAAATTAAAAGAGAGGTTAGGCCAGGCCGGCCTGCTGGAAAAGAAATGTTTTGATGGCACGGTGGAAAGCGCGCGGATCCGGGATCCTCCGTATCTCCGGAGGGAGCTCGTTTCAGATGGCGGGTGCTAGATGACCTCCAAGGTCCCTTCCAACTCTTACTGATACTGGCCCTGGCTTTCCTGGCAGAACAGCCGAAGTGGCAACAGTCCCCCCCCAGCAGTCCACCTGGATCCTCGGCAGGGGGGTGGCAGGCCTGGCTGGCCGCATACTAGCCACCCCGGGAAGGCCTCTGGTGATTTTGGGGTCTGCAGCAAAGCTCCTGATTTCTCCAAATGCCTCTTTCTTACCGTTGTACAGGGACGGGCTGCGGTGCGGAAACTTCAAAAGTTCTTGTGCCGCCAGCTGCAGCGCTTGCCTGGAGCTGGTTTGGAAAGGGGAAAAATGCAGCCCAGTTAGGCAAGACACTCTCCCCCCAGATCCCTCCAAACGGGTCTCCCTTCGGTAGCCTCCCTGCTGAAAAGCTTTCCTGCTTCTTTTCTACCTGCATTTTGTTACCGGCTCTGCACCCAGGTAGCAGCCGGTGGCCCCGGATAGCAGCGTCTTGTTCGTCTTGAGGGGGGGAGAGCCAGTAAAAGTGTGCAGGTAGAGAAGCGGGAAATGCTTTTGGCACCCCCAGCTCATTTGCTGCAAGAAAGAGCGGGCGCTCGGAAGAGCGGGCTCCGTTTGGGTGGGTGATCACTGTTGGGTCGCATAGTTCAGTGGGGAGGCTACTGAAGGGTGACCCGTTTGGAGGGATCTGGGTGGGGGAGTGTCCCACCTAATTCGGCTGCGTTTTATCTCTTTCCAAACCAGCTCCAAGCAAGTGCTGCAGGTGGCAGTGCCAAAGCTGCTGACGTTTTGCACCGCAGCCCATTCCTTTACCACCGTAAGAAAGAGGCATTCGGTGAAATCGGGAGCTTTGCTGCCAACCCTGATGTCACCAGAGGCCTTCCCAGAATGGTTAGTATGCAGCCAGCCAGCCAGCCAGGCCTGCCCCCCCACTCACCCGGCGCAGCAGCTTACCTTGACCTGGGCAGCATGGCACTGGCGGCGGCCAACCAGGCCTGCTGTCCATCCCAGGCCTCCCCCCACCCCCACAGCCCTCCTCCTTCCTGGGCAGCACGTCACTGGTGGCAGCAGCCAGCCAGGCATGCCGCCCCCCAGCCCCTCCCCCCCATCCACAGCACCCCACTTGCAACTTACCAAAAGTTAGGAAGGCAACGGCAGTCAAGCGGGTGAGGAGCAGAGCACCTGGGCCTGGGCCGAGTGGTTCGGGCAAGCAGTGACCGATAGCAAGCACAGAGAGCAATAAGAGAGCATCCAAGAGTTCAGCCTCACACGCGGGGTAAGAGGAGCTGCCCAGTGGCATGCGCGCCCCGGGAAACAAACTTTCAGTTTCTGATGCACACATGTGCACTGGCCAGCTAGTCTGATGATCTGAGCTTTGGGTTGCGAACCCGGAAGAGGAATAGCCGATGCCGCACATGCCAGGCGACATGGCTCCACGTGCCACCTGTGGTACCCGTGCCATAGGTTTGCCATCACGGACTTACATAAGGTGACCAGATTTTAACATTGGTAAAGAGGGACACCATTGTTGGCGTGGCTTATTTTGTGGGCGTGGCTTGGAGGTCATGTGACTGGGTGGGCGTGGATAACTGGTCATGTGACCGGGTGGCCATGGCTATGTGTATAGGGACTACTCAGAGGGCTGAAAAAAATCGTTTCTGACAGGTCCTCGCACTTTTGACTGGTCCTCACACTTATGACCATCCTTACATTTATGCCCGTGCAGCTTTCTTAACAACCATGTCACTCATTTCACAACTGCTTCTCTTCACCATGGTGATAAGATAGGGCAAAAAATGTAAAATATGAGGACAGTCGTAAGTTCGAGGACCAATCAAAAATAACTTTTTCAGCCCTTTAAGTAATCCATATGCATAAAAGGATACAGCAATAGAGAGGGATGAACGAAGGGATGGAAGTTAGAGTAGGAGTGAGGGTAAGAGAGGGAGGAAGAGAGGAGAAGGAAAAAGGAAGAGGAAGTAGGGAGGAGAAGAGGAGGGTGGGGGGAAGAGAAAGTAAGAAGGAAAGAAAAGAGAGAGGTGGTAGGTTTGAGGAGAAAGATTGCTGTACAATAAAAAAGATGAAAGGGAAGAAAACCAACCCCAAACAAATATGAAGATATTAAGATAAAGCATGAATTGTTAAACTTTAAAGAATAAAAGAGAACAAATATGAATAAATAACAATAATTAGAAACACACATACAAACATACAATGTATTTTCTTTGAACAGAATATTTGGCTGGTTCACAAATTTAAACAGTGTTTAGTCATTTCAATTGAATTTACAATTTCTATATTTCCTTTTTGCCATATTTATTCCTCATCTATTTTTTTAAGAAAACAATATTAGCTTTCATCCTCATCTCTAATCTTAATCAAATTCAATTTTTCCCTTCTATTCTATATTATACCCCTTCCCATTGTCATCTATTTTTATATCCATCCTCACATAGGTTAATTATGTAACTATGTAATACAATTCTTTAATACAAATTCAACATTTTAATATAAATCAATTAGTTATATAACTATCTTTTTTGTATATTAATCAATATGAACATGAATATTCCAATTATTTCCATGCAATCCAATTTCTTACAAATCAATTAATTATATTTACCAATAATAATAAACCAAATAATTTCCCCCATATATTCCTCCAAACCACAACTTAACCATTTCTGCTTTCAACCCAATATACAATTAATAGTATCTCAATTATTACAATTCCGTAGTTAAGTAGAGCTTTTTTTCTTTTGTGTTTTAAAATCTTGAACTCTCCTCTTTTGCCCTAAATTTCCCAGTTTGTATCTACCTTTTATGGTGAGGAAAAAGAAAAGAAATCTGCTGCCTAATTTTCCAACGTTGCACCAAACAAGCCAACAGCCTGTTTCACTTTCAGTTTCGTTTTGAGCTTGGTTTGCACAAGGAGAAAAAAAAATCTGCTGGAGCAATTTAGCAAGCAGCAAGAGCCCTGCGCAAAACAGCTGAGAGGCTGAGAGTGGGGGAAGCCCAGCTAATCAAGTAGGGCGGCCCTTTGAAGCCCCGCGGCAAGAGTTTAAACAATTTTTTTCCCTCTACCCATCCGCTGGGACTCAGGAGGCAGAATGAAAAATCGGGACTTTTTTAAAACGCCGCGGGACTCGGGACAAATTGCTAAAAATCGGGACTGTCCCGCCAAAAGCGGGACATCTGGTCACTTTAGACTTACATATCACTTCTGATTTAAAGAGTTACAGTTGCAGGGGGGAGCCCAACTCCAGCACTTCTCTGCCACCCCCTTTGCCTCTTAGCGCCCCCCGATGCCCCCCCTTGCCTCTTAGCGCCCCCTAATTCATTCCGCCCACTTTGGGAACCACTGGTTTAATCCATCAAGATCAGTTCGAATGTTATATCCATCTTCTTTTTCATTACGTATCTCACCCATATTAGTCATCAGTCATTCAATCCTGTCAGTGTATAAGAAATTATGATCTGGAATAGCCATAACAACAAGACAACCAATGGGAACTGTTTGGTGACTAACAAACAGGATCTATTGTGAGCCATGGGAGATGGCTCGGAGCCTGGGCGGGGCTTAGCTTGGCTGATCTGTATATCTATAAGAGTTACTTTGTCCTTGCAATATAGCTTCTGTGTTTCTGAGTTCTGGTTATTCTGGTCTTGGCTTCTACTGCATGGGTATTGTATACATGCATCATGCTCTATATTATTGTATATAAAGAAGTTTCTTGTATAAATGAATCCTGCTGAATTATTTACTTGTGTGCTGGTTGGATTGCTGCAAACTCTGACAAATCCATTGTTTTGGCCAAGAGAGTTAGAAGAATTTTGAAGATTAGGGAGCCCAAAATTGGAACTTAGTTGCCTCTACTAGATCTCTTGCTTAAGTTGATGAAGGTGGATGAGTGCAGTTCTGGGTCAGGATCCACTGAGTGCCCATATTTGAATAGCTAGCCAGAGAAATGACTGAAGCCTGGGAAACAGGGCCTTTGTCAGTCAACAGGAGTGCTGATTTACTACCAGTTTACCAGGTACTTAGGATCTGAGGACAGGGCAACACAAGAAAACGACAATCAATGACTTCATAGCTGTCCATCAACACCCCATTTAACAACTAAAGGCCATACACAACCAGGAACCACATAAATACAAGGCATGGAACAGCCCAATGCACACATTCTGGAGAGAGTGTTCCAATATTTGAGGGTCTGTCACAGAGAGAAGGGGGTCAATCTGTTTTGCAAAGCACCTGAAGGCCAGGCAAGGAATAATCTGGAAGTAGTGGGAGCTTCATCACTGGAAGTTTTCAAGAAGAGGCCGGACTGCCAACTGTCAGAAACAAAGGGGGGTCTCCTGCTTGGGCGCTGGGGTGTGTGTGTTGGACTAGATGACCTCCAAGGTCCCTTCCAACTCTGTTATTCTGTTATTTTGTCTTGCCAGGTACCAGGCTAAGGAAACATATGAGAATCCGGTGGATTTACTTCTAGAACCTAAGTGGACAATCTGGGATTTCAGTGATATGACTGAGCTTCTGAAAAGGGCCATGAAAAAATTGAGAGGTAAAAAACAGCCACCAAGGTTTTACACTGGATGAGATTTTGAGCATCCAAGAGAGATTCTGGGTCAATGTCACATGGATCAAAGAGGGATCGATTTCAGGATCAGTGTCTCAGTTAGGATTGTAAATGGAGACTACCTGTAGTCTTCGTAGCCCAAATCAGTGGTGGGTTCCTACCGGTTCGCTCTGGATCTTGCGAACTGGTAGTAGCGGGGGCGGGAGGCTCCGCCCATCCACCTGGACATCATCACAGACACTCTGCACATGCACGCACATTGTGAACCGGTAGTGAAGGTAAGTGGAGCCCACCCCTGGCCCAAATCCATATGCCCTGATCACTGGGGAAGCAGAATAAGTTTCCACTAAGTATAATGGAATACATACAGGTAGTTCTTGACTTATGACCTCCGTTGAGCTGAAAATTTCTGTGGCTAAGCAAGGCAGTTGTTAAGTGAGAAGTGCCCCATTTTACGAAATTTTTTGCCAGAGTTATTCAGAAAATGACGGCACTTAAGTGAATCGTGCTTGATAAATGAATCTGGATTCATGTATTGACTTTGCGTGTCAGAAGCTCCCCAGGAAGGTTGAAGAGGACAATCCCAGAATCATGGGATGCTGCAACCATCGTAAATACAAGCTGGTTCCCAAGTGCCCAAATTTTGATCACGGGACTGGGGAGGCTGCAACCGTCGTAAGTGTGAGAACCGATCATAAAGCTCCTTTGTCAGTGCTGCTATAACGTCACTAAAAAAATAGTTGTAAATTGAGGACTACCTGTATATGGAATTTATTCATTTATTTTTATTATTTATTAGTCCAATTTATATGCCGCCCTTCTCCGTAGACTCAGGGCGGCTTACAATGCATTATAGCAATAGCCTGCATACTTTTTGTCTATACCTGCTTATTAGGGCTTTCGCGCCCCCCCCCTCGCGGTGTTGTTCTATACAAAGTTGGCTTATTGGCCCCACAATCCAGGTCCTCAATTTACCTACCTCGAAAGGATGGGAGGCTGAGTCAACCTTGAGCCTGGGGAGATTTGAACTTGCACTAATTGTAGGCAACTGGCAGCTAAGTGCTAGCACTTAATAGCACTTTAGTCCGCTGCACCACTGAGGTGCATATATAGTAGAATATATTTATACCGGATGGAATATATATAGCCACCAATGACATTCTGGCTTGTAGCTTTCCCTATTCCTTATTTCCTGATCTGAGGCCAAGGAAAGCAAACCAGGGAATCTGAGGGAGGCCCTTCTGTTGCTCCAATTCCAGGGATGAGATGCTGAATTCCTCCCTTTTCTTCCCCAGATACTCTGGAAAGTGGACTTCAACTACAGGAAGGTAAATATGAGTTATCGGAATTGGATTTCCTTGCTATTTTAAGCTCTGATGCCATTATATGATTTATGAACTATTACTTGCCATTTATATGTACAATATTAGCTAATGCAGTGGAGAAAAATTCCTTGTGTGTCTGATCACATTTGGCCAAATAAAGCTGTTCTGTTCCGTTCCGTTCTGTTCTGTTCTACTCCTCTACTGCTACTCCGCTCTGTTCCGTTCTATACATACCATATTTTTTGGAGTGTAAGACGAACCTTTCCCCTCCTAAAAGAGGCTGAAAATTTGGGTGCAACTTATGCTCCGTATGTAGCTTTTTGGAAGCTTTTTTTCAGCCCCACCGAGGCACTAATGAAGCACTAGCAAGCAATCTTCCCAGCTTTGCCTGCTCCCTCAACTCCCTGAGTGAAGCGGTTTCCCTGCTTTGCTCCGACTCTCAGCTGTTCTTTAGAAGCTTTTTCCAGCCCTAACCAGGTACCAGCTGAGTGAAGCTTTGCCTGCTTTTCTCATTGCTGCTTCCTCTCAGCTGTGCCTTAGAAGCTGTTTTTTATCCCCAAGCAGGGGATAAAAAAACCAGCAAACTAATGTGCTGAAGCTGACCAGATTAAGGACGATTGCCAGATGAATACCTGGTAGGCATATTTTTTTTTTCCTATTTTATTCCCCAAAAACTAAGCTGTGTCTTATACTCCGGTGCGTCTTATACTCTGAAAAATACGGTAATCTACGGTTTCCCTGGACAAATGGGAAAATATGACCTGGGAGTGAAAGGAATCTTGAATTCCTACCAAGCTAATAACATCCTCTTGATTTTACTGCCTGACTATAAGTTGGTGAGAGACCAGGTCTTTGGGAGCAGAAATTAGGTCCTTTGGGTCAAAGCAAATAGCAAAGTTGGAGCATCAGGGTTGCCTCCACTCTGTGGGCCATCAGACTGGTGAAAGCAGAGGTTTCCTGTATAAAATCCTCCCCTTTTGTACAACCCTGTGATACCCTGATGCTCATAGAGAAAAAGATGGAGCCTCCTCCCATCCCATCATGTGTCCTAAGTTACCTCTGGGGGATCCTTCTGACTTTTCCCAGTTCAGAATTGAAACATGGCAGCCTCTTGCTCTGCGTGATCTTCTGGAAGAGGTGGAGCGCTATGAAGTGTTTGAAGGACTTGGCCATTGTGAGACTTGTGGACTTCAGTTCCCAGAATTCCCCATCCAGGATGGCGAAGCTGGAAGGTAATCAGCAGAGTGTTGGCCACATGGGAGACTAGAGACTAGGGGAATTGACCAGTGGAGCCAAGAGACGAAGAACTGAGGGGAGGAGCCAAAAGCTGTACAGGTAGTCAACGTATCCTGAAAGTGTGCAGCTTAGTGGCAGCTGGAGGGGAGGCAGATGGACTGGAAGATGGCGAAGGCAACCTAAGTGAATGGAAGGAGAAGGCCAGAGGAGCGCTGAACAGGCCGGCAGTTAACAGAGGATGGGACTAAGACAGTGGGAGAGCCCGAGTGCTTGGAGAAAAGGGAGCAGAGGGACCTGGACTATAGCAGCCCCATCAGCCATTGGAATTCTGGTAGTTGAAGTCTACAAGTCTTACAGTTGCCAAAGTTGGAGGACTCTTGACCAAGCAATGCTTAGGTGTTATTTAAAAAAACAATGAGTCTTCCAGTCCTGCGGGTGGGTGGGTGTTTGGAAGCTGAACTCCATTCACACAGGAGGGTTGAACTCTTGGGGGTGAAGACACAAACCAGGCCTGCAGCTGAAATTCTTGTTTTGTTCCTTCCTTCCTTCCTTCTTCTCTTCCCCCTTACAGAGAATGTAACTCTGGATCCAGACACAGTCCTTTCTGAACTCTTTGAAGTCTCCCAAGATCGAAAAAGTGTCAAAATGGCTAAGCCAGTTAAAGGAAAATATATTGTCTCAGACCCCAGGAGATTGATACGTTATCCTTCTGTCTTTGGCTGTCAGAAGTTCTCAACAGGGAGACATTTCTGGGAAGTTATTGTAGGAGGTAAAGGAGAATGGGGTTTTGGGGTTGCCAAAAAGCCAGTGAACTTAACAAATTTTGATGAGGAGGCCAGGAGCTGGGCGTTTCGGAAATGGGCAGGGATATGCAAGGCCATATCTCCGTCAAAATTCTCTGAGCTGGTCCTGACTGAGGAGCCCACGAGGATCCGCATCTCTCTCAACTGCGAAGGGGGACAAGTGAGCTTTTTTGATGCCAGCACAGCAACTCTGCTCCATACATTCTCAGATGCTTCCTTGGTTGGAGAGACCCTTCTGCCCGCTTTCTATTTGTGGGATAGCACCTGCCTGACACTCCCCTAAAAGAAGAGATAACCATAAACAAAAATTTGGAAAAGTCCCTTTTTGCCAAGCAGGGATCTCCGAAAGCCTTTAAAGCAGAGATTCCTTAGCTTTTTGCTACTTCAGCTTCCTTTATTGTTCTATGCCACCCTGATCAGTCAATCAGTCATTATAAAGGAATAACCTGATCATCGTTTCTATTTGTCTGGATAAAAAAAAAAATGAGGTGTCCTAGGATCTTTATCGGCTTTAGCATCATGTGTTCAGGTGTATCAGTATTAAAGATACCTTACAGCTAAGCCTGTCAATCATGATGTTATATGTCTGTCACAGCTCTTCATCCCATTTATGGATCATGCTTGTTTGTTTCATGTTAGTTGCAATCAATGATTGTGTAGCTCAGTATACTTAACTCAGTATATTCTATAATCATCCCCTTCTTTTTTTTCTTTCCTTCCCCCTTTTTTCCTCCCTTTCCTTTTAACACATAATTGTCATAATCCAAGGAACCCTACCAGGGCTTCAGCAAGTATTACACCCGATATAAGCTCTATAGCCTCACAGGTATAGGAGGAGGAAGATGTGTTGGATATGTTTGCCACCTCGAGTTATTTTTAAAAATAATAAAGGCGAGATAAAAATAAATAAGGGGAGTGAAACTTAACTCTGTTATGGTGACCTTGAATGCTGACAGCAGATCTCTGGAACCCCTCAAAGCATCTAAAGAACTGAAGATTGACAAACTGCTGTTGGCAAAGGAGCAAATGAGGAATCCAAATATATCTAATACAGGTAGTCCTCGATTTACAATTGAGCCCCAAACTTCTGCTGCCAAATGTGACAGCTATTAAGTGAGCTTTGCCCCATTTTAAGTGCATCATGGGGGAAGAGGGAATGTGAAGGAGGAGGTTTTGGCAAGAAGGAGGGGAGCAAGAGAGAGAGAGAGAGAGAGATGGCGAGATGGAGCAGAGAAGGGAAGTGGGGCCTCCTGGCTCATCTGGCCTCCACTCCACTGAGTGAGGGAGGAAGCAACGCATGAGGATAGTTGAGAAAAGGGGGAGAAAGGAGGGTGGGGAAAGGTAGGGAAAGGTATGAGGAAAAGCTAAGGAAAGGAGGAGGAGGAGGAAGTGGAAAGAGATGGAGAGAAAGGGAGGAAGGCAGGGGAATCAATGGAGGAGCAGAGACAGTGGCAGGAGAGACTAGCAAGAGCAGGAGGGAGAGAGAGGAAAGAGGGAGAAGGGTCTGATCACAACCCCACCACCTGATCCGCCTGCTGAGAGGAGACCCCAGAAGGGACCGGCTGGAAGGAGAAGACAGCAGAGTCCAGCCGAGCAGGGCAAGTGGAGGGGCCTGAGCAGAGGGACCAGAGTGGAGTGGCAGCCACAAGGAATGGACTGAAGCAGGGAAAGCGCCTGGATGGTTGGAAAAGAGGGCAGGGGGAACCTGACCCCAGCAGCCCTTTCGGGGGTAGCACTACATGACGATCTTTCCTGTCACAGTTATTAAGTGAATCATTTCAGTTGTTAATTTAGTGACACAGTTGCTAAGTCAATCTGACTTCCCCGTTGACTTTGCGTGTCAGAAGGTCACAAAGGGTGATCACATGTTTCGGGGGACGCTGCAACCGTCATAAATATGAGCCAATTGCCAAGCGACTGAATGTTGATCAGGTAATCATGGGGATTCTGCAATGGTCATGCGCAAATCTGTCATAAGACACTTTAATGTCTATATACATTAAAAATGAGAAATGCAGCATCTCCCCTCTTCTGGGGAATATCTAAAAGAGACTTAGATCTGCATGTTCTGTAAATCAGAGGGCATTCCAGAAATGAAGAAGAAAGATAAAGGATAAAGCTAAAGCTTGGTAGTGTCCATGTCCCTTCGGGGACTCCATTGAGACTAAGAAAGCTGTGGGAAGCTACCTCCCTCCTAGAAGAATGAAATATTTTGAGAAATCTTAAAGAAAGGCAGGATAAAATATTTTCCCTAAAAGAGAAAAATCTTAAGGGAGACAGACAAACTCAGAGCCTCAGCTCCCTGCCACCCCAAGCAGATACTGAGCAGGGGCAGTTTTAGAAATGGAGATTTGGTAATCCATTAAACAAAATCCTACCCAAAAAGCCCTTGAAGAAAGAGCCTAAGATGTTCCCCACCAGATCCCCCTACTCCTAAACAGATCCCCACCCCCCAAGTTGGCCCCAGACTGCTAATTACTTTTTCTTTTGCCTTAAGGGTTAGGCTTAGAAGTCAGAGAAAGGATTATAATTTCTACATTCCCCTTTATCGGTGAGACATTCTATCAATTGCAGCATTGGATTTGGGGTTGTATCAAGGGTCTCTCCCAGTCTTTCATGCCAACTTTATTCCATCCTGCCCCAGAAATGTTTTTCTTCTTCCCAGTTTTTAAAAAGCATTTTCCCCTTTAACAAACTGGTTGGATCGATAATAATTGATCGGGAATCCGTCCCGTGGATGTTTCTTTCTCCCTGGGATTTTTCAATATCTTTCCGTTTAGCGCAGGGGTGGGGAACGGTGTCCCTTTTATGATTTGCCGATTTCAACTCCTAAACAACAACAACAACAACCACAACTTCATTGTCATTGTACGTGTATACACAGTATACCCATGCAACGAAATTCACTTAACACCCAAAGACCAGGTCCAACACACATAACAATCCCCAAACACCCCCCCACCCACCACAAATTCCCCACCCCTAAACCACCCAAACATCCACACAACAGACCAAGTAATGCTGTCCAACAGCTCACTGATGGTGGCCCTTTAGTTCATTTATGCAATTATAGCTCTGGGATAAAAACTATTCAGAAAACGTGAATGGTCAATCAATCACTCAATCATTCAAAATAGTGCTGGACGGGACCTTGAGGTCGTCTAGCGCAGCCCGTTGCTCAAGGAGACCCGATGTCATTTGAAGCCTACAAGTTTTTTTTATTTTGAATTTGAATTTATATACCGCCCTTCTCCCTGAGGACTCAGGGCGGTGAACAGCCAAGTAAAAACATCAAGTACAAATATTAAAATACAGCTAAAAATATACATATATAAATTTGGCCCCGTTAATTAAAAACAATAAACAAAACACTTAAAAACACTTTAAAAAAATTAGGCCAAGTGACAGTCATAAAGGGGCCATGGTTCCCCACCTCTCCTTTAGCAGAACTTTGGATCAATAATTGATGGGGGGAGGGGATCCCAAGAATGTTGGCTTCTCCCCAGTTTTTTAAACTTTTTTTTCTCTTTAACAGGATGTTAGGATCAATTGCAATCGATCCGGGGTTCGTCCCAGGGATGGTTGCTTCTCTCCAGTTTTTAAAACAATTTTCCCTTTAAAGAGCTGCTTGGGCCAATAATAACTGATCGGGGCTCCGTCCTGGGAATTTTTGCTTCTCCCCAAATTGTTCTTTTTAAAATACCGCAGTTTTTTTAAGAAGCCAGCGAAGCTGAGCACAAGAGAAAGAACAATTCATTTCGGTTTCCCGCCTAGGCAGAGCCGAAAAGCGGTCACCTGATTCCCAGGGAAAGGCGCGAAAGTCACGGAGATGGCGGCTGAAGCGCCCTTGCAGGATTTGGTGGGAGAAGCCACCTGCTCCATCTGCCGGGACTATTTCCAGGACCCCGTGCTCATCCCGAAATGCGGCCACAACTTCTGCCAGGACTGCCTGACCCACAGTTGGGGGACGTCGAAATCAAAGGCTTCCTGCCCCCAATGCAGGCAGACCTTCGCGCCCCGCAGCCTCCTCCCCAATAGGCAGCTGGCGCGGCTGGTGGAAGTGGCCAGGCAATGCGGTGACCGTCCGGCCGAGGAAGGAGGGAGCCTCTGCCCGAAGCACCGGGAGCCTCTCAAGCTCTTCTGTAAGCACCACCAGGCCCTCATCTGCGTGGTCTGCGATCGATCCAAAGAGCACAGGGGCCACTCGGTGATCCCTGCGGAGGAGGCTTTCCAGGAATATCAGGTAGGAGTCAGCCAGGAGGAATCCCTGCGGAGGGGCATCCAGATCCTTGGTCTTCCTGGCAAGCCTTAGATCACTTTACTTGCTTCCTCTGTTGTCGGCAAACTGGGTTTAACCTGGCGCAGATGCCAATGAGAACCAGACTGGAGAGGCGGTTCAAGGAACTTTTATTGAAGTACTTCTCAGCAGCTAAAGGAGCCAAGACCCCAAACCATATACAAATTTTATACATTAAGGAAGTTAATCACTCATCGGTTCCTTCACACTTCACTTTTTTTATATTTTTTATTTTTTTTGAATAGTAGTGTCCCACCCACCATTTCTTCCTGGTCTTAGTATACACTCATCTGCAGCTTTCTGCCTTGGCCATTCCTTTAACAAACTTCCCCAATTCCAACCTGAGACCTTCACCCTCTGCTTTATCCTCTGAGACTGCAATTTTCTGAAGACAGATTTACCATAATTCTCGGCTTAAAACCATTCATTTCATGAATGTTCAAAGTTACAACGCTAATGAAAAAAGTGATTTATGACCGTTTTCACACTTATGACCATTGCAGCATCCCTGTGGTTACTGGTCAAAATTGGGACGCTTGGCAACCAGCATGTATTTATGACGGTTGCAGTGTCCCTGTCTTGCTTAGCAACGGAAATGGCCTGTAGGGAGAAATAGGCTCCTTTTGCCAGCTCCCTTTCCACATTTCCTCTAGAGCAAAATTGTCATGGATTCCTTCAAAATCTTGAGTGCAGACCCAGAAAAACACTCCTGCTGGATCAGCCCAAACGTTCATTTCTCAGTGATGCTTCTGGGATGACTGCAGCCAGGAGACTCAGGCAGCTCATTTTAATGCCCTTGCAGGTAGTCCTCGACTTAGAACCATTTGTCTAGTGACTGTTTGAAGTTACAATGACAATGGAAAAAGTGACATGTTTTTCACCCTTCTGATAATTGCAGCATTCCGTGGTCCCATGATAAAAATTTGGACGCTTGGCAACTGGTTGAATATATCTTCTAACTAGGTCGTCCCTCCGATGTGATTGTTTACCGAAAAGAAACTCAAAACTTGTATTTTTTCTTCAGATCCAGGTTGAGGATTGCCTGAAGGCTCAAAAGGAGCAGAAAGTAAGAATATCTACATACAAAAGGGACACAGAAAAAACAGTGCAGGAGTGGCTTGTAAGTATTGATCCAAGGGTGAGGAGTTTCTGAGCTAATAGGAAGGAGAACCCCATCCGCCATCTTTGATGATAGGCAGCCTGTTTGTAAGTACAAGTTCTGACTTAAATGAAATTCAAGCTAAAGACTGTGTTAGGGCACAGAACTTGGTCTTAACCTGGGGACTTAGATGTCACCATTGGCTGAATGAGTCACAGTTGGATTAAGTGCATCTATCCCATGAGCTGTGTTTTATACAATGGGTTTGGTTGCCATAATAAATTAATGCAAACCATATTTCATCTTATTGAAAACATTGTAAAATCAAACATTTTTCTGTCTCCTTTTTTGAAATACCTTGATTAGCAAGAAAATTTTCATGAGAGATCATTTAAACTGGAACCTTTTTTTTTTAAGGAAACCTTCCCCCCCACTGCCCACTGCGTTTTTTAATATCAAATGGTTTTTTTCTCCCTAGGAAATTCTCTCACCTCACTTTTGGATTCTGCAAGGAATCTGTTTAATTATTATAACAAAATTAAAATAAGTAAAATAATTAAAATAAAATAAAAGTATGCCTTTTGTCTTATCTCTTTCTTGTTCTAGGATCTCGTCGAAAAAGTGAAAAAAAATGTAGTGGCTGAATTCAGAGAGCTACAACTCTGGTTGGAAGGACAGGAGAAGCTTCTGTTGACTAGAATGGAAGAAACGGAGAAGGATATTATGGCAAGAAAGGAGAAGGGTTTGGCCAAGCACATGGTGGAACTGGGCTCTCTTGACCATCTCATCCAGGAGATAGAAGAGAAACTTCAGCAACCAGCCAGCAAATTCTTACAGGTCAGGCAGGAAGTTGGGATCATAGAATCTTAGGGATTCTAAGGGAACTTGGAGGTCTTCTGGTCCAATCCTCTGTCTATGTTAGGAGTCCTTATACCATCCCGAAAAAATGGTTGTCCAGACTATTATTGGAAGCCTCCAATGATGGAGCACACAGAACTCGGAGAGGGAAGTGGCCCACCAAATTTCTCCATGTCTCATTAATCTACAGAGTCAAATGTTCAGTTTCCAGGGCAATTCTTATTGTTTATAATCCACACTACTTTGAAGAGCTTCAAAAGGCTCACCAGTTACTCCCAAACAGCCAGAAAGGAAATAGAAATAGAACACAAAACGATAAGACGGCCTTCCAGGTGTTTTTTACCTTTCACTTTCTTTCCCTTCTTTTTATCAATTCTGGCTTCCTATCAAGATCTTTTCCAACCATGTAGTACAGGGGTGTCAAACTCCCAAATTGTATACATAAATACCTCTCTAAAAGATGTGAACAGCTGGGGGGGAAAGCAGTGGGATTTTAAAAAAAGTACTTTATATATATCTTAGAGTCTGGTTGTCCAGGCATTTCACTGATTTATTTTGTAAACGTAAGAATTTAATTTTCTGCTTAGGAAATGGCTCCTATCAGTGCTTTGTCTCTTTATTTTTTAGGACATTGGAAGCATCATGAAAAGGTAGGTAAATCCACCCTTTTCTTTACAGTCTCAGAGATCAGCAGCTCCTCCAGTAGTTTTCCTATTATGGAAAGTTCTGTTTGTATTTAGCAGTATTTTAATGTAAAGACAATGTACTGTATTTCAGGGCTTTTTAGGCATTTCCTCAGACAGCAGGAGTATAATTAGCAATATTTCATATGATCAATTATTGTGGCTGTTTGCACAGTCAGCCAGATATTTAGATTGACTTTGGCATTTTTATCCACCTATTGAGTCCTTCCCAAGAAGAGACAGAGGTTTTAAAAGTAGCTGTAAGGTCCTGCCTCCACTCCCCAATCAAGAAAGTTCAGACTCTTGAGACAGCAGCATTTCAAAAGGGACCTTTTATTGAAAGGGAGTGATTGCAAGACAAAAGCAAAGCAGTCTCTAAGGTCCCCTTAGGCAATTCTGTTAGGATAAATAATAATAATAATAATAATAATAATAATAATAATAATAATAATAATAATAATAATAATAATAATAATAATTTTATTTCTATACCGCCCTTCTCCCGAAGGACTCAGGGCGGTGTACAGCCAATTTAAAAACACAAGACACAACAATAATTAAAAATTAAAATAATTAAATAGATTTGGCCGGTTTAAAACCCCAAAAATTTAAAATACCCCAATTTAAAATCATTATGTTGATAGCCCGGCCTGGCGGAACAACAGGGTCTTCAATGCGCAACGAAACACCCGGAGGTCGGAGATCTTACGTATTTCCGGGGGCAGTTCATTCCACAGG
Source organism: Arizona elegans (assembly GCA_022577455.1). Classification (NCBI taxonomy): domain Eukaryota; kingdom Metazoa; phylum Chordata; class Lepidosauria; order Squamata; family Colubridae; genus Arizona; species Arizona elegans. The sequence continues at coordinate 154,179,056 of JAKOOJ010000003.1, forward strand.
GCTAGGGCTCCCACAGAGAAGGCCCTCCCCCTGGGTGTCGCCAGCCGACATAATTTGGCCGATGGCACCCTGAGGAGACCCTCTCTGTGGGAGCGGACTGGCCGGTGGGAGGCTATTGGTGGCAGAAGTCAGTCTCGAAGGTACCTGGGTCCTATGCCATGGAGCGCTTTAAAGGTGGTAACCAGCACCTTGAATCGCACCCGGAAGACCACTGGGAGCCAGTGCAGCTCGCGCAGGAGGGGTGTCACACGGGCACAACGAGTTGCGCCCATAACCACCCGTGCGGCCGCATTCTGGACCAGTTGGAGCCTCTGAGTGCTCTTCAAGGGGAGCCCCATGTAGAGAGCATTACAATAGTCCAGCCGGGAGGTGACAAGGGCATGAGTGACCGTGCGCAAGGCGTCCCGGTCCAGAAAGGGCTGCAACTGGAGCCCTTTCAATAAAGGAGTTAGAAACCACTCCCCTCAGTCAGATGTTGAATGAGCCAATCCACAAGTGTGAAGATCTTGTGAAGAAGGTTATCCTGTCAGTTCTTTGAGACTATTGTAACTGTTTGCTAACAAATAGTCATCAATTGAAGGTTACTTGTAACTGCATTCATCTCTATTCAATTTCATTGCATTACCTTTAATCCCTCAAGATCAGTTTAAATGTTATATCCATCTTCTAATTGATTACCTACCTCACACATATTAGTCACCAGCCATTTGGTAGGATACAGTTCTTTTATTTTGGCAAGAGATTCACAAGACATTTCAACTGAAACTGGGTCGCCATGGTGCCTATATTTGAATAGCTAGCCAGAGAAATGACTGAAGCCTGGGAAACGGGGCCTTGTCAGTCAACAGGAGTGCTGATTTCCCACCATCTTACCAGGTACTTAGGATCCGAGGACAGGGTAACACAAGAAAACGACAATCAATGACTTAATAGCCGGCCATCAACACGCCACTTAACAACTAAAAGCCACACACAACCAGGCACCACATAAATATAATGCATAGAACAGCCCAGTGCACACATTTGTGGATAAGGAGAGAGACGTTCCCTGAGGATGGGTTCCAGCACCAGTCCGAAAGCTCAGAAGACAAATCCTCTGGTGACCAACCCAGATTGGATCCTGTAGCTAGCCAATCCTCAAGCACCATCTGATGGTTTAGAAAGCTTCTTCTATTGGCATATTGATAAAGGTTGCAGGAACTGGGCATGGCTAGTCTAGTGAAGAGAAGGACCAGGGGAGACATGATAGCAACAGTGTTCCAATATTTGAGGGTCTGACAGAGAGGAGGGGTTCAACCTGTTTCCCAAAGGCACCTAAAGGCCAGACAAGGAATAATGGATGGAAACTGATCAAGGAGGGATTCAACCTACAAATAAGGAGACATTTTCTGACTGAGGAGAATCAACCACTGGAACAGCTTTGCCTTCAGACATTGTGGGAGCTTGATCACTGGAAGCTTTCAAGAAGAGGCCGGACTGCCACCTGTCACAAACGGTGTAGGGTCTCCTGTTTGGGGGTGGGTGGGTGGGTGCTGGACTAGATGACCTACAAGGTCCCTTCCAACTCTGTTATTCTGTCATTTTGTCTTGCCAGATATCAGGCAAAGGAAACATATGAGAATCCGGTGGATTTACTTCTAGAGCCGAAGTGGACAATCTGGGATTACATTGATATCACTGTGTTTCTGAACAGTATCATGAAAAAACTGAGAGGTAAAAAACAGCCGCCAAGGTTTTACGCTGGATGACATTCTGATCCCGGAGCATCCAAGGGAGATTCTGGGTTGCTGTCAGGGGGATCAAAGAGGAATCGATTTCAGGATCAGCGGAAGAGACACCCTCATTTCTCTGTGGAAGGGCCTCGTGTTTTGGCACCAGGAGGGGAAGAGGAGCTTTCTGGTTTCTCCCTTTAAAGATGTGCTACCTGAAACGGGAACCATTAGCTAGTCATAGTTGACCATTTACAGGTGGTCCTCCACTTACAACACTTCACTTACTGACCGTTCACAGTTACAATGGCACTGAAAGAAGTGACTTCTGATGGTTTTTCGCATTTATGACCATTGTATCATCCCCACAATCACGTGATTTACATTTGGATGGTTGACAACAGGTTCATATTTATGACGGTTGCAGTGATCATCTTTTGTGACCTCCTGACAAGCAAAGTCAATGGGGAAGCCAGATTCACTTAACAACTGGGTTACCAATTTAACAACTGCAGTCATTCACTTACCAAATTTCTCACTTAGCAACATAAATTCTAGGCTCAATTGGGGGCATAAGACGAGACTACCTGTATTCTTTGTATCCTGAATCTTTGTGCACTGATCACTGGGGAAGCAGAATAAGCTTCCACTGAGTATAATGGAATATATGCAGGTAGTTTTTGACTTATGACCACAGTCGAGCCCAAACTTTCTTTTGCTAAGCAAGGCGCTTGTTAAGTGAGCTGTGCCCCATTTTATGAATTTCCCCCCCACAGTTATTAAAATCACGGCAGTTAAGTGAAGAATGTGGTTGTTAAGCAAATATGGCTTCCTCCATAGACTTTGCTTGTCAAAGCTCCCCAGGAAGCTTGCAGAGGACAATTCCAGGAACCTGGGAGGCTGCAACAGTTCTAAGTGCGAGAACCAGTCATAAATCACTTTTGTCAGTGCCACTGTAACTTCACTAAATAAATGGTTGTAAGTTGAGAACTACCTGTATACGGAATTTATAGTAGTATATATTTATACCCGATGGAATATATATAGCCACCAATGACATTGTGGCTTGTAGCTTTCCCTATTCCTTATTTCCTGATTTGAGGCCAAGGAAAGCAAACCAGGGAATCTGAGGGAGGCCCTTCTGTAGCTCCAATTCCAGTGATGAGATGCTGAATCCCTCCCTTTTCTTCCCCAGATACTCTGGAAAGTGGACTTCAACTACAGAAAGGTAAATATGAGTTATAGGAATTGGAATTGCTTGCTATTTTAAGCTCTGATGCCAGTAACTTTAAGAGAAACATAATAGAGGTAACAAAAAAGAAAAATACAGGATTAGATACCTTAAAGACTATGACGTTCCAGTAAACGTTAAAGAGTTTATGATTTATGAAGTATTACTTGCTATTTATATGTACGCTGTGAATTGATGTACAGGAGACAAATTCCCTTTGTGTCTGATCACATTTGGCCAAATAAAGTATGCTGCGCTATGCTACTCTATCCTGCCCATTATGTATAATTTTGTATACATAATCTAGGAAATTGAAGTCAATCTTGGTGTAGAATGAAAGATCTGGGCAAATGGAAAAATATGGCCTGGGAGTGAAAGGAACATAGAATTCCTACCAAGCTAATAACATCGTCTTGATTTTAGTGCCTGAGTGTAAACTGGTGAGAGACCAGGTCTTTGGGAGCAGAGAAATTGGGTCCTTTGGGTCAAAGCAAATAGCCACGTTGGAGCATCAGGCTGGTCTCCATCTTGTGGGCCATCAGACTGATGAAAGCAGAGGTTTCCTGTGCAAGATCCTCCCCTTTTGTACATCCCTGTGATATCCTGATGTTCGCGAGAAAAGGGTGGAATCTTCCTCCCATCTCATCCTGTGTCCTAAATTACCTCTGGGGGATCCTTCTGACTCAATTCAGTTCAGAATTGAAACATGGCTGCCTCTTGCTCTGCCTGATCCTCTGGATTAATGCTCCAGGCAGAGTCCCTGTTCAACCTTGGCCCTCCCAGCAACTCACTGAAGGCAAAGCCAACCACTCTTCCCTCCCAATCCCATTACTCTCACCTGCAAGATGGAAGCTAAAGAGAAGTGTGCAGGGAGGCTAGAAGAGGTGGAGCACTATGAAGGGTTTGAAGGACTTGGTCAAGGGTCCACAAATCTTTACCATTGCCAAAGTTGGAGAACCCTGGACCAGGCAATGTTAGGTGTGGTTTAAAAGAACAATGAATCCTCCAGTTCTGGAGTGGGGTGGGTGGGGGGCAGGGGACATGTTTGGAAGCTGAACTCCATTCTCACAAGAGGGTTAAACTCTTGAGAGTTGAAGACACAAACCAGGCCTGCAGCTGAAGCTCTTGTTTTTTTCCTTCCTTCCCTTCCCCCATACAGTGAATGTAATTCTCAATCCAAACTCAGCCAATCCTGACCGCCTTAACGTCTCCCAAGATCGAAAAAGCGCCAGAGGAATTAAGCCAGTTAAACGAAAATATTGTGTCTCAGACGGCAAGAGATTTGAAAGACATCCTTATCTCCTTGGCTGTCAGAAGTTCTCAACAGGGAGACATTTCTGGGAAGTTATTGTAGGAGGTACAGCAGGATGGGCTGTAGGGGTTGCCAATAAGCCACTGAAGTTAACAAAAGCTGATGTGCAGACCAGGCGCTGGGAGTTTTGGAAATGGGAAGGGAAATATGTGGCCATATCTCAGTCCAAAAGCTTTAACCTGGTCCTGGCTGAGGAGCCCACGAGGATCCGCATCTGTCTCAACTGCGAAGGGGGACGAGTGAGTTTTTTTGATGCCAGGACTGCAGCTCTGCTCCATACATTCTCTAACGCTTCCTTGGTTGGAGAGACCCTTCTGGCCTCTTTCTGTTTGTTCGAAGGCGCCTGCATGACACTCCCCTAAAAGAAGGGATAACCGTAGACAAAAATTTGGAAAAGTTCCTATTTACCAAGCAGGGATCTTTGAAAGCCTTTAAAGCAGAGATTCCTTAGCTTTTTGCTACTTCAGCTTCCTTTATTGTTCTATGCCACCCTGGTCAGTCAATCAGTCATTATAAAGGAATAACCTGATCATCATTTCTATTTGTCTGGATAAAAAAAAAGAGGTGTGCTAGGAGCTTTATCGGTGTTAGCATCATGTGTTCAGATGTATCAATATTAAAGATACTTTACAACTAAACCTGTCAATCATTTTATACGTCTGTGACAGCTCTCCATCCCATTTATGGATCATGCTTGTTTGTTTCATGTTAGTTGCAATCAATGATAGTTTAGGTGTCCATAACTCGGTATGTTCTGTAATTTTTCCCTTCTTTTTTCTTTCCTTCCCCCTTTTTTCCTCCCGTTTCCTTTTAACACATAATTGTCATAATCCAACGAACCCTAGCAAATATTACACTCAGTGTAAACTTTATAGCCTCACAGGTTTTTTTTGTTTGTTTGTTTGTTACAAATCCTAGTTTCTATCTTTTTATACTTACGTAGGTTATCTAGAACAATCGGATTTAAGTTAAGTTAAGTTAATTTATTTAATTTCTGTGCCGCCCAATTCCCAAGGGACTCTGGGCAGCTTACAGCAAAAAAATAATACAACAAAGAACATAGGAAACTTACTAAAAACATTTTTTTACTGATTGGAAGACTGATTGTAATTTTATACAGTAGGTGTCTCATGGATTGTAGTTCCCTCTTTTGCAATTTTATGCCAATAAATTTATTCAGTAATCAGCCCAAAACGCTTTGATATTGAGTTGGGCGTCAGATCCAGTTTGATCTACTGGTTAAGGCACCTGGCTAGGAAGAGGAAGACGGTGAGTTCAAGTCCTGCCTTAGCACTGAAAGCCAGTTGGTAACTTTGACCCAGTCATTCTGTCTCAGTCCAATCCACTTCACAGGTTTGTTGTGGGGAAAATAGGAGGAGGAAGATGTGTTTCATATGTTTGCCACCTTGAGGTATTTATAAAAATAATAAAGGCAAGATACAAATAAATAATAAGGAGAATGAAACTTAACACTGATATGGTGACACTGATTGCTAACAGCCCTCTGGAACATCTCAAAGCATCTAAACTGAAGACTTGACAAGTTGCTGTTGGCAAAGGTGCAGGTGAATTATCCAAACTTACCTAATACAGGTAGTCCTCGATTTACAACCACAACTGAGCTCCAAATTTTTGCTGCCAAGTGAGACGTCTATTGAGTTTTACCCCATTTTAAGTGCATCATGAGGGGGAAGGGAAGGTAAAGGAGGAGGTTTTGACAGGAAGGAGACCAAGAGAGAGATGGGAAGAGGGAGCAGAGAAAGGAAGTGGGGCCTCCTGGCTCATCTGGCCTCCACCCCATAGAATGAAGGGGGAAGCAATGCATGAGGATAGATTGGGAAAAGGGGGAGAAAGGAGGGTTGGGAAAGGTAGGGAAAAGTGTGTGAGGAAAGACAGACAAGAGGAGGGAGGAGAAAGATGGAGAGAATCAAGGAAGGAGCAGAGGCAGCGGCAGGAGAGGCTAGCAAGCAGCAGGAAGGAGAGGGGAAGAAGGACGAATCAAACTTCTGACCACCACCCAACCGTGTGATCCGCCTGCTGAGGAGACAGCACAAGGGTCCAGCTGGAAGGACAAGATAGAGTCCAGCTGAGCCGGGCAAGTGGGGGGACCCAAGTGGACTGGCAGCCACATGATGGATTGTAAGAGGGAAAGGGGGACCTGGTCCCCAGCGACCCTTTCAGGGGTGATGCTACATCACCATCTTTCATGTCACAGTTGTTAAGTTTTTTTTTTTATTTATTTATTATTATTTTTTTATTATTGAATTTCTATACCGCCCTTCTCCCTGAGGACTCAGGGCGGTGTACAGCCAGAATTAAAAAGACATGCAAGACAAATATTAAAAAACAATTAAAAGATATATAAATTTGGCCCAATTAAAACTCATTACCAATTAAAACGTTTAAAACATTTAAAACAGTTAAAAATTTCATCTTAAGCCAGTGAATCACTTCCATTGTTAAGTTAGTGACACAGTTGCTAAGTGTGAATCTGACTTCCCCGTTGACTCTGCTTGTCAGAAGGTCACAAAGGTTGATCACACGACCAGGGGACCCTGCAACCGTCACAGATATGAGCCAATTGCCAAGCGGCTGAATGTTGATCATGTAATCGTGGGGATGCTGCAATGGTCATAAGTGTGAAAATCTGTCATAGGGCACTTTTTAATGTCTATATACCTTAAAAATGAGAAATGTTAAAATGCTTATTTATTTGACTTCACAACCTGCAAATGGAGAGCCACTGATCTAATGATTAAAATTAAATTAAAAACATAATTAGCTTTATAATTTGATGCTGCTGGCTAGGTGGCTCAGTGGCTAAGACGCTGAGCTTGTCGATCAGAAAGGTCGGCAGTTCGAATCCCTAGTACAGGTCTTCTGCATGAATGAGCAGGGGGCCGGACTAGATGACCTCCACAGTCCCTTCCCACTCTGTTACATGTGAATTGTTATAGTCCATCTCACACTCAGCCAGATGTTTAAAGTGAATTTGGCCTTTTGATCCACCTATTGAGTCCTTCCCAAGAACAGACAGTTGTTTGTTGGTTTCAAAGGTATCATTGTAAGATGTAAGCTGTTCCAAGTAATGCAACTATCATAAATACCTGCCAGTCTGAAAGCACCCAAATTGTGACTACAGGGACACTGCAACAGATGTTAAGTGTGAAAATGGTTTTAAGCCCTTTTTTTCCCAGAGCCGTTTGTACCTGGTTGCTAACAAATAGTCATAAATTGAAGGTTACTTGTAACTCCTTTCGTCCTTATTAAATTTTATTGTGTTCCCTTTAATCCATCAAGATCAGTTTCAATGTTATATAAAGCTTCTAATTGATTACGGAGTGGGCGGAAATATAGGGGAAAGTCTGAGGGAAAGCTGAGGAAAGGGGAGGGGGAGGAGGAGGAGGAGGAAGGGGAAAGAGATGGAGAGAAAGGGAGGCAGGCAGGGGAATCGAAGGAGGAGCAGAGACAGGAGAGAGAGGGAGAGGGAGAAGGGCCGACTGCCCATCTGATCACTCCCACCGCTGCCTGATCCCCCTGCTGAGAGGAGACCCCAGAAGGGACCGGCTGGAAGGAGGAGACAGCAGAGTCCAGCCGAGCAGGGCAAGTGGAGGGGCCTGAGCAGAGGGACCAGAGTGGAGTGGCAGCCACAAGGAATGGACAGTGGCCCTTTCGGGTGTTGAAGTCAATCAATCAACCAATCAGAAGAGACCCTATATATACCATTTGAAACCCACCAGTCATAAAGGGGCCGTGATTCCCCACCTCTCCATTAGCAGAATGTGTGGATCAATAATTGATGGGGGGGGAGGGGATCCCATGAATGTTGGCTTCTCCCCAATATTTTAAACTCTTTAAAGGATCAATTGTAATTGATCGGGGTTCGTCCCAGGGATGTTTCCTTCTCTTAGTTTTTAAAACGATTTTCCCTTTAACGAGCTGGTTGGGCTGAGAATAACTGATCGGGGCTTCGTCCCTTGAATTTTTTCTCCTCCCCAATTTGTTCCTTTTAAAATACTGTCCTTCTTCTTTAAGAAGCCAGCGAAGCTGACCGCAAGACCAGCAACAATTCATTTCAGTTTCCCGTCTGGGCAGAGCCCAAAGTCTGCCAGCTGATTCGCAGGGAAAGGCGCGAAACTTAACTTTCTCTTTCTTTGTCCCGGCGGAGGAGGCGGCGATGGCGGCCGAAGCGCCCTTGCGGGATTTCTTGGAAGAAGCCACCTGCTCCCTTTGCCAGGACTTTTTCCAGGACCCCGTGCTCATCCCCGAGTGCGGCCACAACTTCTGCCGGGGCTGCCTGACCAGTTGGGGGACGTCGGAATCAGAGGCTTCTTGTCCCCAGTGCAGGCAGACCTTCGCGCCCCGCAGCCTCCTCCCCAACAGGCAGCTGGCGCGGATGGCTGAAGTGGCCGGGCGATGCGGCGGCCATCAGGGCAAGGAAGGAGGGAGCTTCTGCCCGAAGCACCGGGAGCCCCTCAAGCTCTTTTGTAAGGGCCACCAGACCCTCATCTGCGTGGTCTGCTACCTATCCAAAGAGCACAGGGGCCACTCGGTGATCCCTGCGGAGGAGGCTTTCCCGGAATACCAGGTAGGAGTCAGCCAGGAGGAATCGCTGGGGAGGGGAATCCAGTCTTTGGAACCGTTTACTTGCTTCCTCCTGCTTTATCCCACCCCTTATCTCCCTGCCTGCAATTTTTTAAAAACAGGTTGACATCCCTGTTGTCACTGATCAAAATTCAGGTGCTTGTCAACTGTCATGTTGTGTTGTCCTGGGCTCTTGTGTTCACCCTTTGCCACCTCCTGATAAGCAAAGTCAATGGAGAAGCCAGATTCGCTTAACTGCTGTGTGACTAACCTGACAATGGCAGTGATTCACTTAACAACAGGGGGAAGAAACGTTGTAAAATGAGACAAAACTTCACTGTCTTGCTTAGCAATGGAAATTGTCTGTATGGAGAAATAGGCTCCCTTCACCAGCTCCCTTTCCACATTTGCTCTAGAGCGAAATTGTCATGGAGTCCTCCAAAATCTTGAGTGCAGAGGCCAAAAACCACTCCTGCTGGATCAGCCCAAACTTTCATTTCGCAGTGATGCTTCTGGGATGATTGCAACCAGGAGATTCAGGCAGCTCACTTGAATGCCCTTGCAGGGAGTCCTTGGCAATGAAAAAAGTGACAGAATGTTTTTTACCCTTGTGATCATTGCAGGCATTCCATGGTCACAGGATCAAAATTTGGACATTTGCCAACTGTCATGTATTTATGATGATTGAATATACTGGGTCTTCTAACTGTGTTTTCCCTCAGATGTAATTCTTTATGGACAAGAAACTCAAAACTTGTATTTTTCAGATCAAGGTTGAGGATTGCCTGAAGGCTCAGAAGGAGCAGAAAGAAAAAATATCTACATACAAAAGAGACACAGAGCAAAAAGTGCAGGAGATGCTTGTAGGTATTGATCAAACGGTTAGGAGCTTCTGAGCTAATAGGAAGGAGAACCCCAGCCGCCATCTTTGATAATAGGCAACCTGTTTGTAAGTACAAGTTCTGACTGAGGTTAATTGAAAGTTAAAGACTGTGTAGGGCACAGAACTTGTTCTTAACCTGGGGACTGAGGTGTCACCATTGGCTGAATGAGTCTCAGTTGGGTTAAGTGGCCCTATCTCATGAACTGTGTTTTATGCAATAGGTTTGGCTTGCTTAATAAATTAATGCAAATCGTATTTCATCATTGAAAAAATTGTGAACACAAACATTTTTCTGTCTACTCTTTTGAAATCCCTGATTGCTAAGAAAATTTTCATGAGAGATCATTTAAACTGGATCCTTTTTTTTTTCTTTTTGGAAACTTTTCCCCCTTGCGTTTTTTAATATCAAAAGGGTTTTTTTTTTCTCCTTAGGAAATTATCCCACCTCACTTTTGGATTCTTCAAGGAATATGTTTAATTATTATAACAAAATTAAAATAATTAAGTAAAATAATTAAAATAAAAGTATGCCTTTTGCTTTTCCTCTTTCTTGTTCTAGGATCGCATCGACAAAGTGAAAAAAAATGTGGTGGCTGAATTCAGAGAGCTACAACTCTGGTTAGAAGGACAGGAGAAGCTTCTATTGACTAAAATGGAAGAAACAGAGAAGGATATTATGGCAAGAAAGGAGAAGGGTTTGGCTAAGCACATGGAGGATCTCTGCTCTCTTGACCATCTCATCCAGGAGATAGAAGAGAAGCTTCAGCAGCCAGCCAGCAAACTCTTACAGGTCAGGGTGGATCATAGAGATCATAGAATCCGAGGGCTGGAAGAGACCTTGGAGGTCTTCTCTGCCCAAGGCAGAGAATAGAATAGAATAGAATAGAATAGAATAGAATAGAATAGAATAGAATAGAATAGAATAGAATAGAATAGAATAGAATAAAATTACAGCCTCAAGTTTTTATTTTTTATATTTACTCATTATTAGCCATGTGTATAAAAATTGTTTAGTCTAATAAGCAAAATCAAGTATCAAGAGTTCTTTTTTTTTCTATCTCAAGCAGAAAGTTTAGAAGCAGCTTCCAAGTAGAAGCAATGGGTCATATCTAATTAAAGCAGTCAATTTTGTCATTTTTTTCTAGCTCCATCACTTTTTCCATCCCTTCTTCTCTTGTGGAGGTTGATATACCTTCCCATGTCTGCATGTAGGATTCTGGCCTCGTTTGACTCTTTCTAAGGAAAGGAACGGTCACTAAATGAACTATTTAGTCAAGGACTAACTGTAATGGGTTAAATTAGGGATACATAATGTGATACAGAAAAAGCAGGCCATGCAATAAGCAGGAATTCAAAGTATTGGTCACTGTCTCTATATTCTTCACAATTTGAGGTTCCTGTCCCCTATTAGGGGATGTAGTGGTGGGTGTTCTTTGTAAAGTCTCCCCCTCCCCTTAATCTCCAGGCAAGGAGAAACCCAACACTGATGACTTTCTACAAAGTATTATAACCACCTGGATTTTCCAAAGTGCCTTCATTCTGGAAGCATAAATGCAGGGCATTTTTTTGTTGAATTCAACCAGGGTATAATTTTTCTTAGGTAAAAAAGTAAAAACAATACCTTTTCAAAAGAGGATGAATAGATGAGGAAAAATGGGATTTTTTTTCTTTAAAAAAATGGAAGTATTTTATCTGTCTGTTAGTGTCTAGTTGTCCAGAGGATTCACTCATTTATTTTGTAAATGTAAGAATTTAATTTTCTGCTTAGGAAATGTCTCCTTTCAATGCTTTGTCTCTCTTTTTTCTTTAGGACATTGGAAGCATCTTGAAGAAGTAAGTAAATCCACCCTTTTCTTTACAATCTCACAGATCAGCAGCTCCTCCAGCAGTTTTCCTTTTTTGGAAAGTTCTGTTTGTACTTAGCAGTATTTTAATGTAAAGATTGTGTACTGTATTTCAGGGCTTTTTAGACATTTCCTCAGATAACTTCAACACAATATAATTAGCAATATTGGATATGATCAATTATTGTTGGTTGCATAGTCAGCCAGATGTTTAGACTGAATTTGGCCATTTTACCTTACCTTGAATCTTTCCCAAGAAGAGACAGATGTTTGATGGTTTTGAAGGTATCATTGTAGGATGTAAACTGTTCCAAGTAATGCAACTATCATAAATACATGCCAGTTGCCAAGCACCTGAATTGTGATTACAGAGACATTGTGACAGACGTTATCTGCGATTTCATTGCATTACCTTTAAGTTTAAGGTTAAGTTTACTTTAGTGTCATTGCACCTCGTACATTGAAATTAAATGCCATCTTCAGTGTACATCATACATAAGAAAACTATCAATAATAATAAAACAAAAACAAAAACACATATTCTTTACATTCTACACAATTAAATTGAAAACCTGTGATACTGCATTAGTATACAGTAGAATTCAACATAGTTACCTCTCTGGGATAGAAGCTGTTTTTCAGCCTATTTGTCCTTGTTTTTATTTACCGTCTGCCAGATGGCAATAGTTCAACAAAAGGGGTGCCCAGGATGAGATGGATCTTTGAGAACGTTTTGAACTTTCTTAAGGCAGCGGGAGCTCTAAAGCTCTTCCAAGGAGGGGAGGGGGCAACCAATGATCCTCTGGGCAATGATCTTAACCCTCTGGAGCGATGTCCTATCTCCCACGGTGCAATTGGCAAACCATACACAGGTGCAATAAGTTAAGATACTCTCTATAGTGCAGCAGTAGAAGGTCACCTGCAGTTTTTCATTCGGTTGTTTTTTCCTGAGTAGTCTCAAGTAGTATAGTCTCTGCTGGACCCTTTTGACCAGTGCTGAAGTGTGAGCATCCCAGGTCAGATCCTCTTTTATGATAACACCCCAAAACCTAAACCTGGCCACTTGCTCCACCTGGTCTCCATTGATAAGCGAGGGCTGGATATCTGATCTATTCCTTCTGTAGTCCACTATAAACTCCTTGGTCTTATTGGTGGTAAGGACCAAATTATTGTCTCCACACAGTGAAAGCAACTGGTCCACTTCATCTCGACAGGCAGACTCATCCCACCCCCTGGAGATGAGTCCTACCACTGTTGTATCATCTGCAAATTTAATAATAGTATTAGTGGCATGAGTGAGAATGCAGTCATGTACGTAAAGAGTATAGAGTAAGGGACTCAACATACAACCCTGTGGTTTACCAGTGTTAAGAATAAGGACCGAGGAGGTGTGATTACCTAATCTGACCCTCTTGAGAGCAGCTAGACAGGAAATCCATAATCCAAAGGTAGATTGAATGAGAAAGTCCAAGGTCCTTAAGTTTAGATAGACACTAGTCTATGTGGAAGAATTGTGTTAAATGCAGAACTAAAATCCATCAAGATCAGTTTGAATGTTATATCCATCGTCTAATTACCTACGTCACCCATAGTAGTCATCTGTCATCAGTCATTTGGTAAAATACAATCCATTGCTTTGGCCAAGAGATTCACAAGAATTTTCAAGAGTAGGGAGCCCAAAAACTGAAACTTATTGGCCTTTACTAGATCTCTCCTTGAACTTGATGAAGGTGGATGAGTGCAGTTCTGGATCAGGATCCACTGAGTCGCAAATGGTGCCTATATTTGAATAGCTAGCCAGAGAAATGACTGAAACCTGGGAAACAGAGCTCTTCTCAGTCAACAGGAGTGCTGATTTCTCACCAGTTTACCAAGTACTTAGGATCCAAGGACAGGGCAACACAAGAAAATGACAATCAATGACTTCATAGCTGGCCATCAACACCTTTTAGCAACTAAAAGCCACACACAACCAGGCACCACATAAATACAATGCATAGTACAGCCCAGTGCACACATTCTGGAGAGAGAGAGAGAAGTTCCCTGAGGATGGGCTCCAGCACAAGTCAGAAAGCTCAGAAGACAAATCCTCCAGTGACCAACTCAGATTGGATCCTGTAGCTAACCAATCCTCAAGCACCATCTGATGGTTTAGAAAGCTTCTATTGGCAGGTTGATAACGGTTGCAGGAACTGGGCATGGCTAGTCTAGTGAAGAGAAGAACCAGGGTAGACATGATAACAGTCTTCCAATATTTGAAGGGCTGCCACAGAAAGGAAGGGGTCAACCTGATTTCCAAAGCACCTGAAGGCCAGACAAGGAATAATGGATGGAAACTGATCAAGGAGAGATTCAACCTAGAAATAAGAGAAAAATTCTGACTGAGGAGAATGAACCACTGGAAGAGCTTTGCCTTCAGACGTTCTGAAAGCTTCATCACTGGAAGCTTTCAAGAAGAGGCCGGACTGCCATCTGTCAGAAATGGTGTGGGGTCTCCTGCTTGGGCGCGGGTGTGTGTGTGTTGGACTAGATGACCTACAAGGTCCCTTCTAAATCTGTTATTCTGTTATTTTTTCTTGCCAGATACCAGGCAAAGGAAACATATGAGAATCCGATGGATTTACTTCTAGAACGGAGGTGGACAATCTGGGATTACAGTGAAATGACTGAGCTTCTGAAAAGTGCCATGAAAAAACTGAGAGGTAAAAAACAGCTGTTGGGGTTTTACAGTGGATGATATTTTGAGCATCCAAGAGCGATTCTGGGTCAATGTCACATAGATCAAAGAGGGATCGATTTCAGGATCAGTGTCTCAGTTATAATTGTAAGATGAGGCTACCTGTATTCATTGTATCCCAAATCTATGTGCACTGATCACTGGGGAAGCAGAATAAGTTTCCACTAAGTATAAGGGAATATATGCAGGTAGTTCTTGACTTACAACCTCCGTTGAGCTCAAAATTTCTGTTGCTAAGCAAGGCAATTGTTAAGTGATCTGTGCCCCATTTTATGAACTTTTTTGCCACAGTTATTCTGAAAATCAGGACAGTTAAGTGAATCACGGTTGATAAATGAATCTGGCTTCCCCCATTGACTTTGCTTGTCAGAAGCTCCCCAGGAAGGTTGAAGAGGACAATCCCAGAACCATGGGATGCTTCAACCATCGTAAATACAAGCTGGTTCCCAGTGCCTGAATTTTGATCACGTGACTGGAAAGGCTGCATCAGTCATAAGTGTGAGAACCAGTCATAAAGCACTTTTGTCAGTGCTGCTATAATTTCACTAAAGAAATAGTTGTAAATTGAGGACTACCTGTATATGGAATATATAGTAGAATATATTTATACCTGATGGAATATATATAGCCACCAATGACATTCTGGCTTGTAGCTTTCCCTGTTCCTTATTTCCTGATCTGAGGCCAAGGAAAGCAAACCAGGGAATCTGAGGGAAGCCCTTTTGTTGCTCCAATTCCAGTGATGAGATGCTGAATTTCTCCCTTTTCTTCCCCAGATACTCTAGAAAGTGGACTTCAAGTACAGGAAGGTAAATATGAGTTATAGGAATTGGATTTCCTTGCTATTTTAAGCTCTGATGCCAGTAATGTGAAGAGAAACATAATAGATCAAAAAGAGAAATATAGGATTAATTACTATATAAAACTATGATGATCCAGTAAACTTTAATGATTTTATGATTTATGAAGTATTACTTGCCATTTATATGTTCAATATTTGCTAATGCAGCAGAGACAAATTCCCTGTGTGTCTGCTCACACTTGGCCAAATAAAGCTTTTGTTCTGTTCTGCTCTACTCCTACTCCGCCCCGCTGTGTTATGTTCTATACATAATCTGGAAATATTGAATTCCTACCAAACTAATAACTTCCTGTTGAATTTAATGCCTGACTATAAGCTGGTGACCAGATCTTTGGGAGCAGAGAAATTGGATTCTTTGGGTCAAAGCACATTGCAAAGTTGGAGCATCAGGCTGGTCTCCACCAAGTGGGCCATCAGACTGATGAAAGCAGAGGTTTCCTGTGCAAGATCCTCCCCTTTTGTACATGCCTGTGATACCCTGATGTTCCCAGAGAAAAGGAGGGATCTTCCTCACATTCCATCCTGTGTCCCAAGTTACCTCTGGGGTGTCCTTCTGACTCTTACCAGTTCAGAATTGAAACATGTCAGCCTCTACCTCTGCCTGACCTTCTGGATTAATGCTCCAGATAGAGCCCCTGTTCAACCTTGGCCCTCCCAGCAACTCACTGAAGGCGAAGCCAAAAACTTTCCTCCCAATCCCATTAATCTCATCTGCAAGATGGAAACTAAAGAGAATTGTGCATGGAAACTGGAAGAGGTGGAGCACTATGAAGTGTTTGAAGGACTTGGCCACTGTAAGACTTATGGACTTCAGTTCCCAGAATTCTCCAGCCAGCATGGCAGAGCTGGAGGGCAATCAGCAGAGTGGTGGCCACATGAGAGACTAGAGACTAGGGGAATTGACCAGTGGAGCCAGGAGACACAAAGAGCCAAGAGTGATACAGGTAATCAATGGATCCTGAAGGCGTACAGCTTAGTGGCAGCTGAAGGGGAGGCAGATGGACTGGAAGACGGCGAAGGCAACCTAAGTGAATGGAACAAGAAGGCCAAAGGCGAGAGGGATGCCAAAGAGACTGGAAGTTAACAGAGGATGGGACATAGACAGTGGGAGAGTCCAAGTGCTTGGAGAAAAGGGAGCAGAGGGGAACTGGACACTAGCAGCCCCATCAAAGGAATTCTGGGAGTTGAAGTCCACAAGTCTTACAGTGGCCAAATTTGGAGGACTGTTGACCAGACAATGGCTTGGGTGTTGTTTAAAAAAACAATGAATCTTCCAGACCTGGAGGGGGTGTTTGGAAGCTGAACTCCATTCACACAAGAGGCCTTAGGGTTAAGGTCTTGGGGGTGAAGACACAAACTAGGCCTGCAGCTGAAGCTCTTGTTCTTCTTCCTTCCTTTCCTCCCTTTCCACTTACAGAGAATGTGAGTCTGAATCGATGTACAGCCAATATTGACCGCCTTTATTTCTCCGAAGATCGAAAAAGTGTCAGAGGAGTTAAGCCAGTTAAAGAAAAATATCGCTCCTCAAATCCCATGGGATTTGTATCTAGACCTTCTGTCCTTGGCTGTCAGACGTTCTCCACAGGGATACATTTCTGGGAAGTTATGGTTGGAAATAGAGAAGGATGGGGTGTAGGGGTTGCCAATAAGCCAGTGAACTTAACAGATGTTGATAAGCAAACCAGGTGCTGGGTGTTTTCTAAACGCCTAGAGAAATACACAGCCGTATCTCCATCAAAATGCTGTGACCTGGTCCTGACTGAGGAGCCCACAAGGATCCGCATCTCTCTCAGCTGCGAAGGGGGACGAATGAGCTTTTTTGATGCTCGGACAGCAATTCTGCTCCATACAGTCTCAGATCCTTCCTTGGTTGGAGAGACCCTTCTGCCCTATTTCAGTTTGGGTGAGAGCAGCTGCCTGACACTCCCCTAAAAGAGGGGACATTCATAGACAGGAAAAGTCTCTATTTGCCAAGCAGGGATCTCCGAAAGCCCTTTAAGCAGAGATTCCTTAGCTTTTTGCTACTTCAGCTTCCTTTATTGTTCTATGCCACCCTGTTCAGTCAATCAGTCATTATAAAGGAATAACCTGATCATCATTTTTATTTGTCTGGGGAAAAAAAAAAGAGGTGTCCTAGGAACTTTATAGGCTTTAACATCATGTGTTGAGATGTATCAGTATTAAAAATACCTTACAGCTAAGCCAGTCAATCATGATTTTTTTTTTAAAAAATTTTTTTTTTAATTTGATTTATATGCCATCCTTCTCCGGAGACTCAGGGCGGCTTACAATGCGTTAAGCAATAGCCTTCATACTTTTGTATATTTATACAAAGTCAGCTTATGGAAGGCTGAGTTAACCTTGAGCCTGGTGAGATTAGAACTTGCGGTAATTGCAGGCAGCTGAATGTTAATAACACTGCTTTAGTCTGTTGCGCCACCAGGCTCTTCCCATTTTATATGTCTGTCACAGCTCTTCATCCCATTTATGGATCATGCTTGTTTGTTTCATGTTAGTTGCAATCAATGATTGTGTAGGTGTCCATAAATCAGTATATTCTGTAATGTTTCCCTTCTTTTTTTCTTTCCTTCCCACTTTTTATTCCCTTTTTCTTTTAGCACATAATTGTCATAATCCAACAAACTATATTAGGGCTTCAGCAAATATTATACTCAATTTATAAGCTTTATAGCCTCCCAGGGTGTTGTGTTTTTTGTTTTTTGTTTTTTTGTTTTCTTTTTTACAAATCCTAATACTTTTTCTGTCTTTTTATACTTACGTAAGTTATCTGCAACAATCGGATTACTGAGTGTAAGACTGATTGTAATTTTATACAGCAGGTGTCTCATGGATTGTAGTTTTGCAATTTTATTCCATTAAATTTATTCAGTGCAATACATAGAAACAGAAAATGCACAGAAAACAGAAAAAAATAAAACATAGCATCTGTTATCAAGATAGAAAACGTGAGTCCTCTGTGCCCTAAATGTGTCACCTGGCTCAAGCCAAAAGTCAAAAAGAATTGTTAACAGAATTGTAAAAATGAAATACGTTATTAAATAAATACATTATTTGACAATAACACTATTTTTCCTTCTTGCTTTAAGCCACTCTGCCTTTTATTGAGTAACTAGAAGTAACTGGAGTAAAAGAAGGAGCCAATCTAGAGTGGTGGTTAAGAAATCAATCTAGAAGCCATGAATTCTAATCCTCCCTTAGGTACAAGGCCAGTTGGGTGACCTTGGACCTTTCACTCTTACTAGGAAGTGGGCAATGGAAGCCACTCCTGAATCTTTAGAAAGAAAAGTCCAGAGATCCACCAGGGATCAACAATCTGAGGAACCTCAAAAATGGCTTTGATATTGAGATGGGAGTCAGATCCAGTTTGGTCTACTGGTTAAGGCGCCAAGATTGGAAGAGGAAGACTGTGAGTTCAAGTCCTGCCTTAGGTATGAAAGCCAGCTGGGTGACTGAGTCATTTATTCTCTCTCAGTCCAATCCACCTGACAGGATTGTTGTGGGGAAAATAGGAGGAGGAAGATGTGTTGGATTTGTTTGTCACCTTGAGTTATTTGTAAAAATAATAAAGGCGAGATACAAATAATAATAAGGGGAGTGAAAGTTAACTCTGATATGGTGACTTTGAATGCTGACAGCAGATCTCTGGAACCCCTCAAAGCATCTAAAGAACTGAAGATTGACAAGCTGCTGTTGGCAAAGGACAAATGAGGAATCCTAATGAACATACCTAATACAGGTAGTCATGGACTTACATTTGAGCCCCAAATTTCTGCTCCCAAGTGAGTCAGCTGTTAAGTGAGCTTTGCCCCATTTTAACTATCATGGGGGAAGAAGGGAATGAAAAGGAGGAGGTTTTGGCAGGAAAAAGGAGGGGAGCAGTGGATAGAGAGAGAGGGCGAGAGGGATAGGTGGGTCTCTTTGAGGGCAAACCTGAGGGAGAAGGGAGAGAAGGGAAGTGGGGCCTCCTGGCTCACTGGCCTCCACCCCACCAAGTGAGGGGGAGAAGCGACACATGAGGACGGGTTGAGGAAAGGGAGAGAAAGGAGTGGGGGGAAAAGTAGGGAAAAGTGTGTGAGGAAAGGTTGAGAAAGGAGGAGGAGGAAGGAGATGGAGAGAAAGGGAGGCAGGCAGGGGAATCACGGGAGGAGCAGAGGCAGTGGCAGGAGAGACCAGCAAGCAGGAGGGGGTGGGGGAGAGAGGAGAGAGAGCAAGAACTGGCTGAATAGCCATCTGACCCCCACCCAACCATGTGAGGGAGCTGAGTGGAGTGGCAGCCACAAGGAATGGACTGTACCAGGGGAAGGCGCCTGGATGGTTAGAAAAGAAGGCAAGGGGAATCTATCACATGACTCGGGGACCTGTAACCGTCATAAATATGAGTCAATAGCCAAGCAACTGAATCTTGATCAAGTAATCATGAGGATGCTGCAGTGGTCATAAGTGTGAAACACTGTCATAAAGCACTTTTTAATGTCTATATACATTAAAAATGATAAATGTTAAAATGCTTATTATTTGACTTCATATATGTTAAATTGAGACCCACTGATCTAGCCCAACCTACTATCAAAAGGGATGGGGATTATGGCCATGGTATCCCAAGGCATGTCAACAAACTCAAGATGGCAGCTAGCTCCGCCTTTTCCCTATATGTAAATAAGGGGTGGGGCTTCCCTCCCTTAGGTCTTTGTTGACTCCCTCTAGGGTTGTTTCTGCGTTGCATCTCCCCACTTATGAGGAATATTTAAAAGAGATTTAGATGTGAATGTCCTCTAAATGAGGTCTCAGCCCTAAACCTGTTTAGTAGTAGTACTGTAGTTGCAGTCATATTTATTTATTTATTTATTTATTTATTTATTTATTTATTTATTTATTTTTGTGATTTATATGCCGCCATATACAAATGAGATGGAAGTCAGATCCAGTGGGATCTAGTGGTTAAGGCGCCAGGCTAGGAAGAGGAAGACTGAGTTCAAGTCCTGCCTTAGCCATGAAAGCCAGCTGGGTGACTTTGAGCCAGTCCTTCTCTCTCAGTCCAACCACCTCACAGGATTGTGGGAAAAATAAGAGGAGGAAGATGCGTTGGATATGTCTGCCACTTTGAGTTATTAGTAGAAAGAATAAAGGCCAGATACACAATAAATACATACCGTAGGTGTTAGGTAGGTAGATAGATAGATAGATAGATAGATAGATAGATAGGTAGGTAGGTAGGTAGGTAGGAAGGAAGGAAGGAAGGAAGGAAGGAAGGAAGGAAGGGCCAGTGGAGTCGGGGTTCTCCTTGCCCTCTTGATATGGCTGCTGGTCCACACTGGTTCCTCACTCAGACACCTCTACTGGCCTGGATCATGTAGTATGGTGGTCAGTCTCTCAGCAGGCAGGTCAAGTGATGAGATGGTATTCATGTGGCTGGTAGGCCCCCCTCTTTCCCTCCCTCCCTCCCTCCCCCCTCCCCTCTCTTGAATTGCCTGCTGGCATCTCCTTCCACCACCTCTGCTTCTTCGTGGATTCCTCCCCCTGCCCCACAGAAGCCTCTCCTATCCTATCCCCCTTCGCTCCCTCAGGCTTGCCCCACAGAAGCCTCTCCTCTCCTCCCTATTGCCATCACTCCCTCTCCTTTCCCTCCTTAAGCCTCCTTTCCTATCCTCTCAGGCCTCCTTTTCCCCAGGAATCCCTTCCTATCCTATCACAGGACTGTTGTGGGAAAAATAGTAGGAGGAAGATGTGTTGGATATGTTTGCCACCTTGAGTTATTAGTAGAGAGAATAAAGGCAGGATACAAAATTAACTTTGATATGGTGACTTTGAATGCTAACAGCAGCTCTCTGGAACATCTCAATATTAAGTTTTCTGGCGGGGTTAATAATGATCAGAGGCTCGGCTGCAGTAACACCAACTTTATTGAACAACAGATAGCGAACAACAACAAGAACGCAAAACTGACAGCTGCTTAAAAGAGCTGAGGAACGGGTTGGACCAATACGCGAGCAGGAATCTCCCGCTAATTCCTCGCTCGTGTCTTAGCCAATCCGCGTGGACTAGCAACAGCCCTGCTGACTTGATGATGTGGCCGCGAGGACTCTACACCCCTCTCCATCCGGATGGCGCATGCGTAGTCATTCAAATACGCTGGACGGCGTCGGCTTCGCCCAGACCTGCGCAATAGCAGAACAGAACAAGTCTGGGGTGGAGATGGACCTGCGGAAGGCGGAGTCATGTCAACGGGAAGCGGAGTCGCCGGCGGTTGTGCTGTGTTCGCCGATGATTGTTTCGAGGATGAATCCCTGCCAGGACCCTCAGGTAAACCCGCAGACGAGAATGATTCGGTTGGAGTGAGACCAGGTGCATCTAGTCGAGGTGCGGGCCTGTCAGTGGGGGGTGCGCTGTCAGCAACTGGTGGGGTTTGATCCAACGGACGGGCGGCCCTGTACCGGAGCTGATTTATATGTCGCCTCCACGTGCGTCCATCGTTGAGTAGTATCCTGTAGGAATAGGGTCCTGTTAGATGAGTGACATGCCCGGGAACCCATTTTACATCTGTTCCAAAACTCTGGGCATAGACCAGATCCCCGACCAGGAAAGCCCTGGCGTGCGCACTGGATTCGTAGTGAGGGTCAGCTATGTAGTCAGGATGCAACCGATCTAGCATGATCCGGAGGCGCCGTCCCATGAGTAGTTCGGCAGGGCTGTGTTTGGTGACAGCGCAAGGGGTGGTATGTTGAGCTAAAAGATACCGGTTGATGTTATGCTGCCAATTTGACGGGCCAAAACGGTGAAGCACCTCTTTAGCGGATCGGACGGCCCTCTCCGCCAATCCATTAGCGGCCGGATTAAACGGGGCAGTTTGAGCGTGACGGATGCCCAATCGGGCTAGAAACAACTGGAAGGATGCCGATGTAAACTGTGGCCCGTTATCGGTCACCAGGATGTCGGGGAGTCCGTGAGAGGCGAACCAACCCTCTAGTACCCTGACCACGGCCTCCGTGGTGGAGGAGGACAAGAGGGCAAGTTCGACCCATTTGGAAAACGCGTCTACCGCTATGATAAAAGTCTGACCGAAGAAGGGGCCAGCGAGGTCTACATGGACTCGTGCCCACGGAGTTTTAGGTTTTCCCCAATCCCTTACAGGAGCCGCAGGTGCGAGCGGTCTTGTTAACTGGCAATGCTGACACTTCGCTACCCAATCCTCTATCTCTCGATCAATTAACGGCCACCACACATAGCTACGGCCGAGAGCCTTCATACGGACGATGCCTGGATGGGCCTCATGAAGGCACTCCAGGACTTGGGTCCTAAGGCTGGGGGGTACGACCACCCTGTTACCCCATAATAGACATCCCTTGTGGGCAGACAGCTCAAGCTGTCTATGATGGTAAGGCAGGAAACAGTCGGCCTGCGGCTTGCGCGGCCACCCCCTGCGGACCCAATCTAGGACTCTGGAAATAACAGGGTCGGATGCCGACAGGTTTTTTATGTCGTCAGCGGTAATTGGCAAATTTAGATCATCAATTAAGAATACAGAGGCCGCCACAGCAGGATCTTGGACGGCTTCCGGTAGTGGGCAACGGCTTAGAGCATCCGCGTGAGCGATGGCCTTGCCGGGTCTATACAAAAGCTGATATGAATAAGCCGCCAAGAATTCCGCCCATCGGGACATGCGTGGTGAGAGAATGTGGGGTGTTTGACGGTCTCCTGCCAGTAACCCTAGCAACGGTTTATGGTCAGTGATAAGATAGAAAGATCGGCCATATATGTAGTCATGGAATCGCTTGACTCCTGCTACGGCCGCTAATGCCTCTCTATCGATCTGACTATAATTTCTTTCCGTTGATGACAGTGTCCTAGAATAATACGCGATGGGGGCCTCCGAGCCGTTCGGTAAAACATGGCTCAAAACAGCTCCCACCCTGTAAGGAGAAGCATTGCATGTCAGAGAGAGAGGCAGGTTCTCGTCATACTGGACGAGAACAGCGTCAGAAGTGAGGGCGTCTTTGACAGCTCGGAATGAAGCAGCTGCCTTACGGCCCCAATGCCATGGCATTTTTGCGTCTAAAAGCCGATGAAGGGGCTCCGCCAGAGACGCCTTGTGTGGTAAGAAGATGGCATAGAAATTCAGAAGCCCCAGAAAAGCCTGTAGTTCGGCTTTAGAAGATGGTGTGGGGGCGTGTTTAATGGCCTCTACTTTGGCAGGTGTGGGATGGATACCCTGGGCGTCAATCAAAAACCCCAGAAACTCTACTTGGGGAACGCCCACCCTGCATTTGTCTTTTTTAAGTTTCAACCCTGCCAGCCTGAAACGTGTGAGCACAGCCCTTATTTTGGCAATGAGATCATCCTGGTCCGCGGCTGCGACCAGGATGTCATCAAAATAAGGTACTACGCCAGGGAGGCCATGGAGCAATCGCTCCATGAGGCTCTGAAAAATTCCAGGGGCAACACTGACCCCGAACTGTAATCTATTACATTTAAATGCTCCACGGTGGGTAACTATTGTTTGGGCTAATGCAGTTGCTTCATCCACCGGGAGTTGCTAGTAAGCTTGCGCTAAGTCCAGCTTCGCAAATATGCGTCCCCGGCCTAAAGAGTGGAGGAGGTGCTGAACCACGGGCACCGGATATGAATTTGCTTCCAACGCCCGGTTAATTGTGCACTTAAAATCAGCGCAAATTCTTATAGATCCATCTTTTTTAAGGGGAATGACAATTGGTGTTTCCCACTTTGCATGGTCCACTGGCTCGAGCACCCCCTGCCTTATAAGCTTATCTAACTCCCTATCCACTTTGGGCCTAAGTGCTAACGGCACCCTTCTAGGTTTCAGCCTGATGGGCGTCACCTGGGGATCCAAATTGAAAGAAACGGGATGACCGGTATATTTACCAAGGCTGCTGTCAAAAACATCAGCAAATTCGTGAAACAGCAAGGAGGAGGCATCGGAGCTGGTAGTGTGGATGCCTGACACGCCGAGGTGTAAAGCGGCAAACCAATCGAGGCCAAGTAGACTGGGTAGGTTATCACGAACCACGATCATAGGCAGGCGGCCGGAAAAATTGCCATAGGAAATGAGGAAAGTCCCGCATCCCACGGTCGGAATGGGCTTTCCCTGGTAATCTTTAAGCTTGATTGAACAAGGCTGTAACTGTTGCTGCTTGATTTTCGGCAACAATCTCTTAAGTGTATTCCAGGCCATCAGGGTCTTGGAAGACCCGGTATCAAGCTCCATCTTGCAAGGAACACCCTCCACCGAGACCGTGAGGTAGATTTTACCCGCTGGGGCGGTCACGGAAGCATGGTTAATGACTAACGGTTGGGAGTCAGTAGCAAAACAGTCCTCCCTGCGGCCGGGTGTTTTTCTGCGTTTTGTGCCTGGCTCGCCAACTTCATCAGTAGCCGGGTGAGCCGCCCGGCAGACGCGGGAAAGATGGCCCCGTTTGCCGCAACGGCGGCAGACAGCGGTTTTGAAACGACAGTCGGCCCTGCTGTGATCGCCGCCACATCCCAAACAACCGGTCGGAGGCTTTCTTGCCGGCGGTGGCCACTTCTTCTTTTTGGTTGCCTTGAGGCGGCTGACCTCCTCGTCGTCATCTGACGAACTAGCCGGTTCGGTCTCCTCATGATGTATGGACTGAGGCTTGGTCGAGGAGCTCGCTGCCGGTAGGGCCCGTTGAATTTCAGTGGACGATCTGTCCGACATCTCAGACGCCCTTGCCTCGTCCATGGCCACCGATAAAGACAGCTCCGAACGGGCCAGTAATCGCCTTTGAAGTTTCAGATCCCTGATTCCACACACGAGTTGATCAAGCAGGGCGTCATCCAAGTCAGGGAATTCACAATGCCGCGCTGCTGTGCGCAGGGAGGCCATATAGTCGTTCACGGACTCTCCCTCTTTTTGAGCCCGTTGATGGAACGCGTGCCGTCTAGCGATTCGGGAGGGAGCTGGGGAGTAGTGATTTTTTAATTTAGCCAGTAGAACCTCCCACGGCACAGAAAACACAGGCTGTGGAGCCGTGAGGGCTCTCGCAGTGCCGAAAACATCTCGTCCGCACGAACTGAGGAAATAGCCTCGCTTCCTGGCACTGGGCAAGTCAGAGAGATCATTAACCTGAAGAAAACATTCGAATCTATCCAGATAGTCATCCCACGTCTCAGTCAGTGGATCAAAAGAAGTAAAAGTTGGCAGCGCGGTGGCCATTGTGAGTGACAGTAATGATGAGAACGAGTTGGTGGCCGGCGCCTCAGAAAAATCCCACCTTCGTCGCCAGTATTAAGTTTTCTGGCGGGGTTAATAATGATCAGAGGCTCGGCTGCAGTAACACCAACTTTATTGAACAACAGATAGCGAACAACAACAAGAACGCAAAACTGACAGCTGCTTAAAAGAGCTGAGGAACGGGTTGGACCAATACGTGAGCAGGAATCTCCCGCTAATTCCTCGCTCGCGTCTTAGCCAATCTGCGTGGACTAGCAACAGCCCCGCTGACTTGATGACGTGGCCGCGAGGACTCAACACTCAAAGCATCTAAACAGCTGAAGATTGAGAAGCTGCTGTTGGGAAAGGAGCAAATGAGTAATCCAAACATACTTAATACAGGTTGTCCTTGATATACAACCAATGGAGCCTCAAATTTCTGCTGCCAATTGAGACTGCTGTTAATTGAGTGTTGCCCCATTTTAAGTGCATCATGGCAGAAGAAAGGAATGAAAAGAGGTTTTGGCAGGAAAGAGGAGGAGAGCAGGGGATAGAGAGGGTGAGAGGGATAGATAAGTCTCTTTGGGGGGAGAAGGGAAGTGGGGCCTCCCGGCTCATCTGGCCTCCACTCCACCAAGTGAGGGGGGATGAATATAGGTTGAGAACAGGGGGAGAAAAGTGAGGGAATGGAGAAATGAGTGTGGGGAAAGGTAGAGAAAAATGTGTATTGACTGAAGAGGAAGGAGAAAGAGATGGAGAGAAAGGGAGGCAGGCAGGAAATCAACGGAGGAGCAGAGGCAGTGGCAGGAGAGACCAGCAAGCAGGAGGGGGCGCGGTAGAGAGGAGAGAGAGCAAGAACTGGCTGAATAGCCATGTGACCCTCACCCAACCATGTGAGGGAGCTGAGTGGAGTGGCAGCCACAAGGAAAGGAGGGTAGCAGGGGAAGGCGCCTGGATGGTTGGAAAAGAGGGCAAGGGGAACCCGTATCCCAGGGAAATGGGGGTAGCGTTATATGACCATCTTTCCTGTCACAGTTGTTAAGTGAAGCATTGCAAATTTCCGTGGTCCGTGGAGAAACCTTCGTACTTTTGCCGGTGCCCCCTGTTGGAGGAGCTGCTCCGGGACGACCAATGGGCCAGTCCTGGGAGGGTGACTACTACAGCTCTGCAATATGGGACCGGCCATGGCAGGGCTGGGAATCTCTGCCCTGGGGTGGCCTGTGCAACGCGCAACTTTGCAGGTGGGGCAATACACAAAAGGAGCGCAGCCCTCTCCGTCCGGAAGGAAATCATGGCGCTGTTGCCGCGGCGGGGGAGGGGGCGGCGCAAACGGGCCGAAGCAGCGACTGGGATGGCTGGAAGCTGCGGGAGCGAAGCACTACGTGAACCTGCGCGGCATCAGCGTTCCGCCTCGGGATATTTGCGCCAGCCGGTGGGGCAAAGCAGCCCTCGTCTCCTGCTGCTTGGGACTCGGAGCGGTAAATGGCAACTGGTCCGGGGAGCAGCCAGATTTTGCTCTCCAGATGCCAGATCGGCCCCCTGCAAGCTCTTGTCTCTCGAGGAGCCCGGCCGAAGTTTCCTGCACCGCTTCAGCGAGCACTCCTCGAGAGAGAGAGAGAGAGAGAGAGAGAGAGAGAGAGAGAGAGAGAGAGAGAGAGAGAGAATGAGACAGAGAGAATCAGAGACAAAGAATCAGAATGAGAGAGAGTGTTATGTATGTATCTATTTTGTGCGGGAAATTCAAATGTACAGTGAATTCTGATTGGTTCTTGGTCGCCCCTGAAAAGTATATAAAGAGGGCTGTTGCCTGTGTTCCTTTGCTGAAGTCTCACCCTGAATTAAAGAGCTGTTGTTACTAGCCTGCTTGTGCCTCTCGTTATTCCCGCGCTACAACATTGGCGACGAAGGTGGGATTGAGGCCACAAGAGGCAATTCAAAAGAGCTTGGAGTTTCAGCCAGGGTGACTAGCGAACACAGATTCACAGCATGTCTGCCTACGTTCCGCCAAAACCCTTCGACCCGACCCGAGAGAAGTGGGGATCGTATCTGACAAGGTTCGAGTGCTCCCTGGAAGCGAGCGAAATGCAAGGGCTCTCTGCGAACAGAAAAAGGGCTCTGTTCTTAAGCCACTGCAGGCCAGACGTATTCGAGATGGCCGAATTCCTCTGCGAGCCAACCCCAGTCCAGACGGTTCCCTGGGACGTCCTTCAGGCCAACCTGAGAGCCCACTACACTCCCGTCCCGTCTAAATTCTTTCAGCGCTACGAACTCTGGCAACGAGTTCAAAAAGAAGGGGAGCCGGTCAGTGCTTATGTGGCCGCACTTCGAAAAGCCGCAACGCATTGTGACTACAGAGATTTAGATGACGCGTTGCTTGAACAACTGATTTGCAGGGTTCGGGACACCCGGTTACAAAGGCGTCTTCTAGCCAAGCCGGACCTAACGCTAGCCGGCGCGCTAGACGAAGCTCGAGCACACGAAGCTTCGGAAGCGCTGCAGCGACCCAGTTCAAGCAAAGACGGGCCGAAAACAGCCCCCGTCCATAGAGAAGAGGTGCGAATCAGCACAGAGGAAGAGTCGGACGAGGACGTCTTCCATACAGAAAAGAAATCGAGCGAACAAAGCCGCCGCCACGAGAACTGCTCTAGCTGTGGCGGGGATCACGAGAGACATTCGTATAAATACAGAGAAGCCATTTGCAGGCGTTGCGATAGGAAGGGCCACCTAGCACGAGTCTGCAGAGCTCAATTTCCGCGTAGTCGAAAGCCATGTGACTACCGCGACCAACCAGAACCGGCTCGTTCAAAACAGCCAATTAAAGATGACGGTGTGAGAAAACGGCGCGAACCTCAAAAGCGGGAGACCTACAGCACGAGAATCGGCCAAGCCAGCACAACTGACAATGAGAAAGTCTACACGAAAGTAGAAATCGATGGCAAATCGTGCGAAATGGAAATCGACACCGGGTCTACATTATCGATCATGTCCTGGTCAACACTCAAGGCACTCCTGCCCAAGCTTCAGAAGAACCAGCTGTCCATCAGAAAATCCGCCTACTCGACTACCAGGGAAACTGAGTTCCCGTTGAAGGCATGGGCACGTTCCGGGTCACCTATGGCGAGTTCCAGAAAGAGCTGCCCCTGACCGTCGTTAGCAAGCCCCTACCAAGTCTACTAGGCATGAAATGGTTCCGGGCCCTCTGCATGGGCTTCACGGGCATTCACAGCATTGGCGGATCATCACTTAAAGAAACCCTGCTCCACGAGTTTCGAGACATTTTCGAAGAGACTCTAGGCAAGTACGTGGGGACCCCCATATCCTTTAATTTAGACCCCAACGTAGCGCCAATCAGACTGAAAGCAAGACGAGTTCCATTTGCTTTAAAGCCCAAAATTGATGCGGAGCTCGACAAACTCATTAAACAAGGGGTGTTAGTTCCTGTAGACCACACTAAGTGGGAAACCCCAATAGTCACGCCAGTCAAATCGAATGGCTCAATTAGAATTTGCGCCAACTATAAATGTTCGATTAACAAGGCGTTGCAGCAGAGCGCCTATCCGGTTCCGATAGTCCACCATCTACTACATTCCCTGGGGCCTGGCAAGCTATTCGCAAAACTAGACCTTGCGCAGGCATACCAGCAACTGCCAGTAGATGACGCTACGGCAGAATCACAGACAATAGTAACTCACAGAGGTGCCTTTAAATGCACCAGGCTTCAGTTTGGGGTCAGCATTGCCCCAGGACTTTTTCAAAGCACAATGGAGCACCTTCTACAAGGCCTCCCAGGTGTCGTCCCGTATTTCGATGACGTTCTGATTAGTGGCCAAGACGAGATTCAGTTAGGCCAGAGGGTTAGACAAGTCCTAACAAGGTTCAGAGAAGCAGGACTTAAACTCAAGCGAACAAACTGCAAGATAGCGGTTCCATCAGTGGAATTCTTAGGCTACAGAATCGACGGCACGGGCATTCACCCCACAGAAAGCAAAGTTAGGGCCATCCAAAGCGCGCCCACCCCTAAGTCAAAATCCGAACCGCAGGCTTTCCTGGGCCTTCTCAATTTCTATATGATGTTTCTGAAACACAAAGCCACCGTTGCGGAGCCTCTGCACAGGCTCCTTGGAAAAAACGTTCCGTGGGTTTGGGGCAAGCGAGAAGCGGACGCATTCAACGCTGTAAAAAGACTTTTGTCTGAGGACAGTTTCCTCATCCAATACAACTCCGAACTACCTCTAGTATTGGTCTGTGACGCTTCCCCCTTTGGTGTAGGCACGGTTTTAAGCCATAGACTGCCAAACGGGTTAGAGGCGCCCATCACCTATTACTCTCACACTTTGTCTAGTGCTGAAAGAAACTATAGCCAGCTAGATAGGGAGGCACTAGCGGCTGTAGCTGGGGTCAAGAAGTTTCACGAGTATTTGTTTGGCCGCACTTTTGAACTTATTACGGACCACCAGCCTCTTTTGGGACTTTTGGCTAGAGATAAACCGACCCCGGCTGCTCTTTCCCCCTGGATGACCAGATGGTCCATTTTCTTAGCCGCGTACACGTACAGACTGCTCCACCGGCTGGGCAAAACTTTAGGCCATGCTGACGCCCTCAGCTGATGCCCCTTGCCCGAATTGTTGGACAACCCGACCCCGGAAGCCCCGGTTTTACTGCTTGACATTGTTTCCCCAGGCCCCATTTCTTCAAACGAGGTGGCAAGGGTTTCTGCCAGAGACTCTGTGTTGCGCACTGTAATGGGCTGGGTAACGAAGGGTTGGCCTACCAAGGTGGACGGTGGTGACTTTCAATTGTACTTTAACAAAAAAAATGAACTGTCAATGTTGGGGGGTTGCTTGTTGTGGGGAGACAGGGTGGTCATTCCTTCGCGGTTACGGCATAGAGTTCTGGAAATGTTGCATGAGGGACACCCTGGGGTTGTTCGCATGAAAGGCCTAGCTCGTAGTTATGTTTGGTGGCCACATCTCAACCAAGATGTCACTGAGTGGGTAGGGAAGTGCAGGCCCTGCCAGGAGTCCCGCCCAGATCCGCCCATAGCTTCCGTTCGTAAATGGGAAAAACCAAAAGGGCCATGGGGGAGGATTCACATTGATTTTGCTGGCCCGTTCCACGGCCAGAACTTCCTTATCATTGTAGATGCATATTCTAAGTGGCTCGAAATCGCCCTGATGCCATCTACCACTTCTGAGGCCGTAATCAAAGTACTCAGAAAACTATTCGCAACACACGGGTTGCCGGACACACTGGTATCCGACAATGGGCCCCAATTCACGGCAACTCAATTTGAAGGCTACCTAGTCGCATTAGGCATAAGACATGCATTATCCGCTCCTTTTCATCCGGCTTCTAATGGCCTTGCAGAGAGATTTGTAAGAACGGCCAAAGAAGCTCTGTCCCGGCTTGATGCAGGGGACTGGCAGGCTAGAATAGATGAGTTCTTAGCGGTACAGCACGCCACCCCATGCCCCATGTCGAGCCGCAGCCCAGCCGAGCTTTTAATGGGCCGAAAGCTAAGATGCGTTCTCGACCAACTGCATCCCAATTACTCCCCCGATAGCTTTAAAGGGGAAGGGGGAGGACTAAGACAATTCCATGTAGGAATACCAGTTTTTGCTAGAAGTTACACCAATGGGCCCTTATGGGTAGAAGGAACCATCGTAGGAATTACTGGCCCAAAGTTATATACAGTCGATATAGGGCATGGTAAAATCTGGAGGAGGCATATAGATCAATTGCGTAAACGTTTACAAAACGAAAACCCATGTCCTAACTTTCAAGGTCTTCCTGACACAGCTACCTCAAGCCCAAGTAAGTCGGAATACTTATCTGGCAACCCTGAGTTCCAGCGCCGCCCCAGCGAGCCGACACTCCCAGCCGGAGATAACCACACCTCCGGAGAAATCCAGGAGGTTCCATTGGCGGAGCCGGGAGAGACGGGAGGTCCCTCCGACCGGCTCGACGCCTCGCCAACAACTGAACTGCGCAGGTCAACCAGGATTAGGACACGCCCTGGTCACCTGCGTGATTTTGTATGTAAATATGTGAATAGATAGAATAAGTGCCTTCTGGGAGTGGAGGGGTGTTATGTATGTATCTATTTTGTGCGGGAAATTCAAATGTACAGTGAATTCTGATTGGTTCTTGGTCGCCCCTGAAAAGTATATAAAGAGGGCTGTTGCCTGTGTTCCTTTGCTGAAGTCTCACCCTGAATTAAAGAGCTGTTGTTACTAGCCTGCTTGTGCCTCTCGTTATTCCCGCGCTACAACAGAGAGTTTGGGGGGGGGGAAGAGGGAGAGAGAGAGAAAGAGAGAAGGGGGAGAAAGAGTAGGAGAGAGAGGGGAGAGAGAGAATCAGAGAGAGAGAATCAGAATGAGAGCGAGAGAGCGAGAGAATGAGAGAGAATCAAAATGAGAGAGAATGAGAGACAGAGAAAGAGACAGAAAATGAAAGAGAGAGAATCAGAGAGAATCAGAGAGAGAGACAGAATTTATTAATTAATTTATTTATTTTTAAATTTATATACCGCCCTTCTCCCTGAGGACTCAGGGTGGTGTACAGCCAGAATTAAAAAAACATGAAATACAAATATTAAAAACAATTAAAATTAAAAATTAAAATTAATTTAAAATTAAAAATACAAACCAATTAAAACATTTAAAATTTCTTCTTAAGCCAGCCCGGCTTGCTGGGAAAAGTGGGTTTTAAGGGCACGGCGGAAGGCACTAAGGTCTTGGATTCTCCTTATCTCTGGGGGCAACTGATTCCAGAGGGTAGGTGCTCCCACAGAGAAGGCCCTCCCCCTGGGGGTCACCAGCCTACATTGATTGGCTGATGCCACCCTGAGGAGGCCCTCTCTGTGGGAGCGTATGGGACGATGGGAGGTCGTCGGTAGCAGTAGCGGTCTCGAAGATAGCTAGGCCCGATGCCATGGAGCGCTTTAAAGGTGATAACCAACACCTTGAAGCGCACCCGGAAGACCACTGGGAGCCAGTGCAGCTCGCGCAGGAAAGAGAATGAAAGAGAATCAGAGATAGAATCAGAATGAGTGAGAGGAGAGAGAGAGAGAGAGAGAGGGAGAGAGAGAAAGAGAGAGGAGGGAGAGTGCCTAAAGGACCCCATCCCGTCACTGGGAGTCCAGGCGCTTCAGCAAGCGGCGCGCTGGATTCGTATTAGTGGGACGCGGGATTTAAAATTGTGAATTTGGTGGTCTCTGAGGTCCAAAAGGTTGGGGACCCCTGGAATAGAAGACCTCCAAAGCACATTCCAGCTCTATTCTGATTGATGATTGATTGATTGATTGATGTCCCCTCCCCGGTCGTGGCAACAGCACCATTATTTCATTCCAGAGGGAGAGGGCTGCGCTCCTTTTTTGCATCCTCTACCACTTGCAAAGTTGCTCATTGCACATGCCTGCCCAGGGCAGAGATTTCCAGCCCCGCCACAGCCAGTCCCATATTCCAGAGCTGTAGTAGTCACACTCACAGGAGTGGCCCATTGGTCATCCCGGAACAGTCCTCCAACAGGGGCACCGGCAAAAATATGAAGATTTCTCCATGGACCACCAAAAGTTTCTTGTGGACCACCACCTGATGTGCATTACAATGCCTTCTGCTTTGCCTTTCCACCTGTAAGCAAGCTACGGGGTCTCCTAGTACAGGGGTGTTGATGTTGGGTGAATCTTGGAAAATTAAATTGTTTTCAGATTCAAAGTGGGGGAGGGATGATGGGCCGTCTGCTAAAATAAAGCCAGGTCATGGCACACACTTGAAAGCAAGTCAGGAAGCCTGTAATTGTGGAGTCTGTCTGGCAAGAACAAAGACTGCTTATCCACAGGAAATATGCATGTGTAAAGCTTGTAACAATTCTGAGTAGTTAGAAAGCTTATATAAGTAACTAGAGTTAGGCAAATTACAGACTTCAGCTAAAAGTTAGGAATAGAGATGGCCTGCAGCAAATCAAAGGGGCATTAGATAACTCTTGGGGCATTCATTAGCCAAAGTTTAGGAATAGGGACAGCTAGAGACCAATAGAACAAATTGTAGAATTATTACTAAAATGTTTCTTAGATGATATTTCTTACTATCCCGCCTTGTCCTGCCTTCTTCTTTAGTAAAAATGTATAAAGCTTTCTTCATCCTTTCTTCTTGGCTCTCTTGGCATTTTGGCCAGGAGCCCTTTTCCTTGGGGTACCCCAATAAAAAGCAATCAAAACCTGCATCTCGTGTCTGGCATCCTTCATTGGCCTTGGCACCAGACTCAGACCCCAATTAGGGACAACAATTAGTTAGGAACAGAATTGTTACCTAAGAGTGTCCATTAGTGTAAAAAAAAGGATGCTACACCAAGATATAGAGAAATGTTTTCAGTGATTTTACTAGTTAGAATACAGTAAAATTAAAACATTAGATAGGATTTTGCTATACAGTACTTCTCTTTAACACACTAGATGATAAAATGTTAAACTTCCTAGGTTGAAGGTTTTCCTGCAACATAAATATGGGATATTAAAAAGGGATTTAGTTGTGAATGTTATGGAAATTTGGTCTCTATAGTTTCCAGGCCCAAAATCTGTTTAGTAGTATTATAGTAGCCTCAATCCTATTAGTGATTCCTTCCTTCCTCCCTCTCTTCCTTCCCTCCCTCCCAACAGAGAAGAGTTTTCACCTGGTGCCAAAATGCAGCCACTGTGGATGCCAACTGAGGGTCTCTGGGGAGGACATTCCATAAATGAGGTGCCACCTCTGAAATGGCAAGATAAAGGAAGGGGCTTGGGAGTGTCCATGTCCCCTTGGGGAGCCCATTGTGACTAAGGAAGCCTCCCCCAAAAGCCCTTGAACAAAGACCCTATAACATGTTCTCCACCCACCAGATTCCTTCCCCCCCCCCATGGGTCCCCCTGTCCTAGGTTGGCCTGAGACTCCTAATGGCTCTTTCTATCCATCTTTTGCCTTAAGGGAGAGTTAATTGGTCAAACTTGAAGATTTCCATCCAGCAAATGATCCCATTCCACATTCTATATATTGCATAATCCACAAGGTAGTCTTTGCCCAATTTTGGAACTTTTCCTGATCCATTTCTTGATTGGCTGGCTGGGAAAGGGACAGTCCAGGAAGGTCTTCCTTTGCCAGATATTCATATAAGAAGTTAGGGGAAGGATTATAATTTCTGCATTCTCCTTTATCTGTGAGACATCCTATCGATTGCAACATTGGCTTTGGGGTTTTATCAAGGGTTTCTCCCAGTTTCTTCCATGCCAACTTTACTCCATTCCGTTTCTGTCCCATAAATATTTAGTTCTTTCTATTTTTTAAAAAAGCATTTTCCCCTGTAACAAGTGGCTGGCTGAATAATAATTGGTGGTGAATCAGCCCCATAGATGTTCCTTTCTCCCCAGGATTTTTCAGTATCTTTCCCTTTAGCAGGATATTTGGATCAGTCATTGATTGGGGGTTCTGTCCTAAGAAGATTTTATCCCAGGATTTTAAAAAGATTTTATCCCCAGATTTTAAAAAGCAGCACTAGTTCCTGCGGCTGTTGATAAAAATAGGATCACCAACATGATCGCCAACGTCCGATGAAGAAGAAGGAGAAGAAGAAAACAAGAAGATTATTTTGAAAACTCCCCCCCCCCCCCTTTGACGAGCTGATTGGGCTAATAATAATTGATCGGGGGTCCGTCCTGTGAATGTTTGCTTCTCTCCAATTTGTTGTTTTTAAAAAACTTTTTTCCCCTTTAAGAAGCCAGCGGAGCTGACCGCAAGAGGAACAACAATTCATTTCGGTTTCCCGTCTGGGCAGAGCCCAAAGGCGGTCACCTGATTTGGAGGAAAAGATGCAAAACTAACTTTCTCTTTCCTTTCCCGGTGGAGGAGGCGGCGATGGCGGCCGAAGCGTCCTTGCCTGTTTTGCTGGAAGAACTCACCTGCTCCATCTGCCTGGACTTTTTCCAGGACCCCGTGCTCATCCCGGAGTGCGGCCACAACTTCTGCCGGGGCTGCCTGACCCGCAGTTGGGGGACGTCGGAATCGGAGGCTTCCTGCCCCCAATGCAGGCAGACCTTCGCGCCCCGCAGCCTCCTCCGCAACAGGCAGCTGGCGCGGGTGGCTGAAGTGGCCGGGCGATGCGGCGGCCATCCGGGCGAGGAAGGAGGGAGTCTCTGCCCGAAGCACCGGGAGCCCCTCAAGCTCTTCTGTAAGGACCACCAGACCCTCATCTGCGTGGTCTGCGACCGATCCAAAGAGCACAGGGGCCACTCGGTGATCCCTGCGGAGGAGGCTTTCCCGGAATACCAGGTAGGAATCAGCCAGGAGGAATCGCTGCGGAGGGGCATCCAGATCCTTGGTCTTCCTGGCAATCCTTGGACCAATTTACTTTTTCTGTTGTCCACAAACTGGGTTTAGCCTGGCGCAGATGCGAATTAGAACCAGACTGGAGAGGCGGCTCAAGGGACTTTTAATGAGGTACTTCAGCAAAAGGGTCTCAGCAGCTAAAGGAGCCAAGACCCCTGAACGATGTAAACATTTAAATTTTATAGAGTTAAGATTAAAGTTCCTTGACAGGAGTTTCTTTTGATTTGAAGTGTTGGACCTTATGATTCTTGATGAAGTACTTTTGGCCTCGGCCATTCCTTTAACAAACTTCCCTAATTCCAACCTGAGACCTTCACCTCCTGCTTTATCCTCTGTGGCTGAAATTTTTTTGAAGACAGATTTACCATAGTCTTTGAATTACAACTATTCGTTTAGTGACCTTCTCACAAGCAAAGTCAATTGGGAAGCCAGAATCACTTCACAACTGTGTTACTAAAAGTGAACAACTGCAGTGATTCACTTAACAACTGCAGCAAGACCTTGGAAATTTAAAAACAGAACAGGATTAAAAAAACAAGGAATAAAAATTGATGGTGGCCATATTTGCAAATTAGGACAAAATATAAAAAAGACAGGGAACAATATGGTATATACAGAGAGCAATTGGAATTGGATAAGATATTATTAGGACCAGGAGAAAAAATGATCACAAAAATGTATAATTTTCTGTTAAAGTTTAAAATTGAAGAAGAAACCGTGAAGGAAACAATGATTAGCTGGGCAAGAAATTTTGGCTATAACATTCATTTGGATCAATGGGATAAATTATGGGAGAGAAACTATAAACTAACAATGTCAGCTGCTTACAAGGAGAATCTTTATAAGATGTTTTACCGATGGCACCTGCCACAAGCAACATTGGCTAGGATGTTCTCAAAACAGGTCCCCGGATTGTTGGAGGTGCGGCCATAGCTGAGGGACCTTCTACCACATGTGGTGGACCTGCCCTAAGATTAGGAAATTTTGGTGGAAGATAAAAAAATGGCTAGAAGAGATAATTGGGTGGAAGATAGAAAGAAAACCGGAACTATTCCTCCTCGGTATTTAAGAAGAGAAAATTACAATATATCACATTACACATACTAACTGCGTGTACACTTGCCATAGCACAAAATTGGAAACAACCAGATATCCCCTCCAGATCAATTTATAATTTAAAAAAATTATGACTGCGCAGAAATGGACAGATTATCTATGGAAATTAAAAAAAGGGAAGACCCCAAGGACTATTTAATTTGGAATAGATGGTATTCCTGGCAGGAGAGTAAATCTAAAATGTAAGCAGTATTTTTTTACGAAACCGAATTGTGAGTAGAAGATATTGTAACTTAGATAAGGATGTAAGTTAAGACAGATAGAAGTAGAATTTGTGTATGGAAGTTAATTAGGATAGAGATGCCAATATAGAAAAGCTGTTACTAGTGCTTAGGTTTTGATGTGTTTCTTTTTGTTTGTTTGTTCTTGTTGTGTCTTATAGTTTTTTATTTTTTGTTCTTTTCTATTTTTTGTACTGTATATTTTAATGTTTGAAAATTTAATAAATATTTTTTTAAAGAAACAACTGCAGCAAGAACATCACTTAACTGTCTTGCTTAGCAACGGAAATTGCCTGTAGGGCGAAATAGGCTCCCTTTGCCAGCTCCCTTTCCACATTTGCTGTAGAGCGAAATTGTCATGGAGTCCTCCAAAATCTTGAGTGGAGACCCTGAAAAACACTCCTGCTGGATCAGGCCAAACGTTCATTTCTCAATGATGCTTCTGGATGACTGCAACCAGGAGACTCAGGCAGCTCTCTTTAATGCCATTACAGGTAGTCCTCGACTTAAAACCATTCGTTTAGTGACTGTTGAAAGTTACGACGACAATGAAAAAAGTGACATGTTTTTCACCCTTATGATCATTGCAGCATTCTGTGGTCACATGATCAAAATTTGGACGCTTGCCAACTGCCATGTATTTATGACGATTGCATATATCTTCTAACTGGGTCTTCCCTCCGATGTAATTCTTTATGGGAAAGAAACTCAAAATTTGTATTTTTCAGATCAAGGTGGAGGATTGCCTGAAGGCTCAGAAGGAGGAGAAAGAAAAAATAGCTACATACAAAGGAGACACAGAGCAAACAGTGCAGGAGATGCTTGTAAGTATTGATCCAATGGTGAGGAGCTTCTGAGCATTAATAATAGGAAGGAAAACACCGTCTTCCATCTTTGATAATAGGCAGCCTGTGTTTTAGTACAAATTCTGACTTAAATGAAATTCAAGTTAAAGACGGTGTTAGGGCATAGAACTTGGTCTTAACCTGGGGACTTAGATGTCACCATTGGCTGAATGAGTCATGGTTGGGTTAAGTGCCCTTATCCCATGAGCCATCTTTTATACAATGGGTTTGTTTTGTTTAATAAATTAATGCAAACCATATTTCATCCTATTGAAAAAAGTGTGAACGCAAACATTTTTCTATCTCTTTTTTGGGAATCCCTGATTGCCAAGAAAATTTTCATGAGAGGTCATTAAACTAGAGCCTTTTTAAAAAAAACCTTTCCCCCCTACAGTTTTTAGTATCAAATGGGTTTTTTGTCTCCTTCAGATATTCTCCCACCTCAGTTCTGGATTCTTCAATGAATCTTTTAATTATTATAACAATTAAAATAAAAGTAAAAATAATTAAATAAAACAATTAAAATAAAATAAAAGTATGTCTTTTGTCTTTCTTGTTCTAGGATCTCATTGAAAAAGTGAAAAAAAATGTAGTGGCTGAATTCAGAGAGCTACATCTCTGGTTAGAAGGACAGGAGAAGCTTCTATTGACTCAAATGGAAGAAACGGAGAAGGATATTATGGCAAGAAAGGAGAAGGGTTTGGCCAAGCACATGGAGGAACTGGGCTCTCTTGACCATCTCATCCAGGAGATAGAAGAGAAGCTTCAGCAGCCAGCCAGCAAACTCTTACAGGTCAGTCAGGAAGTTGAGATCATAGAATCCTAGGGCTGGAAGGGACCTGGGAGGTCTTCTGGTCCAATCT
Organism: Arizona elegans; assembly: GCA_022577455.1. Taxonomy (NCBI): domain Eukaryota; kingdom Metazoa; phylum Chordata; class Lepidosauria; order Squamata; family Colubridae; genus Arizona; species Arizona elegans. Next base: position 154,217,825 of record JAKOOJ010000003.1, read on the forward strand.
TCTACCCAAGGCAGGAGACCTCATAACCATTCCCCAAAAATGGTTGTCCAAACTATTATTGGAATCCTCCAGTGATGGAGCACCCAAAACTCAGGGAGGCAGGCTGTTCCACTGATAAATACTTCTCACTGTCAGGAAATTCTTCCTTATTTTAGCTTGCAAGTCCAGATGAGCTTCCACCCCTTTTCCCTATGAGAGCCCTTCAAGTGTTGGACGATGGCTGTTGTGTCTCCCATAAGCCTTTTCTTCCTTAGGCTAAGCATACTGAGTTCCCTTAGCCATTCATTGTATGGTTTGACTTCCTGGCCTCTTACCATCTTCATTGCTCCTCTCTGCATTCTTTAGCCCCTCCACAGAATACTCTTTTTGACTCTTTCCTTTTTTTTCTTTCATAAATTTAATCAAAATTATAATAGTGAAAAGTACCAATGGAAATAAAGAAAATAGGGAAATGGAGAAGGAAAAGAATGGGAAAGATGTGTAGGATAAAGGAAAAAGAAAAAAAAACAACTTTTTTTCTGCACAGTAAAATACAAAATAAAATTACAGCCTCAACGTTTTAATTTTGCATATTTAGTAATTATTAGCCATGTCTATAAAAACAGATTAGTCTAATAAGCAAAACCAAGCATCAAGAATTCATTTTTTTCTATCTCGAACACAAAGTTTAGAAGCAGCTTCCAAGTAGAAACAACAGGTTATATCAAATTAAAGCAGTCAATTTTTTCATTTTTTCTAGCTCCATCACTTTTTCCATCCATTCTTCTCTTGTGGGGATTGATATATCTTTCCATGTCTGCATGTAGGATTCTGGCTGCATTCGACCAAGTTCAAAATCTTTTTTTCAACTCCTCATTTAGTAAACTTTTTGACTCTTTCTATGGAAAGGAAACTGGAAGGTATGAAGACTACAGGTAGTCCTTGACATATCAGCATACTTGGGCTCGAAATTTCTGTTGTTGAGGGAAACAGTTGTTAAGTTAATTTTGCCCCATTTTACAACCTTTCTCGCCGCTGTTGTTAAGTGAATCTCTCCAGTGGTTAAATTAGTAACACGGTTGTTAAATGAATCCGGCTTCCACACTGACTTTGCTTGTCAGAAGGTCACAAATGGTGATCACATGACCCCACGACCCTGCAACCGTCATAAATATGAATCGGTTGCCAAGTGGCTGAATTTTGATCATGTGACCATGGGGATGCTACAAGAGTGTTTTTTTTTTAAAGTTTATTTATTTATTACACAGTAAAACAACACAAGACATACAACACTTATATACAAGACTCTTTTTACAGCTTTTTCATAGTGGTCCTTCCTTATTATTTACTATTTCCACAAATTTTACTTCATCTCATTCCAAATTACTATCTGTCCCCATCATTTCATTTACAATATATTTCTCTTTTTCATTTCAATCACTAAATTGTATTTTACCAATTTTTCCCATTATTTTTGGACATTTCTTTATCTCCCCCTTATTTTCCTTCTTCATTTTTCCTTCCCTCCAATCACTCATACCATCTATACCAAATTGTATAGTATTCTGTATCCTCTTTTTCTGCAAGAGCCTTAAGTGTGAAAAATGATCATAAAGAATTTTTTTCAGTGCCATGGTAACTTCGAAAGGTCACTAAATGAACTGTTTAGTCAAGGACTACCTGTAATGGCTAATATTAGGGATACATAATGTAATTCAGAAAAAGCAGGAATTCAAAGTTCTGGCCAGTCAGAATTTTTACTACCGGTTCTCCGAATTACTCAAAATATGCTTCACAATTTTAAGAATGTCTGCTTAGGGTTCCTATCCCCTATTAGGGGATGTGGTGGTGGGTGTTCTTTGTGGGGTCTCCCCCTCCCCTTAAATCTCCAGGCCAAGGAGAAACCCAACACTGATCTCCTTCTCCAAAGTATTAAAATCACCTGGATTTTCCAAAGTGCCTTCATTCTGGAAGCATAAATGCAGGGGATTTTTTTATCCTATTGATGCACTATTTTGTTTTTCAAATAGTCTTTTCTTTTTGCTATCATGTTTTATATATAAATATATATCTTCTGTAATTGTGTTGGATTCAATCTGGGTCTAATTTTTCTTAGACAAGAAAGTAAAAACAATACCACTCTAAAAGAGGGGGGAAAAGAGCAATGGGTTTTTTAAAAAAATGGAAGTATTTTGTATGTCTGTTAGTGTCTGGTTGTCCAAATGTTTCACTCATGTATTTTGTGACTGTAAGAATTTAATTTTCTGCCTAGGAAATGGCTCCTTTCAGTGCTTCCTCTCTTTATTTTTTAGGACATTGGAAGCATCTTGAAGAAGTAAGTAAATCCACCCTTTTCTTTACAGACTCAGAGATCAGCAGCTCTGCCAGCAGTTTTCCTATTTTGGAAAGGTCTTTCTTTATTTCGCAGTATTTTAATGTAAAGACAATGTACTGTATTTCAAGCCTTCGTAGATATTTGTTCAGAAAAACTCAACACAATATAATTAGTAATATTTGACATTATTAATTATTATGTTAGTTGCACACTCAGCCAGAGGTTTAGATTGAATTTGCCTTTTTAGCCACCTAGTGAGTCCTTCCCAAGAAGAGACAGATGTTTGATGGTTTTGAAAGTATCATTGTAGGATGTAAGCTCTTCCAAGTAATGCAACTATCATAAATACATGCTGGTTTGCCAATTCACCGAATTGTGATGACAGGGACACTGTGACAGATGTTAAGTTTGAGAATGGTTGTAAGTCAGTTTTTTGAGAGCCGTTGTTACTGGTTGCTAACAAATAGTCATATTGGCAGGTTGATAATGGTTACAGGAACTGGGCATGGCCAGTGAAGAGAAGGACCAAGGGAGGCATGATAGCAGTCTTCCAATATTTGAGAGGCTGCCACAGAGACGAGGGGGTCAAGCTATTTTCCAAAGCACCTGAAGGCCCCGACAAGGAATAATGGATGGAAACTGAACAAGGAGAGATTCATCCTGGAAATAAGGAGAAATTTTCTGACTGAGGAGAATGAACCAATGAAACAGCTTGCCTCCAGAAGTAGTGGGAGCTTCATCACTGGAAGTTTTCAAGAAGAGGCCGGACTGCCATCTTTTTTTTTTTAATTTGATTTATATGCCACCTGTCAGCGTTCCAAATTAGGCTCTCTTCCAGCGCTGACATAATGAGATGAAGCAGAGAGAGCAGAAGCTTGATTTATTGCTGAGATGAACTTTTACCTAGTTTTTGTATGTTACAGATAGTGTTTCCTGGGAGACGAGGGGGGGGGCTACATTCCTGTGAAAAAACGTGCTGGGATGTAGAGATGGATCTGCATGATGGCCAATGGGACATTGGGGTTGGAGTGCGGAAGAGGAGGGGGTTGGAAGGAGGGGCCAGTTTGGCTGCAAATTGAATCAGGAATGTCAGACTCTGCTATTCTTAAAATAAAAGTGATTCATTAGAGAGTTTGCGCTTGAGAATGAAGTTTATTCAAGATAGCACCGAAACCTGACACCGCCCTTCTCCGGAGACTCAGGGCGGCTTACAATGTGTTAAGCAATAGCCTTCATACTTTTGTATATTTATACAAAGTCAGCTTATTGCCCCCATAAACTGGATCCTCATTTAACCTACCTTAGAAAGGATGGAAGGCTGAGTCAACCTTGAGCCTGGTAAGATTCGAACCTGCAGTAATTGCAGGCAGCTGTGTTAATAACAGGGTGCATTAACCACTGTACTACCAAGGCTCCTAAACAGTGTTTCTCCCACTCAGAAACAGTGTGGGGTCTCCTGCTTGCGTGGTGAGAGTGGTGCTGGACTAGATGACCTACAAGGTCCCTTCAAACTCTGTTATTCTGTTATTTTGTCTTGCCAGGTACCAGGCTAAGGAAACATATGAGAATCCAGTGGATTTACTTGTAGAGCCGAAGTGGACAATCTGGGATTACCATGATATCCCTGCACTTCTGAAAAGGGCCATGAAAAAACTGAGAGGTAAAAAACATCTGCTGGGGTTTTACCCTGGATGACATTTTGAGCATCCAAGAGAGATTCTGGGCCGGTGTCACATGGATCAAAGAGGGACCAATTTCAGGATCAGTGGAAGAGACACCCTCATTTCTCTGGAGAAAGGCCTCATGTCTTGGCACCAGGAGGGGAAGAGGAGCTTTCTGGTTTCTCCCATTAAAGATATGCTATCTAAAAACAGGAACTATTAGCTACTCATAGTTGACCATTTAGATATGGTCCTTGATTTACAACAATTCACTTAGTGACCATTCACAGTTATAATGGATGGCACTGAAAAAAGTGACTTCTGATCGTTTTTCACACTTATGACCATTGTATTATCACCACAATCACATGATTTACTTTTGGATGGTTGACAAAGGGTTCATATTTATGACGGTTACGGTGTTCATCTTTTATGTTCTTCTGACAAGCAAAGTCAATGGGGAACCTGGCACCAGATTCACTTAACTGAGTTACCAATTTAACAACTGCAGTCATTCACTTACCCGATTTCTCACTTAGCAACATAAATTCTGGGCTCAATTGGAGGCATAAGATGAGGCTACCTGTATTCTTTGTATCCCAAATTTATGTGCACTGATCACTGGGGTAGCAGAATAAGCTTCCACTAAGTATAATGGAATCTATACAGGTAGTTCTTGACTTACGACCTCAGTTGAAAAGCTGAAAATTTCTGTTGCTAAGCAAGACAGTTGTTAGGTGATCTGTGCCCCATTCTAAGAACTTTTTTGCCAGAGTTATTCAGAAAATCATGATAGTTAAGTTAATCGTGGTTGATAAATGAATCTGGAATCTTCCCCCATTGACTTTGCGTGTCAGAAGCTCCCCAGGAAGGTGGCAGAGGACATCATGGGATGCTGCAACCATCATAAATACAAGCTGGTTCCCAGTGCCCGAATTTTGATCACGTGACTGGGGAGGCTGCAACCGTCATAAGTGTGAGAACCGGTCGTGAATCACTTTTGTCAGTGCCGCTATAACTTCACTACACAAATAGTTGAGAACTACCTGTATATGGAATTTATAGTAGAATATATTTATACCAGATGGAATATATATAGCCACCAATGACATTTTGGTTTCTAGCTTTCCATATTCCTTATTTCCTGAGTTGAGACCAAGAAAAGCAAACCAGGGAATCTGAGGGAGGCCCTTCTGTTGCTCCAATTCCAGTAATGAGATGCTGAATTCCTCCCTTTTCTTCCCCAGATACTCTGGAAAGTGGACTTCAACTACAGGAAGGTAAATATGAGTTATAGGAATTGGAATTCCTTGCTACTTTATGCTCTGATGTCAGTAACGTGAAGAGAAACATAATAGATCAATAAAAAAGAAAAATATAGGATTAGGTACCTTAAAGATTATGATGATCCAGTAAACTTTAATGATTATATGATTTATGAACTATTACTTGCCATTTATATGTACAATATTAGCTAATGCAGCGGAGAGAAATTCCTTGTGTGTCTGATCACATTTGGCCAAATAAAGCAGTAGTTCTGTTCTGTTCTATTCTGTTCTACTCCTACTCTACTCTACTCCACTCTCCATTCTACTCCATTCTGTTTTGTTTTGTTCTGTTCTGTTCTGTTCTATACAATACATAATCTAGAAAGTTGAAATCTATCTTGGCGTACAATGAAATATCTGGAGAAATAGGAAAATATGGACTGGGACTGAAATGAATATCAAATTCCTACCAAGATAATACCATAAATCCTGTTGATTTTACTGTCTGGCTGTAAGTTGGTGAGAGACCAGGTCTTTGGGAGCAGAGAAATTAGGTCCTTTGGGTCAAAGGACATAGGAAAGATGGAGCATCAGGGTTGCCTCCACCTTGTGGGCCATCAGACAGATGAAAGCAGAGGTTTCCTGTATTAGATCATCCCCTTTTGTACATGCCTGTGATACCCTGATGTTCACAGAGAAAAGGGGGGATCTTCCTCACATCCCATGATTTGTCCCAAGTTACCTCTGGGGGATCCTTCTGACTCTGCCAGTTCAGAATTGAAACATGGCTGCCTCTTGCTCAGCCTGATCTTCTGGATTAATGCTCCAGGTAGAGTTCCTTCCAGCAACTCAGTGAAGGCAAAGCCAACCACTCTTCCCTCCCAATCCCATTAATCCCATCTGCAAGATGGAAGCTAAAGAGAAGTGTGCAGGGAGGCCAGAAGAGGTGGAGCATTATGAAGGGTTTGAAGGACTTGGCCAGAGATCTTCACCCTTGGCCATTGTGAGACTTATGGACTTCAGTTCCCAGAATTCTCCAGCCAGCATGGCAGAGCTAGAGAGCAATCAGCAGGGTGGCGGCCACATGGGAGACTAGAGACTAGGGGAATTGACCGGTGGAGCCAAGAGATGAATAGCTGAGAAGTGGAGCCAACAGCTCCACTTTTATTCCATGGTTCCTGAAGGCTTGCACCTGAGTGGCAGCTGAAGGGGAGGCAGATGGACTGGAAGATGGCGAAGGCAACCTAAGTGAGTGGAAGGAGAAGGTCAGAGGGGTGCCAAGCAGGCCGGCAGTTAACAGAGGATGGGACTAAGACAGTGGGACAGCTTGAGTGCTTGGAGAAAAGGGAGCAGCCCCATCAGGGAAATTCTGTTAGTTGAAGTCCACAAGTCTTACATTTGCCAAAGTTGGAGGACTCTTGACCAGACAATGGCTTAGGTGTTGTTTAAACACTTAGAAGGGGAGTTTGGAAGCTGAACTCCATTCACACAAGGGGCCATAGGGTTAAACTCTTGTGGGTAAAGACACACCCAAGGCGTGCAGCTGAAGCTCTTGTTTTTTTCCTTCCTTCCCTTCCCCCTTACAGTGAATATAATTCTGGATCCAGACACAGCCAATACTAGCCGCCTTGATGTCTCCAAAGATCGAAAAAGTGTCCAAGGACTTAAGCAAGTTAAAGCAATATATAATGACTCAAAGGGCAAGAGATTTGTATATCATCCTTGTGTCCTTGGCTGTCAGACGTTCTCAACAGAGAGACATTTCTGGGAAGTTATTGTAGGAGGTACAGCAGGATGGGGTGTAGGGGTTGCCAGCAAGCCACTGAACTTAACAAATGTTGATAAGCAGACCATGCGGTGGGAGTTTTGGAAATGCGGAGGGGAATACACAGCCATGTCTCCCTCAGAAAGCTCTGAGCTGGTCCTGACTGAGGAGCCCACGAGGATCCGCATCTCCCTCAACTGTGAAGAGGGACAAGTGAGCTTTTTTGATGCCAAGACCGCAGCTCTGCTCCATACATTCTCAGATGCTTCCTTGGTTAGAGAGACCCTTCTGCCCTCTTTCTATTTGGGCGAGGGCACCCACTTGACACTCTCCTAAAAGAGGGGACCTCCATAAACAAAACTTTGGAAAAATCCCTATTTGCCATGTCTGAAAGCCTTTAAAGCACCTATGTAGTATCTCTATGCTGCACAGAATTGCTTGCAGTTCAGTGATGGGTTTCAAAAATTTTCGCTACTGGTTCGGTGGGCGTGGCTATGTGGGGCATGTGACTGAGTGGGCATGGCCAACTTGACTTCACTCACACTCATGCCCGCTCAGTCACATGACCCCCTCACCAAGCCACGCCCACAGGAAAAGGTAGGAAAATCTTTGGAATTGCCACCTATCTACCCCCACCCTCCCTTCTCCAGTCGCCCCCAGTTCCCCTCCTTTAGCAGCCCCAGCCCTACCCCCCCTTCCTTCCCCATGACTGCCTCTGTTCGCGCTGCTTACCTTCCGTGGCAATGCCAAATAACACTCTTTTTCCTTCTTGCTTTAAGCCACTCTGCCCCTTATTGAGTAACTGTAATAGAAAAAGGCAATCTAGTGTAGTGATTAAGAAATCAAGCTAGAAACCATGAGTTCTAATCCTGCCGTAGGCCAAAAGCCAGCTAGCCCATCTTGGACCAGTCACTCTCACTCAGCCCTAGGAAGCGGGCAATGGCAAGCCACCCCTGAATCTTTACCAAGAAAACTGCAAGGAGATTCATCTAGAGAGCCATCAGGGGCAACAATCTGAGGCACCCCAAAAATGACTTTGATGTTGAGTTGGAAGTGAGATCCAGTTTGGTCTAGTGTTTAAGGCGCCAGGCTAGAAAGAGGAAGATTGAGTTCAAGTTCTGTTTCAGCCATGAAAGCCAAATGGGTGACTGAGTCATTTAGTCTCAGTCCAATCCACCTGACAGGATTGTTGTTCTGGGGAAAATAGGAGGAGGAAGATGTGTTGGATATGTTTGCCATCTTGAGTTATTTGTAAAAATAATAAAGACAAGATACAAATAAATAATGAGAGTGAAATTTAACTCTGATATGGTGACTTTGATTGCTAACAACACTTCTCTGGAACATTGCAAAGTATCTAAACAACTGAAGATTGACAAGCTGCTGTTGGCAAAGGAGCAAATGAGTTATCGAAACATACCTAACACAGGTTGTCCTTGATTTACAACCATAATTAAGCCCCAAATTTCTGCTGCCAAGTGAGACGCTATTGAGTTTTGCCCTGTTTTAAGTGCATCATGGGGGAAGAGGGAGAAGGGAAGGTAACAGGAGATTTTGGCAGGAAGGAGGAGAGCAAGAGAGAGAGATGGTGAGAGGGAGCAGAGAAGGGAAATGGAGCCTCCTGGCTCATCTGGCCTCCACCCCACAGAATGAGGGGGGAAGCAAGGCATGAGGAAAGGTTGAGGAAAGGAAGAGAAAGGAGTGGCAGGGAAGGTAGGGAAAAGTGTGAGGAAAGGCTGAGAAAGGAGGAGGAGGAAGGGGAAAGATAGATGGAGGGAAAGGGAAGCAGGCAGGGGAATCAAGGAAGGAGAAGAGACGGGCAGGAGAGACCAGCAAGCACCAGGGGAGAGGGAGGAGAGAGAGAAGGATGGACCAGCAGTCTGAACCCCACCCCACCATGTGATCTGCCTGCTGAGAGGAGACCCTGAAGGGACCGGCTGGATAAGACAGCAGAGGCCAGCCGAGCAGGGCAAGTGGAGGTGCCTGAGCAAAGGGACCAGAGCTGAGTGGCAGCCACAAGGGATGGACTGAAGCAGGGAAAGGCGCCTGGATGGTTGGAAAAGGGGGCAAGGGGAACGTGGACCCCAGCGACCCTTTTGGGGGTAGCGCTACATGACGATTTCTCCTGTCACAATTGTTAAGTGAATCACTGCAGTTCTTAAGCTAGTGACACATTTGCTAAGTGAATCCGGCTTCCCCATTGACTTTGCTTGTCAAAGGGGAATCACATGACTGGGAGACATTGCAACCCTCATAAATATGAGCCAATTGCCAAGCGACTGAATGTTGATCAGGTAATCATGGGGATGCTGCAATGGTCATAAGTGTGAAACTCTGTCATAAAACACTTCAATGTCTATATACATTAAAAATGACTAATGTTAAAATATTTATTTGACTTCCACAGATCCCAACTTGAGAGCCACTTATCTAGCCCAGAGAATCTCAAAGGGATGGGGATTAGAGCAAGGGTCTCCCAAGGGAGGTCAACAAAGTCAAGATGGCAGCCAGCCCCGCCTTTAACCCATATGTAAATAAGGGGGGGGCTTCTATCCCTTAGGCCTTTGTTGACTCCCCTTATGGTTGTTCCTACTTTGCAGCATCTCCCAGCTTCTGGGGGAGCAGGGCCTTTGAAAGAGGGGACTGTGAGAATCAAATGGGAAGGTTCCTCCCCTTTTTGTGTGGGTAGGGAAGGAGGAAATGTGGATGGAGCAATGGGGAAGGAGAGGCTAGAAGCGAATTTTAGAGGCAGTTTGGCAGTGGGTTTCTCTTGGAAAATTAGACCTGCAAAGTTGAAGGACTTGATACCCAGCCTTTGCCAACCCATAGCAGGTCTAGTTTGCCCAGCCAAATGCAGACCAGGTAAGTGTACCTGAGCTTGTAAGCATGGTTGCAAGGAAGGAAAATACCTGTAGACCTAAATGGGAGGTACAAACTCAGGGGTTTAATAATAATTACTAATTATTCCTTGACTAATAATTCCTTGAATATGAAATGAAGTTACTCACAGACCCACTTACAAATCACTGAAGGGTTGCAGAATTAGGGAAAAAAATAAACTTTGCTGAGTTGAGTTTTAATCCTGGTAATATTATGAAATGTCCATGCAATTTTCTTGGTACCATGAGGTTAGTTTGCCATGGCCTTTACCTGGAAGATTTAAAGTTTCTTTTACTTATAGCTACAGATTCAAGAATGCTAGTCAAACATTTTCATCAGATAAACGGAGCCAAAGAGGAAATATAAATAAATCACCAGGCTACGTTCAAACACAGTGTTTTTAAATGGTGACGAAACAGAACAGAATTTAATTCATAACATGAAATTCGGTGATAAATTTATAAACATGATAAAGAAAATTTATTCTTCCCAAACTGCAAAAACTCCAATAAATGGAGACATGACGGAACAATTCACAATATCAAAGGGAGTGATGTCCCCCTTACTATTTATAATATCCCTAGAAACATTATTAAATGAAATTAGAAGAAATAAAGGAATAAAAGGATTAAAAATCAAAAAAGAGGAGTACAAACTTCAAGCCTTCGCTGACGATATGGTATTCATTATAGAACAGCCAATATTAACAGGAACCAAACTATTAGCAAGAATAGAAGAATATGGGAGGGTAGCTGGACTTAAAATTAACAAGCAAAAAACAAAGGCATTAACAAAAAACCTTACAAATCAACAAGAGAATGAATTAGAAGATACTGTAAAATGGGCATACAAATGAAAAAAAGCAAAATATCTAGGAATATGGCTTACTAACAAAGGATCATCAATCAGAGAAGATAACTACAATAAATTGACAAGACAAATAAAAAAAGATTTAGAAATTTGGAGTAAATTACAATTATCATTCCTTGGAAAGATTGCCTCGATAAAAATGAATGTGCTACCCAGAATCCTATATCTATTTCAAGTGATTCCGATAAAACCGGGGAAGAATTTCTTTAAAGATTTCAATAAATTAATTGCAAATTACATATGGCAGGGGAAGAAAGCAAGGATCAAAATAAAACACCTACAAGATACAAGGGAGAGAGGAGGACTAGGACTACCGGACTGGGAAACATACTATAAAGCATCATCACTGATTTGGATTAAGGACTGGATAGAACTCAAAAATAAAAGAATACTGACGCTAGAAGGATTCGATCTACAAAAAGGATGGCACGCGTTTTTGTGGGAGGGAAAGGATAACCAACATGGATATTTCCAAAGACACATTATCAGACAAGCATTGTTCCAGACGTGGCAAGGGATAAAAAAGACACACTATGATAAAATTCCAGAATGGCTATCGACTATGGAGGCACAGATTTGCCCTAATGCTATGGACGTTGCTAAAATGAAAACCTATAAAGACCTGCTAAATAACCAAGGGGCACTAAGATCGAGACAAGAACTGAAAGAAATGGGTACAGACACTGATTGGTGGCCATACTTGCAAATAAAATCTAGATATAGGACAGATTCGACACAATTTGGATTTCAAAAAGAACCATATGAATTAGATAAAATTTTACAAGGGACGGACAACAAATTGATAAAAAAAAAACATACAATTACCTACTAAGATACAAATTAGAAGAAGAAGTGGTTAAAGAAATTGCTTAACGCATTGTAAGCTGCCCTGAGTCTCCGGAAAAGGACGGCATATAAATCAAATTTAAAAAAAAAGAAAGAAAATATGATAATTTGGGTGAAAAATTTCGGATATAACATTGAATTGGAAAAATGGGAAAAACTATGGAACACCAACTACAAACTAACAATATCTGTACCCTATAAAGAGAACATGTACAAAATGTTCTATAAGTGGCACCTCCCACCGGCCAGACTGGCAAGGATGTTTCCAAATACCTCCCCAATATGCTGGAAATGCCAACTCCAAAAAGGAACCTATTACCATATGTGGTGGTTCTGTCAGAAAACAAAACAATATTGGCAAATAATTAGAAAACAAATAGAAGAAATTATAAACCAAAAAATAGAATTGAGGCCAGAAATCTTTCTATTAGGAATAATTACAGGATAATACAAAAAAGAAATAAAATATTTAATTATCCACATATTAACAGCAGAGTGAATAGTTTTCACTCAAAATTGGAAGAATAACGATATACCAACTGAAGATAGAGTAATCAGTAAAATTGCAGAAATGGACAAACTTACAAAGGAAATACAAGAAAATGGACGTTGTCTGACCTGAACGTCCCTTTTCTGGGCGCTGCGACCACTATCCATAGCTGGGTTTAGTCCCTCATTGCTTGGCAACAACTGAGTGAGATTTGCATATCCTTTCCGTGGCTTAGCCACGCCTCCCATCCCATGATCCCCAGTCGGAACGAAGGCGCAGCACGATGAAAGGTTCGAAACAATTTTTTATTAACAAACAACTGGAAACAATACAGGCAACGAGTCCAACTCCCACCGGGGCAGGAAGCCTAACAGGGAGGGAATGGATAGTGGTCGCAGCGCCCAGAAAAGGGACGTTCAGGTAAGACAACGTCCATTTTCCTGAGCGCTGCTCCCACTATCCATAGCTGGGATATACCCAAGCCTACCTAAACTTCCAGGGTGGGAGGCTGAGTGCCCCCCGAGTCTGTGTCACTGAGGGCCGATTGTAACACTCGCCGGCCAAACGATGCTTCCGCCGAAGCGTAGGCATCTACCTTGTAGTGGCGGATGAACGGTGAAAGCGACGACCAGGTCGCCGCCCGGCAGACATCTTCCACCAATGTTTGGGTGGCCCAGGCCGCTGTCGTGGCAGCGCTACGTGTTGAATGCGGGAGGATCCTGTCCGGGACCGGCCTGGATGACTGTTCATACACCAATGCAATGCAGTCCTTGATCCACCTACCAACTGTAGCAGATGAGATCTTTGCCCCCATCGACGCCGGGCTGAAGGAAACCAGCAATGCTTCAGACTTCCGGAAACTAGCCGTCCGACGGATGTAATAATCCAGGGCCCTCCGCACATCCAGCTTGTGCCAGCGCTGTTCTTGTTGGTCTCGTGGAGCGGGGCAGAAGTCCGGTAACACAATCTCCTGTGCGCGATGAAAGGGCGAGTTTACTTTAGGATTGAAGGAGGGATCCAGCCGGAGAACCACTGTTTTATCTCGGAACTGGCATAGGTCAGGCCTGATTGATAGGGCCGCCAGTTCTGATACCCTCCTGGCTGACGTGATAGCCAGTAGGAAGGCCACCTTATACGAAAGGTGTTTGATGGAGATTGACCCCATGGGCTCGAACGGCAGTGAGGTCAGCACTCTCAGGACCAGTGGGAGCTCCCACGTTGGGTAACGGTGGACCGTGGCTGGCCTCAAGTTTGTGGCGCCCTGCAGGAACCCTCTAATCCGCGGATGGTGGGAGAGAGACGGGTACGGTGCGCATGTGATCACCGTAGACAACGCTGCTGTCTGACGCCTCAAGGTAGCAGGCGCCAGGCCTTTGTCCAGGCCCGCCTGGAGAAATTCCAAAATGTTGTTCACTGTTGCCGAGGTGGGGTCGGCCTGGTGAGCCGAGCCCCATTGGCAGAACGCTCTCCACGTGGCTTCATAGATACGTGCAGTGGAAGGGCGTCTGGCTGCCTGGATCGTGCTGATGACATTATCGGGCAAATTGTCCTTCTTCATAAGGCCCCGTTCAAATGCCAGACGGCCAACTGGAGCCACTGGGGGTCTGGGTGGCAGACAGCCCCCTGGAGTAGGACAATCTGCTGAGGAGGGATCGCCCATGGTTGCTCTATGGAGAGGGCTACCAGGTCGGCGTACCATGGACGCCGGGGCCAGTTGGGCGCTACCAAGATCAACTCGGCCCTCTCTGCCAGGAGTTTCCTGACAAGCCTCGGCAGGAGCGGAATCGGCGGGAACGCGTACAGTAGGCCCCCCGGCCATCTGCACCGTAGGGCATCGTGATCCTCTGCATTGGGCGCTGGATAGCGTGATATGAATCGGGGCACCTGAGCATTGGCCTGGGTCGCGAACAGGTCGACAACTGGGGTTCCGAATCGTGTGACTATCTTCTGAAACAGCCGGGGGTGGAGTTGCCACTCCGCTGGATCTATCTGTTCTCGGCTGAGCCAGTCGGCACGTACATTGGCTGCTCCCGAGATGTGATCCGCCTTTATGGAGCGAAGATGCCTCTCCACCCAGCTGAATAGGGCTTCTGATTCGAACATCAGCTCCCGTGATCTTGTGCCCCCCTCCCTGTTCACGTGGGCCTTGGCCGATATGTTGTCGGTGAGGACTAGGATGTGTCGGCCCTCCACCGTTGAACGGAATTGCATTAGAGCTAGCCTGATTGCCCGCAGTTCCAGTAAATTGATACTGCAGCTGCGCTCGCTCTTTGACCATTGGCCCTGTGCCACTAGGGTGAGAAGATGGGCTCCCCAGCCCTGAAGGCTGGCATCTGTAGTTAGGACCAGCCTGTCCGGCTCCAGGAAGTCGCAGCCCTTGGTGAGAGACGGGGATGTCCACCAGTTGAGAGAGTGCCTGACTTGCGGGGGCAGATGCACCTCGAGGTCTGAGTCCGAGCTGCCTGCTCTTTGGAAGGGGAGCAGGAACCACTGGAGGGGCCGGGAGTGCCTGCGTGCCCACGGAACGATGTTGAAGCAGGACACCATCTTCCCGAGTAGGCTTGAGAGGAGCAGCAGGGGAACCTTCTGCGAGGACAGGACCTGCTGAACCACTTCGACGATGCTCCGTGCTCTGTCCGGGGCTAGAAACACCTGGCCTTTGGTTGAATCTATTACGGCTCCCAGATGGAGTAGTCGGGTGGATGGGACCATCTGGCTCTTCTCGAAGTTGATGGTGAATCCGTGGTCCTGGAAGGCCTTTATGACTGCCTCCATATCCTTTGCTGCTTGGATCGGCGAAGATGAGAGGACCAGGATGTCGTCGAGGTAACAGAGTATCCGTACTGGTATGGTCCTGAGTGTTGCGGCTACCACCGCCACCAACTTGGTAAAGATGCGGGGAGCTGATGAGAGACCAAACGGCATCGCTCGATACTGGAAGTGTTGGCCCGCAAACTCGAACCTTAGGAATCGCCGGTGGTCGGGGTGGACTGGAACGTGCAGATAAGCTTCCCTCAGATCCACTGACTGCAGGAAGTCTCCCCTCCTCACGCCTGTCAGGATTGATCTGAGAGAGTGCATTTTGAACCTGCGGTACCGGACCGACAGGTTCAGATGTTTCAAATTCAGTATGCCTCTCCAGCCCCCGGAAGACTTTGGGACCAGGAAGAGGGTGGAGTAAAACCCGTCCCGGTGTTGGGCTGGAGGCACCCTCTCTATGGCTCTGATGTCCAGAAGATGTGTGATCTCTGCGTTCATGAGCCGGTTGAGGTCCCGGGATGCCGGGACCTTGCAGCGTAGAAATCGTCTGGGCGGGGCCCCCATGAATTCGATAGTGAGCCCTAGCGAGATAGTGCGTTGCACCCACAAGTCCGAAGATGAGTGGGCCCACTGCCGGTGGAACTGGTGCAGTCTCCCGCCTATGGGGCCCCGCGTCTGGGAGTCACTTGCCCCTCCTGAAGGGCTTGAACCCAGATCCACGGGCTGGGCGTTTGGAAGGTTGTTGATTCCTGCTGCGGTCCTGGAACTGTCGTCTGTCATGATAGCTGCCTCCTCCCTGGAACATGGATCGCTGAGCTGAGGACCCTCCTGGTCCTCCGCTGTTCCGAAAGGGCTGCCTCTGAGGATACGGGGCATAGCGGCGTTCTGCCCGACGAGACGACGACGGCAACACCTTCCTCTTATCCTTGTCCTCGATAAGGACAGGATCTAGTGCCGCCCCAAATAATGATGGGGCCTGATATGGGGCCGCCGCCAGCTTCCATTTTGCTTTAAGATCGGCTTTCCAATGGCGAAGCCAAAACAGCCTTCTGGCTGTGACCGTGGAAGCCAGGGCCCTCGAAGCGAATTTGACCGAATTCAGGGAGGCATCCGCTGAGTATTCTGTGGCTGCCACGATTTTGTTTATGTCCTGGTGCAGCCTAGTCTCCTCGGGAGGCAGCCTCTCTTGCAGCTGCCTTAGCCAGATGAGCGTTGCTCGATTGAAGAAGGATGTGGTCGTTGCTGTTCGGATCGCCCATGCCACTGCCTGGTGTGATTTCCGAAAGGTTAGTTCTGCTCTCTTGTCCTCGGATCTGAGCCCGTCCAGGGCATCGGTGGAGATCACCGAGTTGGAAGCCAGGGCGGCCACCGGCTGGTCCACCGAGGGGAGTGCCAAAAGCTCCTCCAGTTCGGGGGCCGCGCAGTAGAGTTTTTTATCCTGACTGTTAGGTGAAGTCAGCGAGCCAGGTTGGCCCCAGGGGGTCTTGATCACCTCTGAAAACAGGTGAGGACAGGGGATGAAATCTTTCTCTTGCTTTGCGACCTTGAAGAGGGCCTCGTGGGGGCCTACAGACGTCTGGGCCTGCTGTGGGGCATCCCCTGGTACTCCCAGGTTTGTAGAGAGACGTGCCTTATGCAGCAGCGACTTGAATAATGCCGGGCGGAACAGCCCCGAGATGGATGGGTTGTCCGGGGCGAGTCCTTCATCCTCGGAAAACTCTATGTCCTCCGGGCATTCTTCTGCTTGGTCGGAGTCTTCTGAGGATTCCTCCTGTCTGCGCGTGACCCTCTGTTGCGGGTGTCTCTGCACTTGGGCCCCCAGGCCGGTGGTTGTCTGGCGCGGGTTCTGTCCCGTTTGTTGCAGGCCCACTGCCAGCAGGGATGACAGTGCGGATGAAAAGGCCGATTGTAAGTCCAGCTGCGACAATGGCAAAGGCGCCTCCCTGGCTCGGAGGCCCGTGGCCATAGGGGTAAAGGTGGCTTCAGGCAGGCGCTGGCGTGAGTAGTGGCCGGTGGTCATAGAAACATCCGGCATGGAGGTGGATACCCCCTTTGATAAGAGCAATGGGTGATCCACAGTAGCCGGCTCCTGAGGGAGGGCTGCTGCCTGTGAATGCCCCTGCTGTGCCAGCTCTAGTCCCAGGTCTGCTGAGTAGGTTGCCTTCTGTGCCCTGGGACACCTCTGTTCCGTGTCCTGGCTCTGTGCTGACTTCCCTTTGTGGGTCTTGCGGCTGGATGCCTCAGACCGATACCCCTGGGACCTTCCGGAGTTTGTGCCCCATTTTCGTGGGGGGCTAGCCTCCAGGTCTGAGTCAGATGATAGTAGGGCTTCTGCCATGACTGCTCCCCCCTCCGTCTGAAGTTCCCTCCCTTGGGAACTTCGTTCCGGTGGCGGTGTGGGGGTGAGGAGGTAATTAAGCCCCGGCTCGGCTGGCTTCCGCAGATACGCTGAGGGGTGGGGAATGGCCCGCAGGTCCAATCCCCCCCTGCGGAGCTTCCGGGGGCGTGGCTGAGGCGGGAATTCAAACTTGGAGGCCCGGGGGTCCTTCCAAGATGGCGACGTTCCCACGTGGCCACAGTAATGGCGGGCGCGATGGGGCGGACTTAAACTGGCGGCCCGCAGGTCCTACCAGAAGCCGCTGTGACCCTGCGCCCTTTGATGCTCCCAGCGCCGATGAGAGAGGTTCCCCCTGAATTGGTTGGGCGTGCACGGCGCGGACTTAAGTTGGCGGCCCGAGGGTCCTACCAACGGCCGCGATCGCCCGGAGTAACGCGGAAGCGCTGCCGCGCTCGATCGGCTCACCCGCACACCAGCTGATCTCCTGCAGGCAGAAGGCGCCGCTGAAGTGAAGCCTCGCGAAGTCTGTCCCAAGGCCAGCTGATAAGGGGGGGGGGTCTAGGTGACGATGTGTGGCGACCTGGAGCCCCAGGTACGCTCCCCCTTGAAATAGTTTATCTTTTTCCGTTTCGGATGCAGAAAAAGAGGAAAAAAACCAACCGGGAGGAAATAATCAAAAATAAAGCAAGAGCCTAGACGAGCCTTAGCCAGGAAAGGAATGAAAGTAAGATTTGGGAAGAGAATCCTTCGAGCTAAAAATTCTCAAACAGTTCTTGCCAGCAACTGAGTGACGACTGGGGATCATGGGATGGGAGGCGTGGCTAAGCCACGGAAAGGATATGCAAATCTCACTCAGTTGTTGCCAAGCAATGAGGGACTAAACCCAGCTATGGATAGTGGGAGCAGCGCTCAGGAAAAAGAGGAAAAGGATTATTATTTAGTATGGGAAAAATGGTATACTTGGTTGGAGGATAGAAAAGAAAAAAGATATGGAAATAAATGACAAGATATGAATTATAGATACGAATATTAAGTACCAATTTAGGTTAATAGTAAATCAAAAATGTTGATTAAGAGAATATATAGAGATGATGTATTAGAAATATAGATATAAGAGATAGGTTAAAATAAGAAAGAGTAAAGTTATAAATATGAATATAGATTACCGATGCGATAAGTTGAAAAGATGATGTATAGATGGTTTTTTGTTTACTTGTTTGTATGTTTTGTTGTTGTTTGTTTGTTTGTTTGTACTTTCTAATGAAAAATTAAAAAAAAAATTTTTTTTAAAGAATTTAATTCCTTTTATGTAGATTGTGAGGAATTGATCTGCTAATAAAAAAATCTTCCTATTTTCAGCCCAGCATGAACACTTTGATGGGCTCTCTGCTAACATAAAACCAGGTCATGGCACACACTTGAATGTAAGTCAGGAAGCCTGTAATTGTGGAGTCTGTCTGGCAAGAACAAAGACTGCTTATCCACAGGAAATGTGCATGTGTAAAGCTTGTAACAATTCTGGGTCGTTAGGAAGCTGATCAAAGTAACTAGAGTTAGGCAACTTGCAGACCTCAGCTAAAAGTTAAGAATAGAGATGGCCTGCAGCAAATGAAAGGTGTATTAGATAACTCCTGGGGCATTCATTAGCCAAGGTTTAGGAATAGGGACAGATAAAGACCAATAGAACAAATGGTAGAATTATTACTAAAATGTTTATTAGATGATATTTCTTATTATCTCGCCTTGTCCCGCCTTCTTCTTTAGTGAAAATGTATAATTTAATTTAATTTAATTTATCGTATTTCTATGCCGCCCAACTCCCGAGGGACTCTGGGCGGCTTACAGCAATAATAATATGAAAATGAACATTAAAAAATTTATTAAAAAACATTATAAAAACATTAAAAGCCCATGCACACCATTCACAGTATATCCCATGCACAGTATAAAGCTTTCTTAATTCTTTCTTCTTGACTCTCTTGGCATTTTGGCCAGGAGCCCTTTTCCTTGGGGTACCCCAATAAAAAGCAATCAAAACCTGCACGTGTCTAGGGTCTTTCATTGGTCTCGGCACCAGGCTCTGACCTCAATTGGGGACAACTTAATTAGGAACAGAATTGTTACCTAAGAGTGTCCATTAGTGTAAAAAAAAGGATGCTACAGCAAGTTATAGAGAAATGTTTTCAGTGATTTTACTAGTTAGAATACAGACTTTAAAAAATTAGATAGGATTTTGCTATACAGTACTTCCCTTTAACACACTAGAAGATAAAATGTTAAATCTTCCTAGGTTGAAAGTTTTCCTGCAACATAAATATGGGATATCAAAGAGGGATTTAGATGTGAATGTTATGGAAATTAGGTCTCTATAGTTTCCAGGCCCTAAATCTGTTTAGCAGTATTATAGTAGCCTCAGTCATACTAGTCATTCCTTTCTTTCTTTCTTCCTTCCTTCCTTCCTTCCTTCCCCTCCATCCTTCCCTCCCAACACAGAAGGGTTTTCACCTGGTGCCAAAATGAGGCTACTGTGGGTGCCAACTGAGGGTCTCTGGGGAGAGTATTCCATAAATTCTGGGACGAGTTGTCAGGGACTGCGCTGTAGGGCTAGCTGAAGTGTTCACGGATATTTTCAATCTATCCCTGTCGCAGTGCTCTATCCCTACCTGCCTGAAGACATCTATTATAGTGCCAGTTCCTAAGCAGACAGTAGTGGTATCCCTTAATGATTATAGACCAGTAGCTATAACATCTGTTGTCATGAAATGTTTTGAGAGGCTGGTGTTGAACTATATTAAGGCTAGTCTTCCATCTACTTTGGACCCATACCAATTTGCATATAGGGGTAATAGATCAACTGATGATGCTATGTCTCTTGTTGTCCATACTGTACTGAATCACTTGGAACAACAGGGGACATATGCAAGGCTGTTATTTGTGGATTATAGCTCTGCCTTTAACACCATTTTACCCAACAGGTTGTTTTTTTAAAATGTCCAGTTTGGGTATAAATCAGAGGATTTGCTTGTGGATAAGGGATTTTCTGACAGGTAGGCCACAGTCAGTAAGGATGGGATCTCACCATTCTTCTACTCTGATATTAAGCACAGGAGCCCCCCAGGGTTGTGTGCTAAGCCCTTTCTTTTATTCCTTGTACATGCATGACTGCAACCCACTGTATAACACCAACACAATTATTAAATTTGCGGATGACACAACAGTGGTGGGGCTCATTAAAAAGAACAATGAGTCTGCTTACAGGAAGGAAGTACAAGGGCTGACATTGTGGTGTGATGAAAATAATCTCACACTTAACACCACAAAAACTAAAGAATTTATAATTGACTTCAGGAGGAAGAGAGATGTACATTTATTTATATATATATATATATACATATATATACATATATATACATATATATACATATATATACATATATATACATATATATATATATATATATATATATATATATATATATATATATATATATATATATATATATCCTGCTCTTCTCCTAGTGGACTCAGGGCGGTGCACAGCCAGAACTAAAACACATATCAATACAAAATTTAAAATTATTAAAAGAATTAAATAACTGTGGCCCAAAAATTTAAAACATTGAAAACTAAAACCCATTTAACAATTTAAAAAGCTAAAAAAGACTAAAAAAAGGGGGGGGGTTCACACCAGCCCTGCTTGATGGAAAAGAAAAGTTTTTAGGGCACAGCAGACTAAAGTACTGTTATTAACATCAGCTGCCTGCAATTACTGCAAGTTCAAATCTCACCAGGCTCAAGGTTGACTCAGCCTTCCATCCTTTCTAAGGTAGGTAAAATGAGGACCCAGATTGTGGGGGCAATAACATGACTTTGTATAAAATATATAAAAGTAAGAAGGCTATTGCTTAATGCATTGTAAGCCGCCCTGAGTCTCCGGAGAAGGGCGGTATATAAATCAAATCAAAATAAATAAATAAATAATAGGCAGCCTGTTTGTAAGTACAAGTTCTGACTTAAATGAAATTCAAGCTAAAGATGGTGTTAGGACAGAACTTGTTCTTAACCTGGGAACAGATGTCACCATTGGCTGAATGAGTCACAGTTGGGTTAAGTGCACCTATTCCATGAGCTGTGTTTTATACAATGGGTTTGGTTGGCGTAATAAATTAATGCAAACCGTATTTCATCCTATTGAAAAAATTGTGAACTCAAACATTTTTCTGTCTCCTTTTTTGAAATCCCTGATTGCCAAGAAAATTTTCATGAGAGATCGTTAAACTACAGTCTTTTTTTTTTTTAAAAAAAAACCCTTTCCCCCCTATGCTTTTTAAAATCAAATGGGTTTTTTTTTTCTCCTTAGGAAATTCTCTCACCTCACTGCTGGATTCTTCAAGGAATCTGTTTAATTATTATAACAATTAAAATTAAAGTAAAAATAATTAAGTAAAACAATAAAAATAAAAATATGCCTTTTGCTTTTTCTCTTTCTTATTCTAGGACATCATCAAAGAAGTGAAAAAAAATGTAGTGGCTGAATTCAGAGAGGGAGCCAGTGCAGCTCGCGCAGGAGGTGTCACATGGGAGCGCCCCGTCGCTCCCATAATCCCCCGCGCGGCCGCATTCTGGACCAGCTGGAGCCTCTGGGTGCACCCCAGGGGGAGCCCCATGTAGAGAGCATTGCAGTAGTCCAGGCGGGAGGTGACGAGTGCCTGAGTGACTGTGCGTAGGGAGTCCCGATCCAGAAAGGCACGCAACTGGCGTATCAGGCGAACCTGATAAAAAGCCCCCAGGCCACGGCCGTCATATGCTCTTCTAAAGACAGCCGTGCATCCAGGAGGACGCCCAAGTTACGAGCCCTCTCTGTGGGGGCCAGTGATTCGTCCCCAATAACCAGCGATGGCACCAGCTGGCTATATTGGGACGCCGGAAGCCACAGCCACTCGGTCTTGGAAGGGTTGAGTCGGAGCCTTTTTCTACCCATCCAGGTCCGCACGGCCTCCAGGCACTGGGACATCACTTCAAGGGCATCATTGGGGTGGCCTGGGGTGGAGATGTACAGCTGGGTGTCATCAGCGTACTGATGGAACTCCACTCCAAAGCCACGGATGATCTCACCCAACGGCTTTACATAAATGTTGAACAGAAGGGGCGAGAGGACCGACCCTTGCGGCACCCCATAAACAAGGTGCCTCGGGGTCAATCGCTGCCCCCGTCAACACGGATTGCGACCGGTCAGAGAGGTAGGAGGAGAACCACCGCAAAACGGTGCCCCCCACCCCCAACCCCTCCAATCGGCGCAACATGATACCATGGCTGATGGTATCAAAAGCCGCTGAGAGATCTAATAGGACCAGGATAGAGGAGCAACCCCTATCCCGAGCCCTCCAGAGATCATCCACGAACGTGACCAATGCCATTTCCGTGCTGTGCCCAGGCCTGACGCCGGACTGGAGCGGATCTAGATAGACAGCTTCATCCAGGTACTGTGGCAGCTGCCACGCCACCACACTCTCAACAACCTTCGCAATAAAACGAAGGTTGGAGACTGGACGATAGTTAGCCAAAATAGCCGGATCCAGAGAGGGCTTCTTGAGGAGGGGCCTCACCACCGCCTCTTTCAAGGTGGCCGGCAGGACACCCTCCCTCAAAGAAGCGTTAATAATCCTCTGGAGCCAGCCTTGTGTAACCTCCCGGGAAGCCAGCACCAACCAGGAGGGACACGGGTCCAATAAACATCCATAAATAAATTTATGGATCATGCTTGTTTGTTTCATGTTAGTTGCAATCAATGATTGTGTAGGTGTCCATAACTCAGTATATTCTGTAATCTTTTTCTTCTTTTTTTCTTTCCTTCCCCCTTTTTCCCTCCCGTTTTCTTTTAACACGATTGTGTCTTTATACTTACATAAGTTTTCTACAACAATCGGATTACTGATTGGAAGACTGATTGTAATTTTTATATAGTAGGTGTGTCATGGATTGTAGTTCCTTCTTTTGCAATTTTATGCCAATAAATTTATTCAGTACAATACATAGAAACAGAAGATGCACAGAAAACAGAAAAAAATAAAATAAAACATACCATCTGTTATCAAGAGAGAAAATGTGAGTCCTCTGTGCCCTAAATGTGTCACCTGGCTCAAGCCAAAAGTCAAAAAGAATGGTTAACAGAATTGTAAAAATGAAATACATTATTAAATAAATACATTATTTGACAATAACACTATTTTTCCTTCTTGCTTTAAGCCGCTCTGCCTTTCATTGAGTAACTAGAAGTAACTGGAGTAAAAGAAGAAGTCAATCTAGTTTGTTGATCAAGAAATCAAGCTAGAAGCCCTGAGTTCTAATCCTCCCTTAGGTACAAGGCCAGTTGCGTGACCTTGGGCCCTTCACTCTCACTAGGAAGTGGGCAATGGAAGCCACTCCTGAATCTTTAGCAAGAAAAGTCCAGAGAGCCACCAAGGGTCAACAATCTGAGGAACCTCAAAAGAGGCTTTGATATTGAGATGGGAGTCAGATCCAGTTTGGTCTAGTGGTTAAGGCACCAAGGTTGGAAGAGGGAGACTGTGAGCTCAAGTCCTGCCTTTGCCATACTATGAAAGCCAGCTGGGTGATTGAGTCATTTATTCTCTCTCAGTCCAATCCACCTGACAGGATTGTTGGGAAAATAGGAGGAGGAAGATGTGTTGGATTCGTTTGTCACCTTGAGTTATTTGTAAAAATAATAAAGGCGAGATACAAATAATAAGGGGAGTGAAAGTTAGCTCTGATATAGTGACTTTGAATGCTAACAGCAGCTCTCTGGAACACCTCAAAACATCTAAAGAATTGAAGATTGACAAGCTGCTGTTGGCAAAGGAGCAAATGAGGAATCCAAACATAGCTAATACATGTCTACATATCTAATTTATAACCACAATTGAGGCCTAAATTTCTGCTGCCAAATGAGACAGCTATTAAATAAAAGGGGGAGAAAGGAGCATGGGATAGGTAGGGAAAAGTGTGTGAGGAAAGGCTGAGAAGGAGGAGGAAGGGGAAAGAGAGAAGGAGAGAAAGGGAGGAAGGCAGGGGAATCAATGGAGGAGCAGAGGCAGTGGCAGGAGAGACTAGCAAGAGCAGGAGAGAGAGAGAGGAAAGAGGGAGAAGGGTCTGATCACAACGCCACCACCTGATCTGCCTGCTGAGAGGAGACTCCAGTAGGGATCAGCTGGAAGGAGAAGACAGTCCAGCTGACATGGGCAAGTGAGGAACCAGAGTGTACTGGCAGCCATAAGATGGACTTATAGTCGGGAAAGGCACGTCATTGATTGGAAAAGAGGGAAAAGGGAACACCCCTCCCCCGCGACCCTTTTGGGTGACACAGTTATTAAGTGAATCGGACCTCTCCATTGACTTTGCTTGGCAGAAGATCACAAAGGGTGATCATCTGACTCGGGGACCTGCAAGCGTCATAAATATGAGCCAATTGCCAAGCGACTGAATTTTCATCAAGTAATCGTAAAGATGCTGTAATGGTCATAAGTTTGAAACTCTGTCATAAGTGTATATAAACACTTTAATGTCTATATACATTAAAAATGAGAAATGTTAAAATGCCACTGATCTAGCCCAACAGAATATCAAAAGGGATGGGGATTACAACAAAGGTATCCCAAGGCAGGTCAACAAAGTCAAAATGGCAGCCAGGCCCGCCTTTTACCCATATGTAAATAAGGGGTGCGGCTTCCATCCCGTTGTTGAATACCCCTAGGATTGTTCCTGCTTTGCAGCATTTCCCCTGTTCTGGGGAATATTTAAAAGATACTTAGATATGAATGTTCTATAAATTGAAACTCTAAATTTTCCAGGCCCAAAATATGTTTAGTAGTAGTAATGTAGTTGCACAGGGGTGGGTTCTACTTACCTTTACTACCGGTTCGCATCGTGCGAACTTGAAGATTTCTGAAGTGGTTCGGGAATGATGAGAGGCACAAGCAAGCAAGTGACAACAGCTCTTTAATATACAGTGAGACTTCAGCAAAAACTCAGGGGCTGCAGTCCTCCTTATATACAATCCTGGAGAGACTGTCAGCCAATCAGAAACGTAGGCAGGTTTGAAACTCCCGCTTAAAAGTATCAATACATAACACCCCTCCCTTCCCAGAAGGCACTAACACTCAAAAATTAACATATGTACAAACAAAGTCTCGCAGGTGCTTAGGCTGAGTTCTCGCCCTAGTTGACCTGCGCAGTTCAGTGTTTGGTGAGGCGTCGAGCTGGTCGGAGGGACTCTTTGTCTCTCCCGGCTCCGCCAATGGAACCTCCTGGATTTTGTCCGGGGCGTGGTTATCCCCGGCTGGGAGTGGCGACTCGCTGGGGCGGCGCTGGAACCAGGGCTTGTCAGCTAAGTATTCTCGCGGCCCCGGGCTTGAGTTAGCTGTTTTGGAGAAGTGGTCATAGTTAGGCTCGGACATGTCTGCGTTGATGTTTGCCTCGCCAACCACCCGTTTCCTCAGTTGGTCTATGTGGCGCTTCCAGAGTCTATCTACCCCCACGTCCACCGTGTATGATTTTGGGCCTGTTATCCCCACTATGGTTCCTGCAATCCACAGAGGACCGCTGGCATAATTGCGAGCGAACACCGGGGACCCAACCTGAAACTGCCTTAAGCCACAGGTCTCTCCCTTAAAGTTTTCGTGCGAATAGTTAGGGTGAAGCCTGTCCAACACGCACCGGAGCTTTCTCCCCATGAGGAGCTCTGCTGGGCTTCTCCCGGTTGCCGTGCATGGTGATGCATGCTGAACCGCAAGGAATTGATCTATCCTGGCCTGCCAGTCCCCATTGTCTAATCTGGACAGTGCTTCCTTGGCTGTCCTGACAAATCGTTCAGCCAATCCGTTGGAAGCCGGGTGAAATGGGGCTGATAGGGCATGGCGGATTCCCAGGCCGGCCAAGTAGCCTTCGAAAAGGGTTGCTGTAAATTGGGGCCCATTGTCCGACACCAAGGTATCCGGCAGGCCGTGGGTGGCAAACAACTTTCTTAGGGCCTTGATCACCGCTTCGGCCGTTGTGGATGGCATTAATACAATTTCGAGCCATTTTGAAAAGGCATCCACTACTATTAAAAACGTTTGGCCATGGAACGGGCCGGCAAAATCAATGTGGATCCTCCCCCATGGGCCTTTTGGTTTCTCCCACTCTCGGATGGGCGCTACTGGGGGATCGGGGCGAGACTCCTGGCAGGGTCTGCACTTCCCCACCCACTCGGAAATGACCTGGTCCATGTTGGGCCACCAGACATAGCTGCGGGCTAAGCACTTCATCCTAACGATGCCAGGATGCCCTTCGTGCAATAACTCTAAAACTCTATCTCGTAGTTTTGCTGGAATTACCACTCTGTCACCCCACAGTAAGCACCCCCCTTGCGTAAACAGTTCATTTCGTTTGTTGGCAAACCCTTGGTACTCCTCCCCGACCACCTTGTCCGGCCACCCTTTCAAAACCCAACCCATAACAGTCCGGATAACAGGGTCTCTATTTGATGCCTTCGCCACCTCGCTGGAGGAGATGGGCCCCAAGGTTAACGTGTCCAACAACAGGACGGAGGTTTCCGGTGTTGGGTTGTCCAGCAGGTCGGGAAGGGGGCAACGGCTAAGGGCATCCGCATGACCCAGGGTCCGCCCAGGCCGATGGACGAGCTGGTACGAGTAGGCCGATAAGAAAATCGCCCATCTTGTTAAACGGGGGGAGAGGGCAGCGGGGGTTGGCCTGTCGCCTGCTAGCAGTCCTAGCAACGGTCTATGGTCAGTCACAAGTTCGAATTGTCGGCCATAGAGGTATTCGTGGAACTTCTTAACCCCCGCAATCGCAGCCAGAGCCTCTCTGTCCAATTGGCTATAGTTTCGTTCTGTGCTGGACAGAGTTCGGGAGTAGAAGGCAATGGGTGCCTCTAGGCCGTTCGGCAGTCTATGGCCTAGGACGGCACCAACTCCTACGGGGGAGGCGTCGCAAACTAAGACGAGCGGCAGCTCAGCATTGTATTGGATCAGGAAACTGTCCTCAGATAGGAGTTTTTTTACTGCCTCAAAAGCGGCCGCTTGCGGTTTCCCCCAGACCCATGGTACATTCTTTCCTAAGAGTTTGTGAAGGGGATCAGCGACCGTGGCCTTATCTCTTAGGAACATTGAGTAGAAATTTAGCAGTCCAAGGAAGGCTTGGAGCTCAGCTTTGGATTTGGGGGCTGGTGCGCTTTTGATGGCCCTCACCTTGCTTTCGGTAGGGTGGATGCCTGTGCCGTCCACCCTGTACCCCAGAAATTCTACCGAGGGGACCGCTATCCTGCACTTGTTCTTTTTAAGTCTTAGTCCCGCTTCTCTGAATCTGGACAGGACGTTCCGTACCCTGTCCCCTAGCTGGTGTTCGTCTTGGGCGCTGACTAAGACGTCATCGAAATAGGGAACTACTCCCGGAAGTCCTTGCAACAGGCGCTCCATGGTGCTTTGAAATAAGCCGGGTGCGACGCTCACCCCAAATTGGAGCCTGGTGCATTTAAATGCACCCCTATGAGTCACGATCGTTTGCGCCTCTGCCGTGGCGTCGTCGACCGGTAACTGTTGATAGGCTTGGGCCAGGTCTAATTTGGCAAAAATTTTTCCGGGGCCCAGGGAGTGTAGTAGATGGTGCACGATCGGCACCGGATAGGCGCTCGGCTGCAAAGCCTTGTTGATCGTGCACTTGTAGTCGGCGCAAATTCTGATTGAGCCGTCGGACTTAACTGGGGTGACTATGGGGGTCTCCCACTTGGCATGGTCAACGGGAACCAACACCCCTTGCTTAATCAGTTTGTCCAGTTCTGCATCGATCTTTGGTTTCAATGCGAACGGCACTCGTCTGGCCTTTAGTCTTACTTGGGCTACGTTGGGGTCTAAGTTTAGTGAAATAGGGGTCCCCACATACTTGCCCAACGTGTCCCCGAAAACGTCCTGGAACTCGGACAGAAGGCTGTCTTTCAGGGTTGACTTGGACATCAGGTGGACGCCGGTGAAGCCCATGCCAAGGGCTCGGAACCACCCCATGCCCAGGAGGCTCGGCAGCTGCTTCGTGACGATGGTCAGCGGCAGGTCTCTTTCGTAGTCTCCGTAGGTGACCCGGAACGTGCCCACGCCTTCGAGGGGGACTCGGTTCCCCTGGTAGTCTAGGATGCGCAGTCTCTGTCTGGAGAGTTGATCCTTCCGGAACGACGGCAGGAGGGTCTTTAGGGTTGTCCACGACATGATGGAGAGAGCTGATCCGGTGTCGATCTCCATCGAGCACGGTCTTCCGTTGATCTCGACCACCGTGCTGACTTTGTCCTCGACCGTTGTGCTGGCCTGGTCGATGTGTATGCTGCGGCCATCTCGCGGTTCAAATTCGCGCCGTTTTTTCGCGCCGCCCTCTCTCGTTGGCTGCTTCTGGCGCGCTGATTCCGGTTGGCTGCGGCGCTCACGTGGTTTGAGTCTTCTGGGCAGAATGGCTCTGCAGACTCGCGCCAAGTGCCCCTTCTTCTCACAACGCCTGCAAATAGCCTCTCTGTATTTGCAGGACAGTCTATCATGGTGCCCGCCACAGCTGGGACAGCTTCGCCGGGGGCTGCCAGTGTCTTTTCTCCGGTGCTCTGTTCGGAAGACGTCCTCATCCGACTCGGACTCCGAGCTGGATCCGGCGTCTTCTCTGTGCACCGGGGCAGACTTGGGGCTGTCTTTGCTGGTCGGCGGGCGCTGTAGCGTTTCAGCGGCCTTTGTGGAGGCTTCGTGAGCCCTGGCCTCGTCAAGGGCTCCGGCAAGCGTTAGATCAGGCTTGGCGAGCAGACGCCGTTGCAGCCTAATGTCCCGAACACCACAGATCAGTTGCTCAAGCAACGCATCATCCAAGTCTCTGTAGTCGCAATGAGTTGCAGCTTTTCTCAGGCTGGCCATGTACGCGCTGACCGGCTCTCCCTCTCGTTGGACGCGCTGCCTCAGTTTGTATCGCTGCACGAACTTGGAGGGGACGGGAGCGTAGTGAGCCCGGAGAGTTGCCATCAAGGTGTCCCATGAGACTGTTTGAACCGGCGTTGGCTCACACAGTGACTCAGCCATCTCGAACACGTCCGGTCCGCAGTGGCTTAGGAATAGGGCTCTCTTTCGATTAGCCGAGAGGCCCTGCATGTCGCTGGCTTCTAGCGAGCATTCAAACCTTGTTAGGTACGAGACCCATTTTTCGCGGGTCGGATCAAAAGGCTTGGGCGGAACGTAGGCAGACATGTCCGGTATGTCTCCTGTGGTTCGCCTCGTCGCCTAGCTGAAGCTCGTGGTCTCACTGGTTGGCTTCTTGTAGCCTCATCCCACCTTCGTCGCCAATGAAGTGGTTCGGGAATGATGAGAGGCACAAGCAAGCAAGTGACAACAGCTCTTTAATATACAGTGAGACTTCAGCAAAAACTCAGGGGCTGCAGTCCTCCTTATATACAATCCTGGAGAGACTGTCAGCCAATCAGAAACGTAGGCAGGTTTGAAACTCCCGCTTAAAAGTATCAATACATAACAATTTCCATTCAGCAAATGATCCTATTCCACATTCTACATATTCCATATTTGACATCTACAAGATAGACTTCTGTATCTCCCTTCCATAGAGTGATCAAGGCTGCCTCTTTATGTTGACTTTTGCCCAGTTTTCCAGCTTTCCCTGATCCATTTCCTGATTGGATGGCTGGGAAGGGGGCAGTCCAAGCCGTTCTTTCTCTGCAGGATATTCCAATTAAAAGTGACTGAAAAGAGTTTAATTTCTCCTTTATCTCTGAGACATCCCATCAATTGCAGCATTAGATTTGGGCTTTTATCAAGGGCTTCTCCAGGTCTGTTTCAGTCCAAGTTCACTCGCTCTGGTCCCATAAATGTTTCCTTTCCCTATTTGTTTTAAAAAAGCCTTTTCCCCTTTTAACAAGCCGGTTGAATCAATAATAATTGTTTGGCAAACGGTCCCATGGATGTTTCTTTCTCCCAGGATTTCTCAATACCTTTCTCTTTAGCAAGGGGTGGGGGGGAGAACGATGCCCCTTTTATAATTTGCAGACTTCAACTTCCAAAATTCCTGAGCCAGCTGGCTCATGAATTCTGGGAGTTGAAGTCAATCAATCAATCAATCAATCAGTCAGTCAATCAGAATACAGCTGAAGGGGGTCTTGGAGATCATCTAGTCTAGTCCCCTGCTCAAACAGGAGGCCCTATATACCATTTCAAATCCACAAGTCATAAAGGGGCCATGGTTCCCCACCTCTCCTTTATCAGGATCCATAGATCAATAATTGATGGGGGGGGTGGCATCCTATGAATGTTGACTTCTCCCCAGTTTTTTTTTTTTTCCTCTTTAACAGGATGCTGGGATCAATTGTAATTGATTGGGATTCGTCCCAGGGATGTTTGCTTCTCTCCAGTTTTTAAAACAATTTTCCCTTTAACGAGCTAGTTGGGCCAAGAATAACTGATTGGGGATCCGTCCCGTGAATTTTTCCTCCTCTCCAAATTGTTGTTTTTAAAATACTGTAGTTTTTCTTTAAGAAGCCAGCGAAGCTGACCGCAAGAGCAATAATTCATTTCGGTTTCCTGTCTGGGCAGAGTCCAAAGACGGTCACCTGATTTGGAGGAAAAGAAGCGAAACTTAACTTTCTCTTTCCTTTTGGAGGCGGCGATGGCGGACGAAGCGCCCTTGCAGGATTTCTTGGAAGAAGCCACCTGCTCCATTTGCCTGGACTTTTTCCAGGACCCCGTGCTCATCCCGGAGTGCGGCCACAACTTTTGCCGGGGCTGCCTGACCCGCAGTTGGGGGACGTCGGAATCGGAGGCTTCCTGTCCCCAATGCAGGCAGACCTTCGGGATCCGCAGCCTCCTCCCCAACAGGAAACTGGCGTCTGTGCTGGAAGTGGCCAGGCGATGCGGGGGTCCTTGGGGCGAGGAAGGAGGGAGCTTCTGCCCGAAGCACCGGGAGCCCCTCAAGCTCTTTTGTAAGGACCACGAGACCCTCATCTGCGTGGTCTGCGACCGATCCAAAGAGCACAGGGGCCACTCGGTGATCCCAGCGGAGGAGGCTTTTCAGGAATACCAGGTAGGAATCAGCCAGGAGGAATCGCTGCGGAGGAGCATCCAGATCCTTGGCCTTCCTGGCAATCCTTGAACCAATTTTCTGTTGTGTGCAAATTGGGCTTAGCCTGGTGCAGAACCATCAATCAGAACCAGACTGAAGAGAAGATTCAAGGGACTTTTATTGAAGTACTTCAGCAAAAGGGTCTCTGCAGCTAAAAGAAGCCAAGACTCCAACATATACAAATACAAATTTTATACAGTTTAGATTAAGGAAATTAACATCCTAGATTTAGTTTAGTTTAGTTTATTATATTTATATACTGCCCTTCTCCCGAGGAACTCAGGGCGGCGAACAGCCTTGGTAAAAACAATATACAACAAAAATTAAAAGCTTATTAAAATAGTTAAATCATTCAGCCAAATTTAAAATATCCAACTAAAATCATTTTAAAACCCCTATCAAAACCCAATTTAAAAAACCTTTATCCTGTCAGACCAGATCCTGTCAGATCAGACTAAGAATTACTCATTGGTTCCTTGACATGTTTTTTTTTTAAATTTCTTGTCCTGACCTACTTTAACCTCCTTCATAAATTGCCTGTTTTATGCTAATAAGCTTTCTTATCAAAAGGGGTGTGTGTTTTATTATTATTATAAACTAGAA
Source organism: Arizona elegans (assembly GCA_022577455.1). Taxonomy (NCBI): domain Eukaryota; kingdom Metazoa; phylum Chordata; class Lepidosauria; order Squamata; family Colubridae; genus Arizona; species Arizona elegans. Next base: position 154,249,759 of record JAKOOJ010000003.1, read on the forward strand.
AGCTCAAACTGCCCAAAGAGCTGCTGATAAAATTCTACAGGGGAATTATTGAGTCTGTCATCTGTACCTCTATAGCTGTCTGGTTTGGTTCTGCAACCCAACAAGACAGAAACAGACTTCAGAGGATAATTAGAACTGCAGAAAAAACAATGGCTACCAACCTGCCTTCCATTGAGGACCTGTATACTGCACGAGTCAAAAAGAGGGCTGTGAAAATATTTATAGACCCCTCACATTCTGGACATAAACTGTTTCAATTCCTACCCTCAAAACACTGCACACCAGAACAACTAGACACAAGAACAGTTTTTTCCCGAATGCCATCACTCTGCTAAACAAATATTTCCCTCAACACTGTCAAACTATTTACTAAATCTGCACTACTATTAATCTTCTCATCGTTCCCACCACCCATCTCCTTCCACTTATGACTCTATGACTGTAATTTTGTTGCTTGTATCCTTACGATTTATATTGATATTGTTTCCTGATTGCTTATTTGTACCCTACGGCTATCATTAAGTGTTGTACGTTATGATTCTTGATGAACGTATCTTTTCTTTTATGTACACTGAGAGCATATGCACCAAGACAAATTCCTTGTGTGTCCAATCACACTTGGCCAATAAAAAATTCTATTCTATCCTAAAAAAAAATTACAAAAGTTTATGTCTTCATGCCTTAGCTAGCATCCTTCTAATGGAGTCCTTCTAACTTTCTTGTAATTTTCCTGTTGCTAGGCAGCAGTGTCCCATCATTCGTTACTGGTCTTATTACATCATGTGCAACATTCTACCTCAGCCATTCCTTTAACAAACTTTCCTAATTCCAACTTGAGACCTTCACCTCCTGCTTTATCCTCTGTGGCTGCAATTTTTTGAAGACAGATTTACCATAGTAAATGACTTACAACCATTAGCTTAGTGTGACTGTTCAAAGTTAGAACACTATTCATTTAGTGACTGTTTAAAGTTACAACGGCAATGAATGTTTTTCACCCTTGTGATGATTGCAGGCATTCCGTAGTCACATGATCAAAATTTGGAAGCTTGGCAACTGCCACGTATTTATGACGGTTGGATATATCTTCTAACCAGGTCTTCCCTCCGATGCAATTCTTTATGGAACTCAAAACTTGTATTTTCTCTTCAGATCAAGGTCGGGGATTGCCTGAAGGCTCAGAAGGAGCAGAAAGAAAAAATATCTACATACAAAAGAGACACAGAGCAAACAGTGCAGGAAAGACTTGTAAGTATTGATCCAACGGTGAGGAGCTTCTGAGCTAATAGGAAGGAGAACCCCATCTGCCATTTTTAATAATTAGGCAGCCTGTTTGTAAGTACAAGTTCTGACTTAAATGAAATTCAAGCTAAAGATGGTGTTAGGACAGAACTTGGTCTTAACCTGGGGACTGAGATGTCACCATTGACTGAATGAGTCACAGTTGGGTTAAGTGCCCCTATCCTATGATCTGTATTTTATACAATGGGTTTGGTTGGCATAATAAATTAATGCAAACCGTATTTCATCCTATTGAAAAAATTGTGAACTCAAACATTTTTCTGTCTCCTTTTTTGAAATCTCTGATTGCCAAGAAAATTTTCGTGAGAGATCATTTAAACTGGAGCCTTTTTTTTAAAAGAAATCTTTTTCCCCGCTGCACTTTTTAATAGCATTTTTTTCGCCTTAGGCAACTTTCCCACCTCATTTCTAGGAATCTGTTTAATTATTATAACAATTAAAGTTAAAATTAAAATAATTAAGTAAAATAATTAAAATAAAAATATGCCTTTTGCTTTTTCTCTTTCTTGTTCTAGGACATCATCAAAAAAGTAAAAAAATATGTAGTGGCTGAATTCAGAGAGCTACAACTCTGGTTAGAAGGGCAGGAGAAGCTTCTGTTGAGTGAAATGGAAGAGACAGAGAAGGATATTATGGCAAGAAAGGAGGAGGGTTTGGCCAAGCACATGGAGGAACTGGGCTCTCTTGACCATCTCATCCAGGAGATAGAAGAGAAGCATCAGCAGCCACTCAGCAAACTCTTACAGGTCAGTCAGGAAGTTGAGATCATAGAATCCTAGGGCTGGAAGGGACCTTGGAGGTCTTCTGGTCCAATCGTCTGCCCAAGGCAGGAGTCCTTATACCATCCCGAAAAAATGGTTGTCCAAACTGTTATTGGAATTCTCCAGTGATGGAGCACCCAAAACTCTGGGAGGGAAGCTGTTCCACTGATAAATACTTCCCACTGTCAGGAAATTTTTCCTTATTTTAGGTTGGATCTCCCTGTGATGAGCTTCCACTCCTTGCCCTCAGGTGCTACTGAGATTAAATCAATGCCCTTTTCCCTGTGACAGCCCTTCAAGTATTAGAAAATAATACTATCTTCTCCTAAGCCTTTTCTTTGTTAGGCTAAGCATACCGAGTTCCCTTAGCCTGGGTGTTGGCAACTCGTGACTCCTGAGCCGCATGCGGCTCTTTTGTCCCCCTGCTATGGCTCCCTGTTGGTTGAACCCACCACTGGCTGGCCCCGCCCTTGCCTTCCACTCCCTGTCACTCCTTGCCTGCCCTAAGAAGATAAGGGCGACGGCGGGCAACGGAGACTCGCTCTATATTCAGAGTGGGAGCGAAGTACCCTGTACTTGCCTCTTGTTCCGGCCCTTGTTGGTCCTGCGTGCATCTCAGTCGCTTGGGGAGACATACAAGTTGCTCTCTGCCCCAAGACACTGGCCTGGCCCGGCTGCAGCCGACACTGCTGCTCTCGTCACCTCCATTGCCTGCCACCTGCTCTCGCAGCACAGTTAAATTTACCATGCTTCACAATGGCGGAGATGGTTTCCCCTCCTTCTCCTGGAGCCCATTACAACACGGAGCATCAGCTGCAGCCGGTTCGGGCCAGGCCAGTGTCTCAGGGCGGAAAGTTTTTCGGGCCAGGGAAGGAGTGACTGGGAGGGGAGAGCGAGGGGCGAGGCCAGCCAGTGGTTGGTTCAGCCGACAGGGAGCTACAGCACTGAAATGACTCTTGATTTAAATCATATGGTAAAAAGTACCCAAAGAAAAAGAGAACAACATCAGCAAAACAAAACAAAACAAAAACCAACCCTCATCTGTTTTTGGCAATGATTCAAGAGGGAACAGACACACATGCACCCCCACACACGTGAGAGAGAGAGAAAGAGAGACAGGGAGACAGGGAGAAAAAGAGAGATGAGAGAGAGACAGGAGAGAAAGAGATGGAGAAAAAGAGATGAGAGAGACAGAGGGAGTAAGAGAGATGAGAGGGACGGAGTAAGAGAGAGATGAGAGAGAAAGAGACAGGGAGAAAGAGAGATAGACAGACAGACAGAGATACCTGTTTTCCCACAGAAAAGAAAACACCGGGAGCCACAAAACCTGAGTAGGCGTGGCTGGGGTATGTGTTATATGACTGGATGGCAGTGAGTGACGTGAGTTGGCCATGCGCACTCAGGTTTTGTGGTTCCCAGTGTTTCCTTTTTTATGGGAAATGGGTCCAAATGGCTCTTTGAGTGTTTAAGGTTGCAGACTCCTGTCTTAGCCATTCATTGTACAGTATGGCTTCCTGACCCCTTATCATCTTTATTGCTCATCTCTGCCTTATTTAGCCCCTCCACAGAATACTCTTTTTGAGGGACTTCCGGTTTCCTCGTCTTCGGCGGCGACGGTGCCTTCCTTTAGCACCGCCACCCCCGCCACTTGTAGAGCCGCTTCCCGATCGTGAAGCGGCTTGAAATCTTCAAAATCCCTAGGATTTATGAAGAAGAGGCAGCAGGGTACAGGTAGAGCCCCTGTAACCCCCCCAGGGAATCTTTTCTGGGGAGGAAACAGGCGCGGCTCCCTTACAACCTGCTGAGACTCCGGGCGGCGTGGGACGTCTTCTGCCTTTGCAGAACAAGCCGACTTCAGGAAACCTTTAAAGAGCGAGGAAGTAAGCCAAATAAACACTTGAAATCCACTTGAACCCTGAAACTCTGAACTGCAAGTATTAGCCCTTTGCTGATTTTTTATGCTGAAGTGAAAGTCTCGGAATGAGTGAAAGTGACTGAAAAAATATGGCGCTCAGCAAATGAATCAGTGGGTGTGGATTGGTGAAGTTATCTTGTCTTCTATAAAGTTAAAAAGTTGCTACAAAGTTGCTCCGGCTGCAACAGAAATAAGAGGAAAATCTCTCCCTTTTACTTGTTTTACTTGTTTTTGCTGCACTATAGTTTTGCCCTGAGTAAATCTGGGGGACTTTTTTAGAAGGTATCGTGGAGGTGGCAGAAGAGGCGGAACCTCCCTTTTTAGAAAAGCCAGCTTACGTGGCAGGATGGCTTCAAAGAAGCAGGAAGGCAAAACAGGGGGGGGATCCCCCCCACGTAAACAGAACACGCAGTCACAAGCTCAAAAAAAAGATCTGGACATGGGAGATTTAAAAGAATTCATTTCAAATATTTTGGATGAGAAATTTCAAGACATGGATGATAAAATAAATAAAATAGATGAAAAAATCCAAAAGTCACAACAGGAAATTATGCAGGAAATGCAGCAGAACCAAAAGATGGTGACCAAAAAAATAACGGATGTGGCGTCTGGCCTGGCAGGATTTATTATGAAAGTTGAGTCAAAAGTGGATGAATTTAAATCAGAAGTTAATGCTAAGTTGAAAAATAATGATCATAAATTTTTTGAGGTTGATGACAAGATGCAGAGAGTTGAGAATGACATTGTTATGATGCAATTCCGGGCAATGGAATTTGCTATACGGCTTCGAGGAATTAGAGAAGAGGAGAGACAAGATTTGAGACAGATTTGTGCTGAAGCCCTAGCTGTGATTTTAAAAACTGATCCTGAGATGGTCTTTTGCAAAATAGATAAAATCTACAGAGTTAACTCGTGGGTGGCCAGACAAAGACAATTGCCCAGAGATGTGGTCATATATTTTACAGACAGAGCAATAAGAAATGATATCCTGCAAAAATCTTTCCTCACTTCTGTGCAAGTGAGCGGATCCAAGGTTACAGTTTACAAGGAGCTCCCACCTAAGATGTTGAAATCTAGAAAAGAATATGGTTTTCTTGTTAAAGAATTGCAGAATAATCAAATCCCATTTCGTTGGGACGCTCCAACTGGCATAATTTTGAGATATAAGGGAGAGAAACACCGCTTGAATACTGTGGAGAAGGCGGAGCAATTTTATACTGACATCTTTAAAGAAAGAACACCATCCCCACGCACATCTACAGTTTTGGAGATTAAAGAGAGTGATAAGAAGCAACCTCAAGAATTGCAACAACAGTCTAAGCAGGAATCAGAGGAGTTGAAGGGCGCTGAAGGAGGTTTTCTGGATGAGCCCTTGCTGGAACCTTCTCCAATCTTGGAGCTGGCTTGGGCGGCTGAAGTTAAGGACCAGCGTATAACCCGAGCAAAAGCCAAGGAACTTAAACAAAAGTTACAGCAGGAAAGGCGTGATGAAGCTGGGGCTGTGGGGAATGCAGGACAGAAGATTTCGGATGAAATCCTAAGGTTCTGCGCTTCGCTCCAGAAAGAGAATGATGATGATTAAATGTTTATCTTGGAACGTGAATGGGCTGAATGTAACACAAAAAAGGAAGAAAGTATTTACATACTTAAAACAACATAATAATGATATAATTTGCTTACAAGAAACGCATATTACAGCTCAAGATCAAAATTATTTGAAAAATTCCAAATTAGGAACACATTTTATATCTTCAACTAACCAAAAAAAGAATGGTGTGGTTATTTATGTAAATAAAAAACTAACAGCCAAACTTATAGAAGCTGATCAAGATGGTAGGTTTGTAGCAATTGAATTGCTTTCTGCTAATAATCAAATTCTTTTGATAGGAATTTATGCTCCTAACCAACAACAGGATTATTTTTATAAAATGCTGCATACTAAAATACTCCAATGGGATTACAGATCTATTTTAATTATGGGAGATTGGAATGGAGTAATTGACTCTAAATTAGACAAAAAGACTTTGGCAAAGTCAAGAATTAGATTACCACAGACTTTTTTTGATATGAAAGAAGATCTGGAATTAAAAGATATTTGGAGAATACATAATCCAAAAGAACTGGACTATACTTTCTTCTCTGACAGACATAGATCCTTTTCCAGGATTGATTTTATCTTGTTGTCTGATGATCTACTTCTTAGGACAAAAAGAACAAAGATTCTGCCAAGAACTTTGACTGATCATAGCCCAGTGTGGATAGAAATTGAGACATGCAAGAATGAGAGACGCTCTTGGAGATTAAATGAAAACCTGTTCAGATATGAGAAAAATATAATAGAACTTAAAAAGTATTTGAAAGAGTTTTTTGAAATGAATTTGAATAAAGGCACCCCAATGGAAATTGTGTGGGACGCAAGCAAAGCTTATATGAGAGGGGTGCTTATATATATGAACTCTAAACATAGGTTGATTCGACAAAAGAAAAGACTTGAACTGGAAGCAGAAATAAAGAACAAAGAACAGTTACTTATTAAAAATCCAACAGATGAAAGAATACTTAGTGTTATAAAACTTTTGAAAGACCAATTCCAAATGCTTATAGCGGAACAAGTTGCAACAAATTTACAATATGCGAAGCATAATACATTCTGCAACGCTAATAAACCAGGCAGGTGGTTGGCTTACACATTAAGGAAGAAACAGAGCGCACGGACTATTGATAGTGTTGATATTGGGGGGAAAGAAGTTTTTCAACAGAATTTAATAAAAGAAGCTTTTCTTCAATATTACACTAAACTATATGCCAGAGAGGAGGTGCAGAATGGACTTATAGAAAAATACTTAGACAACAAAAGAGTTACAAAAATTACTGAGCAACAAAAGGAAAGAATGGATTATCCTATAACAGAGGAGGAGATAATAGCAGCAATAAAACAATTAAAAACAGCCAAAGCTCCTGGAACGGATGGTCTGACAGCAGCGTATTATAAAGCTTTGCAGGCAGAAATGGTGGAACAACTTAGAGACTTATTTTGTAATATACAACAAGGGGGAAAAGTACCCCCATCATGGACTACAGCTTATATTTCTTTGATACCAAAAGAGCAAGCAGGTCCCAAAAAACCGGAGAATTACAGACCAATATCTCTTTTGAATACGGATTATAAAATTTATGCAAAAGTATTAGCCAACAGACTGATGCCAGTAATTCAAAAGGTGATTCATGATGACCAAGCGGGATTTATTGAGGGTAGGTACATGAAGGACAATGTAAGGCAAGTAATAGACTTATTGGAATATCTTGAGAAGAATAAACAGATTCCTGCAGTGCTGGTTTTTCTGGATGCGGAGAAGGCCTTTGATAGAGTGGATTGGAATTTTCTATTAAAGACTTTAAAAAAGATGGACTTTGGGGACCAATTTATACAGGCGGTTTCAGCAATTTATCAAGAGCAAAAGGCACAGATCATTATCAATGGAAGCTTGACAACAGAGTTTAAAATCGAAAAAGGAACAAGACAGGGATGTCCACTGTCCCCATTGTTGTTTATTCTAACCCTAGAAATCTTGTTAAATACGATAAGGGACTCTAACACTTTGAAAGGTATAATGATAAGGCAAGAGGATTATAGAATAAAGGCATTTGCAGACGATCTGGTTGTTACCCTAGCACAACCAATGGAATCGATAATCCAGATGAAGGACATTATACAAGACTATGGTAAAGTTTCAGGTTTTAGATTGAATCAGAAAAAAACTAAGATGGTAGTTAAAAATATGACACAAGATCGTAAACTGGAGTTAGAAAGGAGGGCAGGTTTTGAGATTGTACCAAAGGTAAAATATCTAGGAGTTCAGGTTGCAGAATCAAATATGAAATTGTTTCAAAATAACTATGAGGTGTTGTGGCGAGAGGTGCAAAAAGATATGGAGATTTGGAGAAAACTGCAGCTGTCTTTACTTGGAAGAATAGCAGCAGTTAAGATGAACATTTTGCCAAGATTTCTTTTTTTATTTCAAATGATCCCGGTGCTCAGAAATGATAAACAATTAAAAGTATGGCAAACTGGTGTGAACAAGTTTGTCTGGAACGAGAAAAAGCCAAGAGTAAAAATGAAAATTATGCAAGACGTTCCAGAAAGGGGAGGTCTCAAACTTCCAAACCTACAATTATATTATGATGCAACAGCTTTGACTTTAGTAAGTGATTGGTTTGGAGGAAAAAAGACTGGAATATTAAACGCAGAAAGTTTCGATTTGGAATTTGGATGGCACGCTTACTTATTTTATGACAGTAAAGTGGATAAAGTTTTTAAAAGCCATATACTTAGAGATTCTTTGTTGAGAGTTTGGAAGAAGCACCGAAACAAATGGAATTATAAAATACCGCTATGGCTGGATCTTGGTCATACCTTGTGGAATACAAATATAATGTCACTCGGGGGGTTTTTATATAAAGAGGTTCTTTTTACAGATGCGGGCAGATGGCAGCTGAAGACATTACAGACATTGTTGGCTGAAGGGATCAATTTAACTTGGTTACAAAATAATCAATTGCAATTGAGATGGAAAGAGGACCAAAAAACTGGTATTATGATGTATGAGGAAGAATTAGTTAGACACATAAAAGAGAAAGGCCCAATGCATATTAAAAGACTTTATAATGTTTTGTTAGAAAGGGATTCAGAATCTGAGCTAGTTAAAGACTGCATGATTAAGTGGGCACAAAATTTTGAGGAACCAGTGATGTTGGAAACATGGGAAAAAATTTGGGTTCAGAATGTTAAATTTACACAGTCGCAGAACCTGAGGGAAAATTTTTATAAAATGTTTTACAGATGGCATCTAGACCCCAAAAAATTGTCGTGTATGTACCCTAATGTGCAGCCTAAATGTTGGAGATGTGATTGCCTAGACGCTACATATTATCATGTTTGGTGGACCTGTAAGAAAGTTAAGGCTTTTTGGATAAAAATTTGGTGGGTCATGCAGAATGTTTTAAAGAAAAAAATTCAGTTTTCTCCACAACTGTTTTTATTGGGTATAGTTAAGGGTTTTACATCGGGTGAAACAAAATTGATATTGTATATGATAACTGCAGCAAGATTGTTGATAGGTAAATACTGGAAAAATGAAGCGCTGCCTACGATTGAGGAATGGACTTTGAGGATGGCCAGTTTTGCAGAGATGGCGAAGATTTCAGCATATTTAAAAGATTGTTCTCAAGAGACTTATGAATGGGAATGGAAGAAGTGGATAAATTATGTTCAGCATAAATACCAAACTAGGAAGTACCAAATAGCTTTTATTTGAAAATGTTATATCAAGATAGAAATATTTTAAGGTTGAGGGTGAAAATTTGCTAGAAGATGTTATATTAAGACAGAAATATCTTTAAGGTTGAGGGTGAAAATTTGTTAGAAAATGCTATATCAAGATAGAAATATCTTTAAGGTAATTAGGATGAAAATTTATTTGAAAATGTTATACTAAGATAGAAATATTAATGTTAATGTAAGGAAGATGAAAATTTATAAGGGGGAGGGAAGGGTTCAAGTTTTATATACAAAGGAGGGTTTTTTCCTTTTATCTGACATGAGTATACTAGGAAGTCTGGGGGGAGGGGAGGGTTAGGGTGGGTTAGGGAGGTTGGGAAGGTTGGGGGGGTTGTGGGGGGGGAAAAGGGGTGAAAATGTAACTGTAAAACTTTTGCAATAAAAAAAAAAGAATACTCTTTTTGACTCTCTCCTTTTTTTCTTCATAAATTTAATTGAAATTATAATAGTGAAAAGTACAAATGGAAAGAAAGAAAACGGGGAAATGGAGAAGGATAAGAATGGGAAAGAAGTGTAAGATAAAGGGAAAAGGAAAAAAAAACCATTGCCTTTCAACTTTTTTCTGCACAGTAAAATACAAAATAAAATTACAGCCTCAAGTTTTTATTTTTGCATATTTAGTAATTATTAGCCATGTCTATAAAAACTGATTAGTCTAATAAGCAAAATCAAGCATCAGGAGTTCATTTTTTTCTATCATGGTTGTTAAATGAATCTGACTTTGCCCTTGACTTTGCTTGTCAGAAGGTCACTGCAACCGTCATAAATACGAATCAGTTGCCAAGTGGCTGAATTTTGATCATGTGACCATGGGAATGCTGCAACAGTCTTAAGTGTGAAAAATGGTCATAAGTCAGTTTTTTACTGCTGTTGTAACTTCGAACAATCACTAAATGAACTATTGAAAGTCAAGGACTACCTGTAATGGCTTATATTAGGGATGCATAATGTAATTCAGAAAAAGCAGGAATTCAAAGTTCTGGTCAATCGTCTATATATTCTTCACAACTTTAGGAATGCCTGCTTAGGGTTCCTATGCCCTATTAGGGGATGTGGTGGTGGGTGTTCTTTGTAGGGTCTCCCCCTCCCCTTAATCTCCAGGCCAAGGAGAAACCCAGCACTGATGACTTTCTCCAAAGTATTATCACCACCTGGATTTATTTTATTTATTTATTTATTTATTTATTTATTTATTTATTTATTTATTTATTTATTTATTTTTCATATTTGTATACCGCCCTACTCCCGAAGGACTCAGGGCGGTGAACAGCCACAATAAATTACAAATACATATAGAAGTTAAAAAAACTATTAAAAAACAGATTAAGTAATTTGGCTCAAAGATTAAAACATCCCAATTTATCTAAAAGAGGTCTAAAACCTGATTTAAAAGCCAATTTAAAAGCCAATTTAAAAGGGAGAGTTAGGCCAGACCAGCTTGTTGGAATAGAAATCTTTTCAGGGCACGGCGGAATATGCGTAAGTCTTGGATGTTTCATAACTCCGGGGGAAGCCTGTTCCAGATGGTAGGTGCCCCCACAGAAAAGGCTCTCCCCCTGGGGGCCATCAGTCGACATTGTTTGGCCGACGGCACCCTGAGGAGTCCCTCTCTATGGGAGCGAACTGGTCGGTGAGAGGCTATTGGTGGCAGGAGGCGGTCTCGTAAGTACCCTGGTCCTGAGCCATGGAGCGCTCTAAAGGTAGTAACCAAAACCTTGAAGCGCACCCGGAAGACAACTGGGAGCCAGTGCAGCTCACGCAGGAGGGGGGTTACATGAGAGCGCCACATTGCTCCCATTACCACCCGCGCGGCCGCATTCTGGACCAGTTGGAGCCTTCGGGTGCTTCTCAAGGGGAGCCCCATGTAGAGAGCATTACAATAATCCAGGCGTGAGGTGACAAGGGCGTGAGTGACCGTGCGCAACGAGTCCCGATCCAGAAAGGGATGCAACTGGCGAATCAGGCGAACCTGATAAAAAGTCCTCCTGGCCACGGCCGTCATATGCTCTTCTAAAGACAGCCGCGAGTCCAGGAGGATGCCCAAGTTGCGAACCCCATCTGTGGGGGCCAACGACTCGCCCCCAATAGTCAGAGATGGCACCAACTGACTATATCGGGACGACGGAAACCACAGCCACTCGGTCTTGGATGGGTTGAGTCTGAGTTTGTTCCTCCCCATTTTCCAAAGTGCCTTCATTCTGGAAGCATAAATGCAGAGGATTTTTTTATCCTATTGATGCACTATTTTGTTTTTCAAATAGTCTTTTCTTTTTGCTATCATGTTTTATACATACATACATACATACATACATACATACATACATACATACTTACATACGAAATTAAAAATAATACCCTCCCTAAAAGAGGTGAACAGCTGGGGAAAAAAGAGCAATGGGATTTTTTTTTAAAAAAAATGGAAGTACTTTATATGTCTGGTTGTCTGGACATTTCACTCATTTACTTACTTTCAGTGCTTTGTCTCTCTTTTTTAGGACGTTGGAAGCATCTTGAAGAAGTAAGTGTATCTTCGTATATCTCAGAATAAATCTCTGAGATTGTACAGTCTCAGAGATCGGCAGTGCCTCCAGCAGTTTTCCTATTTTGGAAACTTCTGTTTATATTTAGCACTATTTTAATTTAAAGACAACATAGTGTATTTCAGGGTTTTGTAGATATTTCTTCAGACAACCTCAACACAATATAATTACTGTATATACTCAAGTATAAGCCGACCCGAATATAAGCCAAGGCACTCAATTTTACCACAAAAAACTGGGAGTATAAGCCTAGGGTGGGAAATGCAGCGGCTACTGGTAAATTTCAAAATAAAAATAGATACCAATAAAATTACATTAATTGAGGCATCAGTAGGTTAAATGTTTTTGAATATTGATTTCAAAGAAAAACAGTAAACTAGCTCTGTAAGTGGAAAAGAGGATCAACAAAAACAAAAATCTTGTCACCATGGTGAAGAGAAGCAGTTGTGAAATGAGTGACAGGATTGTTAATGCTACATTAGGCATAAATGGACTACTCAGAGGGCTGAAAAAGTTATTTCTGACAGGTCCTCGCACTTTTGACCGGTCCTCACAATTATGACCATCCTCACATTTATGCCTATGCAGCATTCTTAACAACCATGTCACTCATTTCACAACTGCTTCTCTTCACCATGGTGACAAGATAGGGCAAAAACGTAAAATGTGAGGACAGTCATAAGTGTGAGGACTGGTCAAAAGTGCAAGGACCAGTCAAAAATAACTTTTTCAGCCCTCTGAGCAGTCCATATGCACAAAAGGACTACCCAGAGGGCTGAGAAAAGTGATTTCTGACAGGTCCTCGCACTTCTGACCGGTCTTTGCACTTATGACTGGTCATCATTTATGCCCATTGTAGCATTCTTAACAACCGTGTTACTCATTTCACAACTGCTTCTCTTCACCATGGTGACAAGATAGTGCAAAAACATAAAATGTGAGGACAGTCGTAAGTTTGAGGACTGGTCAAAAGTGCGAGGACCAGTCAAAAATAACTTTTTCAGCCCTCTGAGTAGTCCATATGCACAAAAGGACTACCCAGAGGGCTGAAAAAAGTGATTTCTAACAGCAAACCTGCCTGCAACCCCTGGGAGCCAAAAAGGGGCGCGGGGGAGGGGCGCTGCACACACATCCCCCACACCCCATTTTGGCTTTAGCAAGCCTCCCTGCAATCCCGGGAGCAATAACCGTTGCAGGAAAAAAGGCATTTTTTTCGTCACTCCATTATAAGCCGAGGGGGGCTTTTTTCAGCATGAAAAATGTGCTGAAAAACTCGGCTTATACTCAAGTATATACGGTAGCTATGTTTGACATGGTGAATTATTATGGGTCGTCACATAGTCAACCAGATGTTTAGACTGAATTTGGCATTTTTATCCACCTATTGAGTCCTTCCCAAGGATAGAAAAATGTTTGATGGTATTAAAGGTATCATCATAGGATGTAAACTTCCAGGTGAAGCTGCTTTTTGCAATCGTCTGATGGTGTTAATGCCGATTACAATTGGTACTATCTTTGCTTTCTTTTGCCATAGTTGCTCTACTTCTGTTTGCCGACTTTGTATTTTGTTATTTTCTCTAGTTCTTTCCCTTGTATTCTGCTGTTTCCAGGTAGAGCCATGTCCACTATTCAGGCTTCTTTGTCTTTCTCATCAACAATTGTTAAGCCTGGGGTGTTAGGCATCAACAGGTAGTCGTCTTTGAATTTGAAAATCTCAGAACACTTTAGCTTCTTTCTTTTCTATTACTTTGTCTATTTAATGATCCATTAGTTTACTATAAGAAGAACTCACTTTTGTATCTCTCTCATTTTCTGTGAAGAGTATTTTGAATCCTCGTCGTTGATTTCACAGTTAATGTCCTCTGTGAATTGTTTCACCTCAAGACTAAATGTTTACTTTTAATATCTCTTCAAAAAAATCTTTCTAGTTGTGTTATTGTTCTTCTCTTTCCTTCTACAATATTTTTTAATATATGGTTCACAAAACTCAACCCTTCAGCCCAGTACAAAGTGGAAGTAGCACAAACCCCGATTTGGAAACTTTGCTTCTGTTCATGCACCTTTTTCTGGTAGATCACACTGCTGGTTCACATTCGTCTTCAATCTGTATTCAGCTTCCCTTGCAACTAGGCCAGGGGTCAGCAACCCGCGGCTCTGGAGCCGCATGTGGCTGTTTCATCCTCTGCTGCGGCTCCCTGTTGCTGGTCGGTTCCACAATTGATAGGGCTTTCGGTTAGGACAGATAGAGGAAAAAGGATGCCGCGCTAGGAGGAGACTCTATGGTGGGGGGAACGGACTTCCGGTCGGCTCCAGAATTGAACAGGGGGCTTCCTGTTAGGACCTTTGTGGCTCTTTGAGTGTTTAAGGCTGCCGACCCCTGAACTAGGTAGTCCTCGACTTACGACAACAATGGGGCCTAGAATCTTTTTTTATCCCATACTATTGTTTCTTTTGCTTGTTCATCTTGCATCTTAATACTTAACAAATAGTTACATATTTTCTTTATTAAATTTTCATCTGTCCCTGTTAATATTTGATCTAATTCTGTTAATTCTTTATATAAACCATAGATTTTAACATCCTTCTGATATCTAGATTGTATCTGTACATACAGATACAAAACTAAACAGGAATTGACTGATCAAGGGATTGAGATAATATCATTAAAATATCTTTATATCTAGTAATATTCTCTATATCAATAACATTTGGATAAATCAGTGCCTCCATTGTGGAAAGCCAGACCAGTATTTTCAAATAGTGTTGTTCTTTAATTTTTCTCCCATACTAATAATAGTGCATTCCTAATATAACGTCTTTGGAAATAGCTATGTATTTTGTTTTTTCTATACCATAAAGAAGCATGCCAACCCATTTGGAGATCGTGTCCCTCTAAGGTCAGTAGTCTTTTATGCCTCAAACATAACCCACTCTTTCACCCAAGTAAGTATTGAAGCCTGGTAGAACAATTCCCAATCTGGCAGCTGTCTCACTTTTTTGACAGCCGTTGTAACTCATTGCTAACAAATAACCATAAATTGAGGATTAGTTGTGACTGCATTCGTCTCTATTAAATTTCATTGCATTACTTTTAATCCATCAACATCAGTTTGACTCTTATACCCATCTTCTTCTTCTTCTTTTTTTATTGCAAAAGTTTTACAATTACATTTTCACCCCTTTTTTCCCCCCTCATCCCACCCCAAACTTCCCAACCTCCCTAACCCACCCTAACCCTCCCCTCCCCCCCAGACTTCCACACATTATACTCATATCAAGTAAAAGGAAAAACCCTCCTTTATATATAAAACTTGAACCCCTCCCTCCCCCTTATAAATTTTCATCTTCCTTACATTAACCTATTTCTATCTTAATATAACATTTTCGAATAAATTTTCATCCTCATTACCTTAAAATATTTCTATCTTAATATAAGATTTTCAAATAAAAGCTATTTGATACTTCCTGGTTTGATATTTGTTCTGAACATAATCTATCCACCTCTTCCATTCCCATTCATAAGTCTCTTGTGAACAATCTTTTAGATATGCTGAAATCTTCGCCATCTCTGCAAAACTGGCCATCTTCAAAGTCCATTCCTCAATCGTGGGCAGCCCTTCATTTTTCCAGTATTTACCTATCAACAATCTTGCTGCTGTTATCATATGCAATATCAGTTTTGTTTCACCCAAGGTAAAACCCTTAACTATACCCAGTAAAAACAATTGTGGAGAAAATTGAATTTTTTTCTTCAGAACATTCTGCATGACCCACCAAATTTTTATCCAAAAAGCCTTAACTTTCTTACAGGTCCACCAAACATGATAATATGTAGCATCTAGACAATCACATCTCCAACATTTAGGCTGCACATTAGGGTACATACACGACAATTTTTTGGGGTCTAAATGCCATCTGTAAAACATTTTATAAAAATTTTCCCTCAAATTCTGCGACTGTGTAAATTTAACATTCTGAACCCAAATTTTTTCCCATGTTTCCAACCTCACTGGTTCCTCAAAATTTTGTGCCCACTTAATCATACAATCTTTAACTAATTCAGTTTCTGAATCCCTTTCTAACAAAACATTATAAAGTCTTTTAATATGCATTGGACCTTTCTCTTTTATGTGTCTGACCAATTCTTCCTCATACATCATAATACCAGTTTTTTGGTCCTCTTTCCATCTCAATTGCAATTGATTATATTGTAACCAAGTTAGATTAATCCCTTCGGCCAACAATGTCTGTAATGTCTTCAGCTGCCATCTGCCCGCATCTGTAAAAAGAACCTCTTTGTATAAAAACCCCCCGAGTGACATTATATTTGTATTCCACAAAGTATGACCAAGATCCAGCCATAGCGGTATTTTATAATCCCATTTGAGTAGGTGCTTCTTCCAAACTCTCAACAAAGAATCTCTAAGTATGTGGCTTTTAAATGCTTTATCCACTTTGTTATCATAAAATAGGTAAGCGTGCCATCCAAATTCCAAATCAAAACTTTCTGCATTTAATATTCCAGTCTTTTTTCCTCCAAACCAATCACTTGTTAAAGTCAAAGCTGCTGCATCATAATATAACTGTAGGTTTGGAAGTTTAAGACCTCCCCTTTCTGGAACATCTTGCATAATTTTCAATTTTACTCTTGGTTTCTTCTCGTTCCAGATAAACTTGTTCACTCCAGTTTGCCATACTTTTAGTTGTTTATCATTTTTAAGCACCGGAATCATTTGAAACAAAAAGAGAAATCTTGGCAAAATATTCATCTTAACTGCTGCTATTCTTCCAAGTAAAGACAGCTGCAGTTTTTTCCAAGTCTCCATGTCTTTTTGCACCTCTCGCCACAACACCTCATAATTATTTTGAAACAATTTCATATTTGATTCTGCAACCTGAACTCCTAGATATTTTACCTTTGGTACAATCTCAAAACCTGCCCTCCTTTCGAGCTCGTGTTTACGATCTTGTGTCATATTTTTGACTATCATCTTGGTTTTTTTCTGGTTCAATCTAAAACCTGAAACTTTACCATAGTCTTGTATAATGTCCTTCATCTGGATTATTGATTCCATTGGCTGTGTTAGGGTAACAACCAGATCATCTGCAAATGCCTTTATTCTGTAATCCTCTTGCCTTATCATTATACCTTTCAAGATATTAGAGTCCCTTATTGTATTTAACAAGACTTCTAGTGTTAAAATAAACAACAATGGGGACAACGGACATCCCTGTCTTGTTCCTTTTTCGATTTTGAACTCTGTTGTCAAACTTCCATTAATAATAATCTGAGCCTTTTGCTCTTGATAAATTGCTGAGACCGCCTGTATAAATTGGTCCCCAAAGTCCATCTTTTTTAAAGTCTTTAGTAGAAAATTCCAGTCCACTTTATCAAAGGCCTTCTCTGCATCCAAGAAAACCAGCACTGCAGGGATCTGTTTATTCTTCTCAAGATATTCCAATAAGTCTATTACTTGCCTTACATTGTCATTCATATGCCTACCCTCAATAAATCCCGCTTGGTCATCATGGATCACTTTTTGAATTACTGGCATCAGTCTGTTGGCTAGTACTTTTGCATAAATTTTATAGTCCGTATTCAAAAGAGATATTGGTCTGTAATTCTCTGGTTTTTTGGGACCTGCTTGTTCTTTTGGTATCAAAGAAATGTAAGCTGTAGTCCATGATGGGGGTACTTTTCCCCCTTGTTGTATATTACAAAATAAGTCTCTGAGTTGTTCCACCATTTCTGCCTGCAAAGTTTTGTAGTACACTGCAGTCAGACCATCCGTTCCAGGAGCTTTGGCTGTTTTTAATTGTTTTATTGCTGCTATTATCTCCTCCTCTGTTATAGGATAATTCATTCTTTCCTTTTGTTGCTCAGTAATTTTTGTAACTCTTTTGTTGTCTAAATATTTTTCTATAAGTCCATTCTGCACCTCCTCTCTAGCATATAGTTTAGTGTAATATTCAAGAAAGGCTTCTTTAATTAATTTCTGTTGAACAACTTCTTTCCCTCCGATATCGATACTATCAATAGTCCGTATGCTCTGTTTCTTCCTCAATGTGTAGGCCAACCACCTGCCCGGTTTATTGGCGTTGCAGAATGTATTATGCTTCGCATATTGTAAATTTGTTGCAACTTGTTCCGCTATAAGCATTTGAAATTGATCTTTCAAAAGTTTTATGACACCACGTGTTCTTTCATCTGTTGGATTTTTAATGAGTAACTGTTCTTTATTCTTTATTTCTGCTTCCAATTCAAGTCTTTTCTTTTGTCGGATCAATCTATGTTTAGAGTTCATATAAATAAGCACCCCTCTCATGTAAGCTTTGCTTGCATCCCACACAATCTCCATTGGAGTGCCTTTATTCAAATTCATTTCAAAAAACTCTTTCAAGTACTTTTTAAGTTCTATTATATTTTTTTCATATCTGAACAAGTTTTCATTTAATCTCCAAGAGCGTCTCTCAGTCTTGCATGTCTCAATTTCTATCCACACTGGACTATGATCAGTCAAAGTTCTTGGCAGAATCTTTGTTCTTTTTGTCCTAACAAGTAAGTCATCTGACAACAAAATGAAATCAATCCTAGAGAAGGATCTATGTCTATCAGAGAAGAAAGTATAATCCAGTTCTTTTGGGTTATGTATTCTCCAAATATCTTTTAACTCCAGATCTTCTTTCATATCAAAGAAAGTCTGTGGTAGTCTAATCCTTGACTTCGCCAAAGTCTTTTTATCTAATTTAGAATCAATTACTCCATTCCAATCTCCCATAATTAAAATAGATCTATAATCCCATTGTAGTATTTTAGTATGTAGCATTTTATAGAAATAATCCTGTTGTTGATTGGGAGCATAAATTCCTATCAGAAGAACTTGACTATTAGCAGAAAGTAATTCGATTGCTACAAACCTGCCATCTTGATCAGCTTCTATAAGTTTGGCTGTTAATTTTTTATTTACATAAAATAACCACACCATTCTTTTTTTGGTTAGTTGAAGATATAAAATGTGTTCCTAATTTGGAATTTTTCAAATAATTTTGATCTTGAACTGTAATATGCGTTTCTTGTAAACAAATTATGTCATTATTATGTTGTTTTAAATATGCAAATACTTTCTTCCTTTTCTGTGTTGCATTCAACCCATTCACATTCCAAGATAAACATTTAATCATCATTATTCTCTTTCTGGAGCCAAGAACAGAATAATCGGATTTCATCCGAAATCTTCTGTCCTGCATTCCCCACGGCCCCAGGCTCTTGTATCGCCTTTGCCTCCTTTTCATCTTGTCTTTCCTGCTGTAACTTTTCTTTAAATTGCTTGAGTTTTGCTCGGGTTATACGCTGGTCCTTGACTTCAGCCATCCAGACCGGCTCCAAAATTGGAGAAGGTTCCAGCAAAGGCTCATCCAGGAAACCTCCTTCAGCGCCCTTCAACTCCTCTAATTCCTGCTTAGATTGTTGTTGCGGATCTTGAAGTTGCTTCTTATCACTCTCCTTAATCTCCAAAACTGTGGATGTACGTGGGGATGGTGTTCTTTCTTTAAAGATATCAGTATAAAATTGCTCCGCCTTCTCCACAGTATTCAAACGGTGTCTCTCTCCCTTATATTTCAAAATTATGCCAGTTGGAGCATCCCAACGAAATGGAATCTGGTTATTCTGCAATTCTTTAACAAGAAAGCCAAAGTCTTTTCTAGATTTTAACATCTTAGGTGGAAGCTCTTTATAAACTGTAATCTTCGATCCTCCAACTTGCACAGAAGTAAGAAAAGATTTTTGCAGGATATCATTTCTTATTACTCTATCTGTAAAATATATGACCACATCTCTAGGCAATTGTCTTTGTCTGGCCACCCAGGAATTGACTCTGTAAATTTTGTCTATTTTACAGAAAACCATATCAGGGTTAACTTTTAAGATCACAGCTAGGGCTTCAGCACAGACCTGTCTCAAATCTTGTCTCTCCTCTTCTCTAATTCCTCGAAGCCGTATAGCGAATTCCATTGCCCGGAATTGCATCATGACAATCTCGTTCTCAACTCTCTGCATCTTATCATCAACATCAAAAAATTTATGATCATTATTTTTCATCTTAGCATTAACTTCTGATTTAAATTCATCCACTTTTGACTCAACTTTCATAATAAATCCTGCCAGGCCAGACGCCACATCTGTTATTTTTTTGGTCACCTTCTTTTGGTTCTGCTGCATTTCCTGCATAATTTCCTGTTGAGACTTTTGGATTTTATCATCTATTTCTTGTTGAGCTTTTTGAAATTTATCATCCAGAATTTTTGAAATAAATTCTTTTAAATCTCCCATATCAAAATCTTTTTTCTGAGCTTGTGACTGCATGTCCTGTTTGCGTGTGGGGGATCCCCCCCCTGTTTTGCCTTCCTGCTTCTTTGAAGCCATCCTGCCACGTAGGCTAGCTTTTCTGAAGAGGGAGGTTCCTCTTCTTCTACCACCTCCACAAAGCCTTCTAAAAAAGTCCCCCAGATTTAATCAGGACAAAACTGTGGTGAAGCAAAGTCAAATAAAAGGGAGAGATTTTCCTCTTGTTCCTGTTATTACAGCCGAAGCAACTTTGTAGCAACGTATTAACTTTGTAACAAAGCAAGATGACTTCACCAATCCACACTCGCTGATTCATTTACTCTAATGCTGAACGCCATATTTTTTCCAGTCACTTTCACTCATTCAGAAGTTTTCCCTTCAAAATAAAAGATCAGCAAAGTGCTAATACTTGCAGTTCAGAGTTTCAGGGTTCAAGTAGATTTCAGCTGTTTGTTTGGGTTGTTTCCTTTCTCTTTGAAGTTTCCTGCAGCCGGCTTGTTCTGCAAAAGCAGAGACGTCCCATGCCGCCCGGAGTCTCAGCAGGTTGGGAGGGAGCCGCGCCTGTTTCCTCCCCAGAAACAATTCCCTGGGGGGGTTGCAGGGGCTCGACCTGTGCCCTGCTGCCTCTTCTTCAAAAATCCTGGGGATTCTGAAGCTTTCAAGCCACTTCACGGTCGGGAAGCGGCTCTACAAGCGGCTGGGCTGGCGGTGCTTAAAAAGGCACCGTCGTCGCCGAAGACAAGGAAACCGGAAGCCTCTTATACCCATCTTCTTGATTCATTACCTACCGCACCCACCTTAGCCATTTTCAAATTTAGTAAGATACAATCCATCCTTTTGTCCAAGGGATTCACAAGAATTTTATAAAGCATAGGGACCTCAGAACGGATTAGTAGTCTCTATTAGATCTCTCACTTAGTTTGATGAATGAGTGCAGTTCCGGATCAGGATCTACATAAATACAATGCAATGAACAGCCCAGTGCAAACATTCTGGAGAGAGAGAGAGAAGTTCCCTGAGGATGGGCTCCAGCACAAGTGTGAAAGCTTGGAAGAATAAACCTCCCTTATCCCAGTAACCGACTCAGACTGGATTCTGTAGTTAGCCAATCCTCAAGCACCATCTGATGTTTTAGAAAGCTTCTTCCGTTGGCAAATTGATAAACAATGTTTTTTTGTCTTTCCAGGTACCAGGCTGAGGAAACATATGAGAATCCAATGGATTTACTTGGAGACCCAAAGTGGACAATCTGGGATTACATTGATATCACTGTGTTTCTGAAAAGTGGCATGAAAAAAATGAGAGGTAAAATACAGCCACCTGGGTTTTACGCTGGATGACATTTTGATGATACTGGATGATATTTTGATTATGCTGGATGACATTTTGAGCATCCAAGAGGGATTCTGGGTTAGTGTCACGTGGATCAAAGAGGGATCAATTTCAGGATCAGTGGAAGAGACACCTTCATTTCTCTGTGGAAAGGCCTTCTGTCTTGGCAACCGGAGGGGAACAGGAGCCTTCTTTCATTAAAGATGTGCTACTTAAAAATGGGATGTCAGGGTTCCAAGTAACAGGTCCAACACAATCAAACCTCTGAGGCCTAGGTGTTCCTCAAAGTCCAGATTTTTTAGTCATTTCATATTGGCACATCTGGCACATTTTTCCCCACCCAAATTAAAAACCAAAGTTCTTTCTCCCACCAATCCATGTGTCCATCAGATGGTCTAATCTAGTCACGCCCCAGCTGGTTTCAGTCCACGCCTCCCCAACAGCTGATAATAACGTCCTTGGTTCCCAGGAGAAATAATTTTATTTTGGCTACAAATCCCCAGCTATCTCTATTCCCCCCTCCTATCCCCACACTCCAACCAGCATAGCTGTGGCAGCCCTGAAGATGTCTGCTGGGAGCACCATTTTTAGGGTTTTTGTCATCTGATCCCTCTTGGTGGTGTCTCGATGTCTGGCTTGGCCTCTGGTGGTGGCTTGGGCTGCCGGTTGACTGTTTTATCGGCACTGAAAAAAGTGACTTATCACTGTTTTTCACACTTATGACCATTGTATCATCCCTACAATGTTAAGCGAATCAGGCTTCCCCCATTGACTTTGCTTGTCAGAAGCTCCCCAGGAAGGATGCAGAGGACAATCCCAGGACCCTGGGAGGCTGCAACCCTTGTAAATAGATGCTGGTTCCTAAGTGTCCAAGTTTTGATCATGTGACTGGGGAGGCTGCCACAGTCGTAAAGGTGAGAAGTGATCATAAATCACTTTTCGGTGCCGCCATTTGAATTGTCACTAAACAAATAGCTGTAAATTGAGGACCACCCTTATATGGAATATATAGTAGCATATATGTATATCTGATAGAGTATATATAGCTACCAATGACATCCTGGCTTTCCATATTTCTTATTTCCTGACTTGAGTCCAAGGAAACCAAACAAGGGTATCTGAGGGAGGCCCTTTTGTTACTCCAATTCCAGTGATGAGATGGAAGACTATGATGATCTAGTAAACATTAATGATTTTATGATTTATGACCTATTACCTGCTGTTTATATGTACACTGTGACCTTATGCACAGGAGACAAATTCTTTGTGTGTCTGATCACAATTGGCCAAATAAAGCCTCTTCTCTTCTCTTCTCTTCTCTTCTCTTCTCTTCTCTTCTCTTCTCTTCTCTTCTCTTTTCCTCTCCTCTCCTCTCCTCTCCCCTCCCCTCCCCTCCCCTCCCCTCTTCTCTTCTCCCTTCCCTTCTCCCTTCCCTACTCTACCCTACCCTACCCTACCCTACCCTTCCCTACTCTACTCTACTCTACTCCTACTCTATTCTGTTCTATACATAATCTAGAAAATTGAAGTCAATCTTAGTGTAGAATGAAATACTTGGACAAATGGGAAAATATGGCCTGGGACTGAAAGAAACATAGAATTCCTACCAAGCTAATAACATTCTCTTGAGTTTACTGCCTGACTATAAGTTGGTGAGAGACCAGGTCTTTGGGAGCAGAGAAATTAGATCCTGGGGTCAAAACAGGGGTGAAAGGCTCCTGGTTCGGACCTGATCGCCCGATTTGGTAGCAATGGAGGCAGGTGGTTCGGAGAACCGGTAGCAAAAATCCCTCCCCCACCCCACCCAGCTGAGCTGCTCAATCATCAGAGGCCTTTTTTAAAAAAAAATTTAAAAGCATTTTTTCTACAACCTCTTCGGCCAAAAAAAATGCTTTTAAAAGTAAAAAAAAGCCTCTGATGATCGCGTGGCTCAGCTGGGATCATCAAAGGCTTTTAAAAGCATTTTTTCTTCAGAGGTTGTAGAAAAAATGCTTTTAAAAGCCTCTGACGATCCAAGCTGAGTTGCCTGATCGGCAGAGGCATTTTTTCTTTTAAAAGCCTCTGACAATCCAAGCTAAGTTGCCTGATCAGCAGAGGCTTTTAAAAGAAAAAAAGTCTCTGCCGATTAGGCAACTCAGCTATGATCGTCAGAGCCTTTTGAAGGCATTTTTTTTACAACCACTTCACTGAAGAGGTTGTAGAAAAAAAATGGTTTTAAAAGTAAAAAACAAAATATGGCCACGCCTACCCAGTCACATTAATCCCCCCCAAACAAAGCCACGCCCACAGAACCGGTAGTAACAAATTTTAGATTTCACCACTGGGTCAAAGCAAATAGTAAAGTTTGAGCGCTAAGGTTTGCCTCCACCTTGTGGGCCTCCTCCTTTCTCTCTGACCGGTTGCAGTCTGTCTTGGTAGGGGGGCAGAGGTCGACCCCGAGGCCCCTCATATGTGGGGTGCCACAAGGGTCGGTCCTCTCGCCCCTTCTGTTCAACATTTATGTAAAGCCGCTGGGTGAGATCATCCATGGTTTCGGGGTGAAGTTCCATCAGTACACTGATGGTACTCAGTTGTACATCTCCACCCCGGACCACCCCAACGATGCCCTTGAAGTGATGTCCCGGTGTCTGGAGGCCATGCGGATCTGGATGGGGAGGAACAGGCTCAGGCTCAACCCATCCAAGACCGAGTGGCTGTGGTTTCCGACGTCCCGATATAGTCAGTTGACGCCATCGCTGACTATCGGGGGCGAATCGCTGGCCCCCACGGAGAGGGCTCGCAACTTGGGTGTCCTAGATTCACGGCTGTCTTTAGAAGAGCACTTGACGGCCGTGACCAGGAGGATTTTTCATCAGGTTCGCCTGATTCGCCAGTTGCGTCCCTTTCTAGATCGGGACTCCCTACACACAGTCATTCATGCCCTCGTCACCTCCCGCCTGGACTATTGTAATGCTCTCTACATGGGGCTCCCCTTGAGGAGCACGCGGAGGCTCCAACTGGCTCAGAGTGTGGCCATGCTTTAAAGGTGGTTATGGGAGCAACATGGCGCTCCCGTGTGACCCCTCTCCTGCACGAGCTGCACTGGCTCCCGGTGGTCTTCCGGGTGCGCTTCAAGGTTTTGGTTACCACCTTTAAAGCGCTCCATGGCTTAGGACCTGGTTATTTATGGGACCGCCTACTACCACAAATAGCTTCCCAGCAGCCAGTACACTCTCATAGAGAGGGGCTCCTCCGGGTGCCGTCAGCCAAGCAGTGGGGGCAGGGGGAGGGCCTTCTCTGTGTGGGCACCCACTATCTGGAACGAGCTCCCCCCGGAGATACGGAGGATCCCGGATCTGCGCACTTTCCGCCGTGCTCTTAAGACCCTCTTATTCCAGCAAGCTGACCAGGCCTAATTTTTCTCCCCTTTCTTTTAAATTTTAAACTGAAATTTTAATTTGTTTTAAATTATTGGGATTTTAATTGTTGTGGGCTAAATTATTTAATTTGGTTTTAAATTGTTTTTAACTTTTGTATTCCTGTATTTTATCCTGTGCCTGTTCACCAGCCTGAGTCCTTCGGGAGGAGGGCGGTATACAAATTTAATAAAACTAAACTAAACTAAACTTGATGAAAGCAGAGGTTTCCTGTGCAAGATCCTCCCCTTTTGTACATGCCTGTGATACCCTGATGCTCACAGAGAAAAAGGCTGAATCTTCCTCACATCTTAAAC
The DNA here is from genome assembly GCA_022577455.1 of Arizona elegans. Taxonomy (NCBI): domain Eukaryota; kingdom Metazoa; phylum Chordata; class Lepidosauria; order Squamata; family Colubridae; genus Arizona; species Arizona elegans. The sequence continues at coordinate 154,275,006 of JAKOOJ010000003.1, forward strand.
TACCTCTGGGGGATCCTTCTGACTCTGCCAGTTCAGAATTGAAACATGGCAGCTCTTGCTCTGCCTGATCTTCTGGATTATCTTTTTTTTAATCTTTTTTATTAGATTTATATACCGCCCTTCTCCTTTTGGACCCAGGGTGGTAAACAGACAAAGTAAAAACATTTGTACACAAAAGTTAAAATAATTTAAAAGTAATTAAATAAATTTTTGGCCCATAATTTAAAACATTTCAATTAAAATCAGTATCAAACTTTAAAATTATCATAGCATCAGGCCAGCCCGGCTAACTGAAAAAAGTAAGTTTTTAGGGCCCGACGAAAAGTCTGGAGGTCTGAGATCGTTTGTAACTCTGGGAGTAGATCGTTCCAGAGGGTAGGAGCTACCACAGAGAAGGCTCTCCCCCTGGGGGTCGCCAGCCAACATTGTCTGGCTGATGGCACCCTGAGGAGGCCCTCTCTGTGGGAGCGAACCGGCCAGTGGGAGGCAATTGGTGGCAGAAGGCAGTCCTGTAAGTACCCCGGCCCTAAGCCATGGAGCGCTTTAAAGGTGGTCACCAGCACCTTGAAGTCTGCACCCGGAAGTCCACCGGAAGCCAATGCAGCTCGCGCAGGAGAGGTGTCACGTGGGAGCGCCCCGTTGCTCCCATAATCCCCTGCACGGCTGTATTTTGCACCAGTTGGAGCCTCCGGGTGCACCCCAGGGGGAGCCCCATGTAGAGAGTGTTACAATAGTCCAGATGAGAAGTGACGAGTGCTTGAGTGACTGTGCGTAAGGAGTCCCGATCTAAAAAGGGGCGCGACTGGCATATCAGGCGGACCTGATAAAAAGCCCCCCTGGCCACGGCCATCGTATGCTCTTCTAAAGACAGCCGTGTGTCCAGGAGGATGCCCAAGTTGTGGACCCTTTCCATGGAGGCCAGTGATTCGCCCTCAATAACCAGCTGGCTATACCGGGACGCCGGCAGCCACAGCCACTCGGTCTTGGAGGAGTTGAGTCGAAGCCTGTTTCTCCCCATCCAGATTAATGGTCCAGACAGAGTTTCTGTTGAACCTTGGCTCTTCGAACAACTCACTGAAGGCAAAGCCAACCACTTTTCATTCCCACTCCCATTAATTTCACCTGCAAGATGGGAGCTAAAGAGAATTGTGCAGGGAGGCTAGAAGAGGTGGAGCACTATGAAGTGTTTGAAGGACGTGGCCAGGCGTCTTCAACCTTGGCCACAGTATGGCAGAGCTGGAGGTCGATCAGCCGAGTGGTGGCCACATGGGAGTCTAGAGACTGGGGGAATCAACCAGCGGAACCAAGAGATGAACAGCTGAGCGGCAGAGCCAAGAGCAGGACATCTAATCAATGGATCCAGAGGTTGTGCAGCTGAGTGGCAGATGGAGGGGAGCCAGATGCACTGGCAGGTGGCAAAAGCAACCTAAATGAGGGGGACGAGAAGGCCAGATGCCAGAGGGGCACTGAACAGGCCAGCAATTAACAGAGGATGGGACAAAGACAGTGGGAGAGCCCAAGTGCTTAGAGAAATGGAGCAGAGGGGACCTGGACACTAGCAGACCCTTGAGGGGAATTCTGGGAGTTGAATTCCACAACTCTTATAATTGCCAAAGTTGGACTAGACAATGGCTTAGGTGTTGTTTAAAAAAACAACGAGTCTTCCAATCCTGGGTGTGTATGTGTGTTTGGAAGCTGAACTCCATTCACACAAGAGGATTAAACTCTTGGGGGTGAAGACACAAACCAGGCCTGCAGCTGAAGCTTTTGTTTTTCTCCTTCTTTCTCTTCCCCCTTACAGAGAATGTAACTCTGGATCCAGACACAGCCCATTCTGGCCTCGAAGTCTCTGAAGATCGAAAAAGCGTCAAAGGAGTAATGCCAGTTGAAGAAATAAATGCTGTCCCAAACTGCAAGAGATTTAAAACTAATCCTTATGTCCTTGGCTGTCAGATGTTCTCATCAGGGCGACATTTCTGGGAAGTTATTATAGGAGACAGAGAAGGATGGGGTGTAGGGGTTGCCAACAAGCCAGTGAATTTAACAGATGTTGATGTGCAGACCAGACACTGGCAGATTGGGGAATGGGAAGGGAAATACATGGCTATCTCTCCATCAGAACGCTCTGACCTGGTCCTGACTGAGAGGCCCAAGAGGATCCGTGTCTCTCTCAACTGCGAAGAGGGGCAACTGGCCTTTTTTGATGCCAGAACAGCAGCTCTGCTCCATACGTTCTCAGATGCTTCCTTGGTTGGAGAGACTCTTCTACCCTGTTTCTATTTGCCCGTTGGTGTCTACATGACACTCCCCTCAAAGAAGGGGCATCCATAGGCAAAACTTTGGAAAAATCCCTATTTGCCAAGCAGGTATGGCTGAAAGCCTTTAAAGCAGAGGTTCCTTAACTTTTGCTACTACACCTCCCTTGATTGTGCAGTCTATGCCGCATCAAGTTGCTTGCAGTTGTGGAGCCTTGGAAATGGAAGGAATGGTCCTGTCAGTCGATCTAAAAAATGAAGTGTCCAATAAAAGCTTGATAGGCTGTAATGTCATTTGTTCAGGTATCTCAATATTAAAGATAGCTTATCTGACAGCTGAACCCATAAATCATGGGTTTTAGATGTCCATCAGAGCTCTCCTGCCCATTTATGTATCATGCTTGTTTGTGTAATGTTTAATCGCAATCAGTGATTGTGTAGATTCCCATAATTCAATATATTCTGTAATCTTTCCCTGGTTTTTTTCTGTTTCATTTTAAATATACACATAATTGTCATAAACCCAACAAAAGTTCCTTCTTTTGCAATTTTACCTCAATAAATGTATTTTTACCTCATTTTATTTGCCAATATGAGATTTTATTTCTACTTTAGAGTGGTGGTGTTACTTTTATGCTGTTTGAAATAAAACAAATCAGTGATTATTCAGTGTAATACTGTATGTGCATAGAAAGAGAAGACACACAGAAGACAATAGACAAAAACAAAACATACCATCTGTTATCCAGATAGGAGATGTGAGCGCTATGTGGACTAAATATGTCACCTGGCTCAAGCCAAAAGTCAAATAGAATTGTAAAAATAAAATGCATTATTGCTGAGTAACCTTAGGACCAGTCATTCTCACTCAGCCCTAGGAAGCAGGCAATGGCAAGCCACTTCCGAATCTTTATCAAGAAAACTGCAGAGTGATTCATCCAGAGAGCCACCAGGGGGTCAACAATTGGAGGCACCCCAAAGGAGGCTTAGATATTGAGATGGGAATCAGATCCAATTTGGTCCATTCTAGCGGTTAAGGCACCTGGCTAGGAAGAGGAAGACTCTGGGTTCAAGTCCTGCCTTAGCCATGAAAGCCAGCTGGGTGACTGAGTCAGTTATTCTCTCTCAGTCCAATCCATCTGACAGGATTGTTGGGAAAATAGGAGGAGGAAAATGTGTTGGATATGTTTGCCACCTTGAGTTATTTGTAAACATAGCAAAGGCAAGATACAAATAAATAATAAGCGGAATGAACGTTAACTCTGATATGGTGACTTTGATTGATGACATCAGCTCTCAAAGCAATTGAAGACTGACAGGCTGCTATTGGCAAAGGTGCAAGTGAGTAATACAAAAATATCTAATACAGATAGTCCTCAATTTACAACTACAATTGAGCCCCAAATTTCTGCTGCCAAGTGAGATAGCTATTAAGTGAGCTTTGCCCCGTTTTAAGTGCATCATGGGGGAAGGGAACTTAAAGGAGGAGGTTTTGGCAGGAAGGAGGACACACACACAGAGAGATGAGAGGGAACAGAGAAGGGAGAGAAGGGAAGTGGGGCCTCCTGGCTCATCTGGCCTCCACCCCAGAGAATGAGGGAGGACGCAACGCATGAGGATAGGTTGAGAAAAGGGGGAGAAAGGAGGGTGGGGAAAGGTAGGGAAAAGAGGAGGAGGAGGAAGGGGAAAGAGAGAAGGAGAGAAAGGGAGGAAGGCAGGGGAATCAATGGAGGAGCAGAGGCAGTGGGAGGAGAGACTAGCAAGCAGCAGGAGTGAAAGAGAGGAAAGAGGGCGAAGGGTCTGATCACAACCCCACCACATGATCTACCTGCTGAGAGGAGACTCCAGTAGGAACTGGATGGAAGAGGAAGACAACAGAGTCCAGCCAACCTGGGCAAGTGGAGGTGCCTGAGTGAGGGACTAGAGTGGACTGGCAGCCGTCCTTATAGTCGGGGAAGGCGCCTGGATGATTGCAAAAGAGGGAAAAGGGAATCCGCTCCCCCCCTCCCGCGACGTGTCAGAAGGTCACAACGATTGATCACATGACTCAGTGACACTGCAATTGTCATAAATATGAGCCAATTGCCAAGTGACTGAATGTTGATCAGGTAATGATGGGGATTCTGCAATGGTCATAAGTGTGAAAATCTGTCATAAGACACTTCAACGTCTATATACATTAAAAATGACTAATGTTAAAATGTTTGACTTCCGCAGATCCCAACTTGAGAGCCACTTATCTAGCCCACAGAATCTCAAAGGGATGGGGATTAGAGCAAGGGTCTCCCAAGGGAGGTCAACAAAGTCAAGATGGCAGCCAGCCCCGCCTTTAACCCATATGTAAATAAGGGGCGGGGCTTCTATCTCTTATGCCTTTGTTGATTCCCCTTATGGTTGTGCCTGCTTTGCAGCATCTCCCAGCTTCTGGGGGAGCAGGGCCTTTGAAAGAGGGGACTGTGAGAATCAAATGGGAAGGTTCCTCCCCTTTTTGTGTGGGTAGGGAAGGAGGAAATGTGTATGGAGCAATGGGGAAGGAGAGGCTAGAAGCGAATTTTAGAGGCAGTTTGGCAGTGGGTTTCTCTTGGAAAATTAGACCTGCAAAGTTGAAGGACTTGATACCCAGCCTTTGCCAACCCATAGCAGGTCTAGTTTGCCCAGCCAAATGCAGACCAGGTAAGTGTACCTGAGCTTGTAAGCATGGTTGCAAGGAAGGAAAATACCTGTAGACCTAAATGGGAGGTGCAAACTCAGGGTTTTAATAATAATTACTAATTATCCCTTGACTAATAATTCCTTGAATATGAAATGAAGTTACTCACAGACCCACTTACAAATCACTGAAGGGTTGCAGAATTAGGAAAAAAAAATAAACTTCTTTGCTGAGTTGAATTTTAATCCTGGTGATATTATGAACATGTCCATGCAATTTTCTTGGTACCACGAGGGTGGTTTGCCATGGCCTTTACCTGGAAGATTTAAAGTTTCATTTATTTATAGCTTCAGGTCCAAGAATGCTAGTCAAACATTTTCATCAGATAAACGGAGTCAAAGAGGAAATATAAATAAATCACCAGGCTAAGTTCAAACATAGTGTTTTTGAATGGTGACGAAACAGAACAGAATTTAATTCCGTTTATGTAGATTGTGCGGAATTGATTTGCTAATAAAAAAAATCTTCCTATTTTCAGCCCAGCATGAACACTTTGATGGGCTCTCTGCTAACATAAAACCAGGTCATGGCACACATTTGAAAGTAAGTCAGGAAGCCTGTAATTATGGAGTTTGTCTGGCAAAAACAAAGACTGCTTATCCACAGGAAATATGCATGTGTAAAGCTTGTAACAATTCTGGGTAGTTAGAAAGCTACCAAGAGTTAGTAAAAAGTAACAAGAGTTAGGCAACTTGCAGACCTCAGCTAAAAGTTAGGAACAGAGATGGCCTGCAGCAAATCAAAAGGGTATTAGATAACTCCTGGGACATTCATTAGCCAAGGTTTAGGAATAGGGACAGCTAGAGACCAATAGAACAAATTGTAGAATTATTAGTAAAATGTTTATTAGATGATATTTCTTATCATCCCTTGTTCTGCTGCCTTCTTTAGTGAAAATGTATAAAGCTTTTTTAATCCTTTGTTCTTGGCTCTCTTGGAATTTTGGCCAGGAGCTCTTTTCCTTGGGGTACCCCAATAAAAAGCAATCAAAACCTGCACCTTGTGTCTGGCATCCTTTATTGCCCTCGGCACCAGGCTCAGACCCCAACTGGGGAAAACAATTAGTTATGAACAGAATTGTTTCCTAAGAGTGTCCATTAGTGTAAAAAAGGATGCTACAGCAAGATATAGAGAAATGTTTTCAGTGATTTTACTAGTTAGAATACAGTAAAATTAAAAAATTAGATAGGATTTTGCTATACAGTACTTCCCTTTAACACACTAGATGATAAAATGTTAAATCTTCCTAGGTTGAAGGTTTTCCTGCAACATAAATATGGGATATTAAAAAAAGATTTAGATGTGAATGTTATGGAAATTAGGTCCCTATAGTTTCTAGGCCCTAAATCTGTTTAGTAGTACTATAGTAGCCTCAGTCATATTAATGATTCCTTCCTTCCTTCCTTCCTTCCTTCCTTCCTTCCTTCCTTCCTTCCTTCCTTCCTCCTTCCCTCCCTCCCTCCCTCCCTTCCTTCCCCTCCCTTCCTCCCTCCCAACACAGAAGGGTTTTCACCTGGTGCCAAAATGAGGCCACTGTGGGTGCCAACTGAGGGTCTCTGGGAAGGACATTCCATAAATGAAGTGCCACCTCCAAAATGGCAAAATAAAGAAAGGGGCTTGGGAATGTCCATGTCCCCTTGGGGAGCCCATTGTGACTAAGGAAGCCTCCCCCAAAAGCCCTTGAACAAAGGGCCTATAACATGTTCTCCACCCACCAGATTCCCTCCCTGCCCCCATGGGTCCCCCTGTCCTAGGTTGGCCTGAGACTCCTAATGGCTCTTTCTATCCATCTTTTGCCTTAAGGGAGCTCATTGGTCAAACTTGAAGGTTTTCATTCAGCAAATGATCCCATTCCACATTCTATACATTGCATATTCCACAAGGTAGTCTTTGCCCAAATTTATTTATTCATTTATTTTTTAATTTTTTTTTAATTTTTAGAACAAACAAACAAAACATAAAAAGTCCCATCATTCATTACAATTACAGTGTGTCGATCGGTTACAAATCCCTTGTGCTTCATCCCCATGTTCAATTTTTACTAATTATCTAATTTCTCAAGTTGTCAACCCAGTATATATCTTTATATCATTAAACTTATTTGTTATCTAACAATGGCAATCATTCCAAAAAGAGAAAAAAACATTTTTTTTCACGTTATATTATAATACATTTTATATATCATTTCAATTCCATGTTTTAGTATCTAACCATCGATAGAATAAATCCCAAATCATATAGTATTGTTTATCTTCTTGTTCTCTAATTTCAAGTGTTAATTTACTCATTTCAGCTCATTCCATGATTTTTTTAATGACTTCATCTTGCATTGGTATCCTCTCATTTTTCCAATTTTTAGCAAACATAACTCTAGCTGCTGTCAATACATTTACAATCAAATATCTCACTTCTCTGTTGTATGTTTCTGGCACCATTCCTAATAAAAATATCTCCGGTTTAAAGTCTATATGTTTCTTTGTCATTTTTTCCAACCATGTGTGGATTTTAGTCCAATATCTTTTGGCTTCTACGCATGTCCACCACATATGGTAATATGAGCCTGGTATCTGATGATATTTCCAACACTTTTCAGATTTGTTCTTGAACATTCTGGCTATTCTTGTCGGGGGAAGATGCCACCTGTAAAACATCTTATACAAATTTTCTTTATTTGCTGTTGACATTGTCATTTTATAATTTTGTGACCAAAATTTTTGCCATTTCTCTAAATCAATTCCATAACCAAATTCCCCCCCCCCCATGCTATCATTGTTTCTTTAACTTGTTCTTCTTCCAATTTCACCTCTAGTAAATAACCATATAATTTTTTAATTACATAATCATCAGAACCTGTTAAATTTTTATCTAAATTAGTTAAAATATTGTTAATACCGTCTATCTTACGATCTTCATCATATCTAGCATGTATTTGCAGATAAGAAAACCAATTCATTTTAAAACCATGTTCCTCCAATTCTTGTTTCGATTTAAATTCACCCTTTCCATCCAATAATTCACTATATCTAACAATTTGTTCCCTTCTAAATGTTACTGAGTGTGAAAATGCTTCAATTGTTGATACCCAGATTGGAATTTTCAAATAGTGTTGTTTTTAATCTTCTCCCAATTTAATAACAAAGCCTCTTGTATGTAATGTCTTCTAAAATACCCGTGTTTTTGTTCCCTTATACCATAAAAAAGCATGCCACCTCAACAACAAATCATGTCCTTCTAAATTCAATAATCTAGTATTTCTTAACATTATCCATTCTTTAATTCACATCAAACTTGGCGCTTGATAATAAAGTTCCCAATTAGGTAAACCAAAGTCCCCTCTCATTCTGACATATTGTAGTAACCTTGATTTTATCCTTGCCTTTTTTCTCTGCCAAATATATTTTAACACTATTTTATTTAATTCTTCAGAATAATTTTTCCCAATCTGATTGGAATTGTCTGGAACAAACATAAAATTCTAGGCAAAATACAGTATTCATCTTAATAGTTGATATTCTCCCAATCAATGATAATTGTAGATTTTCCCATTTCGCCAAGTCTGTTCCAATCTGTTGTTTGAGCTTATTATAGTTATTCCCTTTAAGTGTACTACATCTTGCTGTCATATATATCCCCAAATATTTAACTTTGTTTGTGACCTGCATCTTTGATATATCCACCAATTCTTCTTTTTGTTTTATTAGCATATTTTTTGTCAAAATCTTTGTTTTATCTTTATTAATTTTCAAGCCTGCTACTTTCCCAAACTCTCCAATTTTATCTATCAGTGTAGATTTTGATATTAATGGATCTTCAAGAATAAAAACCAGGTCATCCGCAAACACTTGCCATTTATATTCTTCCTTTTGAATTCTCATTCCTTTTATGTCTTTGTCTTCTCTAATACTTCTATTTAGTACTTCTAATGTTAATACAAACAACAGGGGGGACAATGGTCTTTGCCCAATTTTAGAGCTTTTACTGATCCATTTCCTGATTGGCTGGCTGGGAAAGGGACAGTCCAGACAAGTCTTCTAATATTCTATTCATATTAGAAGTTAGGGAAAGGATTATAATTTCTACATTCTCCTTTATCTGTCAGACATCCCATCGATTGCAGCATTGGCTTTGGGGTTTTATTAAGGGTTTCTCCCAGTTTCTGTCATGCCAACTTTACTCCATTCCGTTTCTGTCTCATAAATAGTTTGTTCTTTCTATTTTTTAAAAAAGCATTTTCCCCTTTAACAAGTGGCTGGCTGAATAAAAATTGATGATTAATCAGTCCCATGGATGTTTCTTTCTCCCCAGGATTTTTCAATATCTTTCCCTTTAGCAGGATACTTGCATCAGTTGATTGGGGGTCTGTCCCAAGAATATTTGCTTCTCCCTCGTTTTTAAAAACTCCCCCCCCCTTTAACGAGCTGATTGGGCCAATAATAATAATGGGGGGGCATCCCTTTAAGAAGCCAGCGAAGCTGACCACAACAGCAACCACAATTCATCTCGGTTTCTCACCTGGGCGCAGCCCAAAGGCGGTCAGCTGATTCGCGGGGAAAGGCAGGAAACTTAACTTTTTCTTTCCTTTCCCTGCGGAGGAGGCGGCGATGGCGGCCGAAGCGCCCTTGCAGGATTTCTTGGCAGAAGCCACCTGCTCCATCTGCCTGGACTTTTTCCAGGACCCCCTGCTCATCCCGGAGTGCGGCCACAACTTCTGCCGGGGCTGCCTGACCCGCAGTTGGGAGACGTCGGAATCGGAGGCTTCCTGCCCCCAATGCAGGCAGACCTTCGCGCCCCGCAGCCTCCTCCCCAACAGGCAGCTGGCGCGGGTGGCTGAAGTGGCCAGGCGATGCGGCGGCCATCCGGGCGAGGAAAGGGGGAGCTTCTGCCCGAAGCACCGGGAGCCCCTCAAGCTCTTCTGTAAGGACCACCAGACCCTCATCTGCTTGGTCTGCGACCGATCCAGAGAGCACAAGGGCCACTCGGTGATCCCAGCGGAGGAGGCTTTCCAGGAATATCAGGTAGGAATCAGCCATGAGGAATCGTTTTGGAGGGGCATCCAGATCCTTGGTCTTCCTGGCAATCCTTGGACCAATTTACTTGCTTTTACTGTTGTCCTCAACCTGGGTTTAACCTGGCGCAGATGCCAATCAGAACGAGACTGAAGAGAAGATTCAAGGGACTGTTATTGAAGTACTTCAGCAAAAGGGTCTCAGCAGCTAAAGGAGCCAAGACCCCAACATATACAAATACAAATTTTATACAGTTTAGATTAAGGAAGTTAACACCCTAAGAATCACTCATTGGTTCCTTGATAGGTGTTTCTTTTGATCTCTTGTCCTGGCCTAATTTAACCTCCTCCTTGATAGATTGCATATTTTATGCTAATAAGATTCCTTATCAAAAGGGGTGTGTTTTATTATTATAATAAGCTAGAAGTTACCCAAGTTTATGTCTATGTGCCTTAGCTAGCAATCCTTCTGATGGAGTCCTCCTAACTTTCTTGTAATTTTCTTGTTGCTAGGCGGCAGTGCCCCACCATTCCTTACTGGTCTTATTCCATAATGTGCAACTTTCTGCCTCGCCATTCCTTTAACAAAGTTTCCTAATCCCAACCTGAGACCTTCACCTCCTGCTTTATGCTCTGTGCCTGCAATTTTTTGAAGACAGATTTACCATAGTCCTCGATTTACAACCATTTGTTTAGTGACTGTTCAAAATTACAACACCATTGAAAAAAGTGACATATGACTGTTTTCACACATATGACCATTGTAGCATCCCTGTAGTCACTGATCAAAATTGGGACAATTGGCAACCAGCAAGTATTTATGATGGTTGCAGTGTCCCTGTCTTGCTTAGTAACAGAAATTGCATGTAGGAAGAAATAGGCTCCCTTTGCCAGCTTCTTTTCCACATTTGCTCTAGAGCAAAGTTGTCATGGAGTCCTCCAAAATCTTGAGTGCAGACCCAGAAAAACACTCCTGCTGGATCAGGCCAAACGTTCATTTCTCAGTGATGCCTCTGGGATGACAGCAACCAGGAGACTCAGGCAGCTCACTTGAATGCCCTTGCAGGTAGTCCTTGACTTAGAACCATTTGTCTAGTGACTGTTTGAAGTTACAATGACAATGGAAAAAGTGACATGTTTTTCACTCTTGTGATCATTGCAGGCATTCCATGGTCACATGATTTGGACGTTTGCCTACTTCCATTTATTTTTGACAATTGAATATACTTTATCTTCCAACTGGGTCTTCCCTCCGATGTAATTCTTTGGGGAAAAGAAACTCAAAACTTGTATTTTCTCTTCAGATCAAGGTGGAGGATTGCCTGAAGGCTCAGAAGGAGCAGAAAGAAAAAATAGCTACATACAAAGGAGACACAGAGCAAAGAGTGCAGGAGATGCTTGTAAGTATTGATCCAACGGTGAGGAGCTTCTGAGCTAATGGGAAGGAGAACCCCATCCGCCCCATCCGCCCCCATCTTTAATAATAGTCAGCCTGTTTGTAAGTACAAGTTCTGACTTAAAATTCAAGATAAAGACGGTGTTAGAACTTGTTCTTAATGTGGCGACTGGGATGTAATGGTGACATGTTTCATATTATTGAAACAATGTGAACTCAAAACAGTTTTCTGTCTACTTTTTTGGAATCCCTGATTGCCAAGAAAATTTTCATGAGAGATCATTTAAATTGAAGCCTATGTTTCGTTTTTAGAAACCTTTCCTGCCTGTGCTTGTTGGTGTCAAGGGGGTATTTTTTTCTCCCTAGGAAATTCTCTCATTCCTTTTCTGGATTCTTCAAGGAATCTGTTTAATTATTATAACAATTAAAATAAAAGTAAAAATAATTAAGTAAAACAATTAAAATAAAATAAAAGTATGTCTTTTCTCTTTCTTGTTCTAGGATCTCATTGAAAAAGTGAAAAAAAATGTAGTGGCTGAATTCAGAGAGCTACAACTCTGGTTAGAAAGACGGGAGAAGCTTCTATTGACTAAAATGGAAGAAACGGAGAAGGATATTATGGCAAGAAAGGAGGAGGGTTTGGCCAAGCACATGGAGGAATTGGGCTCTCTTGACCATCTCATTCAGGAGATAGAAGAGAAGCTTCAGCAGCCAGCAAGCAAACTTTTACAGGTCAGGCAGGAAGTTGCGGTCATAGAATCCTAGGGCTAGAAGGGACCTGGGAGGTCTTCTAGTCCAATCCTCTGCCCAAGGCAGGAGTCCTTATACCATCCCGAAAAAATGGTTGTCCAATCTATTATTGGAATCCTCCAGTGATGGAGCACCCAAAACTCTGGGAGGGAAGCTGTTCCACTGATAAATACTTCTCACTGTCGGGAAATTCTTTCTTATTTTACGTTGGATCTCCTTGTGATAAGCTTCCACCACTTTTTCCTATGAGAGCCCTTCAAATATTGGAAGATGTCTGTAGGGTCTCTTCTAAGCCTTCTCTTTGTTAGGCTAAGCATACCAAGTTCCCTTAGCTATTCATTGTATGGTTTGGCCTCCAGATTCCAAATAATAAATCTTTATTGCTGCTCTCTGCATTCTTTCTAGGGCCTCAACATCTTTTTTGTATTATTGTGTATGAAGCAGTGTTTAGAGTTTTGTATCAATGATGAAATGGGATAGACTGCTTTAGTCCTGCCACAGAATACTTTTTTGACTTTCATTTTTTACAACCATTCTTGCCACTGTTGTTAAGTGAATCATTGCAGTGGTTAAATTAGTAACACAGTTGTTAACTGAATCCGGCTTCCCCATTGACTTTGCTTGTCAGGTCACAAATGATGATCATATGACCCCAGGATGCTGCAACCGTCATAAATATAAAAAGTGGCTGAATTTTATCATGTGACCATGGGGATGTTTTACGTGTGAAAAATGGTCATAAATCAGTTTTTTAGTGCTGTTGTAACTTTGAACAGTCACTAAATGAACTATTTAGTCAAGGACTACCTGTAATGGCTAATAGTAGGGATGCATAATGTAATTTGGAAAAAGCAGGCCATGCAAAAAGCAAGAATTCAAAGTACTGGTCACTGTCTATATTTTTCCCAATTTGAGGTTCCTATCCCGTATTGGGTAAGGTGACCAGATTTTAACATTGGTAAAGAGGGACATTGTGGGCGTGGCTTATTTTGTGGGCGTGGCTAGCTGGTCATGTGACTGGGTGGGCGTGGCTAGCTGATCATGTGACTGGGTGGGTGTGGCTAGCTGGTCATGTGACCGGGTGGCCATGGCTATGCGTATAGGGTAAGGTGAACAGATTTTAACATTGGTAAGAAGGACACCATTGTGGGCGTGACTTATTGTGTGGGCGTGGCTTGGAGGCCATGTGACTGGGTGGGCGTGGCTAGCTGGTCATGTGACCGGATGGCCATGGCTATGTGTATAGGGACTACTCAGAGGGCTGAAAAGTCATTTCTGACAGGTCCTCACACTTTTGACTGGTCCTCACACTTATGACCATCCTCACATTTATGCCCGTGCAGTATTCTTAACAACCATGTCACTCATTTCACAACTGCTTCTCTTCACCATGGTGACAAGATAGGGCAAAAACGTAAAATGTGAGGACAGTTGTAAGTTCGAGGACTGGTCAAAAGTGTGAGGACCAGTCAAAAATAACTTTTTCAGCCCTCTGAGTAGTCCATATGCACAAAAGGACTAACCAGAAGGCTGAAAAAAGTCATTTCTGACAGGTCCTCGCACTTTTGACTGGTCCTCACACTTATGACCATCCTCATATTTATGCCCATGCAGCATTCTTAACAACCATGTCACTCATTTCACAACTGCTTCTCTTCACCATGATGACAAGATAGGGCAAAAATGTAAAATGTGAGGACAGTCGTAAGTTCGAGGACTGGTCAAAAGTGTGAGGACCAGTCAAAAATAACTTTTTCAGCCCTCTGAGTAGTCCATATGCACAAAAGGACTAACCAGAGGGCTGAAAAAAGTCATTTCTGACAGGTCCTCGCACTTTTGACTGGTCCTCACACTTATGACCATCCTCACATTTATGCCCGTGCAGTATTCTTAACAACCATGTCACTCATTTCACAACTGCTTCTCTTCACCATGGTGACAAGATAGGGCAAAAACGTAAAATGTGAGGACAGTCGTAAGTTTGAGGACTGGTCAAAAGTGTGAGGACCAGTCAAAAATAACTTTTTCAGCCCTCTGAGTAGTCCATATGCACAAAAGGACTAACCAGAGGGCTGAAAAAAGTCATTTCTGACAGGTCCTCGCACTTTTGACTGGTCCTCACACTTATGACCATCCTCATATTTATGCCCATGCAGCATTCTTAACAACCATGTCACTTATTTCACAACTGCTTCTCTTCACCATGATGACAAGATAGGGCAAAAATGTAAAATGTGAGGACAGTCGTAAGTTCGAGGACTGGTCAAAAGTGTGAGGACCAGTCAAAAATAACTTTTTCAGCCCTCTGAGTAGTCCATATGCACAAAAGGACTAACCAGAGGGCTGAAAAAAGTCATTTCTGACAGGTCCTCGCACTTTTGACTGGTCCTCACACTTATGACCATCCTCACATTTATGCCCGTGCAGCATTCTTAACAACCATGTCACTCATTTCACAACTGCTTCTCTTCACCATGATGACAAGATAGGGCAAAAATGTAAAATGTGAGGACAGTCATAAATTCGAGGACTGGTCAAAAGTGTGAGGACCAGTCAAAAATAACTTTTTCAGCCCTCTGAGTAGTCCATATGCATTAAAGGATACAGCAATAGAGAGGGATGAAGGAATGGAAATTAGAGTAGGAGTGAGGGTAAGAGAGGGAGGAAGAGAGGAGGAGAAGGAGAAAGGAAGAGGAAGTAGGAACGAGAAAAAGAGGGTGGGGGGAAGAGAAAGTAAGAAGGAAAGAAAAGAGAGTGGTGGTAGGTTTGAGGAGAAAGATTGCTGTACAATAAAAAAGATGAAAGGGAAGAAAGCCAACCTCAAGCAAATATAAAGATATTAAGATTAAGAATGAATTGTTAAACTTTAAAGAATAAAAGAGAACAAATATGAATAAATAGCAATAATTAGAAACACACATACAAACATGCAATGTATTTTCTTTGAACAGAATATTTGGCTGGTTCACAAATTTAAACAGCGTTTAGTCATTTCAATTAAATTTACAATTTCTATATTTTCTTTTTGCCATATTTATTCCTCATCTATTTTTTTAAAAAAACAATATTACCCTTCATCCTCATCTCTAATCTTAATCAAATTCAATTTTTCCCTTCTATTCTATATTATACCCCTTCCCATTGTCATCTATTTTTATATCCATCCTCACATTGGTTAATTATGTAATTATGTAATACAGTTGTTTAATACAAATTCAACATTTTAATATAAATCAATTAGTTATATAACTATCTTTTTTGTATATTAATCAATATGAACATGAATATTCCAATTATTTCCATGCAATCCAATTTCTTACAAATCAATTAATTATATTTACCAATAATAATAAACCAAATAATTTCCCCCATATATTCCTCCAAACCACAACTTAACCATTTCTGCTTTCAACACAATATACAATTATTAATAGTATCTCAATTATTACAATTCCCTAGTTAAATAGAGCTTTTTTTCTTTTGTGTTTTAAAATCTTGAACTCTCCTCTTTTGCCCAAAATTTCCCATTGTTTGCAGTTTTGTACCTACCTTTTTTGGTGAGGAAAAAGAAAAAGAAAAAGAAAGAAATCTCTCTCTGCCTCATTTTGTCACCTTGCAGGTTTAGTTTCGCTTTCGCCTTTGTTTTCAGTATAGCTGGGGGCGGGGGGGGGGGGGGGGAAATCTGCTCCAGGAACTTTTTGCAGCTTTTTGCAGCTAATTAACCTAGTGGAAGCTGTTAACAGGGGCTGTTTTTTCTATTTTTGCAGGCATGGGTCTATTCATTTTTTTTTTAAACACTGATCAGCTGTAGGTCGGCCCTTTGAAGCCCCGCGGCAAGAGTTTAAAGAGTTTTTTTTCCCTCTAGCCATCAGCGGGGATTCAGGAGGCAGAATGAAAAATCGGGACTTTTTTAAAACGCCGCGGGACGCGGGACAAATTGCTCAAAAGCGGGACTGTCCCGCCAAAAGCGGGACGTCCGGTCACCTTAGTATTGGGGGATGTGGTGGGTGTTCTTTGTAGGGTGTCCCCCTCCCCTTAATCTCCAGGCCAAAGAAAAATCCAACACTGATCACCTTCTCCAAAGTATTATAACCACCTGGATGTTCCAAAGTGCCTTCATTCTGGATGCATAGATGCAGGGGATTTTTTTAATCCTATTGATGCATTTTTTCTTGTTTTTCAAAGTCTTTTCTTTTTGCTATCATGTTTTGTTATGTTTGTGTGTTGTGTATTTAATTTTCTGCCTAGAAAATAGCTCCTTTCAATGCTTTGCCTCTCTATTTTTTAGGACATTGGAAGCATCTTGAAGAAGTAAGTAAATCCACCCTTTTCTTTACAGTCTCAGAGATCAGCAGCTCCTCCAGCGGTTTTCCTATTTTGGAAAGGTCTTTATTTCGCAGTATTTTAATGTAAAGACAACGTACTGTATTTCAGGGCTTTTTAGACATTTCCTCAGACAACCTCAACACAATATAATTAGCAATATTTGATATGATCAATTATTATGTTGGTTGCAAACTCAGCCAGAGGTTTAGACTGAATTTGCCTTTTTATCCATCTATTGAGTCCTTCCCAAGGAGAGACAGATGTTTGATGGTTTTAAATATCATTGTAGGATGTAAGCTGTTCCAAGTAATGCAACTATCATAAATGCACACCGGTTGCCAAGCACCCGAAATGTGATTACAGTGACACTGTGACAGATGTTAAGTGTGAAAATGGTTGTAGGTCAGTTTTTTGAGAGCTGTTGTAACTGGTTGCTAACAAATATTCATAAACTGAGGGTTATTTGTAACTGTATTTGTCTCTATTAAATTTCATTGCATCACTTTTAACTTTTTATTGCATTTTTATATCCCCCGTGCTCCCCGCGCATGCGCGCATGACCCCACGTGTGACCTCTGCCCCTGCGCATGTGCACACAACCCCTGTTTTGGTGTTAGCAGGCCTCCCTGCAGCCTCCTAGGATCAAATATGGGGGGTGCCCCCCACGTGTGCACGCAAACCCCCCCCCCCATGCATGCACGTGCACCTCCCGGCAGAGAGCCAAAAATCAGTTGGCTGGCGGGAGGCGCGGTTGAGCTGAGCTGGGCATCAGCTTGCGTGCTCGTAGAGATGGCTCGATGTGCCACCTGTGGCATGTGTGCCATAGGTTTCCCATCACGGTTCTAGGTTGATTACCTATCTCACCTCTATTAGCCATTTTCAAATTTGGTAAAATACAATCCATTATTTTTTTTCCAAGAGATTCACAATAATTGTAAATTGTAGAGAGTTGAAAACTGAAGTGGCCACTACTAGGTATCTTGCTTAGCTTGATGAGGGTGGATGAGTGCAGTTTTGGGTCAGGATCCACTGGGTTGCTAAAGTGCCCATATTTGAAAGCTAGCCAAAGAATTGATTGAAGCCTGGGAAACAGGGGACCTGTCAGTCAACAGGAGTGCTGATTTACCACCAGTTTACCAGGTACTTAGGAGCCAAGGATGGGGCAACACAAAAAAATGATAATGATTTAATAGCTGGCCATCAATACCCCACTTTATAATTAAAAGTGACACACAATCAGGCGTCACATACATACAATCCATAGAACAGTCCAGTGTACACATTCTGGAGAGAAAGAGGGAGAGAGAGAAGTTCCCTGAGGATGAGCTCCAGCACGAATCTGAAAGCTTGGAAGAATAAACCTCCCTTGTCCCAGTGACCGACTCAGATTGGATCCTGCAGCTAGCCAATCCTCAAGCACCATCTGATGTTTTAGAAAGCTTCTTCCATTGGCAGGATGATAAACAATGTTCTTTTGCCTTGCCAGGTACCAGGCTGAGGAAACATATGAGAATCCGGTGGATTTACTTCTAGAGCCGAAATGGACAATCTGGGATCACAGTGATATGACTGTGCTCCTGAAAAGTGCCATGAAAAAATTGAGAGGTAAAAAACAGCTGTTGAGGTGGATGACAGCTGGATGACATTTTGATCCCAGAGCATCCAAGAAAGATTCTGGGTGTCACATGGATCAATGAGGGATCAATTTCAGGCTCAGCGAAAGAGACACCTTCATTTCTCTGGGGAAAGGCCGTCTTGGCACCAGGAGGGGAAGAGGAGCTTTCTGGTTTCTTTCATTAAAGATAGGCTACTAAAAATGGGAGTAACCATTAGCTAGTTATAGTTGACCATTTACAGGTGGTCCTTGACTTACAGTGGTTCATTTAGCGACCAATCGAAGTTAGAATGGCACTGAAAAACATGACCTATGACTGTTTCCCCCCACTTATCACCGTTGCATGTGATCCTATGGTCATGTGATTTACATCCGGATGCTTGACAAGTGGTTCATATTTATGACAATTGCAGTCTCCCAGGGTCATGTGACCATCTTTTGTGACGTTCTGACCAACAAAGTCAATGGGAAGCCAGATTCACTTAACAACCGTATTACTAGTTTTAACAACTACAGTGATTCACTTAACAAATGTGGAAAGAAAAGTCATAAAATGGGGTAAAGCTCATTTAACAAATTTCTCACTTAGCAACATAAATTCTGGGCTCAACTATGGTTGTAAGTCAAGGACTAGCTGTATTCTTTATTTCCCAAATCCATATTCACTGATCACTGGGGAAGCAGAAAAAGCTTTCACTAAATATAATGGAATATATACAGGTTGTCCCTTGACTTACAACCATAGCTGAACCTAAAATTCCTGTTCCTAGGCAAGGTAGTTGTTAAGTGAGTTGGGTCCCATATTGCAAACTTTTTTGCCACCCTTATTAAGAAATTCACGGCAGTTAAACCACCCAGGAATACACTGCAGAGGACAATCCCAGAACTATGGGATGCTACAACATCGTAAATACATGCTGGTTGCCAAGTGCCCGAATTTTGATCATGTGATGGGGGATGCTGCAATGGTCATAAGTGTGAGAACTGGTCGTATGTCATTTTTTTCTGTGCCATTGTAACTTTGAAAGGTCATTGAGCTGTTGTAAATTGAGGACTACCTTTATATGGAATATGTGTGTGTGTATGTGTATGTATATATATATATATATGTATGTGTGTGTATATATATATATATATATATATATATATATATATATATATATGTGATATTTTTGTAATCAGGGTTTTTCCTATGTTAATAAAAGATGTTAAACGGCCATGGTGGGATGAAATCTCCAATCATCACTTTCAGGCCTGTCAGACATTTTGTGTTGTTTATTCTGAGCCTTATGGGAGACTGGGATAGCACTATTTCGGGTTTTTTTGAACCTCTTCAGCCAGACACACCCATATTTTATGACTCCTCCCTGTAAAAAGTATAAATAAATAAATAAATATATATATATTTTCTGAGATTTTCGCGGGTGTTTGTATGTAGGTCTTTGGTTATTCGGGTTTTCTCCTGCGTAAAATTGGAAGTGTCTTGGCGACGTTTCGACGAAAACACCAGCCTGAAGAGGAAGAATAAGACTTCGTCAAAACGTCGCCAAGACAATTTTACGTGGGAGAAAACCAGAATAACCAAAGAGCTACATATATATATCAAATTTATATTTTGCTGATAAAGAAATAAAGGGAGACTAGTATAGATCTATTTCAAGCTATTTAGCTCTCATCAGCTAGCCATAGCCTTACTCGGATTCGAACTTGGGCTTCCTGCATGTTAGGCAGTTGAATTAACCTCTGAGCCACAAGTTCTCCTTCCTTCATCAGCTTGAGCCAGGGGAAAGTTTAAGTGTTTTTCTGTCGAGACACCTGGTCTACCCCAACATGTGGGAGGGGGCATTCTGCTCTCTTTCACCTTTCAGCTCCAATCCAGGAGCCCTCAAGCAGTCGCATGTTAGGAATAAGCTACAAGCCAGAATATCATTGATGACTTTATATATAGAGAGAGAGAGTCACCAATGATATTCTGGCTTGTAGCTTATTCCTAATTTCCTGTTTTGAGTCCAAGGAAAGCAAATCAGTTCCTTCAGTTGCTCTAATTCCAGTGATGAGATATCTGAATCCCTCCCTTTTCTTCCCTAGATACTCTAGAAAGTGGACTTCATCTACAGAAAGGTAAATATTATAAGAATTTATAAGAATCTCAGTCGCTTGCTATTTTAAGCTCTGATGCCAGTAAGTTAAAGAGAAATACAATAATGTGACAATGAAACAAGTATAAGATTAGATATCTTAAAAGACTACGAAGAGCCAGTAAACATAATCTAGATCAGTGATGGCTAACCTTTTTGCCGTTGCGTGCCAAAAGCGGGGGGAACATGGGGGAGTTGTGCACGTGACATCCCCCCCCGTGCTCCCCACACTTTTCACACGTGATGGCATGATTGCCTTGGTGGGCCCGTTTTTCACCCTCTGGAGGGCCTCCGGGCAGTGGTGGGATTCTGCTGGTTCTAGTCGGTTTGGCCGAACCATTTGTTAAATTGCTGGCTCGCCCTGCCCCTTGCCAATAAATAGTGGGGGTGGGGCGGGGCGAGGGGCGGGCGAGCCAGTAATTTAACAAATGGTTCGGTGTATTTTTGCAATTTATTGGCCTCGCAGCACACCGAACCGTTTGTTAAATTGCTGGCTCGCCTGTCCCTCGCCCTGCCCCGCCTCCCACCCGCGTGGCGTCAGCCTACCCTAGCCCAGGGCTGGGCAATTGTGGCTCTTTTACAACCTGTGGACTTCAACTCCTGCCTAGCCCATTCTGGGGAATTGTGGAGAATTCTGGGAGTTGAAGTCCACAAGTCTTAAAGCTGCCAAGGTGGGAGACATCTGCTGTTACACTGTAGAATCCTTTCAAGCATGAAGATGGCCAAGTAAGTATCCTCCTTGAGAGACAACAGTTGAACATCAGGAGGGCTGTTAGAGGGCAGGGCTACATTTGGAAATTTTTGCATTTTTGCAGGTGGTGCAATACAATCTGGGGTCTGCAATGGACAGTAAAATCCGGCTTCTCTCTGATGTAAGTGCGACATCAGGATTCCACCTTGGTATATTTGTGGCACAAGGCAGCCCTCCTCTCCTGCTCCTTCGGACTCGGAGTGGTAAACAGCATCTGGTTCGGGGAGCAGCCGGATTTTGCTCTCCATTGCTCTCTCGGCCCTCTGCAAGCTCTCGTCTCTTAAGGAGCGCTCCCTGAAGTGGTGCGGGAAACTTTGGTTGGGCTTCTCGAGAGATGAGAGCTTGCAGGGGGCCGAGAGAGCAATGGAGAGCAAAATCCGGCTGCTCCCCAAACCAGACGCTGTTTACCACTCCGAGTCAGCAGGAAACGAGGGCTGCCTTGTGCCGCAAATATACCAAGGTAGAATCCTGATGTTGCACTTACAGCAGAGAGAAGAAACTGAATTTTGCTTTCCATTGCAGACACCAGATTGGCCCCCTGCAAGAGAATGAGAGAGAGAAAGTGGGGGAGAGTGGAGGAGAGAGAGAGAAAGAGAAGGGGGGGAGAGAGAAAGAGAATGAGAGAAAGAGGGGGGACAGAGAAAAGGGGGGAGAGAGAAAGAATGAGAGAAAGGAGGAGAGAGAGAGGAGAGAGAGAAAGAAAGAGTGGGGGGAGAGAGAAAGGGGGGAGAGAAAGAGAATGAGAGAGAGAGTGGGGGAGAGAGAGAAAAGGTGAAAGAAAGAGAGAATGAGAGAGAGAGAGTGGGGGAGAGAGAAAGGGGGAGAGAAAGAGAATGAGAGAGAGAGTGGGGGGGAGAGGGAGAGAAAAAGGGGGGAGAGAGAAAGAATGAGAGGGAGAGAGGGGGGAGAGAAAGAGAAAGAGGGGGAGAGAGAAAGAATGAGAGAGGGGAGAGAAAGAGGGGAGAGAGAGAAAGAAAAAGGGGGGGGGGAGAAAAGGGGGAGAGAAAGAGAATGAGAGAGGGGGAGAGAGAGAAAAGGGGAAAGAAAGAGAATGAGAGAGAGAGTGGGGGAGAGAAAGGGGGGAGAGAATGAGAGAGAGTGGGGGAGAGAGAGAAAGAGGAGAGAGAGAAGGGAGAGAGAGAAAGGGGGAGATAAAGAGAGAATGAGAGGGGGGAGAGAAAGAGAATGAGAGAAAGAGGGGGAGAGAGAAAGAGGGGGAGAGAAAAAGAAAGAGAGAGAGTGGGGGAGAGAGAGAGAAAGAGAAAGGGGGAGAGAAAGAGAATGAGAGAAAGGGGGAGAGAAAGAGAAAGGGGGAGAGAGAAAGAGTGGGGGAGACAGAGAAGGGGGAGAGAAAGAGAATGAGAGTGTGGGGGAGAGAGGGAGAGAGAATGAGATAGAGAGTGGGGGAGAGAGGGAGAGAAAGGGGGGAGAGAAAGAGAATGAGAGGGAAAGAGTGGGAGAGAAAGGGGGAGAGAGAGAAAGGGGGGAGAGAGAAAGGGGGGAGAGAAAGAAAGAATGAGAGAGGGGAGAGAGAGAGAGAAAGAGGGGGGAGAGTGCCTGAAGAACCCTATCCCATCACTGGAAGTCCAGGTGCTTCAGCAAGTGGTGCGCTGGATTCGTATTAGTGGTCCGCGAAATTTAAAATTATGAACTTGGTGGTCCCTGAGGTCCAAAAGGTTGGGGACCCCTGCTCTGGAGGATTTAAGTAGCTTAACTGTGCTTGCTTGCCAATGCCAGAATTATAGAGTTGGAAGGGACCTTTGGAGGTCTTCTAGTCCAGAGATCTCCAACCTTGGCAACTTTCTCTGCCTGGGCCTGATGCTTCCTGATAGACAGGGGGTTTCTCCAAATGGGACCCCCTCCCCAAAAGGCTGGCCACTAAGCCCTAGCTCAGAGGTCTTCAAACTTGGCAGCTTTAAGACTTGTGGACTTCAACTCCCAGAATTCTCTAGCCAGCATACCTGGCTGGGGAATTCTGGGAGTTGAAGTCTGCCAGGCTTAAAGTTGCCAAGGTTGGAGATCTCTGGACTAGAAGATAAATGATGGCATAAATGATGACCGGTCAAAAGTGCGAGGACCTGTTAGAAACCACTTTTTTCAGCCCTCCGGGTAGTCCCTATGTGCATATGGACTACTCAGAGAGCTGAAAAAGTTATTTTTGACCAGTCCTCGCACTTTTGACCAGTCCTTGAACGTACGACTGTGCTCACATTTTACGTTTTGTGCCCTATCTTGTCACCGTGGTGAAGAGAAGTAGTGGTGAAATGACTGACACGGTTGTTAAGAATGCCGCAACGGGCATAAATGTGAGGATGGTCATAAGTGTGATGACTGGTCAAAAGTGCAAGGATCAGTCAGAAATGACTTTTTTTCAGCCCTCTGAGTAGTCCCTATGCACATAGGCATGCCCACCCGGTCACATGATCACCTAGCCACGCCTACCCAGTCACATGACCAGCTAGCCACACCCACCCAGTCACATGACCAGCTAGCCACACCCCCAACTAAGCCACGCCCACAGAACCGGTTGTTAAAAAAATTGAATCCCACCACTGCCTCTGGGGGCTGGGGAATGCCGTTTTCGCCCTCCCCAGGCTTTCCCTACCCCCTGGAGCCCTCCGGAGGCTGGAAACAGCCTGTTTCCCAACTTCCGGTGTGCCCGGAAGGCCTGAAAATCAGCTGGCCGGCGCACGATTGCATGCTGGAGCTGAGCTAGGACAACGCTTGCGTGCCCAGCGATATGGCTCCATGTGCCACCTATGGCACGCATGCCATAGATTCGCCATCACGGATCTAGATAATTGAAGTCAGTCTTGGTGTAGAATGAAATATCTGGACAAATGGGAAAATGTGGGCCGGTATTGAAAAGAATGTAGAATCCTCTTGATTTTACTGCCTGACTATAAATTGGTGAGAGACCAGGTCTTTGGGAGCAGAGAAATTAGGTCCTGGGGTCAAAGCACATAGTAAAGTTGGAGCACCAGGGTTGTTTCCATCTTGAGGGCCATCAAGCTGATGAAAGCAGAGGTTTCCTATGCAAGATCCCCCCCCCTCTCCTTTTGTTCATGCTTGTGGTATCCTGATGCTAGTAGAGCATGGGTTTCAAACTCGATCGCATCATGTGACGTATGGCGACGTTTTTTGCCTTTGTGGAGCCGGTGTGGGTGTGGCCTGTACATGATGCATCTGGCCCACGGGCTGCCAGTTTGACAGGCCTGTTGTAGGGAAAAGGGTAGAACTTCCTCACATTCCATCATGTGCCCCAAGTTACCTCTGGGCGCTATCCCTGTGACTCTGCCGGTTCAGAATTGAAACATGGCAGCCTCTTGTCTGCTCCAGTTTCTGTTCCCATTTTGGTCTTCCCAGGAACTCATTGAAGGCAAAGCCAACCTCTCTTCACTCCCGGGGTGGGTTCCACTTACGTTTGCTACCTGTTCACAACAGGAGCGTGCACGCTTGTTTTGCTTGCACGCGCACCCTTCTGCACATGTGCAGATCGTCCATGATGATGTCTGGATGGGTGGTTGGAGCCTCCCGCGAACTACTGGTTCGCAAGAACCGGACCGAACCAGGAGCAACCCACCACTGCTTCACTCCCAACCCAATTCTTCTCACCTGCAAGATGGAAGCTAAGCAGAATTGTGCAAGGATGCTAGAAGGGGGGTGAATCACTATAAAGGGGTTGAAAAAACTAGGCAGTGCTTAGGTGCTGTTTAAATAAGCAGTGAATCTTCCATTCCTGGAGGGAGTGATTAGAAACTCGGAGAGAAGGCTGTAGGATTGATATCTTGGTCACGATAAACCAGGCCTGCAGCTGAAGCTGTTGTTCTCCTTCCCTTCCCCTCCCCCTTACAGAGAATGTAATTCTGGATCCAGACACAGCCCATCCTGACCGCCTTGACATCTCCGAAGATCGAAAAAGCGTCAAAGGACATAAGCCAGTTAAAGCAATATATCTTGTCCCAGATCCCATAAGATTTGTATATAATCCTTATGTCCTTGGCTGTCAGAAGTTCTCAACAGGGAGACATTTCTGGGAAGTTATGGTAGGAGATACAGCCGGATGGGGTGTAGGGGTTGCCAAAAAGCAAGCGAACGTAATAAATGTTGATGGGCAGACCAAGCAGTGGCAGGTTAGGAAATGGAGAGGGAAATACAGGATCTTCTCTCCATTAGTACGCTCTGAACTGATCCTGACTGAGGAGCCCATGAGGATCCGCATCTCTATCAACTGTGAAGTGGGACAAGTGAGCTTTTTTGATGCCAGGACCGCAGCTCTGCTCTATACATTCTCAGACGCTTCTTTGGTTGGAGAGACCCTTATGCCCTCTTTCTACTTGGATGATGGTGCCTGCCTGACACTCCCCTAAAAGAGGGGATTTCCATAGGCAAAACTTTGGAAAACTCCCTATTTAGCAAGCGGTGATCTCTGAAAGCTTCAAAGGAGAGGTTCCTTAGCTTTTTGCTGCTATACTTTCCTTAATGTAGGATGCCACACTGAGTTGCTTGTGGTCAGGTGGCCTTATAAATGGAAGGAATTGCTCAATCAATCAATGAATAGTCTGACCATCATTTCTATTTATCTGAATAAAAAAAATGAGGTGTCCTATAGCAGCTTTATAGGCTTTAGCATCATGTATTCAAGGTTATTAATATTAAAGATAACTTGTCTTACAGCTAAACCCATAAATCATGAATTTAGATTTCTGTCACAGCTCTCCCTTCCATTTAGATATCATGCTTGTTTAGTTGCAATCAATGTGTCAACCCTGCAAACCTGTCTGAGGCCATCTTGACGGCTTCAGTGTTGCCACAAAGCAGAAGAGAGGACAGGGAGCGGGGAAATAGATGTGTGTGTGGGGGGGGGAGTTTGGCAACCAAAACGGACAGTTTTTCTGTGGGAACCAAAGTCATTTCAACAGGTGCCTGAGAGAGAGGAAGAGAGCAGTAACCAAGCAACCGGCCAGCCTCTTGATTGGACAATGTGACTGATGATTTCGGGGAAAGGGGGAACTTTCACTTTTTGAACTAGGTGAAAAGAGCGGGAACTTTCAGAGACGGTTTTCACCAGTTGTGCCAATATGAGGTATCCAATAAAACTGTTCTTTGAGGAATCTACATGCTTCAGAGTTCTGCTTTCAATATGTGCATTACTTGGAACGCTGGCACAATGATAGCTTAAAGGTAAAGGTAAAGGTTCCCCTCGCACATATGTGCTAGTCGTTCCCGATTCTAGGGGGCGGTGCTCACCTCCTTTTCAAAGCCAAAGAGCCAGCGCTGTCCAAAGACGTCTCCGTGGTCATGTGGCCAGCACGACTAAACACCAAAGGCGCACGGAACACTGTTACCTTCCCACCAAAGGTGGTGCCTATTTTTCTACTTCCATTTTTTACGTGCTTTCAAACTGCTAGGTTGGCAGAAGCTGGGACAAGTAATGGTGCTCACCCTGTTAGCGGGACTAGGGATTCAAACTGCTGAACTGTTGACCTTTCAATCGACAAGCTCAGCATCTTAGCCACTAGCCACCGTGTCCCTTTAATGATAGTTTAGCTTCCAATAATTCAATACATTCTGTAATCTTTCCATGCTTTTTCTTTCTTTCCTCCACTTTTTTATATTTCCTTTGAAATATACACAATTCAAACAATTTGAACAAGCCCCTAGCAGGGCTTCAGGAAATATTAGACTCAATATAAGCTTTACAGGCTCATAGTTTTTTTTAAAAAAATACAAATTCTAGTCTTTTTTGCTTATGTCTTTTTATATGTAACTAACTCAGTTATCTACAACATTCAGATTACTGATTGTAACACGGATTCTAATTTTATACGTTTCTTATGGATTTTAATTCCTTCCTTTGCAATTTTATGTCAATAAATTTATTTTTACTTTATTGTATTCTGTCAACACGATACATTATTTCTATTTTAGAGTGACGATAAAACAATCATTGATTATTCAACGTAACACCTAGAAACAAAATGCACAGTAGACAGTAGACAAAAACAAAACATACCATCTGTTATAAAGATAGGAGATGTGAGCGCTATGTGGACTAAATGTGTCACTTGGCTCAAGCCTAAATTTAAATTGAATTGTTAATAGAATTGTAAAATTCTGTAATGTATTAAATGTATTAAATAAATACATTATTTGACAATAACACTCTTTTCCCATCTTGATTTAAACTACTCTGCCTTTTATTGAGCAACTGTAAAAGAAAAGGGCAATCTAGTGTAGTGGTTAAGAAATCAAGCTAGATATCATGAGTTCTAATCCTGCCGTAGGCACAAATCCAGCTGGGTGGCCTAGGACCAGTCACTCTCGCTCAGCCCTAGGGACCAAGCAATGGCAAGCCACTTCTGAAACCTTGCCAAGAACAATGCAGGGAGATTCATCCAGGCAGTCACCGGGGTCAACAATCTAAAGCACCCCAAAATGACTTCGATATTGAGATGGGAGTCAAATCCAGTTAAGTGGTTAAGGCGCCAAGGTAGGAAGAGGAAGACTGTGAGTTCAGGTCCTGCCTTAGCTACGAAAGCCATCTGGGTGACTTTGAGCCAGTCATTCTTTCTCAGTCCAAACCATCTCACAAGGGTTGTTGTGGGGAAAATTGGAGGAGGAAGATGTGTTGGATATGTTTGCCACCTTGAGTTATTTGTAAAAATAATAAAGACAAGAGACACGTAATAAATACATACATACATACATACATACATACATACACACACACACACACACACACACACACACACACACACACACACACATATATATATATATTCTTTTAATGATTCCGTAATCCTGTGTGGGGTGCAGTCTGGGCAACTAAATGGAGCTGAGTGCCACCATCAAACAAGCAAGATAAAGGAAGGGGCTTGGAAGTGTCCATGTTCCCTCCGGAACCCCATTATGACTAAGGAAGCCTCCCCAAAAAGCCCTTGAACAAAGGGCTTATAAGATGTTCTCCACACACCAGATCTGGGGGCCCCCATGGATCCCCCTGTCCTAGGTTGGCTTGAGACTACTAATGGTTCTTTCTATCCATCTTTTGCCTTAAGGGAGCTCATTGGTCTAAGATTTCCATCCAGCAAATCCTCCCATTCCAAATTCTACATATTCCATAATCTACAAGATAGTCTTCTTGTCTCCCTTCCACAGAGTGATGCAGGTTGACTTTTGCCCAGTTTTAGAGCTTTTCCTGACCCATTTCCTGATTTGCTGGCTGGGAAGTGGGCAATCCAAGCAATTCTTCCTCTGCCAGATATTCACATTAGAAGTTAGAGAAAGGATTATAATTTCTACCCTTTGTTCCCCTTTATCTCTGAGACATTCTATCAACTCCAGCATTGGATTTGGGCTTTTATCAAGGGTTTCTCCCAGTCTGTTTCATTCCAAGTTTACTCCATCCTGTCCCGTAAAGATTTCTTTCCTTCCAGTTTTTTTTTTAAAAGCATTTCCCATGTTGGCTCAGGAATTCTGGTAGTTGAAGTCCACAATTCATAAAGCGTCCATGGTTCCCCAACCTCTGCTTTAGCAGGACGCTTTGATCAATAATTGAACCGGGAGCCGTCCCAAGGATGTTTGCTTCTCCCCAGTTTTTACAATCTGTTTCCCCCTTTAACAGAGTGCTACGATCAATTGGCATTCTCTAATTTGTTCTTTTTAAAAGACTGTTTTTCCTTTAAGAAGCCAGGGGATCTGACCGCAAGAGCAACAACAATTCATCCCAGTTTCTTGCCTGGGCAAAGCCCAAAGGTGGCCACCTGATTTGCAGAAAAAGGCGCGAAACTTAACTTACTCTTTCCTTTCCCGGCGGAGGAGGCAGCGATGGCGGCCGAAGCGTTCTTGCAGGACTTGCTGGAAGAAGCCACCTGCTTAGTTTGCCTGGAGTATTTCCAGGCCCCCGTGCTCATCCCGGAGTGCGGCCACAACTTCTGCCGGGGCTGCCTCACCCGCAGTTGGGGGACGTCGAAATCGGAGGCTTCTTGCCCCCAATGCAGACAGACCTATAGGCCTCGCAGCACCCTCCCCAACAGGCAGCTGGCGCGGGTGCTGGAAGAAGCCAGGAGATGCGGAGATCCTTGGGGCGAGGAAGGAGGGAGCTTCTGCCCGAAGCACCGAGTGCCCTTCAAGCTCTTCTGTAAGCACCACGAGGCCCTCATCTGCGTGGTCTGCGACCGATCCAAAGAGCACGAGGGTCATTGGGTGATCCCTCTGGAGGAGGCTTTCGAAGAGTACCAGGTAAGAATCAACCAGGAGGAATCAGTGCGGAGGGGCATCCAGATCCTTGACCTTCCTGGCAAAATCCTTAGACCAGTTTACTTGCTTCTTCTGTTGTCCACAAACTGGGTTTAGCTTGGCTCTAGATGCCAGTTTGAACAAGACACCAGAGGCGGTTCAAGGAACTTTTATTAAAAGTACTTCAAAAGCCTCTCGGCACCTAAAGGAGCCCAGATCTCGAACAATGCACAAATAAAAAAATTTATATAGTTACGATTAAGGAAGTTAGCACCTGAATAATCGCTCATTGTTTCCTTGACACTTTTTTGGCAGAGGTTTGCTCTCCAAGCTTGTTTCAATTTAGTTTCTGAACGTTTTGTTACCACACTAGGTAACATCATCAGCAAGATTTTCTTGTCCTATTTTCTTTAGTTTATAAATGGGAAGGATTAGATTGGGAAGGAATCAAAATCATTGGGCATGCCAACACCCGCCACGCATGTGAATGTATTGAAGACTGGTATTCTACCAAAGGAGCAATTAACAAGGATATTGATCTAGATCCAGCATATGAATATGTAAGAAGCCAGACCACTTGAACTACCAATCAAGAAGAGAAAAATCAGCTGTAAAGTCAGAATTTAAATATAGCTCCAAAAGAACAACCAGCCACACTGGCACACAAGGCATTTGTAAGCCAAGGAAAACAGGACAAGAAAATCCTGCTCATGATATTACCTAGTCTGGTAATGAAACATTCAGAAGTTAAATTGAAACAAGTTTGGAGAGTAAATCACTGCCAAAATCTAAAACCTGGGCTGATAAGTATTTTCTATTTCACATGTTTCTCTTGATTGGATTCTTTTAGTTTACACTCCTCCTTCACACATTCCATGTTTATGCTAACGAGCTTTCTTATCAAAAGAGGTTAAAAGAAGATTTTATTCCATGAGGATAAACTTGAGGGAAAGATTTAAATCTAATAAGCTAGTTGGAGTTAATTGAATTTTTATTGATGTGATCTATACATAATTGAATGAAAGCTTTGTAGTTTTGAGTTCTCGGTTTAAAATGAAAGGATTTTTTTCTCCCTTTATAATATTTAAGTAATTTTTAAAGTTTGTAAAATATCAAAAGCCAGAAAAGTGTTTTTTCCCTTTAGGGTTAAAAAAATTGAAATAATATAGGGAATTCTTTTAATATATAAATTATGACAATTTATAGAGATTAATGAGCAAACCAAAGCACATACTATTCCTCACAGTAAGGAGAATTAGAGATGATTAAATTGACTCTTTTATCCAAAGAAGGGAATACATTTAATTTGGTTTTTATTTGAAAATTGTTTCCGGATTTTATGCTTGTAATGGGAAAAAAAATGAAAGGTTGATTTTGTTTTTGCTGATTAGATAGGTTTGTTGCTATAGAAATGGCTAGTATATACTGAAAGACTTAGAGCATACACAGAGTGTAACCTAATTCAGCTTTTGTTAATTGCTCTTGAGAGAAGCTCCATTGTAACCTAAAGTAGCTAAAGTAACTTCTTGTGAAAAGTAAAATGTGGATTCTGCCAAGTAGCCATGCTTGTAACTTAAAATGTGTGTTCAGCATTCCCTAACAAAACTCTGAGTTATACACCAAAGAATGTATTTCTTTCCCCTTCTAAGGTCTATTGTTTTCGCTGAGAAAAATCATGAAGTTCGTGTGATATGAAATTGTGTTTCTATAGCAATGACGATCTATGCAAGCAATATATGTAACCTGTGTAAACTATAAGAAGAAGGAAAAAGGTTTTCTTTGCATGTGTCTGCTTTTCTCTCTGCCTGCTCTGTTAAGGTGGGAGAAAAAAGGGCTGTCCAGCGAGGCGGATTCCTTTCTGCAGAAATAAAATTTGATTATCAGTAGCCTCGTGTTCAGAGTTTCATTGGAATTAACAGATTCTGAGCTGAATTCAAAAACCTTACAATACTGTTGTGTAAAAGTAAAAAGTTGAGGTTGTAATGTTTTTTCCTACTGTGCTAAAGAGAGTTGGAAGTCTGTGCCTTTTTCTTTCCTTTTCCCTGTTTACACATTTTTTTCTTTTTCCCCTCCTCCCCAGTTTTCTATTATTTTTAAAAACTTCTCTTTTTTTAATACTTTGATAATCTAATAAAAATGCACTATAAAAATAATAAATTTAAAAAATAAAAAAGGGTGTGTGTTTTATTACCAAGTTTATGTCTACGTGTGCCTTAGCTACATCCTTCTAACTTTCTTGTAACTTTGTTGTTCAATCAACCAATCAATCAGAATAGAGCTGGAAGGACCTTGGAGGTAATCTAGTCCAACCCCCTGCTCAAGAAGGAGACCCATTTTAGACAGGTGGCTGGTCCAGTCTTTTCTTAAAAGCCTCCAGCAATGAAGCACCTACAACTTCTGAAGGCAAACTGTTCCACTGGCTAATTGTCCTCACTGTTAGACAGTTTTTCCTTAATTCTAGGTTGTTTCTCTCCTTGATTAGTATCCATCCATTGTCCTGCTTATTGGAAAATAAGTTGACACCTTCTTCTTCTTTGCAGCAGCCCCTCAAATACTGGAAGACTGCTATCATGTCAGACCTAGTCCTTCTCTTCGTTTGTTGTTGGGCAATAGTGTCCCACTATTTGTTACTGGTCTTGTTATGCTCATCTGCAACTTTCTGACTCGGCCTTCCCCTCCTGCTTTATCCTCTGTGCCTGCAATTTTTTGAAGACAGATTTACCATAGTCCTCGACTTACAACCATTCATTTAGTGCCAGCATTGAAAAAAGTGATTTATGATAGTTTTTCACACTTATGACCATTGTAGGATCCCTGTGGTTACATGATCAAAATTTGGACGCTTGGCAACTGCCATGTATTTATAACGGTCGCATATATCGTCTAACTGGGTCTTCCCTCCGATGTAATTCTTTATGGAAAAGAAACTCAAAACTTGCATTTTCTGTTCAAGATCAAGGTTGGGGATTGCCTGAAGGCTCAGAAGGAGCAGAAAGAAAAAATAACTACATACAAAAGAGACACAGAGCAAAGAGTGCAGGAGATGCTTGTAAGTATTGATCCAACGGTTAGGAGCTTCTGAGCTAATAGGAAGGAGAATCCCATCCGTCATCTTTGATAATAGGCAGCCTGTTTGTAAGTACAAGTTCTGACTTAAATGAAATTGAAGCTAAAGACAGGCGCAAAACCAGGTCTTAACCTGTGGCCTGAGATGTCACCATTGGTTGAATGAGTCACAGTTGGGTTAAGTGCACCTATCCCATGATCCATGATTTATAAAATGAATTAATGCACACCATATTTCATCTTGTTGAAAAAAAAACATTTTTCAGCCTACTTTTTTGGAATCTCTGATTGCCAAGAACATTTTCATGAGAGATAATGTAAACTGGAGCCTTTTTTTTTTTTTGGTTTTTGTTTTTAGAAACCTTTCCTCCTATGCTTGTTGATGTCAAAATATTTTTTTTTCTCCCTAAGAAATTCTCCCATCTCATTTCTGGACTCTTCAGGGAATTTGTTTAATTATTATAAAAATTAAAATAAATATAATTAACTAAAATTAAAATATGCTTCTTCTTGTAGGACTTCATTGAAAAAGAGAAAAAAAATGTGGTGGCTGAATTCAGAGAGCTACAGCTCTGGTTAGAAGGACAAGAGAAGCTTCTGTTGACTAAAATGGAAGAAACAGAGAAAGATATTATGGCAAGAAAGGAGGAGGGTTTGGCCAAGCACATGGAGGAACTGGGCTCTCTTGACCATCTCATCCAGGAGATAGAAGAGAAGCTTCAGCAGCCAGCCAGCAAACTCTTACAGGTCAGGCAGGAAGCTGAGATCATAGAATCCTAGGGCTGGAAGGGACCTTGGAGGTCTTCTAGTCCAATCCTCTGCCAAAGGCAGGAGTCCTTATACCAAAAACATGGTTGTCCAAACTGTTATTGTAAGCCTCCAGTGAGCACCCAGAATTCTGGGAGGGAAGCTGTTCCATTGATTAATACTTCTCACTGTCAGGAAATTCTTCCTTATTTTAGGTTGGATCTCTTTCTGGTGAGCTTCCACCCCTTGCTTTTTGTCCTGCCCTCAGATGGTACAGAGAGTAAATTGATGCCCTTTTCTCTATGACAGCCTTCCAAGTATTGGAAGATGCCTGTAGGGTTTCCCCTAAGCCTTCTCTTTGTTAGGCTGAGCATACCGAGTTCCCTTTGCCATTCATTGTATGGTTTGACCTCCAGAACCCTTATCATCTTTATTGTTCCTCTCTGCATTCTTCCTGGGGCCTCACCATCTTTTTTGATGTTGATACCAATGATGAAATGGAATAGACTGCTTTCCTTCCACAGCAATAGCAATAGCACTTAGACATACCATATTTTTCGGACTATAATATGCACTCCCCCCCCCAAAGAAAAGTGGGTGGAAATGTCTGTGCATCTTATACAGTGAATATGGGCCTGTTTTTGGCCTCCCAAACCCTCCATTTTGGTCCTCCCTGGCATCCAGAAGTACTCTGCAGGCTAAAAATGGGTTCGTTTTTGGCCTCCGGAGGCCTCTGTGCATCTCATTTTTGTCCTCCCTGGCCCCAAGAAACATTCTGCAGGCCAAAAATGGGCCCGGTTTTGGCCTCCGGAGGCCTCTGCACATCCTGTTTTTGCCAAAAATGGACCCGGTTTACATAGTGCTTCTGGGGGCTGGGGAGGGTGAAAATGGGATGCCCGGAGGCCTCCAGAGGCCAAAAATGGGCCTGTTTTTGGCTAAAACGGGATGTGCTGAGAGTTTGGGAAGCCAAAAATGGGCCCATTTTTGGCCTGCAGAATGCTTCTGGGGGCCATGGAGGGCAAAAACAGGACGTGCGGAGCAGTGGTGGGTTGCCCCCGGTTTGGACCGGTTCTATAGAACCGGTAGCAAAACCGGCAGGAGGCTCCACTCACTGACCTGGACGTCATCAAAAGTGATCTGCGCATGTGCAGAAGAGCACACATGCGCGCAGGGCACGATGCAAACCCGTAGTAAAGGTAAGTAGAACCCACTCCTGGCGCAGAGGCCCAAAACTTTTTTTTTCTTGTTTTCCTCCTTTAAATCTAGGTGTGTTTTATAGCCCAATGCGTCTTATAGTCCAAAAAATACGGGTATATACTACTTCACAGTGCTTTCCAGCCCTCTCTAAGTGGTTTACATAGTCAGCATATTGTCCCCCAACAATCTGGGTCCTCATTTTACCCACCTCGGAAGGATGGAAGGCTGAGTCAACCTTGAGCCTGGTGAGATTCAAACTGCCAAATTGCAGGCAGCCGGCAGTCAGCAGAAGTAGCCTGCAGTACTGCACTCTAACCACAACGGCTCTTAATACTCTTTTTGATTCTTTCCTCTTTTTTTTTCTTTCATAAATTTAATTGAAATTATAATAGTGAAAAGTACAAATGAAAATAAATAAAATAGAGAAATGGAGAAGGATAAGAAGGCGAAAGGAGGGGAAAGAAAAAAACCATTCTTATTTAATAATCTTTTTGACTGTTTTAATGGAAAGCAAAGTATGAAGACTACAGATAGTCCTCTGCTTATGACCACAATTGAGCCTGAAATTTCTGTTGCTTAATTTTGCTCCATTTTACAACCTTTCTTGCCACTGTTGTTAAGTGAATCACTGCAGTGGCAAAGTTAGTAACACAATTATTAGGTGAATCTGGCTTCCCCATCTGGCTTATGAGAAGATCACGAATGGAGGTCATATGACCTCTGGGATGCTGCAATCGTCATAAAAATGAATCCGTTGCCAAGTGGCTGAATTTTGATCATGTGGCCAGTCTTAAGTGTTAAAAAGTCAGTTTTTTCAGTGCTGTTGTAACTTGGAACAGTCAGTAATGAACTATTGAAAGTGTAAAACTACTTAATATTAAGAATATCTAATGTAATTCAGAAAAAGCAGGCCATGCGAAAAGCAAGAATTCAAAGTGCTGGTCACTGTCTATATTCTTCATGATTTTAAAAATGCCTGCTTAGGGCTCCTATTACCTATTAGGGCTGTGATGGCAAACCTATGGCACGCGTGCCGCAGGTAGCACGCGAAGCCATATCGGTGGGCACACGAGCTCAGCTCCAGCGCACATGTGCATACTGGCCAGTTGACTTTCGGGCCTTCTGGGCTCACCGGAAGTCAGGAAGCAGGTTGTTTCCGGCCTCCGGAGGGATGGGGAAGGCCCATTTTTCTCTCTCCCCAGGCTCCAGAGCCTTTCTAGGAGCCTGGGGAGGGTGAAAACGGCCTTCCCCAACCCCCTAGAGGCCCTCCGGAGGCCGGAAACAGCCCATCCAAGGGGATGGGAAAGGCCATTTTCGCCCTCCCGAGGCTCCTAGAAAAGCTCTGGAGCTGGGGAGAGAGAAAAAAGGGCCTACTGGGCCCGCCGTGCCATCCCGTGCCAAAAGCAGGGGAGTCACGTGCGTGCAACCCCCCTGCGCTCCTCCCGCTTTTGGCACGCAATGGCAAAAAGGTTAGCCATCACTGTATTATGGGATATGGTAGTGGGTGTTCTTTGTAGAGTATTCCCCTCCCCATCTCCAGGACAAGGAGAACCCCAAAACTGATGGCCTTCTACAAAGTTATAACCACTTGGATTTTCCAAAGTGCCTTGATTCTGGAAGCATAAATGCAGGGGATTTATTTTTTTTTATCCTATTGATGCATTGTTTTCTTCTTCAGATGTTCTTTTCTTTTTGCTATTATGTTTTATTACACACCCCGGAGAATTTTTTCTAAGACTAAGACAGTAAAAATAAAGAATACCTCTCTAAAAAAGGTGAATGGTTGGGGAAAAAAGAGCATTGGTATTTTTTTTAAAATAGTTTTTTATGTGTGTTATGTCAGTGTATTCATGACTGGCAGAGACATGGTAACACGGTCAGCCAATGAATAGGCATAGCAACTAAGTCAGCCAATGAAGACTGCTGGGAAACTGAAACAGTATTTGCTGGAGACAGCTAGGAGTCTGGGTGTGGCTTAGTATTATAGCTCTGAGTCTGTGCAAAAGCCAAAAACTGCTGCTGGAATTGAAACCAACTCTCTCTACCACATTGGAAGAACCACTCTTGGTACTGTATATATGTCTCATGTGTTATTATGTATATAAAGAGAAGTTAATGAATCCTGCTGCATCAGTTACCCGTGTGTGCTTTCTGGATTTGATTGCTGCAACAAACTCTGACATGTTAGTCTCTGGCTGCCCAGAGGCTTCACACGTTTCTTTTGTGAATTTAGAATTTAACTCTCTGCATAAGAAATGACTATTTTCAATGCTTTGTTTCTTTTTTTTTAGGACATTGGAATCATCTTAAAGAAGTAAGTGAATCCCCCCTTTTCTTTACAGTCTCACAGATTGGCAGCTCCTCTAGCAGTTTTCCTATTTTGGAAACTTCTAGTAATTTAATTTAATTAAGATAAAGTACTGTATTTCAAGGCTTTGTAGATACTTCCTCAGACAACCTCAACACAATATAAGTAGCAATATTTGATATGGTGAATTATTAGGGTTGGTGGCCCAGTCAGACAGACGTTTCAACTGAATTTGGCATTTTTATTCTCCTATTCAGTCCTTCCCAAAGTGTTGTGGCTCCGTTCCCTGAGCCTGTGTTATCGGCAGGAGAGGACTCCGAGAGTGAAGGAGAGGAGTTGGCAAGGCCTCCCTCTCCAGGACCCTCCTCTCTGGCAATGCCTTCGGTGTCCTCCGAAGGCCAAGAGATAGGCCCGGGGCCAAGCACATCCACGCAGCCACAGGTGGACAGTAATGAGGGAGATGAGTCTTGGCTGGACCCTCAACAGCGTCGCAGAGATAAGTGCGCGCAGCAGAGGAAGAGGCGTGCCAGGGATTAGGCTGAGTCACTGGACCACACCCCACAGGGTATAAAAGGGGGTGTGGTGGCCGTTCAAGCTCTGTGACGAGCAAAAACTGATATCGGACAAACCTCTCTGCATTGCTGGACTTTTTGAATATTCTCTTATCTGTTGTGTGTTGGCTTTGAAAAACCTTCCCTTCGTAAGTAAAAGACTCTTGGCAGCCAGCCACTGGGTTGCTGCCAATTCTGCTCTCAGAGAAACTTTTGTTGGCTGGTTTATTTCACTATTGACTGTCTGTGGGGGTGCGTGTGTGAGATGGGGACAGAACACAAAGATAGACAGATGTTTGATGGTGGTAAAGTTATCATCGTAGGATGTAAGCTGTCCCAAGTAAAGGCGCCTTTTGCAATTGTCTGATAGTGGTTTTGTCAATGCCAATTGGTGTTTAAATGCTGTTCCAAATGTTTTGGGATTGCACCCAAGGCATCTATTACTGTTGGTACTATCTTTGCTTTCTTTTGCCACAGTCGTTCTACTTCTATTTGCAGGTCTTTGTATTTTATTATATTCTCCAGTTTTTTTCCCCTTTTATTCTGCTGTCTCCATGTAGTGCCATGTCCACTATTCAGATTTTTTTGTCTTTCTCATCAATAATGATTAAAAGTGGGGTTTAATGTGGCAGGTGATTGCCTTTGAATTCCAAAGTCCCAGAGCACTGATGTTTTAGAAAGCTTCTTCCATTGGCAGGATGATAAACAATGTTCTTTTGCCTTGTCAGGTACCAGGCTGAGGAAACATATGAGAATCGGGTGGATTTACTTCTAGAGCCGAAATGGACAATCTGGGATCACAGTGATATGACTGTGCTCCTGAAAAGTGCCATGAAAAAATTGAGAGGTAAAAAACAGCTGTCGAGGTGGATGACAGCTGGATGACTTTTTGATCCCAGAGCATCCAAGAAAGATTCTGGGTGTCACATGGATCAATGAGGGATCAATTTCAGGCTCAGCGAAAGAGACACCTTCATTTCTCTGGGGAAAGGCCTTGTGTCTTGGCACCAGGAGGGGAAGAGGACTTTTCTGGTTTCTTTCATGTGCTACCTAAAAATGGGACTCACCATTAGCTAGTCATAGTTGACCATTTACAGGTGGTCCTTGACTTACCACAGTTCATTTAGTGACCATTCAAAGTTAGAACGGCACGAAAAAAGTGACTTATGACAATTTTTCACACTTTATGACTGGTAAAAGGTAAAAAAGTGGTAAAAAACAGCCATCGAGGTTTTACACTGGATGACATTCTGATCCCAGAGCATCCAAGAGAGATTCTGGCCTGGTGTCACATGGATCAAAGAGGGATCAATTTCAGGATTAGCAGAAGAGACACCCTCATTTCTCTGTGGAAAGGCCTTGTGTCTTGGCACCAGGAGGGAAAGAGGAGCTTTCTGGTTTCTTTCATTAAAGATAGGCTACGTAAAAATGGGAGTAACCATTAGCTAGTTATAGTTGACCATTTACAGGTGGTCCTTGACTTACAGTGGTTCATTTAGTGACCAATCGAAGTTAGAATGGCACTGAAAAACATGACCTATGACCGTTTCCCCCCACTTATCACCGTTGCATGTGATCCTATGGTCATGTGATTTACATTCGGATGCTTGACAAGTGGTTCATATTTATGACAATTGCAGTCTCCCAGGGTCATGTGACCATCTTTTGTGACGTTCTGACCAACAAAGTCAATGGGAAGCCAGATTCACTTAACAACCGTATTACTAGTTTTAACAACTGCAGTGATTCACTTAACAAATGTGGAAAGAAAAGTCATAAAATGAGGTAAAGCTCATTTAACAAATTTCTCACTTAGCAACATAAATTCTGGGCTCAACTGTGCTTGTAAGTCAAGGAGTAGCTGTATTCTTTACTTCCCAAATCCATATTCACTGATCACTTGGGGAAGCAGAAAAAGCTTCCACTAAATATAATGGAATATATACAGGTAGTCCCTTGACTTACAACCACAGTTGAGCCCAACATTTCTGTTGCTAGGCAAGATGGTTGTTCAGTGAGTTGGGTCCCATATTGCAAACTTTTTTGCCGCAGTTGTTAAGAAGATCATGGCAGTGAAGCGAATCGTGTGGTGGTTAAGTGAATCTGGAATCTTCCCCCATTGATTTTGCTTGCCAGAAGCTCCCCAGGAAGGTTGCAGGAGACAATCCCAGAACCATCGTAAATACATGCTGGTTGCCAAGTGCCCAAATTTTGATCGTGTGACTGTGGGGAAACTGCATTGGTCGTAAGTGTGAGAACCGGTCGTAAATCACTTTTGTCAGTGCTGCTCTAACTTCACTACACAAATAGTTGAGAGCTACCTGTATATGGAATATATAGTAGAATATATTTATACCTGATGGACTATATATAGCCACCAATGACATTCTGGTTTTTCTTCCCCAGATACTCTGGAAAGTGGACTTCAACTACAGGAAGGTAAATATGAATTACAAAAATCCCAATCGTTTGCAATTTTAAGCTCTGTTGCCAGTAGCTTTAAGACAAGTATGATAGAATAAAAGAAAAAAAATAGTATTAGATATCTTAAAGATTATGAAGATTTAGTAAATTGAAGTCAATCTTGGTGTTTTATGAAATATTTGGACAAATGGGAAAATATGACCTGGGAGTGAAAGGAATCTTGAATTCCTACCAAGCTAATAACATCCTCTTGATTTTACTGCCTGACTATAAATTGGTGAGAGACCAGGTCTTTGGGAGCAGAGAAATTAGGTCCTTTGGGTCAAAGCAAATAGCAAGGTTGGAGCATCAGGGTTACCTCTACCTTGTGTGCCATCAGACTGATGAAAACAGGTTTCTGTTTTCTGCAAGATCCTCCCATGCCAGTGATACCCTGATGCTCGCAAAGAAAAGGGTGGAGCTTCCTCACATCCCATCGTGTGTCCCAAGTAACCTCTGGGGGATCCTGATTCTGCCAATTCAGAATTGAAACATGGCAGCCTCTTGCTCTGCCTGATCTTCTGGATTAATGATCCAGGCAGAATCCCTGTTCAACCTTGGCCCTCCCAGCAACTCACTGAAGGCAAAGCCAACCAGTCTTCACTCCCAGCCCCATTACTCTCATCTGCAAGGTGGAAGCTAAAGAAAGTGACATACAGGTTTGCTGGAAGAGGTGAAGCACTGTGAAGGGTTGAAAAGACTAGGAAATGCTTACATGCCGTTTAATAAAGCACTGAATCTTTCAAACTTGGACGGGGTGCTTAGAAACTGAACTCCTTTCAGAGTGGAGGCCGTAGGGTGGATATCGTGGGTGTGAAGACAGAAACCAGGCCTTCAGCTGAAGCTCTTGTTCTTTTCCTTCCTTCCTTCCTTCCTTCCTTCCTTCCTTCCTTCCTTCCTTCCTTCCTTCCTTCCTTCCTTCCTTCCCTCCCTCCCTCCCTCCCTCCCTCCCCCTTACAGTGAATGTAATTCGGGATCCACGCACAGCCCATCCTGACCGGCTTGACGTCTCCAAAGATCGAAAATACGTCAAAGGGCTTAAGCCAGTTAAAAGAATCTATCCTGACCCAAAATGCGAGAGTCCTTATGTCCTTGGCTGGCAGGAGTTCTCAACAGGGAGACATTTCTGGACCGTTGGTGTAAGAGATGCAGTGGAATGGAGTCTAGGGGTTGCCAAGAAGCCACTGAACTTAACAAATGTTGTTGAGGAGACCAGGCACTGGCAGGTTGGGAAATGGGGAGGGAACTACATGGCCATCTCTCCGTCAAAATGCTCTGACCTGGTCCTGACTGAGGAGCCCACGAGGATCCGCCTCTCTCTCAACTGCGAAGGGGGACAAGTGAGCTTTTTTGATGCCAGCACAGCAGCTCTGCTCCATACATTCTCAGACGCTTCCTTGGTTGGAGAGACCCTTCTGCCCTCTTTCTATTTGCACGATGGTGGGACGCTCCCCTCAAAGAGGAGACATCCATAGAGAAAACTTTGGAAAAATTCCTATTTGCCAAGCCGTTATTTCTGAAAGCCTTTAAAGCAGAGTTTCCTTAGCTCAGAGGTTTTCAAACTTGGCAGCTTTAAGACTTGTGGACTTCAACTCCCAGAATTTTCCAGCCATGCTTGAGTTTTATAGGCTTTAGTATCATGTGTTCAGGTGTATCAATATTAAAGATACCTTCACTTAGAGGTAAACTTGTAAATCATGATTTTAGATCTCTGTCACAGTTCTCTTCCATTTACATATCAGGCAGAGGTGAAATCCAGCAGGTTCTGACAGGTTCTGGAGAACTGGTAGCAGAAATTTTGAGCAGTTTGGAGAACCAGCCAATACCACCTCTGGCTGGCCCCAGAGTGGGTTGGGAATGGGGATTTTG
Organism: Arizona elegans; assembly: GCA_022577455.1. Classification (NCBI taxonomy): domain Eukaryota; kingdom Metazoa; phylum Chordata; class Lepidosauria; order Squamata; family Colubridae; genus Arizona; species Arizona elegans. The sequence continues at coordinate 154,316,394 of JAKOOJ010000003.1, forward strand.
CAGTATCCTTCCCCTGCCACGCCCACCAAGCCACGCCCACAGAACCGGTAGTAAAAAAATTTGAATTTCACCACTGATATCAGGCTTGTTTAATGTTAGTTGCAATCAATGATTGTGTAGGTTTCCAAAACTCAATATCTTTTGTAATCTTTCTTCTTTTTCTTCTGTTTCCTTTTAAATATACACATAATTATCATAATCACAACAAATCCTAGCAGTGCTTCAGCAAGTCCTCGATTTAATAACAGTACATTTAGCGACCGTTCAAAGTTACAACAGAAATGAAAAATCAATGTTGACCGTTTTTCACACTTACAACGGTTGCAGCTTCCCCATCGTCACATGATCAAAATGCAGACACTTGCCCCTGGCACATACTTATGACGGTTGCAGTGTCCTGGGGTGATGTGATCCCTTTTTGCGACTTTCTGACAAGCAAAGTCAATGGGGAAGCCGGATTCAGTTAACAATCATGTGACTAACTTAACAACTACAGTGATTCATATGACAACTGTACTAAAGTTGTAAAATGGGACAAAACTCACTTAACAACCATCTTGCTTAGTAATGGAAATTTTGGGCTCAATTGTGGTCATGAGTCACAACTACCTGTATTAGACTCAATAGGTTTTTTTAAAAAAAAATCCTAGTAATGCTTCTGTCTTTTTATACTTATCATACTCAGTTATCTACGATATCCAGTTTTCTGATTGTAAGACTGTAATTTTATATCCTTCCTTTGCAATTTTATGTTAAATAAATTCATTTTTACCATATTTTATTCTGCCAATATGAGATTTTATTTCTACTTTAGAGTGAGGTTATTAGTTTTATGCTGTTTGAAATAAAAAAACCCAGTGATTATTCAGTGTAACACATAGAAAGAGAAGATGCACAGAAGACGGTAGACAAAAACAAAACATACCATCTATTATAAAGATAGGAGATGTGAGCGCTATGTGGACTAAATGTGTCACTTGGCTCAAGCCAAAATTCAAATTGAATTTATTTATTTATTTATTATTGCAATTTATATGCTGCCTTTCTCCCGAGGGACTCAAGGCGGCTTACAAAATGACAATTTCCGATATAAATCACAATAAAATTAAATTAAAATCAACACCCCAATTAAAACAGTTAATTGTTAATAGAATTGTAAAAACGAATTACATTATTAAATAAATACATTATTTGACAATAACACTCATTTCCCCTCTTGCTTTAAACCACTCTGCCTTTTATTGAGCAACTGTAAAAGAAAGGGGCAATCTAGTGTAGTGGTTAAGAAATCAAGCTAGATATCATGAGTTCTAATCCTGCCGTAGGCACAAAACCAGCTGGGTGGCCTTGGACCAGTCACTTTCACTCAGCCCTAGGGACCAAGCCTCTTCTGAAACCTTGCCAAGAACAATGCAGGGAGATTCATCCAGGCAGTCACCAGGGTCAACAATCTAAGGCACCCCAAAAGTGACTTCGATATTGAGATGGGCGTCAGATCCATTTGGATCTAGTGGTTAAGGCACCGGGCTAGCAAGAGGAAGACTGTGAGTTCAAGTCCTACCTTAGCCATGAAAGCCAAATGAGTGACTGAGGCAGTCATTCTCTCAGTCCAACCCACCTCACAGAGTTGCTCTTGTGGGGAAAATTGGAGGAGGAAGATGTTGGATATGTTTGCTGCCTTGAATAATTTGTAAAAATGATAAAGCAGGAGACACATAAACAACAATAAAAAAGTAAGCTGAAATGGTGACCTGAAATCCTAACAGCAGCTCTCTGGAACATCTCAAAACATCTAAGTAATTCCAGACTGACAAGCTGCTGTTGGCAAAGGAGCAAGTAATCCAAATGAACATATTTAATACAGATGTTACACAAGTGTGTTCTTGGATTCACCTTATGGTCCCTCACTCATGCTTGCAGTCCTGGAAAACTGCCACACTCAAATCACTTTCAACTAATTACTGAGGCACAAATGTAAAATACAGGGAGACCCATTGAATTTAAAATAACAGCAAACTTCTGATTATAAAATATATCTGCTGTTATGCACATACACAAAGACACACACACACAAATATGAGAGACACATACATCCAAAACCAGGCTGCCAGGCACTAAAAGGGATGGAAGCCGTCAAATCTGGGATCTAAAAATGACTCAAAGAGTGGGCTTTGAGATGATGGCTCATCATTTGAGATGATGGCTTGATGGTGACCATCAATGAAACCCCATCTCCAGGCTCTATGTTCTTGAAGGAGTAAAGTGCAGAACTGAATGAAATATAGGTTGTCTTCAGGACCCCTTTTATCCCTCCCCCAACAAAGTCCTTGCTTTGTTGGTAGGTGGAGGGGCATCCCATGCAGCCCCCAAAATATTTATTTGATTTATTTGCAAGACTGACATCTACCGGTACTGAAATGCGGTGGCAGAGCTGCAGGCCTCCAGAGCTGCTGCTGTTGAAACGGCAAATGGGGACCAGGCAGTGTGAAACGGTGCCACAGGACTGAAGTGGCAGGTGGATGAGGAGGCGGGAGCGTTGCTGGAGGATGATGTAGGATGGTGGGGGAGGAGTGTGCAGGGGCAGCAGCGTGGTGCCATATCTGCCCCATCTCCTGCCTTGCCCAGTCCGTTCATTATCTGGCCTGCAGAGCCCTGATGCTGGTGAAGTGAGGTGGCGGCTGCTGGAGCAGCTCTTTCACCGTCTCACCTGGTGGCAGCAGCCAGCCGGGTGCCTCCTGCTGCCACTCCCGTTCCACCGCCGGTGGCAGTGGCAGTAGCTGAGACTCGTGCTGCCACCACCTCACCCCGTCAGCATCAGGGCTCTGCAGGCTCCGACACCCAAACAGTATCCTTTGCCACCAATCCGGACAGGGCCTGGGTGGTGATGGGTGGCATTGCGGGGTCAGAGGGGGAATGCGGCTGCAGAAAGAATAGAAAGGACTGTGCAGAAGGCAGCGGCCTCCTTCCTGGCGGGGAAGGCTGGGCAAGGCTGGCTGGCACTCTGTAGGGTAGGCTGCCTGTGTGCCTCATTTTGAGCTCCAACCCAGAAGCGGAATCAAAACGTTGGTTTCTCTCCAGAAGGGTGAAGCGACCCGGCAGTCAGAAGGGTGCGACTTTTCACCTAGCTCTTTCTGACTTGTCAGTTTTTTCCCCCTTTCCCACACCCCTCCTGCTTTCTCTTTCACTTTCTCTTACTTTTTCACACAGAAGATGGCCAACCCCGCCCTGCCTCGCCCTATCCTGCCTCACCCCCTGCTTTGGCTCGTGGTGGCGGCATCAGCCTGCTGGACGCACTGCTCAGCTGCCTGTGTAGAAAAAAATAAGACACCCCCCCATCTGAAAATAAACCCTAGTGCTTATTTTGGGGCCCAAAAGAAAATAAAACCGGGTCTTATTTTTGGGGAAAGACAGATACAGTAGTACAACAGTAGTCACAGTCATATTAGTGGTCCACAGTCATATTAGTTGTGCTTTCCTGCCTCCACCCCTCCTTCTCCCTCCCTCCCTGTTATTTATAGATATTAAAATAAAAGTCATTTATATCATTAGAAAATAAGGAGCTGCTAAACAAGTGTTTCTTAAGCTTGGCAACTTTCAAATGTGTGGATTTCAACTCTCAGAATACCCCAGCCAGCATTCAGAATTTAGAATTCAGAATTCGGAATATAGAATTCTGGGGGTTGAAGTCCACACATCTGAAAGTTGCCAAGGTTGAGAAACACTGTTCTAAACACCAAGATTGATGATCTGTAATGATATTATACATCAAGGTAAATAGGTAAGGATGTAGTTTTTTGTTTGTTTCTAAGCAATTTTTTTAAAAAAATTAATTTATATGCTGCCCTTCTCCGGAGACTCAGGGCGGCTTAGAATGCGTTAAGCAATAGTCTTCATACTTTTGTATATTTATACAAAGTCAGCTTATTGCCCCCACAAACTGGGTCCTCAATTTACCTACCTTAGAAAGGATGGAAGGCTGAGTCAACCTTGAGCCTGGGGAGATTCGAACTTGCAGTAATTGCAGACAGCTGGTGTTAATCACAATGCTATTAGTCTGCTGAGCCACCATTGGCTTCTTGTTTTGGATCCGTTGCATGACAATGAATAAAAGGAGTACTGTAGAAAGACATTTCATCTTCAGTCTTCTCTCCTGAAGCCCATAACATTTATTTATTTATACTTGCATACATTCAATGTATAAGCATCCCAATTCCCAATGACTCTGGGATACCAACAATTAAAAAATAAGTGACTAGCTACTGGCGCCCAGCTCAGCTTCACTGCACATGGACGTGTGCCTCCTGAAGCCAGCTAATTTTTGTGTCTCTGGCGCGGAGACGGGGCTCATGTGGGAGACGCGCACATGTGTGTGGGGGTTGCACATGTGTGTGGGGTCACACATGTGCAGGGGGTCATGTGCGCATGCGTGGGAGGAGGGCGGGGTGGTGTGGTGCGCCTCCCCCATGGCCCGTTTTTGGTCCCAGGAGGCTTCACGTAGGCCTACTAGGCCCAAAATGGGCAGCAAGGGGTCGCGCACACATACATGGGGGCGTGGCATGTGGGGTGGCATTGCATTATGGGTGTGGGCATGCATGTGACCCCTCTGCACTCCCCCCACTTTTGGCATTCGACGGCAAAAAGATTAGCCATCACTGGTATAGGGTTTCCTGCCTGAGCAGGGGATTGGACTACAAAATCTCAAAATTCTCTTCCAACTCTGCTTTCTCTTCTATTCTACCTAGTAAATATATTGACTAGAGAGCTCCAGCAGTTCCATGTTTATTTAAACAAGCGATTAAAGACGCCCATAAATTCAGTAGCATGGGTTTTTTTTTCTTTTGAGCAAATAAGAAGAAAAATATCATTTCGTTTATTGAAATCCTGTTTAAAAAAGGGAGAAATTTACCTTCCACGCCCCAGATGGCTCACCATCTGTAGAAAAGACCATCTCTTTAATTATGGAAGTAAAAGTTACTCTAAAACAGTTTTAAAAATAGGTACTGAATGTTCGTTGCTCCCTTTTGCACCTCGTTATTGCTATTCAGAGAGGGAATTCTCCGTCTGACATGGCCTCAACCTCACTGGCAGCGCCTGAGAGAAAAGATGAATTTTGTGACCTGTGTAGTAAATATCTGACAGATCCAATATCCCTAGAATGTGGACACAACTTCTGTCGGCCTTGCATCACTGATCATTATCGGGAACGGAAAAAGGAAGGGCTTTTTTTCTGTCCTGTTTGCGAAGAGCCGATCCCTGAAGGAAAACTCCGGCGAATCCTGCAGCAGCCCACCGTGGAGGAGAAACTCAGGTTGCTTCCAGAAAAGTCATTTGTCTGCCCAAAACACAAAGTGATACTAGATCTGTTTTGTCAAGAGGACGAGAAGCTGATATGTGCCGTTTGTAAGAAGTCAACGGAACATAAAACTCACACTGTGATTTCTCCCAAACAAGCTGCCCAACCATTAAAGGTAGGGAATTGCTATTAAGGGACCTTTGGATTTTCAGTGGCAGATGCATATTGCCTTTAACATGCGGTTTACATGCTGGCATCTTTCCTTCTGGAGTTGATGAAAATCTTGTTTGGATTCTCATTCCAGAGATTTGCCTTTAAAAAAATATTTATTTATTTATTTGTTTGTTTGTTTGTCAAACATGTACAAAATAGCAGGTACCGTATATAGGTATAAACATAAACATAAACATAAACATAAACAAAGGAAGTAAGAACAGATAAATGGGGACAGTAAGACAGGGACGGTAGGCACGCTGATGCGCTTATGCACGCCCCCTTTACGGACCTCTTAAGAATGGGGTGAGGCAGGGGTGAAATGCTTCCGGTTTGGACTGGATCGCCCAATCCGGTAGCGATGGCAGCGGGTGGTTTGGAGAACCGGTAGCAAAAATCCCTGTGCCCCGCCCCCCATGCCCAGCTGAGCTGCACAATCATCAGAGGCTTTTTTTTTTACTTTTAAAAGCATTTTTTCTACAACCTCTTTGTCTGAAAAAATGTTTTTAAAAGTAAAAAAAAAACCCCTCTGATGATCGTGCGGCTCAGCTGGGATCCTCAGAGGCTTTTCAAAGCATTTTTTTCTGCAACCTCTTGGCCGAAGAGGTGGTAAAAAAAATGCTTTGAAAAGTCTCTGACAATCCCAGTTGAGTTGCCTGATCGTCAGAGAGGCATTTTTAAAAAAGCCTCTCTGACGATCCCAGCTGAGTTGCCTAATTGGCAGAGGCTTTTCAAAGCATTAGAAAAAATGCTTTGAAAAGTTTTTTTTAAAAAAAGGTTGGCCACGCCCACCCAGTCACATATCCACCCCCACCAAGCCACGCCCACAGAACCAGTAGTAACAAATTTTACATTTCATCCCTGGGGTGAGGTAACAAATGTCTCAATTAGCAAACAGAAATTTTGCACTCAATTGTGGTCGTAAGTTGTGGGTTCCTGTTCTGGTCAGCACATTAGCTGGGGAATTCTGGGAATTGAAGTCCACACATCTTCAAGTTGTTGAGAAATACTGGACTAGACATTCTGCAGGGTCTCTTCCAATCGTACAATTTTGGTTCTATGAAACATGAGTTTTTGGAAAGACTCGGAACGAGCAGCAGTACTGAGGTGTTGCTGAATAACTGAAAATACTAAGGTAGGCAGTTTGTCAAAGTCTACTTTTTGCAGGATCTAATCAGAGTTGATCACCGGGACCACAGATTTAGTCTTCCGAGCTTTCAGACTCGCCCATCCTCAGGGAATTTCTCTCTCTCCATTCTGGAGATAATACAACGTAAACAGAGCCGTGGTGGTTAGAGTGCAGTATTGCAGACTAATTCTGCATTCCCACTGCCAACAGTTTGATCCTGACAGGCTCAAGGTTCCTTCCAAAGTTGGTAAAATGAGGACCCAGATTCTTAGGGGTAATCCAGAGGTGAAATCCAGCAGGTTTTAACAGGTTCTGGAGAACTGGTAGCTGAAATTTTGAGCAGTTTGGAGAACCAGCAAATACCACCTCTGGCGGGCCCCAGAGTGGGGTGGGAATGGATATTTTGCAATATCCTTCCCTTGGAGTGGGATGGGAATGGAGATTTTGCAGTATCCTTCCCCTGCCATGTCTACCATGTCCACAGAACCGGTAGTAAAAAAAAATTGGATTTCTCCACTGAGGTAATCTGATGACTATGTGAAACTGCTTAGAGAGGGCTGTAAAGCACTTTGAAGCGATATACAAGTCCAAGTGCTATTGCTATTGCTATTATCTTGGGACACATATATTTACCTTTATTTGTGAGAGATACAGGCAGCTAGTCAGTGATGGGATTTAAATAATTTAACAACCGGTTCTCTGCCCTAATGATTTCTTCCAACAACCAGTTCGCCAAACTGCTCAGAAAGTTGACAATCGGTTCTCCCGAAGTGGTGCAAACTGGCAGAATCCCACCACTGCCGCTAGTGCTTCGAACAGTTCTACTTTTTGGTCCAAAGAAAGATCCTTATTCTGATGGATAAGTAAATAAACTTGTAAAATGGAGGATCGTGTTTGAAACATGACTCAATTTATCTCTTTCAGGACCAGTTACGGAGCCGAATTATACTTCTGGAGGAAAAGAAAGATATAATGGAGAATCATCCTTCAGATGCAGAAAAGGAAATCGCCGAGCTGCTTGTAAATCTTGTTCATTCTGAATTTTGGAAAACCAGCTAATTATCAAGCATTATTATGAAATTGATCTTTCCCCTCTCCCCCCTCTCTCTCTTCATTAAAGGGGCAAATGGAAGAAGAGAAGGAGAAGTTAGACAATGTGTTCAAACAACTACACGATTTTCTGCATAAACAGGAAAAACAACTACACAACCGAATGAAAATGGTGGAGAAGGATATTCAAAACACCAAGACGGAATACCTGGAGGGACTTTCAAAGGAACGCATCGTGCTTAAAAGTATCATTCGGGAGATGCAGGAGGTGTGTGAACAGCCAGCTGTGGAGTTCTTAATGGTAAGATGGTTTTAAAAGAAGATGGTTTTAACACTAGCCTGGGCTCCTCACCAGAGAAGACCCAGCTCAGAACCCCAAATGGGGCATCTTCACTTCCCCAGGATGTGGAAAGATCAAATCATTTGCACTTCTATAACTGTCTGCTTTGGTACAGCAACCAAACAGGACAGGTACAGACTTCAATGGTTGATTAGGACAGAAGAAAAAACAATTGCAACCAGCCTCCTTTCCACTGACGACCTGCATATTGCATGCATCAGAAGGAGGGCTATCTGTAGAAAATATCTACAGACCCAGTGGTGGGTTGCCCCCGGTTTGGACCGGTTCGCAAGAACCGGTAGTAAAACTAGTGGGAGGCTCCGCCCACTGACCCGGATGTCATCAAAGTAGATCTACACATGCGCAGAAACTTCCGTGCATGCGCAGAAGAGCACGGACACGCGCGAACACGTGGGCACGATGCAAACTGGTAGTAAAGGTAAGTAGAACACACCCTTGCTACAGACCCTTCACATCCTGGACATAATCTGTTTCAACTCCTCCCCTTGGGATGCCACAATAGAATTTTGCAGGCCAAAACAACCAGATACAGACACAGTTTTCTCCCTTGTGCCATCACTTTGCTGAACACTGAATTCCCTCAGTACTGCCTTAGATCTAAGGATATTTACCCATGTAGTATGGCTGTATTACTATAATCCTTCTCATCTGTTTTATTGCCTTCTCTTATTGGTAACATTATTATGATTATTAATACTCTGGGTTTTTTTGCTTGTACACTGAGAGCTTATGTACTGGGGACAAATTCTTTCTGTGTTTAATCACACTTGGCCAAATAAAGCGTTCTATTCTATTCTATTCTATTCTATTCTATTCTATTCTATTCTATTCTATTCTATTCTATTCTATTCTATTCTACTCTACTCTACTCTACTCTACTCTACTCTACTCTACTCATTTTCCTGTTGTTAATAGCCAGATCTAGCTTAAGATTCTTTCATGTTTTTGAAGTAATGAACACTTCTGACATTTTTGAAAGCTGGACAATCACAAAATATCTGTTTATAGGAAATGAAAGAGGTGAAAAGACAAATAACTGTAATGCAACTAACCTGGGTACAAAGCAGAGACTGGATTTTCCCTCAGAATATAAAATGGTCCCTTTGAACTTACTGCTCCTATAGTAATGCAAATATCTGTGGCTAAGAAAAGAAGTAATCTGTGCAAACTAATGGTTGTGGGCAAAACTGTGATTTGTGGGTCTTTAATTGGACTTTAATCCAATCTTTTGAAACAATTTCACAAAAAAGAGATTAGTAGCTTTCCTTCCAAAGCTGAATAAAAAGGCTGTGGTGTAAACATGACTCCCATACTAGGAACCATAGTTCTCTGTTATTTAGAATATTTCCTAAAACTCATTCATATTTGATACTCTCAATGCCTAGGGCTCCTTCTTTCCTTTATTTATCTTTGTCTTTTCCCAATTTACCAACTGTCTTTCCTCTCATGCTACTTTTAAATATACAAAATTTCTAGGGTATTTTTTTTTTCTTAAAAAACTCTATGGGCATACGCTAATGGGGATTCAGATCTGCTCCAAAGAAAATTGAACCCCATAGCTTTTCAGTAGATGTAATTTCCTTGAGAAGGAATGTTAGGTACCCCACGTTGATGTCAATTGAACAAGATCTCAATTCATGTCAGCAGTTTTGAACCTATACCTTGCAATGTCGAATTTAGCATTTTTCAACCTTGGCAACCTTAAAATGTGAGGACCTCAACTCCCAGAATTTTCCAGCCAGCATATCTGACTGAGAAATTCTGGAAATTTTTAACTCCACACACATTTTAAAGTTGCTAAAGTGAAGGAATACTGGTCTAATTACAGTATGGCTGGAGAACCAATAATTCAATCAAAGTGAAGAATTTATGAATAAGAGCATCTTATCAAGTACAAGCGCATGCAGTAGGGAAGCTTCATCTTTCTGTGAGTCTCCCATTGAGCTATAGTTTCTTCAAAGATCTAGAGAAGATCTTTGCTTAGGATAAGGGTATCCAAACATGGCTGCTTTAGGAGTTGTGGACTTTGATTTCCAGAATTCACATGGCTGGCTGAGGTATTCTGGGAGTTGAAGTCCACAAGTTCTAAGGTGGCCAAGTTTGGAGACCTCTGAGGGCTTAAGCAACCTTCTTACTTTACTCTATTGCAAAGAGTGAGATCTCTTTTTCCTTTCTTTGTAGGATTTTAAAGCCAACATGCAAAGGTAAGTAGTTCCTGCTCATTTCCTCCCATCCTTTCTAAGACCGTGTAGCAGAAAATAGGTCACCCGCCTGATACTCTGGATTTCAAGTCTGGACCAGACTTTTCAAATCTGGTCAACCGATGGCAGGCATGGTCTCGCGAGTAAGAAATCCATAGTGAGTCGCAGAGAATAATTAAAAATAAAGAAACCATTACAGAGCATTTCACCGAGGCAGCCTTCAGCGGCGCCATCTTGGAATCCATCCAAGATGATAGGAAACAGTGGGAGTTTGTTAAAAATATTATTTATTTATTTAATTGTTTGTCAAGAGCATATTAGGTAATATATGTAAGTATAAGCATGAATTGAATACATAAAATAGATACGAATAGAGGGAACATTAGGACAGGGATGAAGGCATGCTGGTGCACTTATGCAGGCCCCTTACAGACCTCTTAAGAATGGGGTGAGGTCAACAATAGACAATCTTAGGTTAAAAGTTTGGGGTTTTGGGGATGAAACTACAGAGTCAGGTAGTGCATTCCAAGCATTGACCACTCTGTTGCTGAAGTCATATTTTCTGCAATTGAGTTTGGAGCGGTTCACTTTAAGTTTGTATCTATTGTGTGCTCGTGTATTGTTGTGGTTGAAGCTGAACTAGTCATTGGCAGGTAGGACATTGTAGCAGATGATTTTATGAGATACCCTTAGTTGAAGCACAGGGAGAACATGGCTTTCCAGACTCTCTTTGTGGAATTCCACTCTATCTCTCTCCCTTTATTTTTCAACGAAAATAAGAGCGATTTTTAAAAATGTACATGTGCATGTGTTTGTGAAAAAGATAAATAAAAGGAGAGAACCATAAGCTGAAATAACAGCTCTGCTCCAGCTGACTATACATTAGTTACCTTCCTCCTAATAAGAGTGCGCTTTTTCTCTTAGCTTAAAAACACATTTTTGAAGCAAATATTCTTCCTGTCCCTATCTTAGTCTTCTATTTATTTAATATTGGAAGAAAAATGTTGGATTTTGTATGTTGTTCTAGGATAGCATTAAACACACATGACCAAAGCTATATTGATAATCAGGGCCCCTTTGATTATCCTGAGCAAAACATTAGAGCAAGTTTTGATATAGTGCTAAATTCCCTCCTCTTTTTTATTTTTTAATTTTTGGGCCCCTTCAAGTCAGACTTGACTTCCAGCAAGCACCTGGCTAAGGCAAGATTTTAGAAAGGTCTTTCTTTTGCCTTTTTCTCTCTGGGGCTGGAAGCTAGGGACTGGCTCAGGTCTCCCAGCTGTCTTTGCGCCTAAGGTGGATCTAGAACTCACCTTCTCCCAGTTCTTACTCGGTATCTTAGCCACTATACCAAACTGGCTCTAGATTGGGGAGAACTAAATTGTAATTAAATGTTACATGATTTTGATCTGGTCCTGCTTACATTTTGGATTATGACCTCCCCTAAGACATTCAATATGGGACGCGGTGGCTCAGTGGCTAAGATGTTGAGCTTGTCGATCAGAAGGTCGGCAGTTCAAATCCCTAGTGCCGCGTAACGGGGTGAGCTCCCGTTACTTGTCCCAGCTTCTGCCAACCTAGCAGTTCGAAAGCACATAAAAAATGCAAGTAGAAAAATAGGGACCACTTTGATGGGAAGGTAACAGTGCTACGTGTGCCTTTGGCGTTTAGTTATGCCGGCCACATGACCCCATGAGACATCTTCGGATAGTGCTGGCTCTTCGGCATAGAAACAGAGATGAGCACTTGTTCTGCCCCAGCTCCGGATTCCCGAGGATATTGACACACACCAACGTTCCTTATCAAATTTATTAAGTAGCAAGAATAAACCAAAGTCCGGCAAAGGTTGGCGACCAGCCCAGAAAACAAGATACGATAAGACTTTTCCAAAAATGCTCTGATGATAATTACAAGTTGTTTCCAGCAAGAAACTTACTAACGGCGTGTGACTTAAATAGGCTAAGGGAGTGGCCAATTATCCTCAAGCCTTACTCTCGAGGAGACCTTCTCCTCCTGAGTAGCCACTCCTGTCTTTTGGCAGCCCTGCGTGCTCGAGTATAGAGGAGAGGCTTCTCCACTTCATTCTCTCCACTTGAAGGAGCCTCTGGAGGTTCTGAAGGCCCTGGCTGAGTCTCTGCCTCTGGCACCACACCCTCTTCAGCCTCCTCGCTGTCTGACATGAGCGCCGGCTGCGCAGGCTGCTACCATGACACCACACTAGCCTCCTCGTCGGGATCAGCCATGATCCGCGCAGGCCACTGGTGGGCCACAACAGCACTGCCCCTAGAGCTGGGAACGACTAGCACGCGTGTGCGGGGGAACCTTTACCTTTTAAGTCATTCAAACTATCCTGATTTGAAAAATAGTGTCTGCACTCCTCCCACTCCCATGTATCTTATAAATGTTACTAATTTGGTAAGGGGAGACTTATGACAGTCCTTTTACCATCAGAGCTGCCTATCTGAAGGAACACAACCATCTTCTAAGCCATTTCAACTCATTTGCTTGTAAATTGTTGATACCATCATTTTTCTTAGCATCTTTAACACCTTTCCCTAGAACAGTGATGGCTAACCTTTTTGCCATCGTGTGCCAAAAGCGGGGGGAGCGCGGTGAGGTCACACGCACGTGTGCCCACATCCAAACCCCGCCCCCCCATGCTCCCCCCATGCTCCCCCCGCTTTTGGCACGTGATGGCCTGGTGGGCCTGGTAGGCCCGTTTTTTGCTCTCCTCAGGCTCCAGAGCCTTTGTAGGAGCCTGGGGAGGGCAAAAACGGCCTCCCCCACCCCCTGAGGCCCTCCGGAGGCTGGAAACAGTGTGTTTCCTGATTTCTGGTGGGCCCAGAAGGCCCAAAAATCAACTGGCTTGTGCACGCCTTTGTGCCGAAGCTGAGCTCGCATGCCTATCGATATGGCTCCGGATGCCACCTGTGGCACCCATGCCATAGGTTCGCCATCACGGCCCTAGAATATCAACACCGCTGCTTTCTGCAAAATAACATTTCTCTAAACCCTTAAGCATCCCTTTCCTTGTGCCAAACGTTTTCCAAACTTTTCCCATTGCCACTGTATGTTTGGAGCTGCCACATGTCTTTATTTTGTTTCTGTTCCCCAGGTATGACAAAGCACTTGAAAGCACAATTGCTTTCCCTCTGGAGCTGAAATGGAGGTCCTGGGATTTCTGTGATATCAATCCTTTTCTGGAAAATTCTGGAAATATATTCAATGGTAATGTAGAATTGATGTTTCTGTTTGGAGTTTCACATGAAACTTGGTGCCATCGGCCAAGCAATGTAGACTGGTGGCCCCCAGGGGGAGGGCCTTCTCTGTGGGGGCACCTGCCCTCTGGAATCAACTGCCCCCAGAGATACGAAGAATTCAAGACCTCGGTGCCTTCCGCCGTGCCCTGAAGACCTTTCTTTTTCAGCAAGCCGGGCTGGCTTAACACTTTTTAAAATGTTTTTAATAGGTTTGTTATTGTTCTTTTAATTATGGGGCCAAACATATATATATATATATTTAAATTGTTTTTAATGTTTGTATCTATGTTTTTTACTTTGGCTGTACACCGCCCTGAGTCCTTTGGCAGAAGGGTGGTATATAAATTTGATAATAATACTAAAAAAAATAAATGCAACTACCCTTCAAAAAGACCTTGACTATGTGTCAGATTGGTCTAACAAGTGGCAACTTCAAATCTCAACCAACAAATGCTCTGTCTTGCACATTGACAAAAAAAAAAAATAAAATCAAAAACTAAAATACAAATTAGATGGACATGACCTTGTAGATGACCCTCACTCTGTCAAGGACTTTGGAGTACTCATTTCTAAAGATCTAAGTGCCCGAGCCCACTGTAACAACATTGCCAAAAAGCCATTAAGAGTTGTTAACCTAATCTTCCGTAGCTGCTTTTCTGGTAATATTGTACTACTAACTAGAGCATACAAAACATTTGCTAGACCAATTCTCGAATACAGCTCATCTGTCTGGAACCCACACTGCATATCAGACATTAATACAATTGAGAGAGTCCAGAGATATTTCAGGAGAAGTGTCCTCCATTCCTCTACCCGCAATAAAATACTTTATGCCATCAGACTTCAAATTTTGGACTTAGACAACTTAGAACTACGCCGATGTTGGTCTGACCTAAGCGTAGTACATAAAATTATCTGCCACAATGTTCTAACTGTCAATGACTACTTCAGCTTCAACCACAACAATACATGAGCAAATAATAGATACAAACTCAAGGTAAACCGCTCCAAACTTGATTGCAGAAAATACGACTTCAGCAACAGGGTGGTCAATGCCTGGAATGCACTGCCTGACTCTGTGGTTTCTTCCCCAAACCCCCAAAACTTTAGCCTTAAACTGTCTACTGTTGTCCTCACCCCATTCCTAAGAGGTCTGCAAGGGGCCTGCATAAGTGCACCAGCATGCCTACCGTCCCTTTTTACTCTTATTCTTTTCATGTATTCAAATTATGTTTATACTTTTATCTGTTATCTTATATATGCTTGACAAATAAAATAAATAAATAAGTAAATGATTGGATGCAAAACAGGGTGTCTGCAGGGGAAGGCCCCCCCAGAGGGGAGCACATGTAAAAAAGGGGCATAGTTTTGCTCACATGATCACCAATGCTTTCTTAACACTCCCCTACCAGATGCCAGTGTTCAAAACAAATGCTGATAGCCCTTTCCTTTCCTTTCCTTTCCTTTCCTTTCCTTTCCTTTCCTTTCCTTTCCTTTCCTTTCCTTTCCTTTCCTTTCCTTTCCTTTCCTTTCCTTTCCTTTCCTTTCCTTTCCTTTCCCTTCCCTTCCCTTCCCTTCCCTTCCCTTCCTTTCCTTTCCTTTCCTTTCCTTTCCCTTCCCTTCCCTTCCCTTCCCTTCCCTTCCCTTCCTTTCCTTTCCTTTCCCTTCCCTTCCCTTCCCTTCCCTTCCTTTCCTTTCCTTTCCTTCCCTTCCCTTCCCTTCCTTTCCTTTCCTTTCCTCTCCTCTCCTCTCCTCTCCTCTCCTCTCCTCTCCTCTCCTCTCCTCCCCTGTCATCTCCTTTCCTTTCCTTCCTTTTTCTTTCCCTTCCCTTCCCCTTTCCCCTTTCCTTTTCCTTTTCCTTTTCCTTTTCCTTTTCCATCATTTCCTGTCCTGTCCTCTCCCCTCCCCTCTCTTCTGCTCTCCTCCATACTTTGTTCCTTTTCTTCCTATAAAACAAGTTATTAATTTACATTGGCTATTATTGGAATCTGATGGCTAGATTCAAAAGAGAAAAGTGTACTGCCTTCCTGTCAAATTCTTGTTGGTTTCTACTTAACGTTTCCCTAGCATGCAATGTTGTTGTATAACTCGCTTTTGTCCTTCCTGGGTTTATGTTAGCGCTTCACGTTCTCTTCCTTTTTCCCTCCCCTCAGAGTCTCTGATGGCTGGACTTCAGCTGCAGAAAGGTAAATCCTGTTGTCAGGAAGACGGCGTAAGAGCTTAGAAGGAATAGCAATTTATTGGAAAGTTGGTTTGTTACATTTCCTTGGAGTTCTGTTTCTAGGCATTTCCAAACCTCCAGTGACCATCTTAGAACTAATAGTTGAAAGCAATGGTAAAATTCAAACTTTTTTACTACTGGTTCTGTGGGCATGGCTTGGTGGGCATGGTGTGGCTTGGTGGGCATGGCTTGGTGGGTATGGCAGGGGAAGGATACTGCAAAATCTCCATTCCCACCCCACTCTGGGACCAGCCAGAGTGCTGTGACCTAGGCTCAAGTAGTTATTACCAGACACAATCAATCCTAAACAAACATATTTTATTAGAACAGCTGAGAATTACTTCATTCTCAGCTTAGTCCAAATTAATTCCAAAACAAATTCTTCAGAAACAGTCCTTCGGCCTTATCACCAACCTTTGTCTTCTTTGGCATCCTGCCAAAGGCTTTTCTTGGCAAAACCCCATGAAGTTCAGAAGAAGAGACGCCGACAAGAAACAAATTTAGCAATGTTGCTTTCCTACAAGAGCTGTTTTTTGTTTTTTTTTTAAATTTGATTTATATGCCGCCCTTCTCCGGAGACTCAGGGCGGCTTACAATGAGCAATAGCCTTCATACTTTTATACAAAGTCAGCTTATTGCCCCCACAAACTGGGTCCTCCTTGCTGCTCTTTTAAGCCGTCTGGGAAGGGCCAATCATCTCCTGGCCTTACTCCCAAGTTATCCTTTTTGCATTAGCTGCTCTTGCCTTCTGGCGGCTCTTGGCATGTGTGCACTAGGAACAGGCTCCTCCTGTTCCTCTGCCTCTCTGCTATCTGTCTCTGGAGGCTCCGGAGTCTGCGCATCACTCCCAGATGGCTCTGGCCCCATCTCTGCCTCTGATGCAGAGCCCTCGTCCGGGCCTTCCCCTGACTCCAGGACTGGCCCATTGTCCTCCCCAGCCTCCTCACTGCCCAACTCTGCTACCAGCTCTGCAGGCTGCTGGCAGACCACAACACAGAGGTGGTATTTGCCCGTTCTCCAAACTATTCAAAATTTCTGCTACTGGTTCTCTGAACTACTCATATTTTCCATTACCGGTTCTCCAGAACCTGTCAGAACCTGCTGGATTTCACCCCTGGTTGAAAGACACAAAAGGCAGAAGGGTTGTGGATGATAGAAGCTTTGTGCAGCATATGTGAAATGACCAGATAAAAGGCATATTCCCAAAACTTCATAGCATTGGAAGAAGAATAAACCAACACATGCAGTAGAAATCTACGGATGTTTTTAATTTTGATGAGTGCATGTTGCCTCCAATAGGATCCTCTAGAGATGGGCAAATATAGTCCCTTCATGATCTGTGGACTTCAACTCCCAAAATTCCTGAGCCAGCATGGCTGGATCAGGAATTCTGGGGCTTGAAGTCCACAGATCGTAAAAATGACC
The DNA here is from genome assembly GCA_022577455.1 of Arizona elegans. Classification (NCBI taxonomy): domain Eukaryota; kingdom Metazoa; phylum Chordata; class Lepidosauria; order Squamata; family Colubridae; genus Arizona; species Arizona elegans. The sequence continues at coordinate 154,333,547 of JAKOOJ010000003.1, forward strand.
CCCTCCTACTCTAGTTGGAGATCCACTTTGATGCTTTGCAGAAAGCATGAGTAGGAAAGTGCTTTGGGGAACATTTCTTGTTTGTGAATACTTCTCAAAGTAAGTAAAGGACAGGAGGTTGGGAAAGGGTGCCTGAAGGGTGATGTACAGAATGTGAAGGTCTGTTCCAGGGGTGAAATCCAGCAGATTCTGACAGGTTCTGGAGAACCCGTAGTGGAAATTTTGTGCAGTTTGGAGAACCGGCAAATACCACCTCTGGCTGACCTCAGAGTGGGGTGGGAATGGAGATTTTGCAGTATCCTTCCCCTGCCATGCCCACCAGGCCATGCCCACCAGGTCATGCCCATGCCCACCAAGCCACACCCACAGAACTGGTAGTAAAAAAAATTGGATTTCATCTAGGAGTCTGTGTGTAGGTCCCAGAATAATAGATTTAAGTTTCAGGGAGGCAGGCTTGGATTCAGTTCCTCTATCAATCTGCTCTTTCTGTCGGGATGAGTTTGTTAAAGGAATCAATGATCAGAGGAAGAGATGAGCTCTGATGGATGGACAATCCTCTTAATAGGAACTCCTGCTCTGAAATGAATGGTCCTTTACAATTATAGCAATAGCACTTAGACTTATATACTGCTTTGCACTGCTTTACAGCCCTCTCTAAGCGGTTTACAGAGTCAGCATATTGACTGCCAACAATCTGGGTCCTCATTTTACTGACCTCAGAAGGGTGGAAGGCTGAGTCAACCTAGAGCCGGTCCAGGATCGAACTTTTGGCAGTGGGCAGAGTTAGCCTGCAATACTGCATTCTAACCACTGCGCCACCACAGCTCTATGTACCCAGATATGTATACAGGTAGTCTTCAGCTTACAACAGTTCATTTAGTAACTGTTCAAAGTTACAACAGCACTGAAAAAAGTGACTTAAGACTGTCACACGACTGTTGCAGCATCCCCATGGTCATGTGATCAATTTTCAGATGCTTGGCAACTGACTCATATTTATGACCGTAACAATGTCCCAGGGACACATGATCCCCTTTTGCGATCTTCAGACAAGCAAAATCAATTAGGGAAGCCAGATTCACTTAACAGGTGTGATACTTACTTAACAACTGTATGATTCACTAACAATGGTGGCAAGAAAGGTCGTAAAATGGGGCAAAATTCACTTAAGGAGCTGCGGTGGCACAGTGGTTAGAGTGCAGTACTGCAGGCTACTTCTGCTGATCACCGGCTGCCAGCAGTTTGACAGATCGACTCTCACCAGGCTCAAGGTTGACTCAGCCTTCCATCCTTCTGAGGTCGGTAAAATGAAGGCCCAGATTGTTGGGGGACAATATGCTGACTCTCTAAACCGCTTATAGAGAGCTGTCAAGCACTATGAAGCGGTATACAGTATAAGTCTAAGTGCTGTTGTTATTGCTAACAAATGTTTCACTTAGCAACATAAATTTTGGCCTCAATTATGGTCGTAAGTCGAGGACTACCTGTATAATCAAGCTCTTGATCTGTTTAGGCTTTATAAGGGGACAACCGACATCTTGATTTGCACCAATATTAAACTGCCATTTTAACAACTAACGCCGCTTATCTTTTCTTTTCTCATCTTTCTTCTTTCTCAACAGCACATGTATTTCTGGATCCAGACACAGCTCACCCTCGTCTCATTTTGACAGACGACTGTAAAAGTATGAAAATGGGCGAATTTTATCAACCTCTACCCAAAACCCCAGAAAGATTTGACGAATGGCCTTTTGTGTTGGCCTGTTCAGGATTCACAACTGGCAGGCATTTCTGGGAAGTCACTGTGGGGACAGAAGACACCTGGGGTGTTGGAGTTGCCCGAAAGTCTGTAAGGAGAAAAGGAGATATTGAATTTAGTCCAGAAGAAGGTTTCTGGGCTGTGGGGAAGTGGGATGGCAACTACACAGCGTACAACCCTCCCTTTTATACTCCCTTGACTTTGCGTAGGATGCCCAAGAAGATCAGAATAATTCTGAACTACGAAGGAGGATGGGTGACTTTTTTTGATGCCGATACAGGAGCTCCTCTCTTTGCATATTCTGTGCCCCCCTTCGCTGGAGAGGTGATCCTTCCCTTATTTTACGTGTTTGGAAATGCTCGCCTTTCCATCGCTCATTAAGGTTGTCATGTCTGCTTCTCAGTCTTGGTTGTCATATTTGTCAAGTCTGGAAAAATCAATAATCAAGAAGAACAAGAAACGAGTGGGGATCTAAGGTGGCTTTCCCCCAGTCTTGGTCCCTCTAGGTCTGGTGGGGCTGCAGCTTTCAGGTTTTCCAAGTCAGTGCGATTGTTTTTCATCCTGCCTTCCGGAAGGTGTGAGTCCCAGCACGTATGAAGAGGCTCAATGAGGAAAATGCTCATTGAAAAGGATCTCTGACAGCTCTATCAAACCTCCATTATCTTTCAGTTAGATTAATAACTAACTGATGCAGAGTTTATCTTTATTTCTTTTAAGAAACAATAACATTACTGCCCAAAAGTAATATTTCCCCTCAGCAAAGAAACAGGGCTTCTCACAGGATGAGAGTGTTGTTATCTCAAGACCTTGGCAATTTCCAGATAAGAGGACTTCAACTCCCAGAACTTTCATTCACTAGCCATGGTGGCTGTGGAATTCTGGGACTTGAAGTCCACAGACCTGGGAATGGCCAAGGTTGGGAAACACTGTCTTGACTGATCTTCCTTCTAGCTTTAAAACTGCCAAATTTGTTAGGAATGGATCTTTTTTAATATATAAATTTGTACAGCAATTCCTTCTGCTCAGCTTCTTGGGTAGTAAGATGACTAGGGCTGTTTGGTTGTCACCTCATCGAAATCAACAGTGTACCATGGCTTGCCTTTCCACATTGCCTTCAGTTCAGAATTTTAGCATAGTTATGGGTAACTTCATTATGTCTTATTATCAACCTCAAGAAAGCTCGTGGTTTTCTCAGGCACCCATTACAGAAACATCTTGAGGACTTCACACAGCTGTCGTTGTCCATCCTGTCATGTTTTTTAAAAAATATCTGCTGATATAAAGAATCCTTACTATTGATCTTGTGTCATAAAGGTACATTTGTGGAACAACAGAAGCATATTGTTTGTGTGTGTGTAATTATATAGGCCAGTCTCTTTCAATCTTAGCAACTAAGATGTGTCGACTTCAACTCCCAGCATTCCCCTAATCACCATGCTGGCAAGGGAATTCTGGGAGTTGAAGTGATCTCGGCCATTGCACAGCGGAGACATTCTCATATGCTTTTATCAAACATAGGATTATCCAATCCAGGTGCCCCTCCAGATATGCTGATGTCTTTTCCCAGAATTCTCAGGGAGCAGCATGTTGGCTAGGGAATTTGGAGAGTTAAAATTCACATAGAAATAGGTTCCGAAACTTGAGAAGGCTCATCAAAAGGAAGGAGAAAGATCTTGACTCATCAAAGGGAAGGAGAAAATCAAAATTGGTTAAAAAGAGCAATCTTTACATTTAATCCAAATTTGAATTTTCCCTTCCATCCTTCCCATGTCTATGGAAATTGGGCATAAATGTTTGTATATGGAAACTTAAATATGGAAATTTATTTCTTCAACAAGCCTCAAACAAGACTGGTTTTCAGAAATTCCACCGAGCAGGAGTGAGTTTGTGATTCCAGTCAGTGAAATGATTATTTTTTGTTACAAAAGGGAAGGACATTTTCATTCAGTAATATTCTATAAAAATCTGTCACCATCACACTTTCCTGCTTTAGTTTCTACAGTAGCTAAGGGATGCTTTAGATAAATAAAGAGAACTGTATTGACTGTCTATGGAGATTCCCAGACATACAGGTTATGGTTGTCCCAAAGGTGCTTTTTCAAAAGGCAACTGGATTTTGTTTTTCCTCAAAGATGTTTCACTTCTCATACAAGAAGCTTCTTCAGTTCTGAATGAATGGTGGAGGATGGAAGAATGTATGTTGCTTGCAGTCATCTGGACATTAGTATTCTTTCTGAGAGTCATTGAGGCTACTTGGAGGTTTATCTGTGTCCTCAGGCTCATCTGAATCACAGTGCAAATGGGTGTGGAACCTTCTTGGAATTCCTGAAAGGACTGTATTGTAAACAGGAGATAGGCAGTGTCATATTCCTCGCCTTCTGTTGAGAGAGGGCTGTTCAATCTCAATGTAGATGGCCTCTTTGAGTCCCTCTTTCAAACCAGCGGTCCTCTCTGTCCACAATGTGGACTTTGCTGTCTTCAAAAGAGTGTCCTTTGTCTTTCAAATGGAGATGGACTGTTGAATCTTGTCCTGATGAGTTTGTTCTTCTATGTTGTGCCATATGCATGGTGACTCTCAGAAAGAGTGCTAATGATCAGATGACTGCAAGGAATATAAATCCTTCTATCCTCAACCTTCTGACAAGCAAAGACAATGGAGAAGCTAGATTTACTTAACAACAGTGTTGCTAACTTAACAACTGCAATGATTCACTTACCGTATTTTTCAGAGTAAAAGACGCACCTTTTCCACCCAAAAAAGAGGGTGAAAATCTGGGTGCGTCTTATACTCTGAATGTAGCCCTACCCAGCTTCTCAAAGGGAGGTTTCAGAGGCTGAAAAAAGCATCAGAAACGAAGCTTCAGAAAAGAAGCCCCCAAACAGAGCTTCAGAGGCTTTTTTTCTGAAGTTCTGTTTCGGAGGCTTTCAGAGGCAGGAAAAAAAGTTTTTTCTGAAACAGTTTCAGAAGTTTCAGAGTCAGGAAAAAAAGCAAAAAAAAAAAAAAAAAAAAAAAAAAAGCAAGGTGTAGAGCTCACAACCAAGGAACCTGTTGTTAAAATTCACCTCTGGGAACAGCTGATTGGGGGTATTCCGGGAGGCCGATCCACCTCCCAATCAGCTTTTTTCTTATTTTCCTCCCCAAAAACTAAGGTGTGTCTTATACTCCAGTGCGTCTTATACTCTGAAAAATATGGTAACTGTGACAAGAAAGGTGATGAAATGGGACAAAGCGCACTTAAGGACTGTCTTGCTTAGTAACAGAAATTTTGGGTTCAATTGTGCTTGAAGATTGAGGACTACTTATATTTACAGCTGATAAACTTGCCAAGAACAAGTTATCCCTCTGTCTCCCAGGGTCATTCCCACAGATCATTGCCAACAGTGGTCCCCTTGGAAGTGTTACAAGTAAAGGGGCCTTGATGGATAGGAGGGGAGCTGTGAGTGGATGATCCTCTGCATGTTCATGTCTTTTAAGGGGAAGCAAAGTGAAAATAAAGAGGCCCAACAACTTTTAAAGAAATAAGAGGCCATGATGGCTCTGAGCTTGTCAGTTGGAAAGCTGACAGCCGGGAATTGAGACCCAAGCACCACATGACCGGGTGAGTTCCCATCCTCACTTCAGCTCCTGCCCACCTAGCAGTTCAAAAACCTGCAAATGCGAGTAGGTAAATTGGTGCCACTTCGGTGGGGAGATCACACTATTCCACGTACCTCGGCATATAGTCATGCTGGCCACATAACCATGGAAGTATTGTTGCTCCCAATTTGGGTTTGAGCCTGGTGCTGAGGCCAATGAAGGATGCCAGACACGAGATGCAGGTTTGATTGCTTTTTATTGGGGTACCCTAAGGAAAAGGGCTCCTGGCCAAACTGTCAGGAGAGCCAAGAACAAAGGATTAAGAAAGCTTTATACATTTTCACTAAAGAAGAAGGTGGGACAAGGCAGGATAATAAGAGATGTCATCTGATAAACATTTTAGTAATAATTCTACAATTTGTTCTATTGGTCTCTAGCTATCCCTATTCCCAAGCCTTGGCTAATGAATGCCCCACGAGTTATCTAATACCCCTTTTATTTGCTGCAGGCCATCTCTATTCCTAATTTTTAGCTGAGGTCTGCAAGTTGCCTAACTCTAGTTACTTGTATAAGCTTTCTAACTACCCAGAATCGTTACAAGCTTTACACATGCATATTTCCTGCAGATAAGCAGTCTTTGTTCTTGCCAGACAGACTCCACAATTACAGGCTTCCTGGCTTACTTTCAAGTGTGTGTCATGACCTGGCTTTATTTTAGCAGACGGCCCATCAGTATCTTCAGACAACACTGGCTACCACAGCTAAGAAATGGAATGAGAGCCTCCTTCTAGAGTAGGACACGACTAGACAGGGGAAACATTTACCTTTAAAAAAAAGAATGACATTTAATACAATTTCCTTTGTATATTGTTCTTACTAAGTAAATTGAATAAAATAACATATTTGCTCTACTTGTAGATTAAAAGGGGGACATAGGGAAGCAACCAGAAAGCATGCTGAAATGGGCCTAGATGGCATACTTTGCAGTCCCATCTGAACCAGAATCCCACAGAGTTCAGGATGATTTTTCTCCTCCTTATAATAGTAATTATAATAGTAATTTGTTTGTTGTTTTGTACCAAAGCTCCAGAGATTGTATTTTTCTAACAAGTTGCCTGCTGTAGAAATAATTGACTCAGGAGCAACATATGCTAAGGTTTTACATTGCAAATTATTGGTGAATAAATGCCTGGGATGGATGATTTTGGGGGTGGGCAGAGACAGCATTGAAGGTCTCTCATCTTCTTCACATATTCAACCTTAGTTGGGCTCCATCTGAAGCAGGAAACCCATGTGTGTCTTGGGACGCAGCTTGTTAAAAACTCTTTCTTGCGATTTCAAATAAGCTGTGCCAAAGCAAGAATTGGAGCCAGCCATACTAAGAATGGCCCTCTTTTTTCTGTTTGCATTGCTGCTATTCCAGGTAGCGGATGGCAGGCTCGGAACTAAATGCCCCTTGAGGTTGAAGATGGATGGAGCGCAACCCCAGAATTTTTACAAGCCAGGAGAGCTTCTCATCGGTGGGATCATCTCTGCCAGGCAGGCACAGTTTCAGGCATACAGTTTTGGCAAGGCACCCTCTGCTGAATTTTTTTGGTAAGGCAGGCCCATCGTGGTCACTACACTTCGTCACAGATATCTAAAGGTCCAGCCTTCTAGAAGGATTTATTTCTTTACCCTTTATCTGATAGGATAGGATAGGATAGGATAGGATAGGATAGGATAGGATAGGATAGGATAGGATAGGATAGGATAGGACAGGACAGGACAGGACAGGACAGGACAGGACAGGACAGGACAGAATAGAATAACAGAGTTGGAAGGGACCTTGGAGGTCTTCTAGTCCAACCCCCTGCTTAGACAGGAAAACCGACACCACTTCAGACAAATGGTTATCCAACATCTTCTCAAAAACTTCCAGTGTTGGAGCATTCACAACTTCTGGAGGCAAGTTATCCCACTGATTAATTGTTCTAACTGTCAGGAAATTTCTCCTTAGTTCTAAGTTGCTTCTCTCCTTGATTAGTTTCCACCCATTGCTTCTTGTTCTGCCCTCAGGTGCTTTGGAGAATAGCTTGGCTCCCTCTTTTTTGTAGCAACCCCTGAGATATTGGAACACTGCTATCATGTCTCCTAGTCCTTCTTTTCAGTAAACTAGACATACCCAGTTCCTGCAACCGTTCTTCCTATGTTTTAGCCTCCAGTCCCCTAATAATATTTGTTGCTTTTCTCTGCATTCTTTCTAGAGTCTCCACATTTTTTTTGCATCGTGACGACCAAAACTGAATGCAGTATTCCAAGTGTGGCCTTACCAAGGCATTATAAAGTGATATTAACACTTCACGTGATGGTGATTCTATCCCTCTGTCTATGCAGCTTAGAACTGTGTTGGTGTGAGCTCCTGCTCTGGAGAAAAGACTTTGGGGCATGAGGCACACTTCCTATTCTGCATTGGCTAAAGCTCCTTCTGATATATTTTTGACATCAGTTTAAAGAGCAAGAAAGAGATGTGTGATATTTTACAGGACTATTTTGCATGGATAATAGTGTATTAATGAGTAAGCCAGTGACTATTAATAAGTATGAAATAGAAGGTAGATATTTTTTCCTCATAGTCTGCCTTTTTAGTTTGTTTGAGATTGTATCTTCTAATTTTTTTTAAAAAAATAAGGGTTTGTTTAATAAATTTAATAAACCTTTGTTAAATTATATATTATCCGTATATATAAAATGTTATAAAATTGAACAAATCAGTTTAAAGTATAAAAATAAGCTAAATTTCTCCAGTATGTTTCCAGTAAACCTGGGAAGTCAATTTTCCTGGCAATGATTTTGGGGCTGTGTCAATGCAATTTCCTTCTGCAGTCCCAGTTAAATCCTTGCCTTGCCTTTGGCTAAAACAAGGGTGGGGAACGATGGAGCCTCTATGACGTGTGGACTTCAATTCCCAGAATTCCTGGGCATGGCTGGCTCAGAAATTCTGGGAATTGAAGTCCACAGGTCATAAAGGGGCCGTAGTTCCCACCCCTGGTCTAAACAGACACAGTATATTAGCAAAGCCTGGCATGAAATCCTTGATTTTAATTCTTTTGTTCTTATGAGGGCCCTCAAATCCATTGGCCCAATGACCTCCAGGGAGCTTCAGGAAGTAGTTTAGGAGTTGGGTTTCCCTTTGCCAGTATAGTATCTTTACGTCCTAACCGGAAGCCCCCTGTTCAATTCTGGAGCTGACCAGAAGTCCAGTTCCCCCACCATAGAGTCTCCTCCTAGCGCGGTGTCTTTCTTCCTCTGTCGACTGGAAATCTGGTTCCCCCACCATAGAGTCTCCTCCTGCATGGTGTCCTTTTTCCTTTACCTGTCCTAACCAAAAGCCCTATCAATTGTGGAGCCAACTGGCAACAGGGAGCCGCAGCAGAGGGATGAAAGAGCCACATGTGGCTCCAGAGCCGCGGGTTGCTGACCCCTGCTCTGCACACTCAACTTTTTTACTTCTTCCATTCAAATGATTGCTATCTAATGATACTGTGGATTTTATTTTCTAATTTTCCCATGGTACCTTTTGCTCTATGGCATCTTTTTTGTAGTTTTTGCAGCATCATAGTTTACTAAGAAAGCTTCAGTGATTGAGCAGGTAAGGAGCATATTCATTCATTCATAGAATTATTTGTTTCGTAAAAAGTCCCTGAACATGGTTAGAAGACCATCAATAGACCAAAGCATTACATTTTAGTTAACACTTGAGTTTTAACCCTGACTCTGGATTAGTGTAAATTTTACATGGAAAAAGTTTTGAGGACAGAAAAGCACAAATTAAATAAATTATAGGATACTCTGTAAACATATATTTTCAGGAAAGGATCCATGATGTTCTGGAAAACTCTCTCCTTCCTCTTTGCCATTCAGGACATCAACCAAGACCCCAGGATTCTCTACAACATCACTCTGGGCTACAATATCTACGACAACTATTATGATGCTAGGATGACTTTGGATGCTCTTCTCAACTTAGTTTCTACTGGGGAGGCAAATGTTCCAAACTATTGCTGTGGAAGGCAAGAAAACCTATTGGCTGTCCTTGAAGGATCTGATGCTGATATTTCCATCCAGATTTCCACCATTTTGGGCATCTTCAAAATACCACAGGTATATCTGGGTGTGTGTCAGGAAGGTGGGCAAATTAATTCCATTTATTTATTTATTTATTTATTTATTTATTTATTTATTTATTTATTTTTCATATTTCTATGCCGTCCACTCTCCCAGGGCTCTGGGCGGCTTACACGAAAGACAGTATACTAAATAGCATATTGCCTCCAACAATCTGGGTCCTCATTTTACCTACCTCGGAAGGATGGAAGGCTGAGTCAACCTTGAGCCTGGTGAGATTTGATCCACTGATCTGCTGAACTAGCAGTCCGCTGAAGTAGCTGCAGTACTGCACTCTAACCACTGCGCCACCTCGGCTCTTGACATTTTGTATATAAAATTCAAAATGAGATTATTACTATGGAGATAATAGCATCAAAGCTGATGGACATAGATTCTCAGAGGAAGCAAAAAGTTAAAATTGCCCTGTCCTCTCCGTTGCAGATTGTGCTTGGTCCAAAAGTCCAAAAATGCCAGGGAATTTCTAGAAGGCTGGCACTCTGACAAATCAGCCATCAATAGACACATAGACATTAACGACATCTATAGATTATGCAAAGGAGACAATCAACCAGCCCAAAAGAGAACAAAAAGACTCCAGCACCTCTCTACCAATAATAGCAACAGCACTTAGACTTATATATAGCTTCACAGTGCTTTGCAACTTTCTCTAAGCGGTTTACAGAGTAAGCCCATTGCCCCCAACAATCTGGGTCCTCATTTTATCGACCACAGAAGGATGGAAGACTGAGTCAACTTTGAGCCGGTGAGAATCAAACTGCCAAACATCTGGCAGCAGCCAGTCAGCAGAAGTAGCCTGCAGTTTTGCATTTTAACCACTGCGCCACCATGGCTCTTAATCAGCAACCAGATCATCTTAGATTAACTGGAGACTGGACTGCCATCTATCAAAAATGGTGTAAGGTCTGCTTGGGTGGGAGGTGGGTTGGGGTGATAGATTAGATGACCTACAAGTCTCTTCCAACTTTGTTAATCTGTATCAGTATTTAACTCCAAGATTAACTTCAGATCAACAATCAAGTAAGCAGTATCCCAATCAAGAAACTGCAAAAGAAACATCAGTAAACAGCCTAATCAAATAATCTCTAAGACCCATCCACACAGAGAGGCAAGTCACCAGAATATAAACTGCCAGCAAACAGCACTCCTTACTAGCACTGATGATGTAACCTAGTTTGAGATAATGAAACGTCTACAAGAAAACAAGCAAGCCCAGAGAGCACCATGGACACTGCAAATACACCATTAACCTCTCCCTTTTCTTTTCAGCTCAGTTATAATTTTGTTTCACCAGTTCAGTCAGATAAAACCCCATTTCCTTTTTCCTACCACATGGTCCCCAGAGATGGAACTCTGAAGCCAGGAATTATCCAACTGCTCCTGCATTTTAGCTGGACCTTGATAGGACTCATTGTGGCAGACACCGACAATGGAGAGAGCTTTATGAGGATTTTGACCCCTATGCTAATAAAGAACGGCATTTGTGCGGTTGTATCCCAAAGCATTTCGGTAACCGACAAGAGTGTCAACATTCGTTTTGCCCAGTTCTCCAAATGGAAACAAATCAACGTCTTTGTTTACTACGCTGAAGCCAGTTCTTTCCTAAAAGCAATATTTGTTATACAAAAAGTAATCGCTGTCTTGACAAGACCTATCGTAGGAAATCTGGGTCACAACAGCTCTCTGGGACCTCTCTTTAGAGTTGATGTACAGTGATGTCTCTTTCCGATACATCCATGGCATTTATTCTTTCTTCATGCAAGGAAATACAAAGAGGAAACCTGGTGATTTTGAAGCCTTTTATGATTCCGTTGGAGAGTTTGTAGCCAAAGTGTTTAGTTGTTCCTACTTGAAAGATGTCTCGACTGTGAAAGGCTGGATAAGATGCACAGAGAAAGAGAAATGGGAGACCTTGCCCCAGGAAGACCGCCAAAGGACTTTGTCTTTAGACAGCTCTTGCATTTACAACATCATCTGGGCCACAGCACGGGCCTTAAATGCTGCACATTTATCTCTCTCCAAGAGGTGGATGATGAAGGGTGGAAGCAGGTTAGAGATTCAGAAGCTACAGGCTTGGCAGGTAATCCGTTTCTCCTCAGAGGCCTCTTCTCACGCATAAGAATCTATGATGCAAACCCCATATAACAGAATAACAGAGTTGGAAGGGACCTTGGAGCAGGGGTGAAATTCAGCAGATTCTGACAGAGTTCTGGAGAACCAGTAGTGGAAATTTTGAGTAGTTTGGAGAACTGGCAAATACTACCTCTGGCTGGTCCCAGAGTGGGGTGAGAATGGAGATTTTGCAATATCCTTCCCCCAGGAGTGAGGAGGGAATGGGGATTTTGCATTATCCTTCCCTTGCCACGCTCACCAAGCCATACCATGCCCACCAAGCCACGCCCACAGAACCGGTAGTAAAAAAATTTGAATTTCACCACTGCCTTGGAGGTCTTTTAGTCCAGCCCCCTGCTCAAACAGAAACCTGAAAGCATTTCAGACAAACAAGTTATCCAATCTCTTCTTAAAAACCTCCAGTCACGGAGCACCACAACTTCTTAAGGCAAGCTGCTCCACTGATTAATTGTCCTGTCAGGAAATTTCTCCTTAGTTCTAGATTGGTTCTCTCCTTGATTAGTTGTGAAATAACTAATAAACAAAAGTTTATTCCCAAATGTCATCAAATGCTGGTGAGGTAGAAATTTGGGAATGACACCCATTTGTATAGCTTTCTATGTTGCCTCCACTTTCCCCCATAATGCTACAACTATAACAAACCTCTCAGATTGATCTTCCCATTCAAAGAGTCTTGCTTTCAATTCACACATACAGTAAATTGGCATTTCTCTCACATTGGAGTCTGGATGACCCACAGACTTATAAGGACAATTTTTGGTATGCATTTTCTATGGCTGACGTCTTTGGATGTCCTGCTAATATTTGTATATGTGTGTCTATGTGTCTTTGTGTGTGTGTGTGTTTGACTTTGTATCTTGTTCCTAGTCCTTTTTGAGTTAGTGTTTTATTAATGATGATGATGATTTATTTATTTATTTATTTATTGGTTCGATTTATATGCCGCCCTTCTTCAGAGATTCAGGGCGGTTTACAATGCGTTAAGCAATAGCTTCATACTTTTGTATATACCTGCTTAGTAGGGCTTTTGCCCCCCCCAAGTGGTGTTCTTTTTTATACAAAGTCAGCTTATTGCCTCCACAATCCGGGTCCTCATTTTACCTATCTCGGAAGGATGGAAGGCTGAGTCAACCTTGAGCCTGGTGAGATTCGAACTTGCAGTAATTGCAGGCAGCTGTAATATTACTGTATTAATCTATGTATAATTCTTTTAGTGCAAACTAGTTTCACACTTTTGCACAACAAAACTAATATATGCATTTTTAAAACAGAAGAGAAGGAGCGAGGAAAACAAAGAAAATGTGAACAATAATTTACTCTGCACTTTTTGCTAATCAGTCCAAAGCCCAAAGCAGGAAATTAAATGAATCAGCTAAACACATACAATAATTAGTTTACTGCTTTTTAACTTAATTTGTAATACTAAACAATAATTTTGCTTTGTCTGAAAATAAGCCAAGATGAGCTTGGAAGATTCTTCTCAGGGTAAAATAAATAAGAAGAAAGGAAGGAAGAAAGGGAGGGAGGGAGGGAGGGAGGGAGGGAGGGAGGAAGGAAGGAAGGAAGGAAGGAAGAAAGGAAGGAAGGAAGGAAGGTTGGTTCAAATGTTTAAAAGACAGAATAATAAATTCAGTTTGGAGATTAAGTATGAGTACTTTTGATCAAATTTTTGAATTTACTTTCCAACTGGGATTAATATTTTGAATGAGGTGGGTTCAGATGATTTGTCCATTCACTTTTTATTCCATTTGATCCAGAAAAGTGAATCAATCTGAAATGAAGCACACTAAATCAAATCAACTTTCCAAATTCACATGAGCCATCAGTGTGGACCAATAATCCAAACTGGATAGGAAAGTTGACTTTTCTATCTACTGCAGTTTCTTCTTCCATTCCAGCTTCACCTTTTTTTGCAAAACTCTCCGTTCTACAATTCCTCCATGAATGGAATCTATTTAGATGAGAGAGGAGACCTGGCCGCCGACTTTGACATCATCTACTGGACCGTCTTACCAAATAAGTCCATTGCCAGAGTGAAATTCGGGAACCTAAAACGACGGAGCACCCTTGACTTCAATCTCGTCATCAGCCTGGATGATACGGAACAGATGAATTTGTTGAACAAGGTGGGGAAAATGGTTTTATTTTACCATTTTGGCTACGTTTAGAATACCGCTTAATGACACCCAATTGGAAACTGTATGGTGCTTCCCTTATTCCTCCATTTACACATCATCAAAAGCTTCATTCAGAGTTAAAGGACTGTCCTTGTCCTGAAGAATAAAAAGAAGAATCTAAAACAGGAGGGGTCAAATTCATGTCGTCATGTCGTCGTCACTTGACGTATCACAACTTCCCCCCCCCCTTTGGTAAACCAGGGGTGGGCGTGGTCAGCCTGTGACGCATCCGGGCTGTGGGTCAGAAGTTTCCCTGATCTAAAACATCACTGAAGCAGACAGGGGACGTAGGGAAGGGTAACAAAGAACATATTACCTTGTGGTGAGATGGGTGGCAAACAAATTAATTAATTAATTAAAAAAATAACTAATTAATTAATTAATTTCAGGGCTAGTTTATATAGGTAGCCCTCGACTTGTGACCACAATTGAGCCCAAAACTTCTGTTGCTAAGTGAGACATTTGTTAAGTGAGATTTGCCCCATTTTACGACATGCCATGCCATCTTTGTTAAGTGAATCACGGCACTTGTTAAGTTAGTTCACCCGGTGGTTAAGTGAATCTGACTTCCTTCATTGACTTTGCTTGTCGGAAGGTCTCAAAAGGGGATCGCATGACCCTGAGACACTGCATCTGTCATAAGTATGAGTCAGAGTCTGAATCTTGATCACGTGATCGTGGGGATGCTGCGATGGTCGTAAATGTGAAAAATGGACATAAGTTACTTTTTCCAGTGTCATTGAAACTTTGAATGGTCACTAAATAAGTTATGGTAAACCAAAGATTGTCTGTATTAAGCCAAATCAGATAAATAGCTGTTAATATATTTTCCTTGATCTTCTTTGCTTGTGTGATTAGTTTCTGCCTCCCTCTAGGTGTGGAAAAAGTTGTCTCCCTGGATTTGTTAAAGTAGTTCAAGAGGGGAAGCCAGTTTGCTGCTATGATTGTGTTCCATGTGCAGAAGGGACCATCTCAGTTCACGAAGGTGAGTGACTCCAAAGTAGAAGGCTGTCTCAGGTTGCTACAAAGAAGAGGGAGTCAAACTATTCTCCAAAGAAGCAATGGGTGGAAACTAATCAAGGAGAGAAGCAGCTTAGAACTAAGGAGACATTTCCTGACCGTTAGAACAATTAATAAGTGGAACAACTTGCCTGCAGAAGTTGTGAATGCCCCAACACTGGAAATTTTTAAGAAGATGTTGGATAACCATTTATCTGAATTGGTGTAGGGTTTCCTCCCTGGGCAGGGGGTTGGACTAGAAGACCTCCAAGGTCCCTTCCAACTCTGTTATTCTGTTCTATTCTATTCTATTCTATTCTATTCTATTCTATTCTATTCTATTCTATTCTATTCTATTCTATTCTATTCTATTCTATTCTATTCTATTCTATTCTATTCTATATTCTTCTCCACCTCTTTCCGAGACAAGAATTCTTTAAAAGGACTTTGATCCCTTTCCTGCCATTTTATTCTCAACGTTTATTCCCTAAATTGTGTTCTACAAAATGATTTTAATAGAGAGTCACGGATTGACCAGATCAGTGGTGGGATTCAGCCGGTTCGCACTGGCTCAGGCGAACCGGTTGTTAAATTACCTACCCTCCCGCTATCAAAGTGGATCCTGGACGCTGCACTGAGCACAATGGAGAAATGGGCTCTGAGTGCCAGCTGTGGCACCTGTGCTATAGGTTCGCCATCATGGACCTAGGGTCAAAAAGCTCCTTGAGGGGATCTGGGATAGTTCCTTCCTCACAGATTAAAAGCCAGTGTGGTGTAAGTGGAGGAGTTGGACCAGGAGTAAAGCAGCCCAGTTTTTAGTCCCACCCTCATGTGAGCCCTTTGAGATAGGCTAGACTAGGAAACCAAGCTCATGGGTACTAATATACTTTTATTCTAAGGTTACTATAAAAGAATCTTGCAAATCTGAGTCCACCCCCCCACCTTGTGAGAATTAGGGAGGGTCACGTTTGAAACACTTTTTCAAATTAAATCTCTATCTCCAGATCAAATTTGTTTTGGCTGGTTGTGTGGCTCTTCCCCTTGCTTCTTAAAGTTATTTCAGGTGTCCAATACACGTAAACTATGAAAGTTCCCAGGGGAGTTTAACACTAATTGCTTTTTCTTAGTTAAATCCATTTTAGTTCAGATTGGAAAAATTGATCTTAGATTGTACTTAGTTCTAAGTATAAAACAATAACATTGCTAATGCTTGGTTAATGCTAGGGATACTGCATATTAATGACATTGGTGGTGGCATAGTGGTTAGAATACAGTGTTGCAGGGTAACTCACTGCTCACTGCCAGGTGTTTGTTTCTCACGGGCTCAAGGTTGACTCAAACTTCCATCTGTCAATGATCCGACTAATGAGCACAAGCCAATCAGAACTCTGACTAGAATCCTCCTCAAAGAACTTCTTTATTGAGTGCATCATATCGGCACTGCTTAAAGGAAAACCAACTGTAAATAATTCCCATGATTTCATTATAATTAAAATAGGAAATAATCCCATCCCCAAGGTCACAGGACACATTAGCCAATTAGGTTAATTGGCGGGCTCTCCAGGTACTCTTTCCCCGACCTTATCTGTTACCAGTAGAGATGACTTTGGTTCCCAAGAGAAAGCTCTCTATTGTGTCTAGTAAGGCATTCCAACCTCCTTCCCCCCTGTGTGGTGACTGAGGAACAGGAAAATGGCTTCCGCCACGTTCGGTTTGAAGTTGACACCATCCTTCTGAGGTTGGTAAAATGAGGGCCCAGATTGTTGGGGGCAATATGCTGACTCTGAAAACCATTTAGAAAGGGCTGTAAAGCATTGTGAAATGGTATATAAGTCTAAGTGTTGTTGCTATTGCTATTTGGAAGTCAGGGCTGTTGAAGACAGTAGGGTCAATGTTGGCGATTGGGGCATGGGATGAATATTATTATGCAGAATTTTTGTCCCCCCATATAATTAGCTGTGGGTTTTTCCCCCCTGACTTTTGGTATCGTTATAAATTATTGAATGGGGTGGAAAAAACCATGCTGTGACATGGTTCAGATCTAACACTTACTCTTTCAGATGCTGAAAAGTGCAACAAGTGTCCAGAAGATCAACATCCAAATAAGGACAGCGATAAATGCATTTCCAAACTTAAAACCTTCCTTTCTTATGAAGGACATTTGGGCATCATCCTAGCTGCCTTTGCCTTATTCCTTTCCTTAACCACTGGGTTTGTGTTGGGAATCTTCATCAAATTTGTAGAAACTCCAATAGTCAAGGCTAACAATCAAGATCTCTCCTACATTCTCCTTGGCTCTCTCCTGCTTTCCTTCTTGTCTTCCTTTTTCTTCATTGGCCAGCCAAGAAGAGCCACCTGCCTTCTGCGACAAGCAGCCTTCAACATCATTTTTTCAGTGGCCATCTCTTCTCTCTTGGCCAAAACCATCATGGTGGTGCTGGCCTTCCTAGCCACCAAGCCAGGCAATAGCATGAGAAGGTGGCTGGGGAAGTCTTTGGGCAATTCCATTGTCTTTTCTTGTTCTGTTGTTCAAATTATGATCTGCACTATCTGGTTGGGCACCACTCCCCCCTTCCCTGATTTGGATATGCATTCCCAGGCTGCAGAGATTGTAGTGCAATGCAATGAAGGTTCAGTCACCATGTTTTACTCTGCCCTTGGCTACATGGGCTTCCTTGCTGTTGTCTGCTTCACAATTGCTTTCCTAGCCTGAAGACTACCTGCAGCCTTCAATGAAGCTAAGCTGATCACCTTCAGCATGCTGGTTTTCTGTAGTGTTTGGATCTCCTTTGTGCCCACCTATCTGAGCACCAAGGGCAAGTACATGGTGGCTGTGCAGGTCTTCTCCATCTTGACGTCTAGTGCTGGCTTGTTGGGCTGCATCTTTTTCCCCAAGTGCTACATTATTTTGCTCAGGCTGGAGCTGAATACAAAGGAGCAGCTAACCGTGAAAGTAAAATAAATCACCTCATGGATGCCAGCAACATGGAGCTATACTAGCAATATTGCTGATGTGGTGTACCATGAATATTTATAGAATTTTTAATAGAGTTTTTATTTTTATTTCATGGTTTGGGGTTTTCTGTTGTTTGTACTACTCAAGATTGTTGCTGCATATTAACAGTTATATAATGTAGGAGATGACCAGGCTAAGCCTGAGGGAGGAGTCAAACACATCATACGTCACCAGTTACTGTTCACCTCCAAGAAAGCTAGTCTTGAATTCCTTTCTGTCCTTAATTCCTGCGAACTTCCCTTGACTGTTAATTGGCCAGATTTTTGTAGAGAGCTTAAGTTTACAATAAATGAATTGCCTGAATTTCCTAATTTTCCCAGCTCTTGACAAATATTTTAAAATAGATAAATAAATGCCGAATACGAGGGAGAACAGAAATTTTCTGCAGTCTTCCCAACAGAACCACAGACAAAATCTCTACTGGTTATTGTACAATTTCTAGCAAGGATGGGGTAGTTTACAATCTATTTCAGATGCATTTGGAATGAATGTGCTTTGGCCTGATCATGAGTGGTGGAATAAATTCCAATGCATATTTTTTATTTAACACTAAAGCTTTATCCTATGTTCTATCTTCTTAATTGTCCATTTAATGATAAGACTTTTTTTTACAGTTGTACCAGTTTTTATTTTTCATTTATTTATAAAACGTATAGGCCGACCTTCTTACCTTAAGATAATTCTATCTGCCAAAGTTGTATCAATTATCCCAAATATCAATAAAATGTATTCATTTAGTGGGAATAAATAGATTCAAGGATGTGCATTGATTGCCATCTTACTTCTATTTCTTCTGCAGATGACGATGTCCAGCTTGTTAAAATAACAGACTCTTGGTGCCTCTTGTATATCAAAGCTGCTATACTACATTTCAAATGTTACTGTAATATCCTTATATTTAGAGCCGTGTTTCTCAGCCTCAGAAATTTTAATATATGAGTACTTAACAAATCTAAAATTGCTGAGGTTGAGAAACACTGATTTAGAATAATGTATATATATCCTTCCCTTATTAGCTGTTTCTTCTTCACATTTGGGGATCTTCACAATATATGTTCAAACTACCTTTGATCAGTATTCTGTATAATAGATTAACAGACACTTGGGGGTCTAGTCCAACTCCCTGCTCAAGCAGGAAACCCTATATCTGTGATGACGAACCTATGGCACATGTGCCACAGGTGGC
This sequence comes from Arizona elegans, assembly GCA_022577455.1. NCBI lineage: Eukaryota > Metazoa > Chordata > Lepidosauria > Squamata > Colubridae > Arizona > Arizona elegans. The sequence goes on from JAKOOJ010000003.1 coordinate 154,352,561, forward strand.
ATGCATAGCCATATCAATGGTCATGCCAGCTCAGCACTGGCGTGCATGTGTGTGCCGGCCAGCTGATTTTCAGGCCTTCTGGGCCCACCAGAAGTAGTGAAACAGGCTGTTTCCTGCCTCTGGAGGGCCTGGGGTGGGGTGGGGAAGGCCTGTTTTTCTTTCTCACCTGGCTCCAGATCCACTCTATGCATCTGGGGAGGGTGAAAACAGCCTTCCCCACCCCCTTGGAGGCCCTCTGGAGGCCTGAAATGGCCCATTTCCCAACTTCCTGGGACAGGAAGTGACATTTTTGCTGTCTCCAGCCTCCAGAGACTCCTAGAGAGGAAACATTTTATGATCTTTTTGCTGAAAATGGAAAAATGTGAAATGATTTCTGGGTTTGATGATTGAAAGGGGACTGAATAAAGGGTTGTAATATTAAGGAGGGAGGCACGATAATGAGTTTGGTTTGTAACTGCTGTAAAGAAAGGCAGACATAACCTTTTATCTCTTTTTCCTGCCTTTTCTTTAACTGTATGTTTTCTGCACTTTTTATTTTCTCCTTTTCATTTTTCTCTGTGTTTTGTTTATATATTTCTGTATTTAACTTTGATTCATGTAAACACTCTTAATCAAAATTATTATTATTATTTTTTTACAAAAGAAAGACATGCAAGCAGCTGCAAAATAAAAATCAGGCCCATTGACAGGTATAAGCGGGGTGAAATGCTCCCGGTTCAGACCGGATCGCCCAATCAGGTAGCGATGGCAGTGGCTGGTTTGGAGAACTGGTAGCAAAAATCCCTGAACCCTCCCCCCATGCCCAGCTGAGCCGCGCGATCATCAGAGGCTGTTTTTTTAACTTTTAAAAGCATTTTTTCTACAACCTCTTCAGCCAAAAAAATGCTTTTAAAAGAAAAAAAAAGCCTCTGATGATCGCATGGCTCAACTGGGATCGTCAGAGGCTTTTAAAAGCATTTTTTTCTGCAACCTCTTTGGCCGAAGAGGTTGTAGAAAAAAATGGTTTTAAAAGCCTCTGATGCTCCCAGCTGAGTTACCTGATCATCAGAGGCTTTTAAAAGCATTTTTTACAACCTCTTCGGCCACGGCCACCCAGTCACATTACCCCACACACACATCAAGCCACACCCACAGTACTAACAAATTTTACATTTCACCACTGGGTTTAAGCGATGGGTAGCTTAGAGACTGCAGTATATTTGTTTAACCTAGAAGCTAAAGACAGCTGTCTTTTTAAGGGAAGAAAAATGGATGGGGTAACAAAAGATTATAGGGACATGTGGCAGTGGCTTAGCCATGTCTCAGTGGCTAAGACGCTGAGTTTGTCGATCGAAAGGTTGGCAATTCAGTGGTTCAAATCCTTAGTGCCATGTAATAGGGTGAGTTCCCGTTACTTGTCTCAGCTTCTGCCAACCTAGCAGATTGAAAGCACGTAAAAAATGCAAGTAGAAAAATAGGGACCATCTTTCGTGGGAAGGTAACAGCGTTCCGTGCGCCTTTGGCATTTAGTCATGCCGGCCACATGACCATAGAGATGTCTTCAGAGAGCGCTGGCTCTTTGTCTTTGAAACGGAGATGAGCACCGCCCCCTAGAATCGGGAACGACTATGTGCGAAGGGAACCTTTACCTTTAACAAAAGATTGCGATATAAACAAGTCAGTAACATCAGAAAGGATAATGCAAGTGTGAAAAATCAGATCAGTGCAATAGCTTATCAAAGCATTCCAGACGAAAGGTCACAATATAATTGTATTAGGTTATTTATTTTTCTATTTCAAATATATCAACTGAAAGTATGTAACAAGGGAGTTATTTTGCTAGGGTTCTCTCTTACAATCTGTAAGTGTCCAAGAATCACTGTAAGTGATTGCAATAACAAATCAATTCTTGCTTTGGTTTTCTTCTGAGGTGAGGATTTTCCCCACAAAAACCTGCCTCCTATAAATTGTTTTTAAAATGTGGGTATTCCTTAAGGAAAAAATATATATGGTAAAATGCAATAAATGGATGTACATCTATAGCACAAGCAGAAATCAAATTCTGGAGCAATGGTGATCTAACTGGAGACTAATGGAGAAAGTGGTGAAATCTAATCTTCAGTGGTGAAATCTAATCTTTTTTCCCTACCGGTTCTGTGGGCGTGGCTTGGTGGGTGTGGCTTGGTGGGGGTCATGTGACTGGATGGTCATGGCTATGTAATCATGTGACTGGGGGATCAAAAGACAGAAACTCACTAACGATGTCCTGCTGGAGCAGGGTTGATTAGATGACCTCCAGGCCCCTATCCTCTGAAGCTTTGTCTAATGCCAGGTTTGTAGTCCTTCCTTCCTCTCCTTTTTCCCTCCCTCCCCCTCCCTCCCTCCCTCCCTCCCTCCCTCCCTCTCTCTCTCTCTCTTTCTCTCTCTCTCTCGTTTTTGGCCTACACCATCCGTTTTTGACCTAGCAGGCTTCAAGAAAGCCTGCTGGGAGCAAAAATGGACCCCCCAAACTCCCCATTTTTGGCTTACATCAGGGGTGAAATCTACTTACTTTCCCTGCTAGTTCGACATGAGCAGAGGGTTAAAAACGATGTCATGGCAGGTGGGCGGAGCCTTCCCGCTGGCAGTGCTGCCGGTATGGTTTTGTGCTTGCTAAGTGATAACCTGGAAATACAGTTCTAAAAGAATGAAATCTATACTTTGATCTGTGTGGTTAGCTGCTCTTTTGTATTCAGCTCAGGCCTCAGCAAAATAATATAGCTCTTGGGGAAAAAGATACAGCCCAACAAGCCACCAAGGGTGGCCAAGATGGAGAAGATCTGCACGGCCACCATGTATTTGCCCTTGGTGCTCAGGTAGGTGGGTACAAAGGAGACCCAAAGTGCGAGCTGCACTGGCTCCCGGTGGTCTTCCGGGTGCAATTCAAGATGTTGGTCACCACCTTTAAAGCGCTCCATAGCTTAGGACCTGGGTATGTACGAGATCGCCTTCTGACACTGATAGCCTCCCACCGGCCAATACACTCCCACAGAGAGGGACTCCTCAGGGTGCCGTTGGCCAAACAATGTCGACTGGCGACACCCAGGGGGGAGAGCCTTCTCTGTGGGGGCACCAGCCCTCTGGAATGAGCTGCCCCCGGAGATCTGTATGTTCCCCGACTTACGTACCTTTCACCGTGCCCTTAAGACTCTTTTGTTCCAACAGGCCGGGCTGGCTTAGAAAATGAATTTTAATTGGGTGTCTGTCATTTTTAATACAAGGGCCAAATTTTTATATATTTTAAATTGTTTTTAAATTTTATGAGTATATGTTTGTTTTAATATGGTGTCCTTCGGGAGAAGGGCGGTATAAAAATTTAATAAACAAACAAACAAACAAATAAATAAATTCAAGAGGTTTTTCAAGGACAGCCCCTTGAAGTGCAGCACCCCAACTAAGAGGTGACCTAAGGAGAAATGACTGTGTGTAATGCTCCTTGATCTTGGAAAGGCTGCAATTGGTGTGCAACCAGTTGTGGAAAATCACTCTTGATTATGATTGAAATGAGCTCCAAGATGACTTCCGGTTTCCTCGTCTTCGGCGACGACGGTGCCTTTTTAAGCACCGCCAGCCCAGCCGCTTGTAGAGCCGCTTCCCGATCGAGAAGCAGCTTGAAAGCTTCAAAATCCTCAGGATTCTTGAAGAAGAGGCAGCTGGGTACAGGTCGAGCCCCTGCAACCCCCCCAGGGAATTGTTTCTGGGGAGGAAACAGGCGCGGCTCCCTCCCAACCTGCTGAGACTCCGGGAGGCGTGGGACGTTTCTGCTCTTGCAGAACAAGCCGGCTGCAGGAAACTTCAATAGAGAAAGGAAATAACCTAAACAAGCAGCCGAAACTTACTTGAACCCTGAAACTCGGAACTGCAAGTATTAGCACTTTGCTGATTTCTTATTTTGAAGGGAAAATTTCTGCATGAGTGAAAGTGACTGGAAAAAATATGGCGCTCAGCATTAGAGTAAACGAATCAGCAAGTGTGGATTGGTGAAGTCATTTTGCTTTGTTACAAAGTTAATAAGTTGCTATAAAGTTGCTTCGGCTGTAATAATAGAAACAAGAGGAAAATCTCTCCCTTTTTAATATTTGACTTTGCATCACCACAGTTTTGCCCTGATTAAATCTGGGGGACTTTTTTAGAAGGCTTTGTGGAGGTGGCAGAAGAAGAGGAACCTCCCTCTTCAGAAAAGCTAGCTTACGTGGCAGGATGGCTTCAAAGAAGCAGGAAGGCAAAACAGGGGGGGGATCCCCCACACGCAAACAGCATATGCCGTCACAAGCTCAGAAAAAAGATTTTGATATGGGAGATTTAAAAGAATTTATTTCAAAAATTTTGGATGACAAATTTCAAAAAGCTCAACAGGAAATAGATGATTGTGGTCGACAGGTAAATCCCATTATCGTTTTAAAGAGACAAAGACCAAAATAGTCCTGGAACAGAGTTTATTCTTTGCAAAGGTCTCCCTCAAAGTGAGAGAGCAAATTACCATTCGTTCTCGCCATCTTTTATACAATTTCAGGTTACATCTTACAGGATACAAGCATGTCCCTTGAGTACAATTTCAAACCTTATATAATAGACAAACACATGATATTCACATTATGGGAAGTCCCCATAATTCCAATATCAAAATACCCTACTTAAAATATTGCTTATACATGTAAGATCAGCATTCACGTACTTCCCCTTCTTAACGAGGTCAAGTTGACCTGAAGCATACATCCTGTTGAATAAACACTTTCTCAAGAACATAACTTCCTCAAGAACACAGGAAACATATAATTCCGTTCTCATGTTCTTAAATGTCAACTAAATTATATAATCAGGTTATACAAGGTAAAACAAAGCCTTAACATGATTTTAAAATGGCGTAACTCAGCTTATGCTTTTACAGGAATAATTCTTATTTCTTTATTTCTCACAATGATAAAATCCAAAAGTCTCAACAGGAAATTATGCAGGAAATGCAGCAGAACCAAAAGAAGGTGACCAAAAAAATATCAGATGTGGCATCTGGCCTGGCAGGATTTATTATGAAAGTTGAGTCAAAAGTGGATGAATTTAAATCAGAAGTTAATGCTAAGATGAAAGATAATGATCATAAATTTTCTGATGTTGATGATAAGATGCAGAGAGTTGAGAACGAAATTGTTATGATGCAATTCAGGGCAATGGAATTCGCTATACGGCTTCGAGGAATTAGAGAAGAGGAGAGACAAGATTTGAGACAGGTTTGTGCTGAAGCCCTGGCTGTGATTTTAAAAATTAACCCTGATATGGTTTTTTATAAAATAGACAAAATTTACAGAATGAATTCCTGGGTGGCCAGACAAAGACAATTGCCCAGAGATGTGGTCATATATTTTACAGACAGAGCAATAAGAAATGATATCCTGCAAAAATCTTTTCTTACCTCTGTGCAAGTGGGAGGTTCGAAAATCACAGTTTACAAAGAGCTTCCACCTAAGATGTTGAAATCCAGAAAAGACTTTGGCTTTCTTGTTAAAGAACTGCAGAATAATCAGATACCATTTCGTTGGGATGCTCCAACTGGTATAATTTTGAGATATAAGGGAGAGAGATACCGTTTGAATACTGTGGAGAAGGCGGAGCAATTTTATACTGATATCCTTAAAGAAAGAACACCATCTCCACGTACATCTACAGTTTTGGAGATTAAGGAGAGTGATAAGAAGCAACTTCAAGAACCGCAAGAACAATCTAAGCAGGAATCAGAGGAGTTGAAGGGCGCTGAAGGAGGTCTCCTGGATGAGCCTTTGCTGGAACCTTCTCCAATTTTGGAGCCGGTCTGGATGGCTGAAGTCAAGGACCAGTGTATAACCCGAGCAAAATCCCAGCAACTTAAAGAAAAGTTACAACAGGAAAGACAAGATGAAAAGGGGGCAAAGACTATACAAGAGACTGGAGCCATGGGGAATGTAGGATTGAAGATTTCAGATGAAATCCGATTATTCTGTTCTTTGCTCCAGAAAGAGAATAATGATGATTAAATGTTTATCTTGGAATGTGAATGGGTTGAATGCAACACAGAAAAGGAAGAAAGTATTTGCATATTTGAAACAATTTAATAATGAGATAATCTGTTTACAAGAAACGCATATCACAGTTCAAGATCAAAACTATTTGAAAAATTCCAAATTAGGAACACATTTTATATCTTCAACTAACCAAAAAAAGAATGGTGTGGTTATCTATGTAAATAAAAAATTAACAGCCAAACTTATAGAAGCTGATCAAGATGGTAGGTTTGTAGCAATTGAACTACTTTCAGCAAATAGTCAAATTCTTTTGATAGGAATTTATGCTCCCAATCAACAACAGGACTATTTTTACAAAATGCTACATACTAATATACTACAATGGGATTATAGATCTATTTTAATTATGGGAGATTGGAATGGACTAATTGATTCTAAATTAGATAAAAAGACTTTGGCGAAGTCAAGGATTAGACTACCACAGACTTTTTTTGATATGAAAGAAGACTTGGAATTAAAAGATATTTGGAGAATACATAACCCAAAAGAACTGGATTATACTTTCTTTTCTGATAGACATAGATCCTTCTCTAGGATTGATTTCATTTTGTTGTCAGATGACTTACTTGTTAGGACAAAAAGAACAAAGATTTTGCCAAGAACCTTGACTGATCATAGCCCAGTGTGGATAGAAATTGAGACAAGTAAGACTGAGAGACGCTCTTGGAGATTAAATGAAAACTTGTTCAGATATGAAAAAAATATAATAGAACTTAAAAAGTATTTGAAAGAGTTTTTTGAAATGAATCTGAATAAAGGCACTCCAATGGAAATTGTGTGGGATGCAAGCAAAGCTTATATGAGAGGGGTGCTTATTTATATGAACTCTAAACATAGATTGATCCAACAAAAGAAAAGACTTGAATTGGAAGCAGAAATAAAGAATAAAGAACAGTTACTTATTAAAAATCCAACAGATGAAAGAATACATGGTGTCATAAAACTTTTGAAAAATCAATTCCAAATGCTTATAGCGGAACAAGTTGCAACAAATTTACAATACACGAAGCACAATACATTCTGCAATGTCAATAAACCGGGCAGGTGGTTGGCCTATACATTGAGGAAGAAACAGAGTATACGGACTATTGATAGTATTGATATTGGAGGGAAAGAAATTTTTCAACAGAAATTAATTAAAGAAGCTTTTCTTGATTACTACACTAAATTATATGCCAAAGAGGAGGTGCAGAATGGACTTATAGAAAAATATTTAGATAATAAAAGAGTTACAAAAATTACTGAGCAACAAAAGGAAAGAATGAATTATCCTATAACAGAGGAGGAGATAATAGCAGCAATAAAACAATTAAAAACAGCCAAAGCTCCTGGAACAGATGGTCTGACTGCAGTGTACTATAAAACTTTGCAGGCAGAAATGGTGGAACAACTTAGAGACTTATTTTGTAACATACAACAAGGGGGAAAAGTACCCCCATCATGGACTACAGCTTATATTTCTTTGATACCAAAAGAGCAAGCAGGTCCCAAAAAACCGGAGAATTACAGACCAATATCTCTTTTGAATACGGATTATAAAATTTATGCAAAAGTATTAGCCAACAGATTGATGCCAGTAATTCAAAAGGTGATTCATGATGATCAAGCGGGATTTATTGAGGGCAGGCACATGAAGGACAATGTAAGGCAAGTAATAGATTTATTGGAATATCTTGAGAAGAATAAACAGATCCCTGCAGTGCTGGTTTTCTTGGATGCAGAGAAGGCCTTTGATAAAGTGGACTGGAATTTTCTACTAAAGACTTTAAAAAAGATGGACTTTGGGGACCAATTTATACAGGCGGTTTCAGCAATTTATCAAGAGCAAAAGGCACAGATTATTATTAATGGAAGTTTGACAACAGAGTTTAAAATCGAAAAAGGAACAAGACAGGGATGTCCGTTGTCCCCACTGTTGTTTATTTTAACACTAGAAGTCTTGTTAAACACAATACGGGACTCTAATATCTTGAAAGGTATAATGATAAGGCAAGAGGATTACAGAATAAAGGCATTTGCAGATGATCTGGTCGTTACCCTAACACAGCCAATGGAATCAATAATCCAGATGAAGGACATTATACAAGACTATGGTAAAGTTTCAGGTTTTAGACTGAACCAGAAAAAAACTAAGATGATAGTCAAAAATGTGACACAAGATCGTAAACATGAGCTTGAAAGGAGGGCAGGTTTTGAGATCGTACCAAAGGTAAAATATCTAGGAGTTCAGGTTGCAGAATCAAATATGAAATTGTTTCAAAATTATTATGAGGTGTTGTGGCGAGAGGTGCAAAAAGACATGGAGACTTGGAAAAAACTGCAGCTGTCTTTACTTGGAAGAATAGCAGCAGTTAAGATGAACATTTTGCCAAGATTTCTTTTTTTGTTTCAAATGATTCCGGTGCTTAAAAATGATAAACAACTAAAAGTGTGGCAAACTGGAGTGAATAAGTTTGTCTGGAACGAGAAAAAACCAAGAGTAAAATTGAAAATTATGCAAGATGTTCCAGAAAGGGGAGGTCTTAAACTTCCAAACCTACAGTTATATTATGATGCAGTAGCTTTGACTTTAACAAGTGATTGGTTTGGAGGAAAAAAGACTGGAATATTAAATGCAGAAAGTTTTGATTTGGAATTTGGATGGCACGCTTACCTATTTTATGATAACAAAGTGGATAAAGCATTTAAAAGCCACATACTTAGAGATTCTTTGTTGAGAGTTTGGAAGAAGCACCGACTCAAATGGGATTATAAAATACCGCTATGGCTGGATCTTGGTCATACTTTGTGGAATACAAATATAATGTCACTCGGGGGGGTTTTATACAAAGAGGTTCTTTTTACAGATGCGGGCAGATGGCAGCTGAAGACATTACAGACATTGTTGGCTGAAGGGATTAATCTAACTTGGTTACAATATAATCAATTGCAATTGAGATGGAAAGAGGACCAAAAAACTGGTATTATGATGTATGAGGAAGAATTGGTCAGACACATAAAAGAGAAAGGTCCAATGTATATTAAAAGACTTTATAATGTCTTGTTAGAAAGGGATTCAGAAACTGAACTAGTTAAAGATTGTATGATTAAGTGGGCACAAAATTTTGAGGAACCAGTGATGTTGGAAACATGGGAAAAAATTTGGGTCCAGAATGTTAAATTTACACAGTCGCAGAATCTGAGGGAAAATTTTTATAAAATGTTTTACAGATGGCATTTAGACCCCAAAAAATTGTCGTGTATGTACCCTAATGGCAGCCTAAATGCTGGAGATGTGATTGTCTAGATGCTACATATTATCGTGTTTGGTGGACCTGTAAGAAAGTTAAGGCTTTTTGGATAAAAATTTGGTGGGTCATGCAGAATGTTTTGAAGAAAAAAATTCAATTTTCTCCACAATTGTTTTTATTGGGTATAGTTAAGGGTTTTACATTGGGTGAAACAAAATTGATATTGTATATGATAACAGCAGCAAGATTGTTGATAGGTAAATACTGGAAAAATGAAGCGCTGCCCACGATTGAGGAATGGACTTTGAAGATGGCCAGTTTTGCAGAGATGGCGAAGATTTCAGCATATCTAAAAGATTGTTCACAAGAGACTTATGAATGGGAATGGAAGAGGTGGATAGATTATGTTCAGAACAAATATCAAACTAGGAAGTATCAAATAGCTTTTATTTGAAAATATTATATTAAGATAGAAATATTTTAAGGTAATGAGGATGAAAATTTATTTGAAAATGTTATATTAAGATAGAAATATTTTAAGGTAATGAGGATGAAAATTTATTTGAAAATGTTATATTAAGATAGAAATAGGTTAATGTAATGAAGATGAAAATTTATAAGGGAGAGGGAGGGGTTCAAGTTTTATATACAAAGGAGGGTTTTTCCTTTTACTTGATATGAGTATACTGTGTGGAAGTTTGGGGGGGAGGGGAGGGTTAGGGTGGGTTAGGGAGGTTGGGAAGTTTGGGGTGGGTTGAGGGGGAAAAAAAAAGGGGTGAAAATGTAATTGTAAAACTTTTGCAATAAAAAAGAAAGAAAGAAATGAGCTCCAAGATTATGTATTAGGTTTCTCTGGTGTGTTTCAACCGAATCCAGTCCCTATTTGTGAGATGGATGGCTATACAAATTTGATTATTAAAAACAAATAATAATTATATATAGATGGAAAATCCCTGCATCCAGGAGACACTGCCTGTCCTGGCCTTTAGGACCAGCTGCAATAAGATAAAGAAATATGAGTTTGTATATCCTGTTTGCTTTTATTAAACATAAGTTTAAAATTGTTAAGAAGAGAACACAAATGAACAATGTACAGTGTTATCAGGGAACAAAGAAAAAAAAGGGGGGGAGAAAAAGAACAAAAATATTCATTTCATATGTTGCCAGATCCATATATAAAGTCTGACATAACTCTTTTCATGCAAGGTACAATATTTCCTTATAAGCATAACTATATTAATGTGAAACCCTAGAATATAGGCGGTCAGAGGTTGAGACAAAAGGCAATTATCTGTTTTGGGCTTGCCCAGGGAAACACAATGAGAGCTATACTTTGATCTGGGTGGTTAGCTGCTCCTTTGTATTCAGCTCAGGCCTCAGCAAAATAATATAGCACTTGGGGAAAAAGATACAGCCCAACAATCCAGCACTGGAGGCCAAGATGGAGAAGATCTGCACGGCCACCATGTATTTGCCCTTGGTGCTCAGGTAGGTGGGCACAAAGGAGACCCAAACGCTGCAGAAAACCAGCATGCTGAAGGTGATCAGCTTGGCTTCGTTGAAGGCCCCAGGCAGTCTGTGGGCCAGGAAAGCCACCGTGAAGCAGACGACAGCCAGGAAGCCCATATAGCTAAGGGCAGAGTAAAACATGACAGCAGGTCCTTCATTGCACTGCAGGACAATCTCTGCAGGGTGGGAGTGCTTGTCTGTGTCAGGGAAAGGAGGAAAGATTCCCAACCAGATGGAGCAAATCAGAACTTGGACAGCGGAACAAGCAAGAACAAGAGCATTGCCCAATGTCTTCCCGAGCCATCGCCTCATTTTGTTCCCTGGCTTTGTTGCCAAGAAGGCCAGCACCACTGTGATGGTTTTGGATAAGAGGGAAGAGACAGCCGCTGAGAAAAGGATAATGAAGGCTGCTTGTCGGAGAAGGCAAGTAACTTTCCTTGGTTGGCCAATGAAGAGGAAGGTGGTGAGAAATGAAAGGAGGAGAGATGTGAGTAGAATGTAGGAGAGATCCCGGTTGTTGGCTTTGACTATTGGAGTTTCATGGTATTTAATGAAAATTGCTAGCACAAAAGCTGTGATGAACGACAAAAATAGAGCAAAGGAAGCCAGGATGACCCCCAAATATTCTCCAAATGACAAGAAGGTGATATCCTTTGGTAGACAATGATCTCTGTGTTCATTTGGATGCTGATCTTCCAAACATCTGCGGCAATGGACTGCATCTGCAAAGAAGGAGAAGGTTTCTCTTATTCGTCCCTAGCATTCTCTTAGTTGTACTAACAGGAAATCTTTTGGAAAGGTCTGGAGGCCTTCGGTGAAGGACCCCAGAGAGCTATGATCTGACCACAGGGCTGCACTGGATGAAATAACGAGGCCACTAAATGCAATAATTTGTATACAGTGGAATGACAGATAAGGGGATGATATAGTGAGTGAAAAAGAGCAGATTGTGTTGATATCAATTTGAATTACCCAGATAACTGTTCTCTGCTGATCCATCATTTAAAAATACTCCTTTACACTGTTTCATTTAAAATGTACGATCATCTGAATTATATCCAAGCTTGTTTAAGAGGGTCAGTATAGATACTTGAGCATTTTCCACCACTAAATGGTCATTTCGGCTCAAAGTTATCTATTCTTCATTCCTTGCCAGTGAATTTTCAAAAACCATCAGAACCACTTAGCTGTGAGGGGCATGAAAGGACATGCCAGACTCTGCCAAGACAGAATATCCAGATATACCATCTGTGACACATGTTCCTTCCGTCTCTACTTATAAACTTCCTTTAAACCAAGGTTTCTTGCTTCTTATGTTTGACAAAGGGCTTCCATTGGGCATCAGGCAAGATCTCTTAATGATTCTGATTATGTAGATCCTAGAAAAGCTTTTGGTCTGTGGTGGTGGGAGAACTTCACTAGACCAATGTGTTATTAAAATGCAAATAAAATGGATTCAATGAGCTTTTTTGACCGTGATAGAAAAGTCTAAGGACTATAGGCTTCCTCAATAGGAGCTTTGTGGAACTAGGGTTCTGCAGAGTTTTCACAGGGCTCTATAAGAGGTCTTGACTGAACAAAAAAATTATTCATTGTCTTTTGAATTTCACAGGCTGTACTTTGACCTACAGATATAAGAATTTTTTGGAACATTCTTTCAAAAGTTCCTCCAGTGTAAAATGTCTGAGAAAGGCAAAAGCAGAAAATAACTTTTGACCTTCTGAAAACAATTTTTGGTAACTGACCAGCCAATTTCTGAACCAACAGTTGTCTAAATTTTTCTGAAAGACCAGCAGAATAAATAGGATGCATAATAAACAAAAGTGGTAGTGAGATCATTTCAAAATCTCAATCAAGAGAAAAAGTACGAACAAACAGATACAGTTATAGGATTTATTAAAATTAAGGTTAGAACAATAAAAAAAAAACTAAAAAAAAGAAAGAAAAACAAAATAATAGAAGGTAGAGAAAAAAAGAAATATATGTATATATAAATGATTTCCCCCTTCATTACAACAAATCTAAACAATTTTAATAACTTGCCACCTTGTCTCAAAATACAACAAATGATCTCTTCTTCCCATATCCAATCTCTTATTTATAAAAAAAATCCTTTAAAACCTTAACATTTCAGTACTGATCAACAAAAATCCATTAAGGATTACCAGAGATAAGAACGTATCTATTTTAACCCGGAACAAATAAATCAACGTTATATTTTTGTTTTCCTTTTTAATAATCTTGATCTTTAGTTGCTTTAAATAATGTCCTAAAACTTGATTTCTTTTCATTTTCTCTTTGTCTCTTCTCACAAAATTCTTCCAAAGTTTCATAAGTCTCTTTTGTAAATCCAATATAGGGATATTATAAAGGTCACTCTCTTGAGGTATTATTTGTATGTCCCTTTTAATTATTTTAACACCAGCTGGTTTCTTTTGTCTATCCAATGCAGTATAGTATCTTTTTCCTGTATCTTTCTTGTAGCTTGTCATTTTAAAATACATTTTCAGATCAGTCTCAGTCTTTTCTGGTAAAACCTGTCTCTCTTCCATAACATCTTTGAAACACAGTCCATCTACAGAGATAGACAAACTTAAAATTAACATCAGGATCCATGATTCAAAAATAGCATGTCAAATCTATATATATGAAAGTGAAATACCACTCACGCATCATCCCAAAATCTATAGAACCGTAAAGCCTATAAGCTTGAAATTTGGCAGGTATCTTCCTATTGGCTTCTAGGTGCTCGCTAAGAAAGGATTTTTCGAAATGACCATCAGATCATTAGTATTTCTTATATTATGATTAACACGTTCTGATGCTAAGGATTTAGACTTTCTACTCCCCCTCTCCACCTGAAAAGAACTCTGTTCCAACTGCCGCTTGGGCATGGGTGTGGCCAGCATGTGACTTATCGGGCCTGGGGGCTGGGAGTTTAGACATTCTACTCCCCACCTGAAAGAGAGAGGGGGGAAGGGGAGAGGAAAGGAGAGGCTTCTGTGGGGCAAGCCTGAGGGAGAGAAGGGGAGAGGAGAGGCCGATCAAGCCTGATCACAAAGTTTCGTGGCGGAGCACGGGTATCCAGCTAGTGGATTTTGCTTCATTCCATATCAATATGTAATATTAAAGCATTCCTGTCCAACCTTCAAAGTCTTATCACATGATTTTCTTTTCAAATAAGTGAAACACAAGTATTTACCCCATGGAAAGGATTCTTATATTAATTCCAAAATTTTACTCCAAATGAATCTGGATTCTGAGTCCATTTCTTTTTAAAATCAGAACCTTAATTATCTTTTTGCTGTTTATTCCAGAAAAAAATGTCAACTACTTGGCCTTTTTTCAACAGCTTGTCTTCCTTCCTGAGCCACTCACCTTCCTGAGTGGAGATGGCTCCCTTGGCACAAGGAATGCAGTCATAGCAGCAAATTGGCCGTCCTCTCTGAATCACTTTGAGGAACCCAGGACGGCATCTTTCCACGCATCTGGAGGGCGGCAGACTCTAAGCAGCAAATCAAGAAAAAGAGTCTGCCTTTACTAACACTAGGGACAGGGCTATTAGAATAGAATAGAATAACAGAGTTGGAAGAGACCTTGGAAGTTTTCTAGTCCAACCCCATGGTCAGGCAGGAAACCCTACACAATTTCAGACAAATGGTTATCCAACATCTTCTTAAAAACTTCCAATGTTGGAGCATTCACAACTTCTGGAGGCAAGTTGTTCCACTGATTAATTGTTCTAACGGTCAGGAAATGTCTCCTTAGTCCTAAGTGGCTTCTCTCCTTGATTAGTTTCCACCAATTGGTGCTTTGTAGAATAGCTTGACTCCCACTTCTTTGTGGCATCCCCTGAGATATTAGAGTACTGCTATCATGTCACCCCTGGTCCTTCTTTTCATCAAACTAGACATACCCAGTTCCTGCAACCGTTCTTCATATATTTCAGCCTCAAGTTCCCTAATCATCTTTGTTGCTCTTCCCTGCACTCTTTCTAGAGTCTCAACATCTTTTTTACATTGTGGCGACCAAAATTGGATGCAGTATTCCAAGTGTGGCCTTACCAAGGGATTACGAAGTGGTATTAACACTTCACGTGCTCTTGATTCTATCCCTCTGTTTATGCAGCCTAGAACTGTGTTGGCTTTTTTGGCAGCTGCTGCACACTGCTGGCTCATATTTAAATGGTTGTCCATTAGGACTCCAATCATTGCTGAGGGTGAGTTGTAAAAATGCAATAGAACATATACTTCCAGAAATATATTTAATTTCTCCATTGAAATGTTGAAAATTGACTTCTTCATGGCATGTATTGCATTGTACAGCGGCACTGATGATGTTACCTAGTTTGAGGTGTAAAATCTCTGCAAGAAAACAATGAAGCTCTGAGAGCTCCAAGGACCCTTCATTTTGCATTGTTTTGAAATGAGAAAGGTGGCTTGATCAGCTCAAGGTTGACTCAGTCTTCCATTTTACCGAGGTGGGTAAAATTGTTGGGGGGAAGATGCTGACTCTGTAAACCACTTAGAGAGGATTGTAAACCACTATGAAGTGATATATAATTGTAAAGTGCTATTGCTATTTTGAAATGAGATAGATGGCAAATAAATTAACTTACTAAATAATAAACAAACAAACAAACAAACAAACAAACGAATGAATGAATAAATAAATAAATAACATTTCAACCCTGAACTACAAACATTCTCTTTTATCAGGATGATGATGAAGATGATGGTATTCATTCTGTTGTGCCTGACCCTTGTTTGTTCTATGGGCCAGGTCTCTCCACATCTTCTGATTTTGGACTACTTATCAGTATTGTATCTCAAAGCCCATCGAGACAACAATACTGAGAAAGGATCAGAAGATCTAGAGGACCACAGAGAAAATCTTCAATATTTATACTGTAGGAGAAAGGAAGTGAGATGGAATGACTTCTTTTCCTCACCTGGTTGAGCCATTTAGGCCATTTTATAGCTTCATTGTCAATCTTGAATAGAGGCTCCGAGGAACCTTGCCTTGCTATGCTTCCAAATTTCACACTGACAACAGATTTATTGGAAAACTTCACCCAATTCACAATGTCCAAATCAGCTGCTAATTCACCATTCTCATCCAAATATACTCCGTCAATGGAAGTGTTGTAAAACTGAGAGTCTTGCAAGAAAGGGTGAAACTGGAACAGCAAAGAACAGAATCTGCCTTTAGTAAAGATGAACACCGAATGTCTACTAATCAGTCCCATAAACTCTGAAATAGTTGCTTTTACTTAATTTTCTTTAAGGATGATAAGAATGATATATTTTGAACTAGTTTCCTCTCTTAGAAACTTCTCAGGTCTTCAGAAATGAGATCCACAGGCTTCTCCCAACATCGTTTCAACGATTCTGTGGGTCTCTTCAAGGAGGAGTTGCTAGTCCTCCATCTGAAATGTGCTGAAGAGGGCAGAATGAATTCATTCTTTCTGCCATCTCACATTTCTGAATGTATTTTGTCTCAGATGGAGGGTGTGGCTAACATACAGGCCTTTAAGAAGACATTTCAGATTGTTTTAAACCACAAGGCAAATAGGTGCTAATGATGACAGGCTGGACTTAAGATAGATTGTTCATTTAGTCTCCCATTTTGATCTCTATACTTCTAAAACTCTCCTGTTTGTTTATGTGTAACCTTTAACTGGGTGAAATGATTGAACCAAAGCACTTCAAATGGGCTAATGCACAGAACGCGTCCAAAATCCAAATTTTATAAAACAGTTTAAGACATAAAAATGATCATAAAACATTTTATGACCTACCAATCTCGTAAAACATTTTACGACATAATATAAAATATCCTAAAACATTTCTTGTGGTCAGTTCTTGAGGTTTAACAGTGGTATACAATTGAACATCAGCAAGTTTCCAGGCGAATACATCTCTGAATATCACCATGAATTTTTAATTTAATTTAATTTAATTTTTAATTTAATTTAATTTAATTTAATTTAATTTAATTTAATTTAATTTAATTTAATTTAATTTTTAATTTAATTTAATTTAATTTAATTTAATTTATTGCATTTCTATGCCGCCCAACTCCCAAGGGACTCTGGGCGGCTTACAGCAAAAATAATGCGAACAATGAACATAGAAAAATTATTAAAAAACATTATAAAAACATTTAAAAACATTAAAAGCCCATGCACATCATTCATGGCTGGATCTCGCAGGATTGCAACAGCGAGATCAACGGCCCCAGGCCTGCTGGAAAAGCTAGGTCTTCACTGCTTTCCGGAAGGCCAATAGGGTGGGGGTAGTCCAGATCTCAGGAGGTAACTGGTTCCAGAGAGCTGGGGCAGCCACAGCGAAGGCCCTCCCCCACAGACCTGCCAGTCGGCATTGTTTAACTGACGGGACCCGGAGGAGACAAACTCTGTGGCATCTTACCGGTTGCTTGGAGCTATGCGGTAGAAGGCGGTCTCGAAGATAACCTGGCCCTGAGCCATGTAGGGCTTTAAAGATAATAACCAACACCTTGAATTGTGCCTGGAGACCAATAGGGAGCCAGGGCAGCTCGTGGAGAATTGGTGTAATGTGGGTGTACCTAGGTGCCCCACGACAGCTCGTGCAGCTGCATTCTGGACCAACTGTAGTCTCCGAACACTCTTCAAGGGTAGCCCCATGTAGAGCATGTTTCAATAATCTAACTGTGAAGTGTCAAGGGCATGAGTGACTGTGAGGAGAGCCTCCTGATCCAAGTAGGGTCGCAATTGGTGCACCAGGTGAACCTGTGCAAATGTCCCCCTAACCCAAATGTTCCTCTAATCTTAGCTGTGAGTCTAGGAGGACACCCAAATTGTGATCCCGTTGTGAGGAGGACAATTTCTTCAATTCCCCCCCACCCCGAACCAAGGATGGACAGTCAACATAGTCTTTAGGAGGCAATACCCACAGCCACTCAGTCTTGTCTGGGTTAAGTCTGAGCCTGTTGACTCCCTTCCAGACTCTCACAGCCTCCAGGCACCGGCACATAACATCCACCGCTTCCCTGAACTGACGTGGAGTGGAGATATACAGCTGGGTTGTCAGCGTTCTAATTTACGATTTTCCCCAGCGCTGACATGAATGAGAGAGAGAGAAGCCTTGTTTTAATGCTGAGATGAACTTTCACTTAGTTTCCTGCTCCTTGGTAGATAACGTTACTTAGGTGATAGAGGGAGGGGGAAATTCTTGTGACTGGAAAGTGCTTGGGACGGAGAGATGGATCTGCATGATGGCCAATGAGACATTGGGGAATAAAGAGCGGAAAGGGAGGAGTTTGGAAGGAGATGCCAGTTCTAGCTGCACCAAGAGTTCAGGAATGATGTAATTAATTCTTAAATAAAAGAAAAGTTTCATCAAAGACTTTGCGTTTGAGAATGAAGTTTATTTGAGATAACACTGAAGCCAGACAGACAGCCAGAACTGGCATCTCCTTCCAAACTCCTCCCTTTCCGCTCTTTATTCCCCAATGTCTCATTGGCCATCGTGCAGATCCATCTCTCCGTCCCAAGCACTTTCCAGTCACAAGAATTCCCCCCTCCCTCTATCACCTAAGTAACGTTATCTACCAAGGAGCAGGAAACTAAGTGAAAGTTCATCTCAGCATTAAAGCAAGGCTTCTCTCTCTCTCATTCATGTCAGCGCTGGGGAAAATCATAAATTGGAATGCTGACATGGGTATCATCAGCATATTGCTGATACCCCACCCCATATCGTCGGATGATCTCACCCAGTGGTTTCATGTAGATGTTAAATAGGAGGGGAGGGAGGATTGAGCCCTGAGGCACCCGCAAATGAGGAGTCTAGGGGTCGACCTCTGTCCTCCTGCCAACACCGACTGTGACCAACCAGAGAGATAGGAGGAGAACCACCGTAACACAGTGCCTCCCACTCCCAACTCCCTTAGTTGTCCTAGAAGGATACCATGGTTAATGGTATCGAAAGCTGCTGAGAGGTCAAGTAGCACCAAGATAGAGGAATGACCCCCCATCTCGGGCTCACCAGAGATCATCCATCAGCGTGACCAAAGCAGTTTCCGTGCTGTAGCCAGGCCTGAAGCCAGACTGAAAAGGGTCTAGATAATCCGTTTCATCCAATGACCGTAGGAACTGAAGTGCCACCACTTTCTCTACAACCTTTCCCACAAAAGGTAGGTTGGAGACTGGACAAAAGTTCTTTAATTCTGCTGGATCCAGGGAAGGCTTCTTGAGGAGGGGCCTTACAACTGCTTCCTTTAATGGTTGCGGGAAGGACCCTTCCCTCAAGGACGCATTAACTAAAGCCTGGAGCCAGTTTCGTGTCACCTCCCTGCTGGCCGAAACCAGCCAGGAGGGGCATGGGTCCAATAAACAAGTGGAGGAACTCATCGCTCCTACAGCCTTGTCCACTTCCTCAGGAGTCACAGGCTCAAATTCATCCCACACAATAGGACTAAGACCTGCCCCCAATCAGAGGGGGAATTGCCCAATCAGAGTCCAGGTCCATCCGAATCGGAGCGACTTTATCAGACAGAAACTGCACAAACTCCTCAGCTCTACCCTGCAAGGGCTCCACCACTCCCTCTACATTAAGGAGGGAACGAGTCACCCTAAATAGGGCAGCTAGGCGCGAACCAGAGGATGTAATAAGTGCGGAAAAATGCGAACATTTTGCCACCCGTATTGCCACTAAATAAGTCCTAATAAAGGCTCTTAAGAGTGTTCGGTCAGATTTGAAGTTACTGGTCCTCCAGCATCGCTCTAAACGTCTCTTCTGGCGCTTCATCTCCCGGAGTTTCCTCAGTAAACCAGGGAGCTTTCCTGGATCCACCGCCATGGAGAGGTCCAGATGCCACCCTATTCCAGGCAGCCACCAGGGACTCAGCCGGATTGTGGACAAGGGAGTCAGGTATCTCCCCAAGCTCCTTCTGGAACCCTTCAGGGTCCATTAGGCATCTGGGGCAGAACCACTTAATTGGCCCCGCCTCCCTGTGATGGGGGAGTAGCGCCTTGAAGTCTAACCTCAGCAGGAAATGATCTGACCACGACAAGGGAGAAGCATCTATACCCCTTAATTCCAGATCATATCTCCACTGCCCCAAGAGGAACACCAAGTCAAGTGTGTGTCCCCCCCTATGAGTTGGACCCTGAACTACTTGGGTCAGGTCCATGGTTGTCATGGAAGCCATGAACTCCTGAGCTGCATCTGAGGATTCGCCAAGTGATGGCAAGTCAAAGTCCCCCAGTACCATCAGCCTGGGGAATTCCACCGCCAACCCGGCTACTGCCTCTAGCAGCATAGGCAGGACTGTCGTAACGCAGCTGGGAGGCAGGTACGTCAACAACAAGCCCAACTGAACCCCTGAGTCCAACCTCAAGAGGAGAGACTCACACCCTACAATCTCTGGGGCAGGGATCCTGCAAGGACAAAGACCCTTACGGACAATAACTGCCACTCCTCCACCCCTTCCCTGGAGTCGCGGCTGATGCAATACCTGAAACCCATCTGGGCACATCTCTGAGAGGGGAACACCCCACTTCTGGCCCAGCCAGGTCTCAGTTATGCATGTCAGGTCAGCCCCCTCCTCCAGGATTAAGTCCCGAACGAGGGGGGCCTTGTTAACAACAGACCTGGCATTAAACAGCAGCAGCTGACATCCCAAGTCACCAGGTATACGAGGCGAGCCAGGTGAATCAGAACTAGAGGGGCTGGAACAAGTAATCGCTTTGAGACAGCGAGTCCTAGTTCCCCGAAAGCGGCCTACCCCTCAGTTCCCGCCATATCTACCTCTTCCGGTCATAACTGCAATATTCCGGCTCTCCAACACCCCAGAGATCCCCTCCCCCACCTCAACAGCCCCCCTTCTCCCCAACAGGCGAGGCACCCCACTCATACTGAGCCGGGGGTCGTATCTGAGGCCCCATCTGCTTCTGTTTGCACACTCAGCACAGGGGGCTCCATTCCTTGCCCCCAGCTCCCTCATTCTCCCCAAATTCAACCACTCCAAACCCACTCCTTCCATCCAATCCATCTCAATACCCTCACACATACACACACACACACACACACCCAAGATAAAATTAATCTGTCAAGTAAGTTAAAACAAATCTAAAAATGCTCTGGAGACTCCACCAATGGCTTGCGAGGAGCCACATATTGAGGTATCCCGGTGAACATTAAAAAAGTTATTTTTAATAATTTTTCCAGTGAAGGGAATAGATTAAGAGCTTTGCCATTGCTTTGGGCAATCTGGTAGGAAAATATCTTTGAAACAAGGACCCAGTAGGCCAGGCATTGCCTAGTATTTACTATTTCATGGATTATGGTTATACATGGTTATCATGGGACTCTAAATTGCCATGGGCCCTATGTTGTAAATTGTATTTGGAGATATTAGTAAATAAATCCACTCCACACTAGAACTGACAAATTCAAAAGATTCTGGGATTGCCTATGAATTATGAATTCCACATCTCCAGTAGGAGTTCATTGTGATGGAAAAGGGAATACCTGCCATGGTTGGAGAATTTGCAGTACTGTTGTTCCTCCACCGCCATTCAGTCTCCTCTTGGATCGGGAAGAATAAGCCACATCTAAGGTCCATGCCAGGGCCCAGACAGTGTCATAGATGTAGGTACTCTCTAGAGACACTGTTTTTTCAATATCTTCTTGGGGAAGGGCCTCCACTGCTTCTTTCTTGGTGCATCTTGTCCAGCCTTTCACAGTAGAAGCGGTCTTGGAGTATAAGCAATCAAATGCTTTATATGCAAAATAATGCAGAGAATTAAAAAGAGAAAAGATATCAATATTTTTTTTCTTTTTCTTTTTCTGGATGAGGAAAGAAAAGAAACCAAGAAAGTGTTGATGTCTATTGTCACTGAATGCCAAGTCCACATTGAGGTCCCTCAAAGCTGTTGTGATAATGACTTTCCCTGTGGGTGTTGTAGATTCTACACCATTTGATTTTATGTTCAATATCAAAATTTTAATCAATGTCTCTATTACCATTATTCCATCTAAAAAGAAACCGGTTTCTGAAAAATAAATAAATACATTGACCTCTTTCCACTTCTTTACAGCGTCAATGTAGACATTAACGTCATGCTCTGTGTTCATCCCTGAAAAGGTTTGTGAGAAAACAACACAAATCCCATTCTTCAACAGCACCAGAACCATCGTTGCTATGAAATGCTTCCCATTGTCCGTGTCCGGAGCAAAGAGACCAACTGATGTCCATTGGAAATGCAGGAGCAATTTGAGGATTCCCAGATATTGGACTCCTTCTTTGGGAATCATGGTGTAGAAAAAGGGGAACCGTGTTTTTTCACCCAGAAGTTGGGAAACAAAAGAATAACTGACCTGGTAAAGAGAAGAACTTGGTAACTGATTCAATTTCAGGACAACATTTATGACTGTTTTGTTTCCAAACGCCTGCTAATCTTGACTATGTTTTCAGAAATTCAAATATCTTCTTATTAGCACAGAGTGCCCAATTTATATTAATGATTGTTACTACTGTTTTCATTCACTTGACTCCTAAAATCCTCTGCAATAATCCAAGTCTTTCAGCAACAGGATCCTTGGAGATCTGGAATGTTCTCCTTATACTATATTTCATTGGTTCCTCCACTAATGCGATGCAATCAGCAGGGATCCAAAAATGTCTTGTAATGTATCCGTTATATTACCATCTCATTGCCCTCTCTATCTAACATTTGCTGGGAATTTATAGGGTTTTCATTTGCATTTCTATCATTTCTATTCTCCAAAATTTGCTCCTTAGCATACAATTTCTCATAGTACTCTTTTATGGTAGTTTTTTTCTCCTCATTCTGATAGTGACGAGTCCCTTTCTCATCGATTAGTTGTGTATTAATTTTTCCCCCTCTCTTTTTTCAGTTTGTATACCAATCATCTTGCAGGCTTATTTGCATTTTCAAAGAAATTTTGTTTTTCACTTTTTTGTGCCAATTCTTCTTTTTCCAATAAGTTCATTTTATGTTTTATTGTCTATTTGATTTTTCAATTCCTTTTTTTGTGGTTCTCTCTGTAATTCTAATTCCAATCTTTTGTACTCTTCTAATATTTTCTTATTTTTCTTTCCCATATATATTAATCCCTGGGTATACAGTATGCTTTAACGGTATCCTATACAATTTGCAGGGAGGTCTCTTCCTTCCTATTCTCTTTGGGAAAAAAAATCCAATTCTTTTTCCATCTTTTGTATCCATTCTTTTTCTTGCAGTATTGCTTGATTTAACATCTATCTCCATTTTCTTTTTTGTCCTTTCTATACAAGTTTCATCGGATGGTGATCTGCCCAAACATTAGATTCTATTTTTATCTCTTGCCCACATGCTTGGCCTTTATACGGTCTTTATTTGCATTTCATCTATGATTTTCTTCAGATCGTACATGTTAAAGAATATTGGAGTGTAAACAAACACTGAATTGATAGCTATTAATACATTAATCACAATTCTGGCTAATTAGATTTTTTTCCTCCATTATTATTCTTTAAAGTGGAATTAAAGAAGGGACTTTCTCACCTGGGGGATTTTGTAGTTGGCTGACATGGATGAAATCTGGATGGAGATGTCAGTTTCTGTCCCTTCAATTATAACTAAGAGGTTATTCTGTCTTCCTCCACACTTGTAGTTTGGAACATTTGCCAGCCCAGGAGAGAGCTGATCTGCCAAAGCTTCTGATGTTGTTCTGGCATCAAAATAATTGTCATGAATGTTGTAGCCCAGGGTGTGGTTGGGTAAGATACGGGGATCCTGGTTGATCTCATGGACAGCAAACAAGAAGGACAGGATTTTCCAGTACTTTGTGGTTGCTTTCCTGAAAATACGCACACACATACAGATGCACAGAGTATACAAATATATGGTAATCCAGCTTCTTTGAATTAAAGGAAAGTTATGAGTTCAATATTGGTTTCTTTGATTCTCTTATTTCTCTTTTTAAAAATGGATTTTATTAAGTTTCAGAAAAGAATGTGAAAATATAAAATTGCAACAAAAGTGAGAGGAACCACGGGGAAAGTTTAATATGTGACATATAGAAAAGCGCACCAAAAATAACATTAAAAAGTTACTTCCAACCCCCTTCCATACAGAAATGTAAAATAATAAAATACACTCTTGTGCTAGAGCCACAATTTTACTACAGATTCACAAGTAGAGTTGGTCTAGTATATTTTTTATCCAGTTACTTATTATATCTTTCCCATTGTTGAACCACCCTCATCCCTCAGAGGTGATAGATTGAAAGAAGCAATGGTCTAAGGCTAAGGCAACCCCTGCCCTAGTGGGAAAAATTAGATTCTGTGTCACATAGACATTGAGAATCTTCATACTGCAAAGATATCTGCTTTATAGCTGTAGAAAGAGAAAGAAAGAAGTATTAAGAAGAGGTGTGGAGGCATTTCTGAAGTTATTTTTGGGTGGTGTACACTGGAAATACTATAGAAAGCAAGGAAAAGGATTTTGTAGATGGAGAAAAAGCAGGGAAAATTAGTCTCTGAGAAAACTATCCCCTGAGTCAACTGGTTGGTCCTAGTCTTGTCCCAGGAGCAAGAGAGAAGTCCAAGTGAGATTCCTTCATGGATGGCAAGTTCCCTGAATTTCCTCTTTATTCAACTGCTCTTTATTTCCTCTTTCCTTTTTATTTCAACTACTCTTCCCAGAGTAAAGCCAATAGAAGATCTTTTCTGAAGCGAAGGATTAGCATTAGGGAAACCGAGGAAGTGCAGAAATGACATGGTAGACATTGATTGGTGCCTTGGCTTTCATTTAGTCCTTACTGTCTCTAGTAATCTAGCTAAGAGATATTGCTCATAAGGAAAAGCTTTTCCTCATTGAAGGGTGTCAGGAAACATCTAAAAGTTTTGGAACCATCAATCATCAGAGCGGGAAATGCTGTCTTACCAGGAAACTTTGTCCGTTGGAGCCTTTTTGAAAGTGAATGGTCGAAACATTGTGGTTGTTGCAGGAGTGATTCCAGTAATGAGGTAGTCTCCTGGCTTGAAATAATTCAGAGGATCTGTCTCATCCCTTTCTAAAGTTAAGGGGCACTTGGCATTCAACATCTTGCAGGGTATCTGGAGGAACAGAAGCATCAGGAGAAATAATAGAACCATTTCCACTTCTTGCAGAGTCAGGTGGCTCTCAAAGAATTAGAGGAGCAGTTCACAGAGACAAAAAGCCCTTGCAATATCACAACCGCTGTTGTGGCTTTCCTACCAGAGATGGGAGCTGGAGCCCACAAGGAATTCATCACGTTTTATAGTACAGAATCACAACCTCTCAATGACACTAAAGGCTTTTATATCCCTGAGTTCCCAAGCTCAGACGAAAGATGTCACTTGAAAGTGATATTTATGTCAATTCAACAGTGAACTTTTGAAAATTCCCTGGAGGTGAGATTGGGAGGCAATCAATAAATCAATGTGAGGTTGATAATTATACAGAGAAGAAGCATCCTCTGTGCTCTCTCTATCCCCAGGCTTGTCCTGTGATTTCATGAACAAAGGAACAGGGAAGGAAAACATATTTGTGAGAAGCCTTTGATGCAGGGGTGAAATGCTATCGGTTTACTCTGGTTTGCACGAACCGGTAGTGATAAAAAGCTGGTAGTTAGCTATCAGTTCGGTTGAACTGGCAGTTTAAAAAGCTACTGGTTCCCCCGAACTGGTATTTCCGATGATTAGCTGTGCTGCGGGGTTTAGCTTTGCTAGAAAGCAGGAAATCCTGCTTTCTAGTGAAGCTAAATCGCACGGCACAGCTGATTCCCCCCCCCCGCTGTTCTACTTATCTTCCCAAGCCTCCTTTTGGCACGCAGGTACATGCGCAGCCAGCAAACCGGTAGCAAACCAGTTTGGATTTCACCACTGCTTTGATGTAGTTTCAGAACTGTTTGGAAGCCCATGTGTTCTGTCCCCTCCCACGAGTGGCCTTGCAGAGGCTCAAATAGCCCGGCAGTAACAAACGCAGGCTAGAGAGACTGAAGCTGGCCCTTTAATAAATAGTTCTCTTCCAAAGCGTATATCAGTCCAATAGTTACTGGGCAATGTTCCAAAGGTCTTGGCAGACAGCTAGCAGGCTAATGCAGGAATGCAGACTCTTGTCAAAAAACTCCAAACTAACAGTTGTAACTCCACTGCATCCAAAATGCCAACAAATTGTTCACCACGCCTTTCCAGACCAGTCACACCCCTTTTATACTTTGTAGGGTGTGGCCCTACATCTCCTGACCACGCCTCTTAGGACGCGGCAATAGCCGTTCTCTATGACGTCTCTTACATCTCTCTCTTGCATCCAATAGGGGCTCCCCCTCATCGTTACCGGCCTATGTTTCCTCCTCAATTTGGCTGGGGTCCATAGGCACGTCAGCAACTGTCAGTTCTTGCTGACTCACCAGTGAAGACGGCCCCTCCAGCACATAGCTCGTGACAGCTTCCTCCTCCTCCATATCATCCTCCGAATCAGCATGCGAAGATAAATCAGCCTCTGGGGCCGGGGTCACAATACCATGGGCTCAAGTTTCTCTGGTGAAACTTTTTTTGTCAGAAAGTATGGAGAAATCAAACCTGTAGATTTTTCTCCTCTTGATTTTGAGTCCATATCAAAGGTGCCAAATGGGCTTCCTTAATCTATTTGGTTATTCAATTTATATGGTTGCCCATCTCACATAAACTACTCTGGTAGTGAAGCAATATAAAACATCAGTATAATAATAAAATAACTATTTGTTTTTGTTGTTGTTAGTTGCGAAGTCATGTCCAACCCATCATGACCCCATGGACAATGTTCCTCCAGGCCTTCCTGTCCTCTACCATCCTCTGGAGTCCATTTAAGCTCACACCGCCTGCTTCAGTGATTCCATCCAGCCACCTCCTTCTCGGTTGTCCCCTTCTTCTTTTGCCTTCAATCTTTCCCATCATTAAGTTCTTCTCCAGTGAGCCCTTTCTTCTCATTAGGTGGCCAAAGTATTTGAGTTTCATCTTCAGGATCTGGCCTTCTAAAGAGCAGTCAGGGTTGATCTCCTCTAGGACTGACCGGTTTGATCGCCTTGCAGTCCAAGGGACTCGCAGGAGTCTTCTCCAGCACCACAGTTCAAAGGCCTCAATTCTTTGGCGTTCAGCCTTTCTTATGGTCCAACTTTCACAGCCATACATTGCAACTGGGAAAACCATAGCCTTGACTATACACACTTTTGTTGGCAGGGTGATGTCTCTGCTTTTTAGTATGCTGTCTAACTTTGCCATAGCTTTCCTCCCCAGGAGCAAGTGTCTTTTAATTTCTTGGCTGCAGTCCCCATGTGCGATGATCTTGGAGCCCAGGAAAATAAAATCTGTCACTACCTCCATTTCTTCCCCATCTAAAATGCCTTTCAGACTAAAATTAACAAGGTCATCTAAATTCCTGAGCTCATCCCTAGGACAATAATCACGTTAGGGGCCTTCTGAATGATGGCAGAATTTTGGCTACTTTTGGGAAAGATTGTTATTCCTGAAGCCAACATGCCAGCAGAAAAGCCAAGCTTCCTAGGTTCACCAGATCACACTTCTTAAGATATGGAACTTTCTGCGTGTCTTGATGGAATTTCTAAGAGACAGTTGGAGAAAGATGTACTGTAGAGCCTTATAATCCACCGGAAGCTGATTGTGTGCTAATGTAGCTCAGAAAGGAAAGGTTAAAATGAAATACTATAACGCATTTGGAATTGCGTTTTGAATTGAAGCCCAATTTTCTGTGGGAATGACCTTGGAAGCAGGAGGAAGAGCCACAGACAGGACAACCATCATATGCAAGATATCTCAGTCCACAGAAGGAGAGGTGGCAGTGTGAACAGTATTTCAGAAGGGACCCTACTTAGTTTTCCAAAGAGTAAAAGTTACAGTCTTGGAAGATTCTGTTAATGTAACCTTATAATAAAGATGGAGTTGGTACTTGTAATTGGGCTTCTTGCTTGGATTTCCCGGAAGGACTAAGACAGCCTCACGAAGAGCATTGCAGTAATCCTACTGGGGGTGACCAAAACATGGGTGACTGTGTGTAGTGCTCGCTGCTCTAGGAAAATCAGCAATTGTCATACAAGCAAAGTTGTATAAAAGCTAGGAGTCATGCATTCAAGAGGATTCTCTGAATTGCTCACTGCATCTCTCTGGGGTACAGAAACCTGATCCAGGCATAAAGATGGAAAACCACTGCATCCAAGGGCCCCTAAATCCCAAAGCCATTCTGACATTTAGAACAATTAATCAGTAGAAGGATTTGCCTCCAGAAGTTGTTTGCGCTCCCTCACTGGTGGTTTTTAAGAAGAGATTGAACAGCCATTGGTCTGAAATGGTATTGTTCTCCTGCTTGAATAGGAGGTTGGACTAGATGACATGCAAGATCCCTTCCAACTCTGTTATTCTGCTATTTTGTCTTGCTAGTGTTGAACTGAAAAGAGGTCATCCAGGTCATCCACAGCATCACTTGGCTGTCCCAGGTTACAGGCGTATAGCTGAGTGTCATTAGTGATAGTTGGAGAAAGATGGTCTACAAATATCTGGCCAATGCTATAAAGAACTTTCTAGGTGACAACCAGATGAACTTCACCTATTTTCTATTGGAAGTCCATTGTGTACTAGTGTAGGAATACATTCAAAGAAATGTGTAACATGGATTGATGACAGTATATCCAGAATTATTTTTATGATGAATAATATATAATAATAATTATACATAGATGGAAAATCACTGCATCCAGGAGCCATTGCCTGTCCTGGCCTTTAGGACCAGCTGCAGATGTAAACAGGTTGCCCTCATAACTCAGGCAAACAATATGAGTTTGTACATCTTGTTTCCTTTTATTAAATGCAAGTTTAAAAATGGTTAAGAAGAGAACACAAATGAACAATGCACACATATCAGAGGAGAAAGACAAAAGGAAAACAAAAACAAAATGAACAAAAATGTTCAGTGCATATGTTGACAGATCCATATATAAAGTCCTACATAACTCTTTTCATGGAAGGTACAATATTTCCTTATAAGCATAATTACAGCATATTAATGTGAAATCCTGGAATATAGGTGGTCAGAGGTTGAGAGAAAAGGGCAATTATCTGTTTTGGGCTTGCCCACGGAAACACAGTGAGAGCTATACTTTGATCTGTGTGGTTAGCTGCTCCTTTGTATTCAGCTCAGGCCTCAGCAGAATAATATAGCTCTTGGGGAAAAAGATACAGCCCAACAAGCCAGCACTGGAGGCCAAGATGGAGAAGATCTGCACGGCCACCATGTATTTGCCCTTGGTGCTCAGGTAGGTGGGCACAAAAGAGACCCAAACGCTGCAGAAAACCAGCATGCTGAAGGTGATCAACTTGGCTTCGTTGAAGGCCCCAGGCAGTCTGCGGGCCAGGAAAGCCACCGTGAAGCAGACGACAGCCAGGAAGCCCATATAGCTAAGGGCAGAGTAAAACATGACAGCAGGTCCTTCATTGCACTGCAGGACAATCTCTGCAGGGTGGGAGTGCTTGTCTGCGTCAGGGAAGGGAGGAAAGATTCCCAACCAGATGGAGCAAATCAGAACTTGGAGAGTGGAACAAGCAAGAACAAGAGCATTGCCCAAAGTCTTCCCGAGCCACCGCCTCGTTTTGTTCCCTGGCTTTGTTGCCAAGAAGGCCAGCACCACTGTGATGGTTTTGGCTAAGAGGGAAGAAACAGCCGCTGAGAAAACGATAATGAAGGCTGATTGTCGGAGAAGGCAAGTACCTTTCCTTGGTTGGCCAATGAAGAGGAAGGTGGTGAGAAATGAAAGGAGGAGAGATGTGAGTAGAATGTAGGAGAGATCCCGGTTGTTGGCTTTGACTATTGGAGTTTCATGATATTTAATGAAAATTGCTAGCACAAAAGCTGTGATGAACGACAAAAATAAAGCAAAGGAAGCCAGGATGACCCCCAAATATTCTCCAAATGACAAGAAGGTGATATCCTTTGGTAGGCAGTGATCTCGGTGTTCATTTGGATGCTGATCTTCCAAACATCTGGTGCAGTGGACTGCGTCTGCAAAGAAGGAGAAGGTCTCTCTTATTCGTCCCTAGCATTCTCTTAGTTGTACTAACAGGAAATCTTTTGGAAAGGTCTGGAGGCCTTTGGTGAAGGACTCCAGAGAGCTATGATCTGACCACAGGGCTGCACTGGATGAAATAAGAAGGCCACTAAATGCAATAATTTGTATATAGTGGAATGACAGATAAGAAACAAAAGGATTTTCCCCATGGAAAGGATTCTTACATTAATTCCAAAATCTTACTTCAAATGAATCTGGATTCTGAGTCCATTTCTTTCTAAAATCAAAACTTTAATTATCTTTTTGCTGTTTATTCCAGAAAAAACAGTCAACTATTTGGCCTTTTTTCAACAGCTTGTCTTCCTTCCTGAGCCACTCACCTTCCTGAGTGGAGATGGCTCCCTTGGCACAAGGAATGCAGTCATAGCAGCAAATTGGCCGTCCTCTCTGAATCACTTTGAGGAACCCAGGACGGCATCTTTCCACACATCTGGAGGGCGGCAGACTCTAAGCAGCAAATCAAGAAAAAGAGTCTGCCTTTACTAACACTAGGGACAGGGCTATTAGAATAGAATAGAAAAAAAGCCACGCCCACCCAGTCACATTACCCACCCACCCCCAAAGTCACACCCACAGAACTGGTGGTAACAAATTTTAGATTTCACCACTGCCTTGGAAGTTTTCTAGTCCAACCCCATGGTCAGGCATTCACTACTTCTGAAGGCAAGTTGCTCCACTGATTAATTGTTCTAACGGTCAGGAAATGTCTCCTTAGTTCTAAGTTGCTTCTCTCCTTTATTAGTTTCCCCCCGTTGGTGCTTTGGAGAATAGCTTTGCTCCCTCTTCTTTGTGGCATCGCCTGAGATATTAGAACACTGCTCTTATGTCTCCCCTAGTCCTTCTTTTCATCAAACTAGACATACCCAGTTCCTGCAACTGTTCTTCATATATTTCAGCCTCCAGTCCCCTAATCATCTTTGTTGCTCTTCTCTGCACTCTTTCTAGAGTCTCAACATCTTTTTTATATTGTGGCAACCAAAATTGGATGCAGTATTCCAAGTGTGGCCTTACTAAGGCATTATAAAGTGGTATTAACACTTCACGTGATCTTGATTCTATCCCTCTGTTTATGCAGCCTAGAACTGTGTTGGCTTTTTTGGCAGCTGCTGCACACTGCTGGCTCATATCTAAATGGTTGTCCACTAGGACTCCAATCATTGCTGAGGGTGAGTTGTAAAAATGCGATAGAACATATACTTCCAGAAATATCTTTAATTTCTCCATTGGAATGTTGAAAACTGACTTTTTCATGGCATGTATTGCATTGTACAGCGGCACTGCAAGAAAACAACGAAGGTCTGAGAGCACCAAGGACCCCTCATTTTGAGTTGCTTTGAAATGAGAAAGGTGGCTTGATCAGCTCAAGGTTGACTCAGTCTTCCATTTTACCAAGGTGGGTAAAATTGTTGGGGAAAAGATGCTGACTCTGTAAACCACTTAGAGAGAACTGTAATCCAGTATAAAGTGGCATGTAAGAGTAAAGTGCTATTGCTATTTTGAGGTATTTTGAAATGAGATAGATGGCAAATAAACTAACTTACTTACTAACTAACTAACTAACTAAGTAACAAACAAACAAACAAACAAACAAACAAATAAATAAATAAATAACATTTCAACCCTGAACTACAAATATTCTCTTTTATAAGGATGATGATGATGATGATGATATTCATTCTGTTGTGCCTGACCCTTGCTTGTTCTATGGGCCAGGTCTCTCCACATCTTCTGATTTTGCACTGCTTATCAGTATTGTACAGTATCTCAACGCCCATGTAGACAACAATACTGAGAAAGGATGAGAAGATCTAGGGCCCACAGAGAAAATCTTCAATATTTATACTATAGGAGAAAGGAAGTGAGATGGAATGACTTCTTTTCCTCACCTGGTTGAGCCATTTGGGCCATATTATAGCTTCATTGTCAATCTTGAATAGGGGCTCCGAGAAACCTTGTCTTGCTATGCTTCCAAATTTCACACTGACAACAGACTTATTGGAAAACTTCACCCAATTGACAATGTCCAAATCAGCTGCTAGTTCACCATCCTCATCCAAATATACTCCATCAATGGAAGTGTTGTAAAACTGAGAGTCTTGCAAGAAAGGGTGAAACTGGAACAGCAGAGAACAGAATCTGCCTTTAGTAAAGATGGACATCGAATGTCTACTAATCAGTCCTATAAACTCTGAAATAGTTGCCTTTACTTAATCTTGTTTAAGGGTGATAAGAATTATATATTTTGAACTAGTTTCCTCTCGTAGAAACTTAATGGTCTCAGGTCTCCAGAAATGAGATCTACAGGCTTCTCCCAACATCGTTTCAATGATCCTGTGCATTTCTTCAAGGAATAGATCCTTGAAGGGGGATCCTAGTCCTCCATCTGAAATGTGCTGAGGAGGGCAGAATGAATTCATTCTTTCAGCCACCTCACACTTCTGAACCTATTTTGCCTCAGATGGAGGGTGTGGCTAACATACAGGCCTTTAAGAAGACACTTCAGATTGTTTTAAATCACAAGGCCAATAGATGCTTATGATGACAGGCTGTATTTAAGACAGATTGTACATTTACCTCAAATAGGCTACTGCACAGAATGCATCCAAAATTCAGAACACATGGCTCCTGAGGAATTGAAATTTGGCATATTTTATAAAATGTTTTAAGACATTAAAATTATCATAAAACATTTTATGACCTACCAATCTCATAAAATATTTTATGACATAATATAAAATAAAATATCCTAAAACATTTCTTGTGGTCAGTTCCTGTGGTTTAATGGTGTTATATAGTTTCACATCAGCGATTTTCCAGGCCAATACATCTCTGGAAATCACCATGAATTTTTAATAACATTTCCAGTGAAGGGAATAGATTAAAAGCTCTGCCATTGTTGAAGACTTTGGGGAATCTGGTTGGAAAACATCTCTGAAACAATGACTCAATGAGTTATGGGTTATCTAACATCTACTGGATGTAATACATGATAATCATGGGACTCCAAATTGCCATGAGCCTTATGCTGTAAATTATATTTGGAGATATTAGTAAATAAACCCACACCCCACTAGAGCTGTCATATTCTAAAGATTCTGGGGTCACCTATGAATTCTACAATTTCAGTTGAAGTCCATTGTGATGGAAAAGGGAATACCTGCCACAGCTGGATAATTTGCAGTACTGATTCTGAGTTGCTTATATATTCCACACATTCAGTGGGAAATCCGGAGATGAAAAAGGAATACCTGCCATGGTTGCAAAACTGGTGTCCCTCCACCAACTTTCAATCTCCTTTTGGATAGGGAAGAATAAGCCGCATCTAAGGCCCGTGCCAGGGCCCAGACAGTGTCATAGATGTAGGTGCTCTCTAGAGACACAGTTTTTTCAATGTCTTCTTGGGGAAGAGTTTTCACTCCTTCTTTCTTGATGCATCTTGTCCAGCCTTTCACAGTAGAGCCGGACTTGGAGTATAAGCAATCAAATGCTTTATGTGCAAAGTTTTGCAGACAAAGAAAAAGAGGGATGAAATCAATATCTTTCATCTTTTTCTTTTTCTGGATGAGGAAAGAAAAGAAACCAAGAATGTGTTGATGTGTATTGTCATTGTATGCCATGTCTACGTTGAGGTCCCACAAAGCTGTGGTGACAAAGACCTTCCCGGTAGGTGTTGTAGATTCTACACCATTTGATTTTATGTCCAATATTAATTTTTTAATTAATGTCTCTATTACCATTATTCCATCTAAAAAGAAAGCAGCTTCTGAAAAATAAATAAATACATTGACCTCTTTCCACTTCTTTACTGATCTACGGTCAATCTCCATAAATTCTGTATTCATCCCCGAAAACGTTTGTGAGAAAACAACACAAATCCCATTCTTGAACAGCACCGGAACCATCGTTGCTATGAAATGCTTCCCATTGTCCGTGTCCGGAGCAAAGAGACCAACTGATGTCCATTGGAAATGCAGGAGCAATTTGAGGATTCCCAGATATTGGACTCCTTCTTTGGGGACCATGGTGTAGAAAAAGGGGAACTGAGTTTTGTCATCCAGAAGATGGGAAACAAAAGAATAACTGACCTGGTAAAGAGAAGAACTTGGTGACTGATTCAGTTTCAGGACAACACTTGCTATTGTTTTGCTTCCAAACTCCTTAATGTAGAATATGGTTTCCGAAATTCAAATCTCTTCTTATTAGCATAGAGTGCCCTATTTATATTAATGATTGTTACTACTGTTTTCATTCACTTGACTCCTAAAATCCTCTGCAATAATCCAAGTCTTTCAGCAACACAATCCTTGGAGACCTAGAGAGCTCTCCTTATACTAGATTTCATTGGATTCTCAATAAATGAGAGGTGATCAGTAGAAATAATAGAAATTTTAAAAAATGTCTTATGGTGTGTCCATCACATCATCATTTTATGTTCTTCTCTATTTAACATTTGCCTGGGTTTTATAGGGTCAACATTTGCATTTCTATCATTTCATCTATGATTTTCTTCAGATTGTACTTGTTAAAGAATATACCGGTACTTATTTTGGAGCATAAACAAACACTGAATTGATAGCCATTAATACATTAGCCGTATTCCAGCTAATTAGATTCTTTTTCTCCATTATTACTCTTTAAAGTGGAATTAAAGAAGGGACTTTCTCACCTGGGGGATTTTGTAGTTGGCTGACATGGATGAAATCTGGATGGAGATGTCACTTTCTGTCCCTTCAATTATAGCTAAGAGGTTATTCTGTCTTCCTCCACACTTGTAGTTTGGAACATTTGCCAGCCCAGGAGAGAGCAGATCTGCCAGAGCTTCCAATGTTGTTCTGGCATCAAAATGATTGTCATGAGTGTTGAAACCCAGGGTGAGGTTGGGTAAGATACGGGGATCCTGGTTGATCTCATGGACAGCAAACAAGAAGGACAGGATTTTCCAGTACTTTGTGGTTACTTTCCTGAAAAAACACAGAGACTCACACAAACGATAATCATTTTGTGTCAAAGGGAAGTTGTGAGGTGAATATTGCTTTCTTTGATTCTCTTGATTTCTCTTTTTTAAAAACAGATTTTATTAAGTTTCAAAAAATGTAAAAATCAAAATACAAAATTGCAAGAAAATGGGGAAGATTGGTGAGTGGAACAATACAGAAAGTTTAACAAGTGACATAGAAAAAGACACCAAAAATAATATTAAAAAGATCATTATTCATTATTACAAATTTGGCTTAAAATTAAAAAACAACATTATATGAAGATACCAAATTGGCTAGCACTGGCAGAATCAATTAGGCACCCAAATTTAACAGATAAGACAAAAATAATTAGATACAAAGATATAATTGACTATCAAGGCATTTAAAGACAAAACAACAATTGGAGATAGATTTACACAGAGAAATAGACTGGTGGACTTATACTCAAATACAATCCAAATACAGAGAACATATAAAAACATATGAAATTTATAATCAAAAACAAGAAATAGATAAAATTATATTAGATTCAGAAAATAAATTAATTAGTAGAATTTATAAATTTTGTATACGCTATAAATTGGAAGAAGAGACAGTCAAAGAAACGATGATTAAGTTTAAAACATTAAACACACAATACCTTTGGAAAAATGGGAAAAGTTCTGGCAGGTAAACCTAAATTTAACGAAAGCAACGGCGTACAAGGAAAACCAACTGAAAATGTTTTATTGGTGGCATATGTCTCCAACCAGATTGGCAAAAATACAACCTAAAAATAGCCCAATTTGTTGGAAGTGCAAAAAGGCACAAGGGACTTTCTATCATTTATGGTGGACGTGCCCGGCAGCAAAGAAATTTTGGTCTAACATCAAAAAATGGTTGGAACAAATAACAAAAACACAGATTGAAAAAGAACCAGAAACATTTTTATTAGGAATCTTTAACAAATCATACCCTAAGGATATCAAATATCTCACAATTCACATATTAACTGCTGCAAGAATAACCTACGCAAGAAATTGGAAGCAAGAAAAAATACCAAGTGAAACAGAAGTAATAGGGAAAATTTTAGAATGCGCTGAAATGGATAGGTTAACCAAAGAATTACAAGAAAGAGAAGAATCAGACTATTATAAAATATGGAATAATTGGTACAATTGGTTAAAAATCAGAAATATACAAAAAATATAGGGGAAAAATTACCGATATATATATATATATACACACATATATATATATATACACACATATATATATATAAAATAAAAATATTATTAGATTAAGGAGAGGTGAAGGAATATATCATAAGTAGAATTGTAGAACGTCACTCTGAAAAAATGCTTAAGAAGAAATTACACTCTTTTTGTGTATATGTTGTATAAATGTTTGTTGTGTATATGTTACGTATGTCTTTTTAAATATCTATATTCAATAAAAACTATTTTAAAAAAAAGATCCTATCTATTTCTATCTCTATCTATCTATCTATCTATCTATCATCTATCTATCCTATCTATCTATCTATCTATCTATCTATCTATCTATCTATCATCTAAAATCTTCAAACTGCAGGGACACCTACCTTGCAATTGTAAAAAGAGAAAGAAAGGGATATTAAGAAATAGAACAGGAAGATGTTTGGGGGCATTTCTGGAGCACTGATTTTGGGTGGTGTGCTTTTGTCAATACTGTGCCTCAAGGAGAAAGAGAAACAGCAGGAAAAAAGTAGGATATGAGAAAACCTTCCCCTGAGCCAACTGGCTTGTCCTAGTCCTGTCCATGTTCTCTGAATTTCCTCTTTATTCTTCCCAGCATTGGAGGGAGAGAAAAGGGATGGAGCATTCCTAGCCCCATTATGTTGACTTAAAGCCAACGGAAGGTTGTTTTTTTTTTTCCCGAAGTGAAGTATTAGCAAAATATCTTGCATTCCGGAAGCTAAGGAGCTGCAAGCCAAAATGGCATGGTGGACATTGAGTGGTGCCTTGGTTTTCATTCAATCCAAACCTCTGTCTCTAGTGATTCGGCTAAGAGAGATTGCTCATAAGGGAAGGCTTTTCCTCATTGGATGTGTGTGTGTGTGTGTGTGTGTGTGTGTGTGTGTGTGTGTGTCAGGGAACATCTACAACTTTTGGAACCAGCAGTAATCAGAGGAGGAAATGCTCTCTTACCAGGAAACTTTGTCCATTGGAGCCTTTTTGAAAGTGAATGGTCGAAACATTGTGGTTGTTGCAGGAGTGATTCCAGTAATGAGGTAGTCTCCTGGCTTGAAATAATTCAGAGGATCTGTCTCATCCCTTTCTAAAGTTAAGGGGCACTTGGCATTCAACATCTTGCAGGGTATCTGGTGGAACAGAAGTATCAGGAGAAATAACAGAACCATTTCCACTTCTTGCAGAGTCTGGTGGCTCTCAAAGAATTAGAGGAGCAGTTCATGGACACAAAAGGCCTTTGCAATATCACAACTGCTGTTGTGGCTTTCCTACCAGAGATGGGAGCTGGAGCCCACAAGGAATTCATCTGAAAGTCTCAAGATTTAAAGTGCTGAATATTAACTCCTCAGATAACAAAAGCTTTTATGTCCCCAAGTTCCCAAGCTCTGATGAAAGATGCCTCCTGCATTTCTCTTGAATGTGATGTTTATGTCAACTCAGCAGTGAACTTTGGAGAATTCCCTGGAGGTGAGATTGGAAGGCAGTCAATAAATCAATGTGATCTTGATAATGATCAAGAGAAGAGGCATTCCCTGTACTCTCCCTGTCTCCAGGCTTGTCCTGTGAGTTCATGAAGAAGGGAACAAGGAAGAAAAACACGTTGGTGAGAAGCCTCTGATGTAGTTCCAGAAGTATTTGGAAGCCCATGGACTGAACTTTGTCCAGTGAAACTTTTTTGTCAGAAATTATGGAGAAATCAAGCCTGTGGGTTTTTCTCCACTTGATTATGTTGTTGTTAGTCATGAAGTCATGTCCGACCCATTACAACCCCATGGATAACGTTCCTCTGGGCCTTCCTGTCCTTTATCATCCTGTGGAGTCCATTTAAGGTCACACTGACTGCTTCAGTGACTCCATCCAGCCACCTCATTCTCTGTCGTCCCATTCTTCTTTTGCCCTCAATCTTTCCTTGCATTAGGCTCTTCTCTAGTGAGTCCTTCCTTCTCATTAGGTGGCCAAAATATTTGAGTTTCATCTTCAGGATCTGGCCTTCTAAAGAGCAGTCAGGGTTGATCTCCTCTAGGACTGACAGGTTTGACCACCTTGCAGTCCAAAGAACTCACAGGAGTCTTCTCCAGCACCATAGCCTCAATTCTTTGGCACTCAGCCTTTCTTATGGTCCAACTTTCACAGCCATAGTCCATATCAAAGTTGCAAAGATGGTTTTATTGATCTATTGGTTTATTCAATTTCTATGACTGCTCATCTCATATAACCCACCAAGCAATATAAAAACATCACCATAATAATAAAATAACTATATATGTCAGAAAATGCCCTTCACACTAAAATGTATAGGCCCACTTAAGTTTCTGACCCTGTGACTGAGGAGGGAACTGTTAGGGTTAGGAACCTTCTCAATGATCAGAAACATTGGGAGACTTCTGGTTTGCTTGCTGCTGACGAAAGACGGTCCCGTTTTTGGACCGCCAGCCCCGCTGCCTGTAGAGCCGCTTCGATCCAAAGAAGCGGCTTGAAAATTCCCAATTCCAAAGGATTTGAGGAAGAGAGTGGGCGAGGAGCAGGTTGAGCCCCTGTGAGCCCCCAGACAGCTGTTACTGGGGAGGAAATAGGTGCGGCTCCCTTTCAACTCGCTGAGACTCCGGACGGCGTGGGACGACTCTGCCTAGTGCAGAGCAAGTCGTCAGCAGCAACCTTTCAATTTAAACAAAATTAACTCCAATAACCAGGGGGAGATAACAACTTGAACCTCCAAACCTCGAAACTGCAAGTATTACTACATCTGTGATTCAAAGTAGAAGCGTGAGTGAGTGAGAGCGGCTTGAAAAATGGCGCCCGGCTTCAGCGTTAACAAGCTGAAAGTGAGAGTGGATTCGTAATGTTACTTCAACTAGCTACAAAGTTGCGCTGTCTGTAACAAGGAGGAAAAAGAAAAGAGGAAAAATTCTTTTAAAATAAGCCTGAGCTTGCTTCAATTTAAATCTTATCCCCAACTTGATTAAACCTGGGGGAATTTTTTAGAGGACTTTGTGGTGGTGGAAAAGGAAAAAGGATCTCCTTTTTTAGAAAAGCTAGTCTACGTGGCAGAATGGCTTCCAAGCCTAAACAGGAAGGGAAGGCGGCAGGGGGGGATCCACCACACGTAAATCTGAGCAGCAGCCTCCCAGCCAGCAGAGCCAGAAAAAAGAGTTTGATTTTGAAAGTTTAAAGGATTTTATAACTCAGGCTCTGGATGAGAAATTTCAAAAGTCACAACAGGAAATTAAGCAGGAGATTAATGAAATTAAAGAGGTGGTGCAAGAGAAATTTGACAAGGTGACTAATAAATTAATGACTGTGGTGTCTGGTCTGTCAGAAGCAATTATCAGAACGGATGCTAAGTTGGAAGAATTTAAATCAGAAATGAATGTTAAAATGAAGGACACTGACTATAAAATTTCTGATGCTGATAATAAAATGCAGAGAGTTGAAAACGAAATTACAATGATGCAGTTCAGGTCCATGGAATTCGCCATAAGGCTTAGAGGTATAAAAGAGAATGATAGACAAGACTTGAGACAGATTTGTGCTGATGCTCTGGCTGTGTTGTTAAAAATTAACCCTGAAGAGATTTTTTACAAAATGGACAAAATTTACAGAGTGAATTCGTGGGTGGCCAGACAAAGACAACTGCCTAGAGATGTGGTGATATATTTTACAGACAGAAGAATGAGAAATGATATTCTGCAAAAGTCTTTTCTCTCTGCTGTGCAAGTGGAGGGAGCTCAGATTGGAGTCTATAAAGAGCTACCACCCAAGATGTTAAAAGATAGAAAAGATTTTGGATTTTTAGTGAATGAATTAAAACAACAACAAATTCCATTTCGGTGGGATGCTCCAACTGGCATAATTTTGAGGTATAATGGAGAAAGATATCAATTAAACACTGTTGAGAAGGCAGAACAATTCTATTCTACTGTTCTTAAAGAGAGCTCACCATCCCCACGTACATCCACTGTGTTCAAGATAAAGGAGAGTGACAAGGAGAAGCAACTTCAGCAAGAGATGGAAGAGCAGCTTAAGCAGGTGGAACCAGAGGCAGCGGAAATGCAGGGTGCTATAGGAGGTTTTCTGGAGGAGCCCCTGTTAGAGCCCTCTCCGATTGTGACTACAAGAGATGTGGCTTTGGATCTAGTCCGGATGGCTGAAGCTAAAGACCAGCGTGTAACTCGAGCAATTTCTAAGCAATTTAAAGAAAAGCAACAACAGGAAAGGCCCAAGTCACAACAATATAAGAAGGGAGTCAAGAGTTCTACACAAGAATGTGAAGCCATGGGGGGAGCAAAGTCGAAAACTTCGGAAGATATACGGCAATTCTGCTCGTCACTTCAAAAAAGTCTACATGATGATTAAGTTTCTATCTTGGAATGTGAATGGATTAAATTCACCACAGAAAAGGAAGAAATTATTCACATATTTGAGACAATTTAATAATGATATAATGTGCCTACAAGAAACTCATGTCAGAACACAAGATCAAAAATACTTGATAAATTCAAAATTAGGAACATATTTCATAGCTTCAAATCTGGAAAAAAAGAATGGTGTGGTTATTTATATAAACAAAAGACTGTCAGCTAAAATTATAGAAGCAGATGAAGGTGGTAGGTTTATAGCAATTGAACTGCATACAGTAAGTGGCCAAATTCTAGTGATCGGAATTTATGCTCCTAACCAACAACAGGATCATTTTTACAAAACTTTGCATTCCAAAATATTGCAATGGGACTATAGATCTATTTTAATCATGGGAGATTGGAATGGAGTAATTGACTCTAAAATAGATAAAAAGAGTTTGGCGAAGTCAAGGATTAGACTACCACAGACTTTTTTTGATATGAAAGAAGATTTGGAATTAAAAGATATTTGGAGAATATATAATCCAAAAGAATTGGACTTTACTTTTTTCTCAGATAGACACAGATCCTTTTCTAGGATTGACTTTATTTTATTATCAGATTATTTACTTGTTAAGACAAAAAGAACAAAGATTTTTCCAAGAACTCTAACCGACCACAGCCCAGTATGGATAGAAATTGAGATGGGAAAGATTGAGAGAAGATCATGGAGATTAAATGAAAATTTGTTTAGATATGAAAACAAATAACAGAACTTAAAAAGCAGATGAAAGAATTTTTTGAAATGAATTTGAATAAGGGTACCCCTATTGAAATTGTGTGGGATGCGAGTAAAGTGTATATGAGAGGGGTACTCATTCATATGAACTCTAAACATAAATTGAATCGACAAAAGAAAAGATTTGAAATGGAAGCAGAAATAAAGAACAAAGAACAGTTACTTATTAAAAATCCAACAGATGAAAGAATATGTGGTGCTATAAAACTTCTGAAAGATCAATTTTGAATGCTTATGGCGGAAC
Source organism: Arizona elegans (assembly GCA_022577455.1). Taxonomy (NCBI): domain Eukaryota; kingdom Metazoa; phylum Chordata; class Lepidosauria; order Squamata; family Colubridae; genus Arizona; species Arizona elegans. The sequence continues at coordinate 154,394,071 of JAKOOJ010000003.1, forward strand.
AAACAGCAACAAATTTACAATATGCAAAACATAATACATTTTGTAATGCTAACAAACCGGGCAGATGGTTGGCTTATACACTAAGGAAGAAGCAGAGTATACGGACTATTGATAGTATTGATATTGGAGGGAAGGAAATTTTTCAACAAAAATTAATTAAAGAAGTTTTTGTAGATTATTATACGAAATTATATGCTAAAGATGATATGCAGAATGGACTTATAGAAAAATATTTAGAAAATAAAAGAGTTACAAAAATTACCAATCAACAAAAGGAGAAAATGAATTATCCTATAACAGCTGAGGAGATTATTGCCGCAATTAAACAATTGAAAACAGCTAAAGCTCCTGGAACGGATGGTTTAACTGCGGTGTACTACAAAACTTTGCAAGCAGAAATGGTTGAACATTTTAGAGATTTATTTTGTAACATACAACAAGGGGGTAAAATACCCCCATCATGGAAAACAGCTTACATTTCTTTGATACCAAAAGAGCAAACAGGTCCTAAAAAACCTGAGAATTTCAGACCAGTATCTCTTCTGAATAATGACTATAAAATATATGCAAAAGTATTAGCCAACAGGTTGATGCCAGTTATCCAAGAGGTGATTCATGGTGACCAAGCGGGATTTATAGAAGGCAGATATATGAAGGACAATGTAAGGCAAGTTATAGATTTATTGGAATATCTTGAGAAGAATAAACAGATCCCTGCAGTGCTGGTTTTCCTGGATGCGGAGAAGGCCTTTGATAGAGTGGATTGGAATTTTCTATTAAAGTCTTTAAAAAAGATGGACTTTGGGGATCAATTTATACAGGCGGTTTCAGCAATTTATCAAGATCAAAAGGCACAGATTATTATTAATGGAAGTTTGACAACAGATTTTAATATTGAGAAAGGAACAAGACAAGGTTGTCCGTTATCCCCACTGTTATTTATTTTAACACTAGAAGTCTTGTTGAATACAATACGGGACTCGAGTACCTTGAAAGGAATAGTGATAAGGCAAGAGGACTACAGAATAAGGGCATTTGCAGATGATCTGGTTGTTACCCTAACACAGCCGATGGAATCAATAATCCAGATGAAAGACATTATAAAAGACTATGGTACAGTATCAGGATTTAGACTGAACCAGAAAAAAACTAAGATGATAGTTAAAAATATGACACAAGATCGAAAATACGAACTTGAAAGGAGGGCAGGTTTTGAGATTGTACCAAAGGTTAAATATCTAGGAGTTCAGGTTGCAGAATCAAATATGAAATTGTTTCAAAATAATTATGAGGTGTTGTGGCGAGATGTACAGAAAGATATGGAGACTTGGAAAAAACTGCAGCTGTCTTTACTTGGAAGAATAGCAGCAGTTAAGATGAACATTTTGCCAAGATTTCTTTTTTTGTTTCAAATGATTCCAGTGCTTAAAAGTGATAAACAACTGAAAGAATGGCAAAGTGGATTGAATAAGTTTGTCTGGAACGAGAAAAAACCGAGAGTGAAATTGAAAATTATGCAAGATGTTCCAGAAAGGGGAGGTCTTAAACTTCCAAACCTACAATTATATTATGAAGCAGCAGCCTTGACTCAAGCAAGTGATTGGTTTGGAAAGAAAAAGACTGGAATATTGAATATAGAAAGCTTTGATCTTGAATTTGGTTGGCATGCTTACTTATTCTATGAAAACAAAGTGGATAAAGTATTTAAAAGCCATATACTTAGAGATTCTTTGTTGAGAGTTTGGAAGAAGCACCGACTCAAATGGGATTACAAAATACCGCTATGGCTGGATCTTGGTCATATCATGTGGAATACAAATATAATGTCACTCGGGGGGGGGGGTGTTATATAACGAAGTTCTTTTTACAGATGTGGGCAGATGGCAACTGAAGACATTAGAGACACTGTTGGATGAAGGGATTAATCTAACTTGGTTACAGTATAATCAACTTCAACTGAGATAGAAAGAGGACCAAAAAATTGGTATTATGTTGCATGAGGAAGAATTGGTTAGACATATAAAAGAGAAAGGTCCAATGCATATTAAAAGGCTTTATAATGTTTTGTTAGAAAGGGATTCAGAAACTGAATTGGTTAAAGATTGTATGATTAAGTGGGCACAAAATTTTGCAGAACCAGTGATGTTGGAAACATGGGAAAAAATTTGGGTTCAGAATGTTAAATTCACACAGTCGCAGAATTTGAGGGAAAATTTTTATAAAATGTTTTATAGATGGCATTTAGATCCTAAGAAATTGTCGTGCATGTACCCTAATGTTCAACCAAAATGTTGGAGATGTGACTGCTTAGATGCTACATATTATCATGTTTGGTGGACTTGTAAGAAAGTGAAGGCTTTTTGGATAAAAATTTGGTGGGTCATGCAGAATGTTTTGAAGAAAAAAATTCAATTTTATCCACAATTGTTTTTATTGGGTATAGTTAAGGGTTTTACACTGGGTGAAATAAAGTTGATATTGTATATGATAACAGCAGCGAGATTACTGATAGGTCAATACTGGAAAAATGAAGCTATGCCCATTATCGAGGAATGGACTTTGAAGATGGCCAACTTTGCAGAGATGGCGAAGATTTCAGCATACCTAAAAGATCGCTCACAAGAGACTTATGAATGGGAGTGGAAAAAGTGGATAGATTATGCGCAGAACAAATATCAAACTAGGAAGTATCAGATAGCTTTTAACTGAAAGTGTTATATAAAGATAGAAATATTTGAATTTTGTGAAGATGAAAAAATATATTGGGGGTGGAGGGGTTCAAGTTTTATAAAAAGGGGATTTTGATTTGGATTATATTCTGTGGAAGACCGGGGGGAGGGGGGGTTAGGGAGGTTAGGGAGGGCTGGGGGGGGGAAATGGGGAGAAAATGTAATTGTAAAACTTTTCCAATATATATATATAAAAAAGAAACATTGGCACCTACCTACTTTTGGGAGAGATTGTTATTCCCAATGCTAAGCACAACAGCAGAAAACCAAGCTTCTAGATTCACTAGATCACGGGTCTCCAACCTTGGCAACTTTAAGCCTGGTGGACTTCAACTCCCAGAAAAGCTGGCTGGGGAATTCTGGGAGTTGAAGTCTGTCAGGCCTAAAGTTGCCAAGGTTGGAGACCCCTGCACTAGATCACACTTCTTAAGACATGGAACCAATAAAATGCCCTTTCTGCCTGTCTGAATAGAACTTCTGGAGACAGTTAGAGAAAAGGTGCTATGTAGAACTTTATAGTTGACAACCAGAATCTTACATCAGGGATTCCCAACCCCTGGGCCGTGTTTCGATACCAGGCTGTGGCCTGTTTGGAACTGGGCCACACAAGCAGCAGGTAAGTGCGTGTACAGGCAGTGGGTGCTCGCACTTGTGCATGAAGTTCCATGTCTGAAAATGGAGCTGCACGCAAAAGCACACGCACTGGTGGCTTACACAGAACTGTCCCCTCTCTCCCCTCTATCAGTTCACCAAGCTGGAAAGGTTGGGGACCCTGCCTTATATTCCACCCGGAAGCATGTTTTGTGCTCACGTAGCTTAAAAAAGAAAGATTTAGCATGAAAATAGCAATAGCACTTAGACTTATATATTGCTTCACAGAGCTTTACAGCCCTCTCTAAGCGGTTTACAGACTCAGCATATTGCCCCCAACAATTTTGGGTCCTCATTTTACCGACCTCGGAAGGATGGAAGGCTGAGTCAGCCTTGAGCCTGGTGAGATTTGAACTGCCAAATTGCAGGCAGCCGGCAGGCAGCAGAAGTAGCCTGCAGTACTGCACTCTAACCCCTGCTAGAATTGTTAATGTTGGCACCTTCTGAAGCCATCTGATTTTGATAATGATAAAGAAAAGAAGCATCCCCTCTGTTCCGTCCCCAGGTCTGTCCTGTGAGTTCATGAACAAGGGAACAGGAAAGGAAACCGTGTTTGTGAGAAGCCTCTGGTCGTCCTTTCCTTGAGCCCTGAGCAGATGCACATCTCAGGATTGCAAGGCTGAAGGCTTCAGATGGAGCATTTTTGCAATGTCCACAGGCCGCGATTATGGGGCTGAGCTGCAGTGAGGTGACTGGGGAAGGTCTGCCTCCTATGCTGGCCATGCCCACCCCCTTCACTAGGGCTAATTTTTGGGGTAGGTCGTATTTTCAGGAAAACATGGTAGAAGACCTTCAAGGTCCCTTACAACTCTGTTATTCCGCTATTCTGTCTTGCTAGTGTTGAGCTGAAACAAGAGGGATACATGCAAAGAAATATGGAATAAGGGTGTATATTGAGGATTTCCAGAACTGCTTATGTTGATGCATTCTGGACCAAATGCAGCATCTGGAGGTTCTTTAGGGATAGTCCCTTATAGAATGCATTAAAGTACTCCATCTAGGAAGTGACCAAAGCAGAAATGACAGTGTGTAATGCTCCTGGCTCTGAGAAAGCCTGCAATTGGGATGCAAATAACGTTGTGCCAAAGGACTCCTGTCTATCACTTGCATGTACTCCAGGAATACCACCAGATTATGCATTGGGTTTCTCTAGGATATTTCAACCCAAGCCAGGCTCTATTTGTGAGATGCGTGGCTATATAATTTTGATTAATAAGCAAATGGCCTGCAATCTTGGTGTCCTCCTTGACTCCCGGCTGTTGTTGGCAGATCATCTGACGGCCGTGACAAGGGGGGCTTTTGCACAGGTTCACCTGGTGTGCCAGTTGCAGCCTTTCTTAGACAGAGATGCCCTTCGCACAGTCACTCAAGCTCTCATTGTCTCTTGGTTGGACTACTGCAATGCCCTCTACATGGGGCTGCCCTTGGGGTGCACCAGGAGGCTCCAGCTAGTCCAGAATGCGGCCGCACGGGTTGTTACGGGAGCTTTCCGCTACTCCCGGGCTACACCTCTCCTGCGCGAGGTGCACTGGCTACTGGTGGCCTTCTGGATCCACTTCAAGGTGCTGGTGCTTACCTATAAAGCCCTTCATGGCATGGGCCCAAGGTACTTGCAGGACCACCTTCTGCTGGTCTCCCACCACCCTGTGCAGTCTCATAGAGCTGCCCTCCTCCGGGTGTCGTCGGCCAGACAATATCAGCTGGTGACCCCGAGGATGAGGGCATTCTGACCCTCTGGAATGGGCTACCCACTGAGCTCCGAATGGCTCCAGATCTCTGCACTTTTTGTACTGGTTTGAAGACATGGCTGTTCCACCAAATCCCATGACCGGTTACAGGGTTTTATAATTGGGGATTTTATAATTGGATTGCTTTAGTTTGTATTATTGTCTGTTTTTATCATGTGAGCCGCCCAGTGGTGGGTTCCTCCTGGTTTGGTCCGGTTCGGCCGAGCGGTAGCGGTGACGATATGACATCACCGAACTGGTTCTCCCACCCCCCCACCCACGTTATTCTTACCTTTTATTTGGTCCCACCCCCTATCTATTGCTGCCTCCTGAGTCCCAGCTGATGACTAGAGGGAAAAAAACTGTTTAAACTCTTGCCGAGGGCTTCAAAGGGCCGTCCTACAGCTGATCAGTGTTAAAAGCAAACAAATGAGTCAGGTCGTAAGTTCGAGGACTTGGTCGTAAATGCGAGGACCTTCCAGAAATGACTCTGACCAGCTAGCCACGCCCACCTAGTTACATGACCTCCAAGCCACACCCACAAAATAAGCCACGCCCACAGAACCGGTAGTAAAAAAATTTAGAACCCACCCCTGGAGCCGCCCCGAGTCCCAAGGGAGAAGGGCGGCATACAAATTTTAATAATAAATAAATAAATAAATAAATAATAAACAAATAAATAAATATAAATGGAAAATCACTGCATCCAGAGGCTCCTAAAACCCCAAACCTCCTCTCTTTTGCTCAGTCAGAAAGTCAGGATATACTGTATTTTTCAGAGTATAAGACGCAGCTTTTTCCTGCAAAAAAGAGGGTGAAAATTTGGGTGTGTCTTATACTCTGAATGTAGCCTGCCCAGCTTCTCAAACGGAGGTTTCAGTGGCTGAAAAAAGCATCAGAAACAAAGCTTCAGAAAAAAAAAAAGCCTCCAAACAGAGCTTCAGAATAAAAGCCTCAGAAACAGGGCTTCAGAGGCTTTTTTTCTAAAGCTCTGTTTCGGAGGCTTTCAGAGGCAGGAAAAAAAAGCAAAAAAAAAAGCAAGGCACAGAGTTCACAACGAACGGACTTGTTGCTAAAATTCACCTCTGGGAACAGCTGTTTGGGGATATTCTGGGAGGCTGATCCACCCACCAATCAGCTTTTTTCTTATTTTCTTCCCCAAAAACTAAGGTGCGTCTTATACTCCGGTGCATCTTATACGCCAAAAAATACGATAAATCTAAGAAATAAATAGGCAGGAAACATTTTTTCTTCCCTTCTCTTTTCCCAAAGGCTCAAAAAAACCTCCCCTCCCCCTCCCCACAGTGGACGTGAGGACCATAAATGGAGATGGAGCTGATCAAGTAGCTGATTTGTTGCTGCTGCTATGGGTGATGGTGTGTGTTTTTAATGGGTTTTTATTATATGCTGAAGTTTTCCATATTCTAAGCTGCTTGGAGTGACCTATGTGTCAACTGGGTGACTATATATACTGTTTAAAATAATAAATAGATAAACCAAATCACTTTGGGTAGCAAACAATTCTAAAACAATTTAAAAGAGTGCAAAATAAATTGTACTTATAATAATTGGCAGGAAAGCCAAGAAACAGAGCCCTTCATGCATGCAAGACCCTAGCCAGGGCACATAGCCAGATTTTAAAACCTTGCATAGGCTACCATCAGTACTATTGCTGATGATGAAGTACTGATTACGCTACCTAGTTGGGTAGTGAATCTGCAAGAAAACAAGCAGACTTACCAAGCACCAAGGACTCCACAGTTCAACCCTGGTGGAGAGCCTGGTGGCGCAGTGGACTAAGTGATGTTAAAGTAGCACTTAGTTGCCAGCTGCCTGCAATTACTGCAAGTTCAAATCTCACCAGGCTCAAGGTTGACTCAGCTTTCCATCTTTTCGAGGTAGGTAAAATGAGGACCTGGATTGTGGGGGCAATAAGCTGACTTTGTATAAAAAAGAACACCTCTTGAGGGGGGGCTAAAGCCCTACTAAGCAGGTATATACAAAACTATGAAGGCTATTGCTTAATGCATTGTAAGCCGCCCTGAATCTCCGGAGAAGGGCGGCATGTAAATCAAACTAATAAATAAATAAATAAATAAATAAACCCTGAGCTACAGAAAATCTATTGGTAAATACTTTTATTATCTTCCACTTTTTCTTTTATTCCTTCCCATTTCCTTATTTTCCTTAATTTTCTTATATATTTTTGGATTTTTTAAATCTTATGTACAATCTTCTTTAATAAAACATATTATTCTATGGAATACATAAAAGCAAGATAGCAGAGTCTGTCACAATGCTAGTCTTCTCTCTTATGTAGGCGCGTGTAATGACCCAATCACCAAATTTCCTCCTTCTGCCCCATGGATAGCACTGGTTCCTATCAAATTGCTGGCATGTATTTTTCCAACTGAAACTGCATGTGGAAATTCCTTTGGATATCTTGTCTTAGGTCACCTACTTCTTGAGCCACTGCCCATCCCGGCTCTAATGAGAAGCAGCTGCAGAGGTAACCCTGTTGCCCTCATAATGCAAACAAACATCTTAGTTTCTTTATTCTGCTTGTTTTTATTAAATGCAATTTTAAAAAATGGTTAAGAATAGAACACAAACGAACAGTGCACACATATCAGAGGAGAAAGAAAAAAGGAAAACAAAAATAAAATGAACAAAAATGTTCAGTGCATATATTGACAGATCCATATATAAAGTCCTACATAACTCTTTTCATGCAAGATACAATATTTCCTTATAAGCATAATTACAGTATATTAATGTGAAACCCTGGAATATAGGTGGTCAGAGATTGAGACAAAAGGCAATTATCTGTTTTGGGCTTGCCCAGGGAAACACAATGAGAGCTATATTTTGATCTGTGTGGTTAGCTGCTCCTTTGTATTCAGCTCAGGCCTCAGCAGAATAATATAGCTCTTGGGGAAAAAGATACAGCCCAACAAGCCAGCACTGGAGGCCAAGATGGAGAAGATCTGCACGGCCACCATGTATTTGCCCTTGGTGCTCAGGTAGGTGGGCACAAAGGAGACCCAAACGCTGCAGAAAACCAGCATGCTGAAGGTGATCAGCTTGGCTTCGTTGAAGGCCCCAGGCAGTCTGCGGGCCAGGAAAGCCACCGTGAAGCAGATGACAGCCAGGAAGCCCATATAGCTAAGGGCAGAGTAAAACATGACAGCAGGTCCTTCATTGCACTGCAGGACAATCTCTGCAGGGTGGGAGTGCTTGTCTGTGTCAGGGAAGGGAGGAAAGATTCCCAACCAGATGGAGCAAATCAGAACTTGGAGAGTGGAACAAGCAAGAACAAGAGCATTGCCCAAAGTCTTCCCGAGCCACCGCCTCATTTTGTTCCCTGGCTTTGTTGCCAAGAAGGCCAGCACCACTGTGATGGTTTTGGCTAAGAGGGAAGAGACAGCCACTGAGAAAAGGATAATGAAGGCTGATTGTCGGAGAAGGCAAGTAACTTTTCTTGGTTGGCCAATGAAGAGGAAGGTGGTGAGAAATGAAAGGAGGAGAGATGTGAGTAGAATGTAGGAGAGATCCCGGTTGTTGGCTTTGACTATTGGAGTTTCATGGTATTTAATGAAAATTGCTAGCACAAAAGCTGTGATGAACGACAAAAATAAAGCAAAGGAAGCCAGGATGACCCCCAAATATTCTCCAAATGACAAGAAGGTGATATCCTTTGGTAGACAGTGATCTCGGTGTTCATTTGGATGCTGATCTTCCAAACATCTGGTGCAGTGGACTGCGTCTGCAAAGAAGGAGAAGGTCTCTCTTATTCGTCCCTAGCATTCTCTTAGTTGTAGTAACAGGAAATCTTTTGGAAAGGTCTGGAGGCCTTTGGTGAAGGACTCCAGAGAGCTATGATCTGACCACAGGGCTGCACTGGATGAAATAACAAGGCCACTAAATGCAATAATTTGTATATAGTGGAATGACAGATAAGAAACAAAAGGATTTTCCCCATGGAAAGGATTCTTACATTAATTCCAAAATCTTACTTCAAATGAATCTGGATTCTGAGTCCATTTCTTTCTAAAATCAAAACTTTAATTATCTTTTTGCTGTTTATTCCAGAAAAAACGGTCAACTATTTGGCCTTTTTTCAACAGCTTGTTGAGCCACTCACCTTCCTGAGTGGAGATGGCTCCCTTGGCACAAGGAATGCAGTCATAGCAGCAAATTGGCCGTCCTCTCTGAATCACTTTGAGGAACCCAGGACGGCATCTTTCCACGCATCTGGAGGGTGGCAGACTCTAAGCAGCAAATCAAGAAAAAGAGTCTGCCTTTACTAACACTAGGGACAGGGCTATTAGAATAGAATAGAATAACAGAGTTGGAAGAGATCTTGGAGCAGGAGTGAAATACTCCCGGTTCGGACCGGATCGCCCAATCTGGTAGTGATGGAGGCGGGTGGTTTGGAGAACCGGTAGAAAAAATCCCTGCTCTCCCCCCATTTATTTATTTATTATTTAAATTTCTATACCGCCCTTCTCCAAAATAGGACTCAGGGCGGTGAACAGCCAAAGTAAAAAACAATATATACAAAATTTAAAAGCAGTTTAAAATAATTAAATATTTGGCCGAAAATTAAAAGAACCCCAATTTAAAAACGATTTAAAATTCACTCAAGCCAGCCCAGCTAGTTGAAATAAATGGGTTTTCAGGGCCCGACTCAAGCCATGCCCAGCTGAGCCACACAATCATCAGAGGCTTTTTTTTTTTACTTTTAAAAGCATTTTTTCTACAACTTCTTTGGCCAAAAAATCTTTTTAAAAATAAAAAAACAAGCCTCTGATGATCGCGTAGCTCTGCTGGGATCATCAAAGGCTTTTAAAAGAAAAAAACCCTTTTTTTCTTTTAAATGCCTCTAACGATCAGGCAACTCAGCTGGGATCGTCAGAGCCTTTTGAAAGTATTTTTTACAACCTCTTCACTGAAGAGGTTGTAGAAAAAATGGTTTTAAAAGTAAAAAAAAATGGCCACGCCCACCCAGTCACATTACCCCCAAAAAGCCACGCCCACCCAGTCACATTCCCCCCCCCAAAGCCACACCCACAGAACCGGTAGTAACAAATTTTAGATTTCACCACTGCCTTGGAAGTTTTCTAGTCCAACCCCATGGTCAGGCAGGAAACCCTACACAATTTCAGACAAATGGTTATCCAACATCTTCTTAAAAGCTTCCAATGTTGGAGCATTCACTACTTCTGAAGGCAAGTTGCTCCACTGATTAATTGTTCTAACTGTCAGGAAATGTCTCCTTAGTTCTAAGTTGCTTCTCTCCTTGATTAGTTTCTCCCCGGTTGGTGCTTTGGAGAATAGCTTTACTCCCTCTTCTTTGTGGCATCCCCTGAGATATTAGAATACTGCTATTATGTCTCCCCTAGTCCTTCTTTTCATCAAACTAGACCTACCCAGTTCCTTCAACCGTTCTTCATATGTTTTAGCCACCAGTACCCTTATCATCTTTGTTGCTCTTCTCTGTACTCTTTCTAGAATCTCAACATCTTTTTTACATCGTGGTGACCAAAATTGGATGCAGTATTCCAAGTGTGGCCTTACCAAGGGATTATGAAGTGGTATTAACACTTCCCGTGATCTTGATTCTATCCCTCTGTTTATGCAGCCTAGAACGGTGTTGGCTTTTTTGGCAGCTGCTGCACACTGCTGGCTCATATCTAAATGGTTGTCCACTAGGACTCCAATCATTGCTGAGGGTGAGTTGTAAAAATGCAATAGAACATATACTTCCAGAAATATCTTTAATTTCTTCATTGGAATGTTGAAAACTGACTTCTTCATGGCATGTATTGCATTGTACAGAGGCACTGATGATGTTACCTAGTTTGAGGTGTAAAATCTCTGCAAGAAAACAATGAAGCTCTGAGAGCTCCAAGGACCCCTCATTTGAGTTGCTTTGAAATGAGAAAGGTGGCTTGATAAGCTCAAGGTTGACTCAGTCTTCCATTTTACCAAGGTGGGTAAAATTGTTGGGGAAAAGATGCTGACTCTGTAAACCACTTAGAGAGAACTGTAAACCAGTATAAAGTGGCATGTAAGAGTAAAGTGCTATTGCTATTTTGAGTTGTTTTGAAATGAGATAGATGGCAAATAAACTAACTTACTAACTAACTAACTAACTAACAAACAAACAAACAAACAAATAAATAAATAACATTTCAACCCTGAACTACAAACATTCTCTTTTATCAGGATGATGATGATGATGATGATGGTATTCATTCTGTTGTGCCTGACCCTTGCTTGTTCTATGGGCCAGGTCTCTCCACATCTTCTGATTTTGGACTACTTATCAGTATTGTACAGTATCTCAAAGCCCATGGAGACAACTATACTGAGAAAGGATGAGAAGATCTAGAGGCCCACAGAGAAAATCTTCAATATTTATACTGTAGGAGAAAGGAAGTGACATGGAATGACTTCTTTTCCTCACCTGGTTGAGCCATTTGGGCCATATTATAGCTTCATTGTCAATCTTGAATAGGGGCTCCGAGGAACCTTGTCTTGCTATGCTTCCAAATTTCACACTGACAACAGACTTATTGGAAAACTTCACCCAATTGACAATGTCCAAATCAGCTGCTAGTTCACCATCCTCATCCAAATATACTCCATCAATGGAAGTGTTGTAAAACTGAGAGTCTTGCAAGAAAGGGTGAAACTGGAACAGCAGAGAACAGAATCTGCCTTTAGTAAAGATGGACACCGAATGTCTACTGATCAGTCCTATAAACTCTGAAATAGTTGCTTTTACTTAATATTTACTTAATATAAAACGTTTTAAGACATTAAAATTATCATAAAATAAAATATCCTAAAACATTTCTTATGGTCAGTTCCTGTTGTTTAATGGTGTTATACAGTTTCACATCAGCGATTTTCCAGACGAATACATCTCTGGAAATCACCTATGAATTTTTAATAACTTTTCCAGTGAAGGGAATAGATTAAGAGCTTTGCCATTGCTTTGGGCAATCTGGTAGGAAAATATCTCTGAAACAAGGACCCAGTTGGTTAGGCATTGCCTATTTCATGGATATTTATACATGGTTACCATGAGACTCTAAATTGCCATGAGCCCTATGTTGTAAATTATATTTGGAGATATTAGTAAATAAACCCACTCTCCACTAGAGCTGACACATTCTAAAGATTCTGGAATCGTCTATGAATTATTAAGGGATGCAGTGGCTCAGTGGCTAAGACGGTGACCTATTGATCAGAAGGTCATCAGTTCAGCGGTTCGAATCCCTAGCGCTGAGTAACGGGGTGAGCTCCAGTTACGTGTCCCAGCCCACCTAGCGGTTCAAAAGTACATAAAAAATGAAAGTAGAAAAATAGGGACCATTTTGATGAGAAGGTAACAGTGCTGCACGTGCCTTCAGCATTTAGTCATGCCGGCCACATAACCATGGAGACATCTTCGGACAGCGCTGGATCTTAGAAATGGAGATGAGCACCACTCCCTAGAGCCGGAAACGAGTAGAACTCATGTGTGGGGGAACCCTTACCTTTACCTTTATGAATTATGAATTCCACATCTTCAGTAGTAGTTCATCATGATGGAAAAGGGAAAACCTAGAGCCTTGGTGGTGCAGCAGACTAAAGTGCTGTTAAGTAACACCAGCTGCCTGCAATTATTGCAAGTTCGAATCTCACCAGGCTCAAGGTTGACTCAGCCTTCCATCCTTCTGAGGTAGGTAAAATGAGGACCCGGATTGTGGGGGCAATAACTTGACTTTGTATAAAAAAGAACACCGCTTAGCGGAGCCCGAAAGCCCTACTAAGCAGGTATATACAAAAGTATGAAGGCTATTGCTTAATGCATTGTAAGCCACCCTGAGTCTCCGGAGAAGGGTGGCATATAAATTGAATCAATCAATCAATCAACCAATACCTGCCATGGTTGGAGAATTTGCAGTACTGTTATTCCTCCACCACCTTTCAGTCTCCTCTTGGATCGGATAGAATAAGCCAGATCTAAGGCCCGTGCCAGGGCCCAGACAGTGTCATAGATGTAAGTACTTTCTAGAGACACTGTTTTTTCAATGTCTTCTTGGGGAAGGGTCTCTATCCCTTCTTTCTTGGTGCATCTTGTCCAGCCTTTCACAGTAGAGGCGGTCTTGGAGTATAAGCAATCAAATGCTTTATGTGCAAAATAATGCAGAGAAGTAAAAAGAGGAACAAAATCAACATATTTTGTCTTTTTCTTTTTCTGGATGAGGAAAGAAAAGAAACCAAGAATGTGTTGATGTGTTATGGAGCTGTATACCAAGTCCATGTTGAGGTCCCACAAAGCTGTGGTGACAATGACCTTCCCTGTGGGTGTTGTAGATTCCACACTGTTTGATTTTATGTCCAATATTAATTTTTTAATTAATGCTTCTATTACCTTTATTCCATCTAAAAAGAAACCGGGTTCTGAAAAATAAATAAATACATTGACCTCTTTCCACTTCTTTACTGCACCAATGTCGACATTAAAGTTATACTTTGTGTTCATCCCAGAAAAGGTTTGTGAGAAAACAACACAAATCCCATTCTTGAACAGCACCGGAACTATCGTTGCTATGAAATGCTTTCCATTGTCTGTGTCTGGAGCAAAGAGACCAACTGATGTCCATTGGAATTGCAGGAGCAATTTGAGGATTCCCAGATATTGGACTCCTTCTTTGGGGACCATGGTGTAGAAAAAAGGAAACTGAGTTTTGTCACTCAGAAAATGGGAAACAAAAGAGTAACTGACCTGGTAAAGAGAAGAACTTGGTGATTGATTCAGTTTCAGGGCAGCATTTATTACTGTTTTGCTTCCAAATTCTTATTAATCTTGACTATGTTTTCAGAAATTCAAATATCTTCTTATTAGCATAGAGTGCCCTATTTATATTAATGATTGTTACTACTGTTTTCATTCACTTGACTCCTAAAATCCTCTGCAATAATCCAAGTCTTTCGGCAACAGGATCCTTGGCGACCTAGAGTGTTCTCCTTATACCATATTTCATTGGTTCCTCCATTAATGAGATGCAATCAGCAAGGATCCAAAAATGTCTTGTGATGTGTCCATTGTATCACCATCTCATTTCCTGGGAATTTATAGGGTTTTCATTTGCATTTCTATCATCTCATCTATGATTTTCTTCAGATTGTACTTGTTAAAGAATATACTTATTTTGGAGCAGAAACAAACACTGAATTGATACCCATTAATACATTAGCCTGATTCCAGCTAATTAGATTCTTTTTCTCCATTATTACACTTTAAAGTGGAATTAAAGAAGGGACTTTCTCACCTGGGGGATTTTGTAGTTGGCTGACATGGATGAAATCTGGATGGAGATGTCACTTTCTGTCCCTTCAATTACAGCTAAGAGGTTATTCTGTCTTCCTCCACACTTGTAGTTTGGAACAATTGCCAGCCCAGGAGAGAGCAGATCTGCCAAAGCTTCCGATGTTGTTCTGGCATCAAAATGATTGTCATGAATGTTGTAGCCCAGGGTGAGGTTGGGTAAGATACAGGGATCTTGGTTGATCTCATGGACAGCAAACAAGAAGGACAGGATTTTCCAGTACTTTGTGGTTACTTTCCTGAAAACACACACAAACGATAATCATTTTGTGTCAAAGGGAAGTTGTGAGGTGAATATTGCTATCTTTGATTCTCTTGATTTCTCTTTTTTAAAAACAGATTTTATTAAATTTTTAAAAATGTAAAAATCAGAATAGAAAATTGCAAGAAAACAGGCAAGATTGGTGAGTGGAACAATACAGAAAATTTAACAAGTGACATAGAAAAAGACACCAAAAATAGTATTAAAAAGTTCCTTCCAACTCTCTTTAATATGTATACCTGATAATAAAATATCCTCTTGTTTTAGTTTAACAAAAGAAAGCAGATGAAAACTAAAATGGTATGTATGAAATAATCAAATAGTAACAGAGAAATATATAATATAATAATCTCTTAATCTAAATAAACATATAAGCCATAATGCATCATAATATCAGTTCCAGAAATATACATACTACTAAGTTATGATCAAAAAGCTGTAATAAAACTTCCTCTAAATTTAAACAACTACAAAAAGTAAAGTAAAGTAAAAACTTATATCTGATAAATTTCAACGGTACACAACATTTCTATCGTGAAATCCAAAAATCAAAATGTTCTTTTTCCTTATATAAGAAATAGAACAGGAAGATGTTTGGGGGCATTTCTGGAGCACTGTTTTTGGGTGGTGTGCTTTTGTCAATACTGTGCCTCAAGGAGAAAGAGAAACAGCAGGAAAAAAGTAGGATATGAGAAAACCTTCCCCTGAGCCAACTGGCTTGTCCTAGTCCTGTCCTCTGAATTTCCTCTTTATTCTTCCTAGCATTGGAGAGAGAGAAAAGGGATGGAAAATCCCCAGCCCCATTCTGTTGACTAAAAGCCAATAGAAGGTTGTTTTTTTTTTTTTCTGAAGTGAAGGAGCCTTGGTGGCGCAGCGGATTAAACTGCTGTTAAAGCAGCACTTAGCTGCCAGCTGCCTGCAATTACTGCAAGTTCAATTCTCACCAGGCTCAAGGTTGACTCAGCCTTCCGTCCTTCCGAGGTAGGTAAAATGAGGACCCGGTTTGTGGGGGCAATAAACTGACTTTGTATAAAATAGAACACCGCTGGGGGGGGGCAAAAAGCCCTACTAAGCAGGTATCTACAAAAGTACGATGGCTATTGCTTAATGCATTGTAAGCCGCCCTGAGTCTCCAGAGAAGGGCGGCATATAAATCGAACTAATAAATAATAAATAAATAAATTAGCAAAATATCTTGCATTCTGGAAGCTAAGGAGCTGCAAGCCAAAATGGCATGGTGGACATTGAGTGGTGCCTTGGTTTTCGAAGGTACCTGGGTCTCGAAGGTACCCGGGTACCTACGAGACCGTCTTCTGCCACCAATAGCCTCCCACCGACCAGTCCGTTCCCACAGAGAGGGTCTCCTCAGGGTGCCATCAGCCAAGTTATGTCGGCTGGCGACACCCAGGGGGAGGGCCTTCTCTGTGGGAGCCCCAGCCCTGTGGAATGAACTGCCCCCAGAAATATGTAAGATCTCCGACCTCCGGGTGTTCCGCTGCGCACTGAAGACCCTGTTGTTCCGCCAGGCAGGGCTGTCAATATAATAATTTTAAATTGGGGTATTTTAATTTTTAGGGTTTTAAATCAGCCAAATCTATTTAATTATTTTAATTTTTAATTATTGTTGTGTCTTGTGTTTTTAAATTGGCTGTACACCGCCAAGGAGAAGGGCGGTATAGAAATAAATTTATTTATTTATTTATTTATTTATTTATTTATTTATTTATTTATTTTCATTCAATCCAAACCTCTGTCTCCAGTGATTCGGCTAAGAGAGATTGCTCATAAAGGAAGGCTTTTCTTCATGTGTGTGTGTGTGTGTGTGTGTCAGGGAACACCTACAACTTTTGAAATCAGCAGTAATCAGAGGGGGAAATTTTCTCTTACCAGGAAACTTTGTCCGTTGGAGCATTTTTGAAAGTGAATGGTCGAAACATCGTGGTTGTTGCAGGAGTGATTCCAGTAATGAGGTAGTCTCCTGGCTTGAAATAATTCAGAGGATCTGTCTCATCCCTTTCTAAAGTTAAGGGGCACTTGGCATTCAACATCTTGCAGGGTATCTGGAGGAACAGAAGCATCAGGAGAAATAACAGAACCATTTCCACTTCTTGAAGAGTCTGGTGTCTCTCAAACCATCAGAGGAGCAGTTCACAGACAGAAGACCTTGCAATACCACAACTGCTGTTGTGCCTTTGCTGCCACAGATGGAGGCTGGAGTCCACAAGGAATTCATCTGAAAGAGCCTCAAGGTTTAAAGTGCCGAATAATAACTCCTCAGATACCAAAACCTTTTATGTACCCGAGTTCCCAAGCTCTGATGAAAAATGCCTCCTGCATTTCTCTTGAATGTGATATTTATGTCAACTCAGCAGTGAACTTTGGAGAATTCTCTGGAGGTGAGATTGGAAGGCAGTCAATAAATCAATGTGATCTCGATAATGATCAAGAGAAGAGGCATTCCCTGTACTCTCCCTGTCTCCAGGCTTGTCCTGTGAGTTCATGAAGAAGGGAACAAGGAAGAAAAACTTGTTGGTGAGAAGCCTCTGATGTAGTTCCAGAAGAATTTGGAAGCCCATGGACCGAACTTTGTCCGGTGAAACTTTTTTGTCAGAAATTATGGAAAAATCAAGCCTGTGGGGTTTTCTCCACTTGACTGTGTTGTTGTTGTTGTTGTTGTTGTTAGTCACAAAGTCGTGTCTGACCCATCACAACACCATGGACAATGTTCCTCTACGCCTTCCCGTCTTCTAACATTCCTCGGAGTCCATTTAAGCTCACACCTACTGCTTCAGTGACTCAATCCAGCCACCTCATTCTCTGTTGTCGCCTTCTTCTTTTGCCCTCAATCTTTCCCTGCTCTTCTCCAGTGAGTCCTTTCTTCTCATTAGGTGGCCAAAGTATTTGAGTTTCATCTTCAGGATTTGGCCTTCTAAAGAGCAGTCAGGGTTGATTTCCTCTAGGACTGACCGGTTTGATTGCCTTGCAGTCCAAGGGACTCGCAGGAGTCTTCTCCAGCACCATAGTTCAAAGGCCTCAATTCTTTGGCGCTCAGCCTTCCTTATAGTCCTACTTTCACAGCCACACATTGCAACTGGGAAAACCATAGCCTTGACTATACACACTTTTGTTGGCAGGCTGATGTCTCTGCTTTTTAGAATGCTGTCTAGATTTGCCATAGCTTTCCTCTCCGGAAGCAAGCGTCTTTTAATTTTTTGGCTGCAATCCCTATGTGCGATGATCTTGGAGCCCAGGAAAATAAAATCTATCACTACCTCCATTTCTTCCCCATCTAAAATGCTTTTCAGACTAAAATTAACAAGGTCACCTAAATTCCTGAGCTCATTCCTAGGACAATAATGAGGTTTAGGAGCCTTCTGAATGATGGCAGAATTTTGGCTACTTTTTAGAAAGATTGTTATTCCTGAAGTCAACATGCCAGCAGAAAAGCCAAGCTTCCTGGGTTCACCAGATCACACTTCTTTATATATATATATGTGTGTGGGGGGGGGGGGTTAATATTTCGGGTTTCTTCGCGTGTAATTGTGGATATATCCCTAAAAGGGTAGAAGCGATGTTTCGACAGAATCCCATCTGCCATCATCAGGCTTATGTCAGCAGTCATTTTGTACTAACTGCCATTGGTATTTCAAATTGATTTGAAATACCAATGGCAGTTAGTACAAAATGACTGCTGACATAAGCCTGATGATGGCAGATGGGATTCTGTCGAAACGTCGCTTCTACCCTTTTAGGGATATATCCACAATTACACGGGAAGAAACCCGAAATATTAACTATACACACATACATACCCGTGAAAACTTACATAAATATATATATATATATATATATATATATATATATATATATATATATATTTTATAAACAAACAAACATACAATTGATAATCAATCATACAGTGTATCATCTGAGTACATCTTTTATGTCTTCTTATTCCACCAATATTTATCATATCTTGATTTTATCATTTCGTTTATTGTGACATTTCCCCCAGTTTCCTTACTTTTCTATTAATACATTTATCTATACAACAATTTTATCCCCACCCATACTCCCCCGACTTTCCAGAGCAAAAACAGGGTATAACAATTAACAAACATAAGCTAAAATATGCTAACTTAGTACAAGATTCAAAACTCCCTCACACTCTTTAACTCCCCCTTTAAAAATTATTCATCAACCTGCCCTTTATAAATTTTCTTATCACTTTTCACATTTATTAAATTATGTCTAACTTAAACATTTCGTCAAAACATTTCGTATTGTATTTAAAAATACAATAATCTTAGGTTAAACATTTTATGATCTCTTAATACATCAATAAGACATTCTTCAAAATATGAGTTTCAAAACTTTTTTAAAAACTATCCATTAAATTTTAAGTTAACCATTTTAATACTTCAATAAGTTTTAAAAAACTATCCAATTTTAATTAAGCCTTTTTACTTCAATAAAACAGTAAACTTTTCAAATGTATTACTAAGATCCTCCTCAAAAGAGATTAATCTTCCATTCTTCCTTTCTTTCTATATTTTTTCCAGTCCTTCTTCTTCAATAATACTTTCTTCTTCAGTATTGCTCCTCCCCCTGCTTTTATTTTTGAGAATTTTTGAATTTTAATTTGAGGTTGATGTATCTTTAAAACTCGTTCTCTTCTTAAAATTATTTACTCTAATTTGAAACCCCCGTTTTGACTCTTCCTGCTTATATAATCAATCACTTCATTCCTTAAATATTGATTCTGTCTGTAAAACCAAGAATTGTCATGATAAAATTTGTCGGTTTGCAGTAGAGAGTCTACTTGCTGCGTTGGTTGCATGGAAGCCTCTGCCAAAACCTCTGTATCCAGTGTGGTAACTTCCATCTTAATCCTGACAGCCTCTTTTTTGTCCTCCAAAATCACATTAGTCTGGTTAATTTCTTCATCTTTTCCAGCCAGGAAATCTTTGTTATTCTTCAAATTACATTTTTGAAGGGTTCTTTCAATTGATTCTAATATATCAGAAGTAAAAGAATTTAAAAGTTCTTGTAAAACATTTACAGTCACAACTTGTGAGTTTGCTGACTCATATGATAATAATCCTCCAGCCCTAATGTCAGCCATTTTTCAGTCTTCACTTTGTATTTATTCCGCTATCAGGTCAACAAATCCAATTATTTTCCACACAATTTAGAAGTGTAAATTAATTGAAGTCAATACCATAGTCTTTTCCATTCAACTTCCACTTTAAATCTTTTTCTTAATGTGTAATCCAGTAGCTTTAACAATCTTACAAGCATTAACAAGCACTTTCACTAGTATGTTTCATTTTCACACCCTCAGGTGCTATTTTTTCCCTTTTTAAAGGGAGTTAAAGTTCAGTACTTGCATTTTTTTATTCTCCTGATTTTGCTCTGCCAGCATCCAAGGTCAAAATTCTTGTAATCCTTAAAATTGCATTGCTGGTGTGGGCACGACGCCTCAGTCTGCATAAAGCAGACTCGTCCCGGATCGGGAGCAGCTGAAGGGCTTTCAGGGAGCTCTCACCCTGCAAACCCCAGGCTTAAAAAGAAAAACCTGGGGGTCTAGGGAAGCTCTACCCAGACCCTTCTACTCTTCTCTCCCCCATTTTCCCTGGGGGAGAGTTTCAAGCCGCTAGACAGCTGATTTTCACTGTTCTAGCGGCTAACGGAGTCACGGGGCTGGAGCTCCTGAAGGAGCGTCCATCAGCATTCGCGGAGCCACCGGAAGTCCTGCCAGATCACACTTCTTAAGGTATGGAACCGTTCTGCCTGTCTTGATGGAACTTCTAAGAGACAGTTGGAGAAAGATGGAGAGCTTTATAGTTGACAACCAGAACCTTATATTCCACTGGAAGCTGATTGTGTGCTAATGCAGCTCAGAAAGGAAAGGTTAAAATGAAATAGCACAGCACATTTGGAATTGTTCCTACCTTTTTTGGTGAGGAAAA
Source organism: Arizona elegans (assembly GCA_022577455.1). NCBI lineage: Eukaryota > Metazoa > Chordata > Lepidosauria > Squamata > Colubridae > Arizona > Arizona elegans. Next base: position 154,414,800 of record JAKOOJ010000003.1, read on the forward strand.
AGAAAAGAAGTCTGCTGCCTAATTTTCCAACATTGCAGCAACAGCAAAGCCAACAGCCTGCTTTACTTTCAGTTTTGTTTTTCAGCATAGCTAGGGGGAAAAAAATCTGCTCCAGCAAGCAAGCAAGCAGCAGAGCCCTGAGCAAAACAGCTGAGAGCAAATCAGCTGAGAGTCGGGAGGCCGATCTAATCAACGGGCTAATCAGCCTATGCTGAAGCTCCGTGGGCCAATAAAATTACAAAAAAAAACACCGAACCATTTATTAAATTGCTGGCTCGCCCGCCCCTCACCCACCACTATTTATTGGCAATAAATAGTGGTGTGGAGGGGCGGGGCGAGGGGTGGGGCGAGCCAGCAATTTAACAAATGGTTCCGCCGAACCGCCTAGAACCAGCAGAATCCCACCACTGGCTGCAGGCTGTACTGTATAGAGCTCTATAGTTGATAACCAGAACCTTATATTCCACCGGAACCTGATTGTGTGCTAATGTAGCTCAGAAAGGAAAGATTAAAATGAAATAGCACAGCACATTTGGAATTGTTCACGTCGGCACATTCTGAAGCCCAATTTTCTGTGGGAATGACCTTGGAAGCAGGAGGAAGAGCCACAGACAGGACAACCATCGTATACAAGATATCTCAGTCCACAGAAGGAGAGGTGGCAGTGTGAGCAGTATTTTAGAAGGGACCCTAGTTAGTTTTCCAAAGAGTAAAAGTTACAGTCTTGGAAGATTCTGTTAATGTAACCTTACAATAAAGATAGAGTTGGTACTTGTAATTCTTGCTTGGATTTCCCAGAAGGACTAAGACAGCCTCATGAAGAGCATTGCAGTAATCCTACTGGGGGTGACCAAAACATGGGTGACTGTGTGTAGTGCTCGCTGCTCTAGGAAAATCAGCAATTGTCATACAAGCAAAGTTGTATAAAAGCTAGGAGTCATGCATTCAAGAGGATTCTCTGAATTGCTCACTGCATCTCTCTGGGGTACAGAAACCTGATCCAGGCATAAAGATGGAAAACCACTGCATCCAAGGGCCCCTAAATCCCAAAGCCATTCTGACATTTAGAACAATTAATCAGTAGAAAGATTTGACTCCAGAAGTGGTTTGTGCTCCCTCACTGGTGGTTTTTAAGAAGAGATTGAACAGCCATTGGTCTGAAATGGTATTGTTCTCCTGGATGAATAGGAGGTTGGACTAGAAGACATCTAAGAACTCTGTTATTCTGCTATTTTGTCTTGCTAGTGTAGAGCTGAAACCAGAACATCCTGGTCATCCACAGCATCACTTGGCTGTCCCAGGTTACAGGCGTATAGCTGAGTATTATTAATGATAGTTGGAGAAAGATAGTCCACAAATATCTGGCCAATGCTATGAAGAACTTTCTAGGTGACAAACAGCAGAACTTCACCTATTATCTATTGGAAGTCCGTTGTGTACTAATGTGGGAATACATTCAAAGAAATGTGTAACATGGATTGATGACAGTATATCCAGAATTGTTTTTATGATGAATTCTGGATCAACTGCAGTTTCAACAGGTTTTTCAAGGACAGCCCCTTGAAGTGTAGCACCCCAACTAGGAGGTGACCTAAGGAGAAATGACTGTGTGTAATGCTCCTTGATCTTGGAAAGGCTGCAATTGGTATGCAACCAGTTGTGCAAATTCACTCTTGATTATGACTTAAATGAGCTCCAAGGTTATGTATTGGGTTTCTCTGGTGTCTTTCAACCCAATCCAGTCCCTATTTGTCAGATGAATGGCTATACAAATTTGATTAACACACACACACACACGCACACACACACATGCACAGATGGAAAATCACTGCATCCAGGAGACACTGCCTAGCTTGGATTTTAGGATAAGCTTCAGATGTAAACAGGTTGCCCTCATAACTCAGACAAACAATATGAGTTTGTATATCCTGTTTCCTTTTATTAAATGCAAGTTTAAAAATTGTTAAGAAGAGAACACAAATGAACAATGCACAGAGTTATCAGGGAAGAAAGAAAAAAAATGGGGGGAGAAAAAGAACAAAAATATTCATTTCATATCTTGCCAGATCCATATATAAAGTCTGACATAACTCTTTTAATGCAAGATATAATATTTCCTTATAAGCATAATTATATTAATGTGAAACCCTGAAATATAGGTGGTCAGAGGTTGAGACAAAAGGCAATTATCTGTTTTGGGCTTGCCCAGGGAAACACAATGAGAGCTATACTTTGATCTGTGTGGTTAGCTGCTCCTTTGTATTCAGCTCAGGCCTCAGCAGAATAATATAGCACTTGGGGAAAAAGATACAGCCCAACAAGCCAGCACTGGAGGCCAAGATGGAGAAGATCTGCACGGCCACCATGTATTTGCCCTTGGTGCTCAGGTAGGTGGGCACAAAGGAGACCCAAACGCTGCAGAAAACCAGCATGCTGAAGGTGATCAACTTGGCTTCGTTGAAGGCCCCAGGCAGTCTGCGGGCCAGGAAAGCTACCGTGAAGCAGACGACAGCCAGGAAGCCCATATAGCTAAGGGCAGAGTAAAACATGACAGCAGGTCCTTCATTGCACTGCAGGACAATCTCTGCAGGGTGGGAGTGCTTGTCTGCGTCAGGGAAAGGAGGAAAGATTCCCAACCAGATGGAGCAAATCAGAACTTGGAGAGCGGAACAAGCAAGAACAAGAGCATTGCCCAACGTCTTCCCGAGCCACCGCCTCATTTTGTTCCCTGGCTTTGTTGCCAAGAAGGCCAGCACCACTGTGATGGTTTTGGCTAAGAGGGAAGAGACAGCCGCTGAGAAAAGGATAATGAAGGCTGCTTGTCGGAGAAGGCAAGTACCTTTCCTTGGTTGGCCAATGAAGAGGAAGGTGGTGAGAAATGAAAGGAGGAGAGATGTGAGTAGAATGTAGGAGAGATCCCGGTTGTTGGCTTTGACTATTGGAGTTTCATGGTATTTAATGAAAATTGCTAGCACAAAAGCTGTGATGAACGACAAAAATAAAGCAAAGGAAGCCAGGATGACCCCCAAATATTCTCCAAATGACAAGAAAGTGATATCCTTTGGTAGACAGTGATCTTGGTGTTCATTTGGATGCTGATCTTCCAAACATCTGGTGCAGTGGACTGCGTCTGCAAAGAAGGAGAAGGTCTCTCTTATTCGTCCCTAGCATTCTCTTAGTTGTACTAACAGGAAATCTTTTGGAAAGGTCTGGAGGCCTTTGGTGAAGGACTCCAGAGACTATGATCTGACCACAGGGCTGCACTGGATGAAATAACAAGGCCACTAAATGCAATAATTTGTATATAGTGGAATGACAGATAAGAAACAAAAGGATTTTCCCCATGGAAAGGATTCTTACATTAATTCCAAAATCTTACTTCAAATGAATCTGGATTCTGAGTCCATTTCTTTCTAAAATCAAAACTTTAATTATCTTTTTGCTGTTTATTCCAGAAAAAACGGTCAACTATTTGGCCTTTTTTCAACAGCTTGTTGAGCCACTCACCTTCCTGAGTGGAGATGGCTCCCTTGGCACAAGGAATGCAGTCATAGCAGCAAATTGGCCGTCCTCTCTGAATCACTTTGAGGAACCCAGGACGGCATCTTTCCACGCATCTGGAGGGCGGCAGACTCTAAGCAGCAAATCAAGAAAAAGAGTCTGCCTTTACTAACACTAGGGACAGGGCTATTAGAATAGAATAGAATAACAGAGTTGGAAGAGATCTTGGAGCAGGAGTGAAATACTCCCGGTTCGGACCGGATCGCCCAATCTGGTAGTGATGGAGGCGGGTGGTTTGGAGAACCGGTAGAAAAAATCCCTGCTCTCCCCCCATTTATTTATTTATTATTTAAATTTCTATACCGCCCTTCTCCAAAATAGGACTCAGGGCGGTGAACAGCCAAAGTAAAAAACAATATATACAAAATTTAAAAGCAGTTTAAAATAATTAAATATTTGGCCGAAAATTAAAAGAACCCCAATTTAAAAACGATTTAAAATTCACTCAAGCCAGCCCAGCTAGTTGAAATAAATGGGTTTTCAGGGCCCGACTCAAGCCATGCCCAGCTGAGCCACACAATCATCAGAGGCTTTCTTTTTTTTACTTTTAAAAGCATTTTTTCTACAACTTCTTTGGCCAAAAAATCTTTTTAAAAATAAAAAAACAAGCCTCTGATGATCGCGTAGCTCTGCTGGGATCATCAAAGGCTTTTAAAAGAAAAAAACCCTTTTTTTCTTTTAAATGCCTCTAACGATCAGGCAACTCAGCTGGGATCGTCAGAGCCTTTTGAAAGTATTTTTTACAACCTCTTCACTGAGGAGGTTGTAGAAAAAACAGTTTTAAAAGTAAAAAAAAATGGCCACGCCCACCCAGTCACATTACCCCCCCCCCCCAAAGCCATACCCACAGAACCGGTAGTAACAAATTTTAGATTTCACCACTGCCTTGGAAATTTTCTAGTCCAACCCCATGGTCAGGCAGGAAACCCTACACAATTTCAGACAAATGGTTATCCAACATCTTCTTAAAAACTTCCAATGTTGGGACTTCCGGTTTGGTGCTGGCCGCCGCCAGACGTTCCTTTGGGATCGTCAGCTTCCATTGCCTGTCAGAGCCGCCTTTATAGCGGAATGGCGGCTCGAAAAAACTCCGTTTCCAAGAGGAAACGGAGATAGAGCCGGCAGGGGTGGGTAGAACTCTCTGCAGAGTCCCAAAAGTGTTTTTTTTACTTTTGGGACGGAGCGGATGAGAAGCCCCATATCCCCTGCCGCTGCTCCGGGCTTTGGGAGACCTCTGCCTATGCAGAGCCAGGCGTCAAGAGCAAGCCTGCGAATTTAACAGAATAATCAAAGAAAAGACGAGCTGGACCCTTAATACTGAATCGCAAGTATTTTACCCTTTAAAAAACTATTTAAGAGAAAAGAGGAGAGGAAAGAGGGAAAAATGGCGTCTGCCGTGGCTGGAGAAGGGCTGAAAGGGAAAGTCCTTCCGTTTCTTATTACTACAATGTAGCGGAATAAATATCACTGGCTACATTTGTAGATAAAACCTCGCTCCTGTGCTGTTGATTGAAAAGAAGTTTTTTTTTTTTTTTTTTATAAGGGAAAGTCCTTTCGTTTTCTATTTCTTCTCTCTTTTTTGCTAAATCTTGTCTGTGTGGGAAATGGCATCGGGACTTACACAGCTGGACAAACGGGGGGGGAACTTCCCCCCTTAAGAAACTGCACCAACAAATTCTAACTCTCCAGTGTCAGAAACCTGATTTTAATATATTAGAATTTCTCCTTGAAGAGATTGTAAGAAAGGATGAGATTGTGAACCAGCAACTTGAAAAATTTAAGCAGGAAATTAAAGAAATTGGTGAATTGGTGAAATCAAAGTTTGACTTTTTGAATCAAAAGATTTTAAAATCTGCTAATGGTTTATCAGACTTTCTGATTCAGGTGGATGCAAAGACTAAATTATTAGAGTCTAAAATGAAGGAAATTGAGGAGAATTTGGATGACATGACTCAAAAAATTAAAAAGGATTTGATAAACACTCAGGATAATAGCTCAGAAGACAAATCTAAAATGGAGACTGACCAAAAGATTGGTAATGAAGAAAATGTACAACAGAGGATTGAAAGAGAAGTTTTAATGATTCAATATAATTTTACAGAATATGCAATTAGACTGAGAGGTTTGCAGGAAAATAATAGAGATGATCTAAGGAAAATATCTTCTGAAATTCTGGCTGGGATTTTAAAGGTTCAACCTGATGAAGTGTATTGCAGGATTGATAGAATTTACAGAATAAACTCCTGGTTGGCAAAGCAAAGGCAATTGCCTAGAGATGTGGTGATCTATTTTACAGATAAAGAAATTAGGAATAATATTGTGCAGAACTCTTTTAATTCCACCTTGCAATTTCATGGAAGAAAGATTTGGATTTTTAAGGAGCTCCCGACTAAAATGCTAATGGAGAGGAAGAAATTTGGCTTTCTAGTGACTGAATTAAAAAAAAGAAATATCCTATTCAGGTGGGACACCCCAGTTGGTTTAATATTGAGATATCAAGGAGTAAGATATCAATTGCACACTGTTGAAAAAGCGGAAGATTTTTATCAAAAAATTTTAAAAATGAATTTAACACCTTTAGGCATAATACAGGATAAGCAAAAGGAGTTGGAAACAAAAGGAAAATATCAAATTACAGAGACTGTTGCAGATAAATTGTCTTTGGATCCCCTGGATACCCCAGCTGGTCTGTCTATAAACAAGAGAGTAGTGTCATCCGACACCAAGCTGATGAACCATCAAGTCACAGACAAGTGCGCAAATCAATCAGTTGACATACAAGTGACGGAGAAGAAAGATGAGATGATAAAACTAACCCAACAAGAACAACCCATAAAGCAGAATGAAAATCAACCAGCAGACACACAATTGGTAGGCAAGAAACGAGGATGGAAATTCAACCCGCAAAAGAAAAAGAAAAGAAATAGATCACATAGAAACAGCAATTTCTAAACCATGCAACAGTCAAGCCAGGGACTTTAAAAAACGAATGAATATTTGAAAAGATAGTGGAGGCGAACAATTGTTTGATACTATCCTGAGGATTGTGGCAGATCTCTGCAATGCCATGATTTTGGGATGTGAAAAGAGCCTCACTTTGTTGGATTTGAATCATCTACTCTGGAAATTTTTTTTTTTTTTTGGTAAATATATTATAATTATTTTGCGTTATAAGGCAGGAGAGTTACGCCGGGGCATGCAGAAGATCTGGATGTTACTCAGTAGGATGATGGGAACTAACAATCCTGATGAATACCACAACTATAACCATGTGGATATAATCATAATTATAATGTCACTCGGGTGGTTGTTTTTACTTTTATACAGATGCGAGGATATCTACTACTGATGGGGGCAGAAGACGATTGAAGATTTTGAACAAACTGTTGCACCAGCATGTTATTTTACCCTATTATGGGTGATGGATTTCACGATCCAGTGGAAAGACATCAAAGAAGATATTATATGGATTATAAATTTAAAGTTATTGTCTTTTTTTTTTTTTTTACAAAATGGAATGCATATATAGATATGTGTATATCTTAGTAAAGTGGGCAGTGGATTATATTTAGAATTGTATTGCATGATTTTGTAGGAACTGAAGGGTTGAAATAGGTTAGTTTACTGATTGATTAGTTTAAGAAAAAGGATCTTTAAGTCATATATTTAGGGGAGTGGAGGATTTAACAATCCAGTGGAAAGACACCAAAGAAGATATTACATGGATTATAAATTCAAAGTTATTGTCTTTTTTTGTCTATATCTTAGTAAAGTGGGCAGTGGATTATATTTAGAATTGTATTGTATGACTTTAAGTCATATATTTAGGGGAGTGGAGGAAATGGACAGAATTGAATAAATGTTAAATTTGGATGTAGGGAGAAGGCCGCTTTAAAATGTTATATTAATATATATAAAAGATTAAATGTTAAATTGTAATAATACACTATAAGTTTAGGGGAGGAGAAAAAGGGCAGATTATCGTAAAAATGGGAGTTATAAGATTAATATGCTAAGGGTCAGTATTCCGAGAAGGGACTAAGGGAAAGGAAAGATATTATGTATGTAACCAGTTATGAAATAGCCTATTGTTGTGAAGAAGTCACAGGGGGGGATGGGTGGAAAGGGTGGGTTAGGGAAGAGGGGGGGGAAAGGGGGAAAACTTGTATTTGAAAACTTTTTCAATAAAAAAAAAAACTTCCAATGTTGGAGCATTCACTACTTCTGAAGGCAAGTTGCTCCACTGATTAATTGTTCTAACTGTCAGGAAATGTCTCCTTAGTTCTAAGTTGCTTCTCTCCTTGATTAGTTTCTCCCCGGTTGGTGCTTTGGAGAATAGCTTTACTCCCTCTTCTTTGTGGCATCCCCTGAGATATTAGAATACTGCTATTATGTCTTCCCTGGTCCTTCTTTTCATCAAACTAGACCTACCCAGTTCCTTCAACCGTTCTTCATATGTTTTAGCCACCAGTACCCTTATCATCTTTGTTGCTCTTCTCTGTACTCTTTCTAGAATCTCAACATCTTTTTTACATCGTGGTGACCAAAATTGGATGCAGTATTCCAAGTGTGGCCTTACCAAGGGATTATGAAGTGGTATTAACACTTCCCGTGATCTTGATTCTATCCCTCTGTTTATGCAGCCTAGAACGGTGTTGGCTTTTTTGGCAGCTGCTGCACACTGCTGGCTCATATCTAAATGGTTGTCCACTAGGACTCCAATCATTGCTGAGGGTGAGTTGTAAAAATGCAATAGAACATATACTTCCAGAAATATCTTTAATTTCTTCATTGGAATGTTGAAAACTGACTTCTTCATGGCATGTATTGCATTGTACAGAGGCACTGATGATGTTACCTAGTTTGAGGTGTAAAATCTCTGCAAGAAAACAATGAAGCTCTGAGAGCTCCAAGGACCCCTCATTTTGAGTTGCTTTGAAATGAGAAAGGTGGCTTGATAAGCTCAAGGTTGACTCAGTCTTCCATTTTACCAAGGTGGGTAAAATTGTTGGGGAAAAGATGCTGACTCTTTAAACCACTTAGAGAGAACTGTAAACCAGTATAAAGTGGCATGTAAGAGTAAAGTGCTATTGCTATTTTGAGTTGTTTTGAAATGAGATAGATGGCAAATAAATTAACTTACTAACTAACTAACTAACTAACTAACAAATAAATAAATAAATAAATAAATAAATAAATAACATTTCAACCCTGAACTACAAACATTCTCTTTTATCAGGATGATGATGATGATGATGGTATTCATTCTGTTGTGCCTGACCCTTGCTTGTTCTATGGGCCAGGTCTCTCCACATCTTCTGATTTTGGACTACTTATCAGTATTGTACAGTATCTCAAAGCCCATGGAGACAACTATACTGAGAAAGGATGAGAAGATCTAGAGGCCCACAGAGAAAATCTTCAATATTTATACTGTAGGAGAAAGGAAGTGACATGGAATGACTTCTTTTCCTCACCTGGTTGAGCCATTTGGGCCATATTATAGCTTCATTGTCAATCTTGAATAGGGGCTCCGAGGAACCTTGTCTTGCTATGCTTCCAAATTTCACACTGACAACAGACTTATTGGAAAACTTCACCCAATTGACAATGTCCAAATCAGCTGCTAGTTCACCATCCTCATCCAAATATACTCCATCAATGGAAGTGTTGTAAAACTGAGAGTCTTGCAAGAAAGGGTGAAACTGGAACAGCAGAGAACAGAATCTGCCTTTAGTAAAGATGGACACCGAATGTCTACTGATCAGTCCTATAAACTCTGAAATAGTTGCTTTTACTTAATATTTACTTAATATAAAACGTTTTAAGACATTAAAATTATCATAAAATAAAATATCCTAAAACATTTCTTATGGTCAGTTCCTGTTGTTTAATGGTGTTATACAGTTTCACATCAGCGATTTTCCAGACGAATACATCTCTGGAAATCACCTATGAATTTTTAATAACTTTTCCAGTGAAGGGAATAGATTAAGAGCTTTGCCATTGCTTTGGGCAATCTGGTAGGAAAATATCTCTGAAACAAGGACCCAGTTGGTTAGGCATTGCCTATTTCATGGATATTTATACATGGTTATCATGGGACTCTAAATTGCCATGAGCCCTATGTTGTAAATTATATTTGGAGATATTAGTAAATAAACCCACTCTCCACTAGAGCTGACACATTCTAAAGATTCTGGAATCGTCTATGAATTATTAAGGGATGCAGTGGCTCAGTGGCTAAGACGGTGACCTATTGATCAGAAGGTCATCAGTTCAGCGGTTCGAATCCCTAGCGCTGAGTAACGGGGTGAGCTCCAGTTACGTGTCCCAGCCCACCTAGCGGTTCAAAAGTACATAAAAAATGAAAGTAGAAAAATAGGGACCATTTTGATGAGAAGGTAACAGTGCTGCACGTGCCTTCAGCATTTAGTCATGCCGGCCACATAACCATGGAGACATCTTCGGACAGCGCTGGATCTTAGAAATGGAGATGAGCACCACTCCCTAGAGCCGGAAACGAGTAGAACTCATGTGTGGGGGAACCCTTACCTTTACCTTTATGAATTATGAATTCCACATCTTCAGTAGTAGTTCATCATGATGGGAAAGGGAAAACCTAGAGCCTTGGTGGTGCAGCAGACTAAAGTGCTGTTAAGTAACACCAGCTGCCTGCAATTATTGCAAGTTCGAATCTCACCAGGCTCAAGGTTGACTCAGCCTTCCATCCTTCTGAGGTAGGTAAAATGAGGACCCAGATTGTGGGGGCAATAACTTGACTTTGTATAAAAAAGAACACCGCTTAGCGGAGCCCGAAAGCCCTACTAAGCAGGTATATACAAAAGTATGAAGGCTATTGCTTAATGCATTGTAAGCCACCCTGAGTCTCCGGAGAAGGGTGGCATATAAATTGAATCAATCAATCAATCAATAAATACCTGCCATGGTTGGAGAATTTGCAGTACTGTTATTCCTCCACCACCTTTCAGTCTCCTCTTGGATCGGATAGAATAAGCCAGATCTAAGGCCCGTGCCAGGGCCCAGACAGTGTCATAGATGTAAGTACTTTCTAGAGACACTGTTTTTTCAATGTCTTCTTGGGGAAGGGTCTCTATCCCTTCTTTCTTGGTGCATCTTGTCCAGCCTTTCACAGTAGAGGCGGTCTTGGAGTATAAGCAATCAAATGCTTTATGTGCAAAATAATGCAGAGAAGTAAAAAGAGGAACAAAATCAACATATTTTGTCTTTTTCTTTTTCTGGATGAGGAAAGAAAAGAAACCAAGAATGTGTTGATGTGTTATGGAGCTGTATACCAAGTCCATGTTGAGGTCCCACAAAGCTGTGGTGACAATGACCTTCCCCGTGGGTGTTGTAGATTCCACACTGTTTGATTTTATGTCCAATATTAATTTTTTAATTAATGCTTCTATTACCTTTATTCCATCTAAAAAGAAACCGGGTTCTGAAAAATAAATAAATACATTGACCTCTTTCCACTTCTTTACTGCACCAATGTCGACATTAAAGTTATACTTTGTGTTCATCCCAGAAAAGGTTTGTGAGAAAACAACACAAATCCCATTCTTGAACAGCACCGGAACTATGGTTGCTATGAAATGCTTTCCATTGTCTGTGTCTGGAGCAAAGAGACCAACTGATGTCCATTGGAATTGCAAGAGCAATTTGAGGATTCCCAGATATTGGACTCCTTCTTTGGGGACCATGGTGTAGAAAAAAGGAAACTGAGTTTTGTCACTCAGAAAATGGGAAACAAAAGAGTAACTGACCTGGTAAAGAGAAGAACTTGGTGATTGATTCAGTTTCAGGGCAGCATTTATTACTGTTTTGCTTCCAAATTCTTATTAATCTTGACTATGTTTTCAGAAATTCAAATATCTTCTTATTAGCATAGAGTGCCCTATTTATATTAATGATTGTTACTACTGTTTTCATTCACTTGACTCCTAAAATCCTCTGCAATAATCCAAGTCTTTCGGCAACAGGATCCTTGGCGACCTAGAGTGTTCTCCTTATACCATATTTCATTGGTTCCTCCATTAATGAGATGCAATCAGCAAGGATCCAAAAATGTCTTGTGATGTGTCCATTGTATCACCATCTCATTTCCTGGGAATTTATAGGGTTTTCATTTGCATTTCTATCATCTCATCTATGATTTTCTTCAGATTGTACTTGTTAAAGAATATACTTATTTTGGAGCAGAAACAAACACTGAATTGATACCCATTAATACATTAGCCCGATTCCAGCTAATTAGATTCTTTTTCTCCATTATTACACTTTAAAGTGGAATTAAAGAAGGGACTTTCTCACCTGGGGGATTTTGTAGTTGGCTGACATGGATGAAATCTGGATGGAGATGTCACTTTCTGTCCCTTCAATTACAGCTAAGAGGTTATTCTGTCTTCCTCCACACTTGTAGTTTGGAACAATTGCCAGCCCAGGAGAGAGCAGATCTGCCAAAGCTTCCGATGTTGTTCTGGCATCAAAATGATTGTCATGAATGTTGTAGCCCAGGGTGAGGTTGGGTAAGATACAGGGATCTTGGTTGATCTCATGGACAGCAAACAAGAAGGACAGGATTCTCCAGTACTTTGTGGTTACTTTCCTGAAAACACACACAAACGATAATCATTTTGTGTCAAAGGGAAGTTGTGAGGTGAATATTGCTATCTTTGATTCTCTTGATTTCTCTTTTTTAAAAACAGATTTTATTAAATTTTTAAAAATGTAAAAATCAGAATAGAAAATTGCAAGAAAACAGGCAAGATTGGTGAGTGGAACAATACAGAAAATTTAACAAGTGACATAGAAAAAGACACCAAAAATAGTATTAAAAAGTTCCTTCCAACTCTCTTTAATATGTATACCTGATAATAAAATATCCTCTTGTTTTAGTTTAACAAAAGAAAGCAGATGAAAACTAAAATGGTATGTATGAAATAATCAAATAGTAACAGAGAAATATATAATATAATAATCTCTTAATCTAAATAAACATATAAGCCATAATGCATCATAATATCATTTCCAGAAATATACATACTACTAAGTTATGATCAAAAAGCTGTAATAAAACTTCCTCTAAATTTAAACAACTACAAAAAGTAAAGTAAAGTAAAAACTTATATCTGATAAATTTCAACGGTACACAACATTTCTATCGTGAAATCCAAAAATCAAAATGTTCTTTTTCCTTATATAAGAAATAGAACAGGAAGATGTTTGGGGGCATTTCTGGAGCACTGTTTTTGGGTGGTGTGCTTTTGTCAATACTGTGCCTCAAGGAGAAAGAGAAACAGCAGGAAAAAAGTAGGATATGAGAAAACCTTCCCCTGAGCCAACTGGCTTGTCCTAGTCCTGTCCTCTGAATTTCCTCTTTATTCTTCCTAGCATTGGAGAGAGAGAAAAGGGATGGAAAATCCCCAGCCCCATTCTGTTGACTAAAAGCCAATAGAAGGTTGTGGTTTTTTTTTTTCTGAAGTGAAGGAGCCTTGGTGGCGCAGCGGATTAAACTGCTGTTAAAGCAGCACTTAGCTGCCAGCTGCCTGCAATTATTGCAAGTTCAATTCTCACCAGGCTCAAGGTTGACTCAGCTTGACCCGGTTTGTGGGGGCAATAAACTGACTTTGTATAAAATAGAACACCGCTGGGGGGGGGCAAAAAGCCCTACTAAGCAGGTATCTACAAAAGTACGATGGCTATTGCTTAATGCATTGTAAGCCGCCCTGAGTCTCCAGAGAAGGGCGGCATATAAATCGAACTAATAAATAATAAATAAATAAATTAGCAAAATATCTTGCATTCTGGAAGCTAAGGAGCTGCAAGCCAAAATGGCATGGTGGACATTGAGTGGTGCCTTGGTTTTCGAAGGTACCCGGGTCTCGAAGGTACCCGGGTACCTTCGAGACCGTCTTCTGCCACCAATAGCCTCCCACCGACCAGTCCGTTCCCACAGAGAGGGTCTCCTCAGGGTGCCATCAGCCAAGTTATGTCGGCTGGCGACACCCAGGGGGAGGGCCTTCTCTGTGGGAGCCCCAGCCCTGTGGAATGAACTGCCCCCAGAAATACGTAAGATCTCCGACCTCCGGGTGTTCCGCTGCGCACTGAAGACCCTGTTGTTCCGCCAGGCAGGGCTGTCAATATAATAATTTTAAATTGGGGTATTTTAATTTTTAGGGTTTTAAATCGGCCAAATCTATTTAATTATTTTAATTTTTAATTATTGTTGTGTCTTGTGTTTTTAAATTGGCTGTACACCGCCAAGGAGAAGGGCGGTATAGAAATAAATTTATTTATTTATTTATTTATTTATTTATTTATTTATTTATTTATTTATTTATTTATTTATTTATTTATTTATTTATTTATTTTCATTCAATCCAAACCTCTGTCTCCAGTGATTCGGCTAACAGAGATTGCTCATAAAGGAAGGCTTTTCTTCGTGTGTGTGTGTGTGTCAGGGAACACCTACAACTTTTGAAATCAGCAGTAATCAGAGGGGGAAATTTTCTCTTACCAGGAAACTTTGTCCGTTGGAGCATTTTTGAAAGTGAATGGTCGAAACATCGTGGTTGTTGCAGGAGTGATTCCAGTAATGAGGTAGTCTCCTGGCTTGAAATAATTCAGAGGATCTGTCTCATCCCTTTCTAAAGTTAAGGGGCACTTGGCATTCAACATCTTGCAGGGTATCTGGAGGAACAGAAGCATCAGGAGAAATAACAGAACCATTTCCACTTCTTGAAGAGTCTGGTGTCTCTCAAACCATCAGAGGAGCAGTTCACAGACAGAAGACCTTGCAATACCACAACTGCTGTTGTGCCTTTGCTGCCACAGATGGAGGCTGGAGTCCACAAGGAATTCATCTGAAAGAGCCTCAAGGTTTAAAGTGCCGAATAATAACTCCTCAGATACCAAAACCTTTTATGTACCCGAGTTCCCAAGCTCTGATGAAAAATGCCTCCTGCATTTCTCTTGAATGTGATATTTATGTCAACTCAGCAGTGAACTTTGGAGAATTCTCTGGAGGTGAGATTGGAAGGCAGTCAATAAATCAATGTGATCTCGATAATGATCAAGAGAAGAGGCATTCCCTGTACTCTCCCTGTCTCCAGGCTTGTCCTGTGAGTTCATGAAGAAGGGAACAAGGAAGAAAAACTTGTTGGTGAGAAGCCTCTGATGTAGTTCCAGAAGAATTTGGAAGCCCATGGACCGAACTTTGTCCGGTGAAACTTTTTTGTCAGAAATTATGGAGAAATCAAGCCTGTGGGGTTTTCTCCACTTGACTGTGTTGTTGTTGTTGTTGTTGTTGTTAGTCACAAAGTCGTGTCTGACCCATCACAACACCATGGACAATGTTCCTCTACGCCTTCCCGTCTTCTAACATTCCTCGGAGTCCATTTAAGCTCACACCTACTGCTTCAGTGACTCAATCCAGCCACCTCATTCTCTGTTGTCGCCTTCTTCTTTTGCCCTCAATCTTTCCCTGCTCTTCTCCAGTGAGTCCTTTCTTCTCATTAGGTGGCCAAAGTATTTGAGTTTCATCTTCAGGATTTGGCCTTCTAAAGAGCAGTCAGGGTTGATTTCCTCTAGGACTGACCGGTTTGATTGCCTTGCAGTCCAAGGGACTCGCAGGAGTCTTCTCCAGCACCATAGTTCAAAGGCCTCAATTCTTTGGCGCTCAGCCTTCCTTATAGTCCTACTTTCACAGCCACACATTGCAACTGGGAAAACCATAGCCTTGACTATACACACTTTTGTTGGCAGGCTGATGTCTCTGCTTTTTAGAATGCTGTCTAGATTTGCCATAGCTTTCCTCTCCGGAAGCAAGCGTCTTTTAATTTTTTGGCTGCAATCCCTATGTGCGATGATCTTGGAGCCCAGGAAAATAAAATCTATCACTACCTCCATTTCTTCCCCATCTAAAATGCTTTTCAGACTAAAATTAACAAGGTCACCTAAATTCCTGAGCTCATTCCTAGGACAATAATGAGGTTTAGGAGCCTTCTGAATGATGGCAGAATTTTGGCTACTTTTTAGAAAGATTGTTATTCCTGAAGTCAACATGCCAGCAGAAAAGCCAAGCTTCCTGGGTTCACCAGATCACACTTCTTTATTTATTGATAGATAGATAGATAGATAGATAGATAGATAGATAGATAGATAGATAGTTTTTTATTTTATAAACAAACAAACATACAATTGATAATCAATCATACAGTGTATCATCTGAGTACATCTTTTATGTCTTCTTATTCCACCAATATTTATCATATCTTGATTTTATCATTTCGTTTATTGTGACATTTCCCCCAGTTTCCTTACTTTTCTATTAATACATTTATCTATACAACAATTTTATCCCCACCCATACTCCCCCGACTTTCCAGAGCAAAAACAGGGTATAACAATTAACAAACATAAGCTAAAATATGCTAACTTAGTACAAGATTCAAAACTCCCTCACACTCTTTAACTCCCCTTTTAAAAATTATTCATCAACCTGCCCTTTATAAATTTTCTTATCACTTTTCACATTTATTAAATTATGTCTAACTTAAACATTTCGTCAAAACATTTCGTATTGTATTTAAAAATACAATAATCTTAGGTTAAACATTTTATGATCTCTTAATACATCAATAAGACATTCTTCAAAATATGAGTTTCAAAACTTTTTTAAAAACTATCCATTAAATTTTAAGTTAACCATTTTAATACTTCAATAAGTTTTAAAAAACTATCCAATTTTAATTAAGCCTTTTTACTTCAATAAAACAGTAAACTTTTCAAATTTATTACTAAGATCCTCCTCAAAAGAGATTAATCTTCCATTCTTCCTTTCTTTCTATATTTTTTCCAGTCCTTCTTCTTCAATAATACTTTCTTCTTCAGTATTGCTCCTCCCCCTGCTTTTATTTTTGAGAATTTTTGAATTTTAATTTGAGGTTGATGTATCTTTAAAACTCGTTCTCTTCTTAAAATTATTTCCTCTAATTTGAAACCCCCGTTTTGACTCTTCCTGCTTATATAATCAATCACTTCATTCCTTAAATATTGATTCTGTCTGTAAAACCAAGAATTGTCATGATAAAATTTGTCGGTTTGCAGTAGAGAGTCTACTTGCTGCGTTGGTTGCATGGAAGCCTCTGCCAAAACCTCTGTATCCAGTGTGGTAACTTCCATCTTAATCCTGACAGCCTCTTTTTTGTCCTCCAAAATCACATTAGTCTGGTTAATTTCTTCATCTTTTCCAGCCAGGAAATCTTTGTTATTCTTCAAATTACATTTTTGAAGGGTTCTTTCAATTGATTCTAATATATCAGAAGTAAAAGAATTTAAAAGTTCTTGTAAAACATTTACAGTCACAACTTGTGAGTTTGCTGACTCATATGATAATAATCCTCCAGCCCTAATGTCAGCCATTTTTCAGTCTTCACTTTGTATTTATTCCGCTATCAGGTCAACAAATCCAATTATTTTCCACACAATTTAGAAGTGTAAATTAATTGAAGTCAATACCATAGTCTTTTCCATTCAACTTCCACTTTAAATCTTTTTCTTAATGTGTAATCCAGTAGCTTTAACAATCTTACAAGCATTAACAAGCACTTTCACTAGTATGTTTCATTTTCACACCCTCAGGTGCTATTTTTTCCCTTTTTAAAGGGAGTTAAAGTTCAGTACTTGCATTTTTTTATTCTCCTGATTTTGCTCTGCCAGCATCCAAGGTCAAAATTCTTGTAATCCTTAAAATTGCATTGCTGGTGTGGGCACGACGCCTCAGTCTGCATAAAGCAGACTCGTCCCGGATCGGGAGCAGCTGAAGGGCTTTCAGGGAGCTCTCACCCTGCAAACCCCAGGCTTAAAAAGAAAAACCTGGGGGTCTAGGGAAGCTCTACCCAGACCCTTCTACTCTTCTCTCCCCCATTTTCCCTGGGGGAGAGTTTCAAGCCGCTAGACAGCTGATTTTCACTGTTCTAGCGGCTAACGGAGTCACGGGGCTGGAGCTCCTGAAGGAGCGTCCATCAGCATTCGCGGAGCCACCGGAAGTCCTGCCAGATCACACTTCTTAAGGTATGGAACCGTTCTGCCTGTCTTGATGGAACTTCTAAGAGACAGTTGGAGAAAGATGGAGAGCTTTATAGTTGACAACCAGAACCTTATATTCCACTGGAAGCTGGTTGTGTGCTAATGCAGCTCAGAAAGGAAAGGTTAAAATGAAATAGCACAGCACATTTGGAATTGTTCCTACCTTTTTTGGTGAGGAAAAAGAAAAGAAGTCTGCTGCCTAATTTTCCAACATTGCAGCAACAGCAAAGCCAACAGCCTGCTTTACTTTCAGTTTCGTTTTTCAGCATAGCTAGGGGAAAAAAAATCTGCTCCAGCAAGCAAGCAAGCAGCAGAGCCCTGAGCAAAACAGCTGAGAGCAAATCAGCTGAGAGTCGGGAGGCCGATCTAATCAACGGGCTAATCAGCCTATGCTGAAGCTCCGTGGGCCAATAAAATTACAAAAAAAAACACCGAACCATTTATTAAATTGCTGGCTCGCCCGCCCCTCACCCACCACTATTTATTGGCAATAAATAGTGGTGTGGAGGGGCGGGGCGAGGGGTGGGGCGAGCCAGCAATTTAACAAATGGTTCCGCCGAACCGCCTAGAACCAGCAGAATCCCACCACTGGCTGCAGGCTGTACTGTATAGAGCTCTATAGTTGATAACCAGAACCTTATATTCCACCGGAACCTGATTGTGTGCTAATGTAGCTCAGAAAGGAAAGATTAAAATGAAATAGCACAGCACATTTGGAATTGTTCACGTCGGCACATTCTGAAGCCCAATTTTCTGTGGGAATGACCTTGGAAGCAGGAGGAAGAGCCACAGACAGGACAACCATCGTATACAAGATATCTCAGTCCACAGAAGGAGAGGTGGCAGTGTGAGCAGTATTTTAGAAGGGACCCTAGTTAGTTTTCCAAAGAGTAAAAGTTACAGTCTTGGAAGATTCTGTTAATGTAACCTTACAATAAAGATAGAGTTGGTACTTGTAATTCTTGCTTGGATTTCCCAGAAGGACTAAGACAGCCTCATGAAGAGCATTGCAGTAATCCTACTGGGGGTGACCAAAACATGGGTGACTGTGTGTAGTGCTCGCTGCTCTAGGAAAATCAGCAATTGTCATACAAGCAAAGTTGTATAAAAGCTAGGAGTCATGCATTCAAGAGGATTCTCTGAATTGCTCACTGCATCTCTCTGGGGTACAGAAACCTGATCCAGGCATAAAGATGGAAAACCACTGCATCCAAGGGCCCCTAAATCCCAAAGCCATTCTGACATTTAGAACAATTAATCAGTAGAAAGATTTGACTCCAGAAGTGGTTTGTGCTCCCTCACTGGTGGTTTTTAAGAAGAGATTGAACAGCCATTGGTCTGAAATGGTATTGTTCTCCTGGATGAATAGGAGGTTGGACTAGAAGACATCTAAGAACTCTGTTATTCTGCTATTTTGTCTTGCTAGTGTAGAGCTGAAACCAGAACATCCTGGTCATCCACAGCATCACTTGGCTGTCCCAGGTTACAGGCGTATAGCTGAGTATTATTAATGATAGTTGGAGAAAGATAGTCCACAAATATCTGGCCAATGCTATGAAGAACTTTCTAGGTGACAAACAGCAGAACTTCACCTATTATCTATTGGAAGTCCGTTGTGTACTAATGTGGGAATACATTCAAAGAAATGTGTAACATGGATTGATGACAGTATATCCAGAATTGTTTTTATGATGAATTCTGGATCAACTGCAGTTTCAACAGGTTTTTCAAGGACAGCCCCTTGAAGTGTAGCACCCCAACTAGGAGGTGACCTAAGGAGAAATGACTGTGTGTAATGCTCCTTGATCTTGGAAAGGCTGCAATTGGTATGCAACCAGTTGTGCAAATTCACTCTTGATTATGACTTAAATGAGCTCCAAGGTTATGTATTGGGTTTCTCTGGTGTCTTTCAACCCAATCCAGTCCCTATTTGTCAGATGAATGGCTATACAAATTTGATTAACACACACACACACACGCACACACACACATGCACAGA
This sequence comes from Arizona elegans, assembly GCA_022577455.1. NCBI lineage: Eukaryota > Metazoa > Chordata > Lepidosauria > Squamata > Colubridae > Arizona > Arizona elegans. Next base: position 154,434,475 of record JAKOOJ010000003.1, read on the forward strand.
TGGAAAATCACTGCATCCAGGAGACACTGCCTAGCTTGGATTTTAGGATAAGCTTCAGATGTAAACAGGTTGCCCTCATAACTCAGACAAACAATATGAGTTTGTATATCCTGTTTCCTTTTATTAAATGCAAGTTTAAAAATTGTTAAGAAGAGAACACAAATGAACAATGCACAGAGTTATCAGGGAAGAAAGAAAAAAAATGGGGGGAGAAAAAGAACAAAAATATTCATTTCATATCTTGCCAGATCCATATATAAAGTCTGACATAACTCTTTTAATGCAAGATATAATATTTCCTTATAAGCATAATTATATTAATGTGAAACCCTGAAATATAGGTGGTCAGAGGTTGAGACAAAAGGCAATTATCTGTTTTGGGCTTGCCCAGGGAAACACAATGAGAGCTATACTTTGATCTGTGTGGTTAGCTGCTCCTTTGTATTCAGCTCAGGCCTCAGCAGAATAATATAGCTCTTGGGGAAAAAGATACAGCCCAACAAGCCAGCACTGGAGGCCAAGATGGAGAAGATCTGCACGGCCACCACGTATTTGCCCTTGGTGCTCAGGTAGGTGGGCACAAAGGAGACCCAAACGCTGCAGAAAACCAGCATGCTGAAGGTGATCAACTTGGCTTCGTTGAAGGCCCCAGGCAGTCTGCGGGCCAGGAAAGCTACCGTGAAGCAGACGACAGCCAGGAAGCCCATATAGCTAAGGGCAGAGTAAAACATGACAGCAGGTCCTTCATTGCACTGCAGGACAATCTCTGCAGGGTGGGAGTGCTTGTCTGCGTCAGGGAAAGGAGGAAAGATTCCCAACCAGATGGAGCAAATCAGAACTTGGAGAGCGGAACAAGCAAGAACAAGAGCATTGCCCAACGTCTTCCCGAGCCACCGCCTCATTTTGTTCCCTGGCTTTGTTGCCAAGAAGGCCAGCACCACTGTGATGGTTTTGGCTAAGAGGGAAGAGACAGCCGCTGAGAAAAGGATAATGAAGGCTGCTTGTCGGAGAAGGCAAGTACCTTTCCTTGGTTGGCCAATGAAGAGGAAGGTGGTGAGAAATGAAAGGAGGAGAGATGTGAGTAGAATGTAGGAGAGATCCCGGTTGTTGGCTTTGACTATTGGAGTTTCATGGTATTTAATGAAAATTGCTAGCACAAAAGCTGTGATGAACGACAAAAATAAAGCAAAGGAAGCCAGGATGACCCCCAAATATTCTCCAAATGACAAGAAAGTGATATCCTTTGGTAGACAGTGATCTTGGTGTTCATTTGGATGCTGATCTTCCAAACATCTGGTGCAGTGGACTGCGTCTGCAAAGAAGGAGAAGGTCTCTCTTATTCGTCCCTAGCATTCTCTTAGTTGTACTAACAGGAAATCTTTTGGAAAGGTCTGGAGGCCTTTGGTGAAGGACTCCAGAGAGCTATGATCTGACCACAGGGCTGCACTGGATGAAATAACAAGGCCACTAAATGCAATAATTTGTATATAGTGGAATGACAGATAAGAAACAAAAGGATTTTCCCCATGGAAAGGATTCTTACATTAATTCCAAAATCTTACTTCAAATGAATCTGGATTCTGAGTCCATTTCTTTCTAAAATCAAAACTTTAATTATCTTTTTGCTGTTTATTCCAGAAAAAACGGTCAACTATTTGGCCTTTTTTCAACAGCTTGTTGAGCCACTCACCTTCCTGAGTGGAGATGGCTCCCTTGGCACAAGGAATGCAGTCATAGCAGCAAATTGGCCGTCCTCTCTGAATCACTTTGAGGAACCCAGGACGGCATCTTTCCACGCATCTGGAGGGCGGCAGACTCTAAGCAGCAAATCAAGAAAAAGAGTCTGCCTTTACTAACACTAGGGACAGGGCTATTAGAATAGAATAGAATAACAGAGTTGGAAGAGATCTTGGAGCAGGAGTGAAATACTCCCGGTTCGGACCGGATCGCCCAATCTGGTAGTGATGGAGGCGGGTGGTTTGGAGAACCGGTAGAAAAAATCCCTGCTCTCCCCCCATTTATTTATTTATTATTTAAATTTCTATACCGCCCTTCTCCAAAATAGGACTCAGGGCGGTGAACAGCCAAAGTAAAAAACAATATATACAAAATTTAAAAGCAGTTTAAAATAATTAAATATTTGGCCGAAAATTAAAAGAACCCCAATTTAAAAACGATTTAAAATTCACTCAAGCCAGCCCAGCTAGTTGAAATAAATGGGTTTTCAGGGCCCGACTCAAGCCATGCCCAGCTGAGCCACACAATCATCAGAGGCTTTCTTTTTTTTACTTTTAAAAGCATTTTTTCTACAACTTCTTTGGCCAAAAAATCTTTTTAAAAATAAAAAAAAAAGCCTCTGATGATCGCGTAGCTCTGCTGGGATCATCAAAGGCTTTTAAAAGAAAAAAACCCTTTTTTTCTTTTAAATGCCTCTAACGATCAGGCAACTCAGCTGGGATCGTCAGAGCCTTTTGAAAGTATTTTTTACAACCTCTTCACTGAAGAGGTTGTAGAAAAAACAGTTTTAAAAGTAAAAAAAAATGGCCACGCCCACCCAGTCACATTACCCCCCCCCCAAAGCCATACCCACAGAACCGGTAGTAACAAATTTTAGATTTCACCACTGCCTTGGAAATTTTCTAGTCCAACCCCATGGTCAGGCAGGAAACCCTACACAATTTCAGACAAATGGTTATCCAACATCTTCTTAAAAACTTCCAATGTTGGGACTTCCGGTTTGGTGCTGGCCGCCGCCAGACGTTCCTTTGGGATCGTCAGCTTCCATTGCCTGTCAGAGCCGCCTTTATAGCGGAATGGCGGCTCGAAAAAACTCCATTTCCAAGAGGAAACGGAGATAGAGCCGGCAGGGGTGGGTAGAACTCTCTGCAGAGTCCCAAAAGTTTTTTTTTTACTTTTGGGACGGAGCGGATGAGAAGCCCCATATCCCCTGCCGCTGCTCCGGGCTTTGGGAGACCTCTGCCTATGCAGAGCCAGGCGTCAAGAGCAAGCCTGCGAATTTAACAGAATAATCAAAGAAAAGACGAGCTGGACCCTTAATACTGAATCGCAAGTATTTTACCCTTTAAAAAACTATTTAAGAGAAAAGAGGAGAGGAAAGAGGGAAAAATGGCGTCTGCCGTGGCTGGAGAAGGGCTGAAAGGGAAAGTCCTTCCGTTTCTTATTACTACAATGTAGCGGAATAAATATCACTGGCTACATTTGTAGATAAAACCTCGCTCCTGTGCTGTTGATTGAAAAGAAGTTTTTTTTTTTTTTTTTATAAGGGAAAGTCCTTTCGTTTTCTATTTCTTCTCTCTTTTTTGCTAAATCTTGTCTGTGTGGGAAATGGCATCGGGACTTACACAGCTGGACAAACGGGGGGGGGGGAACTTCCCCCCTTAAGAAACTGCACCAACAAATTCTAACTCTCCAGTGTCAGAAACCTGATTTTAATATATTAGAATTTCTCCTTGAAGAGATTGTAAGAAGGGATGAGATTGTGAACCAGCAACTTGAAAAATTTAAGCAGGAAATTAAAGAAATTGGTGAATTGGTGAAATCAAAGTTTGACTTTTTGAATCAAAAGATTTTAAAATCTGCTAATGGTTTATCAGACTTTCTGATTCGGGTGGATGCAAAGACTAAATTATTAGAGTCTAAAATGAAGGAAATTGAGGAGAATTTGGATGACATGACTCAAAAAATTAAAAAGGATTTGATAAACACTCAGGATAATAGCTCAGAAGACAAATCTAAAATGGAGACTGACCAAAAGATTGGTAATGAAGAAAATGTACAACAGAGGATTGAAAGAGAAGTTTTAATGATTCAATATAATTTTACAGAATATGCAATTAGACTGAGAGGTTTGCAGGAAAATAATAGAGATGATCTAAGGAAAATATCTTCTGAAATTCTGGCTGGGATTTTAAAGGTTCAACCTGATGAAGTGTATTGCAGGATTGATAGAATTTACAGAATAAACTCCTGGTTGGCAAAACAAAGGCAATTGCCTAGAGATGTGGTGATCTATTTTACAGATAAAGAAATTAGGAATAATATTGTGCAGAACTCTTTTAATTCCACCTTGCAATTTCATGGAAGAAAGATTTGGATTTTTAAGGAGCTCCCGACTAAAATGCTAATGGAGAGGAAGAAATTTGGCTTTCTAGTGACTGAATTAAAAAAAAGAAATATCCTATTCAGGTGGGACACCCCAGTTGGTTTAATATTGAGATATCAAGGAGTAAGATATCAATTGCACACTGTTGAAAAAGCGGAAGATTTTTATCAAAAAATTTTAAAAATGAATTTAACACCTTTAGGCATAATACAGGATAAGCAAAAGGAGTTGGAAACAAAAGGAAAATATCAAATTACAGAGACTGTTGCAGATAAATTGTCTTTGGATCCCCTGGATACCCCAGCTGGTCTGTCTATAAACAAGAGAGTAGTGTCATCCGACACCAAGCTGATGAACCATCAAGTCACAGACAAGTGCGCAAATCAATCAGTTGACATACAAGTGACGGAGAAGAAAGATGAGATGATAAAACTAACCCAACAAGAACAACCCATAAAGCAGAATGAAAATCAACCAGCAGACACACAATTGGTAGGCAAGAAACGAGGATGGAAATTCAACCCGCAAAAGAAAAAGAAAAGAAATAGATCACATAGAAACAGCAATTTCTAAACCATGCAACAGTCAAGCCAGGGACTTTAAAAAACGAATGAATATTTGAAAAGATAGTGGAGGCGAACAATTGTTTGATACTATCCTGAGGATTGTGGCAGATCTCTGCAATGCCATGATTTTGGGATGTGAAAAGAGCCTCACTTTGTTGGATTTGAATCATCTACTCTGGAAATTTTTTTTTTTTTTTTGGTAAATATATTATAATTATTTTGCGTTATAAGGCAGGAGAGTTACGCCGGGGCATGCAGAAGATCTGGATGTTACTCAGTAGGATGATGGGAACTAACAATCCTGATGAATACCACAACTATAACCATGTGGATATAATCATAATTATAATGTCACTCGGGTGGTTGTTTTTACTTTTATACAGATGCGAGGATATCTACTACTGATGGGGGCAGAAGACGATTGAAGATTTTGAACAAACTGTTGCACCAGCATGTTATTTTACCCTATTATGGGTGATGGATTTCACGATCCAGTGGAAAGACATCAAAGAAGATATTATATGGATTATAAATTTAAAGTTATTGTCTTTTTTTTTTTTTACAAAATGGAATGCATATATAGATATGTGTATATCTTAGTAAAGTGGGCAGTGGATTATATTTAGAATTGTATTGCATGATTTTGTAGGAACTGAAGGGTTGAAATAGGTTAGTTTACTGATTGATTAGTTTAAGAAAAAGGATCTTTAAGTCATATATTTAGGGGAGTGGAGGATTTAACAATCCAGTGGAAAGACACCAAAGAAGATATTACATGGATTATAAATTCAAAGTTATTGTCTTTTTTTGTCTATATCTTAGTAAAGTGGGCAGTGGATTATATTTAGAATTGTATTGTATGACTTTAAGTCATATATTTAGGGGAGTGGAGGAAATGGACAGAATTGAATAAATGTTAAATTTGGATGTAGGGAGAAGGCCGCTTTAAAATGTTATATTAATATATATAAAAGATTAAATGTTAAATTGTAATAATACACTATAAGTTTAGGGGAGGAGAAAAAGGGCAGATTATCGTAAAAATGGGAGTTATAAGATTAATATGCTAAGGGTCAGTATTCCGAGAAGGGACTAAGGGAAAGGAAAGATATTATGTATGTAACCAGTTATGAAATAGCCTATTGTTGTGAAGAAGTCACAGGGGGGGATGGGTGGAAAGGGTGGGTTAGGGAAGAGGGGGGGGGGGAAAGGGGGAAAACTTGTATTTGAAAACTTTTTCAATAAAAAAAAAAACTTCCAATGTTGGAGCATTCACTACTTCTGAAGGCAAGTTGCTCCACTGATTAATTGTTCTAACTGTCAGGAAATGTCTCCTTAGTTCTAAGTTGCTTCTCTCCTTGATTAGTTTCTCCCCGGTTGGTGCTTTGGAGAATAGCTTTACTCCCTCTTCTTTGTGGCATCCCCTGAGATATTAGAATACTGCTATTATGTCTTCCCTGGTCCTTCTTTTCATCAAACTAGACCTACCCAGTTCCTTCAACCGTTCTTCATATGTTTTAGCCACCAGTACCCTTATCATCTTTGTTGCTCTTCTCTGTACTCTTTCTAGAATCTCAACATCTTTTTTACATCGTGGTGACCAAAATTGGATGCAGTATTCCAAGTGTGGCCTTACCAAGGGATTATGAAGTGGTATTAACACTTCCCGTGATCTTGATTCTATCCCTCTGTTTATGCAGCCTAGAACGGTGTTGGCTTTTTTGGCAGCTGCTGCACACTGCTGGCTCATATCTAAATGGTTGTCCACTAGGACTCCAATCATTGCTGAGGGTGAGTTGTAAAAATGCAATAGAACATATACTTCCAGAAATATCTTTAATTTCTTCATTGGAATGTTAAAAACTGACTTCTTCATGGCATGTATTGCATTGTACAGAGGCACTGATGATGTTACCTAGTTTGAGGTGTAAAATCTCTGCAAGAAAACAATGAAGCTCTGAGAGCTCCAAGGACCCCTCATTTTGAGTTGCTTTGAAATGAGAAAGGTGGCTTGATAAGCTCAAGGTTGACTCAGTCTTCCATTTTACCAAGGTGGGTAAAATTGTTGGGGAAAAGATGCTGACTCTGTAAACCACTTAGAGAGAACTGTAAACCAGTATAAAGTGACATGTAAGAGTAAAGTGCTATTGCTATTTTGAGTTGTTTTGAAATGAGATAGATGGCAAATAAACTAACTTACTAACTAACTAACTAACTAACTAACTAACAAATAAATAAATAAATGAATAAATAAATAAATAACATTTCAACCTTGAACTACAAACATTCTCTTTTATCAGGATGATGATGATGATGATGGTATTCATTCTGTTGTGCCTGACCCTTGCTTGTTCTATGGGCCAGGTCTCTCCACATCTTCTGATTTTGGACTACTTATCAGTATTGTACAGTATCTCAAAGCCCATGGAGACAACTATACTGAGAAAGGATGAGAAGATCTAGAGGCCCACAGAGAAAATCTTCAATATTTATACTGTAGGAGAAAGGAAGTGACATGGAATGACTTCTTTTCCTCACCTGGTTGAGCCATTTGGGCCATATTATAGCTTCATTGTCAATCTTGAATAGGGGCTCCGAGGAACCTTGTCTTGCTATGCTTCCAAATTTCACACTGACAACAGACTTATTGGAAAACTTCACCCAATTGACAATGTCCAAATCAGCTGCTAGTTCACCATCCTCATCCAAATATACTCCATCAATGGAAGTGTTGTAAAACTGAGAGTCTTGCAAGAAAGGGTGAAACTGGAACAGCAGAGAACAGAATCTGCCTTTAGTAAAGATGGACACCGAATGTCTACTGATCAGTCCTATAAACTCTGAAATAGTTGCTTTTACTTAATATTTACTTAATATAAAACGTTTTAAGACATTAAAATTATCATAAAATAAAATATCCTAAAACATTTCTTATGGTCAGTTCCTGTTGTTTAATGGTGTTATACAGTTTCACATCAGCGATTTTCCAGACGAATACATCTCTGGAAATCACCTATGAATTTTTAATAACTTTTCCAGTGAAGGGAATAGATTAAGAGCTTTGCCATTGCTTTGGGCAATCTGGTAGGAAAATATCTCTGAAACAAGGACCCAGTTGGTTAGGCATTGCCTATTTCATGGATATTTATACATGGTTATCATGGGACTCTAAATTGCCATGAGCCCTATGTTGTAAATTATATTTGGAGATATTAGTAAATAAACCCACTCTCCACTAGAGCTGACACATTCTAAAGATTCTGGAATCGTCTATGAATTATTAAGGGATGCAGTGGCTCAGTGGCTAAGACGGTGACCTATTGATCAGAAGGTCATCAGTTCAGCGGTTCGAATCCCTAGCGCTGAGTAACGGGGTGAGCTCCAGTTACGTGTCCCAGCCCACCTAGCGGTTCAAAAGTACATAAAAAATGAAAGTAGAAAAATAGGGACCATTTTGATGAGAAGGTAACAGTGCTGCACGTGCCTTCAGCATTTAGTCATGCCGGCCACATAACCATGGAGACATCTTCGGACAGCGCTGGATCTTAGAAATGGAGATGAGCACCACTCCCTAGAGCCGGAAACGAGTAGAACTCATGTGTGGGGGAACCCTTACCTTTACCTTTATGAATTATGAATTCCACATCTTTAGTAGTAGTTCATCATGATGGGAAAGGGAAAACCTAGAGCCTTGGTGGTGCAGCAGACTAAAGTGCTGTTAAGTAACACCAGCTGCCTGCAATTATTGCAAGTTCGAATCTCACCAGGCTCAAGGTTGACTCAGCCTTCCATCCTTCTGAGGTAGGTAAAATGAGGACCCGGATTGTGGGGGCAATAACTTGACTTTGTATAAAAAAGAACACCGCTTAGCGGAGCCCGAAAGCCCTACTAAGCAGGTATATACAAAAGTATGAAGGCTATTGCTTAATGCATTGTAAGTCTCCGGAGAAGGGTGGCATATAAATTGAATCAATCAATCAATCAATAAATACCTGCCATGGTTGGAGAATTTGCAGTACTGTTATTCCTCCACCACCTTTCAGTCTCCTCTTGGATCGGATAGAATAAGCCAGATCTAAGGCCCGTGCCAGGGCCCAGACAGTGTCATAGATGTAAGTACTTTCTAGAGACACTGTTTTTTCAATGTCTTCTTGGGGAAGGGTCTCTATCCCTTCTTTCTTGGTGCATCTTGTCCAGCCTTTCACAGTAGAGGCGGTCTTGGAGTATAAGCAATCAAATGCTTTATGTGCAAAATAATGCAGAGAAGTAAAAAGAGGAACAAAATCAACATATTTTGTCTTTTTCTTTTTCTGGATGAGGAAAGAAAAGAAACCAAGAATGTGTTGATGTGTTATGGAGCTGTATACCAAGTCCATGTTGAGGTCCCACAAAGCTGTGGTGACAATGACCTTCCCCGTGGGTGTTGTAGATTCCACACTGTTTGATTTTATGTCCAATATTAATTTTTTAATTAATGTCTCTATTACCATTATTCCATCTAAAAAGAAAGCAGCTTCTGAAAAATAAATAAATACATTGACCTCTTTCCACTTCTTTACTGATCTACGGTCAATCTCCATAAATTCTGTATTCATCCCCGAAAACGTTTGTGAGAAAACAACACAAATCCCATTCTTGAACAGCACCGGAACTATGGTTGCTATGAAATGCTTTCCATTGTCTGTGTCTGGAGCAAAGAGACCAACTGATGTCCATTGGAATTGCAAGAGCAATTTGAGGATTCCCAGATATTGGACTCCTTCTTTGGGGACCATGGTGTAGAAAAAAGGAAACTGAGTTTTGTCACTCAGAAAATGGGAAACAAAAGAGTAACTGACCTGGTAAAGAGAAGAACTTGGTGATTGATTCAGTTTCAGGGCAGCATTTATTACTGTTTTGCTTCCAAATTCTTATTAATCTTGACTATGTTTTCAGAAATTCAAATATCTTCTTATTAGCATAGAGTGCCCTATTTATATTAATGATTGTTACTACTGTTTTCATTCACTTGACTCCTAAAATCCTCTGCAATAATCCAAGTCTTTCGGCAACAGGATCCTTGGCGACCTAGAGTGTTCTCCTTATACCATATTTCATTGGTTCCTCCATTAATGAGATGCAATCAGCAGGGATCCAAAAATGTCTTGTGATGTGTCCATTGTATCACCATCTCATTTCCTGGGAATTTATAGGGTTTTCATTTGCATTTCTATCATCTCATCTATGATTTTCTTCAGATTGTACTTGTTAAAGAATATACTTATTTTGGAGCAGAAACAAACACTGAATTGATACCCATTAATACATTAGCCCGATTCCAGCTAATTAGATTCTTTTTCTCCATTATTACACTTTAAAGTGGAATTAAAGAAGGGACTTTCTCACCTGGGGGATTTTGTAGTTGGCTGACATGGATGAAATCTGGATGGAGATGTCACTTTCTGTCCCTTCAATTACAGCTAAGAGGTTATTCTGTCTTCCTCCACACTTGTAGTTTGGAACAATTGCCAGCCCAGGAGAGAGCAGATCTGCCAGAGCTTCCAATGTTGTTCTGGCATCAAAATGATTGTCATGAGTGTTGTAACCCAGGGTGAGGTTGGGTAAGATACAGGGATCTTGGTTGATCTCATGGACAGCAAACAAGAAGGACAGGATTCTCCAGTACTTTGTGGTTACTTTCCTGAAAACACACACAAACGATAATCATTTTGTGTCAAAGGGAAGTTGTGAGGTGAATATTGCTATCTTTGATTCTCTTGATTTCTCTTTTTTAAAAACAGATTTTATTAAATTTTTAAAAATGTAAAAATCAGAATAGAAAATTGCAAGAAAACAGGCAAGATTGGTGAGTGGAACAATACAGAAAATTTAACAAGTGACATAGAAAAAGACACCAAAAATAGTATTAAAAAGTTCCTTCCAACTCTCTTTAATATGTATACCTGATAATAAAATATCCTCTTGTTTTAGTTTAACAAAAGAAAGCAGATGAAAACTAAAATGGTATGTATGAAATAATCAAATAGTAACAGAGAAATATATAATATAATAATCTCTTAACCTAAATAAACATATAAGCCATAATGCATCATAATATCAGTTCCAGAAATATACATACTACTAAGTTATGATCAAAAAGCTGTAATAAAACTTCCTCTAAATTTAAACAACTACAAAAACCTAAAGTAAAAACTTATATCTGATAAATTTCAACGGTACACAACATTTCTATCATGAAATCCAAAAATCAAAATGTTCTTTTTCCTTATATAAGAAATAGAACAGGAAGACGTTTGGGGGCATTTCTGGAGCACTGTTTTTGGGCGGTGTACTTTTGTCAGTACTGTGCCTCAAGGAGAAGGAGAAAGAGCAGGAAAAAAGCAGGATATGAGAAAACCTTCCCCTGAGCCAACTGGCTTGTCCTAGTCCTGTCCTCTGAATTTCCTCTTTATTCTTCCTAGCATTGGAGAGAGAGAAAAGGGATGGAAAATCCCCAGCCCCATTCTGTTGACTAAAAGCCAATAGAAGGTTGTTTTTTTTTTTTTCTGAAGTGAAGGAGCCTTGGTGGCGCAGCGGATTAAACTGCCTGCAATTACTGTGAGTTCAATTCTCACCAGGCTCAAGGTTGACTCAGCCTTCCGTCCTTCCGAGGTAGGTAAAATGAGGACCCGGTTTGTGGGGGCAATAAACTGACTTTGTATAAAATAGAACACCGCTGGGGGGGGGGGGGGCAAAAAGCCCTACTAAGCAGGTATCTACAAAAGTATGAAGGCTATTGCTTAATGCATTGTAAGCCGCCCTGAGTCTCCGGAGAAGAGCGGCATATAAATCGAACTAATAAATCAATAAATTAGCAAAATATCTTGCATTCTGGAAGCTAAGGAGCTGTAGGCCAAAATGGCATGGTGGACATTGAGTGGTGCCTTGGTTTTCATTCAATCCAAACCTCTGTCTCCAGTGATTCGGCTAAGAGAGATTGCTCATAAGAGAAGGCTTTTCCTCGTTGTGTGTGTGGTGTGTGTGTGTGTGTGTGTGTGCATGTGTGTGCGTGTGTGTGTGTGTGTGTGTGAGGGAACATCTACAACTTTTGGAACCAGCAGTAATCAGAGGGGGAAATGCTCTCTTACCAGGAAACTTTGTCCGTTGGAGCCTTTTTGAAAGTGAATGGTCGAAACATCGTGGTTGTTGCAGGAGTGATTCCAGTAATGAGGTAGTCTCCCGGCTTGAAATAATTCAGAGGATCCGTCTCATCCCTTTCTAAAGTTAAGGGGCACTTGGCATTCAACAGCTTGCATGGTATCTGGAGGAACAGAAGCATCAGGAGAAATAACAGAACCATTTCCACTTCTTGCAGAGTCTGGTGTCTCTCAAACAATCAGAGGAGCAGTTCACAGACAGAAGACCTTGCAATACCACAACTGCTGTTGTGCCTTTGCTGCCACAGATGGAGGCTGGAGTCCACAAGGAATTCATCTGAAAGAGCCTCAAGGTTTAAAGTGCCGAATAATAACTCCTCAGATACCAAAAGCTTTTATGTACCCGAGTTCCCAAGCTCTGATGAAAAATGCCTCCTGCATTTCTCTTGAATGTGATATTTATGTCAACTCAGCAGTGAACTTTGGAGAATTCCCTGGAGGTGAGATTGGAAGGCAGTCAATAAATCAATGTGATCTCGATAATGATCAAGAGAAGAGGCATTCCCTGTACTCTCCCTGTCTCCAGGCTTGTCCTGTGAGTTCATGAAGAAGGGAACAAGGAAGAAAAACTTGTTGGTGAGAAGCCTCTGATGTAGTTCCAGAAGAATTTGGAAGCCCATGGACCGAACTTTGTCCGGTGAAACTTTTTTGTCAGAAATTATGGAGAAATCAAGCCTGTGGGGTTTTCTCCACTTGACTGTGTTGTTGTTGTTGTTGTTGTTGTTGTTGTTGTTGTTGTTGTTGTTAGTCACAAAGTCGTGTCTGACCCATCACAACACCATGGACAATGTTCCTCTACGCCTTCCCGTCTTCTAACATTCCTCGGAGTCCATTTAAGCTCACACCTACTGCTTCAGTGACTCAATCCAGCCACCTCATTCTCTGTTGTCGCCTTCTTCTTTTGCCCTCAATCTTTCCCTGCTCTTCTCCAGTGAGTCCTTTCTTCTCATTAGGTGGCCAAAGTATTTGAGTTTCATCTTCAGGATTTGGCCTTCTAAAGAGCAGTCAGGGTTGATTTCCTCTAGGACTGACCGGTTTGATTGCTTTGCAGTCCAAGGGACTCGCAGGAGTCTTCTCCAGCACCATAGTTCAAAGGCCTCAATTCTTTGGCACTCAGCCTTCCTTATAGTCCTACTTTCACAGCCACACATTGCAACTGGGAAAACCATAGCCTTGACTATACACACTTTTGTTGGCAGGGTGATGTCTCTGCTTTTTAGAATGCTGTCTAGATTTGCCATAGCTTTCCTCTCTGGAAGCAAGCGTCTTTTAATTTTTTGGCTGCAATCCCCATGTGCGATGATCTTGGAGCCCAGGAAAATAAAATCTATCACTACCTCCATTTCTTCCCCATCTAAAATGCTTTTCAGACTAAAATTAACAAGGTCACCTAAATTCCTGAGCTCATTCCTAGGACAATAATGAGGTTTAGGAACCTTCTGAATGATGGCAGAATTTTGGCTACTTTTTAGAAAGATTGTTACTCCTGAAGTCAACATGCCAGCAGAAAAGCCAAGCTTCCTGGGTTCACCAGATCACACTTCTTTATTTATTGATAGATAGATAGATAGATAGATAGATAGATAGATAGATAGATAGATAGTTTTTTATTTTATAAACAAACAAACATACAATTGATAATCAATCATACAGTGTATCATCTGAGTATATCTTTTATGTCTTCTTCTTATTCCACCAATATTTATCATATCTTGATTTTATCATTTCGTTTATTGTGACATTTCCCCCAGTTTCCTTACTTTTCTATTAATACATTTATCTATACAACAATTTTATCCCCACCCATCTTTCGACCCCACCAATACTCCCCCGACTTTCCAGAGCAAAAACAGGGTATAACAATTAACAAACATAAGCTAAAATATGCTAACTTACTACAAGATTCAAAACTCCCTCACACTCTTTAACTCCCCTTTTAAAAATTATTCATCAACTTGCCCTTTATAAATTCTCTTATCACTTTTCACATTTATTAAATTATGTCTAACTTAAACATTTCGTCAAAACATTTCGTATTGTATTTAAAAATACAATAATCTTAGGTTAAACATTTTATGATCTCTTAATACATCAATAAGACATTCTTCAAAATATGAGTTTCAAAACTTTTTTTAAAAACTATCCATTAAATTTTAAGTTAACCTTTTTAATACTTCAATAAGTTTTAAAAAACTATCCAATTTTAATTAAGCCTTTTTACTTCAATAAAACAGTAAACTTTTCAAATTTATTACTAAGATCCTCCTCAAAAGAGATTAATCTTCCATTCTTCCTTTCTTTCTATATTTTCTATATTTTTTCCAGAGTTTCTTCTTCAATAATACTTTCTTCTTCAGTATTGCTCCTCCCCCTGCTTTTATTTTTGAGAATTTTTGAATTTTAATTTGAGGTTGATGTATCTTTAAAACTCGTTCTCTTCTTAAAATTATTTCCTCTAATTTGAAACCCCCGTTTCGACTCTTCCTGCTTATATAATCAATCACTTCATTCCTATTGATTCTGTCTGTAAAACCAAGAATTGTCATGATAAAATTTGTCGGTTTGCAGTAGAGAGTCTACTTGCTGCGTTGGTTGCATGGAAGCCTCTGCCAAAACCTCTGTATCCAGTGTGGTAACTTCCATCTTAATCCTGACAGCCTCTTTTTTGTCCTCCAAAATCACATTAGTCTGGTTAATTTCTTCATCTTTTCCAGCCAGCAAATCTTTGTTATTCTTCAAATTATATTTTTGAAGGGTTCTTTCAATTGATTCTAATATATCAGAAGTAAAAGAATTTAAAAGTTCTTGTAAAACCTTTACAGTCACAACTTGTGAGTTTGCTGACTCATATGATAATAATCCTCCAGCCCTAATGTCAGCCATTTTTCAGTCTTCACTTTGTATTTATTCCGCTATCAGGTCAACAAATCCAATTATTTTCTGCACAATTTAGAAGTGTAAATTAATTGAAGTCAATACCATAGTCTTTTCCATTCAACTTCCACTTTAAATCTTTTTCTTAATGTGTAATCCAGTAGCTTTAACAATCTTACAAGCATTAACAAGCACTTTCACTAGTATGTTTCATTTTCACGCCCTCAGGCACTATTTTTTCCCTTTTTAAAGGGAGTTAAAGTTCAGTAGTTGCATTTTTTTATTCTCCTGATTTTGCTCTGCCAGCATCCAAGGTCAAAATTCTTGTAATCCTTAAAATTGCATTGCTGGTGTGGGCACGACGCCTCAGTCTGCATAAAGCAGACTCGTCCCGGATCGGGAGCAGCTGAAGGGCTTTCAGGGAGCTCTCACCCTGCAAACCCCAGGCTTAAAAAGAAAAACCTGGGGGTCTAGGGAAGCTCTACCCTTCTACTCTTTTCTCCCCCCTTTTCCCTGGGGGAGAGTTTCAAGCCGCTAGACAGCTGATTTTCGCTGTTCTAGCGGCTAACAGAGTCATGGGGCTGGAGCTCCTGAAGGAGCGTCCATCAGCATTCGCGGAGCCACTGGAAGTCCTGCCAGATCACACTTCTTAAGGTATGGAACCGTTCTGCCTGTCTTGATGGAACTTCTAAGAGACAGTTGGAGAAAGATGGAGAGCTTTATAGTTGACAACCAGAACCTTATATTCCACTGGAAGCTGATTGTGTGCTAATGCAGCTCAGAAAGGAAAGGTTAAAATGAAATAGCACAGCACATTTGGAATTGTTCCTACCTTTTTTTGGTGAGGAAAAAGAAAAGAAGTCTGCCTGTCTAATTTTCCAACGTTGCAGCAACAGCAAAGCCAACAGCCTGCTTTACTTTCAGTTTTGTTTTTCAGCATAGCTAGGGGAAAAAAAATCTGCTCCAGCAAGCAAGCAAGCAGCAGAGCCCTGAGCAAAACAGCTGAGAGCAAATCAGCTGAGAGTCGGGAGGCCGATCTAATCAACGGGCTAATTAGCCTATGCTGAAGCTCCGTGGGCCAATAAAATTACAAAAAAAACCACCGAACCATTTATTAAATTGCTGGCTCTCCCACCCCTCACCCACCACTATTTATTGGCAATAAATAGTGGTGCAGAGGGGCAGGGCAAGGGGCGGGGCGAGCCAGCAACTTAACAAACGGTTCCGCCAAACCGCCTAGAACTGGCAGAATCCCACCGCTGGCTGCAGGCTGTACTGTATAGAGCTCTATAGTTGATAACCAGAACCTTATATTCCACTGGAACCTGATTGTGTGCTAATGTAGCTCAGAAAGGAAAGGTTAAAATGAAATAACACAGCACATTTGGAATTGTTCACGTCGGCACATTCTGAAGCCCAATTTTCTGTGGGAATGACCTTGGAAGCAGGAGGAAGAGCCACAGACAGGACAACCATCATATACAAGATATCTCAGTCCACAGAAGGAGAGGTGGCAGTGTGAGCAGTATTTCAGAAGGGACCCTAGTTAGTTTTCCAAAGAGTAAAAGTTACAGTCTTGGAAGATTCTGTTAATGTAACCTTACAATAAAGATAGAGTTGGTACTTGTAATTCTTGCTTGGATTTCTCAGAAGGACTAAGACAGCCTCATGAAGAGCATTGCAGTAATCCTACTGGGGGTGACCAAAACATGGGTGACTGTGTGTAGTGCTCGCTGCTCTAGGAAAATCAGCAATTGTCATACAAGCAAAGTTGTATAAAAGCTAGGAGTCATGCATTCAAGAGGATTCTCTGAATTGCTCACTGCATCTCTCTGGGGTACAGAAACCTGATCCAGGCATAAAGATGGAAAACCACTGCATCCAAGGGCCCCTAAATCCCAAAGCCATTCTGACATTTAGAACAATTAATCAGTAGAAAGATTTGACTCCAGAAGTGGTTTGTGCTCCCTCACTGGTGGTTTTTAAGAAGAGATTGAACAGCCATTGGTCTGAAATGGTATTGTTCTCCTGGATGAATAGGAGGTTGGACTAGAAGACATCTAAGAACTCTGTTATTCTGCTATTTTGTCTTGCTAGTGTAGAGCTGAAACCAGAACATCCTGGTCATCCACAGCATCACTTGGCTGTCCCAGGTTACAGGCGTATAGCTGAGTATTATTAGTGATAGTTGGAGAATGATAGTCCACAAATATCTGGCCAATGCTATGAAGAACTTTCTAGGTGACAAACAGCAGAACTTCTCCTATTATCTATTGGAAGTCCGTTGTGTACTAATGTGGGAATACATTCAAAGAAATGTGTAACATGGATTGATGACAGTATATCCAGAATTGTTTTTATGATGAATTCTGGATCAACTGCAGTTTCAACAGGTTTTTCAAGGACAGCCCCTTGAAGTGTAGCACCCCAACTAGGAGGTGACCTAAGGAGAAATGACTGTGTGTAATGCTCCTTGATCTTGGAAAGGCTGCAATTGGTATGCAACCAGTTGTGCAAATTCACTCTTGATTATGACTTAAATGAGCTCCAAGGTTATGTATTGGGTTTCTCTGGTGTCTTTCAACCCAATCCAGTCCCTATTTGTCAGATGAATGGCTATACAAATTTGATTAACACACACACACACACGCACACACACACATGCACAGATGGAAAATCACTGCATCCAGGAGACACTGCCTAGCTTGGATTTTAGGATAAGCTTCAGATGTAAACAGGTTGCCCTCATAACTCAGACAAACAATATGAGTTTGTACATCCTGTTTCCTTTTATTAAATGCAAGTTTAAAAATTGTTAAGAAGAGAACACAAATGAACAATGCACAGAGTTATCAGGGAAGAAAGAAAAAAAATGGGGGGAGAAAAAGAACAAAAATATTCATTTCATATCTTGCCAGATCCATATATAAAGTCTGACATAACTCTTTTAATGCAAGATATAATATTTCCTTATAAGCATAATTATATTAATGTGAAACCCTGAAATATAGGTGGTCAGAGGTTGAGACAAAAGGCAATTATCTGTTTTGGGCTTGCCCAGGGAAACACAATGAGAGCTATACTTTGATCTGTGTGGTTAGCTGCTCCTTTGTATTCAGCTCAGGCCTCAGCAGAATAATATAGCTCTTGGGGAAAAAGATACAGCCCAACAAGCCAGCACTGGAGGCCAAGATGGAGAAGATCTGCACGGCCACCATGTATTTGCCCTTGGTGCTCAGGTAGGTGGGCACAAAGGAGACCCAAACGCTGCAGAAAACCAGCATGCTGAAGGTGATCAGCTTGGCTTCGTTGAAGGCCCCAGGCAGTCTGCGGGCCAGGAAAGCCACCGTGAAGCAGACGACAGCCAGGAAGCCCATATAGCTAAGGGCAGAGTAAAACATGACAGCAGGTCCTTCATTGCACTGCAGGACAATCTCTGCAGGGTGGGAGTGCTTGTCTGTGTCAGGGAAAGGAGGAAAGATTCCCAACCAGATGGAGCAAATCAGAACTTGGAGAGCGGAACAAGCAAGAACAAGAGCATTGCCCAAAGTCTTCCCGAGCCACCGCCTCTTTTGTTCCCTGGCTTTGTTGTCAAGAAGGCCAGCACCACTGTGATGGTTTTGGCTAAGAGGGAAGAGACAGCCACTGAGAAAAGGATAATGAAGGCTGATTGTCGGAGAAGGCAAGTAACTTTCCTTGGTTGGCCAATGAAGAGGAAGGTGGTGAGAAATGAAAGGAGGAGTGATGTGAGTAGAATGTAGGAGAGATCCCGGTTGTTGGCTTTGACTATTGGAGTTTCATGGTATTTAATGAAAATTGCTAACACAAAAGCTGTGATGAATGACAAAAATAGAGCAAAGGAAGCCAGGATGACCCCCAAATATTCTCCAAATGACAAGAAGGTGATATCCTTTGGTAGACAATGATCTCTGTGTTCATTTGGATGCTGCTCTTCCAAACATCTGGTGCAGTGGACTGCATCTGTAATGAAGGAGAAGGTCTCTCTTATTCACCGCTAGCAATCTCTTAGTTGCACTAACAGGAAGTGTAAGGAAAAATCTGCCCGGAGAAGCCTTGATCTGATCACAGAAGCAAAAACAACTAAATGTCTGGAGAACTTGTGGGCTATCTCAAGTACTGTCTTTGTCTAGGGAGAAATTATGAAGAACTGCTCTACTTGCTGGCTCCTCATTCCACTAGTTTTCTTGGAGTAACTACTCCAAGAAGTAGTAGTAACTACTAGGAGTAGTTTTCTGCTCCACTTTTATCATTTTGTCATTCCTTCCCTGGAAGTCCTGATTTCAACGAGTTTTCAAAGATGTCATGGCAAAAGTTATTTGTAAGGAACTGACTGACTGGTTTAAAAGTTTGGGGATCCCTAAGGAGAGTTTCATCACTGTTTTAACCTATTTTGCTGGAGCATTTTTCACCAACGAGACAGTCTGGCATGAAAATGTCTCAGAATCTGATTTAACTTTTTAAATACTTTCTGTGTTGTGGGCAATAAGCAAATGCGAAAGACAAAATAAGACTCTGAAATTAAAGAAATATGCATTGAGATGTGAGATTCCATTTATTTATTATTTATTTATTAAATTTATATGTTATCTATTTCACAGTCCAAAGTGAACCTGTGAGACAATATAGTAAAAATCAAGATATAAAAACAATTATAAAGCTTTAAAATCACAAAAAGATTAAATTCGGACCAAAAAAAATGCTTCTTGGAGGAGAAGCAAAAGGTTTTCAAGGAACCCCCCCCCCCCCCCCCCCCAAGAAAGTCTAACTTTCTTATGTGCTTTATGAATAGCACCTTTGGGACTCTCAGAGAGCTAACAACCAGATGACTGCAAAGCATATAAATCCTTCCATTCCCCACAATTCAGTCAGAACGGAACGAGCTTCTTCGATGAGAAGTGACACATTTTCATGGGAAAAAAAAACCAAAGAAAGTCCAGTTACCTTTTGGAAAAGCACCTTTGGGTTAAGGGTTTTATGCAGGAGTGAAATTTAGCAGGTTCTGACAGGTTCTGCAGAACCGGTAGCAGAAATTTTGAGTAGTTTGGAGAACCGGCAAATACCACCTCTGACTGGCCCAAGGAGTGAATAGGGAATGGGGATTTTGCAATATCCCCTCCACTCCAGGAATGGGAAGGGAATGGAGATTTTTGCAGTATCCTTCCCTTGCCACGCCCACCAAGCCACACCACACCACAACCACCAAGCCACGCCCACAGAACCGGTAGTAAAAAAATTTGAATTTCACCACTGGTTGCATATAGATGCCAATATGGTGCCATGTCACACAATCCCCGGACCATCTTCCCACATCATTTTTTTCCCCTCACTTTGCAATAATTTGTGAATGCATAAAATATCATGTCAACTGTCTGGCATCTTATTCAACAGCCTGTTTTCCTTCCTGAGCTACTCACCTTCCTGATTGGAGATGCTGCCTTGAACACCATTTTACCACATCATTTCTTGCTCTTCAGTTTCAAATAAATTGTGAATCTCAAAAATAGTCGGGCAATTATTTGCTATCTTTTGGAAGAGCAGTGCTTCCTTCCTGAGCCACTCACCTTCCTGAGTGGAGATGGTCCCCTTTGCACAACGAACACAATCATAGCAACAAACTGGCCATCCTCTCTGAACCACCATGAGGAATCCAGGATGGCATCTTTCCACACATCTGGAAGAAGGCAGGGTCTAAGCAGAAAACCAAGAAAAAAGATGTGCTCATGTACAAACACTAGGAAGACGGTTGTTGCTGATGGTGGTAAAAATGCAATAGCATACTTCCATAAAGATATTTATTTTCTTCATTCAAATGTTGATAACTGCCTTATTCATGAAATATATTGCATTATAGCAATAGCAATAGCATGTAGACTTATATACTACTTTACCGTGCTTTACAGC
This sequence comes from Arizona elegans, assembly GCA_022577455.1. Lineage (NCBI taxonomy): Eukaryota > Metazoa > Chordata > Lepidosauria > Squamata > Colubridae > Arizona > Arizona elegans. The sequence goes on from JAKOOJ010000003.1 coordinate 154,455,156, forward strand.
CCTCTCTAAATGGTTTACAGAGTTAGCATATTGCCCCCCAACAATCTGGATCCTCATTTTACCGACCTCGGAAGGATGGAAGGCTGAGTCAACCTTGAGCCTGGTGGGATCTGAACTGCCAAATTGCAGGCAGTCAGCAATCAGCAGAAGTAGCCTGCAGTACTGCACTCTAACTACTGCCCCACCGAGGCTTATAGAGTAAAGCTGAGAAGAGATCAGAAGATCTAGAGAACCTCAGACAGAGTCTATAATAATCATACGGTAGGAGAAAGAAAGGAAGTGATATGAAATGATTCTTCCCCACCTGATTGAGCCATTTGAGCCACACCATGGCATCTTTATCAATGTTGAATTGGGGCTCCAAGGAATCTTGCTTTTCTATGCTCCCAAATTTCACATTGACAATAGAATCATTACGAAACTTCACCCAATGCACAATGTCCAGGTTAGCTGCTAGTTCACCATTTTCATCCAAATATGCTCCATCCATGGCTATGTTATGAAACTGAGAATCTAGCAAGAAACGATGAAGCTGGAACAGCAGAGAACGAATTTGCATTTAGCAAAGATGTACAATGAACCTCTGTTGAGTCATTGGTGCTCTCTGAGCTTGGTTATTTGCTTGCAGAAGTTTCATTACCCAACTAAATAACATGGTAACAACAACTAAGGACTTCACAGTTCACCTATGATATACATATTCCCATATACAGTGGTACCTTGGTACTCATTGTTAATTGGTTCTTGGAGATGCAATGAGTACCAAAAATGATGAGTACCAAACAAATTTTTCCTCATAAAAATAAAGTAGTGAGTCACAAGGCAGCTGACACTATCAAGTTCTAGCTTGTGCGTTGAGTACCAAACAACTAATGAATACCAGGACAAATTTTTTCCGTCAAAATGCATTGAGTACCAAATTCAATGAGTTTCAAAGCAGTTGAGTACCAAGGTACCACTGTATTTTAAAATAGATTTTCCTATAATACAAAATTAATGGACTTATAAAATGGGATCTGTGAGCTTCTCCCAGCAAATTTCAATATTCTATGACTCTCATCAGGGAATAGTTGCTAGTCCCTCACATGAAATATGTTGAAGAAGACTGGGGTACCATGAATTTGTTTTTTCAGTCACTCCACATTTTGTACACATTTTTTCCCAGATGGAGGGTACAGCTAACCTTCTGGTGTTTAAGAACTCACCTCAATATGGCAAATGGATGCTTGACCTAAAACAGACTTTTTATTTAGGGTATTATATATATCATGGATATTTGTCAGGGGTGAAATCTAAATTTTTTTGCTACAGGTTATGTGGGCGTGGCTTAATTAGTGGGCGTGGCTTGGTGGTAAGGTGACTGGGTGGGCATGGCCAAGTCAATGCACTTCTTTGCCCTTTTTTAATCTACAAAACACAACACAACACAACTGGCTCACCCACAATGTAAAAGCAGCTGTGCTAGACCCAAAATGGCCCCTACAACAAGCAGGAACCTCACACAGCCACAAAAAGCCCAAAAAACCAATTTTCACACTTCACACACACAAAATTCCACATACAGCTTTGTGAGATTTTGTGTGTTTGTGTAGTTAGAGTGAAACACTACAGAAACACACTAAATCTCAGAAAGCTGCACAAATATTATTTCATTTTATTTTTATTTTTATATAAAAGCAGCTAAATTTAAAACTTCCTAAACTTTAAACGGCTAGATCTAAACAAAGAACAACCAAAAAAAAACCCCAATTAACTATTTTTTTTAAAGCTCCCAAAGAGGAAAAAAACTTACCCAATAGAACAGGGGTCTCCAATCTTGGCAACTTTAAGACTTGTGGACTTCAACTCTCAGAATTCCTCAGCCAGCTTTGCTGGGAGTTGAAGTCCATAAATCAAGGCAGGCAGGCAGAAAGAGCTGCTCACCGATGAGCTTGATTGCAGGCAGGGATATTCAGTTGATTGCTGATGCATGGATTGCGATCGTCATGCAATCAGCAACTAAGGTAAGGAAGCCGGAGGCTGGGAGAGGCGGGGGGAGAAAAAAAGAAACTTTTTTTCTTTTACATGGCTCTGGCGATCCTGATCCTGAGTTGCCTGATTAGCAGGCAACTCAGCTGGGATGTCAGAGCTTGGCTGCTCAGAGCCATTTAAAAGAAAAAAAAGCCTCTGATGATCGCGGGGCTCAGCTGGGCATCGGGGGCGGGGGCAGGGATTTTTGCTACCGGTTCTCTGAACTGCCCGCCACCATCGCTACCTACTCGCCCAAGCCAGTCCGAACCGGGAGCATTTCACCCCTGATATTTGTATACTCTATATACTCTGATTATCTGGAACACTGTAAATTGCATTGAGTCTTTGGAAAAATCAATAGATAACCCATTAATATCAACATTTTCTAAGTTCCTAAAGATACTGTAATTGTCTCTGTTTTCCACATATTCAGGTGGAATCCCTGTGATGGAAAAGGGAATCCCTGCTTTTACACAGTTATATATGTATGTATGTATGTATGTATGTATATGTATATATATATATATATATATATATATATATATATATATATATATATATATATATATATATATATAGTATCAAATTTATATTTGCTGATAAAGAAATAAAGGGAGACTAGTATAGATCTATTTCAAGCTATTTAGTTCTCATCAACTAGCCATACCCTTACTAAGATTCGAAGTTGGGCTGCCTGCATATTAGGCAGTTGTATTAACTTTTGAGCCACAAGTTCTCCTCCCTTTATCATAGTATTTTAGGAGTGAAGGCAAATATACATGTTTCACGATATTCTGGTGAGAGGGAAGTTCCCTAAGGATGGGCTCCAGCAGATGTCTGAAAGCTCAGAAGATTAAACCTCTGGTTCCAGTAATCGACCCAGATTGGATCCTGCAATAGTATTATAGGCTTATATTCCGATGCTCCATATCATTTTACAGCATTCCCTGGGCAGCTTACAACGGAAGCATTACTTTGCACATTGCCCTGGCAATCTGGGTACTCATTTTACCAATCTTGGAAGGATGGAAGGTTGAGTCAACCCTGAGTCAGTGAGAATCAAACTGCAGGTTGTGGGCAGAGTTTGCCTGCAATATTATACTTTAACTACTGCACCATTTATTTTAATGAATGGCACCCCATTTCCTTATAAACACCCATAATCATATTGATGTGAAACTCTGGAATGAAGTTGGACTGACAGTGAGAGAAACGAGTAATTTTTTTGGGGGGAGGGTGTTGCCCAGATATACACAATGAATCTATACTTTGATTTGTGTGGTTAGCTGCTCCTTTGTATTCAGCTCTGGTCTCAGCAAAATAATGTAGCACTTGGGGGAAAAGATGCAGCCCAGCAACCCAGCACTGGAGGCTAAAATGGAGAAGATCTGCACAGCCACCATGTATTTGCCCTTGGTACTCAGGTAGGTGGGCACAAAGGAAACCCAAGCACTACAGAAAACCAGCATGCTGAAGGTAATCAGCTTGGCTTCATTAAAAGCCCCAGGTAGCCTTCTGGCCAGGAAAGCTACTGTGAAGCAGACAATACCCAGGAAGCCCATATAGCTAAGGGCACAGTAAAACATGACAGCAGGTCCTTCATTGCACTGCAGGACAATCTCCGCAGGGTGGGAATGTTTATCTGTGTCAGGGAAGGGAGGAAAGATTCCCAGCCAGATGGAGCAAATAAGAACTTGTACTGTAGAGCAAGCAAGAACAAGAGCATTGGTTAAAGCCTTCCCAAGCCACCTCCTCATTCTGTTCCCTGGCTTTGTTGCCAAGAAAGCCAGCACCACTGTGATGGTTTTGGCCAAGAGAGAGGAGACGGCCACTGAGAAAAGGATAATAAAGGCTGTTTGTCGGAGAAGGCAAGTAGATTTCCTTGGCCTGCCAATGAAGAGGAAGCTGGTGAGAAATGAAAGGAGGAGTGCGGTAAGGAGAATGTAGGAAAGATCCCAATTGTTGGCTTTAACTATTGGAGTTTCATGATATTTTATGAAAATTGCTAATACAAAGGTTGTGATGAATGACAAAAATAGAGCAAAGGAAGCCAGGATGATCCCCAAATATTCTTTGTATGACAAGAAGGTTATATATTTTGGAAGACAGCGATTTTGGTGTTCATTTGGATGCTGATCTTCGAAACATCTGGTGCAATGGACTGCATCTGCAGAGAAAAGGAATATCTCCTTTATTCATCATTATTAAAATCATAATGTTATTAATAATTGCAATCTAAGCAATATAAACCATAAACCAATATAAACCAATATAAACTAAAAAAAAGCATAAAAATAAAAGGTGCAGAAAAAAAGAGCAATTTGACAATTATAGGCAGAATGAAACCCTTGTTAATAGACAGGCTCTCCAATAATTGCTCTCTGGACAAAGATAGGAGATCATCCACAAGTGCTCCAGACAATTGCTTCTCTTAAGGAAAATGAAAGAAATCCCTTATAATCCTTTATAATATATAAAAAAACTTGAAATATGATTTTGGAAATAATTATAAAGAATCCTTCCTGTGGGAAAATGCTTTTGCTTGATCTCTTTTTTTAAAAAAAATACCTATATATTACTAAAACTCTGATTCACATTATGTTTAATTAGGCAAAATAGTTCAGCATAGGGCAAAACATTTTCAACCAAGATAACTCAGATGGGCTAAATGTCTATGGAGATTCGCAGTCATACAATTCATGGTTGTCCCAAAGGTGCTTTTTTCAAGAGGCAACTGGACTTTTTGGTTTTTCTTTGAAGATGTTTTGCTTCTCATCGAAGAAGCTTCTTCAGTTCTGACTGGATGGTGGGGAATGGAAGGATTTATACTCCTTGCAGATAACTGGTAATTTAAAGAGGCCATCTATGTTAAAACTGAACAGCCCTCTCTCAACAAAGGGGGAGGGATATGATGTCATCTATCTCCAATCTACAACACAGTCCTTTCAACAGTTCCAAGAAGGCTCCACACCAATTTGCACCACTCAGGTGATCCTGATGACACAGATAAACCTTCAAGTGACCTTAATGAATGCAAATGACCAGCTGTTGCAAGGAGTATACCCTCAGCATTCTCTAGTCCAGGGGTCAGCAACCTGCAGCTCTGGAGCCACATGTGGCTCTTTTACCCCTCTGCTGTGGCTCCCTGTTTCTCAAAATATGTACCACAACTGCCAATGTGCAAACCCGCTGGCACACAATTTATTGAGCTTTTTAACCCCCGGTAGGCCAACAATGGATAAATCCAAGAAAATAAAAGTTTCAGAAGAAAACAGAACATTTAATTCAACTACATATGCTAGTTTTGTGGCTGTTCAAGAAATAGGCACGGGAAGGGTTTTGTGGCTCCTAGTGTTTTCTTTTCTGTGGGAAATGGGTCCAAATGACTCTTTGAGTGTTTAAGGTTGCAGACCCCTACCCTAGTCAGTTGCCAACTTGAAAAAAGACTGCTTTAATGAGTTGCAGGCAAGTGCTGCATTTATCTTTCATTGCTTCTCTTTGAAATGGTTGAAAAGTCCTAACAGTGTCAAAAGTATTTTTGGGGTTCCAATCACCAGGGTTGCACAAGAACAAATTAGAATGACATCAAGACAAGATGGTTGAAGAGAAAAATGTTTATTTAGAAAGCATTATGAGCTACGATGGTGCACTGGTTAGAGTGCAGTATTGCAGGCTACTTCTGTTGCCTGCCGGCTGCCTGCAATTTGGCAGTTCAAATCTCACCAGGCTCAAGGTTGACTCAGCCTTCCATCCTTCTGAGGTGGGTAAAATGAGGACCCAGATTGTTGCAGGGTGGGGGGGGGGGGCAATATGCTGACTCTGTAAACTGCTTAGAGGGGGCTGTAAAGCACTGTGAAGCAGTATATAAGTCTAAGTGCTGCTGCTATTGCTATTAAAAAATGTAATTGGATTGTAAAATATTTTCTCTATTAAAAATGCTTTTCACAATAGGTTTAACATTCCTGTTCTAGCTAAGGAGCAAAGGTTGCATGTAGATTGCTGAAACACGGCATCATAACACAAAGCCCGGGATCATTACTCCACTTCCTTTATTATTGTTTATATTAAGCAGCAAATTGTGAATTTTAAAAATGAAATAAATATGGGATGCATACTTAAAAATATCACTGAGCACATTCAAATGTTTGCAATTTTGTGCAAGCAAATTGTTTCCTTTCAGGAACCACTCACCTTTCTGTGTGGAGATGGTCCCCTTTGCACAAGGAACACAATCATAGCAGCAAACTGGCTGTCCTCTCTGGACCACCTTGAGGAAACCAGCATGGCAGCTTTCCACACATCTGGAAGAAGGCAGGGTCTAAACAGGCAATCAGGGAAAATACATTCATTTATTTGTCTATGGAGATTTTCAGTCATCCAGGTCATGGTTGTCCCAAAGGTGCTTTTTCAAGAGACAACTGGACTTCCTTTTTTTTTCCTTTGAAGATATTTTGCTTCTCATCCAAGAAGCGTCTTCAGTTCTGACTGAATGGTGGGAAATGAAAGGATTTATATTCCTTGAAGTCATCTGGTTGTTAGCACTCTTTCTGAGAGTCATTAAGGCCATTTGGAGATTTATGGCCTCAACTACTCTCAGAAAGAGTGCTAACAACCAGATGACTTCAAAGAATATAAATCCTTCCATTCCCCTCCACTCAGTCAGAACTGAAGCTTCTTGGATGAGAAGCAAAATGTCCATTTATTTATTTAATACATTTATATAACTGTCCATCTTTCAACCAACTCTGAGCAGCTCTCAATCAAAAATTAAGAGACCCATAACATCATTGCTATCAACCTGCCTTCCATTGAGGACCTGTATACTGCACGAGTCAAAAAGAGGGCTGTAAAAATATTTACAGACCCCTCGCATCCTGGACATAAATTGTTTCAACTCCTACCCTCAAAACGACACTATAGAGCACCAGAACAACGAGACACAAGAACAGTTTTTTTTTCCTGAATGCCATCACTCTGCTAAACAAATAATTCCCTCAACACTGTCAAACTATTCACTAAGTCTGCATTACTATTAATCTTCTCATCATTCCTATCACCCATCTCCTCCCACTTATGACTGCATGACTGTAACCTTGTTGCTGGTATCCTTACCATTTATATTGATATTGTTTCCTAGTATGATTTGATTGCTTATTTGTACCCTATGACTATCATTAAGTGTTGTACCTTATGATTCTTAACAAATGTATCTTCTCTTTTTATGTACACTGAGAGCATATGCACCAAAGACAATTCCTTGTGTGTCCAATTACACTTGGCCAATAAAGAATTCTATTCTATTCTATTTTAAAACTTAAAACTCAAATGATTAAAATATTAAAACTTTAAAAAAAACAACAAAAACCAGGCACCAGTCCTTTCTAACATGCAATTTTGTAGTAATCTCACAGTGCTTGGAGGAAAAGCCAACCCCTCAGAGCCCTATGGAAGGCTGAAAGGGATGCCTGCTGAACTTCAATTTTAAAAAAATTCCAATGGGCAGAGGCTGACACAAAAAAAGACATGCTTCCTGGCTCTCATCAGATGACAATAGCCTCAAAAAATTAGTTACAAACTCATAAATGTTCCTCTCTACAGAAATATTTAGTAACAAGTGAAATATTTACACGCTCTGAAGAAAAATCAGAGTGCCTGGTTACCTAATGTAACGGCCTGCAAACTTGGCAGCTTTAAGAGTTGTGAATTTCAACTCCCAGAGTTCCCCTCCCCCTCAGTATAGCTAGCTGAGGAATTCTGGGAATTGAAGTCCACAACTCTTTAAAACTGCCAAATTTGGAGAATTCTGATCTAATGGAAAGCAGAGGCAGAGATGGAAATTACCAGTGGTGGGATTCTGCCGGTTCTAGCCGGTTCGGCCGAACCGGTTGTTAAATTGCTAGCTCACCCCGCCCCTTGCCAATAAATAGTAAAGGCCGGGCAGGGCGAGGGGCGGGCGAGCCAGTAATTTAACAAACGGCTCGGTGTTTGGGGTTTTTTTGCAATTTATTGGCCTCGCAGCACACTGAACCATTTGTTAAATTGCTGGCTCGCCCGCCCCTCGCCCCGCCCCATTTCCCATCTGCGCGGCGTCAGCCTACCCTAGCCCAGGGCTGGGCAATTGTGGTTCTTTTACAATCTTTGGACTTCAACTCCCGCCTAGCCCATTCTGGGGAATTGTGGAGAATTCTGGGAGTTGAAGTCCACAAGTCTTAAAGCTGCCAAGGTGGGAGACATCAAGCATGAAGCTGGCCAAGTATCCTCCTTGAGAGACAACAGTTGAACATCAGGAGAGCTGTAAGAGGGCAGGGGTACATTTGGAAATTTTCGCATTTTTGCAGGTGGTGCATTACGATCTGGTGTCTGCAATGGAGAGCAAAATCCGGCTTCTTCTCTCCGCTGTAAGGGCGGCATCAGGATTCCACCTTGGTATATTTACAGCACAAGGCAGCCCTCATCTCCCGTCGCTTGGGACTCGGAGCGGTAAACAGCGTCTGGTTTGGGGAGCAGCCGGATTTTGCTCTCCATTGCTCTCTCGTGAGGATGGTCATAAGTGCGAGGACCTGTCAAAAGTGCGAGGACCAGTCAGAAATGATTTTTTTCAGCCCTCTGAGTAGTCCCTATGTGTGTATGGACTACTCAGAGGGCTGAAAAAGTTATTTTTGACCAGTTCTCGCACTTTTGACCAGTCCTTGAACTTACGACTGTCCTCACATTTTACGTTTTGCGCCCTATCTTGTCACCGTGGTGAAGAGAAGTAGTGGTGAAATGATTGACACGGTTAAGAATGCCACAATGGGTATAAATGTGAGGATGGTCATAAGTGCGAGGACCGGTCAAAAGTGCGAGGTTCAGTCAGAAATGACTTTTTTCAGCCCTCTGAGTAGTCCCTATGCACATAGGCACGCCCACCCGGTCACATGATCAGCTAGCCATGCCTACCCGGTCACATGACCAGCTAGCCACACCCACCCAGTCACATGACCACCAAGCCACACCCCCAACTAAGCCATGCCCACAGAACCGGTTGTTAAAAAAATTGAATCCCACCACTGGAAATTACCCAAAGCTTGAGATGTTCAGTAGGTTTGGAGTGATGTCAACCCTAAAAGTAGCACTAAACCAAGGCAAATGAAACAATGGTTGATGATCTCTCAGATTAGTCCTGCCTCCACTTTCCATCCTGTAGCTATGCTATATATTTGTTTGAGTGAATCAAATATACTGAAAGCATGAATTTCCTAGAACTGTAAATGACATGTAGTGTTTCGTTCTGCATCATTTCCAGCATGAGAAGTCTGTTCAAAAGCTGTCCTGAAGGTGCTTATTTCTTTACTTTTTACTTTATTTTGAATTTATATACCGCCCTACTCCCGAAGGACTCAGGGCGGTGAACAGCCAAAAGATAAAACACACATAATACAAAATTTAAAAACAATGTAAAAGCACATTAAATAATTTGGCCCAAACAATTTAAAACACCCCTATTGTTTTTTTAAAAAAATTAAAATTAGCAATTTAAAAGGAGGTTAGGCCAGGCCAGCCTGTTGAAATAAAAAGGTCTTGAGGGCACGGCGGAAAGTGCGTAAATCCGGGATCTTCCGTATCTCCAGGGGGAGCTCATTCCAGATGGCAGGTGCCCCCACAGAGAAGGCTCTCCCCCTGGGGGCCGCCAGTCGACACTGTTTGGCTGACGGCACTCTGAGGAGCCCCTCTCTATGGGAGCGTACTGGCCGGTGAGAGGCTACTGGTGGCAGAAGGCGGTCTCGTAAGTAAGAAGGCGGTCTCGTAATTTCAAGAGGCAACTGGACTTTCTGGTTTTTCTTTGAAGACATTTCACTTCTCATCCATTCAGCTCTGACTGGAAGCTTCTTGGATGAGAAGCAAAACGTCTTCAAAGAAAAACCAGAAAGTCCAGTTGACTGTTGAAAAAAGCACCTTTGGGACAACCATGACCTGGATGACTGAGAATCTCTCTAGACATTTTTCAAAAGCTTGTTTTCCCAGAGTTTGCATTGAAAATATACTGCATTTTAGCAGGTAGGGGAATACAAGATTGAGATGACTGTTCCATTTAGCGACTGTTCCAAGTGAACATGGTGCTGAGAAAGTACATTTATGACCTATGCTTGCATTTACAACCATTGCAATGTCCTATAGTCATGTGGTGGCCTTTTGCAAGTTTCATAGCCAGTTTCCATTTCTGCTTAACCACCAGTGTTATTGGTCCCAATTATAATCGCTTAATGAGGACTACCTCATCACATCCTCAAACCCCCACAGCTTCAACCTTAAACTGTCTACCGTGGACCTCACCCCATTCCTAAGAAGTCCATAAAGGTGGCGTGCATAAGTGCACCAGCATGCCTACCGTCCCTGTCCTACCGTCCCCATTTATTCATACCCATTTCGTGTGTTCATGTCCATGTTTATACTTAGACCTGTTATCTTGTACATGTTTAACAAACTAAATAAATAAAATAAATACCTATAGCTGATCTTCATTGCTCTTCTCTTACAATTGTTATCTTTCTAGTTCTCTTTTTTTTTCTTTTTTTTATTTGATTTATATGCCGCCCTTCTCAGGAGACTCCGGGCAGCTTACAATGCATTAAGCAATAGCCTTCATACTTTTTGTATATTCATACAAAGTCAGCTTATTGCCCCCACAAACTGGGCCCTCATTTAACCTACCTTAGAAAGGATGGAAGGCTGAGTCAACCTTGAGCCTGGTAAGATTCGAACCTGCAGTAATTGCAGGCAGCTGTGTTAATAACAGGGTGCTTTAGACCACTGTACTACCAAGGCTCTTTCTTTGTGTAATACTTATTTATTTATTTATTAGTTTGATTTATATGCCGCCCTTCTCCAGAGACTCAGGGTGGCTTGCAATGCTTTTAAGCAATAGCCTTCATACTTTTGTATATACCTGCTTAGTATGGCTTTTGCCCCCCCCCCCCCCCAGCGGTGTTCTATTTTATACAAAGTCAGCTTATTTCCCCCACAGACCAGGTCCTCATTTTACCTACCTCGAAAGGATGGAAGGCTGAGTCAACCTTGAGCCTGGTGAGATTTGAACTCGCAGTAATTGCAGGCAGCTGGCAGCTAAATACTACTTTAACAGTAGTTTAGTCCACTGCACCACCAGGCTCCTATACTGTTAATTGACTGCTGATATTTGTTTATTTATAATTAATATTTCTTAAGTACCCATCATTTTTACATGCATAAATGCTGTGCAGAGAGCTATTCATGGTCAGTAGTTTTACAATATTAATGTTAAATAAATAAATGCATAAATCAATCAATACTTCTAGAAACATGTTTTACTTTCCCAGTTCAAATGTTGGAAACTGCCTTATTCATGAAATACAATGCATTGTATGGTACCTGAAATGGCCAACTGGACAGCAAACCTGAGAAGAGATCAGAAGATCTAGAGAACTTTGGAGTCTTACAGTAATTATATGGTAGGTGTTGTAGCGCGGGAATAACAAGAGGCACAAGCAAGCAAGTGACAACAGCTCTTTAATATAGAGTGAGACTTCAGCAAAAACTCTCAGGCAGCAGCCCTCCTTACATACACTCCAGGAGTAACTGTCAGCCAATCAGCAACACTTAAATATTTGAAACTCCCGCTTAAATACATAACAGTAGGAGAAAGCAAAGCACATGGAATGACTTCTCTTCCCACCTGGTTGAGCCATTTGAGCCACACCATGGCCTCTTCATCAATGTTGAATTGGGGCTCTGAGGAACCCCAATTTGGAAGCCTTCCTATGCTTCCAAATTGTACATTGACAATAGAACCATTCAGAAATTTCACCCAATTCACAATGTCCAGATCAGCTGTTAATTCACCATTCTCATCCAGATACACTCCATCCATGGAAGTGTTGTAAAAATGAAAATCTTGCAAGAAAGGGTGCAGCTGGAAAAGCAAAGAAAAGATTTGTGTTTAGTAAAGATGGACAATGAATTTCTGTCAAGCAGTCCCATAAAACCCAAAATAGCTTTTTATTTATGTTATTTATAGATGATAGGAAGTACAGGAAGTCCTTACATAATGACTACATTTGGGGCTCGAATCTCGGTTGTTGAGGGAAGTGGTCATTAAGTGAGATGCTATGTGACTGTTATGCTCAACAACCATGATCCTACCACTTCCAGTTGGAGCTGTTAAGCACTCTCATGGGCCATTAAGTGAACAGAATATCAGGTAATGAGTGTAGATGTCCTGGCATGGAGCAAAAGAATTGTCTTGATTTTGGCAACTGAAATCCTTCAGCAGGGAGCTCTTTCAGCCAATCACCAGAGATGAAATGGAGTCCTCTTAGCAGCTGACAGCAGCTTGCAACTTTCTCTCCTGGCTTCCCCATTGACATTTTGGGATAGTTGGTAGAGAAATTTGCAAATGGGAATCACGTGATCTTGGGGTGCTATCAGCGTTCCAAGTAATGCACCCATAGAAAGCAGAACTCCGAGGCAGGTAGATTCCTCAAAGGACAGTTTATTGAATACATCATATTGGCACAACTGGTGAAAACTGACTCAGAAAGTTCCCGCAGTTTTCACCTGATTAAAAAGTAAACATTCCCCTTTCCCTCAAGTCATTGGTCACATTGTCCAATAGTGGTGCTGGCCAGTTACTTACTTACTCCACTCCTCATCTCTCCAGTCACCTTTTGGAATGTCCTTGGTTCCCACAGGAAAACTTTTTTGCCTTGACTACAAACACCCAGCTATCTATTTCCTCCCTCCCTATCCCTTCTCCTTCCTTGTGGCAACCCTGAAGCTTCAAAGATGGCCTCAGCCATGTTTGCTTCAGGGTTGACAGATGCTTGGCAACAGGTTGTAAGTACAAATTGGTTGCCAAGCACCCAGATCTGTGACCATGTGGGGTGCAAAAGTTTGTGACAGTGGGAAGTGCTTCATGGGACATAAAACATCCTTGCTGAGGTCATCATTAATTTGAACCATCGTTAAGTGAGGACCAGCTATATGTATATTTGAGGAGTCCTTAATGCTCTTTGATCTTGGTTGTTTGCTTGCAGATATTTCATTACCCAACTAGGTAACATGAAGATGAAGTTTCTTGCAGATGTTTCATTACTCATAAACAATATCACCATGTTACCTAGCAGGGTAGAGAAATGTCTTCATGCATATATGGAGGTTGCCTGCAGAGGCCAGCGGTGGGCAAAATCGGCGCGGAGGAGGCCGATGGTGGTGGCAGTTTAAAATTCCAAAATGGCGCCCGAAATAGCAGTTACAGTTGGTGGTTACAGGCAGCAAAAACCAAAGCAATTTAGAGACCAAAGAGGCCTCAGAAAGGAGAATAGGGACCTTTCTTATTTATTTTCAACTGATCTCCTGGGCAATGGAAAGATGCCAATCCTTCCATTATTGGGCCAGCTCTGGATTACCTCCCAGAGGCCTCCCCCCTCTCTTTCTATAGGGGGTGGGGTTTAAACCTTCATGCATAAAAGACCTAAAGAAAGCTAAGGAGATTAGAAATGATTGTTATGTCTATCATGGGGGCTTTGCTTCTACAAAGTGACTGCCTTATTCCATCTCCCCTCCTGTATTTTTATCTCCTATCGCCCTTTTATGACCGGATATTCGGCTTTTTGTGAATCATTTGCTATCCAGGTTTGTTGTTTCCTGTATATCAGGATGAGAATTTCCTTACTTTTATTTCATCTGAGTCTCCCTGGATTTTCGCCTACTATATATATTTCCCACAGATATCCGTATCTCTAATCTCAAGGATTGGCTATTCCATCTATGCCTAGGTACAACATTGAAAGAACAGGACTATAGCTGCTATAGTTGCCGTGAGAGGGTGATCGATGTTCACATCTGAGTTCAAAATGGCTCTTTCTACCGCTGATATGAGAGTTCAGCGGGACTAAAATGACTTGTACCTCTAATTGATACTCTCTCCACAGGACCCTGGATAACTAGGACATGCCTATAGACTATCTAGCTACAACATGTACTCATTGGGTACATGTATAGACTATCTAGCTACAACATGTACTCATTTGGAGCACTCCTCAAACTGCGAGATGCCCCCCTCTCGCAGGTCTGGCCCTCTTCTTTATCGAGGGCCTATCTCGATGACGGACTTTGGAGTCCGGAGAGATGGCACACAGCAAAAAGAGGGTTATGGGGTTTTTTAGAGACATTTCTTAATAAGATTTTAAGGGATTCTGGGAGGGGGGTAGATTACGTGGGTTCGGGGGAAGACCTGCGGGGGAGGGTATCTGGGCCAGCCGTAGGGCGTGGCATGGGAGGTGTGAACTCTGGGGTCAAGGAGATGATTAGATCTTACCATACAGATGCCCATAACATCGATGCTGTAGGTGGGAGGGGCAGATATGGCGGGAGCAGGGGCCACATCATCCTACGGGAGTGCGTCCTCGCTGTTTACAAGCGGTGGCGCGCTCCAACCCTCAAAGCTCTTCTCGTTCCCCAGGTTGTACGGAACCTCGGGCCCCAGGCCTTCGGCTGATGCTGTGCAATGCCAGGTCCGTGGTAAATAAAGCCCCCCTCATTTGTGATCTTATTCAGGAGGGGGGTGCGGACCTGGCGGGTATTACGGAGACCTGGTTGGGCCAGGAAGGGGGAGCCCCCCTTGTTGATATGTGCCCACCAGGTTTCCGTGCTTTCCATCAGCCAAGGTCTCAGGGGAGGGGCGGAGGGGTGGCGGTTGTTATTAACGAAGGTCTTGGACCAAGGGAGGCCACTGTTCCTCAGACGGCTGGATGTGAGTCCCTTCTTGTGAAGTGGGGTCATAGGGTGCAGTTGGGCTTGCTAGTCACGTACCTGGCTCCCTGCCATGTGGCAGCAGCCCTGCCTGAGCTGCTTGATGTTATAGCCGCGGTGGCTGTTGACACCCCCAGGCTTATGGTCATGGGGGATTTTAACCTGTCATCAGTTGGCGAGACATCTGAGGTGGCTCGGGAGTTCATGGCTTCCATGACGGCTATGGACCTGACCCAGTTAATTTATGGCTCTACTCACATGGGGGGACACACACTGGACCTTGTTTTTGTCTCTGGACAGTGTTTGAGTGATTTCGAGATAGGGGATATAGTGATTGAACCCTTGTCATGGTCAGATCACTCCCTCCTTCACCTGGACCTTTGAACCGCCACACCCCGCCGCAGGGAGGCGGAACCGACCAGGTGCTTCCGCCCCAGGCGCCTTATGGATCCTGAGAGATTCCAGATGGAGCTTGGGCCATTTCCTGAGGTTCTAGCACACGACTCGGCTGAGGACTTAGTGGCTGCCTGGGATAGGGCGGCGGCTGATGCTTTAGACCGAGTCGTGCCTTTGCGGCCTCTGACCCGGCGCCGGTCTCACCTGGCTCCTTGGTATACTGAGGAGCTGAGGGAGATGAAGCGCCGGAAAAGACACCTAGAGAGCAGTTGGAGGGCTAGTCGTTCTGAATCCGACCGAACACTGGTAAGATCTCATATTAAGAATTACCTAGTGGCGATAAGAGTAGAGAAGAGTAACTACTTTTCTACTCTTATTGCGTCATCAGATAATCGCCCAGCCGCCCTGTTTAGGGTGACCCGCTCTCTGCTCCATCAAGAGACGCGGGAAGACCCCTTGGAGGGTAGAGCTGAGGATTTTGTACAATATCTGTATGACAAAATTGCTCAGATTCGTGAACAGCTAGACTCTGACTGGATTGATCCAGAGGAGATGACAGGGGCAGGTCCTGAGAATATTATTTGGGAAGAGTCTGATCCTGTGACTCCCGAAAGAGTGGACAGGATACTGAACAGACTAAATGCGACCACATGTTTATTGGACCCGTGTCCATCCTGGTTGGTACTGGCCTCCTGGGAGGTGACGCGAGGCTGGCTCCAGGAGATTATAAATGCTTCTTTGAGTGGGGGTGTCTTTCCCACTGTCTTGAAAGAGGCGGTGGTGAGGCCCCTCCTCAAGAAGCCCTCCCTGGATCCAGCTGTATTAGCAAATTATCATCCTGTCTCCAACCTTCGCTTTGTTGCAAAGGTTGTTGAGAGTGTGGTTGCACGACAACTGCCTCAGTACCTGGATGAATCGAATTATCTAGATCCGTTCCAGTCGGGATTCAGGCCCGGGTACAGCACAGAGACAGCATTGGTCGCATTGGTTGATGATCTCTGGAGGGCTTGGGACAGGGGTTGCTCCTCTGTCCTGGTCCTACTAGACCTCTCAGCGGCTTTTGATACCATCGATCATGATATCATGCTGCACCGGTTGGAAGGGTTGGGGGTGGGGGGCACTGTTCTACAGTGGTTCTCCTCCTTTCTCTCTGACCGGTCGCAGTCTGTGTTGACAGGGGGGCAGAGGTCGACCCCGAGGCCCCTTATATGTGGGGTGCCACAAGGATCGGTCCTCTCGCCCCTTCTATTCAACATTTATGTGAAGCCGCTGGGTGAGATCATCCGTGGTTTTGGGGTGAAGTACCATCAGTACGCTAATGACACCCAGCTGTACATCTCCACCCCAGACCACCCCAATGATGCCCTCGAGGTGATGTCCCGGTGCCTGGAGGCCGTACGGATCTGGATGGGGAGGAACAAACTCAGACTCAACCCATCCAAGACCGAGTGGCTGTGGTTTCCGTCATCCCGATATAGTCAGTTGGTGCCATCTCTGACTATTGGGGGTGAGTCGTTGGCCCCCACAGATGGGGTCCGCAACTTGGGCATCCTCCTAGACTCACGGCTGACTTTTGAAGAGCATATGACGGCCGTAGCCAGGAGGACTTTTTATCAGGTTCGCCTGATTCGCCAGTTGCATCCCTTTCTGGATCGGGACTCGTTACGCACGGTCACTCACGCCCTTGTCACCTCACGCCTGGATTATTGTAATGCTCTCTACATGGGGCTCCCCTTGAGAAGCACCTGAAGGCTACAACTGGTCCAGAATGCGGCCGCGCGGGTGGTAATGGGAGCAATGTGGCGCTCTCATGTAACCCCCCTCCTGCGCAAGCTGCACTGGCTCCCAGTGGTCTTCCGGGTGCGCTTCAAGGTTTTGGTTACTATCTTTAGAGCGCTCCATGGCTTAGGACCAGGGTACTTACGAGACCGCCTCCTGCCACCAATAGCCTCTCACCGACCAGTTCGCTCCCATAGAGAGGGACTCCTCAGGGTGCCGTCGGCCAAACAATGTCGACTGACGGCCCCCAGAGGGAGGGCCTTTTCTGAGGGGGCACCTATCATCTGGAACGGGCTTCCCCCGGAGTTACGAAACATCCAAGACTTACGCATATTCCGCCGTGCCCTGAAAACATTTCTATTCCAACAAGCTGGTCTGGCCTAATTCTCCCTTTTTAATTTGGCTTTTAAACTGGCTTTTAAATTAGGTTTTAAACCTCTTTAGATAAATTTGGATGTTCTTAATCTTTGAGCCTAAATTACTTAATCTGTTTCTTAATAGTTTTTAACTTCTATATGTATTTGTATTTATTATGGCTGTTCACCGCCCTGAGTCCTTCGGGAGTAGGGCGGTATACAAATATGAAAAATAAATAAATAAATAAATAAATAAATAAATAAATAAATAAATAAAACCAAGTTCAGAGAGTACCAAAGACTCCATAGTTCCAACCTTGCACTACACAAATTCTCTTATATATTTTGGACTTTCCTATATTACAAAATCAATGGCCTCTCTGGTATGAAATTGAATCTATAGGCTTTCCCCAACAAATTAAAAAAAATGATCTCTCTCACCCTCTCTCTTGAGAGAGTAAATGCTAGTCCCTCACCCAAAATGTGTTGGGGCACAATGAACTCATTCTTACATTCCTCCCAATTTCTGAACTCAATTCTAAATTCCTTTCTGTCAGGTGTGCCTCCTTTCAATACTCAAGAAAGAAAACCCCCGACTCCATTTTAATAGAGAAACGTACTTTTACTAAGTATGAACTGAATGCAACCAAACAAAAGCAAGGTCTGAGGCAATAGGCATGAAAATTACATATAGAAAGCATCCCCCAAACCCTTCCCCCAACCGTCCAGCCCAGATTATCCAATCCACATTCCCCCCAGGGGTCATGTGGGGTGCAGCGTCTGATGGTGCCATACTCCTGCTATGCCACGACGGTTGACCTTGAGTAGTTATCAGCTTCAAAGAAAACACTGAAGAAAACTTTCTCTTCTCTTCTCCACCAGCTCACTTCCCCCTCCCAGACATTCCAACAGCTCCCCGCCCCCCATTACAATGGCAGCTGAGCAAGCAAGCAATGAAAAAGCAGAGGCTGACACTTTCTTAAATCATATTCTTTCAGATAGAGAGGGTGGTTAACCTTCTGGCCTTTAAGAAGTCACTTCAGATTGTCTAAACTCACAAGGAAAATGAATGATAATAATAGTAGACATGACTTAAGACATAATTTTTATTTAGGGTAATAAATGTATGTCTACGATCTGTCATAGAAATTTAAATATAATTATCTGGAAAACTCTAAATTGCCATAAGCCCTATGTGGTAGATTGAATTTAGAGAAGTCAATAAATAAATCTCCTCCCCATTAGAAAAAAAAAAACAGTTTCTGGGTTTCTGAAGATTCTCGAATTGCTTTTGTATTGCACATATTGAGTGGTAATCAGAGTGACATTCACTAGGTTCTGACCGGTTCTGGGGAACCGGTAGTGGAAATTTTGAGTAGTTCGGAGAACTGGCAAATGCCACCTCTGGCTGGCCCCGCCCACGATCTATTCGCTGCGTCCCAAGTCTCTGCTGAACGAGTCTCAGCTGATTGGCTGGGTCTTTTGTCTTTTGTTGCCCTGCACAGGAGAATGGAGCTGGAAAGCAGGGTAGTGGGGTGGAGAGGGAATGGGGATTTTGCAGTATCCTTCCCCTGGAGTGGGGTGGGAATGGAGATTTTACAGTAGCCTTCCTCCAGGAGTGGAGAGGGAATGGGGATTTTGCAGTATCCTTCCATTGCCATGCCCACCAAGCTACGCCCACCAGGCCACGCCCACCAGGCCACGCCCACAGAAGTGGTAGTAAAAAAATTTGAATCCCACCACTGGTAGTAATCCCTTTGATTCGGAAGGGAATACCTGCCACGGTTGCAGAATTTGCAATACTGATGTCCCTCCACCACCTTTCACCTTCCTCCTCTTGAGTCGGGAAGAATAAGCTACATCTAAGGCCCGTGCCAGGGCCCAGACATTGTGGTAAACACGAGAGGTATCTAGAGACACAGTTTTTTCAATCTCTTCTTGGGGCAGGGACCCCACTGTCTTGTTTTCAGTGCATCTTGTCCAGCCTTTCACTGATGGAACAGCCTTGAAGTATGAGCAAGGAAATGCTACATATGCAAAATGATATAGAGAACTGAAAAAAGGGAAGAAATCATATTTTATCTTTTTCTTTTTCTGGGTAAGGAAAGAAAAGAAACCATGAATGTTTTTATAGGATACGACATTGTATTTCAAATCAAATGTGAGGTCCCACAAAGCTGTGGTGACAATAATTGTCCCTGTGGAGATTGTCGACTCTGTAACATGTGATTCTATGTACAATTTTGAGCTTTTAATTATATTCGTTAATGCCCATAATCTTTGGGAACTGTGGTGTAGAAAAAGGGGAACTGTGTTTTATCACTCCAAATATGTGTAACAAAAGAGTAACTGACCTGTTAAAGAGAAGAAGGAATTGGTGATTGTAGCTTCAGGACAGGCTTTCCTAGTGTTTTATTTCCAATCTCCAGTTACATTGAATGCTATTTTAGATTTTCTCATCTAGTCTGTTCAACATAGGTCCCTCTATTTATATTTAGGGTTGATACCATTGTTTTTAAGATGCTTTACTTCTAAAATCATCTGGCAATTACCTAAGCACTTGATCCTTGGATATTCTAGCATGCTATCCTTATAGCATATTTTTCTGAATCCTCTATTACTCTACTGTGACCGCCAGCTTTCCTATAGCACTAGCAATAGTGCCTAAACTTACATACCGCCCCACTCTCTAAGCAGTTTATAATGTCAGCATATTGTCCCCAATAATCTAAGTTCTCATTTAACTAACTAAAGCATAGCAATAGCACTAGCACTAGCTTAATAGTGCTTTTACAGCCTGCTCTAAGCAGTGTTATCCAAGATAATGAATTCCTTCTTTAGGCACCATGGTGTAGAAAAAGGGGAACTGTGTTTTATCACTCAGAACATGGAAAACAAAAGAATAACTGACCTGGTAAAGAGAAGAAGAAGGAATTGGTGACAGGTTCAGTTTCAGGAGTCAGCTAGTGTTTTGCTTCCAAATTCCTGTTATACTGAATATTATTTTCGATGGTCTAAAGCAGGGATGTCAAACTCGATTTCATTGAGGGCCGCATCAAGGTTGTGTTTGACCTTGATGGTCAGAGGACTGGGCAGGTGTGGCTAGAGTGGGAGTGGCCATCTTGACGTCACTCATGTTGGGGGCTCCTGTTGTGGCCCAAGTGTTCTGCCAGCAAAAGTTGAGCTCAGGAGGGCCACGCGTGCTCCATTTTGTCTGCCAGAGGCACTGCAGGCCGATCCTTCACTGTTTCCAGGGTGATCCCATTGGCCAGATCTAAATACCTCATGGGCCAGATACGATCTGCGGGCCTTGAGTTTGACACCCCTGGTGTAAAGTATTTTGCTCACACAGTTTGTCCTATTTATATTAATGGCTGTTATTGCTTTCAAGCCACTTGGCGCCTAAAAACCTCTGCAATTATTCAAGCGTTTGAGGAATGTGAACCTTTGAGGTCCTATAGTGCTCTCCTTATGCTATATTTTGCTGGATCCTCCATTAATGAGATCACCAGATTAAAAGTTTATGTATCTGTCATATCATTTTAGAACAGAATAGAATAAAAACTTTATTGTCACTTTAAATGTACACTAATCAGCATACATTAAAAACGATATTTCGTTCCATCCAGCTCTCAAAAGATAATCATTATGCATATACCCATACACACACATATGTATGACACAGAGAAACATCACAGTCTAGTTCTAATACATACATATATATGATGAAAAAATCCAAGAATCCTGTGAGTTTACAAGACGGATGGCATAAGGAACAAAGCTGTTACAGAATCTGGTAGTCCTCCTAAAAATACTTCGAAACCTCCTCCCAGAGGGGAGCAACAGAAACAGACCCTAAAGTGGGTGTGTGGGGTCTCTAACAATACTTGAAACTCTAAACACATAGCGCTTATAAGCAGTGTCCTAATAATGGGAAGCGAGCTTCCTATAATCTTCTCACTGTCCTCACTGCTCCTTCTCTTCCTACATATCTAAAGCTTGCTTTGAATTTATAGGTGTTTGAATTTATAGAATTTTCACTCCTGTGATTTTATTCAGCTCCAATCCAGGAACCCTCAAGCAGTTGCATTCATGACAAACCATTTTATACCAAATTTCTTATAAATTTCTTTGTAAAACCTGGCTAGAAGAAAAACACACATAGACCCTACGAAGAAGTAAGAAAATTGATACTATGCCTTTACAGGGAGGAGATGGGTGTGGCCTACTGATGACAGCTAACGAGCTAGAAATGGATCTATTTAGGTCTCCCACCTAGCAGTTAGAGCTTGCTAGGTGTTAGAAAGGAAAAAAGCCCAGAACCGAGTAGATGAGATTCTACTGAGCTGGAGCTACAAAAAAACCTTGGCTACGTAGGGAAAACCTGGCTAGAAGAAAAACACACATAGACCCTACGAAGAAGTAAGAAAATTGATACTATGCCTTTACAGGGAGGAGATGGGTGTGGCCTACTGATGACAGCTAACGAGCTAGAAATGGATCTATTTAGGTCTCCCACCTAGCAGTTAGAGCTTGCTAGGTGTTAGAAAGGAAAAAAGCCCAGAACCGAGTAGATGAGATTCTACTGAGCTGGAGCTACAAAAAAACCTTGGCTACGTAGGGAAAACCTGGCTAGAAGAAAAACACACATAGACCCTACGAAGAAGTAAGAAAATTGATATATATATATATATATATATGTAGGTCTTTGGTTATTCGGGTCTTCTCCCACGTAAAATTGGAAGTGTCTTGGCGACGTTTCGACGAAGTCTCATTCATCATCTTCAGGCTGGTGTTCTCAGCTTCGTGCTTCCAGGAGCAATGTGAGATCGCAGCTGTCTCTTCCTTTTAACTGCTAGTGGGGGTGTGAGCTGATTGGGTGGGAACTTGGCTGTGTTCTGATTGGGTGGAGGTGTGTTCTGATTGGTTAGGGGTTTGGCTGTGCTCTGATTGGATGGGGGGTTGGTTGTGCTCTGATTGGCTGGGGGTGTGTTCTGTTTGGGTGGGGACTTGGTTGTGCTCAGCTTAGTCTGAGTTGCAGGGGGATTTGAGCTGGTGAGCTGCGTTGTTGTTGTTTGGCTTCGTGTTTGTGGCCGTGCGAGCTCTTCATGGTGGGTGTCAGTCTGCTTCATGTATGGATTGGAGGGGTTTAAAGTGGCTAATGATGCAGCTGTGGTCTGGCTTCTGGTCCTTGGTCATGGCTCATTATCAGTGTGGGTTTGAGTCTGCTTTCTGCGTGGATGTGTGGTGGTGACATCCTGTGTGGCTCTCGTGAGTGTGGGTCTGGTGTCATTCGTCGTGTTAGGGACTCGTTTGTCAATAAGGGCGGGTTTCCAAATGGCTGGTAGGCGGGAGGTATCGTCTCTGTTGCAATATTTTCAGGATCAGACTCAATAATTAAAGTAAGAATAGTATGTTTAAATAAAGCTCTGTTTAATCACAGATGGCATTCTCTATTCACTGAATATTCACAAATAGAAGCACTGAAAAATGGCATACAGCTCCTTATATATACAAGGGGAGGAGCTAGATATGGGAGTGGTTAGACATACATACATTAAGCAATGGAAATAAGTTAACTCTTGATATACTGTACAGATACTATTTACATGATGGAGAATAAAGCATTTACTTGTGACAAATCCCCCTCTAAATGCTGATTCGACATATGACAATAATTACATTCAGATTCAGAACAATATAAAACTTGTAGCTTGGTAGTTAAGTATTTGTGTTGTTTAGAAGGTAAAGGTTTTGTCAAGATGTCAGCTATTTGCTCTGATGTTTCACAATGAATAGCTTTAATAAATCCGTCTTGTGATAATTGCCTTACATGTTTGAATTTTATATCTATATGTCTAGATCGCTGTCCAATAGCATCAGATCTAGATATTTCGATGGCAGCTTTGTTATCTTCATGTATGATATAAGGCAATGAAGGTTTTTTTCCAAATGTTAGACAATAAATCATTAAACCATACTAGGTTATTTGATGCTTTAGACAGACAAACATATTCTGCCTCAGTAGTTGATGTAGCTACCAAATCTTGCTTACCAGTGTACCAGTAAACTGGGCAGCCGTTAAGGAAAAATATATAGCCAGATGTACTTTTTCTACAAGTGACATCACCAGCCCAATCTGCATCTGCATAACATGTGAGAATGGGTTCATTTGTATTATTGGGTTCTAATAACAAGCAGAAGTCTAAGCTATTTTTTAAGTATCTTAATATCCTCTTGACAGCTTCCCAATGGTATGATAACGGTTTACTGACATGTCTGGATAATAAGTTAAGGGGTAAAGCAATATCAGGTCTAGTCCAGTTAGAGATATAGAGAAGAGAGCCGATAACAGACCTATACAATGTGTTATCTTTAAATTCTGGAGATGACTCATCAGTGTTTCTTAGAAAATCAGTCTGCATGGGAGTATCACATGGTTTGGCATCATTTAGGTTACATTTGTTTAAGAGTTCTATAATTTTATCCCTTTGGGAAAGTTTGAATCCCTTCTTTGTTTTGCTGATTTGAACACCAAGATATTTGTTTACTTTCCCTAATGATTTTAAGGAAAAGTGTTCATTGAGTTTTGTTACAAAAGTTTCTCTCCTTTTTGTATCTTTGCCTATATATAGAATATCATCAACATAGATCAATACAAATTCTGGAGAATCACCTTCACTCTTAACAAAGAAACAATTGTCAGCAGTAGTGGCAACAAAGTTCATAGTTTTAAGTACTTTGACTAAACATTCATACCATCGCTTGCCAGATTGTTTCAATCCGTATAGACTTTTGTTTAATAGCCATATATCATTTTTGTTTGTATATTGACTATGAGGAGCTCTTACATATATATCTTTATCTAATTTGGCATGTAAATATGCAGTTTGTATATCATATTGAAATACCTCGAGATTAAGTGCTGATGCTATAACTAGAGCTGTTTTAACACTCTCAGTTCTTACAGTAGGAGAGTAAGTGTCTGTATAATCCTCAGGATATTTTTGAGCATAACCTTGTGCGACTAGTCTGGCTTTATACAGTGTGTTACCTCCTTCCAAATTCTTAATTTTATATATCCACCTGGTACCAATAATGGTCTTATCCCTTGGGGCTTGTGTGGGTGTAAAAACATTCAATTCTTGTAAGCTATTCATCTCCTTGGTCATTGCTGATTCCCACTTTTCTCTTTCTTTGGGGGGAAGTTTCAGCACTTCTTCATAAGTGTTTGGTGTTACTATTTCTCCATTCATACACATTACATAATCTTTGTATCTATTAGGCACCTGATTTCTGTTACTTCTGGTTGTTCTCACTGGTATACTATCATTGTCATGTAAATACCTTGCTTCCTTTTTTGTTACTGAATCAGTTTTTATTTTGTGTTGACTATTTGTCCATGTTCTAACTTTGTTTTTGTGCGTGCTGTTATTGTTTTTCTTTTCAATATTCTTATTTTGATGTTCAGTGTCTGAATTGGTGTTTGGGAATATTTCATTAAGGTGTATTTTGGACCAATTGGCCTGTTCATGAAATACTGCTGTTCTTGAAATTATGAATCTGTTATTGTTATCAATAAATCTGTATCCTTTTGTGCCTGTTTCGTATCCCATGAATTTAAGTCTTCTGGATACGTTTTCACCTTTACGCCTTAATTGTTTAGGTATATGTACGTCTGCAGTGACTCCAAATATATGCATGTGTGTTAACTTAGGTTTCCTACCGTACATCACTTCATATGGTGTTTTATTCACTATGCTGGACCAAGTCCTATTTTGGGTGTAATTGGAAAATTGTAAAGCTTCTGACCAGAATTGTTTACCTAAACCAGCATCTTCTAATGTGGATCTAATCATGGTTTGTAGTGTCGAGTTCTTTCTCTCTACCACTCCGTTCTGGAATGCAGAGAAAGGACTAGATGTGTAATGCAACATCCCTTTATCTTTTAGCCATCGTGAGAATTCGTTTGACATGAACTCACATCCTCTATCTGTCATAATTTGTTTTATTCTAATGTTGTGTTGTGTTTGTAAAATTCTTTGAATTTCTGAAATGTTTCATCCTTATGTCTTAATGTGTAGACAAACCCATAACGACTATAGTCATCCACAATGGTTAGAAAATAGCGTTTTTTATATGTGATTGATGGTGTCAATGGGCCAACTAAGTCCATGTGTACTAATTCAAAGATTTGTTTGGTTGACCTGGTTGATTTTTTGGGCCTGGGGCTAGTTTTGAGTTTTGTGGATTTACACACTGAGCATTCTAGATAGTTTTTACAGTTTTTTATTTTAACACCATCAGCATGTTCAATCATTTTTTGTACTACAAGAAAACTAGCATGTCCTAATTTTCTATGTAAGATATGAGCACATTCATCATGAATAGGTTTGCCTATATTAGGTCTTTTATCATTGGATGAGTTTTTGTTGTTATGAACTACCTCATGTTCCTCATTATCACTATTACTATTTTCTTCGTTATTTATGTCATTGTCATCCTCTATGTTGGAATCAATATTGTGTAAACATCTTTCATTTGTCATTAAGTAAGGTAAGCCTCCTTTTATAATGACAGTACCTACGCTTGTTTCATTTTTCTTTAAAGCTGCATTCCCTTTTGAAAAGACTATGTTTATGCCAGATTCTCTGCTTAGTTTTATTGCACTAAGTATGTTATGAGGTATTTCAGGTATTAACAATACCCCCTCTATTTTTCCTAGGCCAGGTAAGATTATATTTCCTCTACCTATGACTTGGACCTTCTCTTGATTAGCTACTTTGATTACAAATTTATCTTCAACAAACGAAGATAATATATTTTTGTTGTGTGTAGTGTGATTTGTTGCACCAGAGTCAATGAGCCAATCGTTATCTTCTGGTCTATGTATGTTGTTGTTGTTGTGTTTGTCCAGTCCATTCAATGAACCAGATTTTCTATCTCTTGAATCATCTCTACCCCCTCTATGTTCCTTATAGATGGGTGGACTTCTATATCTATGTCTGTCAGTGGATGACTGTCTGTTGTGATATCTATCTCTATGATCTGTCCT
The DNA here is from genome assembly GCA_022577455.1 of Arizona elegans. Classification (NCBI taxonomy): domain Eukaryota; kingdom Metazoa; phylum Chordata; class Lepidosauria; order Squamata; family Colubridae; genus Arizona; species Arizona elegans. Next base: position 154,481,520 of record JAKOOJ010000003.1, read on the forward strand.
ATGTTTATCTCTGAGGAATTTAGGACAATCTCTTCTATTATGCTCCTTGGACCCACAATTATGGCATTTGATTGGTTCATGGTACCTTTCTTGAAATGCAACTTTCTTATATTGCTTATGCTCTATGTGATTATTATAACGATTTCTTCTCGAATTGTCTTCAGCTATCAACCTATTAGAAAGGTTTTCTATGGATAAATACCCTAAATTGATTGTATCTAAATGGGATATATAATTATTCCAAGATGGGTCTAATGAATTGATAATAACACTTTTCATTGTTTGATCTGAAATTATTTCTCCTCTTAGTTGTAATTCTGCTCTGACTTTGTTTAAGTATATTAAATGTTCACTTATGGTGACCCCAGATTTTAACCTGGCTGAAAAGAAATCCTTAGACATTCTTGTTGTAGTGGCTACACTATCACTGTGAAACAGCTTAAACATGCATTGAACAATTTCTGATACAGTTAGATTTGACTTAATACTATGATACATAGCAGGAGATATACTGGATATTAGTAAGAAAAATGCTCTATGGTGTAGGCAGTCCAATCTTAAAGTCCAAGGTCTTTTTGGAGGGTTAGTAATGAAAAACAATAAATTTTCTTTCATAAAGACAACTTGGAGCTGTTGGCACCACTCTTGTAAATTAACACCATCTACCCTCAGTTTTGGGAAATCATTGGGTAAATTCCCAATGTTGTTAGCTCCATTACTTACAACTGGAGGAAGTCCATGGTCTTCTAAGTGTTGGTAACCGCAGAATGGCATGGGGATGCTAGCGACGACTTTAAATGGCAGTCTCTGTCTTTCTCTTGCTTCGAAGCTGTCTGTGTAGCTTTGCACATGCGCATTGTCCATTTCGCTCCTGAAGTCATGGTGAAAGGTTCTTGTCGCTGCAGCTCCCTCGCATTGTTCTTCTTCGGAAGACTCGGTCTCTGGTTCAGCCTTGGGAGTCCTGGTGGCGATGGGAGTCCTTTTATTGAGAGCGCTGGTCTCTGGAATTGTTTGCGGCGTAGGTTGGTATCTGCAGGGCTCTCTGGGTTCAGGCATCGATGCTTTCGCTGTTTGCATAGAGGCGTGCGATCTTCGGGAAGTTCGTTTACTCACTGTTCTTCCTTTTGTTTTTTTACTGCAGTTTTTCGCTGATTCTTTAGTTATTTTCAATTTTGACCCAAAAGTTGCAAAAAGCGTTTTCATTGCAGACTCTACTTGATTTTCTATTGATTCTTCTTCAGTCTCTGTGTCAGACTCTTCTGATGTATGGATCTTTTCTCTTTTGTTTTTTGCATCAAGTAAGTCCTTTCGCGCCAGATACTTTGAATCTTGTCTTCTGATTGGCTCTTCATCGCTTAGACTGAAGGTTCGTTGAAACCAAGATGGCTGCCATTCAAAATTTTGCGCGGGACCGTTGTTCTTCTCCTTCGTTGCATTTTTGTCTGTAGACAAATCGCTCACCTTTTTTGAGTCTTTATTTTCATCTGTAACGATGTGCTTTTCTCTCGCTGCTCCGCTTTTTTTCAGTAAGTCTTGGAGGTTCGCGATGAGGTTTTCATCGTTCTTTTGATCTTTTAAACGTTTTAGTATTTCTGACCTGAGTTTGTTATTTTCTATTTCGTTTTCTTTTTGATCATTGTTCTCATCTATTATTTCTTCGTTGTCTGTAGTACAGTCTTCAGATTCTCTCGATATTTCAGTTGCGTATTCATCAATTATTTCTTGTTCTGCTTCCATTTCTTTAGTATATGCCCTGGTGTTGGGTCTTATTTTTTTGCTTTTTGATTTTTCTCTCTCGGACATTGTTGAATTTTTTATTGAGTCAATTAACCATCCTCTGCTACCAAATTGTTGCAATATTTTCAGGATCAGACTCAATAATTAAAGTAAGAATAGTATGTTTAAATAAAGCTCTGTTTAATCACAGATGGCATTCTATATTCACTGAATATTCACAAATAGAAGCACTGAAAAATGGCATACAGCTCCTTATATATACAAGGGGAGGAGCTAGATATGGGAGTGGTTAGACATACATACATTAAGCAATGGAAATAAGTTAACTCTTGATATACTGTACTTGTGACAGTCTCGTTTGTTCATGCTGTTCTGTCTGGAACCCGCACTGCATATTGGACATTAATACAATCAAATGAGTCCAGAGATATTTCACAAGAAGAGCCCTCCACTCCTCTGTTTGCAACAAAATACCTTATGCCACCAGACTCGAAATTTTGGGTTTAGAAAATTTAGAACTTCGCCGTCTTCAGTCTGAGCTAAGCATAGTACATAAAATCATCTGCTACAATGTTCTACCAGCCAATGAATATTTCAGCCTCAATCAAAACAATACAAGAGCACACAATAGATACAAATTCATGGTAAACCGATCCAAACTAGATTGCAGAAAATATGACTTCAGTAACAGAGTTGTCAATGCCTGGAATGCATTACCTGACTCTATGGTTTCTTCCCCAAATCCCCAAAACTATAACCTTAGACTGTCTACTGTAGACATCACCCCATTCCTAAGAGGTCTGTAAGGGGCATGCATAAATGCACCAGCGTGCCTACCATGCCTGTCCTAATGTTTTCTCTTATTCATATCCATTTCATGTATTTATAATTATGTTTACACTTGTATCTGCCATAAAACACATGCTTGACGAAATAAAATTAAATAAATAAATAAATAAATAAATAAATAAATAAATAAATAAATAAATAAATAACTGTACACTTACTTTGGACTGCAAACAAAACATTAGGATTCTGCCCATTAATGCTGATTAGCCAGATTCCAGATAATTAGATCCCCCCCATTATAAATCTTATCGGTGAAATTAAGAAGAGACTTTCTCACCTGAGGGATTTTGTAGTTGGCTGACATGGATGAAATTAGGATGGAGATGTCCGTTTCTGTCCCTTCAGTTATAGCTAAGGGGTTATTCTGTCTTGATCCACATTTGTAGTTTGGAACATCTGCCAGCCCAGGAGAGAGCAGATCTGCCAAACCTTCTGATGTTGTTCTAGCATCAAACTAATTGTCATGAATGTTGTAGCCCAGGGTGAGGTTGGGTAAGATACGGGGATCCTGGTTGATCTCATGGACAGCAAACAAGAAGGACAGAATTTTCCAGCACTGAGAGGTTGCTCTCCTGAAAATAGACACACACACACACACACACGATAAGTCATATGATTTTCCATAGGGAAAGCTATGCCTTCAGTATTGGTTTTCTTGATTCTCTTGGTTTATCTAGAAAATAGACACATTTAATTTCTAGCAGAACCTAAAACTGATCTGCCTTTACCATCATGTAAGAGTTGGTGTAATTGGGATGCGGTGGTTCAGTGGCTAAGACGCTGAGCTGGTCGATCAAAAGGTCGGCAGTTCAGCGGTTCGAATCCCTAGTGCCGCGTAATGGGGTGAGGTCCGTTACTTGTCCCAGCTTCTGCCAACCTAGCAATTCAAAAGCACATAAAAAATGCAAGTAGAAAAATAGGGACCACCTTTGGTGGGAAGGTAACAGCGTTCCGTTCGCCTTTGGTGTTTAGTCATGCCGGCCACATGATCACGGAGATGTCGTTGGACAGTGCTGGCTCTTCGGCTTTGAAACGGAGATGAGCATTGCCCCCTAGAGTAAGGAACGACTAGCACATATGTGCGAGGGGAACCTTTACCTTTAATAGCTGGTGTGCGAGGGATTTGATTTGAAGTCTCTTGTAAACACCGTTTTCTTTCTTACTCTGATCCAGCTACAATCTCTGTTTCCAGTGATCCAGACAAAAGGGATTGATGAAAAAGTGACAGCTGTTCCAAATTAGAGGATACCTAAAGCTTTTTGAATCAATAGCATGCAGGGTGGGAGATGCTGTCTTACCAGGAAACTTTGTCCATCGGAGCCTCTTTGAAAGTGAATGGTAGAAAGGAAGTGGTTGTTGCAGAAGTGATTCCAGTAATCAGGTAGTCCCCAGGCTTGAAATAAGTCAATGGGTCGGACTCATCCCTTTCTAAAGTTAAGGAGCACTTGGCCCTTTGCATCCTGCAGGCTGCCTGGAGCAACAGAAGCATCAGGAGAAGGACCAGACCCATTTCCTAGGTATCTTGCAGAGTCAGATGGCTCTCAGAGAATTGGAGTGATTCAAGGAGGCAAAGGGCTCTTGGAATATCACAATTGCTTTTGTGGCTTTCCCAGCACAGATAGAAGTCAGCTGAAAAGGCTCAAGCTTTACAGCACAGCGTCACAACTTCTCAGTAAAGGGTGAGTAAAGGATGCCCAAATGGTGATGAATGATGTCTCCTCTATTTCTCTTGAAAGCGTTGTTTATGTCAGCTCAACAGTGAACTTTGGAGAATTCCCTAGAGGTGTGATTGGGAGGTAGTCAACAAATCAATGTGATGTTGATAATTATAAAGAGAAGAAGCATCCCCTCTCTTCTGTCCTGTGATTTCATGAACAAGGGAACAGGGAAGAAAAAATGTATTTGTGAGAACCTGGATACAGATCCAGACTGGTTAGAAGCTCTTTCCCCAGTGAAACAGTTTTGTAAGAACCATTGTGCATCCATCCTTCCATCCTTCCTTCCATCCATCCATCCATCCATCCATCCATCCATTTATAGTTTGCCTTTTTAAAACTGGCCTTAATATAGTTTCTCAAGACAGTAACTCAGAACTAGTAGGAGCAGGGGTGAAATACTCCCGGTTCAGACCGGCTCGGGCAAGTAGGTAGCGATGATGGCTGGTGGTTCGGAGAGCCCAGTAGCAATGGCAACTCGAGGCTCCGCTCACCCGTCCAGTCATTGTTACTTCCTGCTTTTACTTCCAGAGAACTGGTAGTAAAAAAAATGCTTTAAAAGTTAAAAAAAAAAAAGTTCCAACAATCAGCTGAGTGATGCGCGATCGTGGGAACTTTTTTTTTTTTAACTTTTTAAGCATTTTTTCCCTACCAGTTCTGGAGAAACAAAGCACTTGGCTGCTCCCCCTTTTCACTCACCCCGAGCTTCCTGCTGTGGATTTTCATGCCTTGCTTCACACGCCCGGGATTGTTGCCCTCGTCTTCTTCTTCCTCCTCCTCCTCTCCAAGTGGAAAAACGCCAGGAGCAAGTGCAAAAAGAAGCGCTTGCTTGCTCCTGCCGTTTCTCCATTTGTAGGAAGCTTTCATACCTATGAAGGCAAGTCTGGCTTCCTGCGCTGCTCGCTAAAACCCTCACCAGTACCGACGTGTGCGTGGGTTGTGAATATGTGTGTGTTTGCTTCTGGTCTTTCATAGCAGCCCATGTCTGATGTCTCATCCCTGGCCGGCTGAACTGGAGTTCGGGAATTCACCCCTTCTGGCCTTTCCCGGGCCAGGCTGGCTGAAGCTGCCCCCAGATCGCGCTCCTTGGGCGGTGGGTCTGCTTGGGGGAGCTGCCTTGGGGGTTGTGCGGAATGACAGCTGATTTCCGCTGCTTTTAAAGGCCCCTGAGCGGATCTGGGCGCTGCCATTCCACGGAAGGGAAGGGAAGGAAGGAAGGAAGGAAGGAAGGAAGGAAGGAAGGAAGGAAAAAAAGAAAGAAAGAAAGAAAGAAAGAAAGAAAGAAAGAAAGAAAGAAAGTTACTTGGTAAAGGCGTGAGACAAGGCTGTCCACTTTCTCCACTCTTATTTATATTAGCCCTGGATACGGGGATTGGAAATTAGGAATGAAACCTTTAAGATTCAAGCTTTTGCCGACGATGTTGTGTTGATAATGGAGGATCCATCAATAACAGGGCCAAAAGTATTGAAAGAATTAGATGAATACGGGAAATTATCAGGATTTAAATTAAATATGACAAAAACCAAAATGTTAACAAAAAATATTCCAATAAGAGAACAGGAAATATTAGTAAATAATTTGGCTATCCAAATAGTTAAGAAGATCAAATACCTAGGGATTTGGATTACTGCCAGATGCTCAACCTTAAAGGAGGATAACTATACACCCTTACTGACAAAGATAAAGCAAGATTTGGAAAGGTGGGGGAAGTTGCAAATATCGTTCCTCGGTAGGATAAGCCACTGTTAAGATGAGTGTTCTTCCCAAATTACTATACTTATTCCAAACTATTCCTGTTAGTATTGATAGAAAATACTTTTCGGACTTAAATGGGATAGTAAGGAAGTTTATCTGGGGTGGGAAGAAACCGAGAATTGCATTACGATCCTTGCAGGAAAAAAGGAACAGAGGCGGATTCAGACTCCCAGTTTGGGAACTATATCATAAAGCGGCCAACTTAGTATGGCTACGAGAGTGGGCCTTATTAAGAGACAAGAGAATTTTACAACTGGAAGGGCACCACCTATTGAGAGGCTGGCATGCCTACCTCTGGGACAAAGGAAAAGGGACAGGGATATGTTTCCATCAACATAAAATTAGAGATACATTATTGAAGACATGGAAAGAAATTAGGTATAAACATTACTTAAAATACCCAAAATGGATATCTACAATGGAGGCACTGACCCATCCAAATACATTAGGTAGGGAGAAAATGGTCACCTATCAAGATATTTTAGATAATTGTGGTAACCTTATACCCAATGAGATATTAAAAGAGCAAGGGATCCATATTGATTGGTGGCCTTATTTACAAATTAAATCCCGATATAGTAAAGATAAACAAGACAAGGGAATAGAGATGGGGACAAATGGTTTGGATAAGGTATGGCTAGGTAGTGAGAACAAGCTATTAGCCAAATTATACTCCTACCTGCTCGAATACGACAGAGAAGGAGAAATACTAAAAGACCAAATGATCGCTTGGGGGAAAAACATCGAATCAAAGATAAATCTTGATGACTGGGAAGAAATATGGAATAGCAATCTTAAATTGACGAGAGCAACAACCTATAAGGAGAATCAGTATAAGATGCTATATAGATGGTACTTAGCACCATCTGCTAAGATCTATCCAAATGCAAGCCCCAAGTGTTGGAAATGCGGCCACCACCAAGGTACCTTCTATCACATGTGGTGGATGTGTCCGGAAGCGAGGAAGTTTTGGAAAAAAATACAAAAATGGATCCAAGAAATATTACATGAGGATATTAATTTTCTGCCGGAAATCTATCTCCTGGGAGTCCTAAAACGAACATTTGGTAAGGACAAGAAATATTTGATTATTCATATTGTTATAGCTGCTAGACTCTCCTATGCTAGATATTGGAAAGAGAAAAGAGGACCAAATGAGGAACAGATAGTCAATAAAATACTTGACTACGCAGAAATGTGCAGATTAACATATGTATTAAATGGAAAGGAGGATTCAGAATTTTACACGATCTGGGATTTGTGGTATAGATGGTTGGAAATTAAATGCAAAAGTTAATACTCATGAGGAATAATACACAACTATTAGTTAATCCTATATATTATTATATTTTAATTAAACAGTAACTAATTTTATATATAAGAATTTTTGTATAAACTGTATAATTAATTAGATAATTGATTAGATACCGCACTTGTAAATATACAATATGACTACACATTGCCAAACCGTATAGTTTGAATTGTAATATATTCTTAATTCAATAAAATTTCATTTAAAAAAAAGAAAGAAAGAAAGATACTTGTTACACATTATTAATGAATCAAGGAAGCAGGTTTTTTCCTTCTAATTTTAATGGGAACCCAGAGACTGGATACAACTGAGCCAGGAAGTCAGGATATACATCTAACAAATCTAACAAATCAGTAGGGAGGCAAACACCTTGGTTCCCTTCTGTAACAGAGTGTGTGAATGACCTTGGGGAAAATGGCTAGGAAACAATCAGAGAGGCAGAAGCCCCCAGTGTCTTAATGGTCAGTAAAAGAAACTTAGAAATGACCTACCATAATACTTCAAGCAGTTAAAAGGGACATCCAGAAAGTTTTATATTTTCAGACTTGCAAAATTAATGTAACCTTACTATAAAATTGAATTAGCTCATCTTGTCATGTTTCCTGTCTGATTTATTTGGGACGACTGACTCATCAAACTTGTGAGTTCAGAGAAAAGGTGACACACTCACTGAAAGAGCAAGTCTGATCCTCAAACTGAAGTTTCTCCTGGCACCTGCTTGAGCAGAAAGTGGAAGTCATGGCAGGTGAAGTTTTGAGGAGCTTCATTTGGTGCATCTGTAGTAGCCATTTTTGAACACGTTATCTCGTAACCTTCATGCCTTTGCCACCATATGTATAGACTATATCAACGATGGCTAACCTTTTTGCCATTGCGTGCCAGAAGCGGGGGGAGGGGGCACATGCACGTATGCCCACACCCATAATTCTATGTGCCCACCCCCATGCATGCGTGTGCGACTCCCCTCCCCCTCGCTCCTATCACAGGATGGCCCGGTAGGCCCGATAGGCCCATTTCTCTCTCTCCCCAGGCTCCAGAGCCTTTCTAGGAGATTGGGGAGGGTGAAAATGGCCTTCCCCACCCCCCTGGAGGTCCTCCGGAGGCTGGAAACAGCCCGTTTGCTGACTTCCGGTCCCACCATCATGGAACTATATGGTAATGCCTACCTCATCTGGGTTTCTTGATGGACATTGCAGCTGGCAATGGAGAACAATGGAGAACAATGGTTCAATGAGCATTTCTGGTCTTGATAGAAAAGTCCTTTGGTGATAAAGGTAAAGGTAAAGGTTCCCTTCACATATGTGCTAATCGTTCCTGACTCTAGGGGGTATTGCTCATCTCTGTTTCAAAGTCAAAGAGCCAGTGCTATCCGAAGACGTTTCCGTGGTCATGTGGCCGGCATGACTAAATGCCAAAGGCGCACGGAATGCTGCTACCTTCCCACCAAAGGTGGTCCCTATTTTTCTACTTGCATTTTTTATGTGCTTTCCAACTGCTAGGTTGGCAGAAGCTGGGACAAGTAACTGGAGCTCACTCCGTTATGCAGCACTAGGGATTCGAACCACTGAACTGCTGACCTTCTGATCGAAAAGCTCAGCGTCTTAGCCACTTGGGAACTTTTTAAGAAAACCTTTAAAAAAAAGAGCTTGGGAACCTTTTAAAAAAACTTTTTAAAAGCATTTTTTACTACTGGTTCTCCGGAACTCCGGAACACGATCGTTGGAATCATTTTTTTACTTTTTTTAAAACATTCCCAAGAACCGGTAGTAAAAAAAATACTTTAAAAAAGTTTTTAAAAATGTTCCCAAGCTCGCGTGCCACAGCTATGATCATCGGAACTTTATTTTTACCTTTTAAAAGCATTTTTTACTACCGGTTAGTAGTAAGTTTTACTACTTAAAAAGTAAAAAAAAAAAAAGTTCTGAAGTTCAGCTGAATCAGGCAAGCGATTGTTGGACCTTTTTTTTTACTTTTTAAGTATTTTTTTACTACCGGTTCTCCGGAACTGGTAGTAAAAAATACTTTAAAAAGTTAAAAAAAAAAAATTCTGACAATCGCACGTCACTCAGCTAATCTTCGGAACTGGTTTTTTATTTTTTTTTACTTTTGGTTCGGGCAAACTGACTCAAACCGGTAGCATTTCACCCTGAGATGAGAAGGAATACCCTAAATTGTTGTCACAAGTGCACTCCAACACACGGTTTTGCTCACAGTCGGGAGAACTTGCATAGGACATCGAGGAAGGGCGATGGAATCTTTGAAGCGTGTTGCAGCATTTAGAACAGAACATAGCAGAATAGAACAGAATTCTTGATTTGGCCAAGTGTGATTAGACACACAAAGAATTTGTCTCTGGTGCAGAAGCTCTCAGTGTACATGCAAAGCAACAGTGTAATCATCATCATTGTCATCATCATCATCATCATCCCAATAAGTGGATAGTAAAGAAGATAAGAAGGATAATAATATTATTATAGCCATACAACATGGGTAAATAGACATCAGGTAGTGTATTGGACCACTATTGTTTGTCTGCAAAGTCCAATGAGCCCAGAAGAAATCTTACAAAACAAAAGAGTTTCATTTCATTTTTATTTATCTTTTAGAAAACTTTATATTCCTTTGTGGCGATCTCATATCTTGAGAAGAAGAGATTTTTTTAAAAAAAACAGATTGGGTATTATAATGGAAGTATCAAGCAGATAGAACAGGCTTCAGTACTGTTCTATAGTAGTACTTCAGTACTTCAATACAAGTGTCCCCAACCCCCACGGGAAACTGGGCTTCGCAAACAAGCAAAGCCCCATCTATAGGATGCAAGCAGCATGTGAAACCACAGCCCCTCCAGTCTGCGGAAAAACCTCTCTCCATGTTACTGGTCCCAGGTACTCAAAAGGTTGGGATCGATCTAAATATTTATTTTGAGGAGCAGACATAACCATTTAAAATGATAAAAACCACCTTTTTACATTTAAAATCACATTTTAAAAGTGGAGTACAATTAAAATCACATTTCTGTTTGGGTTTTCAGAATGAGCTGTTCCTTTCTATTCAAATCAGGTCGAAAAAGGATAATGTAGCACTTGGGGAAAAAGATGCAACTCAACAGCCCAGCACTAGAGGCCAAGATGGAGAAGACCTGCACGGCCACCATGTACTTGCCCTTGGTACTCAGGTAGGTGGGTACAAAGGAGATCCAAACACTACAGAAGACCAGCATGCTGAAGGTGATCAACTTGGCTTCATTAAAGGTGCCAGGCAGCCTTCGGGCTAGGAAAGCTACTGTGAAGCAGATGGCTGCAAGGAAGCCCATGTAGCAGAGAGCTGTGTAGAACATGGCAACAGAGCCTTCGTTGCACTGCAGAACAATCTCTCCTGCCTGGGAAGTCATATCTGAGTCTGGGAATGGGGGAGAGGTACCTAACCAGATAGCGCTGATTGTAACTTGGACAAAAGAGCAACAAAGGACAATGGAGTTGCCCAAAGGCTTCCCCAGCCATTTTCTCATGCTATTTCCTGGTTTGGTGGCTAGGAAGGCCAGCACCACCATGATGGTTTTGGCCAAGAGAGAAGAGACAGCCACAGAGAAAATGATGCTGAAGGCTGCTTGTCGAAGAAGGCAGGTGACTCTACTTGGCTGGCCAATGAAGAAGAAGGAAGACATGAAGGACAGCAGGAGGGCAATGAGGAGTAGGTAGGACAGGTCCCGATTGTTGGCTTTGACTACTGGAGTTTCCAGGTGCTTAATGAATATGCTTAACACAAAGCCGGTGCTCAAAGAGAAAAGTAAAGCAAAGGAAGTAAGGATGATCCCCAAATCTTCTGAGTAGGATAGGAAGGTTATCACCTTAGGAACACACTGATCCCGCTCTTTGTTGGGTTGCCGGTCCTTGGGACATCTCACACAATGTTTGGCATCTGCAAAGAACAAATGCAACACTCATGTACTTCAATACCGGAGAATTTTATTCCATGATTGGGAAATGGTAAATTTAGAAGACAATCTATTGGATTTTGTTCCCAGTCTATACCACAGACAACAAGTCATTCTTAGTAACTTTGCCAGCATATGTGTACTCCTTGACTTATGACCACAACTGACCCCCAAATTTCTGTTGTTATGTGAGACATTTGTTAAGTGAGTTTTGCCCTATTTTATCACCTGTCTTGCCACAGTTGTTAAATGAATCACTGCACTTGTTAAGTGAATCTAAGTTCCCCGTTGCTTATCAGAAGGTCACAAAAGGTGATCACTTGATCCCGGGACACTGCAACTCAGGGGTGAAATGCTCCCGGTTCGGACCGGATCGCCTGATCCGGTAGCAATGGAGGCAGGTGGTTCAGAGAACCGGTAGCAAAAATCCCTGCCACCCCCCCATTGCTCAGCTGAGCCACGCAATCATCAGAAGCTTTTTTTTTATTTTTAAAAGCATTTATTCTACAACCTCTTTGGCTGAAAAAAAAGCTTTTAAAAGTAAAAAAAAAAGCCTCTGATGATCATACGGCTCAGCTGGGATCATCAGAGGCTTTTAAAAGCATTTTTTTTCTACAACCTCTTCCACCGAAGAGGTTATAGAAAAAATGTTTTTAAAAGGAAAAAAAACCTCTGCCGATCAGGCAAGTCAGCTGGGATAATCAGAGGGATTTTTTTTTACAAACTCTTCACCCAAAGAGGTTGTAGAAAAAATGGTTTTAAAAGTAAAAAAAAAAAAAGTTGGCCACGCCCACTCAGTCATATTACCCCTCCCCCACCAAGCCACACCCACAGAACCGGTAGTAACAAATTTTGCATTTCATCCCTGCTGCAACTGTCATAAATATGAGTCACTTGCCAAGCCTCTGTATTTTGATCAAGTAACCGTGGGGATACTGCAAGGGTGGTAAGTGTGAAAAGTGGTCATAAGTCACTTTTTTTCAGTGCTGTTGTAACTTTGAATGGTCACTAAACGAACTGCTGTAAGTCGAGGACTACCTGTGACAGTGCTATTCAGAATAAGACCATTTTGAAAAATATCAGAAAGCCCATTTTGATGCTCAAAGATCACCGATGTGTCCTCTAAGTGAAACCTTTCATTATGAAAAGAAAGACTCCTTCGTTTCCTCATTGAGAGTGCTGTACTCTGCATGCAACCATCTCTTTTGAGTTTCAAAAAGATCCTGCGAGGTAGCAAGAAAAGAGGGGTTTCTGCAAAGGGCTAGAAAAAGTCCAAAAAGTCAACATGGTGGGGATAATCATCTTCAGTTTGATTCCCCTGAGGCAATGTTTGAGGTGGAGATTCTGGGATTTGACATCCATACATCTTAAAGCTTCCAAGATTGACAAATACTGCCCTGAGGTTAGCCCTGGAAGAAAAATTGCTCTGTGTAAAATTAGCTCAAATCGTATTAATATGCTATCGATTTATCCACCATATCAATTTATTCTACAGGTCTAGGACAACTTGTTCAGATAACTCGTCACAGCCAAATCGCCATTTGACACGTCACCATGGAACAAGAGTTACATTAACTGGATGGTGGGGAATGGAAGGATTTATACTCCTTGCAGACAGCTGGTCATTTTATTTATTCATTTATTTATTAGTTCAATTTATATGCCGCCCTTCTCCGAAGACTCAGGGCGGCTTACAATGCACTTATGGCTTTTGGCCCCCCATAAGCGGTGTTTCTACAAAGTCAGTTTATTGCCCCCACAATCCGGGTCCTCAATTTACCTACCTCAGAAGGATGGAAGGCTGAGTCAACCTTGAGCCTGGTCAGATTTGAACTCGCACTAATTGCAGGCAGCTGGCAGCTAAGTACTACATAACAGCACTTAGTCCGCTGCACCACCAAGGCTCTTGCATTTGCATTTTTTATCGAGTTGTCACCTGGAGGTTTCTCTGTGTCATCAGGGTCATGTGAGTGGTACAAGTGGGTGTGGAGTCTTCTTTTCCACTCAGATACTGATGATACAGATAAACCTCCAGGTGACCTTAACGACTCGCTAAAAGAATGCAAACTACCAACTGTCCACAAGGAGTATAAATCCTTCCATTCCTCACCATCCAGTCAGAGCTGAAGAAGCTTCTTGGATGAGAAGCAAAGTCTTCAACGAAAAACCAGAAAGTCCAGTTGCCTCTTGAGAAAGCACCTTTGGCACAACCATGACCTGGATGACTGAGAATCTTCACAGACAAGAGTTACACCAATATCAAAGAAATGGTGGAATAGAATAATTAAAGGAAGGATGCAAAAAGAGGGACAAAATAAAATGTGAATGACAAAAATGAAAATATTTTTTTTAAATAGGAAATAGGTGGCATTTGCCACCAGGGAGTTCGGCCAAGATGTATCCCAATTTATTACCTAATTGTTGGAGATGCTACCATAAATCCGGAACATTCTACCACATATGGTGGACATACCGCATCACAAGGAAGTATTGGTGTCTAATTCAAAAATGGTTGGAAGAAATTACAAAGCAAAAAATAGATTTGAAACCTGAATTGTTTTTATTAGGAATACTGGACTCGAAAATGAACAAAAACCTTCAATACATTATATTGCACATACTTACCGCAGCAAGAACCACATTCGCAAAAAATTGGAAACAAAAAAATGTACCCTCAGACGAAACAGTAATTAGGAAAATTCTAGAATGCGCAGAGATGGATAAAATGACTATGGAATTGAAAGAGAGAGGATTCAGAATATTATGAAATATGGAATAAAATGTACAGTTGGCTCGAAAATAGAAATCAGAACAAGAAATGTTTAACTTAATATTGATGAAACTTAAAGTAACTGAACAACATTAAATAAAGAGCTGTAAATAGAAACGAATATAAATGTATAGATAAGAACAATGAATATTATAATGTGTGTGTGTGTGTGTGTGTGGATATATATATATATATATATATATATATATATATATATATATATGTTGGAGTAATGCGATTATTCTACTATTGAGTAGTAAATAGAAATGATAGAATAGAGAACTACAAAAGCAAAATACATAAGTCAGTACAAAATGCTGTAAAATTACCATTAATGTTATGTAATGCTCAATACATTATGTCTTGACATGTTTTGTATTTATATATGTGTGATTCAGGGGTGGGTTCTACTTACCTTTACCATTGGTACGTAATGGGATCGCGCACACGCCTTGCTTCTGCGCATGCGCAGAAGCTTCTACGCGTGTGCAGATCGCTGATGACGACATTCGGGGCAGGGGGTGGGGCCTCCCACTGGTTTTACTACCGGTTCTTGCGAACCGGTCTGAACCGGGGGCAACCCACCACAGATGGGTTTTTTATGTTGTTTTTAAAGACAAACGGTTTAATAAAAATTATTTTTTTAAAAAAAAGAAAACATTTTTTAAAAAATATTTGAATTTTTGAATTGTTCCATAGTGAGTTGGACGCTGTGAGTTGGCTGTGGAGAGTTAGCTTCACCAAGTTGGCTGCACTAAGTTGTCCCATTCTAATATTCTACATTTCAAAACCCTGCCAACAGTGGCTATGGGGATTCCTAGTCATCCAGATCATGGTTGTCCCAAACAGTGGGTTTTCTAGAGTTCATTTCTTTTGGAAAATTAAATTATTTGAAATATATACCTCTAGAGATTTTAATAAGTTATTAATTTTTAATTGAAACAGTTTTTACTGGTTTTGGTTTTATATTTTTAACTGAATTAGGCCACAGATTTGTGATTATGAAATTAAATAAACATGCAGGATAGAGATAAAACGAGCTGAAATGGTAGGATTAATTGTGGCTATTCAAAACTAGGAAAGGGATGCAGTGGCTTAGTGGCTAAGACACTGAGCTTGTTGATCAGAAGGTCGGCAGTTCAGTGATTCGAATCCCTAGTGCCACGTAATGAAGTGAGTTCCCGTTACTTGTCCCAGCTTCTGCCAACCTAGCAGTTCGAAAGCACGTAAAAAAAAATGCAAGTAGAAAAATAGGGACCACTTTGGTGGGAAAGTAACAGTGCTCCATGCACTTTCAGTGTTTAGTCATGCTGGCCACATGACCATGGAGACGTCTTCAGACAGCACTGGTTCTTCGGTTTAGAAACGGAGATGAGCACCACTCCCTAGAATCAGGAACGACTAGACCATATGTGGCAGGGGAACCTTTACCTTTTATTCAAAACTAGTAAGACACGGACAGCTTTTATCTCTGGAGTCACCTACCTTCCTGAGTGGAGATAGTCCCTTCTGCACAAGGAATACAACTATAGCAGCAAACTGGTTTATCTTCGTCTATCAGCTTGACAAACCCAAGCAGGCAGCTATCCACACACCGAGACCTTGGCAGAGGCTAAAGATAAAGAAAACGAACATTCAATGCAATAGCTGGAGCTGATGTTCCTGTGAAATTAGTCCTACCATGGGAAGCCCCAGTGAAACTGCTGGCCCAAATTTTAACTTGCTGAATCTAATCAGAAGAACTGAAACAGCTGCAAGTGAAGAAAGCAAAAAGATTGTGTTTAATGCCAATCATTCTCTTGTGTCACAGAATGCTTGCTAAATGATGCTTTTTGATCCTGGTTTGCCCTCTGATTATATTGACTCACATCTTTTTTGAAGCCAGCTAAACTGGTAGCCGGCACCATATCTTCTGGGAGCAAAGTCCAAAGTTTAATTGCATGCTATGTGGGAAAAAAATGCTTCCTTTTATCTATTCTGATTCTTTCAGAGGTGCGTTTCAGCAGGTACTGACCAGTTCTGGAGAACTAGTAGCGGAAATTTTGAGTAGTTCGGAGAATAATACCGATAACCTCCCACCGGCCAATACGCTCCCACAGAGAGGGTCTCCTCAGGGTGCCGTCGGTCAAGCAGTGTTGACTGGCGACCCCCAGGGGGAGAGCCTTCTCTGTGGGGGCACCCGCCCTCTGGAACGAGCTACCACCAGGGATACGACTGATCCCGGACCTCCACACTTTCCGCTGGGCGCTGAAGACTTTCTTATTTCAGCAAGCCGGGCTGGCTTAAAAAATTTTAATGGGTTAATTTTATGGGTAATGGGTTTTAAATTGGGGAAGCCAAATTGATTTAAGTATTTTTTTAAACTATTTTAATTTTCATATTGTATGTATTTTAATCTTGGCTGTTCACCGCCTTGAGTCCTTCGGGAGAAGGGCGGTATAAAAATTTAATAAATAAATAAATAAATAAATAAATAAATAAATAAATAAAATAAACTGGTAAATACCACCTCTGACTGGCCTCACCCCCATCTATTCTCTGCCTCCTGAGTCCCAGCTGATCAGGAGGAAAAGGGGATTTTGCAGTAACCTTCCCCTTGAGTGGGGAGGGAATGGATATTTTACAGTATCCTTCTCCTGGAGTGGGGAGGGAATGGAGATTTACAGTATCCTTCCCCTGCCATGCCCACCAAGCCATGCCATGCCCACCAAGCCACGCCCACAGAACCGGTAGTAAAAATTTTTGAATCCTACCACTGGATTCTTTCAGGATTCAATGTCATTAGATGGTCTTTGGTTTTTGTGCTTTGGTTTGGGAAAAATAACTTTTCTTTGTCCATTTTATCGACACCATACATAATTTTGTAAACTCAGTAATGTCCCCTTTTTTACACCACATTTCTATGCAAAAAACACCCCCCAAACCCTCCGAGTGTGGCAATCTTTCCTCATAGGGAAGCTATTCCAGCCCCATGATCACCTTAGCCTTTCTCCTCTGAATCTTGTTCTAATTCTATTATATCATTTTTGAAGTGCGGAGACCCAGAATAGCACATAATATTGAATGGAATGGAACGGAACGGAACGGAATGGAATACTTTATTTGGTCAAGTATGGGAATTTGTCTCTGGGGCAGAAGGTCTCAGTGTACATGCAAAGCAACAGAGTAATAATAATCAATAATGACAAGAAGAGGGGGTAGTAGAGAAGATGAGAAAGATAATAATAGTAGTACAGTCATACTACGTGTGTAAATACACACAGATATTAGACAGAATGGTGAGAATTAGGTATTTAGCCCAGTGATAGCACAAGGGAAAATACTGTCCCTGTGTTTAGTTACCGTGTTTCGGAGTATAAAACACACGCCCTCCCTCTAAAAGAGGGTGAAAATGTGGGTGCGTCTTATACACCAAATGTAGCCAAAAACATGAGGCACGGAGGAGGCGATGGTCTATGGTAATCCCTGCAGCCTGGAACAGCTGATTGGGGGTATTCCAGGAAGCCGATCCACCCGCCAATCAGCTCCTCATGCTGAATCAGGCTGCAATAATGTGCTGAAGCTGACCTGGCTGTTTGCTATTTGCTGCAAGGACTGTCAGAGTTTGCAGCAGCAAGCAAAACACAAGCAGAGGAGAGGAGTTTCAGTTTTAGTTTCAGAGATCAGCACAGCATGCAGCTTTAGAACATGCCCAGGCTCCTTGCTGTCTCCTTCCTTGTTGCTCACACAGCAAATACTGTTTCAGTTTCCAAACAGTCTCACACACTGACAGGACACTAGCCAGATGAATACTGATTAATGCTGGTAGGCAGAGGCAGATTTTTTTTTCTTATTTTCCTCCCCCAAAACTAAGGTATACTTATACTCCGGAGCATCTTATACTCCGAAAAATATAGTATTTTGGCCTGCAGTGCCTTATAGTGCTGTCCTGAGAGGAGGAGTTGAAACAGTTTTATGTCCAGGATATGAGGGATCTGAGTTGTGCAATATTCCTGTTCTGGACTCAGAAAAAAACATTAAGTAACCTCACCAAACATGCTTTTAAACTTCCCCAACACATCCCACTTGACACCTTTGCTTCTCCTCTCCTTTTTATGACCAACTTCTACCCAAGCTTCCTTGTTTAATCCTCTGTGGTTCTCCTCTGCTCTGAGCAGCACTAGACAGTTGCAGGATATCAGAAGGCAACATAGACATGTCTGTGGAATCATCTGTGGTCAAGAAGTTTTTTGGGGTCTTCCTGATCTTGGAAACTTGATGCTGATAACAGACCTAAATGAAGTTTGGCCAGAGTCTTTCAGATCAGCAACTTTTAACTGATCCCTCCATGTCCTGTCCTAAGGCACACAATAAATTCTTTGGGGCATGACTACATGGCAAAGAACCAGGTAGAACATAAGGAAAAGGAGAATTTTTTATCCTGTAGCATCCTTCTGTCAGACAAGTGAGAAACTCGGTTGAGAACACACCTCAGATATTAGGAAATGCTTACAAAATGTGGGATATGAAAGAAATTAACTTCCCCACCTTGTTGACCTGCATGGACCTCATGATTGCCTTCTGGTCCATTGTGAGCCTAAATTTGGCTTCTGAGCATCCTTCTCTTTCCAAACTCCCAATGTTCACTTTGATAACAGATCCATTGGGAAGCTTCACCCAGTACATGATGTCAAAGTCAGCTGCCAGGTCCCCTTTCTCATCCAAATAGACTCCCTCCATAGAATTATTGTAATACTGGGCGATGCTCAGGAAAGGGTGAAGCTGGAAAGGAGAAGGAAAATGAAAGAATTGAAGAATACAGAAAAGCACGACGGAGATCTAAATTTTCCTGACTGCACGGATGTTCTTCCTGTAATTCAAAGCTGAGTTGAAGAGCTGAAGGCCATTCCTTGGAGTGAGCTCCATCCATCTTCCAATGGGCACCAAACAAAGTGGAGAGCAACATGAAAATAATAGGTTGAACATTCCAAACGCTCTCCAAATTTTCCAAATTAACCATCCAGATATCTGGCAAAAGGATAAATCATACACAGCACTGACAGGAGAATTAAGTGTTGTACCTTATGATTCTTGACAAACGTATCTTTTCTTTTATGTACACCGAGAGCATATGCACCAAGACAAATTCCTTGTGTGTCCAATCACACTTGGCCAATAAAAATTCTATTCTATTCTATTCTATTCTATTCTATTCTATTCTATTCTATTCTATTCTATTCTATTCTATGAACTCTAGGCTGCATCTTCTGAGTCAGGCTAGAGAGAGAAAGAGTTCTTCAAAAGGGAATTCAATAAAGCAACTGTTTGTGTCTCATCATTTCATTTGACGTTTTCTGAGAGATTAAGTAATTTGTGTACATGGTGTGGAAGATGTTCAAAGTGGCTCTGTGCAGAATATAATATAATTCCCCATCTTCATAAAGACAAACACAAAAAAAAATTTAAATGTAAGAATTGGTTTAATGTGAAATGTTAAGTCACAAAACCTCAGAAATGCATGTTCTGAGGTAGGGTACAAAAAGATTTATCCAGATGGGGTTTATTAAAGAATATGCCTCAGACTGGCCATTACTTAAACCTCTGAATAGAAACAATCTTTGATTTCATTGGTTTAGAAAGGTATAGTCTTATTCAGGGGTGAAATCTAAAATTTGTTACTACCGATTCTGTGGGCGTGGCTTGGTGGTGGTGGGGTAATGTGACTGGGTGGGCAATGCCAAATTTTATTTTATTTTTTACTTTTAAAAGCATTTTTTCTACAACATTAAGAGGTTGCAGAAAAAAATGCTTTTAGAAGCCTCTGATGATCAGGCAACTCAGCTGGGATTGTTAGAGGCTTTTAAAGGCATTTTTTTTTCTACAACCTCTTCGGCTGAAGAGGTTGTAGAAAAAATGCTTTTAAAAGCCTCTGACGATCCCAGCTGAGCTGCGCAATCATCAGAGGCTTTTTTTTTTTACTTTTAAAAGCATTTTTTTGGCCAAAATGCTTTTAAAAGTAAAAAAAAAAAAAAAAACAGCCTCTGATGATCGCATGGCTCAGCTGGCCATGGAGTGGGAGAGCACAGGGATTTTTGCTACCAGTTCTCCGAACCACCCACTGCCATCGCTACCAGATCAGGCGATCCGGTCCGAACCGGGAGCATTTCACCCCTGGTCTTATTACAGATTAAGTGTATTGAAGTACTGCATAGCCAGAATTGAGAATTAAGTGCCAAAATCCCTAAGTTCTACTTTTCCCATCCTTGACTGTCCCTCACTGCCCACTCCACTGTAACCAATAAAGTCCATGCAAGATCTTTTCATAACTGTCAGTCCATGCACAGCTTGATATGTGGCTCCCTCCTTCTTCCAGCCAGGATGACCTTGGGGCAGCATCTCAAGGTGATGCAATCTCTACTTTTGATTCCCCAAGCATCCCTCTCCCTATCTTCCCACTCCACAATTCATGGCAGTCTGTCACCGCATAACAGCAAAGCACACACGAGCATAAGATGGCAGCTGACAATATGATTGCGCCTCCCCATTTCATTTACATTCACTCATAAACTATATAAATTCTTGTATTAATTTGTTTGCAAGCTATAGAAGCTGTGCCAGTTGAAGGTGATTCTGAACACCACAAAATTCCCTTCTTCATAAAGTCAGGAAAAAAAACAAAATTAAACCTATTTGTTTAAGCAAAATATCAATAAAAAGCCAAACATTACGGAGTGAGAGAGTGGAATCTCCCCTTCAGCATAAATCTTTGTGATGGAAAAAGAAAGTACCTGCCATGGCTGCAGTCTTTGAACTCCAGATCTGTTTCCATTCTTTGTGGCCCTTCTCTGGGATTGGAGAGAATAGGCCGCATGTAAAGCATGAGCAATGGTCCAGATGGTGTGGTAAATGTGGTAGCCATCCAGGGACAGAATCCTTTCCCGTAGCTCAAGAGAGACATTCCGCCATTTTTCCCTTTCTTTGCATCTTATCCATCCTTTCAGAGATAGGGCATGCTTTGAATAGGAACATGAAAATACTAAACCTGCAAATTTCTCGGTAAAAGAGTTAAGTTTGAGGAAATAATCATATTTTATCTTTTGATTTGTCCGGCTAAAGAAGGAAAGAATACTATGGGTGTACTTGAAAGATAAAGCACTATATGACAATGGCAAGGTGAGGTCCCAGAAAGCTGTTGTGATCCAAACTTTCCCCACAACAGGTTTCTTCACCTGACTCAGAATGATTTGGGCATGCGCTATTCCATGTGAGAAGGTTAAGGCCTCGGCAAAGTAAAGAAAGACATTGACCTGACTCCATTTGTGGAAAAGTCCAGGGTGATAGTCATTACTCTTAAGATTAACTGAAATGGTTTGGGAGAAAATTACACAGATGCCATTCTGGACTAGTATGGGTGTGAAGAGCCTCATGAATTTCTCTCCATTTTCGGTATCTGCAGCAAGGAGTCCAATCAACGTCCAGCCGAAATGTTGGAGTATTTTGACAATCCCTGGGTACTCGTGTGCTTCTTTGGGGAGGGTTGTGTAAAAAAGGGGGAATCGTTTTCTGTCACTCAAAACCTGGGAAGCAAAAGTGTAACTGACCTGAAAAGAAAGGGAAAATGTTAACATTTTCTCTCAGATCAAAAATATTATTTTATTTATTTTTTATTAATCATATTTCTATGCTGCCCCCTCTCCGAGGACTCTGGGGGGCTTACAACATTCGACAGTATACTTAGTAGCATATTGCCCCCAACAATCTGGGTCCTCATTTTACCCACCTCGGAAGGATGGAAGGCTGAGACAACCTTGAGCCGGTGAGATTTGATCTGCTGATCTGCTGAACTAGCAGTCAGCTGAAGTAGCTGCAGTACTGCACTCTAACCACTGTGCCACCTCAGCTCTAAAGTACTTATCAGTACTAAAGTATTGATTGCCCAAAATTCCGACTAAAGATCTTTGTCCTTATTATTAACTCAGGCATTGATCCTTCCAAGGTTGGTAAAATGAGGATCCAGATTGTTGGGGGCAATATGCTGACATTGTAAACTGCCCAGAGAGTGCTGTAAAGCACTATGGAGTGGTAGATGAACCTAAATTCTATTGTTATTTGTCCATCTATGGCAGTGGTGAAATCCAAATTTTTTTACTACTGGTTCTGTGGTTGTGGCTTGGTGGGTGTGGCAAGGGAAGGATACTGCAAAATCTCCATTTCCTCCCCACTCCTGGGGGAAGGATATTGCAAAATCTCCATTCCCACCCCACTCTGGAGCCAGCCAGAAGTGGTATTTGCTGGTTCTCCGAACTCAAAATTTCTGCTACTGGTTCTCCAGAACCTGTCAGAACCTGCTGGACTTCACCCCTGATCTGTGGCCATTTTGACATATGTTCCAAAGAAGACATGCAGAATATCCCCTTGCTCAGGCCCTGCAATTCTCCTCATGAGCCCTAATATTTTTCTTTTGCAAGTATCCAACAAGGTTCCACCAATTTGGTCAAGGGCCTTGGAACAAAAAGTTCATCTGGGCCATATCTAATTCAGATTTTTGAATCTTCTCCCCCAACTCTTGTTGCCTATCGTGGTCTTTAGGAACTCTATCCCCTTTCAAATGACCAAGCGATCATGCATACACAAATCTACCTGTGGGATCTTGAAGGTGTTCAGCATGGTTGATATCTGAATGGACATGTCTGAATCAGCTCCTTCAAGGACCGTCAGTGTGTTTCTCCATTTTCCACAGTTATAATTTGGAATGTCTGCCTCTCCCTTCGAAAGCAGGTCCAACAAGATTTCTGAAGTCACCTTTGTGTTAAAATAGTTGTCATGAATATTGTAGCCCAGGGTGACATTGGGTAAAATTTGGGGATTCTGGTTAATCTCCTCAAGGGCAAAAAGGAAGGACAGGGCTTTCCAGTACATTGTGGAGCCTTTTCTGCAAATATAGGTGGATCAGATTTTCATCCTGCATTCAATCAGAATGACATATTTAATGAGAGCTTCTTTGATTCTAATATTAATAAGAAAACTTAAAACCACAGGATCTAATTTCTAACTTCTGCGTGGATTGATTTACAAATCAGATGCATTGCAGATACCATTTTTTAAAATATAGATAGAACTGGAGAGTCTTCATAAAGAATTCAATTCTACAGTATGTCTTCTTTTCAGTCTAAAAGTACAGAACTGACAAAGGATTTTGTGGCTCCCTAAAAAGTTACAATTCTCTTCTTGCCTATTAGACTTATAGTCCATTGAAAACATTTAGGCATAATTTAGAAAAAAAATACTAAACATGAAACAGTCACAGTATTTGACATGGAATTGGGTTGGAAAATAGCTGACTTGCAATATCATATTGTGTATCACAGTGGGAAATTAATACATATTACTTGACCTGATGCTACAGGTGAAGTTATTGGATGTTGTAACATTTTGGTTCCGCAATATAGAGGTAGATAGCCAACCACATTTTTTGTGTTTTATGTGTGTGAAAGGGAAGGTTAGAGAGAGTGAGACAGAAAGAGAAAAACATTGGAGGGAGATAGTGTCAAGATTTGAACTTAAACTTCCATGTCTTATCTCAAATGCCCCTTTCATCCTTTTGAAAATTTCTCTCCTGCCTGGTTGATTTGAAGCTTCATCATAGTAACTGCATTAGACAGCTTGACTGTCTTTTTAAAGAACAAAGTCCTATTTTGCTAGACTGTATAAAATCAGAAACACTTTGATTGCATCAAAGTTCTTCCTATAAACTATATTATTTGTTTCATCTGCTATTGCCCTGTTGAATTCTGATCACTGATTATAATAATGTTAACACTAATATTATTTCAAAGTTTTGTAAGCTAACCTCCCTGCTCCATCTTCATCCTACAACTTTTTTTTTATTTTGTTTCTGTGGGTTTAAGTCGCTTAGTGGTTTTGAATTCCAGAGTAAGGAGGTTGATTTCACAGCCCATACCTAAGTATGAACATTTATATTGCATTTTACGGTCTTGAGTATATTATATATTTTTGTGATAATGTATTTACATGGTCTGTTATGTTGCTCTTCAATAAAAACACTTTAGCTTAAGCCTATTATAATGATGCAACCTATATGGGGAACAAAAGAAAGAAAGAAAATGACAAATAAGGCTTCAGTAAAATATACTCCATACTAGCATTAGGACTAAATATGTCAGGTAACATGGAATATTTTGAATTGTTTCTTCCCAGGTTTCTTCCCACTTAGGCTGAATTGCCATTTATGAGATGAGCTCTCAATGGAGTCCACTCCTACATTTTTGTTGTTCACGTCTAACATTCCTACAGTCATACTTATGACTGTATGACTGTAACCTTGTTGCTGGTATGATTTATATTGATATTGTTTCCTGATTGCTTATTTGTACCCTATGACTATCATTAAGTGTTGTACCTTATGATTCTTAACAAATGTATCTTCTCTTTTATGTATGCTGAGAGCCTATGCACCAAGACAAATTCCGTGTGTGTCTAAACACACTTGGCCAATAAAGAATTCTATTCTATTCTATTCTTCCGTGACAATCTCACAGCACAATCACTCTCACAAAAGAAATGGAGAGGCTTGTACCTTTCTCCCACTCAGGGTGACTTACTCATAAAGTTTAGCAGAAGGAGCCCTGTTGAACTTGTATAACAGAAACTTTGCCGTTGTAGCAGAAGTGATCCCGCTGATGAGATGGTCTCCTGGTCTGTAGAAATTCAGTGGCTGTACTTCATCTGGTTCCAAATGCAAAGGGCACTTAGCCTTCAGCACCCCACAAGTTAGATGGGGCAAGAGGAGAAAAAGAATCAGTACGACCATAGTTGATATGTGGAGCACAGCCACTTGTTTTTATCCAATATGTCTCAGAATAACGAAGGGCTAATTCGAAGGAGACTAAAACAAATCCTCACACTACACAGCCACTTGAGCAATGTAGCAAAGAAGGCATTTAAACACTGACACTGACTAATACAAGCTATCTCTTCATATTGTTCTTAAGACTGTTGTTTATACTGAAGGCAATCATTGGGGAAAAGGTCTGGAGAATCAGTAAGAAGGCAACCAGGATGTAACTAATTACAAGGGGAAGGATCACCTCTGTAATGTATAGAACTTTGGGGGATCTCATGGGATAAGACACAGCTGGAGAAATTGCTGATGCAATTCTTGCCACTACCAACTTTTTCAGTGGCCATCTTACTAAGAGTGGGGGGAGGGGGATCCAGAGAATCTTTAACAAGATGCAACAATAGGGTGACCTTTCTTTTACTAGTGGGTTGCAGGAAACGTTCCAGAGATACAGCAAAAAAGGATTAAAAGATGGCGGACTTCATTCATTCATTCATTTACAGCCTTTCTTGCCACAGTTGATAAGTGAATGATTGTAGTTGTTAAGTTGGTTAACACAATTGTTAAGTGGATCTGGCTTCCCCATTGACTGCTGGTCCCAAAAAGCTGATCACATGACCCCAGGACACTGCAATTGTTATAAATATGAACCAGTTGTCAAGCATCCAAATTTTGATCATGTGAGCAAGGGGATTCTGTAACAGTCATAAGTATGGACAATAGTCATATGTCACTTTTTTCAATGCCATTGTAACTTTGAACAGTCACTAAATGAAGTATTGTAAATTGAGGACTATCTGTATAGAATTTTCCCAGGTATCAATGTCAGTTTGAACACACTCTCTTTTGATAGATCTTCCTGACTTTTTTACACTTACTGTAAAAAACAATTGAACTCATTGAAAGAAAAGATATTCCTTGAACTTCTTTCTATTAAACTTATGTTTCTTCACAATTTCCTGATAGAACATTAGCAGGTTTTCCTTGAACTTTAGAAAAATATCAAGTTTTTTTTAAAGGAAAAGATAAAGTCTCTCTCCCAAAGGTGCTTTTTTCAAGAGGCAACTGGACTTTCTGGTTTTTCTTTGAAGACATTTCACTTCTCCTCCAAGAAGCTTCTGAAGAAGAGTTGAAGAAGCTTTTTCAATGAGAAGCGAAATGTCTTCAAAGAAAAATCGGAAAGTCCAGTTGCCTGTTGAAAAAAGCACCTTCAGGACAACCACGATCTGGATCACTGAGAATCTCCATATACATCTTTCTCCCACTATGAGGATTTACCGACCTGGATTTCTTAGCAAAAACCTAGAACTAGATTATTGTCCCTGGAAATTC
The DNA here is from genome assembly GCA_022577455.1 of Arizona elegans. NCBI lineage: Eukaryota > Metazoa > Chordata > Lepidosauria > Squamata > Colubridae > Arizona > Arizona elegans. Next base: position 154,507,765 of record JAKOOJ010000003.1, read on the forward strand.
CTGGGAGTATTTATGGGAATTTTTTCAAGAAATTTTCCAATTTAGTCCACAAGTATGTGATTCCTTAATGGTGAATTTATTTAATCAGTATGTACACTTTGAGGGTACATCTGACCAAAAGGCCTTAAAACTATCTATTGCTATGTAGTCTCCTCAGTTTTCTGCCAAGAACCTCCATGGATTCATACACAATTATTGTTTTTCTATGTTTTCATACAAAACACTAGATGATTAATCTACTTGGAGTCCTAGTGGACAATCACTTAAGTATGTGGCATCAGCCAAAAAAGTCAATGGAATCTTAGGTTGCATTAACCGAGGGATAGAATCAAGATCATGTGAAATATTAGGGGACTGGAGGCTAAAACATATGAAGAACGGTTGCAGGAACTGGGTATGTCTAGTTTGATGAAGAGAAGGACTAGAGGAGACATGATAGCCGTGTTCCAATATCTCAGGGGCTGCCACAAAGAAGAGGGAGTCAAACTATTCTCCAAAGCACCTGAGGGTAGAACAAGAAGCAATGGATGGAAACTAATCAAGGAGAGAAGCAACCTAGAACTAAGGAGAAATTTCCTGACAGAACAATTAATAAGTGGAACAACTTGCCTGCAGAAGTTGTGAATGCCCCAACACTGGAAATTTGTAAGAAGATGTTGGATAACCATTTGTCCGAAGTGGTATATGGTTTCCTGCCTGGGCAGGGGGTTGGACTAGAAGACCTCCAAGATCCCTTCCAACTCTGTTATTCTATTCTATTCTATTCTATTCTATTCTATTCTATTCTATTCTATTATTAGTACTGCATTATTATTATTATTTTTAATTTGATTTATATGCCGCCCTTCTCCGGAGACTCAGGGCGGCTTACAATGCGTTAAGCAATAGCCTTCATACTTTTGTATATTTATACAAAGACAGCTTATTGCCCCCACAAGCTGGGTCCTCATTTCACCTACATTAGAAAGGATGGAAGGCTGAGTCAACCTTGAGCCTGGTAAGATTCGAACCTGCAGAAATTGCAGGCAGCTGTGTTAATAACAGGGTGCATTAAACCACTGTACTACCAAGGCTCGTTATAAACTCTTAGTAAGACCACACCTAGAATACTGCATCCAGGTTTGGTAAAGGTTTTATAAAAAAGATATAGAGACGCTGGAAAGAGTGCAGAAAAGAGCAACAAAGATGATTAGGGGGCTGGAGGTTAAAACATATGAAGAACAGTTATACAAATTAGGTTTGTCTAGTCTAGTGGGGGAAAAAAACACTAGTGATGACATGATAGCATGTCATATTTGAGGAGCTGCCAAAAAGAAGAGGGGGTCAACCTATTTTCAAAGCACCAGAAAGCAAGACAAGAAATAATGGATGGAAATTAATTAAAGAGAGAAGCAACCTAGAGCCTTGGTGGCGCAGCAGACTAAAGTGCTATCAAGTAACACCAGCTGCCTGCAATTACTGCAAGTTCAAATCTCACCAGGCTCAACGTTGACTCAGCCTTCCATCCTTCCGAGGTAGGTAAAATGAGGACCCAGATTGTGGGGGCAATAAGCTGACTTTGTATAAAAAAGAACACCGCTTGGGGGGCCCCCGAAAGCCCTACTATGCAGGTATATACAAAAGTATGAAGGCTATTGCTTAACGCATTGTAAGCCGCCCTGAGTCTCCGGAGAAGGGCGGCATATAAATCGAACCAATAAATAAACAATAAATAAATAGAACTAAGGAGAAATTTCCTAACAGTGACAGCAATTAACCGGTGGAATGGCTTGTCTTCAAAAGTTGTGGGTGCTCAGTCACTGGAAGCTTTTAAAAAGAGACTGGACAGCCACTTGTCTGGAATGCTGTGGTGGGTTGCTACCGGTTCGCCCCGGATTGGGCAAACTGGTAGCAGCGGCAGTGGGTGGCCTTGCCCACCCGCCTGGATGCTTCTGTGCATGCGCAGCATGAGCGCACATGAGCGAACCGGTAGCAAACTGAATTGAAACCCACTATTGCTGGAATGGTATAGGTCTCCTGTCAGGTTTCGATGCTATCTCAAAATAAATGAATTTCCAAACTGCCGATCTTTGAGGAAATTTTCTCTTTATTGAGCATAGTGACCTATCCCTGGCTCTTTCGCGGTCAGCACTAACCTTTGCCCCCCAAACCCTCCCTTTCCGATTGACAATTCTCTGCATCTCATTGGCTATCTTCCAAGCCACTCTCTTCATCCCATCTCCGTCAGATCACAGGAATGTCCCCCCTCCCATCTCCAAGGAGACAGAATCTTCCAAGGAATTAAGTAGGCAAAAGTTCAAGCTTCTCCTCTCCTTTTCATATGTCAGCGCTGGACCGCTGACATCTCCTGCTTGAGGAAGAGGTTGGACTAGAAAACCTCCAGGGTCCCTTTCAATTCTGTTATTCTGTTAATTACAAGAATAGGGAGATCATTATGGAGAGCCAGTTTGGTGCAGGGATTAAAGGCACCAGCCTAGAAATGGGAAGAAGCACATTCCTTCCCTGTTCCTAGAGCCAGCTTTGCATTCATGCAAATATATCCACGATTCAAGAATCAGAGCTGTGTGTAACTCTGCTCACCAATCAGGGGATGAGTAGGGAAAGCAGCATCCAATCAGAAAGCTGTAAAGTTGGAAAGTAGTTCACCAACACAAGTCTGACTTTCAAGCCCCTGAAGGGTCCTGGATGCTCTCTGAGCTTGCTTGTTTTCTCGCAGGCGTTTCAGTATCCAAGCTAGGTCACAGCATCAGTAAGGAGTGCAATTTGCGCTCAGTTTATATTCTAGTGCAGGGGTGTCAAACTGGATTTCTTTGAGGGCCGAATCAGCACTGTAGTTCTCCTCTGTGGGTCAGTGGTGGGGTGGGGAATGGGAAACAGGATGGATGCCTCCTGCAGCACTTTGCCAGCCAAAATGTGGCACGGGGGGCACATGCGCCCTTCCTGCGGCCTGTTTTGGCTGCCAGAGTATGTGAATGCGCAGAAGTGGGCGGAGCCTCCCGCCTCCGCCACTACCATTTTGCCCAATCCGGTGCAGACCGGTAGCAACCCACCACTGGTTGACCCCCTCTTCTTTGTGGCAACCCCTGAGATATTGGAACACTTGTATCATGTCTCCCCTAGTCCATTTTGTGACAAAAGAATCCATTGGATAAGCTGGATCTGGACTCACGACCACATGATTAATGGCCATGTGATTCACTAATGACCATCATAAAAATCTGAATTCCCCACTTCTCCAATTCAGAATATGGTTCATTATTAGATAGACTCATAACACCAGAAGGATAATTTCAGTCGTCACTCTCGTAGTGTCAAGTTTGAACCGCCTCTGAACCATTTGAACAATTATCGCTATTTAACTTGCCGACAAACTGGGGTGTTGTTGTGATGAAGAAAAACGCACAGGCAGGAAGAAGGTTAATGGGAAAGCACCCCGAACAGCTTCTGGGAGCTCCCTTTTATTGATATACACAGGCTCCGTGGCAGAAGCTGATTCATTGATCAAAGTTCACTTGTAGCTGATTGGCTAAACAAAGCTCATGGTATGGCTATGCTATCCATGTAGAGAGCTCATGGTCAGCTCATGCTCTCCTGCTGCAAACAATGTGATCTGCCTACGTGTCAAACCTCATGTCTCACACTTCCTGAGGAAGGGTCTATAAGGATCATTGTGCTGACGTTTGCATTCCTCAGCGTGGTTTGCCAGCTACTGAGAAAGCAACCACCCCCACCTGTCCTCCTTTTTATTTTATTCTTTATTTTTTAATAATTTGTATGCATACATAACTTCAGGTCTGATCTTTTGCTTTCTGCTATTTTGGGGGACATTTTGGGATGATGCATGTAACATTCTCAGAATTTCAACTTTGCCCTTAGAGCTAAAAAAAAGGGGGGGGAACTTGGGAGGAGTGAGGTGACTGCTTATCCAGCTAGACCTACAGTAGATGCCTTTTGAAAAAAAATACCTTTGGGACAACCATGACCTGGATGACTGAGAATCTCCATAGATATCTATCCAGCTAGACTTGCATTAGGCTGATTCAGCCGAGAATATTCAGATCTCTACAATGTGCAGGCATTGCTAACCAACGCAAGGCGATGTTTAGCTTTTATTCCTTCTGACGTCTAATTAGATATCTCTATAGCATTTTTCCATTAGCCTGTGCTAAATTGCTCCCTCATCGACTATTTCCAAATGATTGAATTCCCCAGTTACTTCACTGAGTTGTGTTTACACATTTAATCCTAGTGGTCCACCCTGCCACAGCTGCAGTCCGCTCTGTATTTCTCACCTACAATTATGAAAACCATCAAGAACGCTTCATCTATCTCCTACCAAAGCCTTGGTGATTTTCCCAAAGGTCATCTTTGAGCTAATAGTGTAAACAGCCAATGTAGGGATGAAATGACAATTTCTTTCATTGAGTTGGAAGAGACAACAAACATAATTAAGTACTAGGCTATTGGCATATATTTTAAGTGCTATGCTACAGTTAGATCATGTTAAGCCCTGAATGTAAAGTTTTATGCCTACTTCACTTCAAAATGTCAGCCCTTCGCTTAGAGGCCCTCATTCACTCTACCTAGATAAGGGCTGAGACTACAGTCACAAAATACAGCTCAGATGTACTGGTTGTATAGGCAGAGATCTTGGGAGAGTGAAATTTCCTCTCATTGCTTTGCATCCAGCTGTGTAACTGAAGTCACTTCTGTTGCTCCTACTATTTGGCTGCCTTGTGCAAGTAGAGTCCAGGAATTCTGGGAGTTGAAGTCCGCAGGTCGCCATAGTTCACCACTCCTATTCAGTGGTGAAATCTGAACCGGTTTACTACTGGTTTGCTGGCTTCGCATGTGCACCACACACCAAAAAGAGGCATGGGGTAAGTAGAATAGCATGGGGGGGGGGGGGTGATCAGCTTTTTTTTTACTTTTAAAAGCATTTTTTTACAACCTATTCGGGCAAATTGTTCATAAAAAAATGCTTTTAAAAGGTTAAAAAAAGACTCTGACGATTGCGCGGCATAGCTGTGATCGTCGGAGCCTTTTTAAAAAACTTTTAAAAAGCATTTTTACTACCAGAGAACTGGTAGTAAAAAAATGCTAATTTTTTTTAAAAAAAAGTTCCGATGATCGCGCACCGCTCAGCTAATCGTCTGAACTTTTTTTTTTTTTTACATTTTTTACTACCGGTTCAGTGAACCAGTAGCCTTTTTTTGCTACCGGTTTGGGCGAACCAGACCTAACCGGGAGCATTTCACCCTTGCTCCTACTCTGATGGGTAGATCATTGTTTTTCAATCTTAGTAACTTTCAGATGTGTGGACTTCAACTCCCAGAATTCCCCAGCCAGCTAAAAGTTGCCAAGGTTGAGAAGAGTCTTGATAGTACAGTGGTATACGCACCCTGTTATTAACACAGCTGCCTGCAATTTCTGCTGGTTCGAATCTCTCCAAGGCTCAAGGTTGACTCAGCCTTCCATCCTTTCTAAGGTAGGTGAAATGAGGACCTAGTTTGTGGGGGCAATAAGCTGACTTTGTAGAAATATACAAAAGTATGAAGGCTATTGCTTAACGCATTGTAAGCCGCCCTGAGTCTCCAGAGAAGGGCGGCATATAAATCAAATTAAAACAACAACAACAACAACAACAAAACACTGGGTTAGATGCTCACTTTGCACTATCAAAGGCTTCACTGAAACTTAGATATATGGTATTCCTGGGCATCACATCAAGAGAATTGAATCCATCCACCTGATTTAGAGCTGGTTCTAATTGGACAATGTAACTCAAACTAATGAGGGGCGGGGAATTTGATTCTTTAACTATACAAAGTCCACGGGGATTAATTAGACTTGGTTTTGCTTCGATCTGCGCTGATATGATATATTCAATAAAGTTTAGAAGAAAGACACTGTGAAAGAAAGTTTTGAGTCTGGTTGCTTGGTTGGGTTCATCAGTCGGGACCTTAATAGCTATAATACAGGGACATAAAGCATTTCATCATTTATTAGTGTGAAAAGAGGCACATGGAAAACGGAATACAGAGGCCCCTCTGAAGCAGGATATGAAGTAAGAAAAAAAGGTCTTTTAAAAAGATCTCAGCATGCCATAAAAAGAAAAGATTTTAAACTTCTTTCATTCTTATATATCAGTGTTTGTTGTTGTTAGTTGCGAAATCGTATCCGACCCATCATGACCCCATGGACAACGTTCCTCCAGGCCTTCCTCTCCTTTACCATCCCCCAGAGTCCATTTAAGCTCACGCCGACTGCTTCAGTGACTCCATCCAGCCATCTCGTTCTCTGTCGTCCCCTTCTTCTTTTGCTCTCTCTTATTGACTTCTCCTTCAGCAAGTGTTCTAAAGTTACTACAGCACTGAAAAAAGAAACTTATGGCTGGTCTCTGAAGTTGCAGTCATCACAATGTCTCCACTGCCATGTGGTTGTAATTAAAGTGATTACAACCACATTTACAGCACACATTTTGAACAGTTGCAGGGTCCGACTTGCAGCCTCCATAGCTGGGATTCTGAAAAGCAAAGTCAACGAGGAAACTGGCAAATAATGGCCATGTGGCACCTAATTATGGGATTCACTTCACAACCAGAATGGACTTGGTGGGTTGGCATGGCCATGTGACATCCTGCTTAATAACTCCACCCTTTAGTGATGGAGTTGCCAGTCCCTATAGTGGTCAGTAAGTGAGGAGTACCTATACTGAGATGGATTGGGATTGACACATCTCAAAATGACTGTGTCTGGTTGCGGGAGAAATTGCAAGCTGTCTACAAATTTATTCTACTCAGATAAGTGTGGCACCTGTCAGTCATTTCAAGGACTAAGGGATCCTCATTATCCTAATTATTCCCCTACTTTTAAAAATATAAACTCTGGCAAGTGTGAAGTTCTCGCTCTAACCACAACTGGAAAAAGTAGGTTCTTTTGGAAGCCTGGAGCTAAATAAACATTCAGTTGTAAGCTTCATTAAACCAAAGCATTGCGATATTTACAAGTGTCATCATAAATGGACACGGAGGTAGAAGAGATAGAACTTCTGGTTATGTGAATTTGAAAGGAAAATCAAGGCATGCGGCAAAATGCTGTTCTACATGGGGCTTTCCTTAAAGCAAGGGGTCCCCAATCTGTGCCCCATGACCCAGTACCAGGCCATGGCCTATTCGCAACTGGGCCACATGAGTGGTGGGCTGGCACAAATGCATGCGTGCAACCCCACTCACACAAATGGCAGGTGCCGGTGCCTGCAGTCCCACTCATGCGAGTGGCACCCCAAAGGCTTCTTTCTTGCGTGAGTGGAGCTGCGCGTGTACAGGCACCGGCCCGCTGCTCGCATAGCCCAGTTCCCCTCTCCCATCCCCCAGTCGGGCTGTCAAGCCAAAAGCTCCAAAAGCAGAATGGTGAAACCAGAGGCTGAATGGAATGAATCTGCCCTGCTCAGCTTCGCTGACTCACTGAGGCTGCCTGAATAGGACAACCAATCCACTTTGGAGCATTGCGCAGCCTTGGTAAGTCTGAAGGAGCATGAGATCTTGCGCTGCTTCAGGCCTTCCATCCCTTTGCAAAAGCTTTTGGTGTGGAGAAGCCTGAAGTAGCTGAAACGAAGAAAATAAGAGCCTTGGTGGCACAGCAGATTAAAATGCTGTTAAGTAGCACCATCTGCCTGCAATTACAGCAAGTTCAAATCTCACCAGGCTCAAGGTTGACTCAGCCTTCCATCCTTTCAAGGTAGGTAAAATGAGGACCCGGATTGTGGGGGCAATAAGCTGACTTTGTATAAAAAAGAACACCGCTTTGGGTGGGGGGGCGAAAGCCCTACTAAGCAGGTATATACAAAAGTATGAAAGCTATTGCTTAACGCATTGTAAGCCGCCCTGAGTCTCCGGAGAAGGGCGGCATATAAATTGAACCAATAAATAAATAAAATAAATAAACTGCGCCCCAAAGGCTGCCCTTCTTCATGCCAAAAGCTTTTGCACACAGACGAAAGACTTCAGGGGAGCAATCTTGAGCTGCTTCAGGCCTTCCACCCCTTTGCAAAAGGTTTTGGTGGGGAGAAGCCTGAAGGAGCCAAGACCACACCCTAAAGCAGTGTTTCTCAACCTTGGAAGCTTGAAGATGGGTGGACTTCAACTCCCAGAATCCCCCAGCCAGCGCTGCTGGCTGGGGGATTCTGGGAGTTGAAGTCCACCCATCTTCAAGCTACAAAGGTTGAGAAACACTGCCCTAAAGGCTTCCCTTCTCTCTTGCATGAGTAGAGCTGTGTGTGTGTGCATACATACATCCCAGCCTGGTTCCCCCACCCCACCAGCCAGTCTGCCAAGTTACAAAGGTTGGGGAGTGGTCGTTTCAATCATACTGTCAGGCCCCAAACCAAGAAAAGCATGTGTTAATTCTTTACTGTTTCACACCAAATAGACTAAACCTGTGATGGCGAACCTGTGCCATGCGTGCCAGAGGTTGCATGCAATGCCCTCTCTGTGGGCACACGAGCCACCATCCCAGTCCAGCTCTGCCGTGCATGCAAGCGTGCCTCTCTGATCTTTGGGTCTCTGCATGCAGGGAGCGCGCAGGAAGGGGGCAAGGTGCGTGCAGGGGGGGTTCATGCATGCACGGGGGGCAGGAGATGTGCAGGGGGCATGCATGCATGTGTGGGGGTGGGGCGCGGGCAGAGCACATGCCCTGCAGGGTTGGGACACATGCATGGGTGTGTGTGTGGCCGCATTCGCTTTGCATTTTGGGGGTTCGGGTACGCGCTTTGGGCACTTGGTCTGGAAAAAGTTAGCCATCACTGGACTAAAACCTTGCCAGATTGAGCTTTCTGCTATCTGCATCTACAGCAGCTATATTATTGTAGCTTGCAAATCCTTGACCTGTGCATCTACCTGTTGCTGATGCTGATTCTTCAAGGGAATTCACGGCACTTTCTCTTACTGTACATAACACAGGTTTTTTTTTGTTTTTTTTTATTAGAGCTCTTCGTTTCTTTCCGAGATTATTCATGGTGAATCGTCTCTGAGCTTATCCATTTATTGGATTAAATTATTACGTGTCGTTCTTGATTTACAACAGTTTGTTTAGTGACCATTCAAAGGTATAATCGCATTGAAAAAAAGTGGCTTATGATCATTTTTCACGCTTACAACCCTTGCCATATCCCCATGGTCCTGTGATCAAAATTCAGATGTTTGGCAACTAATTCATATTTAAGATGGCTGCAGTGACCCTACATGATCACCTGTTGCAACTGTTTTACAAGCAAAGTCAATGCGGAAGCCAGATTCACTTAATAACCATATTTACTAACTTAACAGTTGCAGTGATTCACTTAACAACTGTCGCAAGAAAGTTCATAAAATTCAGATAATATCTGTCTTGCTTACCAACAGAAATTTGGGGCTCATTTGTGGTCACCAGTTGAGGACTACCTGTATAGCAGTAGAGAATACTAATCTACACTGTTTCATGGAACCTAGTTCAACTCAAGCTCCTGATTCTTAATGAGGGAAAGTATCATGTGCGGAATGAACCTAAGAGATCTGATGTGAGATCATAAAAGGATTTGGATGTTTCACAGATCCACAGTCAGAAGACAACAACCAATTTCTCACAAACCACTGAGAGTTTGAATTCTACAGTAGTCTTTATTTTTATCTTTAATTTTTTTCTTTAGCTTTTCAATTATTATTTTTTTGGATTAAAAAAAGAAGTTCTGATTTTTACCATCCCTTTAAATGAATACACACACACACACACACACACACACACACAAATTGTGTGTTAGCTAGAATGGAAATAAAGCAGATAAAATGAGCATTTCCAAGCATCCTTCTCTTTCCAGTCTCCCAACGTTCATTTTGTAAACAGACCAGTTGGCAAACCTCACCCAATATGTGATGTCAAATAGACTCCCTCTAGGGAATTATTGTAATGCTGGGAGATGCACAGGAAAGGGTGAAGCTAAAATACCAAAGTAAAACGAATCAATGGAAGAAAACAGGAAACAAGATTGAGATCAGGGGTGAAATCCAGCAGGTTCTGACAGGTTCTGGAGAACCGGTAGCGGAAATTTTGAGTAGTTTGGAGAACCGGCAAATACCACCTCTGGCTGGCCCCAGAGTGGGGTGGAAATGGAGATTTTGCAGTATCCTTCCCCTGCCATGCCCACCAAGCCACTCCCAACAAGCCACACCACGCCCACCAAGCCACGCCCACAGAACTGGTAGTAAAAAATTTTGAATTTCACCACTGTACCCGTGTTTTCCCAAAAATAAGACCCTGTCTTTTTTGTTTTTGGTCATCAAAAAAGAACCAAGTCTCATTTTCAGGGGGAATGTCATCCACTGACTCACCTCACCTGTGTGCGTTGCCCGCGGTATCCTATTCGCTGTCAGAGGCCTTCAGGAACTTTTTCTGCAGCCAGCAAGGCCAACAAGGTTTTCCTGAAGGCCTCTGCAGCCAATAACAGAGCTCCGGATTGATTCGGAGCTCTGTTATTGGCTGTAGAATCCTTCAGGAAAGCCTTGCTGGCTGCAGAAGGAATGGGCCGGCAAGGCAGGTGTTGCGGTGTGCGAGGCCTGGTTGTAACTGTCGGAAGGTAAGTAGTAGGGCAACTCCATACCCCTATCCCCACCCTAGCTTAATTTTTACCCATACACCCTGGAGTGGGTGGGGTTTTAATTAGGGCTTATTTTGGGGATAGGGCTTATATTGGACACATGTGTAAAAATCAAGCTAGGGCTTAATTTTGGGGTAGGTCGTATTTTCAGGAAAACATGGTATTTACCCTTGGTGCTGAGATAGATCTAAATATTTGTTTTGGGGAAGAGAGATAAGTAAATGGATCTCCCGGTGGTTGGTATTGTTTTTAATAAATTGGGTGTTACTTAAAATGTAAGCATAAAGCAGACAAAATAAGCTTCCCTAAGATATTATCATTTTTATCTAAAAAATTTCTTTGGGAACAGAGGTAAGCAAATGGGTCTCAGGCTGCTTGCTAAGGTCTGCACATTTAAAACTACATTTCTGTTTTGCTTTTCAAAATAAGCTGCTCCTTTTTATTCAGATCAGGTCGAAAAAGAATAATGTAGCACTTGGGGGAAAAAATGCAGCCCAGCAGCCCAGCACTGGAGGCCAAGATGGAGAAGACCTGCACAGCTATCATGTATTTGCCTTTGGTGCTCAGGTAGGTGGGCACAAAGGAGATCCAAACGCTACAAAAAACCAGCATGCTGAAGGTGATCAGCTTGGCTTCATTAAAGGCGCCAGACAGCCTTCGGGCTGCAAAAGCTACGGTGAAGCAGATGGCTGCAAGGAAGCCCATGTAGCAGAGAGCTGTGTAGAACATGGCAACAGAGCCTTCGTTGCACTGCAGAACAATTTCTCCAGCCTGGGAAGTCATATCTGAGTCTGGGAATGGGGGAGAGGTACTCAACCAGATAGCACAGATTGTAATTTGGACAACAGAACAGGAAAGGACAATGGAGTTGCCCAAAGGCTTCCCCAGCCATTTTCTCATGCTATTTCCTGGTTTGGTGGCTAGGAAGGCCAGCACCACCATGATGGTTTTGGCCAAGAGAGAAGAGACAGCCACAGAGAAAATGATGCTGAAGGCTGCTTGTCGAAGAAGGCAGGTGACTCTACTTGGCTGGCCAATGAAGAAGAAGGAAGACATGAAGGACAGCAGGAGGGCAATGAGGAGTAGGTAGGACAGGTCCCGGTTGTTGGCTTTGACTACTGGAGTTTCCATGTGCTTAACAAAGATGCTTAAAACAAAGCAGGTGCTCAAAGAGAAAAGTAAAGCAAAGGAAGTAAGGATGATCCCCAGATCTTCTGTGTAGGATAGGAAGACGATTACCTTAGGAACACACCGAATTCGCTCCTTGTTAGGTTGCTGGTTCTTGGGGCATCTCACACAATGTTCAGCATCTGCAAACAACAAATACAACACCCACCTTCTTCACTGGTGTTGAAATCTTTCAATGATAAAGAGATTAACTTAATGTTGAGTCCTATTCCAAAAAATAGAAGAATAGAATAGAATAGAATAGAATAGAATAGAATAGAATAGAATAGAATAGAATAGAATAGAATAGAATAGAATAGAATAGAATAGAATAGAATAGAATAGAATAAGCTGGAAGGGACCTTGGAGGTCTTTTAGTCCAGTCCCCTGCTCAAGCAGGAGAACCTATACCATTTCAGATATGTGACTGTCTGGGCTCTTCTTAAAAACATCCAGTGATGGAGCACCCACGATTTCTGGAGGCAAGCTGTTCCATTGGTTAAATGTCCTCGCTGTTAGGAAGTTTCTCCTTAATTCCAGGTTGCTTCTCTCTTTCATTAGTTACCCACTATTGTTTCTTGTCCTGCCCTCCAGTGCTTTGGAGAATAATTTGACCCCCTCTTCTTTGTAGCAGCCCCTCAAGTACTAGAATACTGCTACCATATCACTCACTAATCCTTCTATTCTTTAAACTAGCCAATCCCAAATCCTGCAACCATTCTTCATATATTTTAGTCTCCAGGCCTTTGATCATCTTAGTTGCTCTTCTCTGAATTTATTCCAAAGTGTCAAATCTTTTTTGTAGTATGGTGACCAAAATCAGTTGCAGTATTCCAGATGTGGTCTTATTAGGGTTTTATAAAGTGGTAGTAATACTTCACGTGATGTTGATTCTCTCTTTATACCTCTCTTTATACAACCCAGCATTGTATTAGCTTTTTTTGGCTGCTGCTGCACACTACTGGTTCATATTCAAATGATTATCCACTAGGATTCCAAGGTCCCTCTCACAGTTACTGTTTTTGAGCCAAGTCTCGCCTAATCTGCACTTGTAGCTTTGATTTTTCCTGCCTAAATATAAAACTTAAAGTATCATTTTGTTGGATAGGGCCCATTGTTCAAGTTTGTCAAGATCTTTTTGGATCCTGAGCTTGTCTTCTGGGGTGTTGATTATTCCTGCCAGTTTAGTGTCATCTGCAAATCTGATGAGTTCCCCTTCTATTCCCTCATCTAAGTCATTTATGAAGATATTGAAAGGCCCTTGGCCTAAGATGGAGCCTTGTGGTACTCCACTACTTACATCTTTCCATGTGGATGTAGTATCATTAAGGACTACTCATTGAATATGTTTGTCAGCCAGCTACAAATCTATCTGGTGGTGACATTGTCTACTCCACATTTTTCTACCCTGTTTCCCCGAAAATAAGACCTCCCCAAAAATATTTAAATGCATGCACAGCTTGTCTCTGCCATTTCCTCTGGTTAGGGAGACAGAGCTGGAAATCAGGTAAGATGGCAAGAGGAGCCCCGTCTTGCTCCAGGCACCCCAAAATAATAAGACTTCTTCAAAAATAAGGCCAAGCGCTTATTTCGGTGTTCAAAAAAATATAAGACAGGGTCTTATTTTCGGGAAAACACGGTAGCTTACCAAGAACTAGGTTGTGGTCTACTTTTTCAAATGTCTGACTGAAGTCTAAGTATACTATATTCATAGTATTCAACTATTTTTGAGTAACTTTGGTAACACAGTGTAGGGAATTGTTAAGAGAATGATTTGGAGATATTGGAATACAGCAAAATGGAGAGCCAAGTTAATGGGGTTGGGAGAGATGGCAAAATTCACCACTTTGATTAGAGAAAAAGATTTGTCTAGCTTCATCTCTACTTGGAAATCATTCTTGGACTTTTTTGCATGAAACAGACAGAAATGAAGTTTCTTTCATTTGGGATTAGATTATTAGAATTGTTTATTGATTTTAGAAGTATTGTACATTATAATTTAGTTTAATTTAGTTCTAAAGGTTACTTTATTTGTTTCGATATCAAAGAAAGTTGAAAGTATTTTGTATTTTGTAACAAGAAAATTGTTTTAAAAAAGCTTGATATGAAGATGCTACATCTATATTTTTATATTTCTTTAGTTTTTCATTTATGTTCCGATTCTTTATTAATAATGATGTGTTTCTTATATTTTTGTTTTTATTTTTATTTTTTCAGTTGTTAGGGTGGGATTTTTTTTGGTGGTTCTGTACATTTTTTAAAAAATATCATAAACCAATTTTTCAGCATTTTACCAACTCTCTTTCTTTGGGAGAGAAACATCCCTTAGTTTTGTAAATGAAAAACTATATGAAAAAAATATATGAGATAAACTAAGAACCAATTAAACTTTTAGAAATAATTCTGCATATTAAAAGCCAAAAAGACATGGGCAACTTTTCTCTCTGGAGTCACCCACCTTCCTGAGTGGAGATGGTCCCTTCTGCACAAGGAACATAACGGTAACAGCAAACTGGCTTCATGGGGTCCAGCAGCCTGACAGAACCAGGCAGGCAGCTATCCACACACCGAGACCTTGGCAGGGCTGAAGATAAAGAAAAGGCACATTCAGTGAATAGAATGGAATGGAATAGAATAGAATAGAATAGAATAGAATAGAATAGAATAGAATAGAATTCTTTATTGGCCAAATGTGATTGGACACACAAGGAATTTGTCTTGGTGCATACACTCTCAGTGTACATAAAAGAAAAGATACATTCGTCAAGAATCATAAGGTACAACACTTAATGATAGCCATAGGGTACAAATAAGCAATCAAATCATTTTAGGAAACAGTCAATATGAAGCGTAAGAATACAAGCAACAAGGTTACAGTCATACAGTCATTTATTTATTTATTTATTTATTTATTTATTTATTTATTAAATTTTTATACCGCCCCCTCTCCCGAAGGACTCGGGGCGGTAAACAGCCAAAATTAAAAACACACAATACAAACATTAAAATACTTTAAAACGAAATTAAATTTATCTTTGGCTTCCCCAATTTAAACCCCCTTACCCATAAAATTCCCCAATTAAAAGATTTTTAACCCAGCCCGGCTTGCTGAAATAAAAAAGTCTTCAGGGCCCGGCGGAAGGTGCAGAGGTTCGGGATCAGTCGTATCCCTGGGGGTAGCTCATTCCAGAGGGCGGGTGCCCCCACAGAGAAGGCTCTTCCCCGGGGGGTCGCCAGCAGACATTGCCTGACAGATGGCACCCTAAGGAGGCCCTCTCTGTGGGAGCGTATTGGCCGGTGGGAGGTTATCGGAGGCAGAAGGTAGTCTCGTAAATAACCGGGCCCTAAGCCATGGAGCGCTTTGAAGATGAGAACCAATACCTTGAAGCGCACCTGGAAGACCACTGGAAGCCAATGCAGCTCGCGCAGGAGAGGTGTCACGTGGGAGGGCCATGTCGCCCCCATAAGTACCCACGCGGCCGCATTCTGCACCAGTTGGAGCCTCCGAGTGCTCCTCAAGGGGAGCCCCATGTAGAGGGCATAAGTGGGAGGAGATGGGTGATAGGAACGATGAGAAGAAGAAATAGGTAGAGTTGATGTCCCTGTGAAATGTGATATAAAAGAAAAGAACCCAAGAGAACTGGCCCAAGTTATAATTTGCTGAATCTAAACTTGGAGAATTGGAAGGACCACAATTATATATAGCAAAGAGAACAAAGTGCTTAACCTCTGTGGCTCCCTTGTGGACCTATGACAGAAGGTGCAGTGAAACAACCATACAGATGGCTTTTTGACACTTCTCCCTCACAGCTAGAAAGACAAGTTTTGGTCTTATGTTATTTATTTTTTTTAATTTGATTTATATGCCGCCCTTCTCCGGAGACTCAGGGCGGCTTACAATGCATTAAGCAATAGCCTTCATACTTTTGTATATTTTTTACAAAGTCAGCTTATTGCCCCCACAAACTGGGTCCTCAATTTACCTACCTTAGAAAGGATGGAAGGCTGAGTCAACCTTGAGCCTGCCAAGATTCGAACTTATTAATTGCAGACAGCTGGAGTTAAGTTACTTAATGCATTAGTCTGCTGAGCTATCCAGGCTCCTCTGGATTTCCTCTGGATGGAAATCCTCTGAAAGGATTTCCATCCTTTCCTGCCAAAGTGTGGCCTGCTCTTCACTTTTCTTATTTACTTTCCTATTTATTTTCTGGGTCTGCTATTGCTATTATAAGACACAGAAATATGCAAAATTTAAATACATTAACTTCCTCACCTCATCAACTTGCACGGCCCTTCTGATTGCATCCTGGTCCATTCTGAACTTGAATGTGCCTTCTGAGCATCCCTCTCTTTCCAGGCTCCCAACGTTCGTTTTGTAAACAGACCAGTTGGGAAACCTCATCCAATACGTGATGTCAAAGTCAGCTGCCAGGTCCCCTTTTTCATCCAAATAGACTCCCTCTAGGGAATTATTGTAATGCTGGGAGATGTACAGGAAGGAGTGAAGCTAAAATACCAAAGTAAAATGAATGAATGGAAGAAAACAGGAAAATAAGATTGAGATCTAAATTCACCCAATTCCATAGCTGACTTTCCTGAAACTCAGGGCTTGGTCAAGAGCCTTGATAGTACAGTGGTCTACGCACCCTGTTATTAACATAGCTGCCTGCAATTTCTGCTGGTTCGAATCTCTCCAAGGCTCAAGGTTGACTCAGCCTTCCATCCTTTCTAAGGTAGGTGAAATGAGGACCCAGTTTGTGGGGGCAATAAGCTGACTTTGTATAAAATATACAAAAGTATGAAGGCTATTGCTTAATGCATTGTAAGCCGCCCTGAGTCTCCAGAGAAGGGCGGCATATAAATCATTTTTTTTTAAAAAAAAAGGGACTAAGGACAATTCCCCACAGCTGAGCTGAAGAGCTTCCAATCTAACTTGGATTTGGAACCAATCGATGCTGATTTGGTATTTGTGTCTCTTCTCAGTTATTGACCTCTCTTCATTAGTGACTGAGTCTAATAGAGAGACCATTGAAGCTGCCGTCAGATAGTTTCAGAATGAAGGAAGTAAAGCTATTTTAGCACCAATACAGCTGAATATGACCTAAAATGGTCTCACTCATGGACTAAGGATTCAATGTAGAGAACATTAGAAAAATGGGCAGAAAAAAAATGTTTTATGCTCATATTCTTGTAGTCACTTAGCTGCAAATTTGAAACTATTTGGGGAAATTGTTGGACCAGGAGATGGGAAACTGGCTAGGTATTACACCCTCAGTCATGGAAGCTCCCTGCATGCCTGGCCCTCTCCCTCCCTCTCACCCCAAGTGATGTAGATTTAATTTTATGTACAGAAAGAATATTATAATTCAAGGTAGTAAAAAAAGAGCTATAGTCAAAACATCAACTTCTCTCCAACTTTCCAAATGACCAACCCAGATATCTGGCAACAGATTCAGTGACAAAACTGTTAATTTCAGCACCAGACTGCATCTTTCAAGACAGGCTACAGAAAGGGAGATTAATCCAAATCAGGTTACTAAAGGATATGAATGCACCTCCTCAGTCAGATACTAAGAAAGTACTTATATTAATTTATTTGCAAGCTGCAGGAGCTCTGCCACTTGAAGGTGAATCTGAACACCCTATAATTCCCCAACTTCATACAATCAGATGAAAATGAAATTAAATGTAATAATTGGTTTATGCGGGATCTCAAAGAAAGTTCAAAAATTCTGAAATGGGAGAGTGGATTTTCCTGTTTAGCAGAAATCTTTGTGATGGAAAAGGAAAGTACCTGCCAAGGCTGTACTCTTTGAACTCCTGACCTGTTTCTATTCTTTGTGGCCCTTCTCTGGGATCGGAGAGAATAGGCCACATGTAAAGCATGTGCAACAGTCCAGACGGTGTAGTAAATGTGGTAGCCATTCAGGGACAGAATTTTTTCCCTCAACTCTTGAGACAGACGCCTCCGTTTTTCTTTCTCTGTGCACCTTGTCCAGCCTTTCACAGATGGAGCAGGCTTTGAATAGGAACACGAATATACTCGCTCTACAAATTTCTCAGTAAAAGACTCAACTTGTTCAAGATGATCACAATTTATTTTTTTATTTGTGCGACTAAGGAAAGAAAAGACACGGTAGCTTTTGTTCCTGAATTTTGGAATAAATGACATCCGCAAGGTGAGGTCCCAAACAGCTGTTATGATCCACACTTTCCCCTCAACATATCCCCACTTGTCCATCAGGAAATATAGTATTTTTGAAAATCCATATGTGAAGGTTTTGATCTCAGCATGGTAAATTAAGATGTTGACTTCGTTCCATTTATTGAAAAGGCCAACATCCTTCTCTTTATGATCAGAGTTGACTTCTGAAATGGTTATTATGAAAACAACACAAATACCATTCTGGTCAAGTATAGATGTGAACAGTCTTATAAACTTCTCTCCATCTTCATTATCTGCAGCAAGGAGTCCAGTCAATGTCCACTTGAAATACTGGAGGATTTTGAGGATTCCTAGATACTCATTTGTTTCTGTGGGAAAAGTTGAGTAAAAAAAAGGGAATTGTTTTCTGTCCCTCAAAACCAGGGAAGGAAAATTGTAACGGACCTGAAAAAAAGAAGAAATATTAACATTTTCTCTTAGATCAAAACCCAAATGTTGATCTCCAAGATTTTGGGCAAAGCTACTAAAGTATATTTATAAACTAAATTGGCCTTTAATATATGATTGAATCTAGCCTATTCTAATCTAGCCTAATCTATTGTTCTAATTTTTTTCTGTTGTAATACAATTTGTTCTTTCGATACATTCAAAAAACTACATTCTTAATAATCTACTATGGAATATTACAATATTAAATATTATTACAATATTATTGTAATAATATTTTAATACAATATTAAAATGAGTAATATGATAACTTAAGGGAGAAGGAAAAATAGATATATTATTTCCAGAGTTCCAAATGTCAATGTTAAGTACGATAATCTTTTGACTTTTCATCAAATCAAATATAATGAATATATAATATAATTAAAAACTGAAGGAACAACATGGATCAAGATATTTGTTATATAATAATAGTTCCAGTCTTAATATAAATTACTTGCTATTATTGTATTCTTTCCTGAAATATATGCATATGTATTGGTGGGTGGGTATCTCTCTCTCTGTGCACAGATATAAACATAAAACATATTAAAAAGACAAAAAAAGACATAGAAAGCAAAGCAAGCAATTTTGAAAAACATAAACTTTAAGTTTACCTTAAAAGAAGCAAAAATGTTAAGAAAAAACAAGAAAAACTAGATCTATGGATTTTCCTTCCCTTTTGAACATCTGCAAATTGGCAACATTTATAAACTTTTAGCCTCCCCCTAACCAATCTGTTAATAGTTATACATAAACTGCTGCATGGAAAGAAATATGGAAAGAACTCTTGTTTAAAGATTTAAAGGAGTCTTGGTGGAGCAGCGGACTAAAGCGCTGTTAAATAACACTTAGTTGCCAGCTGCCTGCAATTACTGCAAGTTCGAATCTCACCAAGCTCAAGGTTGATTCAGCCTTCCATCTTTCTGAAGTAGGTAAAATGAGGACCCAGATTGTGGGGGCAATAATCTGACTTTGTATAAAAAAGAACACGTTTAGGGGGGCCAAAAGCCCTACTAAGCAGGTATATACAAAAGCATGAAGGCTATTGCTTAATGCATTGTAAGCTGCCCTGAGTCTCCGGAGAAGGGCGGCATATAAATTGAACCAATAAATATATATATAGACTTGTACATTTCTACTGCATATTTTGCAAGTTTGAAATTCTAAGCAGATTAAAGTTGGAATTGCATTTTTTCAATGTTTAGTAAAATATATTCTTATATACTGGTATGCTGTTACAATGGCAAACAGGTTACAACACCTCTGCCCAGGCACTGCAGCTTCCCACCATCACAACCTCTCAAACTTTGGTTCCCCAAATAGTGCATATGATCCTCCAATCTGGACAAGGGCATTAGAAGAATCTTACAGTTTCACATATAATTCAGATTTTTGAATCTTCTCCCCCAACTCTTGGTGCCCATCATGGCCATGGGAAATTTAACCCCTTTCAAATGACCAAGCAATCATGCCTGGAGAGACCTACCTGTGGGATCTTGTAGGGGTTCAGCAAATTTGAGATATCTATGGACATGACTGCATCAGCCCCTTCAAGAACCACCGGCATGTTCTTCGGCTTTCCACAGCTATAATTTGGAACATTTGCTTCTCCCTTTGAAAGCAGGTCCAGCAAAGCTTCCAAAGTGCCTTTTTGGTTGGAACTGCTGTCATGAATATTGTAGCCCAGAGTGATGTTGGGTAAGATTTGGTGGTTCTGGTTAATCTCCTCCAGGGCAAAAAGGAAGGACAGGGCTTTCCAGTACTCTGTGGAGCTTTTTCTGGAAATATAGATACATCACATTTTCATTCTGCATTCCCTCAGGACAGCATATTTGAAGTTTTCTTCTCCTTTTAATACAATAATAATAAATATTTCACAAACCTCTCTTAGTCTAATTTCTGAGGTATTACTTTGACTGATTTAGAGTTCCAATGACATAAATTATAGATATCAAAATATCATTTTGTCTCCCTGCAAATCCATCCAATTGTTCCCAAGCCTTTACCTTCAACACATTACCTTCTCCAGAGAGGAAGACCTAGATAGGAGCAGGCTGCATTTCAGGGAACTTAGTCCGAAGCTTCGTGCGTCAAGTAAACTACGTAAGAACAAGGAATTTCAGAAATATTCCTACCCATCTTCTCCAGCAGTTAATTTGCTAAAAAACTAAGAAGGGTCACTTAAAACAGCCCTGCCCCTCAGAAGAGACACAAACACACCTGCTCCCTGTTCTGTCTTGTATTTCTATGTTCTTTGCAGATAAAAAACTATTTCATTCAGTTTCAAAATTTACAGTAGAGTTGCTCCTTGTTCATTCCGAGAAAGTCACAGCCCTCAAACATTTGGCTGAAAGAGCAGATTTGGGCAGAAGAAGTACAATCCCACTCTCTGTGCAAAAACTCCATGCAAAGTGGCAAATCTATAGGTGGCATTCAAACCCAGATGCTTAGTTTTGTTCTGACTGAGAGGGAAAAGATCACCTCATTTAGCTTAAATCTACATTTTTTCTCGGGACTTTTGCATGGACTGAGGGCAGTGGTGGGATTAATTTTTTTTTTTACTATTGGTTCTTTGGGCATGGCTTGGTGGGCGTGGCAGGGCAAGGTTACTGCAAAATCCCCATTTCCTCCCGATCAGCTGGGACTTGGGAGGCAGAGAATAGATGGGTGTGGGGCCAGTCAGAAGTGGTATTTACCGGTTCTCTGAACTACTCAGAATTTCTGCTACTGGTTCTTCAGAACTGGTCAGAACCTGCTGAATACCAAGGGTCAGACTGCCCAATAACAAGATCTCTGTGGCATTTTAAAATTAGGAATATGATGTGCTGCTCCAAGATCAAGGAAGCAACACAGTAAATGTATATGAAAATATTCAGTATTCAGATGTTATTAATCTTTGCATGAAGAGTAAATACAGAATCTTGGGAAGTACACAAAGGATATCCAAGAATCCTTTAACCATGAATTAATTATGGCAGAGACATATGGAACATTTTGGCTAATTTCTTCCCAGATTAATGGACTCTCTACATATATCTTGGTTGTTCCTGTCTGACCATATTTACATGACAATCTCATAGCACAATCTCTCTCTCACAAGAAATGGAGACTGTATCTCTGTAAGACACAGGGACTTACAAGTACAAATTAGTAATGGGAGGCCTGTCGAAGATATATATAGCGCCTTCAATAATTTTGAAATAAGCAATCCCACTGATGAGATAGTCTCCTGGTCTGTACAAATTCAATGGCTTTATTCTTTCTGGCTTCAAATTCAAGGGACATTTCAGTTTCTGCACCCCACAAATTAAATGGGGCAAGAGCAGAAGAAGAGTCTGCAGGATCATAGTTGATATGTCGGTAGAGTCACTTGTTCTTATCAAGTATGTTGAAGAATAACCAAGGGATAAATTAACAGTAGCTTCCCTTGTTCAACCAAGACTTCATACTGAATACGAAAATCAATTCTCAACCCACACATCTTTCCAAGCAATAAATGGCAAAGAAGACATGAAGTCAGCCAGACTTTCCGGCACAAGTTATCAAATCATGTTTTTTTTGTAAATCTGTTGTTTACACTGAAGGCAATCACTGGGGGAAAGGACTGGAGGATCAGGAGGACAACCAAGACTTGACTAATTATGATGGAAAACGTCACCCCTACAAAGCCCAAAACTCTGGGTTGGTCTCATGGGCTAAGAAAAAGCTAGAGAAGTTGCTGATGCAATTCTTACAACCACCAACATTTTAGACTCTTATTCTTTAATAGGAATCAGGATCCAGAGAATTTGTTGAAGTTATGCAACAATACAGTGACCTTTCCTTCACTAATGGGTTTTAGGAAGCCTTCTAGTGGCCCAGAAGGAAGAACTAAAAACTAGTGGATCACATCCCCCAGACTTTACCATGAACATTAAAGGCCATTACATCCTTTGGCCTTTGTCTTTTCAAAGTCACATGAAATTCCTCCCTGGGTCACTGTACCCGTGTACAACATTTCACATGTCCCCATTTAAGGTATTATCATTAAAATCAAATATAGCTCTCAATAAAACATCACTTGTCAGCTAAACCCAAACACCTTGCAAATATCACTGCAAAATACAATCGTTGGGTTCCAGGGACCTTTGATATCCTGCTATAGTTTGCTTTTTTGGGGGGGTTCCTTGAACTCAGCAATGTGTAACCATGCTTTCTGCGCTCTACATAGGGCTACACCTGAAGAGCATTTGGAAGCTACAGTTGGTGCAGAGTGCAGTGGCACAGGTAGTTTTGAAGGCTCCAAGAATGGCAAGTGTGACACCCTAGTTCTGTGAGCTGCACTGCTTATGTTTTGACCCAGCTCCCCAAACAGGACAAACCCCTCTGAAGTAAGGTGACCAGACGTCCCGCTTTTGGCGGGACAGTCCCGCTTTTGAGCAATTTGTCCCGCGTCCCGCGGCGTTTTAAAAAAGTCCCGATTTTTCATTCTGCCTCCTGAATCCCCGCTGATGGCTAGAGGGAAAAAAAACTCTTTAAACTCTTGCCGCGGGGCTTCAAAGGGCCGACCTACAGCTGATCAGTGTTAAAAAAAAAAAGAATAGACCCATGCCTGCAAAAATAGAAAAAACAGCCCCTGTTAACAGGTTCCGCTAGGTTAATTAGCTGCAAAAAGCTGCAAAAAGTTCCTGGAGCAGATTTCCCCCCCCCCCCCCCAGCTATACTGAAAACAAAGGCGAAAGCGAAACTAAACCTGCAACATGACAAAATGAGGCAGAGAGAGATTTCTTTCTTTTTCTTTTTCTTTTTCCTCACCAAAAAAGGTAGGTACAAAACTGCAAACAATGGGAAATTTTGGGCAAAAGAGGAGAGTTCAAGATTTTAAAACACAAAAGAAAAAAAGCTCAATTTAACTAGGGAATTGTAATAATTGAGATACTATTAATAATTGTATATTGTGTTGAAAGCAGAAATGGTTAAGTTGTGGTTTGGAGGAATATATGGGGGAAATTATTTGGTTTATTATTATTGGTAAATATAATTAATTGATTTGTAAGAAATTGGATTGCATGGAAATAATTGGAATATTCATGTTCATATTGATTAATATACAAAAAAGATAGTTATATAACTAATTGATTTATATTAAAATGTTGAATTTGTATTAAACAACTGTATTACATAATTACATAATTAACCAATGTGAGGATGGATATAAAAATAGATGACAATGGGAAGGGGTATAATATAGAATAGAAGGGAAAAATTGAATTTGATTAAGATTAGAGATGAGGATGAAGGGTAATATTGTTTTTTTAAAAAAATAGATGAGGAATAAATATGGCAAAAAGGAAATATAGAAATTGTAAATTTAATTGAAATGACTAAACGCTGTTTAAATTTGTGAACCAGCCAAATATTCTGTTCAAAGAAAATACATTGCATGTTTGTATGTGTGTTTCTAATTATTGCTATTTATTCATATTTGTTCTCTTTTATTCTTTAAAGTTTAACAATTCATTCTTAATCTTAATATCTTTATATTTGCTTGGGGTTGGCTTTCTTCCCTTTCATCTTTTTTATTGTACAGCAATCTTTCTCCTCAAACCTACCACCTCTCTTTTCTTTCCTTCTTACTTTCTCTTCCCCCCACCCTCTTTTTCTCGTCCCTACTTCCTCTTCCTTTCTCCTTCTCCTCCTCTCTTCCTCCCTCTCTTACCCTCACTCCTACTCTAATTTCCATTCCTTCATCCCTCTCTATTGCTGTATCCTTTAATGCATATGGACTACTCAGAGGGCTGAAAAAGTTATTTTTGACTGGTCCTCACACTTTTGACCAGTCCTCGAATTTATGACTGTCCTCACATTTTACATTTTTGCCCTATCTTGTCATCATGGTGAAGAGAAGCAGTTGTGAAATGAGTGACATGGTTGTTAAGAATGCTGCACGGGCATAAATGTGAGGATGGTCATAAGTGTGAGGACCAGTCAAAAGTGCGAGGACCTGTCAGAAATGACTTTTTTCAGCCCTCTGGTTAGTCCTTTTGTGCATATGGACTACTCAGAGGGCTGAAAAAGTTATTTTCTATTTTCTGACAGGTCCTCACACTTTTGACTGGTCCTCACACTTATGACCATCCTCACATTTATGCCCGTGCAGTATTCTTAACAACCATGTCACTCATTTCACAACTGCTTCTCTTCACCATGGTGACAAGATAGGGCAAAAACGTAAAATGTGAGGACAGTCGTAAGTTCGAGGACTGGTCAAAAGTGTGAGGACCAGTCAGAAATGACTTTTCAGCCCTCTGAGTAGTCCCTATACACATAGCCATGGCCACCCGGTCACATGACCAGCTAGCCACATGGCCTCCAAGCCACGCCCACACAATAAGTCACGCCCACAATGGTGTCCTTCTTACCAATGTTAAAATCTGTTCACCTTACCCTATACGCATAGCCATGGCCACCCGGTCACATGACCAGCTAGCCACACCCACCCAGTCACATGACCAGCTAGCCATGCCCACCCAGTCACATGACCAGCTAGCCACGCCCACAAAATAAGCCACGCCCACAATGTCCCTCTTTACCAATGTTAAAATCTGGTCACCTTACTCTGAAGATAACTCAAAGATTCCTTTATTAGGAGTCCTGGAAGTTTCCTCTCAATGCAGGCTAATAAGTCTGACCAGCTGGAAGATGAATAGATATCTGCCACATCTATTCATCTCCGCCCCCTGCCTTTTTTCCTCAGAGCTAGGGTGGGGCCTCATTACCAGCAGTAGCTCTTCCTTCCCAAGGATTGGCCCACAGATTTCCATTGGTCTCCTCTTCTCTGTCTTCTGCGCAGCCGCGCGTCAGGCACTGGACCCAGCTGTTCCTCCTCTTCCTCATCAGTCACCTCCAGATCTGGGGGATGTTGACTCTCCATCTGAGGGCTGAGGAATGGCCCAGGCTCTGCCTCTGTCTCTCTCTCTTCCAGCTCCATTCTCTCTTCCCCCTCCCAACTCTCAAGTTGCTTTACTGCTGACCCTGACTTCTATGCCTTCTCTTCTTGTAATTTGAGAGCTTAGAGGGGCTAGCTGCCGATGGGCCACAACAGGTTACCAGTCTGCTTCCTGGTGCAATTTAAGGTCACCTTTAAAGCATTTCATGGTCCAGGTTACTTGAGGGACCATTACATCTCACTGGGATTGCCCCGTACCACTCGTGTCAGCACAGGAGGCATGTTGTGGGTCCCGTCAGCCCAATTATTCTGGCAGGTGGGGTCCAGGAGGAATAGTTATCTGCTGCTCCTCCATCCTTCTCCCCCCACCCTCTATGTGAGGGTGGACCCAAACCTCCTATCTTTTCATAAGGGCGTAAGATGTGGTTTTGCCAGTTGCCTTGGGGCCCCAGTGGGGGAACAGCACAAAAGAGGTTGATTGAGTAATAACAGATCCTATCCCCTCACTGCACCCCCACCGTCCCCTTGTGTCTTTGGTGTCAATGTTTGTTTTTAACTTTTTATTTCTTAACTTAGATGTAATTGTGAGCCTCCCAGAGTTACCCTATAGTAAGATGGGCAGCCAATACATTTTATGAAGAAATAAACAAATAAACAAATAAATAACTCCACATACTGTACCAGCTATTTTTTTCAGCCATCCTATAATAGGTGGGGGAAAGCTGCCATTCCAAGGTCATGCAGATGAGACTGCATATTAGATATAACTATGGCTAATTCCCCCAGCTGGTCTCACAGGCCATGATTCTCCTGGGGAAGAGCTTCCATCTTGTTGCTCAGTTAAAAGGAAAAAAGGGAGGGGGCTAGAAAGAAGCTTTCACATTGTGGCTTTTGGGGGGGGGCACCTCTTCAGAAGCCAGACTGATCTTAGGCGCTGTTAAGGGGAAGACTTGCTTCTTCAAATCCCAAAAGCAAGTTGGCAGGAAACAGCACTTAACTGTAAATAAGGCATAACTCAGCAAGGCACTTTTTTAAAAAAAATTTGATTTATATGCCGCCCTTCTCCGGAGACTCAGGGCGGCTTACAATGCGTTAAGCAATAGCCTTCATACTTTTGTATATTTTACAAAGTCAGCTTATTGCCCCCACAAACTGGGTCCTCAATTTACCTATCTTAGAAAGGATGGAAGGCTGAGTCAACCTTGAGCCTGGTGAGATTCAAACTTACGAATTGCAGACAGCTGGAGTTAAATTACAATGCATTAGTCTGCTGAGCTATCCAGGCTTTCCAAGATGAGCGGCTCCAAACTCAAGCCAAAGCTCTATAATGCCAGATCAAGGGAGAAATGATGTCGTGATTAGTCAACAAGTTGGGGTCATAAATATAGTATTTTTCGGACTGTAAGACACTCCAAACTATAAGACGCACCTAGCTTTGGGGGATGAAAACAAGAAAAAAAATCTGCCTCTGCCTCCCAGCAATTTGTCTCCTTGCAGCAAACAGCAAACATTCTGGTCAGCTTCAGCACAGCCTGACTTAGCATGAGCAGCTGATTGGTGGTTGGATTTGTCTCCGGGAATACCGCCTATCAGCTGTTCCAGGCTGTGTGGATCACCCATCGCTGCCATCCCCACCCATCGCCATCCCCGCCACCTATTGCCACCTTCACGCACCCCATTGTCAGCCTCCATGCGTTTGTGGAATACTGCATCAGTATACTTTCAAAAGGTCTCCTTTCATAGGTCAACCGTATCTCTGTCCATGGGCAGGATTGCTACTGGACTCAAATGATTGTTACCAGGTGGATCACTGACCAACTTCTTCCCTTCTAAAAGGGGAACAACTGGAAGGATGGACTGACATACATTCTGGAATGACTCTCAAAAGCCCTTTCAGAAGACTGTTGTGTTTGATGACTAGATTTGTGTTCAAGTCTTTATCACTGATTTTTTGTTGTAGTGAGAAGAAAAGACCTTCAAAAAAACACCAAGATGATCCACTGTGTTAATATTTTTAATGTCCTTGAATGGCTGTTACATGGTCATGGACCGCTGGACAATGGATCAACTCAAAATAATAGTAAAGAAGACAATACAAATCTACAGTTTCTCTGAGCGACTAGTTAAACCAAACTCTTCCTTTTTTTATCTGGAAAGAATCAAGTGCACAATGAAGCCAAGAAATCAGATGTCACAGCACAGAAACATTCATATACATCACAGAACTACATGCAGTCAGATAACAATAGCCAATTTCTCACTAAATATTGACTTTGATTTCTGCAATATTCCTATTATTTCTTTCCTTTTTTTTTTTACATAAATTGTATGTCTATGTGAGTGTGTGTATGTTTATGTGAGATACAATGTAAATCCCAAAGGTGCTTTTTTCAAGAGGCAACTGGACCTCTGGTTTTTAAGAGACAACTGGACCAGAAATTCCAGTTGCCTCTCTAAAAAAGCACCTTTGGGACAACCATGATCTGGATGACTGAGAATCTCCCTAGACGATATAATGTAAAGTTTTCACTCTGCCGATCCTTTAAAGAAGAAGTTGTATGTAAGTACACGGCAGACAGAATAAGCTTCCCTAAGAAATTATCATTTTTGATCTAAATACTTCTCTTTGGAAACAGAGATAAGGAAATGGGTCTCAGGCTCCTTGCTAGGTTGCACACATTGGAAATCATATTTCTGTTTTGCTTTTCAGAATAAGCTGCTCCTTTTTATTCAAATCAGGTCGAAAAAGAATAATGTAGCACTTGGGGAAAAAGATGCAGCCCAGCAGTCCAGCACTGGAGGCCAAGATGGAGAAAACCTGCACGGCTATCATGTACTTGCCCTTGGTGCTGAGGTAGGTGGGCACAAAGGAGATCCAAACGCTGCAGAAGACCAGCATGCTGAAGGTGATCAGCTTGGCTTCATTGAAGGCCCCAGGCAGCCGCCGAGCCAGGAATGCCACCACCAAGCAAACAGCTGCCAGGAAACCCATATAGCAAAGCACAGTATAAAACATGGTGACTGATCCTTCGTTGCACTTCAGGACAATCTCTCCTGCCTGGGAATCCATATCCGAATCTGGAAAAGGAGGTGTAGTACCCAACCAGATACTGCAGATCATAACTTGGACAACGGAGCAAGAAAAGACAATAAAGTTACTCAAAGGCTTCCCCAGCCATTTCCTCACACTATTTCCTGGCTTGGTGGCTAGGAAGGCCAGCACCACCATGATGGTTTTGGCCAAGAGAGAAGCAACACCCACGGAGAAAATGATGCCGAAGGCTGCTTGGCGCAGAAGGCAAGTGGCTTTCCTTGGCTGGCCAATGAAGAGGAAGGTAGACAAGAAGGAAAGCAGGAGGGAAATGAGGAGCAGGTAGGACAGGTCCCGGTTGTTGGCTTTGACAACTGGAGTTCCCATGTGCTTAACAAAGATGCTTAAAACAAAGCAGGTGCTCAAAGAGAAAAGTAAAGCAAAGGAAGTAAGGATGATCCCCAAATCTTCTGTGTAGGATAGGAAGACTATCACCTTAGGAACACACTGATCTCGGTCCTTGTTGGGGTGCTGGTCCTCAGGGCATCTCACACACCATTCAGCGTCTGCAAAGAACAAATGAAACACTCACCCTCTTTACTTGTGTGGAAATATTTAAATAATAAAGAAGTTAACTTTATGTTGAATTACATTCCAAAAATGTGGAATTTAGACAATATAACTACAAATAGTCCTTGACGTATGACCGCAATTTAGCCTAAAGCTTCCATTGCTAAACCAAGGCTGTTGTTCAGTGAGTTTTGGTCCAGTTGCAACCTTTTTTGCCACAAATTTTAAGGGAATCACTGCAGTTCTTAAGAGAATCATGCAGTCCTTAAGCAAATCTGGCTTCTCCCATTGATTTTGCTTGACAGGAGCTGGCACGTGGTGATCACATGACCCTGGGACAGAGCAACTCTCATAAGTACACGACAATTGCCAAGTGCCCAAAGTGTGATCACGTGACTGTAGAGATAATGCAACAGTGGTAAGTGTGAACAAGGGTCATTACTCACTTTTTTTCAGTGCCATTGTAACTTTGAACAGTCACTAAACAAATAATTGTAAGAAAAGTTGAAAGGAGTTTTTTGCAGCCTTTTTCCTTACTTGCTCTTCCCATGATTTTGCCTTTTTCTCTTTTCCCCTTTCTTCAATTATCTTGAATACATTTTTTAAATTTATTTTTATTTAATTTCACAGACTCACCTCACTCACTCAATATATATAGAAATAAAGCATTTCTTTTCTCTTTTTTTGTAAATATTTTTTATTTTTTTCAAACATAAACATAAAATATAACTTTCAAGAACAGAGTCTCGATCCAGTCATAGATGGTTACCATGCTTACATTCCTTTAACAAGCTCCATTCACAATTTCCCATTACATCTTTTACGAATAGAAATTCAAAACATAAAAGAACAGATTTTAACATAAAGTCTAGCATCTTCACTTAAACAAATCCATTATATCAATACAATTTTAATTTCAAATTAACTTTAGCTCATTTTTATATCTATATATCAATCCTGTGACACCCCTCCTGCGCGAGCTGCACTGGCTGCCAGTGGTCTTCCGGGTGCACTTCAAGGTGTTGGTTACCACCTTTAAAGCGCTCCATGGCTTAGGGCCTGGGTACTTTCGGGACCGCCTTCAGCCTCCGATAGCCTCCCACCGGCCAGTACACTCCCACAGAGAGGGACTCTTCAGGGTGCCGTTGGCCAGACAATGTCGGCTGGCAACCCCCAGGGGGAGGGCCTTCTCTGTGACAGCACCTGTCCTTTGAAATGATCTGCCCCTGGAGATACGTAGGATCCCAGATCTCCTGCTTTTCGCCGTGCCCTTAAAACTTTTTTATTTCATCAAGCTGGGCTGGCTTAAACCCCCACCCCCCACTTTAGATATTTTTAATTGTTAATTGATTTTAGTTGGGGTGTTTTAAATTTATTGGGCCAAAATTTGTTTAATTCTTTTTTAAAAAATTTAAATTTTGTATGTGATGTTTTTATTCTTGGCTGTTCACCGCCCTGAGTCCAATGGGAGAAAGGTGGTATAAAAATCTAATAAAATAAAATAAAATAAAATAAAATAAATAAATAAATCCTGATTTTATCTTGTTCTTCTTCACCTTGTATCTTTTACCATTAGTGTCAAAATAATTTTTAACAATATTCTAACCTCTTATTCTAATTATTTACCTCACAATTTTATCACCACAAATCTTAATTTCAAATTCAATACAACCCCATTTTTATTACACTCTATAAAACAAAATTCTATCTAATTCTTAATCTCTTGATCCTTTTCCTCGAATTTTAGTATCTTAAACACACTTAAAAACACTTATCATCTATTACTGTTTTCATGTTACACAGGTTTATCACAAAAACATGTTTTATTTAAATTAATTTCCAGCATATTTTCTTCCATACCTCCCTCTATTATTTGGCTGTTTTCCAGCATATTATGTTTGGCTGATTCCCAGCATAGTTTCCTACAGAGCACCAACTATTTTTGGCTAATTTCCAGTAGAGTCTCCTCCAAGCCTACCACCATTATTGGCTAATTTCCAGCATATTTTCCTCCAACTCTCCTCCTATTTGCTTGGCTGATTTCCAGCATTTTATTGGCTGATTTCCAGCATATTATGTTTGGCTGATTTCCAGCATAGTCCCCTCCAGGGCTCCCACTCTTGTTTGGCTGATTTCCAGCATAGTCTCCTCCAACTCTCCTGTAAATGTTTGGCTGATTTCCAGCATAGTCTCCTCCAACTCTCCTGTAAATGTTTGGCTGATTTCCAGCATTTTAACTAGTTTCCAATGTATTTCCTCAGAGTCTCAAACTCTTATCTAGTTGGTATCCATCCCTCTTATTTTAATTTTCTCTTACAATATAGTTATCTATTTTGTGTCAGTTTCCCAACATACTCTTTCAAATTAATTCTCAATATATTTCATAATAATCATCATTTCCAGCATACATTAAATTAAATCACAATTTGTTGCTAAAATCTGTGTATCTTATCGTTTGTTAAAAAAAAACCTTAGTCAAGCATAATCACCAATCTAGCATTTGCATATT
Organism: Arizona elegans; assembly: GCA_022577455.1. NCBI lineage: Eukaryota > Metazoa > Chordata > Lepidosauria > Squamata > Colubridae > Arizona > Arizona elegans. Next base: position 154,539,255 of record JAKOOJ010000003.1, read on the forward strand.
AAAATTAAAACATATTACATCAAAGAGTAAATTTTCTTAAAGTTGTCTCACATTAAGGCATACTCTTCTTTATTGTTTTTAACCACCTATATATCATCCTCTATTTTAGTTGCCATCTCTTATTTTCTATTTTTATTACTCCAAAAACCCTCCTGTTTTTATCCAAAAATCATATATACCTTTAGGCTTTTAAACTTTACAGTTCAATTTAGTTACATTTAAATTTATCTACTTTATTTCATCCTTTTCTTTCTTTTTCTATCTGTCCATAAATGTTCCATTTCAAAGTTCATCTGTTCAATTTAAAACATTCTGTATGTCCCCTTAATGCTTTATAAGATCTGTTCCATGTGTGATGCATCCACTTTCTGTCTTTTATTCCTGTGCCACACCTAATTTTTTTTTTTGCTAAGCTTGTTAATTTCCATTGTCAAATGTCCAAAATATTCCTTCTTAAAATCATCTACGACAGAATAGGGATCTCCAAATTCCATAGATCTAATGTTATTTTTAAAATAATCCAAGGTAAAAAGCCATTTATTAAGTTTCTTTTCCAAACGGAAAGAGAAATCTTTTCAATCCACTCTCCTGCTTAGTCACCACAATGGCAACTACATAATTGCCGGATGGCAATTATGTAGCCATCCGTCTGTCTTTCTTCATTAGCTTCGTTAACTTTCAAAGGTGTTAACTCCCAAAGATACATTTCTCCAATCTGCTCCAAATAAGAAAATAAAAAGTCACTTTTCTAAATTGTTAAAAGCCAATTCTTCCAAATTAACTAAAACAAAGTCTGTTTTGGGTCTTTATTTCCATTTTCCCCCGCTTTTGATCTTCAAGCCCCACAGATCTGTAGCCGCTATTTAAAGTTGGGGTCTTATTTTTTCCAAAAATCCAAATAATCCTGTTGTTTTGCCTGGGTTGGTGTCACTCACCCGGCTTCGAGATACTCGCTCTTTCTTCTTCTTCTCTCCTGCACAATCTTGTGTCCCGGTCTGCCGCGGCTTTGTGGCAGCCGCCATGGCTGCCTACCCCCACCGCCGACTTCGAGGATTCCCTCTGGCCTCCGAGGAACTTGCCTGTTCCTCTTGGCACACCGAGATGCTCCTCTTCACCCCCCCATCCCTGCAAGATGGGGGACGGTCTGAAGACCGATCGGATGGTGGTTTGTCAGTCGGGTATTCCCCCAACTGTGGCGCTGCGGGTCCAGACCGGAAGTCTCAGATAAAGCATTTCTTAAACAATTTTCTTGTATATAGGTGTGCATGTGCATATGGATCATCGCCACATCGAACATTTCTAAAACAATTTTAGTTATACACAATAAAATTGTTTTGGAAATGTTCGATGTGGCAATGATACATCTAGATTTTGACATATCTTCATTTTTTTCTTCCTTTTTTATTAATAATCATGTACTTCACTTTTATATTTTTATTATTTGGTTTTTCCTATTTGTTTGTTTGTTTGTTTGTTTGGTAAGCTGGGGTTTTTTGATCTTTCTGTAAAACTTTTAAATATTTACTTAGTTATTATTAATTTGTTTCTTTGTTTATTGATTTATTTGAATTTATATGGCCTCTCTCTCACTTTCATTGTCTTTGGGTCACTTCAAAAATAAAAACCCAATATACATACAACAAAAATAATAGCCCTCCCAACTGTCTGAGGGCAACAATCAATCATATAAATTGGGGGGCTCCATCCCACTCTGGGTTCTGCAGGCCCATTGGCAAAACAAGGTCTACAAGGCCTTGCGAAAGAGTATCAAAATGGGAGCTAGTCTAATCTCTGTGGGGGAGATGTTCCAAAGGGAGGGAGCCACCACAGAGAAGGTCCTTCTGCTGCATCCCACCAGATGTATCTAGGGGTTGGCTGCTGGAGGTTTGCAGGGGTTCAGGAGTACCTCTAGCTAAAATTCTGTGCAGTTCGGAGAACCCCCAAATCCCACTTCTGGCTGGCCCCTCCCACCCCACCCTGCCCCTCCCAGGACAGCCCGTTTAGGTTGCAGGTAAATGTAGGGTGTGCACGGAGGCTCAGACACGGCAAAAAATGGGCCTATCAGAAGTTCAAGAAGGCCAGAAACAGGCCCGTTTCAGGCTTCCAGAGGGCCTCCAGAGCCTGGAGAGGCCGTTTTCACCCTCCCAGAGGCTCAAACAGACCCTCCAGAGCCTGGGGAGGGCAAAAACACCCCCCCATGTGGTGCACGAGACTGACTAGGCCACACCCACCATGGCCACGCCCACCCAGCAACCAGTCAGAGAACCCCTGGCTAAAATTTTTGAAGCCCATCCCTGGATGTACCACCTTAGGAATGGGGGATCGCAACATTCCCTGCCTGCCCGATTTGGTGGATCAGGTAGATGTGAAGGAAGGAACAGTCCTTCGGATAACTTGGTCTCAAACCATGTAGAGATTTAAAAATATTATAAAAAACCCAGTTCTTCAACACTTTACCAACTCTCTTTTTTTGGAAAAAATGTATAACCTTCTTTTGTAAGTGTGAAAAAAAGTGAGATAACCTAAGAACCAATTAAACTGATAGAAATCATTGTGAATATTAAAAATAAAAAACAAATAACTTTTCCCTTTGGAGTCCCCCACCTTCCTGAGTGGAGATGGTCCCTTCTGCACAAGGAACACAACGGTAACAGCAAACTGGCTTCATGGAGTCCAGCAGCCTGACAAATCCTGGTAGGCAGCTATCCACACATCGAGACTTCGGCAGGGGCTGAACATAAAGAAAAGGAGAATTCAGTGGAAAAGGTGGAGCCAATGTCCCTAGTAAATGTGAGGTAAAACAGAAAGACCCAAGCAAACTACTGCTCCAAGTTTTGTTTGTGGAATATAAACTTGATACAACACTATTGGCTGAAAATAAGGAACCCTAGAGAAAATAATCTGGAAAATCAAGGCTGAAAGTGAAAAAGTAGGATTCAGACTTAATATCGGGAAAACAAAGATAATGACGAGTTGTCTCAACTCGGCAAAGATGTCTTCACTATCAGGAAATTTCTCCTTACTTCCACGTTGCTTCTCTCCTTGGTTGGTTTGTTGTCCTGCCTCCTGGTGCTGTTGTAGCGCGGGAATAACGAGAGGCACAAGCAGCTAGTGACAACAGCTCTTTAATTCAGGGTGAGACTTCAGCAAAGAAACACAGGCAACAGTCCTCTTTATATACTTTTCAGAGCCAACATGAACCAATCAGAATTCATTGAACATTTGAATTTCCCGCACAAAATAGATACATACATAACACCCCTCCACTCCCAGAAGGCACTTATCCTATCTATTTATATATTTACATACAAAATCACGCAGGTGACCAGGGCGTGTCTTAGTTCTGGTTGACCTGCGCAGTTCAGTTGTTGGCGAGGCGTCGAGCCGGTCAGAGGGACCTCCCGTCTCTCCCGGCTCCGCCAATGGAACCTCCTGGATTTCTCTGGAGGTGTGGCTATCCCTGGCTGGGAGTGTCGACTCGCTGGGGCGGCGCTGGAACTCTGGGTTGCCAGATAAGTACTCCGGTTTACTCGGGCTTGAGGTAGCTGTGTCAGGAAAACTTTGGTAGTTAGGACTCACAGTGATTGAGTTTTCGTGTTGTAATCGTCTACGCAATTGATCTATATGTCTCCTCCAAATTTTACCATGCCCTATATCGACTGTGTATGATTTTGGACCGGTAATTCCTACTATGGTTCCCTCTACCCACAATGGCCCGTTGGTGTAGTTTCTGGCAAATACCGGTGTTCCCACTTGGAATTGACTTAGTCCTCCCCCTTCCCCTTTGAAGCTATCGGGGGAGTAATTGGGATGCAATCGATCGAGAATGCACCTTAGCTTTTGGCCCATTAAAAGCTCAGCTGGGCTGCGGCCCAAGGTGGGGCACGGGGTTGCGTGCTGCACAGCTAAGAACTCATCTATCCTAGCCTGCCAGTCCCCTGCATCGAGCCAGGACAGTGCTTCCTTGGCCGTTCTCACAAATCTCTCTACAAGGCCATTCAAAGCCGGATGAAAAGGAGCAGATAATGCATGTCTTATGCCTAACTCAGCTAGGTAGCCCTCGAAATGAGTCGCCGTGAATTGGGGCCCATTGTCAGATACCAGGGTGTCCGGCAACCCGTGTGTTACAAACAGTTTTCTGAGTACTTTAATTACGGCCTCAGACGTTGTAGATGGCATTAAAACAATCTCCAGCCACTTAGAATATGCATCTACAATGATTAGAAAGTTCTGGCCGTGGAACGGGCCAGCGAAATCGAAGTGAATCCTCCCCCATGGTCCCTTTGGTTTTTCCCATTCCCGAACAGGACCTATAGGAGGATCTGGGCGGGATTCCTGGCAGGGCCTGCACTTCCCCACCCACTCAGTGACGTCTTGGTCGAGATGTGGCCATCAAACATAACTACGAGCTAGGCCTTTCATGCGAACAATACCAGGGTGCCCCTCATGCAGCATTTCTAAAGCCCTGTGCCTTAACCGCGAAAGGATGACCACCCTGTCTCCCCACAATAAGCAACCCCCCAACATCGACAGTTCATTTTTCTTGTTAAAATACAGTTGAAAATCCCCACTGTCCATCTTGGTAGGCCAACCCCGCATTACCCAGCCCATTACAGTGCACAAGACAGAGTCCCTGGAAGAAGCCTTTGCCACCTCGCTTGAAGAAATGGGACCCGGGGACACAACGTCAATGAGTAAAACTGGGGCTTCCAGAGTCGGTTTGTCTAACAGTTCAGGTAAGGGGCATCGGCTGTCCCAGAGTTCTGCCCGGCCAGTGGAGCAGTCTGTAGGAATAGGCAGCTAAGAAAATGGACCATCTGGTCATCTGGGGAGAAAGAGCAGCCAGGGTCGGTTTATCTCCAGCCAAAAGTCCCAAAAGAGGCTGGTGGTCCGTAATAAATTCAAAAGTTCGGCCAAACAAGTACTCGTGAAATTTTTTGACCCCAGCTACAGCCGCTAATGCCTCCCTCTCCACCTGGCTGTAGTTCCTTTCGGCACTAGATAAGGTGCAAGAATAATAGGCGATGGGCGCCTCTAACCCATTCAGCAGTCTATGGCTTAACACTGCACCTACGCCAAAGGGGGAAGCGTCACACACCAATACTAGAGATAGTTCTGAATTGTATTGAATGAGGAAGCTGTCCTCAGACAAAAGTTCCTTTACTGCGTTGAATGCAGCCACTTCTCATTTGCCCCACACTCAGGGAACATTTTTTCCAAGGAGCCTGTGCAGTGGCTCCGCAATGGTGACTTTGTCTTTTAAAAACATGGTGTAGAAATTAAGAAGCCCGAAGAAGGCCTGCAGTTCGGGCTTCGATTTAGGGGTGGGCGCGTTCTGGATGGCTCTGACTTTGCTTTCTGTGGGGTGAATGCCTGTGCCGTCGATTCGGTAGCCTAAGAATTCCACTGATGGAACCGCTATTTTGCATTTTGCTCATTTAAGTTTGAGTCCCGCTTCTCTGAATCTGGTTAGAACTTGTCTAACCCTATTTCCTAGCTGTGTCTCATCTTGGCCACTAATTAGGACGTCGTCGAAATAAGGGACGACTCCTGGGGGGCCTTGTAGAAGGCGCTCCATGGTACTCTGGAAGAGCCCTGGGGCGATGCTAACCCCAAACTGTAGTCTAGTGCATTTAAAGGCACCTCTGTGAGTTACTATGGTCTGCGATTCTGCCGTAGCGTCATCTACTGGCAGCTGCTGGTACGCCTGCGCAAGGTCTAATTTTGCGAATAGCTTGCCAGGCCCCAGGGAGTGTAGTAGATGGTGGACGATCGGAACGGGATAAGCGCTCTACTGCAACGCCTTATTGATCGAACACTTATAGTCAGCGCAAATTCTAATTGACCCGTCCGATTTAACTGGCGTGACTATTGGGGTTTCCCACTTAGCGTGATCTACAGGAACTAACATCCTTTGCTTAATGAGCTTGTCGAGCTCTGCATCAATTTTGGGCTTTAAAGCAAATGGAACCCGTCTTGCTTTTAGCCTGATTTGTGCTACGTTGGGGTCTAAATTAAAGGAGATGGGGGTCCCCACGTACTTGCCTAGAGTCTCCTCAAAAACGTCCCAAAACTCGTGAAGAAGGGTTTCTTTGAGGGATGGCCCGCCGATGCTGTGGACGCCCGTGAAACCCATGCCGAGGGCTCGGAACCACGCTATGCCCAGGAGACTTGGTAGCGGCTTGCTTACGATGGTCAGGGGCAGCTCTTTCTGGAACTCGCCGTAGGTGACCTGGAACGTTCCCACGCCTTCTACAGGAACTCGGTTTCCCTGGTAGTCGAGGAGGCAAACTTTTTGTCAAGACAGCTGGGCTTTCTGGAACTTAGGCAGGAGCGCTTTGAGTGTTGTCCAGGACATGATTGACAGTGTAGACCCGGTGTCAATTTCCATTTCGCACGGTCTGCCTTCGATTTCCACTTTCATGTAGACTTTCTCATCGTCGGTTGTGCTGGCTTGGCCGATTCTCGTGCTGTAGGTTTTCCTCTTTTGAGTCTCACGCCGTTTTCTCGCTCCGTCATCTTTGATTGGCTGTTTTGAATGGTTGGTCATGGTAGTCACATGTCTTGCGACTATGTGGAAATTGAGCTCTGCAAACTCGTGCTAGGTGGCCTTTCCTGTCGCAACGCCTGCAAATGGCATCTCTGTATTTACACGATTGTCTCTCGTGATTCCCGCCACAGCTAGAACAGTTCTCATGGCGGCGGCTTTGCTCGCTCTTTTTCTTCTCCGTGTGGAAGACGTCCTCGTCCGACTCTTCCTCCGTGCTGGTTCGCGCCTCCTCTCTGTGGACGGGGGCTGTTTTTGGGCTGTCTTTGCTTGGCAGTGGCCGCTGTAGCGTTTCAGAAGCCTTTGTAGACGCTTCGTGTGCTCTGGCTTCGTCAAGTGCGCCGGCTAGTGTTAGATCTGGCTTGGCCAGAAGACGCCTCTGTAGTCGAGTGTCTCTAACGCCACAAATCAATTGCTTGAGTAGCGCATCGTCTAGATCTCTGTAGTCACAATGTGTTGCGGCTTTTTGAAGTGCGGCCACATATGCGCTGAACGGTTCTCCTTCCCTTTGTACACGTTGCTGGAGCTCGTATTGCTGAACAAATTTTGAAGGAACTGAGTGGGCTCTCAGGCTTGCTTGAAGGACGTCCCAGGAGACCGTCTGGACTGGGGTTGGCTCGCAGAGGGACTTGGCCATCTCAAAAACGTCTGGCCCGCAGTGGCTTAAGTACACGGCTCTTTTTTGGTTCACTGAGAGCCCTTGCATCTCGCTTGCTTCCAGGGAGCACTTGAACCTGGTCAGATACGATCCCCACTTCTCTCAGGTCGGATCGAAAGGTTTGGGCGGGACGTAGGCAGACATCGCAATATGTCTCCGTAGTCCACTCGTCACCCTGGCTGGAAGTCCGAGCTCTTTTTAGTTTGCTTCTTGTGGCCTCAATCCCACCTTCGTCACCAATGTTGTAGCGTGGGAATAATGAGAGGCACAAGCAGCTAGTGACAACAGCTCTTTAATTCAGGGTGAGACTTCAGCAAAGAAACACAGGCAACAGTCCTCTTTATATACTTTTCAGAGGCAACCATGAACCAATCAGAATTCACTGAACATTTGAATTTCCCGCACAAAATAGATACATACATAACAGGTGCTTTGGAAAATAAGTCAAACCCCCCCCCCTCTTCTTTATGGCAGCCCCACAAACACTGGAATACTGCTGTCATGTCACCAGTATCTCAATATCTTTTTTGCAGTGTGGTAACCAAAACTGCATGCTGTATTCCAGGTCTGGTCTTACTAAGGTTTGATAAAGAGGTACTAATACTTCACATGATGTTGATTCTATGCCACTGATAATGAGCATCAGTGAAATTGGCGAAGGTCTTAAGTTCCAAATATTTTCACTGAACCTACCATGTCCTGTCCTGTAGCAACATGATAAAGTCTTTAGGACAGTCTGGTTCTGCCACAGGTTTAACAAATAACCCATTAAAGAAACCCTGAATTCTATGGCTGAAGGAGTCCTTTTGACACACTATTGTGAGGCTAGGTTCTGAAAAAAGAATAGATTTTAAACAAAATATTCAACATGTGGAAATAAAAGAAATTATATACCCTACCTTATTGAGCTGGATGACCCTTCTGATTGCATCCTGGTCCATTCTGAACCTGAATTTATCTTCTGAACATCCTTTTCTTTCCAGACTCCCAACATTTGTTTTGTAAAGAGACCAATTGGGAAACCTCACCCAGTACATGATGTCAAAGTCAGCAGCCAGGTCCCCTTTCTCATCCAAATAGATTCCTTCTATGGAATTATTGTAATACTGGGAGATGTGCAGGAAAGGGTGAAGCTAAAACAGCAAAGAGAAAAGAATCGTTTGAAGAAAATAGGAAAGTGGAATTAAGTTCTAAGCTTTTCTGATTCCATAGCTGGCCTTTCTGTAAATCAAGGTTTGGTCCATGGGTGAAGGACAATTCCTCAGAGCTGGCCTAAAGAGCTTCCCATCCATCCCAGATCTGGAGCCAACCAATGCTGGTCTGGTATTTGTCTCTCCTCTCAGTCATTTCCCAGTGGCTTGACTTCCCTTCTGGGTCATGAATAGGTTTGAGACACCTGGAAGCTGCCCCCAGATGGTTTCAGAATAAAGAATGCAAGGCTACTCTAGCACCAATGCAGCTGAACATAACTTACGACTGTCTCACTCATGGACTGAGGATGAAGAGGACATTATGGGAAAAGGCAGAAAGAAACACTTGAGAAAAGAGAAGGGCATATTTCTCGGATAGCTTAATTGCAAAATAGGAACTAGTAGAGAAGATGAAGATCTAGGACAGTGATGGCTAACCTTTTTGCCATCACGTGCCAGAAAGAGGGGGGCGGGGGAGGTTCGTGCATGTGCCCACATCCATAATTCTATGCGCTCCACCCTGCACATCCTTGCGCGACCCCCACTCCCCCACTCCTGGCACGCGATGGCCCAGTAGGCTCGTTTTTCTTTCTCACCTGGCTCCAGATCCTCTCTATGCATCTGGGGAAGGCGAAAACAGCCTTCCCCACCAGCTTGGAGGCCCTCCGGAGGCCCGAATCGGCCCATTTTCCAACTTTCGGTTGGACAGGAAATAACGTTTTTTGCTGTCCCCAGCTTCCAGAGACTCCTAGAGAGAGCTGAGCTGGCGTGCCAGGTGACATGGCTCCGTGTGCCACAGGTGGCACGCGTGCCATAGGTTCGCCATCACGGGTCTAGGAGATGGGAAAGCCAGCTACTTGTTCCCCCTCAGCCTTAGAAGCTTTCTTGGTGACTGAGCCGGTCCCTCCGTCTCACCCTAAAGTGATGTAGTTTTGAAGTTATGTAGAGAAAGATTATTACAAGCATTGTAGAAGTGCTTCTTTAATTTATTGGCAAGCTGCAGAAGCTCTGCTAGTTGAAGATGAATATGGACATCATCTAATTTCCCACCTTCATAAAATCAGATAAAAATAAAATTAAATGTAATAATTGGTTTATGCTAAATCTCCATAAAAAGTTGTACCTGCCAAGGCTGCAGTCGTTGAACTCCTGATCTGTTTCCATTCTTTGTGGCCCTTCGCTGGGACTGGAGAGCATGAGCTGCATGTAAAGCATGTGCAACTGTCCAGACTGTGTGGTAAATGTGGTAGCCGTCCATGGACAAAATCTTTTCCCTCAACTCTTGAGACAGACGCCTCCGTTTTTCTTTCTCTCTGCACCTTTTCCAGCCTTTCACGGATGGAGCATGCTTTGAATAGGAACAGGAATATATTTCTTTCAAAATTCTCTCAGTAAAGGACTCAAGTTGTTTCTCAAAATTTATTTTTTTATTTGTGTGACTAAGAAAAGAAAAGACACGGTAGATTTTTTGCTTGAACTTTGTAGCGGATGAAATCCAGAAAGTGAGGTCCCAAATAGACGTTATGATCCAAATTTTCCCCACAACATATCCCTTCTTTATCTTCAGACAATTTAGTGTAGTTGAAAATCCATGAACAAAGGTTTGAACCTCAGCATGGTAAATAAAGATGTTAGCTTTTCTATATAAAAGTCCAGCATCCCTCTCCTTATAATAAAATTTATTTTCTGAAATGATCAGTGTAAAAACAACACAAATACCGTTCTGGTCAAGTATAGGTGTCAAGAGTCTCAGAAATTTCTCTCCATTTTCGGTATCTGCAGCAAGCAGTGCAGTCAATGTCCACTTGAAATACTGGAGGATTTTGAGGATTCCTAAATACTGATTTGTTTCTGCAGGAAAACCAGAGTAAAAAAAAGGGAAATGTTTTCTGTCCCTCAAAACCAAGGGAGGAAAAGTGGAACGGACCTGAAAAGAAGAATAAATGAGTGACATTTATCGGAACTAAATGTTGCACTAGGTCAACTTTTAGCTTATATTTAAATCATTAAATTAAATAAAATAATTAAATCTATTATTTAAATTAAATATTTAAACAAACAGTATTTATTTTACAATAATTGTTTTGGTCTTAAGATAAATTACTTGCTGCTGTAATTTCCATCATGTTTTTTCATGATAAATACACATTTCTATTTCTGTATCTGTTCATGTGTGTATACACAGATATGAATAAGAATACTGATTTTTTTTTGTACCTTCTAAATAAAGAATAAGCAAAATTAGCAATACTGAAATAGTAAATGATTAAATATAAAAAGGAGCAAAAACAAATTTAAAAATAGGCAAAAAATAAGAATTGTGGATTTTCTAAATATTTTCCTTTTACATATCTGCAAATTTGCAATATTTAGCCCTCCACCCCCACTTAAAACCAATCTGTAAATTATTATACATGGCCTGCTAGGTGACATTAGGTAAAGATGGGAAATATTCTTGCTTAAATGTAGTTTAACTTCCGCTATGTATAAATATTATAAATTGCTGCCTACTCTGCAAGACTGGGTTCCGAAACATGGTACAGTCAGAATTGCATTTTTATTCCCAGTGTTGAGCAGAATTTATTTTTGCTGCTGCATTTCTGGCCATTTTTTCTGGTATGGAGGTTCCAAAGAAGGCAGGCAATATAGAGCTTCCCTGCTCAAACACTGCAGCTTTCCCACCACAACCTTCACCACCAGAACCCCTAAACCTTTTCTTCCCCAAATAGCCCATGGGATCCTCCAATCTGACACAGGAGCCCTGGTACAAGAATCCCATGCAATTTACATCTAATTCAGATTCTTGAACCTTCTTCCCCAAATTTGGTCCAATCAGGGCCACAGGGGAACCTGTCCCCTTAAAAATGGCCAAGCAGTCACACCTGTGATCTACCTGAGGGATCTTGTAGAGGTTCAACATACGTGAGATATGGATGGACATGTCTGCACCGACTCCTTCAAGCACCACCAGAGTGTTTCTCCTCTTTCCACAGCTATAATTTGGAACATCCGCCTCTCCCTTTGATAGCAGATCCAGCAAAGCCTCCGAAGTTCTTTTTGTGGTGACACCAGTGTCATAAATATTGTAGCCCAAGGTGACATTGGGTAAGATTCGGGGATTTTGGTTAATCTCCTCAAAAACAAAAAGGAAGGACAGGGCTTTCCAGAACTCTTTGCCACCTCTGCTGGAAATATGACTACATTACGTTTTCATCCTACATTCCCTCAGAACAACATATTTAAAAGTTTCCCTTTTCATTGTAATAGTAATAAATACCCATCAAAAAAACCTCTGGATCTAATTTCTGAGGTATTTCTTTCTCTGATTTAGAACCCAAATGAGATGATTTACAGTCACCAAAACGTCAATTTGTCCCCCTGCAAATATATTCAATAGTTTCCAAGCCTTTACCTGCAGCAGGACACCTTCTCTGGTGAAAAAGAGCCAAATTGACCTACATTGGAGCAGTCACTATTAGAACCTGGAGTCTAAAAAACCAAAAACAAGTAATCTCAGGATCATCTTCCACCCACCCACTCATCCCCTTGCCCAGCAGGTGCTTTCTTAACTTAGACAATAAGCCCAGAAGAGACAATTACATCCACCCAACTCTCTTTATTCTCCTGGCCTCAATTTTGTTTCTATCCAGACTGAGGAGCATTTCATTCAGTGTTTAATTTTAGAGTAGAGTCGGTTACAGTTCATTTCGCAGCAGCTGCAATTCACAAAACCTTGCTAGAATAGTTGATTTGGGCACAACAAGAATAAATCATTCATTTACTGCAGTTCCACCCTTGGTGCAGAATCTACATGCAACATGATAAACCTGCAGATGGCACTCCGTTTAAGGCTCTTCTGACTGGAAGGAAATAAATTCCTTCATTTGGCTGAAATCTATTTTTCTAGTCTGGGAATCTGGAAATGCAAAGAAAGGGAATCCGATAAGGGACAGACTACCCAGTTAAGGGATGTCTGTAGCATTTTAAGTTTAGGAATACGATGTTCTTCCCCAACCTCAAGGAAGTAACGGAGAAAATGTGTTGCTAAAATATTCACGAAGACGTTTTTAATAATTGCATGAATCGTTACTTGGAAAGTACAAAAGAGATTTCCAACTGTCCTTTAACGATGAATTAATTAAGACATGGAATAGTTTGAGTAATTGCTCAGGTATAGAGACTTACCTAGGCCAGTAAACAATAGGATCTGTGTCAAACCTAAAGAATAACGAATCATATACAATTTCAAAATTAGTGATCCCACTGATGAGATGCTCTCCTGGTCTGTAAAAATTCAGTAGCTTTACTTCGTCTGGTTTCAAATTCAAGGGACATTTCAACCTTAGCACGCCACAAATGCTATGGGGCAAAAGCAGAAGAATAATCAGCATAGTTGGCATGTTAGGAAGAATCGCTTGTTCTCATCAAATATGTCTAAAGATATCCAAGGACTATATTTTCTGTGATTTGTCTTATTCAAGAGCTCAGCCAAAGTTTTATATTTGAAGGAGATGAAAATAAATTCTCTCCAGACGCATCCTTCAGATCCATTAGTGGCAAAATTCATTAAACACCTGGACTTTCTGGAATAAGTCATCAAATCATGTTGTTCATAACTCTGTTGTTTACACTGAAGGCAATCATTGGGGAAACTGGCAAGAAGACAAGCAAATGTGACCAATGTGTAATAGGAATCGTTCCCTCTGCAATGTCCAAAGCTCTGGGGGATCCCATGGGCTAAAACACAGCTGGAAAACTTGCTGATGCAATTCTTACAACCCTCAACTTTTTCAGTGATCCATCTTAATAAGAATTAGGACCCAAATTTTTTGCAGAGATGGCGAAGATTTCAGCATATCTAAAAGATTGTTCACAAGAGGCTTATGAATGGGAATGGAAGAGGTGGATAGATTATGTTCAGAACAAATATCAAACTAGGAAGTATCAAATAGCTTTTATTTGAAAATGTTATATTAAGATAGAAATATTTTAAGGTAATGAGGATGAAAATTTATTTGAAAATGTTATATTAAGATAGAAATAGGTTAATGTGATGAAGATGAAAATTTATAAGGGGGAGGGAGGGGTTCAAGTTTTATATACAAAGGAGGGTTTTTCCTTTTACTTGATATGAGTATACTGTGTGGAAGTCTGGGGGGGAGGGGAGGGTTAGGGTGGGTTAGGGAGGTTGGGAAGTTTGGGGTGGGATGAGGGGGGAAAAAGGGGTGAAAATGTAATTGCAAAACTTTTGCAATAAAAAAAAAAAAGAATTAGGACCCAAATGACTTCCGGTTTGCTTCTTGCCGCCGCCAGACGATCCCTCTGGATCGCCAGCCCCATTGCCTGTAAAAAGCCGCCTTTACAACTGAAAGGCGGCTCAAAAAAACTCCATTTCCATGTGGAAATGGAGATAGAGCCGGCGGGGGCAGGTAGAACTCCCTGCCCCAAAAGTTTTTTTTTTTGCTTTTGGGGACGAAGCAGATGAGGCTCCCTATTTCCCTCGCCGTCGCTCCGGGCTTTGGGAGACCTCTGCTTATGCAGAGCTAGGCGACAAGAACAAGCCTACAAAAAATTAACAGATTAATTAAAAAGGATGTGAGTTGGACCTGTGACCCTGAATTGCAAGTATTTCATTTATTTTATAACAGTTACTGAAGAAGGAAAAAAGAATTTTTTAAAAATGGCGACTGCCGCGGTTTGAGAAGTGGATGAAAGGGAGAGTCCTTCCGTTTTCTATTGAGCTACAAAGTAGCGGAATAAATACTTCTGGCTACAATTGAAGATAAAGCTTCACTTTTGTGTTTTCTTTTTCCTGGAGATCTGATATTGATCTTGGTTGGAAAGAAGTCTTTTTTTCTTCTCTGCTTCTCTTTTCTTTTCTAAAAAAAGTTTGTTTGTGTGGAAACATGGCATTAAAACTTACAAAGTCGGACAAACAAGCAGTGTGGGGGGGATTCCCCCATTAACAAATTATGTGAACAAGTTCTAAATCTCCAGACTCAGAAAACTGATTTTAACATAATTGAATTTCTTCTGGAGGAGATTGTAAGAAGGGATGAGATTGTGAATCAGAACTTTGAAAAATTTAAGCACGAAGTTAAAGAATTAGTGCAATTAAAGTTTGATACTTTGGACCGAAAGATTATAAAAATGGCTAATGGTTTTGCAGAATTTATGATCAGGTTGGATGCAAATACTAATTTATTAGAGTCTAAAATGGAAGAAATTGAGGACAATTTGAATAATAGAATACAAAAATTTGAAAATGATTTGACAAACACTCAAGACAATAGCTCAGAAGAAAAACCTAAAATGGAGGCTGATAAAAAGACTTGTAATGCAGAAAACATACAACAACGGATTGAAAGAGAAGTTTTAATGATGCAATATAATTTTACTGAATATGTGATTAGACTGAGAGGATTGCAGGAAAATAACAGAGATGATTTAAGGAAAATATCTTCGGAAATTCTGGCTGGGATTTTAAAGGTTCAACCTGAGGAAGTATTTTGTAGAATCGACAGAGTTTACAGAATAAATTCCTGGACTGCAAAGCAAAGGCAATTGCCCAGAGATGTGGTGATTTATTTTACAGATAAAGAAATAAGAAATAATATTGTGCAAAATTCCTTCAACTCTACTTTGCAATTGTTTGGAAGAAAGATTTGGATATACAAAGAGCTCCCGCCTAAGATGTTATCGGAAAGAAAGAAATTTGGTTTTCTGGTGACTGAGCTTAAAAGAAGAAATATTCTATTCAGGTGGGACGCTCCAGTTGGTATAATATTGAGATATCAAGGAGAAAGATACCAATTAAATACTGTTGAAAAAGCGGAAGAATTTTATCAAAAAATTTTGAAAATGAACTCAACATCTTTATGCACAATACAGGATAAGCACAAGGAGTTGGAAATAAAGGGAAAACATCGAATTATAGAGGCTGCCGTGGACAAATTGCCTTTGGACTCTTTAGACACCTCAACTGGATTATCTACAAATATGAGAGAAGTGGCATCGGATTCTAACGTGAAGATTCATCAAATCACAGACAAGCATGGAAACCAATTAGCTGATATACAATTGATAAAAAAGAAATATGAGACACAAAAGCAAAACCAACAAGATCAAGTTATAAAGCAGAATGAAAACCGATTAGTTGATATACAACCTGTAGAAAGGAAATTTGGATGGAGATCAAACCCACAAAAAGAAAAGAAAAAAAAAGAAATAGGTCTCACAAAAATAAAAATTTCTAAATTAAGCAACAGTGAAGCCAGTTATTTTTAAATGAATGAATATATGAAAAGACAGTTGAGGCGAAGTATTGGTTAACATTATCCTGAGGAGAGTGATAGACCTCTGCAATGCCGTAATTTTGGGATGCAAAAAGAGCCTTAAATTGTTGGACTGGAATTATCTATTTTGGATTTCTTTTTTTTATTGATAAATGTACTTATATTTATGTTGAGCTATAAGGCAAGAGAGTCACGCTGGGGCATGCAGAAGATCTGGTCGTTACTCATTATGATGATGGGAATTAATAATCCTGAAGAAAGCCACAATTACAGATATTAAATGGAATATAATTATAATGTCACTCGGGTGGTTGTTTTCCTTGTTTACATATAATATATGAGGATATTCATTACTGATGGGGGCAGATGATCACTGAGGATTCTGAACAACCTGTTGCAACCAGGATGCTATGTTACCCTAAGATGGATGATGGACTTAACAATCCAGTGGAAAGATATCAAAGAAGATATTATATGGATTGTAAATTTAAATTCATTGATCTTTTCTATATAACGGAATATTTTTTTTTAGCAGGGCGGGCAGTAGATCAAAGATATTAAGAATTGTTGTGGATGGCGACTTTATAGGAAAGTGGGTGGAAATAGGTTAGCTTACTGATTGTTTAGTTTAAGAAAAGGGATGTTTAAGTGATATATTTAGGGGAGGGGAGGAAATGGACAGAGCTGAATAAATGTTAAATTAAGATTTATGGGGAAGGCTGTTCTGTAATGTTATATATGTAAGTATAGAGGAGGAGGGGAAAAAAAGGCAGATTGTTGCTAGATTGGGAGTCATAATAATATTATTATGTTAAATTAGAAGTTAATATATAATATTATTTTGAAATGTATGGTAAGGGGGAAGTAATAATATTAATAATATTATTAGCATGTAAGGGTCAGTATTTAGAGGAGGGAGTAAGGGGATGGTAAAATATTATATAATCTGTTATGAATTAAGTTTTTGTTGTGAAGAAGTCGCAGGGGGGGATGGGTGGTGAGGGGGGATTAGGGAGGAGGGGGGAGGGGGGAGAAAAATGGGGGAAAAAATTGTATTTGAAAACTTTTTCAATAAAAAAAAAAAGAATTAGGACCCAAATAATTATCTAAGTTATGCAACAATAGTGTAAGCTTTCTTTCAACTAGTGGGTTGCAGAAAGCCTTGCGGAGGCCTCAAAGGAAGGGCTAAAAGATGGTGGATTTCAACCCTCACCCACCACCCATAGACTTCCCCATGAACACAATGCCCAATACATTGCCCTTGCTTTTTCAAAGAGATGTGAGATTCCTCCCTTATTTCCTGTGTTTGGATACAACATCTCAATTTGTCACCTTTTAAGCGATTCTCACTACAATCTAATGTGGCTGTCAGTAAATACAAATTGTCAGCTAAACCCAAGTACAATGTAAGTTCCACACCAAAATGGAAACGTTGGATTCCCATGACATGTGAAATCATACTATGGTTTCCTTCTTTGTTGGTTGCTCAAATTTTCTTAAAACTCAGCAACTTGTAATCATGGTTTATGACTTCTCATATTGTGCAAGCATAGATAGCTGTCTTTTCTCCCCCAGAACATCAGCCATCCCAGATACACTAGATGGGAAACAAGACTAGGTGACCTAATTCTACTTTATTGTAAGGGTCCATTAACAGAATCTTGCGAATCAGAAAGTACAAACTTCCTGCAGCCACTTTTAATTGTTCCCTTCATTACGCTGGATCCTTCTCAAGTTTCTTTCTCTGATTATTAAGCCACGAGCTGCTCCTCTGTCTATTCTATGAGATCCTAGCTATCATCTCTTCTTCACTTTCCTCAAGGTCATCCATGCATTGCATTATGATCATAGTCAGGCAAGACCAGATGAAGGAGTGCCATGAGAAGGGAACCAGAAAAACACACACAACACAACACAACTGGCTCACCCACAATGTAAAAGCAGCTGTGCTAGACCCAAAATGGCCCCTGCAACAAGCAGGAACCTCACACAGCCACAAAAAGTCCAAAAAACCAACTTTCACACTTTACACACACAAAATTCCACATACAGCTTTGTGAGATTTTGTGTGTTTGTGTAGTTAGAATGAAACCCTACAGAAACACACAAAATCTCAGAAACCTGCACAAATATTATTTTATTTTATTTTATTTTTATTTTTATATGAAAGCTAAATTTAAAACTTCCTAAACTTTAAATGGCTAGGTCTAAAAAAGAACAACTAAAAAAACCCCAATTGACTATTTTTTTTTAAAGCTCCCAAAGGGGAAAAAAACTTACCCAATAGAACAGGGGTCTCCAACCTTGGCAACTTTAAGACTTGTAGACTTCAACTCCCAGAATACCTCAGCCAGCTTTGTTTTACTGGCTGAGGAATTCTGGGAGTTGGTCCACAACTCCCTGCTTGCTTGATTGCAGGCAGGGAGTTGCTTCCTGATGGAATAGATTCAGGCAAGCTAAGCAAGGCAAGCATTGCTGTCACAGGTAAATGCCTTATTCTCAAATATAGGAAATGTATGTATATAGTATATCAAGGGTTAATTTATTCTCCCCTCCTTAATGTATTCATATGTAATCACTCCTACCCCTAACTCCGCCTTATTGGTATAAAAGAACATACATGCTCCTCCTCCTTGCTTCTATCTGCAATCATCCAGAGAATATAGAATGCCTACTGTAAATAAATAATACTTTGTTTGAATAATACTTTTTCTGAATCCTTCATTGAGTCCGATCCTCGAATTATTGCAACAGTTGCGACTAGCAGCTGAGGTAAGCAAGCTGGAGGGGGAAAACTTTTTCCCTTTTACATGGCTCTGGCCATCCCAGCTGAGTTGCAGGGAACTCAGCTGGGATGGGATCGATCGTCAGAGCTGGGACTGTCAGAGCCATGGTTCTGGCGATCCCAGCTGAGTTGCAGGGAATTCAGCTGGGATCGTCAGAGCTGGGATCGACCGTCAGAGCTGGGACCATCAGAGCCGGGACCGTCAGAGCCATGGTTCTGGCGATCCCAGCTGAGTTGCAGGGAACTCAGCTGGGATCGTGGGATCGTCAGAGCTGGGATCGTCAGAGCCATGTAAAAGGGAAAAACTTTTTTCCTTTTACATGGTTTCTGGCAATCCCACCTGAGTTGCAGGGAACTCAGCTGGGATTGTCAGAGCTGGGATCGTCAGAGCTGGGATCGCCAGAGCCATTTAAGACTCGTCAGAGCCTTTCGGGCTGGTCTGCCTGGTTACAGGAGAATGACACCTGGCGTATAAGACGACCCCTGAGAAGATTTTCATGTGTTAAAAAGTCGTCTTATACGCCAGAAAATATGGTAGTTCTAGTTTTTGCTCGTAACAAACTGAACTGGCCACCACACCCACATTTATACCCTGTGGAGTGTGGTCCAATGACTCAGCTAATCTCTGCCACGCCTTCCCCTCTGCTGTGCACGCTTCTCCCTGCGCCTCTGCCGAGGGTCCAGCCAGCATTTATCTTCCTTGTCGCTGTCCACCTGTGGCTGCGGGGACGTGCTTGGCTCTGAGCCTATCGTTTGGCCTTTGGTGTCCTCCGGAGGCATTGCCAGAGAGGAGGGTCCTGGAGAGGGAGGCCTTGCCAACTCCTCCCCCTCACTCTCGGAGTCTGCATCTGTCGATAGCCCAGGCTCAGGCAACGGAGCCACAACAACTTTATGGAAGATGCAACAGACATCAAGCATCTTCACTTCAGCAGATAATTTTAGAATGTGCCCCATAGCGTGCTGATTATTTTTCCATCATTATTATACAAATCCACTTGATAATCAGTTCTCTGATTGATAAAATTAAAATTTTTCTTATATAATTAAACTCTTGGCATATACATTAGATTCTTGGCATCTGCTCCCAGGGTTCTTTGCTTATCCCTCCCAGGGACAATCTCTACCACCCAGGCAGTATGCAGGACTTTTAGCCTATGAATATATCTCTAATCAGCTGTGTGCTGAGAATCTCTGGTTTGAGATGGGGTAAAAATGTGGACAATAAATAAACATCTACAAAGGTTCCACAATCTGTTAACCTGATGAAATAATGACAAAAGATTAAAAAATATTTGCTCCTCACCAGTACTTTTAACCACATCTTCAGAATTTTGTAATTTTTTTATTTATTTTTTTTTTTGGCTAGAGCACAAGCAAGCTGTGGAGTCGTCGGTCTCTATTGTGGTCACTAAGTGAGGAGTATTTGTACTGAGATGGATTGGGATGGACAAATCAGAAAATACTCGTGCGTGTTTCTGCTTTAAAATTATGGTACTTGTCAGTTGAAGAACCAGGGATCCTCATTACCATAATTATTCCTCTATTGTTAAAGATACAAGCTTTGGCAAATGTGAGGTTGTCTTTCTAACCACAACTGGAAAATACAGGTTCTTTCAGAACAGGGGAGTCAAACTGGCAGCCCGCAGGCTAGATGCATCATGGGCTGGCCACGCCCACCCCAGCTCTGCGAATGGGAAAAATGTTGTGAAACATCATGTGACAGCAATGCGACACGATTGAGTTTGACCCCCCATGCAATAGGCAATTCAGATGCTGGAGTAACTTCGAGCAAGGGACCCTTGTTTTTATGTCAACATCAATACTCTACTGAGTACAGACAGCTGTGGGCAAATTTTGCTTGAATTCAGCATCTTGCTCCTTGCTCAGGAGTCACAGACTTCAGGGAGGTGCAAAAATCCCAGGAGGAATTGCTGTGAGGCCAAGTGAGTGCCTGGAGCAACCTGCATTGCAACTGAGCCAGACACTGTAGGGATAACAGAGGCTATTTCAAAAATATAATGTGGAACTGAAGAGGAAATCCCAAGGAAAAGCAAACCAAACGCTACTTGTCCAAATTAAAGCAATAGAGGAGAAACTACATGCTTCACCAAGGGATTCCAATCTTTTGAATCAAATGAAAACGTTAGAACAACAGCCTTCTGCATGAAAGAAATGGAAATTAAGTTGAAGTATAAAAAATAGGAAAATTTTGAATTCAGTAATAATAAAAAAGAATTTATGAACAGTCCAATAACAAGTTGCTGAGTCCATTTGGCATTGAACAGCCCTGGTTCTAACTCTGATTGCAAAGTTGAAGTAAGATCTGTTTTGAGAAACCAGTTGTTGAATACTTTCATAACTGTGATGTTTAGAAGATGGTCAGTATCATGTCAATTGTCTAGATCAGGGGTGTCAAACTCACATCGTCACATCGTCACATGACGTATCGTGACTTTTTCCCCCTTTGCTAAACTTTGGGGTAGGGGTAGCCAGCATGTGATGGATTCAGACTGGGGTTTAGATACCAGTTTCTATAAGATATATAAATTCCATGTCATTCAAATGTAATTAATCAGGTCTTTAGTCAAACCAGTGGGAGATTTCACCAAGAAAATTGCTACTGATGGATCCATCCAATAAATATAATTTTGGTTAGTTAATTGTTGGTATAACCATAACCCCTTCTGATAACTTTTTGAAACTTTAGATTGCCTGCCTGATAAAGGGGAAATTGTAACTAGTTATGGAGGGTATTGGTAGAACTGAATAAAAAGGTTCTCATTATTTACATGCCCCCTTTGTATTTAAGACACCAGAAATTTTTATTAACTATAAGCCAGGAGTATTAAACTCATGGTCTGCAGGCTGGATGCATCACGCGCTGACTACGCCCACCCACCCCGGTTTAGCGAAGGGGGGGAAGTCACGATATATCATGTGACAACAACATGACGGCGCAAGTTTGACACCCCGTTATAAGCGTACTTATATACCCTTCAATTTTTTTTCCAAAATTGTAAAATTGGACCCTAGAAGGGGGAAGGTAGACAATGATTAATAGTAATAGAGCATTGCTAAATTTTAGCAGCAGGCATAGAATAATGCTCCATTGTGTCGAACTGTATAATTTTTGAATGTAGCTCAGTTAAAATTAACACAGCTGCCTGCAATTTCTGCTGGTTCGAATCTCTCCAAGGCTCAAGGTTGACTCAGCCTTCCATCCTTTCTAAGGTAGGTGAAATGAGGACCCAGTTTGTGGGGGCAATAAGCTGACTGTGTATAAAATATGCAAAAGTATGAAGGTTATTGCTTAACGCATTGTAAGCCGCCCTGAGTCTCCGGAGAAGGGCGGCATATAAATCAAATTAAAAAAAAAAATTAATACACTTAGGTCACATTGCAATCAACCTTTTGAAGGTCCCCCATTGAGATTCAAAAGTCTGTTGTGGTTCATGTTTAGAGTAGTTCTCTGTGTTATTGGAGTCACTTATATCATTAAGTCTACAGAATTGAAGTTTACTATCAATATCATCTAATCTTTTGACATAGTGAAAAAAGACATTCAGAAAACACCAGGTTCGCCCACTGCAGTAATATTTTCGAGGGGTTCTTGGTACAGAAATGTCTGCAAGAAAACAAACAAGCTCACAGAGCACCATGGACCCCTCATGCCAACCCTGAGCTATTAATATTCTCCTTTATTAGTAATATTTTAGATGCCCTTGAACTAAGCAGCTGTTACTTGGACACTGACAGCTGGGAAAGTAAAGGTTAAATAAAGATCCTAAATGCAACTAGTGCCATCACTCACTATGGAATGTTCAGGCATTGGATCATGAACTATAGCAGTAGAGAAGACAATATGGAGAAGACTATATTATCTCATAGAACTTAGTTCACCCCAAACTCCTGATTAATGTTCAGGGAAAGTATCAGCTACAAAATGAACCCAAAAGATCACATGTGACAGCATATAAATATTCTGCACACATCTACAGGGAATGTGTTACAAAACATCGAGACCTTGATTTTGCAAAAGGATTCCTTTTTATTTACTTATATGTTAAAATCTTTTGTGGTTGTGGTTTAAAAAGTTAAGTTCAAATTCTGATATACCTTTAAAATAAAAGATCTTTTAACAAATGGTGTGTTATTAGAAGGGAAGTCTAAAGCAAATAGATTGAGCTTCCCAAGGAAATCATCACATTAGATCTAAGCATTTGTCTTGGGGAACAGAAATGAGCAAATGGGTATCCTGGTGCTTGAGAAACTGTGCACATTTAAAATCACATTTCTGTGTTGTTTCTGTTTTTTTAGAATCAGCTGCTCCTTTCTATTCAAATCAGGTCGAAAAAGAATAATGTAGCACTTGGGGAAAAAGATGCAGCCCAGCAGTCCAGCACTGGAGGCCAAGATGGAGAAGACCTGCACAGCCACCATGTATTTGCCTTTGGTACTCAGGTAGGTGGGCACAAAGGAGATCCAAACGCTGCAGAAGACCAGCATGCTGAAGGTGATCAGCTTGGCTTCATTGAAGGCTCCAGGCAACCTCCGGGCCAGGAAAGCCACCACCAAGCAGACAGCTGCCAGGAAGCCCATATAGCAAAGTGCAGAATAAAACATGGTGACCGAGCCTTCATTGCACTGCAGGACAATCTCTCCTGCCTGGGAATGCAAATCTGAATCTGGAAATGAGGGAGCAGTACCCAACCAGATAGTGCAGATCATAACTTGGGGAACAGAGCAAGAGAGGACAATGGAATTGCCCAAAGCCTTCCCCAGCCATTTCCTCACACTGTTCCCTGGCTTGGTGGCTAGGAAGGCCAACACAACCGTGATGGTTTTGGCCAAGAGAGAAGCAACAGCCACGGAGAAAATGATGCTGAAGGCTGCTTGGCGCAGAAGGCAGGTGGCTTTCCTTGGCTGGCCAATGAAGAGGAAGGTAGACAAGAAGGAAAGCAGGAGGGCAATGAGGAGCAGGTAGGACAGGTCCCGGTTGTTGGCTTTGACAACTGGAGTTCCCATGTGCTTAACAAAGATGCTTAAAACAAAGCAGGTGCTCAAAGAGAAAAGTAAAGCAACGGAAGTAAGGATGATCCCCAAATCTTCTGTGTAGGATAGGAAGACTATCACCTTAGGAACACACTGATCTCGGTCCTTGTTGGGGTGTTGGTCCTCAGGGCATCTCACACACTGTTCAGCATCTGCAAAGAACAAATGCAACACTCACCTTCTTTACTTGTGTGGAAATATTTCGATAATAAAGAAGTTAACCTTATGTTGAATTACATTCCAAAAATGTGGAATTTAGACAATATAACTGCAGATAGTCCTCGATGTATGACCACAATTTAGCCTAAAGCCTCCATTGCTAAAGCAAGGCAGTTGTGAGTTTTGGTCCATTTCACAACCATTTTTGCCACAGATTTTAAGGGAATCACTGCAATGCTTAAGGGAATCATGCAGTCCTTAAGCAAAACTGGCTTCCCCCATTGATTTTGCTTGACAGGAGCTGGCAAGTGGTGATCACATGACCCTGGGACAGAGCAACTCTCATAAGTGCATGACAATTGCCAAGTACCCAAACTGTGATCACGTGACTGTAGGGATAATGCAACAGTGGTAAGTGTGGAAAACGGTCATTACTCACTTTTTTTCAGTGCCGTTGTAACTTTGAACAGTCACTAAACAAATAATTGTAGGAAAAATTGAAAGGGTTTCTTTGCAGCCTATTATTGTGTTGGTTATATACAATAAAATTGTTTTAGAAATGTTCGGTGTGGCAATGATACGTCTAGATTTTGACGTATCTTCATTTTTGTTCTTCCTTTTTTATTAATAATCATGTACTTCACTTTTATATTTTTATTATTTGGTTTTTCCTATTTGTTTGTTTGTTTGTTTGTTTGGTAAGCTGAGGTTTTTTGATCTTTCTGTAAAACTTTTAAATATTTATTTAGTTATTATTAATTTGTTTGTTTCTTTATTGATTTATTTGAATTTATATGGCCTCTCTCTCACTTTCATTGTCTTTGGGTCACTTCAAAAATAAAAAATAAAAACCCAATATACATACAACAAAAATAATAGCCCTCCCAGCTGTCTGAGGGCAACAATCAATCATATAAATTGGGGGGCTCCATCCCACTCTGGGTTCTGCAGGCCCATTGGCAAAACAAGGTCTACAAGGCCTTGCGAAAGAGTATCAAAATGGGAGCTAGTCTAATCTCTGTGGGGAAGATGTTCCAAAGGGAGGGAGCCACCACAGAGAAGGTCCTTCTGCTGCATCCCACCAGATGTATCTAGGGGTTGGCTGCTGGAGGTTTGCAGGGGTTCAGGAGAACCTCTAGCTAAGATTCTGTGCAGTTCGGAGAACCCCCAAATCCCACTTCTGGCTGGCCCCTCCCACCCCACCCTGCCCCTCCCAGGACAGCCCGTTTAGGTTGCAGGTAAATGTAGGGTGTGCACGGAGGCTCAGACATGGCAAAAAACGGGCCTATCAGAAGTTCAAGAAGGCCAGAAACAGGCCCGTTTCAGGCTTCCAGAGGGCCTCCAGAGCCTGGAGAGGCCGTTTTCACCCTCCCAGAGGCTCAAACAGACCCTCCAGAGCCTGGGGAGGGCAAAAACACCCCTCCATGTGGTGCACGAGACTGACTAGGCCACACCCACCATGGCCACGCCCACCCAGCAACCAGTCAGAGAATCCCTTGCTAAAATTTTTGAAGCCCATCCCTGGATGTACCACCTTAGGAATGGGGGATCGCAACATTCCCTGCCTGCCCGATTTGATGGATCAGGTAGATGTGAAGGAAGGAACGGTCCTTCGGATAACTTGGTCTCAAGCCATGTAGGGATTTAAAAATATTATAAAAAACCCAGTTCTTCAACACTTTACCAACTCTCTTTTTTTGGAAAAAATGTATAACCTTCTTTTGTAAGTGTGAAAAAAAGTGAGATAACCTAAGAACCAATTAAACTGATAGAAATCATTGTGAATATTAAAAATAAAAAACAAATAACTTTTCCCTTTGGAGTCCCCCACCTTCCTGAGTGGAGATGGTCCCTTCTGCACAAGGAACACAACGGTAACAGCAAACTGGCTTCATGGAGTCCAGCAGCCTGACAAATCCTGGTAGGCAGCTATCCACACATCGAGACTTCGGCAGGGGCTGAACATAAAGAAAAGGAGAATTCAGTGGAAAAGGTG
Organism: Arizona elegans; assembly: GCA_022577455.1. Classification (NCBI taxonomy): domain Eukaryota; kingdom Metazoa; phylum Chordata; class Lepidosauria; order Squamata; family Colubridae; genus Arizona; species Arizona elegans. The sequence goes on from JAKOOJ010000003.1 coordinate 154,564,937, forward strand.
GAGCCAATGTCCCTAGTAAATGTGAGGTAAAACAGAAAGACCCAAGCAAACTACTGCTCCAAGTTTTGTTTGTGGAATATAAACTTGATACAACACTATTGGCTGAAAATAAGGAACCCTAGAGAAAATAATCTGGAAAATCAAGGCTGAAAGTGAAAAAGTAGGATTCAGACTTAATATCGGGAAAACAAAGATAATGACGAGTTGTCTCAACTTCTAAAGGCAAAGATGTCTTCACTGTCAGGAAATTTCTCCTTACTTCCACGTTGCTTCTCTCCTTGGTTGGTTTGTTGTCCTGCCTCCTGGTGCTGTTGTAGCGCGGGAATAACGAGAGGCACAAGCAGCTAGTGACAACAGCTCTTTAATTCAGGGTGAGACTTCAGCAAAGAAACACAGGCAACAGTCCTCTTTATATACTTTTCAGAGCCAACATGAACCAATCAGAATTCATTGAACATTTGAATTTCCCGCACAAAATAGATACATACATAACACCCCTCCACTCCCAGAAGGCACTTATCCTATCTATTTATATATTTACATACAAAATCACGCAGGTGACCAGGGCGTGTCTTAGTTCTGGTTGACCTGCGCAGTTCAGTTGTTGGCGAGGCGTCGAGCCGGTCAGAGGGACCTCCCGTCTCTCCCGGCTCCGCCAATGGAACCTCCTGGATTTCTCTGGAGGTGTGGCTATCCCTGGCTGGGAGTGTCGACTCGCTGGGGCGGCGCTGGAACTCTGGGTTGCCAGATAAGTACTCCGGCTTACTCGGGCTTGAGGTAGCTGTGTCAGGAAAACTTTGGTAGTTAGGACTCACAGTGATTGAGTTTTCATGTTGTAATCGTCTACGCAATTGATCTATATGTCTCCTCCAAATTTTACCATGCCCTATATCGACTGTGTATGATTTTGGACCGGTAATTCCTACTATGGTTCCCTCTACCCACAATGGCCCGTTGGTGTAGTTTCTGGCAAATACTGGTGTTCCCACTTGGAATTGACTTAGTCCTCCCTCTTCCCCTTTGAAGCTATCGGGGGAGTAATTGGGATGCAATCGATCGAGAATGCACCTTAGCTTTTGGCCCATTAAAAGCTCAGCTGGGCTGCGGCCCAAGGTGGGGCACGGGGTTGCGTGCTGCACAGCTAAGAACTCATCTATCCTAGCCTGCCAGTCCCCTGCATCGAGCCAGGACAGTGCTTCCTTGGCCGTTCTCACAAATCTCTCTGCAAGGCCATTCAAAGCCGGATGAAAAGGAGCAGATAATGCATGTCTTATGCCTAACTCAGCTAGGTAGCCCTCGAAATGAGTCGCCGTGAATTGGGGCCCATTGTCAGATACCAGGGTGTCCGGCAACCCGTGTGTTACAAACAGTTTTCTGAGTACTTTAATTACGGCCTCAGACGTTGTAGATGGCATTAAAACAATCTCCAGCCACTTAGAATATGCATCTACAATGATTAGAAAGTTCTGGCCGTGGAACGGGCCAGCGAAATCGATGTGAATCCTCCCCCATGGTCCCTTTGGTTTTTCCCATTCCCGAACGGGAGCTATAGGAGGATCTGGGCGGGATTCCTGGCAGGGCCTGCACTTCCCCACCCACTCAGTGACGTCTTGGTCGAGATGTGGCCACCAAACATAACTACGAGCTAGGCCTTTCATGCGAACAATACCAGGGTGCCCCTCATGCAGCATTTCTAAAGCCCTGTGCCTTAACCACGAAAGGATGACCACCCTGTCTCCCCACAATAAGCAACCCCCCAACATCGACAGTTCATTTTTCTTGTTAAAATACAGTTGAAAATCCCCACTGTCCATCTTGGTAGGCCAACCCCGCATTACCCAGCCCATTACAGTGCACAAGACAGAGTCCCTGGAAGAAGCCTTTGCCACCTCGCTTGAAGAAATGGGACCCGGGGACACAACGTCAATGAGTAAAACTGGGGCTTCCAGAGTCGGTTTGTCTAACAGTTCGGGCAAGGGGCATCGGCTGTCCCAGAGTTCTGCCCGGCCAGTGGAGCAGTCTGTAGGAATAGGCAGCTAAGAAAATGGACCATCTGGTCATCTGGGGAGAAAGAGCAGCCAGGGTCGGTTTATCTCCAGCCAAAAGTCCCAAAAGAGGCTGGTGGTCCGTAATAAATTCAAAAGTTCGGCCAAACAAGTACTCGTGAAATTTTTTGACCCCAGCTACAGCCGCTAATGCCTCCCTCTCCACCTGGCTGTAGTTCCTTTCGGCACTAGATAAGGTGCAAGAATAATAGGCGATGGGCGCCTCTAACCCATTCAGCAGTCTATGGCTTAACACTGCACCTACGCCAAAGGGGGAAGCGTCACACACCAATACTAAAGGTAGTTCTGAATTGTATTGAATGAGGAAGCTGTCCTCAGACAAAAGTTCCTTTACTGCGTTAAATGCAGCCACTTCTCATTTGCCCCACACCCAGGGAACATTTTTTCCAAGGAGCCTGTGCAGTGGCTCCGCAATGGTGACTTTGTCTTTTAAAAACATGGTGTAGAAATTAAGAAGCCCGAAGAAGGCCTGCAGTTCGGGCTTCGATTTAGGGGTGGGCGCGTTCTGGATGGCCCTGACTTTGCTTTCTGTGGGGTGAATGCCTGTGCTGTCGATTCGGTAGCCTAAGAATTCCACTGATGGAACCGCTATTTTGCATTTTGCTCGTTTAAGTTTGAGTCCCGCTTCTCTGAATCTGGTTAGAACTTGTCTAACCCTATTTCCTAGCTGTGTCTCATCTTGGCCACTAATTAGGACGTCATCGAAATAAGGGACGACTCCTGGGAGGCCTTGTAGAAGGCGCTCCATGGTACTCTGGAAGAGCCCTGGGGCGATGCTAACCCCAAACTGTAGTCTAGTGCATTTAAAGGCACCTCTGTGAGTTACTATGGTCTGTGATTCTGCCGTAGCGTCATCTACTGGCAGCTGCTGGTACGCCTGCGCAAGGTCTAATTTTGCGAATAGCTTGCCAGGCCCCAGGGAGTGTAGTAGATGGTGGACAATCGGAACGGGATAAACGCTCTACTGCAACGCCTTATTGATCGAACACTTATAGTCAGCGCAAATTCTAATTGACCTGTCCGATTTAACTGGCGTGACTATTGGGGTTTCCCACTTAGCGTGATCTACAGGAACTAACATCCTTTGCTTAATGAGCTTGTCGAGCTCTGCATCAATTTTGGGCTTTAAAGCAAATGAAACCCGTCTTGCTTTTAGCTTGATTTGTGCTACGTTGGGGTCTAAATTAAAGGAGATAGGGGTCCCCACGTACTTGCCTAGAGTCTCCTCAAAAACATCCCAAAACTCGTGAAGAAGGGTTTCTTTGAGAGATGGCCCGCCGATGCTGTGGACGCCCGTGAAACCCATGCCGAGGGCTCGGAACCACGCTATGCCCAGGAGACTTGGTAGTGGCTTGCTTACGATGGTCAGGGGTAGCTCTTTCTGGAACTCGCCGTAGGTGACCTGGAACGTACCCACGCCTTCTACAGGAACTCGGTTTCCCTGGTAGTCGAGGAGGCAAACTTTTTGTCAAGACAGCTGGGCTTTCTGGAACTTAGGCAGAAGCGCTTTGAGTGTTGTCCAGGATATGATTGACAGTGTAGACCCGGTGTCAATTTCCATTTCGCACGGTCTGCCTTCGATTTCCACTTTCATGTAGACTTTCTCATCGTCGGTTGTGCTGGCTTGGCCGATTCTCGTGCTGTAGGTTTTCCTCTTTTGAGTCTCGCGCCGTTTTCTCACTCCGTCATCTTTGATTGGCTGTTTTGAATGAGCCGGTTCTGGTTGGTCATGGTAGTCACATGTCTTGCGACTACGTGGAAATTGAGCTCTGCAAACTCGTGCTAGGTGGCCTTTCCTGTCGCAACGCCTGCAAATGGCATCTCTGTATTTACACGATTGTCTCTCGTGATTCCCGCCACAGCTAGAACAGTTCTCATGGCGGCGGCTTTGCTCGCTCTTTTTCTTCTCCGTGTGGAAGACGTCCTCGTCCGACTCTTCCTCCGTGCTGGTTCACGCCTCCTCTCTGTGGACGGGGGCTGTTTTTGGGCCGTCTTTGCTTGGCAGTGGCCGCTGTAGCGTTTCAGAAGCCTTTGTAGACGCTTCGTGTGCTCTGGCTTCGTCAAGTGCGCCGGCTAGTGTTAGATCTGGCTTGGCCAGAAGACGCCTCTGTAGTCGAGTGTCTCTAACGCCACAAATCAATTGCTTGAGTAGCGCATCGTCTAGATCTCTGTAGTCACAATGTGTTGCGGCTTTTTGAAGTGCGGCCACATATGCGCTGAACGGTTCTCCTTCCCTTTGTACACGTTGCTGGAGCTCGTATTGCTGTACAAATTTCGAAGGAACTGAGTGGGCTCTCAGGTTTGCTTGAAGGACGTCCCAGGAGACCGTCTGGACTGGGGTTGGCTCGCAGAGGGACTCGGCCATCTCAAAAACGTCTGGCCCGCAGTGGCTTAAGTACACGGCTCTTTTTTGGTTCACTGAGAGCCCTTGCATCTCGCTTGCTTCCAGGGAGCACTCGAACCTGGTCAGATATGATCCCCACTTCTCTCAGGTCGGATTGAAACGTTTGGGCGGGATGTAGGCAGACATCGCAATATGTCTCCGTAGTCCACTCATCACCCTGGCTGGAAGTCCGAGCTCTTTTTAGTTTGCTTCTTGTGGCCTCAATCCCACCTTCGTCACCAATGTTGTAGCGCGGGAATAATGAGAGGCACAAGCAGCTAGTGACAACAGCTCTTTAATTCAGGGTGAGACTTCAGCAAAGAAACACAGGCAACAGTCCTCTTTATATACTTTTCAGAGGCAACCATGAACCAATCAGAATTCACTGAACATTTGAATTTCCCGCACAAAATAGATACATACCTAACAGGTGCTTTGGAAAATAAGTCAAACCACCACCCCCTCTTCTTTATGGCAGCCCCACAAACACTGGAATACTGCTGTCATGTCACCAGTATCTCAATATCTTTTTTGCAGTGTGGTAACCAAAACTGCATGCTGTATTCCAGGTCTGGTCTTACTAAGGTTTGATAAAGAGGTACTAATACTTCACATGATGTTGATTCTATGCCACTGATAATGAGCATCAGTGAAATTGGCGAAGGTCTTAAGTTCCAAACATTTTCACTGAACCCACCATGTCCTGTCCTGTAGCAACATGATAAAGTCTTTAGAACATCTCTGGTTCTGCCGCAGGTTTAACAAATAACCCATTAAAGAAACCCTGAATTCTATGGCTGAAGGAGTCCTTTTGACACACTATTGTGAGGCTAGGTTCTGAAAAAAGAATAGATTTTAAACAAAATATTCAACATGTGGAAATAAAAGAAATTATATACCCTACCTTATTGAGCTGGATGACCCTTCTGGTTGCATCCTGGTCCATTCTGAACCTGAATTTGTCTTCTGAACATCCTTTTCTTTCCAGACTCCCAACATTTGTTTTGTAAAGAGACCAATTGGGAAACCTCACCCAGTACATGATGTCAAAGTCAGCAGCCAGGTCTCCTTTCTCGTCCAAATAGATTCCTTCTATGGAATTATTGTAATACTGGGAGATGTGCAGGAAAGGGTGAAGCTAAAATAGCAAAGAGAAAAGAATCGTTTGAAGAAAATAGGAAAGTGGAATTAAGTTCTAAGCTTTTCTGATTCCATAGCTGGCCTTTCTGTAAATCAAGGTTTGGTCCATGGGTGAAGGACAATTCCTCAGAGCTGGCCTAAAGAGCTTCCCATCCATCCCAGATCTGGAGCCAACCAATGCTGGTCTGGTATTTGTCTCTCCTCTCAGTCATTTCCCAGTGGCTTGACTTCCCTTCTGGGTCATGAATAGGTTTGAGACACCTGGAAGCTGCCCCCAGATGGTTTCAGAATAAAGAATGCAAGGCTACTCTAGCACCAATGCAGCTGAACATAACTTACGACCGTCTCACTCATGGACTGAGGATGAAGAGGACATTATGGGAAAAGGCAGAAAGAAACACTTGAGAAAAGAGAAGGGCATATTTTTCTGATAGCTTAATTGCAAAATAGGAACTAGTAGAGAAGATGAAGATCTAGGACAGTGATGGCTAACCTTTTTGCCATCACGTGCCAGAAAGAGGGGGGGGCGGGGGAGGTTCGTGCATGTGCCCACACCCATAATTCTATGCGCTCCGCCCTGCGCATCCTTGCGCGACCCCCACTCTCCCACTCCTGGCATGCGATGGCCCAGTAGGCCTGTTTTTCTTTCTCACCTGGCTCCAGATCCTCTCTATGCATCTGGGGAGGGCAAAAACAGCCTTCCCCACCAGCTTGGAGGCCCTCCGGAGGCCCGAAACGGCCCGTTTTCCAACTTTCGGTTGGACAGGAAATAACGTTTTTTGCTGTCCCCAGCTTCCAGAGACTCCTAGAGAGAGCTGAGCTGGCGTGCCAGGCGACATGGCTCCGTGTGCCACAGGTGGCACGCGTGCCATAGGTTCGCCATCACGGATCTAGGAGATGGGAAAGCCAGCTACTTGTTCCCCCTCAGCCTTAGAAGCTTCCTTGGTGACTGAGCCGGTCCCTCCGTCTCACCCTAAAGCAATATAGTTTTGAAGTTATGTAGAGAAAGATTATTACAAGCATTATAGAAGTGCTTCTTTAATTTATTGGCAAGCTGCAGAAGCTCTGCTAGTTGAAGATGAATATGGACATCATCTAATTTCCCACCTTCATAAAATCAGATAAAAATAAAATTAAATGTAATAATTGGTTTATGATAAATCTCCATAAAAAGTTGTACCTGCCAAGGCTGCAGTCGTTGAACTCCTGATCTGTTTCCATTCTTTGTGGCCCTTCGCTGGGACTGGAGAGCATAAGCTGCATGTAAAGCATGTGCAACTGTCCAGACTGTGTGGTAAATGTGGTAGCCGTCCATGGACAAAATCTTTTCCCTCAACTCTTGAGACATTGGCCTCCGTTTTTCTTTCTCTCTACACCTTTTCCAGCCTTTCACGGATGGAGCATGCTTTGAATAGGAACAGGAATATATTTCTTTCAAAATTCTCTCAGTAAAAGACTCAAGTTGTTTCTCAAAATTTATTTTTTTATTAGTGTGACTAAGAAAAGAAAAGACACGATAGATTTTTTGATTGAACTTTGTAGCGGATGAAATCCAGAAAGTGAGGTCCCAAATAGACGTTATGATCCAAACTTTCCCCACAACATATCCCTTCTTGCTCATCAGGAAATTTAGTGTAGTTGAAAATCCATCCGTGAAAGTTTGAACCTCAGCATGGTAAATAAAGATGTTAGCTTTTCTATATAAAAGTCCAGCATCCCTCTCCTTATAATAAAATTTATTTTCTGAAATGATCAGTGTAAAAACAACACAAATACCGTTCTGGTCAAGTATAGGTGTCAAGAGTCTCAGAAATTTCTCTCCATTTTCGGTATCTGCAGCAAGCAGTGCAGTCAATGTCCACTTGAAATACTGGAGGATTTTGAGGATTCCTAAATACTGATTTGTTTCTGCAGGAAAACCAGAGTAAAAAAAAGGGAAATGTTTTCTGTCCCTCAAAACCAAGGGAGGAAAAGTGGAACGGACCTGAAAAGAAGAATAAATGAGTGACATTTATCGGAACTAAATGTTGCACTAGGTCAACTTTTAGCTTATATTTAAATCGTTAAATTAAATTAAATAATTAAATCTATTATTTAAATTAAATATTTAAACAAACAATATTTATTTTACAATAATTATTTTGGTCTTAAGATAAATTACTTGCTGCTGTAATTTCCATCATGTTTTTTCATGATAAATACACCTTTCTATTTCTGTATCTGTGTATCTGTTCATGTGTGTATACACAGATATGAATAAGAATACGGATTTTTTTTTTGTACCTTCTAAATAAAGAATAAGCAAAATTAGCAATACTGAAATAGTAAATGATTAAATATAAAAAGGAGCAAAAAGAAATTTAAAAATAGGCAAAAAATAAGAATTGTGGGTTTTCTAAATATTTTCCTTTTACATATCTGCAAATTTGCAATATTTAGCCCTTCACCCCCACTTAAAACCAATCTGTAAATTATTATACATGGCCTGCTAGGTGATATTAGGTAAAGATGGGAAATATTCTTGCTTAAATGTAGTTTAACTTCCGCTATGTATAAATATTATAAATTGCTGCCTACTCTGCAAGACTGGGTTCCGAAACACGGTACAGTCAGAACTGCATTTTTATTCCTAGTGTTGAGCAGAATTTATTTTTGCTGCTGCATTTCTGGCCATTTTTTCTGGTATGGAGGTTCCAAAGAAGGCAGGCAATATAGAGCTTCCCTGCTCAAACACTGCAGCATTCCCACCGCAACCTTCACCACCAGAACCCCTAAACCTTTTCTTCCCCAAATAGCCCATGGGATCCTCCAATCTGACAGAGGAACCCTGGTACAAGAATCCCATGCAATTTACATCTAATTCAGATTCTTGAACCTTCTTCCCCAAATTTGGTCCAATCAGGGCCACAAGGGAACCTGTCCCCTTAAAAATGGCCAAGCAGTCACACCTGTGATCTACCTGAGGGATCTTGTAGAGGTTCAACATACGTGAGATATGGATGGACATGTCTGCACCGACTCCTTCAAGCACCACCAGAGTGTTTCTCCTCTTTCCACAGCTATAATTTGGAACATCCGCCTCTCCCTTTGATAGCAGATCCAGCAAAGCCTCCGAAGTTCTTTTTGTGGTGACACCAGTGTCATAAATATTGTAGCACAAGGTGACATTGGGTAAGATTCGGGGATTTTGGTTAATCTCCTCAAAAACAAAAAGGAAGGACAGGGCTTTCCAGAACTCTTTGCCACCTCTGCTGGAAATATGACTACATTACGTTTTCATCCTACATTCCCTCAGAACAACATATTTAAAGGTTTCCCTTTTCATTGTAATAGTAATAAATACCTATCAAAAAACCGGTGGGTCTAATTTCTGAGGTATTTCTTTCTCTGATTTAGAACCCAAATGAGATGATTTACAGTCACCAAAATGTCAATTTGTCTCCCTGCAAATATATTCAATAGTTTCCAAGCCTTTACCTGCAGCAGGACACCTTCTCTGGTGAGAAAGAGCCAAATTGATCTACATTGGAGCAGTCAGTATTAGAACCTGGAGTCTAAAAAACCAAAAACAAGTAATCTCAGGATCATCCTCCACCCACCCACTCATCCCCTTGCCCAGCAGGTGCTTTCTTAACTTAGACAATAAGCCCAGAAGAGACAATTACATCCACCCAACTCTCTTTACTCTCCTGGCCTCAATTTTGTTTCTCTCCAGACTGAGGAGCATTTCATTCAGTGTTTAATTTTAGAGTAGAGTCGGTTACAGTTCATTTCGCAGCAGCTGCAAATCACAAAACCTTGCTAGAATAGTTGATTTGGGCACAACAAGAATAAATCATTCATTTACTGCAGTTCCACCCTTGGTGCAGAATCTACATGCAACATGATAAACCTGCAGATGACACTCCGTTTAAGGTCTTCTGACTGGAAGGAAATAAATTCCTTCATTTGGCTGAAATCTATTTTTCTAGTCTGGGAACCTGGAAATGCAAAGAAAGGGAATCCGATAAGGGACAGACTACCCAGTTAAGGGATGTCTGTAGCATTTTAAGTTTAGGAATACGATGTTCTTCCCCAACCTCAAGGAAGTAACGGAGAAAATGTGTTGCTAAAATATTCACGAAGACGTTTTTAATAATTGCGTGAAGCGTTACTTGGAAAGTACAAAAGGGATTTCCAACTGTCCTTTAACGATGAATTAATTAAGACATGGAATAGTTTGAGTAATTGCTCAGGTATAGAGACTTACCTAGGCCAGTAAACAATAGGATCTGTGTCAAACCTAAAGAATAACGAATCATATACAATTTCAAAATTAGTGATCCCACTGATGAGATGCTCTCCTGGTCTGTAAAAATTCAGTAGCTTTACTTCGTCTGGTTTCAAATTCAAGGGACATTTCAACCTTAGCACCCCACAAATGCTATGGGGCAAAAGCAGAAGAATAATCAGCATAGTTGGCATGTTAGGAAGAATTGCTTGTTCTCATCAAATATGTCTAAAGATATCCAAGGACTATATTTTCTGTGATTTGTCTTATTCAAGAGCTCAGCCAACGTTTTATATTTGAAGGAGATGAAAATAAATTCTCTCCAGACGCATCCTTCAGATCCATTAGTGGCAAAATGCATTAAACACCTGGACTTTCTGGAATAAGTCATCAAATCATGTTGTTCATAACTCTGTTGTTTACACTGAAGGCAATCATTGGGGAAACCGGCAAGAAGACAAGCAAATGTGACCAATGTGTAATAGGAATCGTTCCCTCTGCAATGTCCAAAGCTCTGGGGGATCCCATGGGCTAAAACACAGCTGGAAAACTTGCTGATGCAATTCTTACAACCCTCAACTTTTTCAGTGATCCACCTTAATAAGAATTAGGACCCAAATAATTATCTAAGTTATGCAACAATAGTGTAAGCTTTCTTTCAACTAGTGGTTTGCAGGAAGCCTTGCGGAGACCTCAAAGGAAGGGCTAAAAGATGGTGGATTTCAACCCTCACCCACCACCCATAGACTTCCCCATGAACACCAATGGCCAATATATTGCCCTTGCTTTTTCAAAGAGATGTGAGATTTCTCCCTTATTGTTAAGTTGTGTTGTGGCTCCATTACCTGAGCCTGTGTCATCGGCAGGAGAGGACTCCGAGAGTGAAGGAGAGGAGTTGGCAAGGCCTCCCTCTCCAGGACCCTTCTCTCTGGCAATGCCTTCGGTGTCCGCTGAAGAGCAAGAGGTAGGGCCAGGGCCAAGCACGTCCACGCAGCCACAGATGGACAGTGATGAGGGTAATGAGTCTTGGCTGGATCCACGCAAGCATCACAGAGATAAGCGTGCGCAACAGAAGAAAAGGCATGCCCGAGATTAGGCTGAGTCACTGGACCACACCCCACAGGATATAAAAGGGAGCGTGGTGGCCAGTCAAACCTTGTGATGAACAAAGCTGAAAGCTTCCACGCCATTCTGCATTGCCGGACTTTTGCTATAAGACTTTGCTGGATTATCTCTGGACTTGATTGTAATTATTGAGCTGTTTCTTTTGATGTATCAGAAGTGGGGAGAAGTTATCTCTCCTCTTCGTAAATATTAAACTCTTGGCAGGCAGCCACTAGGTTGTTGCCAAGTTCCGTTATCATAAGGAAAAGGATTTTGCCGGCTGGTTTGGTCTTTAACTCTTGAACGTCTGTTGGTGTGTGTGCATGTGGCTGGGGACAGAACAAGTTGGGCGATTGAGGAGGCAGAAGCAAGGTAGTGACAACAGCTCTTTAATGTAGTGTGAGACTTCAGCAAAGGTTACAGGCAAACAGCTCCCTTTATATACCTTGCCGGCCAGGGAACTGACCAATCACAAGTGACTTATTGTTGTTTAAATCTCCCACCAAAACTATATACATAATACCCTTCCCCTCCCAGAAGGCACTTAGTCTATACATTTGCATACAAAATCTCGCAGGTGACCAGGACATGTCCAGACTCTGGTTGATCTGCGCAGTTCAGTCTGAGGCGTGGCATCGAGCCGGTCAGAGGGACCTTTTGTTTCTCCCAGGTCCGCCAATGGAACCTGCTGGATTTCTTCGGGGGCGTTGATCTCCTCGGCTGGGAGTGGCGTCTCACTGGGGCGGTGCTGGATCCCGGGACTCACAGCTAAGTCTTCCGACCTTCTCGGGCTTGAGTTAGCTGTTGTGGGAAGACTTTGGTAGTCAGGGCCTGGAATTTCTGAGTACCCTTCTGGTTCCCCGGCCGACCTTTTTCTCATTTGATCTATGTGCCTTCGCCAGATCCTCCCGTCTTCCATGTCTACGGTGTATGACTTGGGGCCTGTGTCATCTGAGATTGTCCCAGCTACCCATAGGGGCGCATTCGCATAGTTCCTGGTGAACCCTGGTGTCCCTATCTGGAATTCCCTCAACTTCTTATTCCCTCCCTTGAATCTGTCTGGGGAGTAGTTGGGGTTCAATCGGTCAAGGGTGCCCCGCAGCTTCCTGGCCATCAGGAGCTCGGCCGGACTGTGCCCTGTCACTGTGCATGGTGTGGCATGTTGGACAGCTAGGAACTTATCTACCTTGGCCTGCCAATCTCCAGCGTCTAGTTGTGAGAGTGCCTCTTTGGTCATTCTCACAAATCTTTCAACCAGTCCGTTACTGGCCGGATGAAACGGGGCAGAGAGTGCATGCCTGATGCCCAACTCTGCCAGGTACCCCTCGAACTGGGTGGCGGTGAATTGGGGCCCGTTATCCAATACGAGGGTATCGGGCAATCCGTGGATAGCAAAGAGTTTCCAAAGCACCTTTATGACCACTTCGGAAGTCGTGGATTGCATTAGGATGATCTTGAGCCATTTCAAATAGGCATCGACGATCACCAGAAATGTTTGGCCATGAAATGGGCTGGCAAAATCTATGTGTATCCTCGACCAGGAACTCTGGGGACATTCCCATTCCCTGACTGGTGCTGTGGGGGGATCTGGCCTGGATTCTTGGCAAGGGTCACACTTCCCCACCCACTCGGTAATGTCATTATCCATTTGGGGCCACCAGACGTAGCTTCTGGCCAGCCCCTTCATCCTTACAATCCCGGGGTGCCCTTCATGCAACATTTTTAAAACCTTTTCCATTAAGCATAAGGGCACAATGATGCGGTCACCCCATAACAAACAACCCCCTTGCATAGACAGTTCACTCTTTTTGTTTGAAAATGCTTTGAATTCCCCGCCTTCAGTCTTTGCCGGCCAACCCCTCATGACCCAACTCACTACAGTTCTTAGCACATGATCTTTAGCTGAGGCTCTTGCCACTTCAGTTGAAGTGAGAGGCCCTGAGTCCAAAACATCAATAAGGAGAACTTATTGATCCGGGGTTGGGTCTTCTAGGAGGTCTGGTAGTGGACAGCGGCTGAGGGCATCAGTGAGTCCCAAACTCAATCCCGGTCCGTGGACAAGTCGGTAGGAGTAAGCTGCCAGGAAGATGGTCCACCGTGTCATGCATGGAGACATGGCAGCGGGGGTGGACCGATCCCCAGCCAGGAGGCCCAAAAGAGGTCGATGGTCTGTGACCAGTTCAAAATTTCATCCGAATAGGTCTTCATGAAATTTTTTGACCCCCGAGTCGGCTGCGAGGGCTTCTCTGTCCAGCTGGCTGTAATTCCATTCTGCGCTGGACAGGGTTCGTGAGTAGTAGGCGATGGGTGCCTCTAGCCCATTCGGTAGTCTATGGCTCAAGACGGCTCCCATGCCAAAAGGGGATGCGTCGCATACTAGGACAAGCGGTAGCATTGCATTATATTGAATTAAGAAACTGTCCGTGGATAAGAGTTTTTTCACTGCGTTGAATGTGGCAGTTTCAGCTTTCCCCCAGACCCAAGGTGCATTCTTGGCCAATAATCGGTATAGGGGTTTGGCAACCCAAGAAAGCCTGTAGCTCCGATTTGTTTTTTGGTGTGGGCGCATTTTGGATGGCCCTTATTTTGCTCTCGGTGGGGTGTATGCCCGTTCCATCCACCCGGTAATGAGGACATCGTCAACGTAGGGCACCATCCCTGGCAGTCCCTGTAACAGATGTTCCATAGTATTTTGAAATAGTCCGGGGGCTATGCTGACTCCAAATTGCAGCCTGGTGCATTTGAAGGCACCTCTGTGAGTTACTATAGTCTGTGCCTCAGCGGTAGCGCTATCTACCGGTAGTTGCTGGTACGCCTGCGCAAGATCAAGTTTTGCAAAGATCTTGCCAGGACCCAGCGAATGGAGTAAGTGATGCACGATTGGGACGGGGTAAGCGCTCTGCTGAAGAGCCTTATTTAACGTGCATTTGTGGTCTGAGCAGATGCGCACAGACCCATCTGGCTTGACCGGGGTCACTATTGGGGTCTCCCACTTGGCGTGGTCCACTGGAACTAACACCCCTTGCTTGATTAGTTTGTCCAATTCCAAGTCAATTTTGGGCTTGAGCGCAAAGGGCACTCGTCTAGCCTTTAGTCTGATCAGAGTATGTTAGGGTCTAGATTCAAGGAAATAGGGATCCCCACGTACTGGAACATGCCCACTCCTTCCACAGGGATGCAGTTCCCCTGGTAGTCTCAAAGCCGAATCCGCTGGGTCTGCAGCTGACTCTTTTTGACGCTGGGCAGGACGGTTTTCAGGGTGGCCCAGGACATGATGGACAGGGATGACCCGGTTTCGATCTCCATCTCACAGGGTTGTCCTTCGATCTTGACCGTGGTGTGGACTTTCTTTTTGATGGTCGTGCTGGCCTGGCCGATACTGGTGCTGCAGGTCTAGTGGTTTTGAAATTTGCGCCTTTTCCTTTAGTCGCCATCTTTATTTGTTTGCTTGTGTCGCGCTGGCTCTGACTGGCTGAAGCTGTCCCGGGGCTTGTGGCTGACTGGTAGGCTTTCCCGGCAGACTCTCGCCAAATGCCCCTTCTTTTTGCAGCGTCTGCAGATGGCATCCCTGAGTTTAAAGGTCTGTCTCTGGTGTGCCCCTCCGCAGCTTGAGCAGCTCCCGCGGCGCTCTCTCTTCTCCCATGTCTGTCTTTCGGTTTGGAAGATGTCCTCGGCCGACTCTCCCTTGCTGCCAGTCTGGGTGGCCTCTTGGTGTACCAGTGTCGACCTCGGGGTTCCTTGTGAGTGACTGGTCATTGCAGGGTCTCCACAGCCTCGGTGGATGATTCGTGTGCCCTTGCTTCATCTAGGGCACACGGCAGAGTCAGGTTAGGCCTTGCGAGCAACCTTCTCTGTAGGTGTATATGTCTAACACCACAAACTAGTTGCTCTAGGAGCATTCATTGCTACTCACAGTGCATCGCAGCCTTACGCAGGGAAACCATGTACGCGCTGATCGGCTCTCCCTCTCGCTGTACTCGTTGCCGGAACTCATAGCGCTGCACGAACTTAGATGGTACCGGGGCGTAATGTGATTTAAGCGTGGCTTGTAGCACTTCCCACGATACGGTCTGGACCAGAGTCAGTTCCGAAAGTGACTCAGCCATGTCGAAGACCTCCAGTCAGCAGTTGCTCAGGAAGAGGGCTCTCTTTCGGTTGCCGGGGAGACCCTGAATGTCATTAGCTTCCAGGGAGCACTCGAACTGGATCATGTACGATTCCCACTTCTCTCTGGACGGGTTGAAAGTCTTTGGCGGTATATATGCAGACATCGTGGAAGTCCTGCTATGTACTGGCTCGTCAGCCTGGCTGAATCCGCTGTTGGTAGCTCTTTTTCGGCTTGCTTCTCAGTGCCTCCATCCCACCTTCATCACCAATGTTAAGTTGGGCAATTGAGGAGGCAGAAGCAAGGTAGTGACAACAGCTCTTTAATGTAGCATGAGACTTCAGCAAAGGTTACAGGCAAACAGTTCCCTTTATATACCTCGCCGGCCAGGGAGCTGACCAATCACAAGTGACCTATTGTTGTTTAAATCTCCCTCCAAAACTATATGCATAACACTTATTTCCTGTGTTTGGATACAACATCTCAATTTGTCACCTTTTAAGTGATTCTCACTACAATCTAATATAGTTATCAGTAAATACAAGTTGTCAGCTAAACCCAAGTACAATGCAAGTCTCACATCAAAATGGAATTGTTGGATTCCAATGACATGTGAAATCATACTATGGTTTCCTTCTTTGTTGGTTGCTCAAATTTTCTTAAAACTCAGCAACTTGTAATCATGGTTTATGACTTCTCATATTGTGCAAGCATAGATAGCTGTCTTTTCTCCCCCAGAACATCAGCCATCCCAGATACACTAGATGGGAAACAAGACTAGGTGACCTAATTCTACTTTATTGTAAGGGTCCATTAACAGAATCTTGCGAATCAGAAAGTACAACCTTCCTGCAGCCACTTTTAATTGTTCCCTTCATTATGCTGGATCCTTCTCAAGTTTCTTTCTCTGATTATTAAGCCACTAGCTGCTCCTCTGTCTATTCTATGAGATCCTAGCTACCATCTCTTCTTCACTTTCCTCAAGGTCATATGTGATTAATCCAGGAAGGTCTTTAGCCAAACCAGTGGGAGAATTCACCAAGAAAATTGCTATTGATGGACCCATCCAATAAATATAATTTTGGTTAGCTAATTGTTAGTGATAACTATTGTGTAGTGCGCTTCAGTAGGCAAGAACTAGACCAGCATAGCTACAACAGCATTTATTGACTCAAACTGGAACTGAGGAATAGCAGGCAAATGCCTTAATTTATACTCCATGATTATACTCCAATCATGATGCTTGAAAAACCAACCCAAATATAAATGTTCTAAGTTTTCCTCCAAAACAGTTAGGGTCATCTAAATGTTAGTTTCACTTTAGCAGGGCTTAACACTACTATATACATTCAATACATAGCAATAACCCATAACCCCTTCTGATACTTTTTTGAACCTTTAGATTGCCTATCTGATAAAGGGGAAATTGTAACTAGTTATGGAGAGTATTGGTAGAACTGAATAAAAGATTCTTATTGTTTACATGCCCCCTTTGCATTTAAGACACCAGAAATTTTGATTAACTATAAGCCAGGAGTGTTAAACTTACGGTCTGCAGGCAGGATGCATCACGTGCTGGCCACGCCCACCCCCGGTTTAGCGAAAGGGGGAAAAGTCATGATATATCACATGATGATGTGACAATGCAAGTTTGACACCCCTGCTATAAGCGTATTTATATATCCTTCAAATTTGTTCCAAAAATTGTTAAATTGGAACCGAGAAGGTGGAAAGTAGACAATGGTCAATAGTAATAGAGCAATGCTAAATTTTAGCAGCAGACATAGAATAATGCTCCATTGGGTCGAACTGTATAATGTTTGAAATGTAGCTCAGTTGAAATTTATACACTTAGGTCACATTGTAATCAACCTTTTGAAGGTCCCTCATTGAGATGCAAAAGTCTGTTGTGGTTCATGTTTAGAGTAGTTCTCTGTGTTCTTGGAGTTACTTACATCATTCAATTTACAATATTGAAGTTGACTATCAATATCTTCTAATCTTTTGACATAGTGAAAAAAGACATTCAGAAAACAGCAAGTTGGCCCACCGCAGGACAAAACATCGAGAGCTTGATTTTGCAAAAGGATTTGTTTTTATTTATTTATACTGTATGTTAAAATCTTTTGTGGTGGTTGTTTAAAAAGTTAAGTTCAGATTCTACTATACCTTTAAAAGAAGAGATCTTTTAACGAATTGTGTGTTATTAGAAGGGAAGTCTGGTGCTTGAGAAACTGTGCACATTTAAAATCACATTTCTGTTTTGTTTTTTAGAATCAGCTGCTCCTTTCTATTCAAATCAGGTCGAAAAAGAATAATGTAGCACTTGGGGAAAAAGATGAAACCCAGCAGTCCAGCACTGGAGGACAAGATGGAGAAAACCTGCACAGCTATCATGTACTTGCCCTTGGTACTGAGGTAGGTGGGCACAAAGGAGATCCAAACGCTGCAGAAGACCAGCATGCTGAAGGTGATCAGCTTGGCTTCATTGAAGGCTCCAGGCAACCTCCGGGCCAGGAATGCCACCACCAAGCAGACAGCTGCCAGGAAGCCCATATAGCAAAGTGCAACATAAAACATGGTGACTGAGCCTTCATTGCATTGCAGCACAATCTCTCCTGCCTGGGAATGCATATCTGACTCTGGGAAGGGGGGAGCAGTTCCCAACCAGATAGCGCAGATCATAATTTGGACAATAGAACATGAAAGGACAATTAAGTTCCCCAAACCCTTCCCCAGCCATTTCCTCACACTATTTCCTGGCTTGGTGTCCAGGAAGGCCAGCACCACCATGATGGTTTTGGCCAAGAGAGAAGAGACAGCCACAGAGAAAATGATGCTGAAGGCTGATTGTCGCAGAAGGCAGGTGGCTTTCCTTGGCTGGTCAATGAAGAAGAAGGAAGACCAGAAGGACAGCAGGAGAGCAATGAGGAGCAGGTAGGACAGGTCCCGGTTGTTGGCTTTGACTACTGGAGTGTCCAGGTGCTTAATAAATATGCTTAAAACAAAGCCAGTACTCAAAGAGAAAAATAAAGCAACAGAAATAAGGATGAGCCCCAGATCTCCTGTGTAGGATAGGAAGACTATCACCTTAGGAACACACTGAATTCGCTCTTTGTTTGCTCGCTGGTCCTCAGGGCATCTCACACACTGTTCAGCATCTGCAAAGAACAAATGCGACACTTACATTCTTCACTGGTGTAGAATTTTTTCAATGATCAAGAGATTAACCTAATGTTGAATTATGTTCCAAAAACGTGGCATTCGACTGTTTTTAATTAACTTTGGTTACATTGATTTTGGAGGGAATGCTAAGACAATAATTGGAAGATCATTAAAAAAAATTAAAAAATGAAAAAACTTTTATTTTACACGTTAAACATTGGTTTCATGACTTTTGTCATTTATAGAGAACAGGCAGTTTTCCCCACCAGGTAAAATAATGATGAAATCTATTTACCGTTGGCTCAGATTTTGCAATATTCTACATCTATATTCATATGCTGTTTAATAGTTGATGTACAGAAGTCTTTGAGATATTCTATTTAAAAAGTTATAATACAGCTAATGTAATACTAAACAAATTGTTTTCCTCTTTTTTGTGGAGGCTAAATGAAGAAATGTTTGAAAACAGAAGGGGTTGTAGAAATTTCCAAAAAGACATTAAATGAATTTTTGTTTATATGGAATTTGATTTGGGATGCCTGCAAAGTTGCCATAAGAGGTTATTTTATTCAATGTAACCTCCCATGGCAACCTCTCATGGCGGAAAACAAAATCCCAAGAAAAATGCATATGATACTAGATGAAATTAAGGAAAGAGGAGGCACAGTGGTTAGAGTGCAGTACTGCAAGTTACTTCTGCTGACTGCCGACTGCCTGCAATTTGGCAGTTCAAATCTCACCAGGCTCAAGGTTGACTCAGCCTTCCATCCTCCCAAGGTGGGTAAAATGAGGACCCAGATTGTTGGGGGCAATATGCTGACTCTGTAAACCGCTTAGGGAGGGCTGTAAAACACTGTGAAGTGGTATATAAGCCTTAGTGCCAGTGCTATTGCTATTTACAGAAAGCATTAGCAGATTCCACTATTTTACACCAAATTAAATTTTGCATCTGGAAATATCCATATTAGATAATATAACTATTCAGAAATCCTTCTGTGGCTTTTATTCAAATCCGTATAAAAGACAAAATATTTCCCTGGAAGACTGATCAATAGGTAACCCAACCCAACAAGCCGGGCTGGCCTAACTTTTTTTAAGTGTTTTTAATTGTTTTTGTTTTTGTTTATTGTTTTAATTAATGGGGCCAAATTTATACATATTTTTAACTGTATTTTAATATTTGTATTTGATGTTTTTATTTGCCTGTTCACCGCCCTGAGTCCTCAGGGAGAAGGGCGGTATACAAGTTCAAAAATAAAATAAAATAAAATAAAATAAAATAAACCCTAACCCCCTGAATTTGCCAAAACTTTCAGAAGTTGAGAGACAAAATATGAACAGTTTATATAAAGGTCATTGTATTATAAGTTTATTTCTTTATCAAAGAAAGTCAAAAATATTTCTTCTTTTGTACCAATTTTCCTTACTGGTTGTACCTCTAATTTTGCCTTTCCCCTTTTTCTCCTTACATTTAATTTTCCTTTTGGTTTTATAGATATATATATTTGAAATAAAATAATATTATTTTATAAACACTTCAAGTGGAGATGATACATCTAGTTTTCTTTTTTCTTTTTTTTGTATTTCTTTCCTTTTTCCTTCCTATTTTTTATTAATAATGATGTCCTTCTCTTTCATAGTTTTATTATGGTAGGCTGGGTTTTTGTTTTATACTTCTGTACCATCTTTAAAAATACAACAAAACAATTTTTCTTTTTTTTTTATTGAAAAAGTTTTCAAATACAAGTTTTCCCCCCTTTTTTTCCCCTCCCCACCTCCTCCCTAACCCCCCCTCACCACCCATCCCCCCGTGACTTCTTCACAACAAAAACCTAATTCATAACTAATTACATAATATTTTACCATTCCCTTACTCCCTCCTCTAAATACTGACCCTTAGCATAATATTATTATAACTCCCATTTTAGCAATAATCTGCCCTTTTTCTCCTCCCCCGAACTTATATCTGTATATTATTACAACATTTCAAAACAACCTTCTACTTTAAAACTTTATAATAAATCCTACTTTAACATTTAATATTTTGTATATATTAATATAACATTTCAAAGCAGCCTTCTCCCTACATCCTAATTTAACATTTATTCAATTCTATCCATTTCCTCCACTCCCCTAAATATATCAATTAAAAATCCCTTTACTTAAACTAATCAATCAATAAACTAACCTATTTCCACCCACTTTCCTGCAAGATTACCATGCACTACAATTCCAAATATCTTTAATCCACTGCCCACTCTGCTAATATATATATATATATATATATATATATATATGTGTGTGTGTGTGTGTGTGTGTGTGTGTGTGTGTATACATTCCGTTATATAGAAAGAAAAAAGACAATGACTTTAAATTTATAATCCATATAATATCTTCTTTGATGTCTTTCCACTGGATTTTAAGTCCATCATCCATAATAGGGTAACATAGCATCCTGGTGCAACAGTTTGTTCAAAATCTTCAATCATCATCTGCCCCCATCAGTAATGAATATCCTCATATATATATAAAAGTAAAAACAACCACCCGAGTGACATTATAATTATATTCCATATAGTTGTAATTGTGGCTTTCATCAGGATTATTAATTCCCATCATCCTAGTGGGTAACATGTCCCGGCGTAACTCTCTTGCCTTGTAGCTCAGGATAGTTATAATATATTTATCAATACATAAAAGAAATCCAAAGTAGATAATTCAAATCCAACAATGTGTAAGGCTCTTTTCACATCCCAAAATCACGGCATTGCAGAGGTCTGTCACTGTCCTCAGGATAATATTAACCAATAGTTCGCCTCCACTATCTTTTCACATATTCATTCATTTTTTAAAATCCCTGGCTTCACTGTTGCTTGATTTAGAAACTACTATTTCTATGAGATCTATTTCTTTTTTTCTTTTTTCTTTTTTGTGGGTTTAATCTCCATCCTGGTTTCCTTTCTACAAGTTGTATATCAACTGATCGGTTTTCATTCTGCTTTATAAGTTGATCTTGTTGGTTTTGTTTTTGTATCTCATATTTCTTTTCCGCCACTTGTATGTCAACTGATTGGTTTCCATACTTGTCTGTAACTTGATGAATCATCACATTGGAGTCGGATGACACTGCTCTCATATTTGTAGACAATCCAGCTGGGGTATCCAGAGAATCCAAAGACAATTTATCTACCGCAACCTCTGTAATTTGATATTTTCCCTTTGTTTCCAACTCCTTTTGCTTATCCTGTATTGTGCCTAAAGATGTTAAATTCCTTTTCAAAATTTTTTGATAAAATTCTTCCGCTTTTTCAACAGTATTCAGTTGATATCTTTCTCCTTGATGTCTCAATATTAAACCAACTGGAACATCCCACCTAAATAGGATATTTCTTTTTTTTAACTCAGTCACTAGAAAACCAAATTTCTTCCTCTCCGTTAACATCTTAGGCGGGAGCTCTTTGAAAATCCAAATCTTTCTTCCATAAAATTGCAAAGTAGAGTTAAAAGAATTTTGCACAATATTATTCCTAATTTCTTTATCTGTAAAATAAATCACCACATCTCTAGGCAATTGCCTTTGCTTTGCAAACCAGGAGTTTATTCTATAAATTCTGTCAATCCTACAAAACACTTCATCAGTTTGAACCTTTAAAATCCCAGCCAGAATTTCAGAAGATATTTTCCTTAAATCATCTCTATTATTTTCCTGCAGACCTCTCAGTCTAATCGCATATTCTGTAAAATTATGTTGCATCATTAAAACTTCTCTTTCAATCCTCTGTTGTACATTTTCTTCATTACCAGTCTTTTGATCAACCTCCATTTTAGGTTTGTCTTCTGAACTATTATCTTGAGTATTTGTCAAATCCTTTTTAATTTTTTGAATCTTATTATCCAAATTATCCTCAGTTTCTTTCATTTTAGACTCTAATAATTTAGTATTTGCATCCAACTGAATCATAAATTCTGATAAACCGTTAGCCGTTTTTAAAATCTTTCGGTCCAAAAAGTCAAACTTTCACCAATTCACCAATTTCTTTAATTTCCTGCTTAAATTTTTCAAGATGCTGATTCACAATCTCATCCCTTCTTACAATCTCCTCTAGGAAAAATTCTATTATATTAAAATCAAGTTTCTGAGACTGGAGAGTTAGAACTTGTTCATGTAATTTGTTAAGGGGGGAATCCCCCCCCCCGCTGCCTGTTTGTCTAACTTTATAAGTCTCAATGCCATTTTTCCACCCAGACAAGCTTTACTAGAAAAGAGAAAAAAGCTTTTTTCCAACCAAGATCAATATCAGATCTCCAGGAGAAGGAAAAACAAAACAAAACAAAACACGAGAGTGAAGTTTTTCCTTCAATTGTAACCAAGAGTATTCATTCCACTACTTTGTAATAGAAAACGGAAGGACTTTCCCTTTCAGCCTCTCTTCAAGCCGCGGCAGTCGCCATTTTAAAAATCTTTTTTCCTTCTTAAGTAGCTTCAGTAACTTTTATAAAATAAGTAAAATACTTGCGCTTCAGGATCACAGGTCCAGCTCACGTCTTCTTTAATTAATTTGTTAAATTTGCAGGCTTGCTTTTGCCACCTAGCTCTGCATGTAGCAGAGGTCTCCCAAAGCCCAGAGCATCGGCTGGGGATATGGGGAGTCTCTTCCGCTCCGTCCCAAAAGTAAAAAGAAAAACTTTTGGGATTATGCAGAGAGCTCTACCCACCCCAGCCGACTCTGTCTCCATTTCCTCATGGAAACGGAGTTTTTTCGAGCCGCCATTCCGCTGTGAAGGCGGCTCTTACAGGCAGTGGGGTTGACGATCCCGAAAGAACGTCTGGCGGTGACAAACAGCAAACCGGAAGTCAACAAAACAATTTTTCAACACTCTCTCTTTCATGGGAAAGAAGCATTTCCTTGTTTCATAGTTGTGTAAAAATATAAACGTGATGTAGGCTAAGAACCAATTAAACTGGTAGAAATAATTGTAGATATCAATTGCACTGGCCTAACTCTCCTCTTTTAAATTTTTAATTCGTGATTTTATAAATTGGCTGTTTTAATCTGTGTTTCGGCCAAAATGTTTAATAATTTTAAGGGATTTTTAATATTTGTATTATCTGTATTTTATCTTGGCTGTTCACCGCCCTGAGTCCTTTGGGAGTAGGGCAGTATAGAAATTTGATTAATAAATAAATAATAATAAATAATAAAACGTAAGAAGTCACAGACAGCTGTTCCCTCTGGAGTCACCCACCTTCCTGAGTGGAGATTGTCCCCTCTGCACAAGGAACACAACTATAACAACAAACTGGCTTATTCTTCTCAAGCAGCCTGACGAATCCAGGCAGGCAACTGTCCACACACCGAGAACTTGGCAGGGGCTAAAGATAAAGAAAAGGAGCATTCAGTGAAATAGGTGATGTCGCTATGAAATGTGACCTAAAACAGAAGGAACCCCCACCCTCTCCAAAAAAAAAAAAATCCTGCTGGCCCAAATTTTATGTGGAATCTAAACCAGAAGAACTGAATGAACCACAAGTGAAGATAGCAGAAGAAGTAATATATTGAACCTCTGTGTTCTGGATATCTGCAGAGGGTGCAGTGAAATAGCCACAGGTGAGTTTTTTGGTCCTTTTCCCTTACAGCTGGGGGGGGGGGGGAAACCTCTGTTCTTATTTTATTCTTCACCTTTCCTGCCAAAGGGAGATCTGCCTTCCACTTGGCAGCCTGACAGGCCCCGTGATTTCCAGACAGCTGCAAAAAGCGATTTGGAAAGCGAATAACAGAATAACAAAGTTGGATGGGACCTTAGAGGTCTTCTACTAAAACCTCCTGCTGAAGAGGAGACTTAACACCATTCCAGGCAAATGGTTTTCCAATCTCTTCTTTAAAAAAATCTCCCATGATGGAGCATCCTCAACTTCTGGAGGGAAGCCATTCCTCTGATTAATGGGACAGTCCCTCAAATATTGGAAGATATTTGCTATCATGTCAGCCTTAGTCCTTCTCTCTGTTAGACCAGACATTCCCAGTTCCTGCAACCATTCTTCATACGTTTTAGCCTCCAGTCCCCTAATCATCTTTGATAACCTTTTCTGCATTTTTTCTAGAGTTCCAGCATCTTTTTTTTATAGTGATGACCAAAACTGGATGCAGTATTCCAAGTGTGGTCTTTCCAAAGCAGTATTAACACTTCACGTGATCTTGATACTATCCCTCTATTGATGCAGCATAGGTCTGTGATGGCTTTTTTTAGCACCTGCAGCACATTCCTGCTTCATACTTACCGTATTTTTCAGAGTATAAGACGCTCTGGACTATAAGACGCACGTACCTTTTTTGGTGAGGAAACAAGAAAAAGAAATCTATCTCTGCCTCCCAGCAATTTTGCCTCATTGCACAAACAGCAAACAGCTTGCTTTACTTTTATTTTTGTTTTCAGCATAGCTTGATTAGCACAAGGGGAAAAAAAAATCTGCTCCCAGCAATTTACCTCCTTGCAGCAAGCAGCAGAATCCTGCGCAGCAATAGGCAATGGCAATCTCTGCAGCCTGAAACAGCTGAGGGTCGGGAGGCCGATCCAACCAACAATCAATTTGTGCTAATTAGGCTGTGCTGAAGCTGAAACGGGCTGTTTTTCTTGCTGCTTTATGCAAGGAGGTAAATTGCTGGGAGGCAGAGACCAATGGGTGGGGGCCAGTGGGTGGGTGGGGCTACATTTGGTGTATAAGAGGCACCCAAATTTTCACCCCCTTTTGGGGGGGAGTGTGTCTTATACTCCAAAAAATACGGTAAGTTTTTGTCTATTAGGACTCCCAGATGATTGTCAGTTATCCACTATTGAGCCATGTACAACCTGTTTTATATCTGTGAATTTGGCTTTTCTTGCCTAGCTGTAATCTCTTTCTTTTCTCAGTACTGAATTGCATTTTGTTGGGTAGAGCCCAGTTTTCAAGTCTGTCAAGATCCTTCTGGATCTTTAGCCTATCTTCTAAAGTGTTGGCTATTGTCCCCAAATTTGATGAGTTCCCCTTCTTTCCCCTGATCTAAATGGTTTATAAAAATGTTGAAGATTATTAGGTTTAGGAAAAAGCTTTGGAGTACCCCTCTGCATACTTCCCTCTATGTATTGTAGATGTAGTTCCGTTGAGAACTGCACATTGAGTGCACTTGGTCAACCAGTTACAGATCCATCTGGTGATCATGCTATCTATCCCATTTGTTTCTATCTGACCAAGAAATAGATTAGGATCTACCTTGTCAAATGCCAAATGTAAAGTCCAAATATATCCACAGCATTTCTCTGGTACACTAATTTAGGCAATTTGTAAAAAAAAAAAAAAAAGCAATAAGTTACCTCATTGACCTGTATGGCCCTTCTGACTTTATCCTGGTCCATTCTGAACTTGAATTTGTCTTCTGAACATCCCTCTCTTTCCAGACTCCCAATGTTCGTTTTGTAAACAGACCAATTGGGAAACCTCACACAATACGTGATGTCAAAGTCAGCTGCCAGGTCCCCTTTTTCATCCAAATAGACTCCCTCAATGGAATTATTGTAATACTGGGAGATGTGCAGGAAGGGGTGAAGCTAAAACAGCAAAGACAAATGGATCAGTTAAAGAAAATAGGAAAGTGGGGTTGAGATCTAAACTCTCCCAATTCCACAGCTGTCTTCTCTGTAATTCAAGGCTCAGTTGAGAGGCTAAGAGACATTCCTCAGAGCTGAGCTGAAGAGCTTCCCATCCATCGTGGATTTAGAACAAAACAGTGGTGCTCTGGTCTTTGTCTCTCTTCTCAGTCACTTTCCTGGGATTTTACTTCTCTTCAGGGTCATGACTGACCCAGCCTAATAGATTTGAGATACCTGGAAGCTGCCCTCAGACAGTTTTACAATAAAGGAGACAAAGGTGCTTCAACACCAATAAAGCTTAATATGATTTAAGACTCTGTGGTAGCTTAGCTGCAGATTAAGAACAAGAGGGAAAGACGCTGGAACAGGAGATGGGAAAGCCGGCTACTCATTTACCCTCAGTCAAGGAATGACTGCATGACTGAGCCATTTCCTCTGTGTTCCAGGAGCCTAGAAGCTGCCCTCAAATGCAGCTGAACCTGACTCATGACTATCTCACTCATGGACTGAGGATGAAGAGGACATTATGGGAACAGGCCGAAAAAGGAAGTTGAGGAAAAAAAGGCATATTGCTCTGATAGTTTAGTTGCAAAATAGGAACTATTAGAGAAGATGAAGGTCCAGGAGATGGAAAAGCCAGCTACTTCTTCCCCCTCAGCCTTAGAAGCTTCCTTGGTGACTGAGCCGGTCCCTCCGTCTCACCCTAAAGTGACGTAGTTTTAAAGTTATGTAGAGAAAGATCATTATAATTCAAAGTAGTAAAAAAGGAAAATTAAAAGAAACAGTTATATTCAACACATCAATTGCTCTTCAAATTTCCAAACTGAAACACTGGACTGTGTCTTCTAAAACAGCTTACACAAAGGGAGATTTATCCAAATGGAGGTTATAAAGGAAATGATTGCACCTCCTCAGTCAGATACTAAATAAGTGCTTATATTAATTTATTTGTAAGCTCCAGAAGCTCTGCCAGTTGAAGATGAATCTGGACACCATGTAATTCCCCATCTTCATACAATCAGATAAAAAGGAAATTAAATGTAATAAATGGTTTATGCTAAATCTCCATAAAAAGTTGTACCTGCCAAGGCTGCAGTTGTTGAACTCCTGATCTGTTTCCATTCTTTGTGGCCCTTCGCTGGGACTGGAGAGCATAAGCTGCATGTAAAGCATGTGCAACTGTCCAGACTGTGTGGTAAATGTGGTAGCCGTCCATGGACAGAATCTTTTCCCTCAACTTTTGAGACATTGGCCTCCGTTTTTCTTTCTCTCTGCACCTTTTCCAGCCTTTCACAGATGGACCATGCTTTGAATAGGAACACAAATAGATTTCATCCACAATTCCTTCAGTAAAAGACTCAAGTTTTTCCTCAAAATTAATTTTTTTATTTGTGTGACTAAGAAAAGAAAAGATACGGTAGCTTTTTTCATTGAACTTTGGAGTTAATGACATCCGGAAAGTGAGGTCCCAAATAGACGTTATGATCCAAACTTTCCATACAACATCTCCCTTCTTGCTCATCAGGAAATTTAGTGTAGTTGAAAATCCATCCGTGAAAGTTTGAACCTCAGCATGGTAAATAAAGATCTTAGTTTCTCTATATAAAAGTCCAGCATCCTTCTCCTTATAATAAAATTTATTTTCTGAAATGGTCAGTGTAAAAACAACACAAATACCATTCTGGTCAAGTATAGGTGTGAAGAGTCTCAGAAATTTCTCTCCATTTTCAGTATCTGCAGCAAGCAGTGCAGTCAATGTCCACTTGAAATACTGGAGGATTTTGAGGATTCCTAAATACTGATTTGTTTCTGCAGGAAAACTAGAGTAAAAAAAAGGGAAATGTTTTCTGTCCCTCAAAACCAAGGGAGGAAAAGTGGAACGGACCTGAAAAGAAGAATAAATGAGTGACATTTATGGGAACTAAATGTTGCACTAGGTCAACTTTTAGCTTATATTTAAATCGTTAAATTAAATAAAATAATTAAATCTATTATTTAAATTAAATATTTAAACAAACAATATTTATTTTACAATAATTATTTTGGTCTTAAGATAAATTACTTGCTGCTGTAATTTCCATCATGTTTTTTCATGATAAATACACCTTTCTATCTCTGTATCTGTGTATCTGTTCATGTGTGTATACACAGATAAGAATAAGAATAAGGATATGGATTTTTTTTTTGTACCTTCTAAATAAAGAATAAGCAAAATTAGCAATACTGAAATAGTAAATGATTAAATATAAAAAGGAGCAAAAACAAATTTAAAAATAGGCAAAAAATAAGAATTGTGGATTTTCTAAATATTTTCCTTTTACATATCTGCAAATTTGCAATATTTAGCCCTCCACCCCCACTTAAAACCAATCTGTAAATTATTATACATGGCCTGCTAGGTGACATTAGGTAAAGATGGGAAATATTCTTGCTTAAATGTAGTTTAACTTCCGCTATGTATAAATATTATAAATTGCTGCCTACTCTGCAAGACTGGGTTCCGAAACATGGTACAGTCAGAATTGCATTTTTATTCCCAGTGTTGAGCAGAATTTATTTTTGCTGCTGCATTTCTGGCCGTTTTTTCTGGTATGGAGGTTCCAAAGAAGGCAGGCAAGATAGAGCTTCCCTGCTCAAACACTGCAGCATTCCCACCGCAACCTTCACCACCAGAACCCCTAAACCTTTTCTTCCCCAAATAGCCCATGGGATCCTCCAATCTGACAGAGGAACCCTGGTATAAGAATCCCATGCAATTTACATCTAATTCAGATTTTTGAACCTTCTTCCCCAAATTTGGTCCAATCAGGGCCACAAGGGAACCTGTCCCCTTAAAAATGGCCAAGCAATGGACTTCCTGTGATCTACCTGAGGGATCTTGTAGAGGTTCAGGAAATTTGAGATATGGATGGACATGTCTGCACCGACTCCTTCAAGCACCACCAGAGTGTTTCTCCTCTTTCCACATCTATAATTTGGAACATCTGCCTCTCCCTTTGATAGCAGATCCAGCAAAGCCTCCGAAGTTTGTTTTGTGGTGACACCAGTGTCATAAATATTGTAGCACAAGGTGACATTGGGTAAGATTCGGGAATTTTGGTTAATCTCCTCAAAAACAAAAAGGAAGGACAGGGCTTTCCAGAACTCTTTGCCACCTCTGCTGGAAATATGACTACATTACATTTTCATCCTACATTCCCTCAGAACAACATATTTAAAAGTTTCCCTTTTCATTGTAATAGTAATAAATACCTATCAAAAAACCGGTGGGTCTAATTTCTGAGGTATTTCTTTCTCTGATTTAGAACCCAAATGAGATGATTTACAGTCACCAAAATGTCAATTTGTCTCCCTGCAAATATATTCAATAGTTTCCAAGCCTTTACCTGCAGCAGGACACCTTCTCTGGTGAGAAAGAGCCAAATTGATCTACATTGGAGCAGTCAGTATTAGAACCTGGAGTCTAAAAAACCAAAAACAAGTAATCTCAGGATCATCCTCCACCCACCCACTCATCCCCTTGCCCAGCAGGTGCTTTCTTAACTTAGACAATAAGCCCAGAAGAGACAATTACATCCACCCAACTCTCTTTACTCTCCTGGCCTCAATTTTGTTTCTCTCCAGACTGAGGAGCATTTCATTCAGTGTTTAATTTTAGAGTAGAGTTGGTTACAGTTCATTTCGCAGCAGCTGCAATTCACATAACCTTGGTAGAATAGTTGATTTGGGCACAAGAATAAATCATTCATTTACTGCAGTTCCACCCTTGGTGCTGAATCTACATGCAACATGATAAACTTGCAGATGGCACTCCGTTTAAGGCTCTTCTGACTGGAAAGAAATAAATTCCTTCATTTGGCTGAAATCTATTTTTCTAGTCTGGGAATCTGGAAATGCAAAGAAAGGGAATCCGATAAGGGACAGACTACCCAGTTAAGGGATGTCTGCAGCATTTTAAGTTTAGAAATACGATGTTCTTCCCCAACCTCAAGGAAGTAACGGAGAAAATGTGCTGCTAAAATATTCACGAAGACGTTTTTAATAATTGCGTGAAGCGTTACTTGGAAAGTACAAAAGGGATTTCCAACTGTCCTTTAACGATGAATTAATTAAGACAAAGACATATGGAATAGTTTGAGTAATTGCTCAGGTATAGAGACTTACATAAACCAGTAAACAATAGGA
Organism: Arizona elegans; assembly: GCA_022577455.1. NCBI lineage: Eukaryota > Metazoa > Chordata > Lepidosauria > Squamata > Colubridae > Arizona > Arizona elegans. The sequence continues at coordinate 154,594,981 of JAKOOJ010000003.1, forward strand.
TCTGTGTCAAACCTAAAGAATAACCTGTCATATGCAATTTCGAAATTAGTGATCCCACTGATGAGATGCTCTCCTGGTCTGTAGAAATTCAGTAGCTTTACTTTGTCTGGTTTCAAATTCAAGGGACATTTCAACCTTAGCACCCCACAAATGCTATGGGGCAAAAGCAGAAGAATAATCAGCATAGTTGGCATGTTAGGAAGAATTGCTTGTTCTCATCAAATATGTCTAAAGATATCCAAGGACTATATTTTCTGTGATTTGTCTTATTCAAGAGCTCAGCCAACGTTTTATATTTGAAGGAGATGAAAATAAATTCTCTCCAGACGCATCCTTCAGATCCATTAGTGGCAAAATGCATTAAAACACCCAGGCTTTCTGGAATAAGCCATCAAATCATGTTGTTCATAACTCTGTTGTTTACACTGAAGGCAATCATTGGGGAAACCGGCAAGAAGACAAGCAAACGTGATTAACTGTAATAGGAACTGTTCCCTCTGCAATGTCCAAAGCTCTGAGTGATCCCATGGGCTAAAACACAGCTGGAAAACTTGCTGATGCAATTCTTACAACCCTCAACTTTTTCAGTGATCCACCGTAATAAGATTTGGGATTCAGGGACTTCTCTAAGTTAGGCAACAATAGAGTAAACTTTCTTTCAACTAGTGGGTTGCAGGAAGCCTTCCAGAGGCCCCAAAGGAAGGGATTTCAACCCTCACCCACCAACCTTAGACTTCCCCATGAACACCAATGCCCAATACATTGCCTTTGCCTTTTCAAAGAGATATGAGATTCCTCCCTTATTTCCTGTGTTTGGATACAACATCTCAATTTGTCACCTTTTAAGTGATTCTCACTACAATCTAATATAGTTATCAGTAAATACAAGTTGTCAGCTAAACCCAAGTACAATGCAAGTCTCACATCAAAATGGAATTGTTGGATTCCAATGACATGTGAAATCATACTATGGTTTCCTTCTTTGTTGGTTGCTCAAATTTTCTTAAAACTCAGCAACTTGTAATCATGGTTTATGACTTCTCATATTGTGCAAGCATAGATAGCTGTCTTTTCTCCCCCAGAACATCAGCCATCCCAGATACACTAGATGGGAAACAAGACTAGGTGACCTAATTCTACTTTATTGTAAGGGTCCATTAACAGAATCTTGCGAATCAGAAAGTACAAACTTCCTGCAGCCACTTTTAATTGTTCCCTTCATTACGCTGGATCCTTCTCAAGTTTCTTTCTCTGATTATTAAGCCACGAGCTGCTCCTCTGTCTATTCTATGAGATCCTAGCTATCATCTCTTCTTCACTTTCCTCAAGGTCATCCATGCATTGCATTATGATCATAGTCAGGCAAGACCAGATGAAGGAGTGCCATGAGAAGGGAACCAGAAAAACAAATATCTCTGTCTTTAAAAGGGGGAGAAGATGATCCAGCAAACTGCTGATGCATGGAGCATCTATACCATCAAAGATGCAGGAGCAATTTATATCAGGATACTATATATCATGAGTTCCCCTAAGACACTGTTTCTACTTGCTGATTGTTGGAATGGATTGGTCGAACAGATCTTGCCAAATTCACTTTTGTTCTGTCCCCATACCACGCGCACACACACCCACACGACAAAACTCTTTGATGATAAAGCTGGCAGCAACCCAGTGGCTAGCTGCCAATTCAGACTTTACTCACTCAAAACAAAGATTAGCCTGCCAGCATTCCGATAAAATAGGCAGAGTTTTCAACAATACCAGAATTAATCCAAATGCAGTCCAATAAAGCAGGCAAAGTCCAGTAATGCAGAAATCATGGATTAGTTCTAGTTTTTGCTCGTCACAAACGGAACCGGCCACCACACCCACATTTATACCCTGTGGGATGTGGTCCAATGACTCAGCTAATCTCTGCCACGCCTTCCCCTCTGCTGTGCACGCTTCTCCCTGCGCCTCTGCCGAGGGTCCAGCCAGCATTTATCTTCCTTGTCGCTGTCCACCTGTGGCTGCGGGGACGTGCTTGGCTCTGAGCCTATCGTTTGGCCTTTGGTGTCCTCCGGAGGCATTGCCAGAGAGGAGGGTCCTGGAGAGGGAGGCCTTGCCAACTCCTCCCCCTCACTCTCGGAGTCTGCATCTGTCGATAGTCCAGGCTCAGGCAACGGAGCCACAACAACTTTATGGAAGATGCAACAGACATCAAGCATCTTCACTTCAGCAGATAATTTTAGAATGTGCCCCATAGCGTGCTGATTATTTTTCCATCATTATTATACAAATCCACTTGATAATCAGTTCTCTGATTCATAAAATTAAATTTTTTCTTATACAATTAAACTCTTGGCATATACATTAGATTCTTGGCATCCGCACCCAGGGTTCTTTGCTTATCCCTCCCAGGGACAATCTTTACCACCAGGCAGTATGCAGGACTTTTAGCCTATGAATACATCTCTAATCAGCTGTGTGCTGAGAATCTCTGGTTTGAGATGGGGTAAAAATGTGGACAATAAATAAACATCTACAAAGGTTCCATAATCTGTTAACCTGATGAAATAATGACAAAAGATTAAAAAATATTTGCTCCTCACCAGTACTTTTAACCACATCTTCAGAATTTTGTAAATCATTTTTTTGGCTAGCTGTGGAGTCGTCGGTCTCTATTGTGGTCACTAAGTGAGGAGTACTCGTACTGAGATGGATTGGGATGGACAAATCAGAAAATGGCTGTGCCTGTTTCTGCTTTAAAACTATGGTACTTGTCAGTTGAAGAACCAGGGATCCTCATTACCATAATTATTCCTCTATTTTTAAAGATACAAACTTTGGCAAATGTGAGGTTGTCTTTCTAACCACAACTGGAAAATACAGGTTCTTTCAGAACAGGGGAGTCAAACTGGCAGTCCGCAGGCTAGATGCATCATGGGCCGGCCACGCCCACCCCAGCTCTGCGAATGGGAAAAATGTTGTGAAACATCATGTGACAGCAACGCGACACGATTGAGTTTGACCCCCCATGCAATAGGCAATTCAGATGCTGGAGTGACTTCTAGCAAGGGACCCTTGTTTTTATGTCAACATCAATACTCTACCGAGTACAGACAGCTGTGGGCAAATTTTGCTTGAATTCAGCATCTTGCTCCTTGCTCAGGAGTCACAGATTTCAGGGAAGTGCAAAAATCCCAGGAGGAATTGCTGTGAGGCCAAGTGAGTGCCTGGAGCAACCTGCATTGCAACTGAGCCAGACACTGTTGGGATAACAGAGGCTATTTCAAAAATATAAAGTGGAATTGAAGAGGAAATCCCAAGGAAAAGCAAAGCAAACGCTACTTGTCCAAATTAAAGCAATAGAGGAGAAACTACATGCTTCACCAAGGGATTCCAATCTTTTGAATCAAATGAAAATATTAGAACAGCCTTCTGCATGAAAGAAATGGAAATTAAGTTGAAGTATAAAAAATAGGAAAATTTTGTATTCAGTAATAATAAAAAAGAATTTATGAACAGTCCAATAACAAGTTGCTGAGTCCATTTGGCATTGAACAGCCCTGATTCTAACTCTGATTGCAAAGTTGGAGTAAGATCTGTTTTGAGAAACCAGTTGTTGAATACTCTATAACGGTGATGTTTCGAAGATGGTCAGTATCATATCAATTGTCTAGTTCAGGGGTGTCAAATTCACATCGTCACGTCGTCACATGACATATCGTGACTTTTCCCCCCTTTGCTAAACTTTGGGGTAGGGGTAGCCAGTGCGTGACTCATCCAGTCCATGTGCTGCTAATTTGGCCCCCCTGGTCTAGATACTACTTTGAATAAAGTAAATAAATTCCATGTGATTCAAATGTGATTAATCAGGTCTTTAGTCAAACCAGTGGGAGATTTCACCAAGAAAATTGCTACTGATGGATCCATCCAATAAATATAATTTTGGTTAGTTAATTGTTGGTATAACCATAACCCCTTCTGATAACTTTTTGAAACTTTAGATTGCCTGCCTGATAAAGGGGAAATTGTAACTAGTTATGGAGGGTATTGGTAGAACTGAATAAAAAGGTTCTCATTGTTTACATGCCCCCTTTGTATTTAAGACACCAGAAATTTTGATTAACTATAAGCCAGGAGTATTAAACTCATGGTCTGCAGGCTGGATGCATCACGCGCTGGCCATGCCCACTCCCCCGGTTTAGCGAAGGGGTGAAGTCACGATATATCATGTGATGACAACATGATGGTGCAAGTTTGACACCCCTGTTATAAGCGTACTTATATACCCTTCAATTTTTTTTCCAAAATTGTAAAATTGGACCCTAGAAGGTGGAAGGTAGACAATGATTAATAGTAATAGAGCATTGCTAAATTTTAGCAGCAGGCATAGAATAATGCTCCATTGTGTCAAACTGTATAATTTTTGAATGTAGCTCAGTTAAAATTAATACACTTAGGTCACATTGCAATCAACCTTTTGAAGGTCCCCCATTGAGATTCAAAAGTCTGTTGTGGTTCATGTTTAGAGTAGTTCTCTGTGTTATTGGAGTCACTTATATCATTAAGTCTACAGAATTGAAGTTTACTATCAATATCATCTAATCTTTTTACATAGTGAAAAAAGACATTCAGAAAACACCAGGTTTGCCCACTGCAGTAATATTTTCGAGGGGTTCTTGGTACAGAAATTTCTGCAAGAAAACAAACAAGCTCACAGAGCACCATGGACCCCTCATGCCAACCCTGAGCTATTAATATTCTCCTTTATTAGTAATATTTTTAGATGCCCTTGAACTAAGCAGCTGTTACTTGGACACTGACAGCTGGGAAAGTGAAGGTTAAATAAAGATCATAAATGCAACTAGTGCCATCACTCACTATGGAATGTTCAGGCATTGGATCATGAACTATAGCAGTAGAGAAGACAATATGGAGAAGACTATATTATCTCATAGAACTTAGTTCACCCCAAACTCCTGATTAATGTTCAGGGAAAGTATCAGCTACAAAATGAACCCAAAAGATCACATGTGACAGCATATAAATATACTGCACACATCTACAGGGAATGTGTTACAAAACATTGAGACCTTGATTTTGCAAAAGGATTCCTTTTTATTTACTTATATGTTAAAATCTTTTGTGGTTGTGGTTTAAAAAGTTAAGTTCAAATTCTGATATACCTTTAAAATAAAAGATCTTTTAACAAATTGTGTGTTATTAGAAGGGAAGTCTAAAGCAAATAGATTGAGCTTCCCAAGGAAATCATCACATTAGATCTAAGCATTTGTCTTGGGGAACAGAAATAAGCAAATGGGTATCCTGGTGCTTGAGAAACTGTGCACATTTAAAATCACATTTCTGTGTTGTTTCTGTTTTTTTAGAATCAGCTGCTCCTTTCTATTCAAATCAGGTCGAAAAAGAATAATGTAGCACTTGGGGAAAAAGATGCAGCCCAGCAGTCCAGCACTGGAGGCCAAGATGGAGAAAACCTGCACGGCTATCATGTACTTGCCCTTGGTGCTGAGATAGGTGGGCACAAAGGAGATCCAAACGCTGCAGAAGACCAGCATGCTGAAGGTGATCAGCTTGGCTTCATTGAAGGCTCCAGGCAACCTCCGGGCCAGGAAAGCCACCACCAAGCAGACAGCTGCCAGGAAGCCCATATAGCAAAGTGCAGAATAAAACATGGTGACCGAGCCTTCATTGCACTGCAGGACAATCTCTCCCGCCTGGGAATGCAAATCTGAATCTGGAAATGAGGGAGCAGTACCCAACCAGATAGTGCAGATCATAACTTGGGGAACAGAGCAAGAGAGGACAATGGAATTGCCCAAAGGCTTCCCCAGCCATTTCCTCACACTGTTCCCTGGCTTGGTGGCTAGGAAGGCCAACACAACCGTGATGGTTTTGGCCAAGAGAGAAGCGACAGCCACGGAGAAAATGATGCCGAAGGCTGCTTGGCGCAGAAGGCAGGTGGCTCTCCTTGGCTGGCCAATGAAGAGGAAGGAAGACAAGAAGGAAAGCAGGAGGGCAATGAGGAGCAGGTAAAACAGGTCCCGGTTGTTGGCTTTGACAACTGGAGTTCCCATGTGCTTAATGAAGATGCTTAAAACAAAACAAGTGCTCAAAGAGAAAAATAAAGCAACGGAAGTAAGGATGATCCCCAAATCTTCTGTGTAGGATAGGAAGACTATCACCTTAGGAACACACTGATCTCAGTCCTTGTTGGGGTGTTGGTCCTCAGGGCATCTCACACACTGTTCAGCATCTGCAAAGAACAAATGCAACACTCACCTTCTTTACTTGTGTGGAAATATTTCGATAATAAAGAAGTTAACCTTATGTTGAATTACATTCCAAAAATGTGGAATTTAGACAATATAACTGCAGATAGTCCTCGATGTATGACCACAATTTAGCCTAAAACCTCTATTGCTAAAGCAAGGCAGTTGTGAGTTTTGGTCCATTTCACAACCATTTTTGCCACAGATTTTAAGGGAATCACTGCAATTCTTAAGGGAATCATGCAGTCCTTAAGCAAAACTGGCTTCCCCCATTGATTTTGCTTGACAGGAGCTGGCAAGTGGTGATCACATGACCCTGGGACAGAGCAACTCTCATAAGTGCATGACAATTGCCAAGTGCCCAAACTGTGATCACGTGACTGTAGGGATAATGCAACAGTGGTAAGTGTGGAAAATGGTCATTACTCACTTTTTTTCAGTGCCGTTGTAACTTTGAACAGTCACTAAACAAATAATTGTAGGAAAAATTGAAAGGGTTTCTTTGCAGCCTATTATTGTGTTGGTTATACACAATAAAATTGTTTTAGAAATGTTCGATGTGGCAATTATACGTCTAGATTTTGACGTATCTTCATTTTTGTTCTTCCTTTTTTATTAATAATCATGTACTTCACTTTTATATTTTTATTATTAATTCATTTGTTTCTTTATTGATTTATTTGAATTTTTATGGCCTCTCTCTCTCACTTTCATTGTCTTTGGGTCGCTTCAAAAATAAAAACCCAATATACATACAACAAAAATAATAGCCCTCCCAGCCGTCTGAGGGCAACAATCAATCATATAAGTTGAGGGGCTCCATCCCACTCTGGGTTCCGCAAGCCCATTGGCAAAACAAGGTCTACAAGGCCTTGCGAAAGAGTATCAAAGTGGGAGCTAGTCTAATCTCTGTGGGGAAGATGTTCCAAAGGGAGGGAGCCACCACAGAGAAGGTCCTTCTGCTGGATCCCACCAGATGTACCAAGGGGTGGGCTGCTGGAGGTTTACAGGGGTTTGGGAGAACCTCTAGCTAAAATTCTGTGCACTTCAGAGAACCCCCAAATCCCACTCCTGGCTAGCCCCACCCACCCCACCCTACCCCATCCCTCCAGGAGTACCAGCACAGCCTGTTTTAGATGGAGGTAAGTGTAGGGTGTGCCCAGAGAGGGGAAAAAATGGGCCTACTGGAAGTTCAGGAAGGCCAGAATCAGGCCCGTTTCAGGCCTTCAGAGGGCCTCCAGAGCATAGGGAGATTGTTTTTGCCTTCCCGGAGGCTCAAGGAAAGTCTCTGGAGCCTGGGGAGGGCAAAAACACCCCCCCCATGTGGTGCACGAGACTGACTAGGCCACACCCACCATGGCCACGCCCACCCAGCAACCGGGTAGAGAACCCCTTGCTAAAATTTTTGAAGCCCACCCCAGGATGTACCACCTTAGGAATGGGGGATCGCAACATTCCCTGCCTGGCCGATTTGGTGGATCAGGTAGATGTGAAGGAAGGAACGGTCCTTCGGATAACTTGGTCTCAAACCATGTAGAGATTTAAAAATATTTTAAAAACCCAGTTCTTCAACACTTTACCAACTCTCTTTCTTTGGGAAAAAGGTATACCCTTCTTTTATAGGTGTGAAAAAAAGTGAGATAAGTTAAGAACCAATTAAACTGGTAGAAATCTTTGTGAATATTAAAAACAAAAAATATGTGGGCAACTTTTCCCTCTGGAGTCCCCCACCTTCCTGAGTGGAGATGGTCCCTTCTGCACAAGGAACACAACGGTAACAACAAACTGGCTTCATGGGGTCCAGCATCCTAACAAATCCAGGCAGGCAGCTATCCACACATCGAGAACTCGGCAGGGGCTGAAGATAAAGAAAAGGAGAATTCAGTGGAAAAGGTGGAGCCGATGTCCTTAGGAAATGTGAGGTAGAAGAGAAGGACTGAAGGAAACTAGTACCCCAAGTTTTCATTTGGGGAATCTAAACATGGACATGACACAATACTATTGGCTGAAAATAAGGAACCCTGGAGAAAATAATGTGGAAAATCAAGGACGAAAGTGAAAAAGTAGGATTCCATCTTAATATCGGGAAAACAAAGATAATGACGAGTTGTCTCAACTTCTGAAGGCAAAGCTATTCCACTAATTGTCTTCACTGGTAGGAAATTTCTCCTTACTTCCAGGTTGCTTCTCTCCTTGATTGGTTTGTTATCCTGCCTGGTGGTGCTTTATAAAATAAGTCGAACCCCCCCACTGTTTCAAATTAGAATTCATTTATTTGGGTTTTGTAAAATATAAGTAGGAATAAGCATTGAGCAGGATTCTTTTACAGAAACAATTTCTTGATTCTTTAATGTTGAGGGGAAAGTAGCTGACATTCAGCAAGACGTCTCAATATATTTCGATATGGCCACTTAAGTAGCGGAATCTATACACGTTTCTTGATGTGAAGAAGCTGGATAGGATTAATTCTCATCAGGATCTCAATGGAAGAAGGCAGAAATACCTCTGTACTCTTCATGAATCTCTCTGTGAAGTCATCTATAGTCAAGAAGAATTTTGTTTTGTTTTCTTTTGTTTTCATGAGTGGAATGTTGGCTCTGATAATGAACATCAGTGAAATTGGCGAAGGTCTTAAGATCCAAATATTTTCGCTGAAGCCACCATGTCCTGTCCTGTAGCAACATGATAAAGTCTTTGGGGGACAGTCTGTAGAGATCCTCAGTCAACCAGGTCATGGATGTCCCAAAGGTGCTTTTTCAGGAGGCAACTGGACTTCCTTGTTTTTTCTTTGAAGACATTTTGCTTCTCATCCTAGATGCTTCTTCAGCTCTGACAGGACAGTGGGAAATGGAAGGATTGATATTCCTTGCATACAGCTGGTCTAATGCATCATTTTACAGCATCGTTGAAGGGCAGGAATGTCTCAGTAATCTCCAAAGAACCATGCAGAACATCTCTGGTTCTGCCGCAGCTTTAACAAATAACCCATTAAAGGAACCCTGAATTCTACGGCTGAAGGAGTCCTTTATTGTGAGGCTAGGTTTTGAAAAAGGAACAGATTTTAAACAAAATATTCAATATGTGGAAATAAAAGAAATTATGTTCCATACCTCATCGACCTGGATGGCCCTTCTGGTTGCATCCTGGTCCATTCTGAACCTGAATTTGTCCCCTGAACATCCCTTTCTTTCCAGACTCCCAACATTTGTTTTGTAAAGAGACCAATTGGGAAACCTCACCCAGTACATGATGTCAAAGTCAGCAGCCAGGTCCCCTTTCTTGTCCAAATAGATTCCTTCTATGGAATTATTGTAAAACTGAGAGATGTGCAGGAAAGGGTGAAGCTAAAATAGCAAAGAGAAAAGAATCATTTGAAGAAAATAGGAAAGTGGGATTAAGTTCTAAACTCTCCTGATTCCATAGCTGGCCTTCCTGTAAATCAAGGTTTGGTCCATGGGTGAAGGACAATTCCTCAGAGATGGCCTAAAGAGCTTCCCATCCATCCCAGATCTGGAGCCAACCAATGCTGGTCTGGTATTTGTCTCTCGTCTCAGTCATTTCCCACTTCCCTTCTGGGTCATGATTAGGTTTGAGACACCTGGAAGCTGCCCCCAGATGGTTTCAGAATAAAGAGTGCAAGGCTACTCTAGCACCAATGCAGCTGAACATAATTTACGACTGTCTCACTCGTGGACTGAGGATAAAGAATTAAGGGAAAAGGCAAAAAGAAGCACTTGAGAAAAGAAAAGGGCATATTTCTCAGATAGCTTAGTTGCAAAATAGGAACTAGTAGAGAAGATGAAGGTCCAGGAGATGGAAAAGCCAGCTACTTGTTCCCCCTCAGCCTTAGAAGCCTCCTTGGTGACTGAGCCGGTCCCTCTGTTTCACCCTAAAGTGACGTAGTTTTAAAGTTATGTAGAGAAAGATCATTATAATTCAAAGTAGTAACAAAGGAAAATTTAAAAAAACAGTTATATTCAACGCATCAATTGCTCTTCAAATTTCCAAACTGAAATACTGGACTGTGTCTTCTAAAACATCTTACAGAAAGGGAGATTTATCCAAATGGAGGTTATAAAGGAAATGATTGCACCTCCTCAGTCAGATACTAAATAAGTGCTTATATTAATTTGTTTGCAAGCTGCAGAAGCTCTGCCAGTTGAAGATGAATCTGGACACCATATAATTCCCCATCTTCATACAACCTTATAAAAAGGAAAATAAAAGTAATAATTGGTTTATGCTAAATCTCCATAAAAAGTTGTACCTGCCAAGGATGCAGTCGTTGAACTCCTGATCTGTTTCCATTCTTTGTGGCCCTTCGCTGGGACTGGAGAGCATAAGCTGCATGTAAAGCATGTGCAACTGTCCAGACTGTGTGGTAAATGTGGTAGCCGTCCATGGACAAAATCTTTTCCCTCAACTCTTGAGACATTGGCCTCCATTTTTCTTTCTCTCTGCACCTTTTCCAGCCTTTCACAGATGGCGCATGCTTTGAATAGGAACACGAATAGATTTCATCCACAATTCCTTCTATAACAGACTGAACTTGTTCAAGATGATCATAATTAATTTTTTTATTTGTGCGACTAAGAAAAGAGAGGATACAGTAGCTTTTGTTTCTGAACTTTGAAGTCATTGACATCCAGAAACTGAAGTCCGAAATAACTGTTATGATCCAAACTTTACCCACAACGTATCCCTTCTTTTTCATGAGGAAATATAGTATACTTGAAAATCCATCCATGAAGGTTTCAAATTCAGCATGGTAAATAAAGATCTCAACTTTTCCATATAAAAAACCACCATCCTTCTCCTTATAATCGCAACCATGTCCTGAAATGATCACTGTAAAAACAACACAAATACCATTCTGGTCCAGAATGGATGTGAAGAGTCTCATAAATTTCTCTCCATTTTCTGTATCTGGAGCAATGAGTCCAGTCAATGTCCACTTGAAATACTGGAGGATTTTGATGATCCCTAGATACTGATTTGTTTCTGTGGGGAAAGTGGAGTAAAAAAAAGGGAAATGCTGTCTGTCCCTCAAAACCAGGGAAGGAAAAGTGGAACGGACCTGAAAAGAAGAATAAATGAGTGACGTTTATAGGAACGAAACATATTTTCATAAATGTTACTGTGATACTAGGTCAACTTTTAAGATATGTTTAAATCTAGCCAGGGAGATCATCAATTATACTGCAATTTGTTTTTTCCATAAAATGCTATTCATACAATAAATCCAGATCCTTAATATTCTCCTATGCAAGAGCCCTACAGTATTAAATGCAGACAAGAAAATAAAATATGGATAGTTTGTCAATATTAATCACTGTTCCAAATGTCAATGTTACAAGCACTTTAATCATTTGACTTTCATCACAATTAAATATAATACATCACAGTATTTTTTACAATAATAGGTTTGTCTTAAGATGAATTACTTGCTATTGTAATTTCCATCATGTTTTTTTTACTCTATACACAAACATACACTATATATATATATATATATATATATATATATATATATATAGATATATAGATATATAGATATATAGATATATAGATATATATATATATTTAAATTGCTGCATATTCTCCAAGACTGAGTTCCCAAACAGCATACAATCATTTTTTCTCCCAGTTGAGCAGAATGTATTCTTGCTGCTGTATTTCTTCCCACTTTTACTGATATGCTGTTCCAAAGAACACAAGGAGGATAGAGCTTCCCTGCTCAAACACTGCAGTTTTCCCACCATCACCATCACCATCGTAACCCCTAAAATTTTTCTTCCCCAAATAACCCATGGTGCACATCAGGGCCACAGGGAATCTGTCTCCTTTGAAGCAGTCAGACCTGTGATCTACCTGGGGGATCTTGTAGAGGTTCAGCAAACTTGAGATATGGATGGACATGTCTGCACCAACTCCTTCAAGCACCACCAGAGTATTTCTTCTCTTTCCACAGCTATAATTTGGAACGTCCGCCTCTCCCTTTGATAGCAGATCCAGCAAAGCCTCCGAAGTTCGTTTTGTGGTGACACTGTTATCATAAATATTGTAGCCCAAGGTGACGTTGGGTAAGATTTGGGGATTTTGGTTAATCTCCTCAAAGGCAAAAAGGAAGGACAGGGCTTTCCAGAACTCTGGGTAACTTGTTCTGGAAATATGAGTACATTACATTTTCACCTTACATTCCATCACAACAACATATTTAAAAGAGTCTCTTTGAAAAAAAAGGATTGAAAAAAAATATTAAATACGTATCAAAACCCTCTGTGTCTAATGTCTGAGAATATTTCTTTAGCTGACTTAAATCCCAAATGAGATGATTTACACTCATTTTCTCTCTCTCTGCAAATATATGTAACTTTTTCCAGGCCAAGTAACAAAGAGCCAAGTAGACCTACATGGGAGCAGTCAGTGTTTCAGTGAAGCTAGTCCTAAATTCCTAGGGCTCTAACAAACCAAGATCAAGTAATTTTAGGATCATCCTCCACCACCAACCTCTTGGCCAGCAGCTGCTTTGCTAACTTAAACAATAAGCCCTGCTACTCAGAAGAGACTCTTATATATACCCCACTCTCTTTACTCCCCTGCCCTCAATTTTTTCCTATCCAGACTGAGGAGTATTTCATTCAGGGTTTAATTTTACAGTAAAGTCAGTTCTAGTTCATTTCGGAGGAGCTGCAAAATTTTGGCTGGAATAGTAGATTTGGGCACAAGAAAAATAAATCATTAATTTGCTGCAGTTCCACCCTTGGTGCACAATCTACATGCAATATAATAAATCTGCAGATGGCTCTCAGGCTAAGGCTGTTCTGACTGGGAGGGTATAAATTCCTTCATTTGGCTGAAATCTATTTTTCTGATCTGGAAATCTGGAGAGAAGAGAAAAAGAAAACTGATAAAAGACAGACCGCCCAGTTAAGGGATGCCTGTAATGTTTTAAGTTTAGGAATATGATGTTCTTCCACAACATCAGGAAATTTTTGCAACACAGAAAATGTGTTGCACAAATATTCAATAAGAGGTTTTGATATTTACATGAAGGATAAATAAAGAATCCTTTAAACATGAATTAATTAACGCAGAGAAACATGGAACATTTTGAGTAATTACTTCCCAGGTTTCTTCCCACCTGGGCTCAGCTTCTCTTTATGAGATGACCTACCAATGGACTCCCCTCATATATATATATATATATATATATATATATATTTAATTTGATTTATATGCCGCCATTCTCCGGAGACTCAGGGCGGCTTACAATGTGCTCAGCAATCTTGGTTGTTCACATCTTACCTCCCTACAGTAACAATTACACAGAACAATCTCTCACACACAACAGATGCAGAGGCTGTACTTCTGTCAGACATAGGGACTTACGAAGTCCAATCACCAATGGGAGGTTTGTTAAACCTAAAGTTTAACCCGTCATGAGTACATGTGAAATGAGTGATCCCACTGATGAGATGCTCTCCTGGTCTGTAGACATTCAGTAGCTTTTCTCTGTCTGGTTTCAAATTCAAGGGACATTTCAATCTTAGCACCCCACAAATTATATGGGGCAAAAGCAGAAGGATAATCCACATAGTTGGCATGTTGGGTAGAGTCACTTGTTCTCACCAGATATGTTTAAGAATAACCAAGAAAACTAATTTTTCTGTAATTTGCCTTGTTCAAGAGCTCAGCCAACATTTTATATTTGAAGGAGATGCAAATAAAGTCTCACCAGACACACCAAGACTGTCTGGAACAAGTTATCAGATTATGTTGTTCATAGGTTTGTTGTTTACACTGAAGGCAATCATTAGAGAAATCACTGGAGAATCAGAAAGAAGGCAAGAAAATGTGACGAATTGTAAGAGGAATCATTCCCTCTGCAATGTCCAAAACTCTGGGGGATCGCATGGACTAAAACACAGCTGGAAAACATGCTGGTGCAATTGTTACAACTATCAACTTTCTCAGTGATCCATCTTTTTTTTTTTATTGAAAAAGTTTTCAAATACAAGTTTTTCCCCCTTTTTCCCTCCCCCCTCTTCCCTAACCCACCCTTTCCACCCTACCCCCCCTGTGACTTCTTCACAACAATAGGCTATTTCATAACTAGTTACATACATAATATCTTTCCTTTCCCTTAATCCCTTGTCAAAATACTGACCCTTAACATGTTAATCTTATAACTCCCATTTTTACAATAATCTGCCCTTTTTCTCCTCCCCTAAGCTTATTGAGTATTATTACAATTTAACCTTTAATCTTTTATATATATTAATATAACATTTTAAATCGGCCTTCTCCCTGCATCCAAATTTAACATTTATTCAATTCTGTCCAATTCCTCCACTCCTCTAAATATATGACTTAAAATCATACAGTACAATTCTAAATATAATCCACTACCCACTTTACTAAAATATACACATATCTATATATGCATCCCATTTTATAAAAAGAAGAAAAAAAAAAGAAGAGAAAAAAAAATATATCTTCTTTAGTATCTTTCCACTGAATTGTTAAGTCCTCCACTCCCCTAAATATATGACTTAAGAATCCTTTTTCTTAAACTAATCAATCAGTAAACTAACCTATTTCAACCCTTCAATTCCTACAAAATCATGCAGTACAATTCTAGATATAATCCACTGCCCACATTACTAAGATATACACATATCTATATATGCATTCCATTTTATAAAAAAGGAAAAAACAATAACTTTAAATTTATAATCCATATAGTATCTTCTTTGATGTCTTTCCTCTGGATTGTTAAATCCATCACCCATAATAGGGTAAAATAACATGCTAGTGCAACAGTTTATTCAAGATCTCCAATCATCTTCTGCCCCCATCAGTAGTAGATATCCTCGCATCTGTATAAAAGCAAAAACAACCACCCGAGTGACATTATAATTATAATTATATCCATATGGTTATAGTTGTGGTATTCATCAGGATTATTAATTCCCATCATCCTACTGAGTAACATCCAGATCTTCTGCATGCCCCGGCGAGACTCTCCTGCCTTATAACTCAAAATGATTATAATATATTTACCAAAAAAAAAAAAAAAAATTTTAGATGATTCAAATCCAACAAAGTGAGGCTCTTTTCACATCCCAAAATCATGGCCTTGCAGAGATCTGCCACAATCCTCAGGATAGTATCAGACAATTGCTCGCCTCCACTATCTTTTCAAATATTCATTCATTTTTTAAAGTCCCTGGCATCACTGTTGCATAGTTTAGAAATTGCTGTTTCTATGCGATCTATTTCTTTTCTTTTTCTTTTCCGGGTTGAATTTCCATCCTCGTTTCTTGCCTACCAATTGTTTGTCTGCTAGTTGATTTTCATTCTGCTTTATGTATTGTTGTTGTTGGGTTAGTTTTATCATCTCATCTTTCTTCTCCATCACTTGTATATCAACTGATTGATTTGCGCACTTGTCTGTGACTTGATGGTTCATCACGTTGGAGTCGGATGACACTGCTCTCTTATTTATAGACAGTCCAGCTGGGGTATCCAAGAAGTCCAAAGACAATTTATCCATCACAGCCTCTGTAATTTGATGTTTTCCTTTTGTTTCCAACTCCTTTTGCTTATCCTGTATTATGCCTAAAGGTGTTAAATTTATTTTTAAAATTTTTTGATAAAAATCTTCCGCTTTTTCAACAGTATGCAATTGATATCTTATTCCTTGATATCTCAATATTAGGCCAACTGGGGTGTCCCACCTGAATAGGATATTTCTTTTTTTTAATTCAGTCACTAGAAAGCCAAATTTCTTCCTCTCCATTAACATCTTGGGCGGGAGCTCCTTAAAAATCCAAATCTTTCTTCCATGAAATTGCAAGGTAGAATTAAAAGAGTTCTGCACAATATTATTCCTAATTTCTTTATCTGTAAAATAGATCACCACATCTCTAGGCAATTGCCTTTGCTTTGCCAACCAGGAGTTTATTCTGTAAATTCTATCAATCCTACAATACACTTCATCAGGTTGAACCTTTAAGATCCCAGCCAGAATTTCAGAAGATATTTTCCTTAGATCATCTCTATTATTTTCCTGCAAACCTCTCAGTCTAATTGCATATTCTGTAAAATTATATTGAATCATTAAAACTTCTCTTTCAATCCTCTGTTGTACATTTTCTTCATTACCAATCTTTTGGTCAGTCTCCATTTTAGATTTGTCTTCCGAGCTATTATCCTGAATGTTTATCAAATCCTTTTTAATTTTTTGAGTCATGTCATCCAAATTCTCCTCAATTTCCTTCATTTTAGACTCTAATAATTTAGTCTTTGCATCCACCCGAATCAGAAAGCCTGATAAACCATTAGCAGCTTTTAAAATCTTTTGATTCAAAAAGTCAAACTTTGATTTGACCAATTCACCAATTTCTTTAATTTCCTGCTTAAATTTTTCAAGTTGCTGGTTCACAATCTCATCCCTTCTTACAATCTCTTCAAGGATAAATTCTAATATATTAAAATCGGGTTTCTGACGCTGGAGAGTTGAAATTTGTTGGCGCAATTTCTTGAGAGGGGAAGTTCCCCCCCCCCCATTTGTCCAGCTGTGTAAGTCCCGATGCCATTTCCCACACAGACAAGATTTAGCAAAAAAGAGAGAAGAAATAGAAAACAAAAGAACTTTCCCTTAAAAAAGGAAAAAAAAAACTTCTTTTCAATCAACAGCACAGGAGCGAGGTTTTATCTACAAATGTAGCCAGTGATATTTATTCCGCTACATTGTAATAAGAAGAAACGGAAGGACTTTCCCTTTTAGCCCTTCTCCAGCCAGAGCAGACGCCATTTTAAAAGATTCTTTTTCCCTCTTTTCCTCTCCTCTTTTCTCTTAGATAGATTTTGGAAAGGTGAAATACTTGCGGTTCAGTATTAAGGGTCCAGCTCGCATTTTCTTTGAGTATTCTGTTAAATTCGCAGGCTTGCTCTTGACGCCTGGCTCTGCATAAGCAGAGGTCTCCCAAAGCCCGGAGCAGCGGCAGGGGATATGGGGCTTCTCATCCGCTCCGTCCCAAAAGTTAAAAAAAAAACTTTTGGGACTCTGCGGAGAGTTCTACCCACCCCTGCCGGCTCTATCTCCATTTCCTCTTGGAAACGGAGTTTTTTCGAGCCGCCATCCGCTGTAACGGCGGCTCTGACAGGGAATGGAAGCTGACGATCCCAAAGGAACGTCTGGCGGCGGCCAGCAGCAAACCGGAAGCCGTTGGCGCAATTTCTTAAGAGGGGAAGTTCCCCCCCCATTTGTCCAGCTGTGTAAGTCCCGATGCCATTTCCCACACAGACAAGATTTAGCAAAAAAGAGAGAAGAAATAGAAAACGAAAGGACTTTCCCTTAAAAAAAGAAAAAAAAAACTTCTTTTCAATCAACAGCACAGGAGCGAGGTTTTATCTACAAATGTAGCCAGTGATGTTTATTCCGCTACATTGTAGTAAGAAGAAACGGAAGGACTTTCCCTTTCAGCCCTTCTCCAGCCACAGCAGACGCCATTTTAAAAGGTTCTTTTTCCCTCTTTTCCTCTCCTCTTTTCTCTTAGATAGATTTTGGAAGGGTGAAATACTTGCGGTTCAGTATTAAGGGTCCAGCTCGTCATTTCTTTAATTATTCTGTTAAATTCGCAGGCTTGCTCTTGACGCCTGGCTCTGCATAGGCAGAGGTCTCCCAAAGCCCGGAGCAACGGCAGGGGATATGGGGCTTCTCATCCGCTCCGTCCCAAAAGTTAAAAAAAAACTTTTGGGACTCTGCGGAGAGTTCTACCCACCCCTGCCGGCTCTATCTCCGTTTCCTCTTGGAAACGGAGTTTTTTCGAGCCGCCATCCGCTGTAACGGCGGCTCTGACAGGCAATGGAAGCTGACGATCCCAAAGGAACGTCTGGCGGCGGCCAGCAGCAAACCGGAAGTCCCTCAGTGATCCATCTTAAAAAGGATCAGATTCCAGAGAATTCTCTAAGTTATGCAACAATAGAGTAACCTTTCTTTCACTAGTGGGTTGCAGGAAGCCTTCCAGAGGCCCCAAAGGAAGGACTAAAATATGGTGGATTTCATTTCCCACCCATCAACCAGAGACTTCCCCATGAACACCAATGGCCATTACATGGCATTTGCCTTTTCAAAGACATTCCAAGTAAGGGTCTATATTTAGTCAAGAAAAAATATAATGCACAGGTACAATATAGGTTGTACCTGGCTCAGTGGTAGTAACTGTGTTTTTGCAGTCCTAGTGGACAATCACTTAAATATGAGCCAGCAGTGTGCAGCAGCTGCCAAAAAAGGCAATGCAGTACTAGGCTGCATAAACGGAGGGATAGAATCAAGATCACATGAAGTGTTAATACCACTTTATAATGCTTTGGTAAGGTCACACCTGGAATACTGCATCCAGGTTTGGTCACCACAATGTAAAAACAATGTTGACCCTCTAGAAAGAGTGCATAGAAGAGCAACAAAGATGATTAGGGGCCTGAAAGAATAGTTGCTGGAATTGGGTATGTCTAGCTTAATAAAAGAAGGACTAAGGGTGACATGATAGCAGTGTTCGAAAATCAAAGTGGTTGCCACAAAGAAAAGGAAGTCAAGTTATTCTCCGGTAAGGTCCCAAAATAAACTTGAGTGACCAGAATGCCAAAGAGAGAGACTCAAGACGAGGCTTGCAAAAAAAAAGCAGATTTTATTTATGGCCAAAAACAAAATACTGGGTTGGACTATATCCAGAACATACAGATACAATGCATGCGAGGAGATAGCCACACCTTGGGGAAGGTATGGCATCCTTTTCTACCCTCAGAGACATCAGCTTAGTACCCAATTCTGGCCTCCTAGTTTAGGTTTGTGTATTTGTTGTTGCCCTGCAAAGGAATAGAAGCCTCCCAATTAGTGTTATCTTTTCCTTGAACATTCCTTTGCTCTCCCAATTGCTCACTTGGTCCCCTGGTTCTGCAAGGAAGGAGCTTATACAGATCAAAGGTGTAAATTAGTGCTGAAGTGTAAATTATCCCTCGGATGATGTCTGCAGTTCCAACTGAGATACGTACCAAGATGGCACAAGAAAAACAGAAAGAAGATTGATATGGGTTCAGATCAAATGGCAGGAACATATGTTTGACAAATACCAGATACATTACAGAGGCCTAATAACAGAATATGTTTGTTACAGGAGATACAAATACAAAGGCATAATATATGTGATAGAAACACAAAGGCATATATGTATTACAGGAACCTAATGGTTACAGAATCTAGTATACCAGTATATCATATTCTAGTATTATTTATTATATCCTTATTATTGTTTCCCTTCACTCCAAAGCACCTGAAGGCAGCACAAGAAGCAATAAATGGAAACTAATCAAGGAGAGAAGCAACCTGGAATTAAAGAGAAAGTTCCTAACAGTGAGGACAAACAGTGAGGACAATGCAGGGGTCGGCAACCTACGGCTCCAGAGCTACATGCGGCTCTTTGGGCCCTCTGCCGCAGCTCCCTGTCCCATCACTGGTTGGCCCCGCCCCTCACCCCTCTTATTTCTTTTTTGAACTCTAGCCCGAAGCAGCGGGAAGCGAAGGCTGCCTTACGCGCAAATGTCGCATGAAGGAAGATACAGGGCAGCTTTGCTCCTGCACTCTCTTCCCCCCACCCCCACCCCTGAGCCGGGAGCCTGCGCACATCCAGGGAGACTCTCCTCAAGCAAGCACCAAACTGCAGCAAAGGTGCATGCGGGGTGAGTGGCCGCTCGCTTAGGAGGGTCTTAGCAGGACGCGGCTTCTCTCCTGCACTAATGATCCGGCCATCGCCGCATCTCCTCCTCCCACTCTCATGATGGCCTGGCTGTGGCTGAGCTGGGAGCATGTGCACACACGGGGAGACACTCCTCAAGCAAGCGCTGAAGCTCAGGAAAGGTGCACGCGGGGTGGGCAGAGGCTCGTTTAAGGAGGTTCTCCCCACGTGTGCGTATGCTCCCGGTGCAGACATAGCGGGTCAGGGCGTCACGAGAGTGGGAGGAGGAGGAGAGTGCATGACTGAACCTTCCCTGTACCTGCCTCTGTGCCACATTTGCACGTAAGGCAGCCTTCGCTTCCTGCCGCTTCGGCTGGAGTTCACAGCCTCCGCACTCGGCTGAAGAGCTGCTGGGGGTGGGGGATGAAACGGCAAGGCGATGGCCGGAGCATTAGTGGTTGCCGACCCCTGACCTAGTGGAACAGCTTGCCTTCAGAAGTTGTAGGTGCTTCATCACTAAAGGTTTCTAATAAAAGAGTGGGCAGCCGCCTATCTGAAGTGGTATAGGCTCTCCTGCTTGAGCAGAGGATTGGACTCCAAGGACCCTTCCAGCTCTGTTCTGTTTGATTGATTTTGACAAGCAGATAATTTGAGAATGTGCAACGTGACATGGTGATTATATGTTCACCGTTAATACACAAATCCATTTCTCATAATCAGTTCTCTAATTTAGAAAATCAAAATTCTTCTTATATAATTACATTTCTTTCTGACACTGTTCAGTTACAATGTAAAAAGGGGGAGGGATAGAAACAACTTTTCACATATTTATGGAGATTCTCAACCATCCAGGACATAATTGTCCCAAAGGTGCTTTTCCAAAAGGCAACTGGAGATTCTTGGATTTTTCCCTTGAAAATATTTCGCTTCCTGTATCTCTGCCATCCAATATACCGTATCTTTTGGACTATAAGATGCACTTAGCTTTTGGAGAGGAAAATAAGGGGGAAAAAATCTGCCCCTGCCTCTGCCTCCCAGCAATTTGCCTCCTTATAGCAAACAGCAAACAGTCTGGTCGGCTTCAGCACAGCTTTAGCACAAGCAGCTGATTGGCGGTTGGCCCATTCCAGGCGGTGGGGATCGCCGCTGCCACTGTCTCCTTTCCCCACCTCCTGGAACAGGCTAAAAATTGGGCATGCGGAGGCCAAAAACGGGATACACCGAGGCCGAAAACGGGATGCACGGAGGCCATAAATGGGGCCCATGGAGGCAGCGGAGGCCAAAAATGGGGTATGTGGAGGCCAAAAACGGGGTGCGCAGAGGTCGAAAACAGGGTGCACAAAGGCCAAAATTGGAGCACACAGAGGCGGCGATAGGTGGTGGTGATTCCTGCATCCTGGAACAGCTGATAGGTGGTATTCCAGGAGGCCGATCCAACCACCAAACAGCTGCTCATGCTAAATTAGGCTGTGCTGAAGCTGACCAGGCTGTTTGCTATTTGCTGCAAGGAGGCAAATTGCTGGAAGGCAGAGGCCGAAGGTTGGGAGGCGGTGGGTGGGCGTGGCTTCAGCAAAATTCACTCTATAAGATGCACAGCCATTTCCACCCACTTTGTGGGGAGGAGTGCATCTTCTACACCGAAAAATACGGTAGGTGCCTGCTCGTTTGGGCAGCTGGGGTGAACTTCATGCCTTGGGTGACTCTACTGGGAATATCTTGGCATCCGCTCCCAGGGTTCTTTGCTTATCCCTCCCAGGAACAATCTCTACCACCGAGGCAGCATGCAAACTTGATCCAGCCCATGAACACTTCTCTAATCAGCTATATGCTGAGACTCTCTGGATTACAATGGGGTAAATATATGGACAATAAATAAATATCTACAAAAGTCCCACAATCTGCTAACAAAGCTACCTGGTTAGATAACGAGATAAGATTAGGAAATATTTCTCCTCACCAGTACTTTTAACCACGTCTCCAGAATTTTGTAAACTGAATAAATCATTTTTTGGCTAGAGCACAAGCAAGCTCCTTTAATGGCCTAGGATACCAGGAATCTGGTCCAGGTTTTTATATATCTCAACATTTGATCCTGCCCTGTCAATCTTCCCCACTGACTGGTAGAACACTAACCCTCTTATTCTTGCGACCACAAACCGATGAATACAGTCAGCATTATCGTCCTAGTATATTTTCATTTGCACATGTCAAATTTTCTACCAGCCCATGAGATAGTGACATGTAGCATTTCATCACTGATGTGTATGGAAAATGGGATATGGAGACTCATCTGAAATAGGCTATGAAGACAAAAACCTTTGCTCTTTTAGAGGGATTTCTGCATACAAAAGGAGATTTAACCACCTTCATTTTTACATATAGGTAATTCTCGCTAAATGGACTCTTAGTTCAGCGACAGTTGAAAGTTATGACAGCACTGAAAAGGAGACTTATGACCGGTCCTTGAACCTGCAGCTGTAATTCAGGTGCTTGGCAAATAGCATGTATTGACGACAGCCACAGGATCCCATGGCCACAGGATCGCAATTTGCAACCTTCCTACCTGGCTTCTGACAAGCAAAGTCAATAGGGAATCTGGCAAATGGTGATCACATTATGTTGCATCTAATCATCAGATGGAATTCACAACTTCAGTCAAAACTGATATTTTAAGTCAGCACAGTCTGGTGACATCAAGCGTAACAACTGTACCAGTTAGTGGTGGAGTTGCCGATCTCTATGGGGTCTGTAAGTGAGGCAGGGGTGGGTTCTACTTACCTTTACTACCAGTGCGCAGAAGCGTTTTGATGATGTTGGGGTTGGTGGGCGGAGCCTCCCGTGGGTTTTACTACCGGTTCTATAGAACCGGTGTGAACCGGGGGCAACCCACCACTGCCACAGACAGCTGGAAAATGGAACGGTGGATAAAGATCACAAGTGTAACAAGTTGCCATCATTCACCATAGGAACTCCATTTATTGGATCAATTCACCATAGCAGTAGAGAAGACAATATAAACCTACAGTTTCTCAGAAGCACTAGTTAAACCCAAGCTCTTCCTTTTCTATCAGGGAAAGTATCATGTGCACAATGAACCCAAGAAATCTGATGTCATAGTACAGAACGATTCATATACATCACAGAACTACCTGCAGTCAGAGGACAATAGGCAAATCCTCACAAAATATTGAGTTTGATGTCTGCAGAAGTCCGATTTATTATTTCTTTCCTTTCTTTGGCTAATTTGTTTACTGGACCGTGTGTGTGTGTAAAAATGTGAAGTTCCGATTCTACCATACTTTAAAGAAGATTTTATTTTTAACAAACTGGGTGTTACTTTAAATGTAAATATAAAACAGATAGAATAAGCCTCTCTAATAAATTACCATCTTTGAGCAAAACTTTTTTATTATTATTAAAATAGATTTTTATTAGAGTATAAATATTAAAAAAAACATAACATAACATACATACAACAAACATTTATACAACATATACACAAAAGAAATTTTGTTTCCTTCTTAAGCATTGTTTCAAAGTGACATTCTACTTGTTATATATTTCTTCACCTCTCCTTAGTATAATAACATTTTCTATATCGGTAATATTTCCCCTCTAGGTTTTTTATTTATTTCTAGTTTTTAACCAATTATACCATTTATTCCATATTTTATAGTAATCTGATTCTTCTCTTTCTTGTATCTCTTTGGTTAACCTATCCATTTCAGCGCATTCTAAAAAATTTTCTATTAATTCTGTTTCGTTTGGCGAGCAAAACTTTTTTATTTGGAAACAGAGATAAGCAAATGAATCTCATGCTGCTTGCTAAATTGTGCACATTTTTAAAATCAAATTTCTGTTTAGCTTTTGAGAATCAGCTGCTCCTTTCTATTCAAATCAGGTCGAAAAAGAATAATGTAGCACTTTGGGAAAAAGATGCAGCCCAGCAGTCCAGCACTGGAGGCCAAGATGGAGAAGACCTGCACAGCCACCATGTATTTGCCTTTGGTACTCAGGTAGGTGGGCACAAAGGAGATCCAAACGCTGCAGAAGACCAGCATGCTGAAGGTGATCAGCTTGGCTTCATTGAAGGCCCCAGGCAACCTCCGAGCCAGGAAAGCCACCACCAAGCAGACAGCTGCCAGGAGGCCCATATAGCAAAGTGTAATGTAAAACATGGTGACCGAGCCTTCATTGCACTGCAGGACAATCTCTCCTGCCTGGGAATGCAAATCTGAATATGGAAACGGGGGAGCAGTACCCAACCAGATAGTGCAGATCACAACTTGGGCAATAGAGCAAGAAAGGACAATGAACTTGCCCAAAGGCTTCCCCAGCCATTTTCTCACACTGTTCCCTGGCTTGGTGGTTAGGAAGGCCAACACAACCGTGATGGTTTTGGCCAAGAGAGAAGAGACAGCCACAGAGAAAATGATGCCGAAGGCTGCTTGGCGCAGAAGGCAGGTGGCTCTCTTTGGCTGGCCAATGAAGAGGAAGGAAGACAAGAAGGAAAGCAGGAGGGAAATGAGGAGCAGGTAGGACAGGTCCCGGTTGTTGGCTTTGACAACTGGAGTTTCCATGTGCTTAACGAAGATGCTTAAAACAAAGCAGGTGCTCAAAGAGAAAAGTAAAGCAAAGGAAGTAAGGATGATCCCCAAATCTTCTGTGTAGGATAGGAAGACTATCACCTTAGGAACACACTGATCTCGGGCCTTGTTGGGATACTGGTCCTCAGGGCATCTTACACACTGTTCAGCATCTGCAAAAAACCAATACAGCACCCACCTTCTTTACTTGTGTGGAAATCTTCCAATAATAAAGAAGTTAACTTTATGTTAAATTATATCCCAAAAATGTGGAATTTAGACAATATACAGATAGTCCTTGATGTATGACCACAATTGAGTCTAAAACTTCCATTGCTAAGCAAGGCAGCTGTTTAGTGAGTTTGGGTCTTTGGGAAAAATGTATATCCTTCTTTTGTAAGTGTGAAAACGAAGTGAGATAAATTAAGAACCAATAAAACTGGTAGAAATCATTGTGAATATTAAAAACAAAAAATATGTGGGCAACTTTTCTCTTTGGAATCACCCACCTTCCTGAGTGGAGATGGTCCCTTCTGCACAAGGAACACAACGGTAACAGCAAACTGGCTTCATGGGGTCCAGCAGCCTGACAAATCCAGGCAGGCAGCTATCCACACAATGAGACTTCGGCAGGGGCTGAAGATAAAGAAAAGGAGAATTCAGTGGAAAAGGTGGAGCTGATGTCCCTAGGAAATGTGAGGTAGAAGAGAAGGACTGAAGGAAACTAGTGTTAGATCGTGGGCGATTGAAGGAAGACTCGACACAATGTAACTGTAACTCTTTTATTTAACTCCAGAAACAGCAATGGCTATTCTAGCCCGGGCAGCCCTTTATATAGGAAGGAGCTGTCCCCGGCGGCAGCCACTGACGTGCCTCCAAATCTCCCGCTCTCAGGACTAATTCCTGATTGGCTTATTTGAACTGTTACTTGATATCTAACACTCCTCCCCCCTAGTTCAGTGTCCGCCAGTCCGGGGTCTCTTATGCTACGTAGTCGCGTAAGTAGGCGGGTCGTTTGGAGGTTCGACCGGACCTGCGCAGTTCAGTCGTCCCGGTGCCTTCGGGTTGAGAGGTTGAGGTCCGCTTCTCTCTCTGTGTGGGCTCCGGAACTCTCTCGAACTCGGTCTCCGGTGTGGATTCGCCTCCTTCTCCCACTTTACTTGGCTGTCCCCTCCGGCTCCTTTCAGCGCCTGTCACCTCCTCCGTGGTCTCAGGTACGTGCTCGCTGTTATCTTCTTCCGGGCTGGTGTTTGGCATGTTCAGACCTGGCGTTTGTGTCTTGGTCCGCTCTGGTACTGCTTGCTTGTCTTTTCCTTCCCCCTGGTTGTTGTGCTGGGGTTCACTCTCGACTCTCGTTAATCTTCCTCTGAGCTGGTCGATGTGCCTTTTCCAGTGCTGGCCGTCTGTTGTTTGGACCCGGTACGACAGGGGGCCCGTCACCTGGGTTATTGTTGCTGGTACCCAGAGTGGGTTTCCACTCAGGTTTTTTGCGTATACTCTGTCCCCTGGCTGGAACTCCCGGATTCTGCTCGTGGAGTCAGTTGGTTTCTCTGTGCTGTACTGTGGGTGCAGTCTGTCCAGAGGGGATCTCAGCTTACGGCCCATTAATAGTTCTGCTGGGCTTCGATGGGTCGTGGCGCTTGGTGTAATGTGCTGGATGGCTAATAGTTTATCTGATTTGGCCTGAATGTCCCCTGGGCCTAGTCTCATGAGTGTCTCCTTTGTAGACCTCACCATCCGTTCCGCAAGGCCGTTCGTCGATGGTTTTTTCAGGGTGGATAACACGTGCCTTATTCCTTGGTCAGCGAGGAACATCTCGAAGGTGTTTAATGTGAATGGTGGTCCATTGTCAGAAACTATGAGGTCGGGAATTCCATGTGTGGTGAATAGGCGTCTCAAAACTTTGATCACTGCATCTGCTGTGGTCGTTGTCATGAGTACTACTTCGAGCCACTTCAAATATGCGTCCATGATGACTAGGAACGTATTCCCTTTGCAAGGCCCTGCGAAGTCGATGTGCAATCTGGCCCATGGTGTTCCCGGGTTTTCCCAGTCGTGGACGGGGGCTGAGTTTGGTGCCGCCCTCGACTCTTGGCAGTTGGCACAGGAGGACACCCACGTCTCAATTTCCTTGTCCATCCCGGGCCACCACACGTAGCTTCTGGCCAGAGTTTTCATCCTCACGATCCCCGGGTGCCCGTCGTGGAGTAAACTGAGTGTCCATTGTCTTAGTGTGTTTGGAACAACGACTCTATCCCCCCACAACACGCACCCCCTTAGTCCTGACAGTTCATTTTGCCTCCGTTTGTATGGCAGGAATTCTGTGCTTATGTCTTTTTCTTCCGGCCACCCCTTCCAGATCCAATTTAAAATTCGCGCCAGTATTTTGTCCTTCGAGGTGGCCCTTGCGATGTCAGCTGCAGATATTCGGGCTTCCTCCATCGTTTCGACTAGCAGCGTGGTCATCGCTGGCACTGGATCCTCCCCCATTTCTTGGAGTGGGCACCTGCTGAGGGCGTCTGCATGGTCGATTGATTTCCCCGGGTGGTGGAGCAGTGTGTAATTGTAGGCCGCCAGGAATTCCACCCATCTTAGCATTCTGGGTGACAAAACGGGGGGTGTTGGTTTGTCCCCTGCTATGATGCCTAACAATGGTTTGTGGTCGGTTATCAGTTCAAAACTCCGACCGTAGAGATACTCATGGAACCTTTTTATTCCAGCTACTGCGGCTAGCGCCTCTTTGTCCAATTGGCTATAGTTCCGTTCGGGTTTTGACAAAGTCCGGGAGAAAAATGCAATGGGGGCCTCTGTTCCATTTGGCATCTTGTGGCTCAATACAGCTCCGATGCCGAAAGGGGATGCATCGCAAGTTAGTCTTATTGGTAATGTCCCACTGTATTGCACCAAGATTCTGTCCAAAGTTAAGAGGTTCTTTATGTCTTCGAATGCTGTCCTCTCTCGCTCCCCCCATTTCCATTCTGCCTTCCTGTCCAGCAGCCGGTGAAGTGGTTCAGCAGTGGTAGCTTTCTGCGGTAGGAAGATATTATAAAAGTTAAGCAACCCCACTAATGCGTGCAGTTCGGTTTTATTTTTTGGTGTGGGTGCTTCCTTGATCGCTCTCAGCTTCCCGGGGGTGGGTCTAATTCCCGACTCATCTATCAAGTATCCCAGGAATTCGACCTGATTCTCTGCTAGTTGGCACTTGTCCCTTTTAACTTTGAGCCCCACTTTCTGGAACCTTGTCAGCACCTCCCTCAGTCGCTGCTTCAATTGCGCCGCGTCCCTTGCTGATATTAACACATCGTCGAAATATGGGACGACTCCTTCGATTCCCTGTAGGAGTCGTTCCATCAGGCTTTGGAACAGCCCGGGCGCTACGCTCACCCCAAATTGCAGTCTCTTACATTTGAATGCGCCCCGGTGTGTAACGATGGTTTGCGCTTCCACAGTGGCTTCATCTACGGGCAGCTGTTGGTATGCTTGTGCTAAATCCAATTTTGCGAAGATTCTTCCCCTCCCCAAGGAATGCAAGAGGTGTTGGACTACTGGTACAGGGTATGCGCTTTGTTGGAGCGCCTTATTTAATGTACTTTTATAGTCTCCGCACAAGCGTACTGACCCGTCAGGTTTAATTGGTGTCACGATGGGGGTTTCCCATCTCGCATGGTCTATTGGCTCCAAAACTCCCTGTGCGACCAGTTTATCTATTTGTTCGTCTATTTTTGGCCGTAGCGCAAAAGGGACTCTCCGGGGTTTGATTCGGATTGGGGCTACCTGGGGGTCTAAATTGAATGAGATTGGGGACCCCTTGTACTTGCCTAGCTCGTTGTTAAAAACCTCTGCGAACTCCCTCATCAGGTCCTCCTCCCAGGTGTCATTTCCGATGTGATCAACACCGGTGATGGCTAGCCCCAGTGGCTCGAACCACTCCATGCCCAGCAGGCTGGGCCTGTCTCTGTCCACAATCGTGAGGGATAGCGTGGCTTTGAATGTCTTATAGGCAACGTTGAACCTGCCAATGCCTACCACAGGGATTCGGTTTCCTTGGTAGTCAATGAGGGTGAGGCGCTGTCGTTCGAGGTTGCGGGCTGTGATGTGTGGCAGGAGCTTCTTGATTGTTGTCCAGGATACCATCGATAGGCTGGATCCTGAGTCCACCTCCATTTTGCAGGGTCTCCCCTCAATCAAGACTGTCGCCGCCATCTTATTCGCTCTTCCCGCGCTGGCATGGCCGATCACGATGGTTTGATGGGTCTCGCCTCGATCCGTCTGGTGGTCATCGTTTCTTTGTCCTCGCCCAAACGGTTGTCTCTTTCCACTTGTCTGGAACTTTCTGTTGTTCGTTGGCGATCGGGGGGGTCTGGTCCTCCTGGAGGCCGGCTGGGATGCCCTGCAGACCCTCGCTATGTGTTCTTTCTTTTCGCACCTTTGGCAGATAGCGTCCCGGAATCTGCATTCGGCTCTCGGGTGGTTCCCTTTGCATCCCGAGCACCAGGCCTCTCTCTTCCCCTGTTGTCTCTCCTTACGATCGGCTCGAAGGTGATGGACTTCATCCTCCTCGTCCTCTTCCTCCGAACCCGATTCCGCTCTTTCATAGTGCACGGCCGCCTCCTCCTTTACGGGCGGCCCGCTTTTCATTTTCTTCATAGCCGCTGCTGATTTCTGGGAAGCTTCGGTTGCGGATGCTTCTTCCAAGGCCTCCTTGAATGTAATCTGAGGCCGGGCCAGCAACCTACTCTGTAACGTGAGGTCCCTCAGTCCCAGTACTAGACAGTCCCTCATGGCCTCTTCTAGGTTCAGGAAATCGCATGCGGCGGCTATTTCTCGCAAGGTCGCCACGAACGCACTGATCGTCTCTCCCTCTCTTTGGTCCCTCCGATAAAACTCATGCCTTCTTACCAGGGATGATGCTTGCGGTGTGTAATGTGCCTTGAGTATCTCCTGCAGCGTTGTCCAGGTCATGGTCTTCAGATCGGCTGGGGCGGCAAGTGCCTTTGCCATTTTAAACACTGCCGGGCCACAATGGGTGAGAAAAAGGGCCCTCTTTCTTTGCTCTGATAAGCTCAGCAGATCGTTCGCCTCCATGAACATATAGAATCGCTCCATGTAAGCTTCCCAATCTTCCCCGGTTGGGTTGAATGGAGCAGGCGGTGTGATTGCAGACATCACGATAGCCGATGATCTGACCAGTATTATGCAGTGGATCGGATGGGTGGCTGATGATTGCTTGGAGATTGATGTGCAGTCCTGTTCCTTCAGATCCCACCTTCGTCGCCAATGTTAGATCGTGGGCAATTGAAGGAAGACTCGACACAATGTAACTGTAACTCTTTTATTTAACTCCAGAAACAGCAATGGCTATTCTAGCCCAGGCAGCCCTTTATATAGGAAGGAGCTGTCCCCGGCGGCAGCCACTGATATGCTTCCAAATCTCCCGCTCTCAGGACTAATTCCTGATTGGCTTATTTGAACTGTTACTTGATATCTAACAACTAGTACCCCAAGTTTTCATTTGGGGAATCTAAACTTGGACATGACACAATACTATTGGCTGAAAATAAGGAACCCTGGAGAAAATAATGTGGAAAATCAAGGACGAAAGTGGAAAAGTAGGATTCCGTCTTAATATCAGGAAAATAAAGATAATGACGAGTTGTCTCAACTTCTGAAGGCAAAGCTGTTCCACTGGTTAATTGTTCTCACTGGCAGGAAATTTCTCCTTACTTCCAGGTTGCTTCTCTCATTGATTGGTTTGTTGTCCTGCCTGCTAGTGCTTTGGAAAATAAGTCAAACCCCCCCTTCTTTAAGGCAGCCCCACAAACACTGGAATGCTACTATCATGTCACCACTGGTCTCAACTTCTTTTTTGCAGTGTGGTGACCAAAACTGCATGCCGTATTCCAGGTCTGGTCTTACTAAGGTTTGAGAAAGAGGTACTAATACTTCACATGATGTTGATTCTATGCCTCTGTACATACCCACTGTTTCAAATTAGAATTCATTTATTTGGGTTTTGTAAAATATAAGTGGGAATAAGCATTGATTCTTTTACAGAAACAATTGCTTGATTCTTTAACTTTGAGGGGAAAAGAGCTGATATTCAGCAAGACGTCTCGATATATTTCGATATGTCCACTTAAGCAGCGGAATCTATACAAGTTTGCTGATCTGAAGAAGCTGGATAGGATTAACTCTCATCAGGATCTCAATGGAAGAAAGCAAAAATACTTCTGTACTCTTCATGAATCGCTCTGTGAAGCCATCTATACTCAAGAAGAGTTTTCTTTTGTTTTCTTTTGTTTTCATGAGTGGGATGTTGGCTCTGATAATGAACATTAGTGAAATTGGCGAAGGTCTTGAGATCCAAATATTTTTGCTGAAGCCACCATGTCCTGTCCTGTAGCAACATGATAAAGTCTTTGGGGACAGTCTGTAGAGATCATCAGTCAACCAGGTCATGGATGTCCCAAAGGTGCTTTTTCAGGAGGCAACTTTACTTTTACTTTTACTTTTATTTGATTTATATACCGCCCTACTCCCGAAGGACTCAGGGCGGTGAACAGCCAACAATAAAATACATACATACAAAATTTAAAAAGCAGAGATAAAATTGAATTAAATAGTTTGGCCCAGACAAATTTAAAACTCCAATCAATTTAAAACAAATTTAAACTTTGAATATTAAAAATACTAAAAAGTATAAAAAATATTAAAAATATTTTTATTGGACTTCCTTGTTTTTTCTTTGAAGACATTTTGCTTCTCATCCTAGATGCTTTTTCAGCTCTGACAGGACAGTGGGAAATGGAAGGATTGATATTCCTTGCATACAGCTGGTCTAATGCATCATTTTACAGTGTCGTTGAAGGGCAGGAATGTCTCAGTAATCTCCAAAGAACCATGCAGAACATCTCTGGTTCTGCCGCAGCTTTAACAAATAACCCATTAAAGGAACCCTGAATTCTACGGCTGAAGGAGTCCTTTATTGTGAGGCTAGGTTTTGAAAAAGGAACAGATTTTAAACAAAATATTGAATATGTGGAAATAAAAGAAATTATGTTCCATACCTCATCGACCTGGATGGCCCTTCTGGTTGCATCCTGGTCCATTCTGAACCTGAATTTGTCCCCTGAACATCCCTTTCTTTCCAGACTCCCAACATTTGTTTTGTAAAGAGACCAATTGGGAAACCTCACCCAGTACATGATGTCAAAGTCAGCAGCCAGGTCCCCTTTCTCGTCCAAATAGATTCCTTCTATGGAATTATTGTAAAACTGAGAGATGTGCAGGAAAGGGTGAAGCTAAAATAGCAAAGAGAAAAGAATCATTTGAAGAAAATAGGAAAGTGGGATTAAGTTCTAAACTCTCCTGATTCCATAGCTGGCCTTCCTGTAAATCAAGGTTTGGTCCAGGGGTGAAGGACAATTCCCCAGAGCTGGCCTAAAGAGCTTCCCATCCATCCCAGATCTGGTGCCAACCAATGCTGGTCTGGTATTTGTCTCTCGTCTCAGTCTTTTCCCACTTCCCTTCTGGGTCATGATTAGGTTTGAGACACCTGGAAGCTGCCCCCAGATGGTTTCAGAATAAAGAGCGCAAGGCTACTCTAGCACCAATGCAGCTGAACATAATTTACGACTGTCTCACTCATGGACTGAGGATAAAGAATTAAGGGAAAAGGCAAAAAGAAGCACTTGAGAAAAGAGAAGGACATATTTCTCAGATAGCTTAGTTGCAAAATAGGAACTAGTAGAGAAGATGAAGGTCCAGGAGATGGAAAAGCCAGCTACTTGTTCCCCCTCAGCCTTAGAAGCTTCCTTGGTGACTGAGCCGGTCCCTCCGTCTCACCCTAAAGTGACGTAGTTTTAAAGTTATGTAGAGAAAGATCATTATAATTCAAAGTAGTAACAAAGGAAAATTTAAAAAAAAACAGTTATATTCAACACATCAATTGCTCTTCAAATTTCCAAACTGAAACACTGGACTGTGTCTTCTAAAACAGCTTACACAAAGGGAGATTTATCCAAATGGAGGTTATAAAGAAAATGATTGCACCTCCTCAGTCAGATACTAAATAAGTGCTTATATTAATTTATTGGCAAGTTACAGAAGCTCTGCCAGTTGAAGATGAAACTGGACATCATATAATTCCCCATCTTCATACAATCTGATAAAAAGGAAATTAAATGTAATAAATGGTTTATACTAAATCTCCATAAAAAGTTGTACCTGCCAAGGATGCAGTCGTTGAACTCCTGATCTGTTTCCATTCTTTGTGGCCCTTCGCTGGGACTGGAGAGCATAAGCTGCATGTAAAGCATGTGCAACTGTCCAGACTGTGTGGTAAATGTGGTAGCCGTCCATGGACAAAATCTTTTCCCTCAACTCTTGAGACATTGGCCTCCATTTTTCTTTCTCTCTGCACCTTTTCCAGCCTTTCACAGATGGCGCATGCTTTGAATAGGAACACGAATAGATTTCATCCACAATTCCTTCTATAACAGACTGAACTTGTTCAAGATGATCATAATTAATTTTTTTATTTGTGCGACTAAGAAAAGAAAGGATACGGTAGCTTTTGTTTCTGAACTTTGGAGTCTTTGACATCCAGAAAGTGAAGTCAGAAATAACTGTTATGATCCAAACTTTACCCACAACGTATCCCTTCTTTTTAATGAGGAAATATAGTATACCTGGAATTCCATCCATGAAGTTTTGAAATTCAGCATGGTAAATAAAGGTCTCAACTTTTCCATATAAAAGACGACCATCCTTCTCCTTATAATCACAACCATGTCCTGAAATGATCACTGTAAAAACAACACAAATACCATTCTGGTCCAGAATGGATGTGAAGAGTCTCATAAATTTCTCTCCATTTTCTGTATCTGGAGCAATGAGTCCAGTCAATGTCCACTTGAAATACTGGAGGATTTTGATGATCCCTAGATACTGATTTGTTTCTGTGGGGAAAGTGGAGTAAAAAAAGGGGAAATGCTGTCTGTCCCTCAAAACCAGGGGAGGAAAAGTGGAACGGACCTGAAAAGAAGAATAAGTTAGTGACGTTTATAGGAATGAAACGTATTTTCATAAATGTTACTGTGATACTAGGTCAACTTTTAAGATATCTTTAAATCTAGCCAGGGAGGTCATCAATTATAGTGCAATTTGTTTTTTCAATAAAATGCTATTCATGTAATCAATCCAGATCCTTAATATTCTCCTATGCAAGTTCCCTACAGTATTAAATGCAGACAAGAAAATAAAATATGGATAGTTTGTCAATATTAATCACTGTTCCAAATGTCAATGTTACAAGCACTTTAATCATTTGAATTTCATCACAATTAAATATAATGAATGTAAAATAAAATTAAAAATTGAAGGAACAGCATACATCACAGTATTTATTTTACAATAATAGGTTTATCTTAAGATGAATTACTTGCTATTGTAATTTCCATCATATTTTTTTACTCTATACACAAACATACACAATATATATATATGTCTTTAAATTGCTGCATATTCTCCAAGACTGAGTTCCCAAACAACATACAGTAATTTTTTTTCCCAATGCATTTTTTCTCCCAGTGCATTTTTTCTCCCAGTGGAGCAGAATGTATCCTTGCTGCTGTATTTCTTCCCATTTTTACTGATATGCTGTTCCAAAGAACACAAGGAGGATAGAGCTTCCCTGCTCAAACACTGCAGTTTCTCCACCGTCACCATCACCATCATAACCCCTAAAATTTTTCTTCCCCAAAGAACCCATGGGATCCTCCAATCTGACACAAGAGCCCTGGTACAGAAAGCCCATGTAATTCACATCTAATTCAGATTATTGAAATTTCTTCCCCAATTTTTGGTGCACATCAGGGCCACAGGGAATCTGTCCCCTTTGAAGCAGTCAGACCTGTGATCTACCTGGGGGATCTTGTAGAGGTTCAGCAAACTTGAGATATGGATGGACATGTCTGCACCGACTCCTTCAAGCACCACCAGAGTGTTTCTTCTCTTTCCACAGCTATAATTTGGAACATCCGCCTCTCCCTTTGATAGCAGATCCAGCAAAGCCTCCGAAGTTCGTTTTGTGGTGACACCGTTATCATAAATATTGTAGCCCAAGGTGACATTGGGTGAGATTTGGGGATTTTGGTTAATCTCCTCAAAGGCAAAAAGGAAGGACAGGGCTTTCCAGAACTCTGGGTAACTTGTTCTGGAAATATGAGTACATTACATTTTCACCTTAACATTCCATCACAACAACATATTTAAAAGAGTCTCTTTGGATTGAAAAAAGAATATTAAATACATATCAAAAACCTCTGGGTCTAATGTCTGAGAATATTTCTTTAGCTGACTTAAATCCCAAATGAGATGATTTAATTTATGATTTAATTAGATGACTAATTTTCTCTCTCTCTGCAAATATATGTAACTTTTTCCAGGCCAAGTAACAAAGAGCCAAGTAGACCTACATGGGAGCAGTCAGTGTTTCAGTGAAGCTAGTCCTAAATTCCTAGGGCTCTAACAAACCAAGATCAAGTAATTTTAGGATCATCCTCCACCACCAACCTCTTGGCCAGCAGCTGCTTTGCTAACTTAAACAATAAGCCCTGCTACTCAGAAGAGACTCTTACATATACCCCATTCTCTTTACTTCCCTGGCCTCAATTTTTTCCTATCCAGACTGAGGAGTATTTCATTCAGGGTTTAATTTTACCATAAAGTCAGTTCTAGTTCATTAAGGAGTAGCTGCAAAATTTTGGCTAGAATAGTAGATTTGGGCACAAGAAGAATAAATCATTAATTTGCTGCAGTTCCACCCTTGGTGCACAATCTACATGCAATATAATAAATCTGCAGATGGCCCTCAGGCTAAGGCTGTTCTGACTGGGAGGAAATAAATTCCTTCATTTGGCTGAAATCTATTTTTCTGGTCTGGAAATCTGGAGAGACAAGGAAAAGAAATCTGATAAAGGAGAGACTGCCCAGTTAAGGGATGTCTGTAACATTTTAAGTTTAGGAATATGATGTTCTTCCACAACATCAAGGAAATTTTTGCAATACAGAAAATGTGTTACAAAAATATTCAGTAAGAGGTGTTGAATATTTGCATGAAGGATAAATAAAGAATCCTTAAAAGGTGAATTAATTAAGGCAGAGAAACATGGAACAATTACTTCCCAGGTTTCTTCCCACCTGGGCTCAGCTTCCCTTTATGAGATGACCTACCGATGGACTCCCCTCATGTATCTTGGTTGTTCACGTCTTACCTCCCTACAGTAACAATCACACAGAACAATCTCTCACACACAACAGATGCAGAGGCTGTACTTCTGTCAGAAATAGGGACTTACGAAGTCCAATCACCAATGGGAGGTTTGTTAAACCTAAAGTTTATCCCGCCATAAGTAAATGTGAAATGAGTGATCCCACTGATGACATGCTCTCCTGGTCTGTAGACATTCAGTAGCTTTTCTCTGTCTGGTTTCAAATTCAAGGGACATTTCAATCTTAGCACCCCACAAATTATATGGGGCAAAAGCAGAAGGATAATCCGCATAGTTGGCATGTTGGGTCGAGTCACTTGTTCTCACCAGCTATGTTTAAGAATAACCAAGAAAACTAAATTTTCTGTAATTTGCCTTGTTCAAGTGCTCAGCCAACATTTTATATTTGAAGGAGATGCAAATAAAGTCTCACCAGACACACCAAGACTGTCTGGAACAAGTTATCAGATTATGTTGTTCATAAGTTTGTTGTTTACACTGAAGGCAATCATTAGAGAAATCACTGGAGAATCAGAAAGAAGACAAGAAAATCGCATGGACTAAAACTCAGCTGGAAAACATGCTGGTGCAATTCTTACAACTATCAACTTTCTCAGTGATCCATCTTAAAAAGGATCAGATTCCAGAGAATTTTCTAAGTTATGCAATAATAGAGTAATTTCTTTCTTTCTTTCACTAGTGGGTTGCAGGAAGCCTTCCAGAGGCCCCAAAGGAAGGACTAAAATATGGTGGATTTCATTTCCCACCCATCAACCAGAGACTTCCCCATGAACACCAATGGCCATTACATGGCCTTTGCCTTTTCAAAGACATTCCAAGTAAGGTTCTCTATTTAAGCAAGAAAAAACATAATGCACAGGTACCACTGGGATGAGCTTCATGCCTTGGGTGACTCTACTGGGAATATGGACTCTTGGCATCCGCTCCCAGGGATCTTTGCTTATCAGGAACAATCTCTACAACACACAGGACATGAGGCAGCCCATGAACACTTATCTAATCAGCCATGTGCTGAGAATATCTGGATTGTGATGCGGTAAAAATGTGGACAATAAATAAGCATTTACAAAAGTCCCACCATCTCCTAAGAAAGCTACCTGATTAAATAAGGAGATAAGATTATAATAAGGAAATATTTGCTCCTCACCAGTTCTTTTGATCACGTCACCAGAATTTCATAAACTGAATAAATTATGTTTTGACTAAAGCACAAGCAAACTCCTTTAATGGCCTAGGAAAATGTTGGCGAACCTTTTCGGCATCAAGTGCCAAAGCGGAGGCATACGCATGCATGCGTTCCGGAAGCTGGAAAAGCAGCCTCCCATCATGCATGTGCGTGCTGGGAGAATGATCTTCCAGGTTCTGGCGTGTACATGCACACCGGCCACCTGGACTTCTGGTTTCTGGTGCGCATGAATGCGCAAAGACCAGTTGGCCTGTGCACATGCACGTGCCAGAAACCGGAAGATCATCTTCCCGGCATGAACATCTGCACCGGACAGATGCTCTTCCAGTTTTCAGTGCTCCCATGTGTGTGAAGACCAGCAGGCCAGTGCGCCAGAACCTGGAAGAGCAATGACCGATGGTTCACGTGCCCAGAGAGATGGCTCTGTGTGCCACTTCCGGCATGCGTGTTATAGGTTTGCCATCACGGGCTTAGGATACCATTCATCTGATCCAGGCTTTCCTCCTATAGAATAAATACCTTAGGGTTCTTATATATCTCAATCTTTGATCCTGCCCTGTGATTCTTCCCCATTGACTGGTAGAGCACTAACTCTCTTATTCTTGGAACCACAAACCTATGAAATAATCAGCATATTCGTGCGAGTATATTTTCCTTAGCACATGTCAGTTTTTCTACCAGGCCATGATATAGTGACATGTAGCATTTCATCACTGATGTGTATGGAAAATGGGATATTTTATTTATTTATTTTATTTTATTTATTTTATTAAATTTCTATACCGCCCTTCTCCCGAAGGACTCAGGGCGGTGAACAGCCACGAGATAAAACACATAAATACAAAAAATTTAAAATGAATTAAAAACGAATTAAATAATTTGGCTGAATTTAAAATACCCCATAATTTAAAACAAATTAAAATTTACAGTTTAAAAATTTACATTTAAAAAGGGGAGAAGATTTAGGCCAGGCCAGCTTGATGGAATAGGAAAGTCTTAAGCGCGCGACGGAAGGTGCGCAGATCCGGGATCCTCCGTATCTCCAGGGGGACTCATATGGAGACTCATCTGAAATAGGCTATGAAGACAGAAATCTATGCTCTTTTAAAAGGATTTCTGCGTACAAAGGGAGATTTAATCACCTTGATTTTTACCTATAGGTAATTCACACCAAATGGACTCCTAATTCTGCAACTGTTGAAAGTTATGACAACACTGAAGAGGAGACTTATGACTGGTTCTTGTAGCTGTAAGTTAGATGCTTGGTCAGTAGCATGTATTTATGACAGCCACAGCATCCCATGGCCACAGGATCTCAATTTCCAACCTTCGTACCTGGCTTCTGACAAGCAAAGTCAATAGGGAATCTGATAAATGATGATCACACGATCTGGCATCTAATAACCAGGTGAAATTCATTTCACAACCGCAGTCAAAACTGACACTGTAAGTCAGCACAGTCTGACATCAAGTGCAACAACTGTGCCAATTAGTCATGGAGTTGCCAGTCTCTATTGTGGTCAGTAAATAAGGAGCTCTTCTACCGTGATGGATGGGGATGGACAAATCAGAAAATGACTGTGCCTATTTGTGTGGGAAATTGTAAGCTGTCTACAAATTTTATTCTGCTATATAACTATGGTACTTGTCAATTCATTACCATAATTATTCCTCTATCTATCTATACACACATACACAAATATATCTATTTGTGTATGTGTGTCTCTGCATGCCAAGAACACCAAAGACCATTACATCCTTTGTCTTTTCTAATACAAAAACTTATTTCAGATTTGTATTGATGAATTTATGGAGTGCTTCAGTTTCTGGCTCATACAGAGGGTAAACATGGCCTCTGATGATGGGCACTCCTGGTATCAGATCAATGGCATAGTGGGAAGGCCAATGGGAAGGTAAACAATCAGCTTCCTTGATACTAAAATCATCTTGATATTCAAGATATCACTAGAACATAATCCACTGGTGGGGGAGCAAAAGCAGTTTAGTTGTCTTCTAAGTGTTGGAACACTCTTTTTGAGCCCAGAATGGGACAATTGGCTGCAACCACTTGGCCCAGCCTGCTTCACCCCACCCCCCTGCCCCAGCCAACCCACCACACCCATCCTTCCCCCATCACTTTCACTCTTTTCCCTCCATTCCTGCACACTCACCCAGGCAACTAGTTATGGGACAAATCGCCCCATCCAACTTGATAATTAGCCACAAATCCTGATAGTCAATCTACACAACAAGGGATGGGACTCTCTTAGTCTTCTCATTGGATGCGATATGCAGGCACAGTGCCTGGTGGGACAGGCAGCATCACGGCTCTAGGCTGCATCTTCTGAGGTAGGGTGCAGAAAGGAAAATGTAACCAAATAGAGTTTACTAAAGGATATGATTGTATGTCTTCATTTTATTTCTAAAGCAGATAGAATGAGCTTCACCAAGAAATTATCGTGTTTAAACTAAATATTTGTTTTGGGGAACCAAGATAATCAAATTGGGTCCCTTTGCTTGCTAAATTATGCAATCACATTTAAAATCACATTTCTGTTTTGTTTTTCAGGGTGAGCTGCTCCTTTTTATTCAAATCAGGTCGAAAAAGAATAATGTAGCACTTGGGGAAAAAGATACAGCTCAGCAGTCCAGCACTGGAGGCCAAGATGGAGAAAACCTGCACAGCTATCATGTACTTGCCCTTCGTGCTGAGGTAGGCGGGCACAAAGGAGATCCAAACGCTACAGAAGACCAGCATGCTGAAGGTGATCAGCTTGGCTTCATTGAAGGCTCCAGGCAACCTTCGGGCCAGGAAAGCTACCACCAAGCAGACAGCTGCCAGGAAACCCATGTAGCAGAGAGCAATGTAAAACATGGCAACTGAGCCTTCATTGCACTGCAGTACAATCTCTCCTGCCTGGGAATGCATATCCGAATCAGGAAATGGAGGAGAGGTGCTCAGCCAG
The DNA here is from genome assembly GCA_022577455.1 of Arizona elegans. Classification (NCBI taxonomy): domain Eukaryota; kingdom Metazoa; phylum Chordata; class Lepidosauria; order Squamata; family Colubridae; genus Arizona; species Arizona elegans. The sequence continues at coordinate 154,635,030 of JAKOOJ010000003.1, forward strand.
ATGGCACAGATCGTAACTTGGACAACAGAGCAAGAAGAAACAATGGAATTTCCCAAAACCTTCCCCAGCCATTTCCTCACACTGTTTCCTGGCTTGGTGGCTAGGAAGGCAAGCACCACCATGATGGTTTTGGCCAAGAGAGAAGAGACAGCCACTGTGAAAATGATGCTGAAGGCTGATTGTCTCAAGAGGCAGGTGACTCTCCTTGGCTGGCCAATGAAGAGGAAGGAAGACAAGAAGGAAAGCAGGAGGGAAATGAGGAGCAGGTAAGACAGGTCCCGGTTGTTGGCTTTAACTACTGGAGTTTCCAGATGCTTAAGAAAGATGCTTAAAACAAAGCTGGTGCTCAAAGAGAAAAGTAGAGTGAAGGAAGTAAGGATGATGCCCAGATCATCTGAGTAGGATAGGAAAGTTATCACCTTAGGAATACACAGATCTCGGTTATTGTTGGGGTGCTGATCTTCTGGGCATCTCACACAGTGTTTGGCATCTGCAAAGAACAAGCACAACACCCATCTTCTTCACTGGTATGAAAATCTTTCAATGTTAAAGAGGTTAGCTTTATTTGAATTACATTCCAAAAATGTGGAATTGTACCATTTTTGAGGAACTTCCTTACACCGAGGGTGGGTCATTCTAAAAGAATGACTTTTAGACATTGGAAAAGAATCTTTATTCCAGATATTAAAGATTAGATTCATGACATGTGTCAGATCCTTTCAAAGAAAACAAAAAACAAAATGGCTACCGTAGAGATGATATACCTATATCTATATATATATAAAAGCCAAATACCATTCACTCATTGCAAAATCTCCAGAACTGTAAAGCCTACAAACTTGAAACTTGGCACATATGTTCCTCTTGACTTCTAGGTGCTCGCTAAGAAAGGATTTTTCCAAATCATTAGTATTTCTTATACAATATTATATTAACACTCTCTGATGCTAAGGAGTTACACCAGGGGTGAAATGCTCCTGGTTTGGACCGGATCGCCCAGTCCGAACCGGGAGCAACCGCGATGGAGAGAGGTGGTTCAGAGAACCAGTAGCAAAAATCCCTGCCCCCCCCCCCCATGCCCAGCTGAGCCGCGCAATCATCAGAGGTTTTTTTTCATTTTTAAAAGCATTTTTTCTACAACCTCTTTGGCCTCTATAGCCGAAGAGGCTATAGATAAAATGTTTTTAAAAGGAAAAAAAGCCTCTGCCGATTAGGCAAATCAGCTTGGATCATCAGAGGCTTTTTTAAAAAAAAGAAAGCCTCTGCCGATCAGGCAAGTCAGCTGGGATCGTCAGAGGTTTTAAAAGCATTTTTTTTACAACCTCTTCAGCCGAAGAGGTTGTAGAAAAAAATGGTTTTAAAAGAAAAAAAGTTGGCCACGTCCACTCAGTCATATTACCCACCACCACCAAGCCACACCCACAGAACCGCTGGTAACAAATTTTACATTTCACCACTGAGTTAGACATTCTACTCCCCCTCCCCACCTGAAAAGAACTCTGTTCCAACTGCCAGTTGCCTTATATTTATTTTATTTTATTTTATTTTATTTTATTTTATTTTATTTTATTTTATTTTATTTTTTTATTTTATTTTATTTTATTTTATTTTATTTTATTATTTTATTTTATTTTATTTTATTTTATTTATTTTTTTATTTATTTTTTTATTTATTTATTTTTATTTGATTTATATGCCGCCCTTCTCCAGAGACTCAGGGCGGCTTACAATGCATTAAGCAATAGCCTTCATACTTTTGTATATTTATACAAAGTCAGCTTATTGCCCCCACAATCCAGGTCCTCATTTTACCTACATTAGAAAGGATGGAAGGCTGAGTCAACCTTGAGCCTGGTGAGATTTGAACTTGCAGTAATTGCAGGCAGCTGATGTTAATAACAGTGCTTTAGTCTGCTGCGCCACCAGGGCTCTTGACATGCTCTGATGCTAAGGAGTTACACATTCTACATAAATTTTCAAGCTTTAACTGTCAATTTATCAAGCCCGATCACATAGGTTTGTAGCGAAGCACGGGTATCCAGCTACTAGTATTTTATATTTACTCAGCTTTTTTTCTGTTTTCCTTCTTATACTTTATTATTCTCTTTTATATTTTATGTGGGGTTTGTGTTGTTTGTTTGTTTGTTTGTAGTTGGGTGGTTTCTTTGCACCAGCTCTCTTTCAGTGGGAGAAAATCATCTCCGTGTGATGATTGTGAAAAAATTGTGAAAAAAAATAAAAGTGTGAGATAAACTAATTAAATTGGTAGAAATACTTGTGGGTATTAAAACTAACAAGACATGTACAGCTTTTCTCTATGGAGTCACCCACCTTCCTGGGTAGAGATGGTTCTTTCTGCGCAAGGAACACAACTGTAGCAGCAAATTGGCTTCATGGGGTCCATCAGCCTGACAAATCCAGGCAGGCAACTATCCACACATCGAGACGTTGGCAGGGGCTAAAGGTAGAGAAAAGAAGCCTTCAATGGAATAGGTGATGCTGATATCCTTGCCAAAACTCAACCAATGCCATCCAGAGTCACCTTGTAGGGGAGGTGGGAAGCATAAAAATTAAATCAGTCAATAAATAAACCAAACCACTGGCCTAAGCTTTAACTGCTGGATCTAAGCCTGAAAAAATCGAAAGAGCCACAAGTAAAGATGGCAAAAAATGTGTTTAACCTCTGTGAGTATCTTGTGGGCATCTGGCAGAGAGTGCAGTGATGCAGCCACAGGGTGTCTCAAATGGATTTTTGATCACTCTCTCCCCCCACATCTAGAAAATAGACCTCTGCTCTCGTGTTGCTCCCATCCTTTCCCGCCAAGGACAAGGTTGCTTTTCTGTTGGCAGCTTTATACGCTCTCTAACTTCCAGGGGGTTCATCTCAGAGAAGAGACAGGGAGAGAGGTCAAAGGCAGGCTGGGAAAGGAATGGAAGGGAAAGCAGAGATACACAATCCAAAGAAAACAGGGGAGCATCTTGGAAGCTTGTCTCCAACACAGCATTGAGCCCAGGTGCAGAGGGAGCATTTCAGATATCTTCACCACAGTGAATGTAGTAGAAATGAGGCTGAGAAATTCCTCTTGTGGTTTCCAAGATTATGCATTGACCTCAGATTGGATTAAAGAGAGCTTCCTGAAACCTACACAGTCCTTGTTAGTTTGATCTTGCCAGCTGCATGGTCCCAAACAGAGAAGAGAAGAGAAGAGGAGAGGAGAGGAGAGGAGAGGAGAGGAGAGGAGAGGAGAGGAGAGGAGAGGAGAGGAGAGGAGAGAAGAGAAGAGAAGAGAAGAGAAGAGAAGAGAAGAGAAGAGAAGAGAAGAGAAGAGAAGAGAAGAGAAGAGAAGAGAAGAGAAGAGAAGAGTTGGAAGGGACCTTGGAGGTCTTCTAGTCCAACCCCCTGCTTAGGCAAGAAACCCTACACCACTTCAGACAAATGGTTATCCAACATTTTCTTAAAAACTTCCAGTGTTGGAGCATTTGCAACTTCTGGAGGCAAATTGTTCCACTGATTAATTGTTCTAACTGTCAGGAAATTTCTCCTTAGTTCTAAGTTGCTTCTCTCCTTAATTAGTTTCCACCCATTGCTTCTTGTCCTACCCTCAGGTGCTTAGGAGAATATCTTGAGTCCCTCTTCTTTGTGGCAGCCCCTGAGATATTGGAATACTGCTATCATGTCTCCCCTAGTCCTTCTTTTCATTAAACTAGCCATGCCCAGTTCTTGCAACAGTTCTTCATGTGTTTTAGCTTCCAGTCCCCTAATCATCTTTGTTGCTCTTCTCTGCACTCTTTCTAGAGTGTCCACATCTTTTTTACATCCTGGCGGCCAAAACTGGATGTGTGGCCTTACCAAGGCATTATAAAGTGGTATTAACACTTCACGTGATCTTGATTCTATCCCTCTGTTTATGCAGCCTAGAATTGTGTTGGCTTTATAGTGTCAACTTCAAAATGGATCAGGCCTGCCATAGCCATCTTTCCATTTCTCAGCTTTCTGAGAAATGTTTTCTGCCACACTTTGGTGGGAGGAGGGAGCTCTGGAATGTCAGACCAGACATCAACAACAGACTACTCCGTGGGAACAAAGGTCATCGCAACAGGTGTTGGCCAGAGACTGAGGGGAGTTGCCAAAGTTGCCAGAAAGGCGTGAGAACACCTAATTGGACAATGTGACCTGTGACAATGAGGGGGGAGCATTATCTATTCTTTAATTATACAGAAACCGCGGGTAATATTTAGAGCTGGTTTCGTTTTCATTCGTGCCGACATGATGTACTCAATAAAACAGTTCTTTGAGAAAGCTGAAAGTCTCGGAATGCTGAATTGGTTGGGTTCATTATTCGGAACCTTGACAGATAGATTAGACAGATATGTCTTCTGCCTAGAGCAGGGGTTGCATACTAGAAGACCTATGAAATCTTTTCCAGATATATGATTCTACGATTCTAAGACAGATGGCTATAATTTCCATTGGAGATGGTTTCTATCCTCCACAAAGGGTTTTGTTTTCTTTTTTTCTTGAGTGGGATCTTGGTTCTGATAACAAACCCAAATGAAGGTCAAGGGCTTTATGCCTTTTCACTGAGTCCTCCCTATTCTGGATCTGGATCTGGATGGGGAGGGACAGGCTCAAGCTCAACCCTTCCAAGACTGAGTGGCTGTGGCTCCCGGCATCCCGATATAGTCAGTTGACTCCATCACTGACTATTGGGGGCGAGTCTTTGGCCCCCACTGAAAGGGCTCGCAATCTGTGAGTCCTCCTGGATATGCAGCTGTCCTTGGAGGAACATCTGACGGCTGTAACCAGGGGGACCTTTTGTCAGGTTCGCCTGATTTGCCAGTTGCGGCCCTTTCTTGATCGGGATTCCTTGTGCACAGTCACTCACGCCCTCGTCACCTCTCGCCTTGACTACTGCAACGCTCTCTACATGGGGCTCCTCTTGAAGAGCACCCAGAGGCTCCAGCTGGTCCAGAATGCAGCAGCGCGGGTAGTGATGGGAGCAACATGGCGCTCCTGTGTAACACCGCTCCTGCGCGAGCTGCACTGGCTCCCGGTGGTCTTCCGGGTGCGCTTCAAGGTGTTGGTCATCACCTTTAAAGCGCTCCATGGCATAGGGCCTAGCTATCTGCGAGACCGCCTGCTGCTATCGACGATCTCTCATCGACCCATGCGCTCCCACAGAGAGGGCCTCCTCAGGGTGCCATCAGCCAAACAATGTAGGCTGGTGACCCCCAGGGGGAGGGCCTTCTCTGTGGGGGCTCCTACCCTCTGGAATCAGTTGCCCCCAGAGATAAGGAGAATCCATGACCTCAATGCCTTCCATCGTGCCCTTAAAACCCATTTTTTCTAGCTGGCTGGCTTGAGAAGAAATTTTTTAAATTGTTTTAATCGGTTTGTGATTTCTTAACTTCTGGGCCAAATTTATATATATATTTAACTGTTTTTTAATATTTGTATTTTATGTTCTTATTCTGGCTGTACACCGCCCTGAGTCCTCAGGGAGAAGGGCGGTATATAAATTGGAAATAAAATAAATAAAATAAAATATTCTGCCCCATGGCACACAATAAATCCTTTGGGGTAGGGATGTTCCAATAATCTCCAATGAGCCATATAGAACATTTCTGGTTCTGCCATTGCTATAATAAACATAAGCCAAAAAGGAATTCTCAATTCTATGGCTGAAGGTGCCCTTGTGACACACAATTGGGAGGTTCGGTTGGGAAAAAGCCACAGATTTTAAACAAGACATACAAAATGTGGAACTGAAAGAAATTATCTTCCCCATCTCATTGACCTGCACGGCTCTTCTAATTGCAGTCTGGTCCACTGTGAGCTTGAATTTATCTTCCGGGAGTCCCGTTCTTTCCAAGCTCCCAACCTTCACTTTGTTACAAGTCCAATTGGGAAACGTCTCCCAGAACACGATGTCAAAGTCAACTGCCAGGTCCCCTTTCTCATCTAAATAGACTCCCTCCATGGAATTATTGCAATATTGGGAGATGTACAGGAAAGGGTGAAGCTACAATAGCAAAGAGAAATGAATCATTTGATGAAATTAGGAAAGCAAGACTGATGTCCGATGTCTCCTGATTCCATAGCTGACTGTCCTTTAATTCAGGTCTTGGTTAGGGAGGCTAAGAGTCATTCCTCAGAGCTGAGCTAGGAACAGGGGTGGAATTCAATCGGATCAGACATGATCGCATGTATCGGTAGCGGCAATTTTAAATGGTTCACCGAACTGTAAAAACCACTCCTGGTTGGCCCCACACCTGCCCGCCCGTTCGCCCAGGTGCTTGCCTGCCTTCGCAAGATAGCCTCGTAGACTGCCAGGAAGGCTACGTGGAAGGCAGGCAAGCAAGCATGTCGGGGTCGCCTGGCCGCAGGGAAGGGAGCTAGCAGCCTACTCCATTCCCTGCGGCCTTGCCATGCTGCCTGCCTTCCACGCAGCCTTCCCAGCGATCCCCCATGCCCGCTTGCCTTCCGAGGTTGGGTCCCACATCCAGCTCTTGATGGGAGACATACTGCTTCTAGGTTGGGCCGGCCAGCGGGTGGGCAGCCGGCCCTTGGGGGAGACGCAGCCACTGCACTGGAGCTGAGAGTGGCAGTGGCAGCAGCACCGCATCTGCATCCCCAAGACATCTGCTCTCCCTCCCAGAGCACCACTGCCGCCCTGGAGCTCGCCTTTGCCTCTGCAACCCGCTGGCCCCTTGGGGCAGCGCAAATACCACTTTTGCCCTTCTCTTTCTGTGTGCAGCGCTTCTGCTTGTTGGGCTGCTTCCCCGAAGCCGGCAGCTCCGCAACCAGCTGCTTTGCTTTTTCCCTCTTTTGGGGAGGTTTGCGCGAGGCTTGTGCAGAGGCACTGGCACCAGCATGGGGGAGGCAGGCAATCCAGACACCCCATGCTCAGGAAGTGTTCGGTGCAGCTGCTGGCAAGCCAAGAGACAGTGGGGTAAAGGGGCTGGTGCATTGAGATCGCCTCTGCCTCACCCATGCCTCTGCCTCCACCTTCTGCTGGTACCACCACGCAAGCCTCCCATGAGAAAAAAGGGAAAAAGCAAAGCAGCTGGCTGCAGAGCTGCCAGCTTCGGGAAGTAGCCCAACAGGCAGAAGTGCCGTGCCCAGAAAGAGACAGGCAAAAGTCATTCTGTGCTGAAGCAGAGCCATTCCGAGCCTTCAGCGTATCCCAGCATTGCAACACTGAAGGCTCGGAATGGAGCCGTTTTCATGAAAGGCAGGAAAATGGAGAGGGGGGTTTTCCTGCCTCTTATCCATTCCTGAAGCTCAGCACAGACTGAGGAAAGGATGGTAGGCAGGAAAATCCCCCTCCCCGTTTTCCTGCCATTCGCAACAAAAAGTGGCTAGGAGGGGAGGGGCCGGGTGAGGTGCCCCTTGACGTGAGTGATGTCAAATTGGTCACGCCCACCCAGTCACATGACCTCACCATCAAGCCACTCCCACCAAGCCACGCCCACAGAACCAGTAGGGAAAAATTTTGAATTTCACCCCTGGCTAGGAAGCTCTCCATTCAACCTTGGTTTGGAACCAAACAATGATGGTCTGATACTTGTCTCTCTTCTCAGCCACTTCCCAACTATCTGACTTCCTTTCGGGATCATGAGGGAGACAATCTAATAGATCTGAGAAACCTGGAAGGTACCCTTGGATAGTTTCAGAATGAAGGAGGGACATCTACTTTAGCACAAATACAGCTGAACATAAGAGTGTCTCACTCAGGAACTGAGGATTCAGTGAAGAGAATCTGATGGAATGGTGTCTGCCTGGAATCCGCACTGTATATCGGACATTAATACAATGGAGCAAGTCCAGAGGTATTTCACGAGAGGAGTCCTCCACTCCTCTGCTCACAACAGAATCCCTTATGCCACCAGGCTTGAAATTTTGGGCTTGGACAACTTAGAACTACGCCGCCTATGGTCTGATTTAAGCATAGTATACAAAATTATCTGCTACAACATCCTACGTGTCAATGACCAGCTTCAACCACAATATACACGAGCACACAATAGATACAGACTCGAGATAAACCATTCCAAACCCGATTGCAGAAAATACGACTTCAGCAACAGAGTGGCCAATGCCTGGAATGCACTACCTGACTCTGTTGTTACATCCTCAAACCCCCAAAACTTTAACCTTAAACTGTTTACTGTTGACCTCAACCCATTCCTAAGAGGTCTGTAAATGGCGTGCATAAGCGCACCAACATGCCTACCATCCCTGTCCTACTGTCCCCATTTATTTGTATCCATTTCCTGTGTTCATATTCATGTTTATACTTATACCTGTTATCTCGTACATGTTTGACAAATAAAAAAATAAAAATAAAAAACATTTCTGTGCTAACGTAGCTGCAAATTAGGAACTAATGAAGAAGGTGTTGGACTAGGAATTGGGAAAGCTAGTTACTTGTTCCCCGCTCAGCCATGGAGCATGATTGGGCCAGTCCCTCCCTCTCACGCCAAGAGTTTTAATGTAATATGCAGAAAGATCATTATGATTCGAAGAAGTCGGAAAGAAAATTAAAAGAAACAGCAATATTCAAGAGAACAAATGCTCTAATTTTCAGATGATCCACCCAGATACCTGGCAACAGGTTCAACGACAAAACTATTATTTGAACCCCTCTAGGCTGCATCATCTGAGGTAGGGTACAAAAAGGAAGATTTATCCAGATGGGGTTCATTAAAGGCAGGGGTGGGTTCTAAATTTTTTTACTACTGGTTCTGTGGGCGTGGCTTATTTTGTGGGTGTGGCTTGGAGGTCATGTGACTAGGTGGGCGTGGCTAGCTGGTCAGAGTCATTTCTGGAAGGTCCTCGCACTTACGACCAGTCCTCGCACTTACGACCCAACTCATTTGTTTGCTTTTAACACTGATCAGCTGTAGGACCGCCCTTTGAAGCCCCGTGGCAAGAGTTTAAACAGTTTTTTTCCCCTCTAGTCATCAGCTGGGACTCAGGAAGCAGCAATAGATTGGGGGTGGGACCAAATAAAAGGTAAGAATAATGTGGGGGGGAGGGCGGGGGGGGGAGAACCGGTTCAGTGATGTCATATCGTCACCGCTACCGGCTCGGCCGAACCGGACCGAACCGGGAGGAACCCACCACTGATTAAAGGATATGATTGTACCTCCTCATTCCATTTGCAGTCCAATCAGAGACTAAATATTGTATGTTCTTTAGTTAGTTGCAAGATATAGAAGCCGCTACAATCAAGCATCTTTCTGAGCATTGTAAAAGTGCTCATCAGATGAAAACAAAATTAAAGATAACAATTTATTCATGAAAAACTCAATAAAAGGTCAAAAACTAAGTACCTGCCAAGGCTGCACTCTTAAAACTCCTGACCCTTTTCTATTTTTTGTGCCCGTTCTCTGGAAACTGAGAGAGTAGGCCGCATGTAAAGCATGTGCAACCGTCCAGATGGTGTGGTAAATATGGTAGCCATTCTGGGATAGAATTCTTTCCCTCAACTCTTGAGACATACGGTTTGGTTTTCCTCTCTCGGTACACCTTGTCCAGCCTTTCACGGACAGGGCGTGCTTTGAATAGGAACATGAAAATAATTGATTTATAAATCTCTCAGTAAAAGACTGAAGTTGGGAGAGACGATCATAATTTATTTTTTTATTTGTGTGACTAAGTAAAGAAAAAATATGATGGCTGTGCCAAGTGAAAGCTATATGACTTGACAACTCCAAAGTGAGATCCCAGAAAGCTGTTGTAATCCAAAGTTTCCCTACAACAGATGTCCCCAAGTTGGCCAGTAAAAAGTGTGTGGATGACAATCCATGTGAGAAGGTTGAAACCTCAGCATAGTAAAGCAAGATTTTGACTTGATTCCATTTGTCAAAAAGACCAACATCCTTTTTCTTTAAAATGACATATGATGAAACCGATATTGAGAAAACAACACAAATGTCATTCTGGTTGAGTAGAAGTGTGAAGAGACTCATAAATTTATCTCCATTTTCACTCTCTGTACCAATCAGGCCCACCAAGGTCCATTTGAAATACTGAAGGATTTTGATGATTCCCAGATATTCGTTTGTTTCTGTAGGAAAAATTGAGTAAAAAAAAGGGAATCGCTTTCTGTCTCTCAAAACCTTGGAAGGAAAAGTATAACTGACCTGAAAAGAAATGAAATATTCACATTTATTCCCACTTCAGTATTTTTAGCCATTTTGAGAGATTATCCAAAGTGGGCAGACTTTCCTATTCAGGCACTAAAGTTTCCACCAAACTTCCATACAATGGACAAATAGTCCATAGGATCCTCCAATATAAATAAGAGCCCTAACTAAAGAATTCAATTGGAATTCTTGGAACATTTAATTCAGATTCTTGGTTCCCATTGTGGTCATGGGGAACTTAAGCAGGGGTGAGCTGCTGTGGGTTCACACAGATTCAAGTGAACCTCTAGCTAGGATTCTGCCCAGTTTGGTGAACCCGCAAATCCCATGCCTGTCTGGCCCCGCCCACCCCATCCTGCCCCTCCCAGGATCTCCACACGGCCCATTTTGGATGTGTCACAAGTAAATGCCTTATTCTCCTTTATGTAAATAATATATGACCAGGGTATCAGGGGTTAACTTATTCTTCTCTATTTAATATATTTATATTTAACCACTCCTACATCTAGCTCCACCCCATGTATATATAAGGAGCTGCATGCTTTCCTTCTGTGCTTCTATTTGTGAGTATTCAGTGAATATAGAATGCCTTCTGTAAATAAACAGTGCTTTATTTGAATATCTAATTCTTAATCTACTTATTGAGTCTGATCCTGAAAATATCGTAACAATATGGTAGCAGAGGATGGTTAAATTGACTCAATAAAACTTTAAATATGTCTGAGAGAGAAAACTCCAGAAATAAAAGAGAAAGACCCAACACCAGGGCATACAGCAAAGAAATGGAAGCAGATCAAGAAATAATCGATGAGTCCACGAATACAATATCGAGAGAATCTGAAGACTGCACTACTGACAATGAAGAAACAATGGATGAGACTGATGACCAAGAAGAAAACGAAATAGAAAACAACGAACTCAGGTCAGAGATACTAAAACTCTTAAAAAGCCAAAAGAACGATGAAAATCTCATCGCGAACCTCCAAGAAATATTAAAAAACAACGGAGCAGCGAAAGAGAAGCACATCGTTACGAATAAATCTAAAGACTCAAAAACGGTGAGCGATCTGCCTGAAAATAAAAATACAGCGAAAAAGAAAACTAACAGTCCCGCGCAAAATTTCAAATGGCAGCCATCTTGGTTTCAACGGACCCCTAAGATGAGCGAAGCAGAGCCAATCAGAAAGCTAGATTCAAAATACCTGGCGCGAAAAGCCTTACTCGATGCAAGAAATGAAAAAGAGAAAATTTACACCTCAGAAGAATCAGACACAGAGATTGAAGAGACTTTGATAGATATGCAAGTAAAATCAGCAATGAAAACGCTCTTTGCTGCTTTTGGACCAAAATTGAAAATCACTAAAGAATCAACGAAAAGGCAAGCAAGCAAACAAACATCTCAGAATCCACCCACTTCTATTCAAACGACAAAAGCGCCGACGCCTGAACCCAGAGAGCCCTGCAGATACCACCCCACGCCACAGACGATCCCAGGGACCAGCGTTCTCAACCAAAGAAAGCGAGCGCCTACTATCACCAGGACTCCCAAGATCGAGCCGGAGACCAATTCCTCAGAAGAAGAGCGATGCGAGGGAGCTGCGGCAGCGAGAACCTCTCACGACGGCTTCAGAAGCGAAATGAACAACGCGCATGTGCAAGACTACACAGACAACTTCGAAGGACATGAAGAACAGAGAGAACCATTCATACCCACGCCATTTTGTAACTTTCAACATTTGCAAGACCACGGACTACCTCCAGTTGTAAGTAATGGATCCAACAATATTGGGAATTTACCCAATGATTTCCCAAAACTGAGAATAGATGGCATTAATTTGCAAAAATGGTGTCAGCAGCTCCAGGTTGTCTTTCTAAAAGAAAACTTATTATTTTTTATCACTAATCCCCCAAAAAGACCTTGGACTCTAAAATTAGACTGTCTGCACCATAGGGCATTTTTCTTATTGATTTCCAGTATATCTCCTGCCATGTACCACAGTATTAAGCAAAATCTAACTGTATCAGAAATTATTCAATGCATGTTTAAATTGTTTCACAGTGAAAGTGTAGCCACTACAACAAGAATGTCTACAGATTTCTTCTCAGCTAGGATAAAACCAGGGGTTACCATAAGTGAACATTTAATATCTTTAAACAAAATTAGAGCAGAACTGCATTTAAGGGGGGAAATAATTTCAGATCAAACAATGAAGAGTGTTATCATTAACTCACTAGACCCATCGTGGGATAACTATATATCTCATTTAGACACAATCAATTTAGGATATTTATCCATAGAAAGTCTATCTAACAAGCTAATATCTGAAGATAATTCAAGGAGAAGTCGTTGTAACAATCACATGGAACATAAACAATATAAGAGGGTAGTTTTTCAAGAAAGATATCATGAACCAATAGGATGCCACAACTGTGGATCCAAAGAACATAATAGGAGAGACTGTCCAAAACTCCTCAGAAATAGAAAAAATCCTGACTATAGAAATAGGTATCAAAACAGACAGTCATCAATTGATAGACATAGATATAGAAGTCCACCCATCTATAGGGAACATAGAGGGGGCAGGGATAACTCAAAAGATAGAAAGTCTGGTTCACTGAATGGGTTAAACAAACATGACAACACTAACATACAACAGACAGAGGACAATGATTGGCTTATCAATTCTGGAGCAACCAACCACACTACAAATAATAAAAATATACTATCTTCATTTGTAGAGGATAAATTCGTAATTAAGGTAGCTAATCAAGAGAAGGTTCAAGTCATAGGTAGAGGAAACATAACCTTACCTGGCCTAGGAAAAATAGAGGGGGTATTGTTAATACCTGAAATACCTCATAACATACTTAGTGCAATAAAACTAAGCAGAGATTCTGGCATAAATATTGTGTTCTCAAAAGGAAAAGCAACATTAGAGAAAAACAGAACAAACATAGGTACTGTGATTATTAAAGGAGGTCTACCTTATCTAATGACAAAAGAAAAATGGTTACACAACATTGATTCCAACATGGAAGATAACAATAACATAGACAACGAAAGCAGTAGTAATAGTAACAATGAGGAACATGAGATTATTCATAATCACAAAGACACACACAACAACAAAATACCTAATATTGGTAAACCAATTCATGATGAGTGTGCTCATGTCTTACATAGGAAATTAGGACATGCCAGTTTTCCTGTAGTTCAAAAGATGACTGAACATGCTGAAGGTGTTAAAATAAAAAATTGTAAAAACTATTTGGAATGCTCAGTATGTAAATCTACAAAACTCAAAACTAGCCCCAAACCCAAAAAATCAACAAGATCAACCAACAAAATGTTTGATTTGGTACACATGGACCTAGTTGGTCCATTAACACCATCAATCACATATAGAAAACGTTATTTCCTAACCATTGTGGATGACTATAGCCGTTATGGCTTTGTCTATACACTAAAGCACAAAGATGAAACTTTTCAGAAATTTAAGGAGTTTTACAAACGTATAGAAACACAACATAATATTAGAATAAAACAAATTATGACAGATAGGGGATGTGAATTCATGTCAAAAGAATTCTCCCAATGGCTTAAAGACAAAGGGATGTTACATTACACGTCTAGCCCTTTCTCTGCATTCCAAAATGGAGTGGCAGAGAGAAAGAACTCGACATTACAAACCATGATTAGATGCACATTAGAAGATGCTGGCTTAGGAAAACAATCCTGGTCAGAAGCTTTACAATATTCCAATTATACACAAAATAGAACTTGGTCCAGCATTGTTAACAAGACACCATATGAAATGATGTATAATAGGAAACCCAAAATAGCTCATATGCACATATTTGGAGTCACTGCAGACGTACACATACCTAAGCAATTAAGACGTAAAAGTGAGAACGTATCTAGGAGACTCAGGTTCATGGGTTACGAAACAGGCACAAAAGGGTACAGATTCATCGATAATAACAACAGATTTATAGTTTCCAGAATGGCTGTATTCCATGAACAGGCCAACTGGTCTAAAATACATCTTAATGAAATTTTCCCAAACAACTATACAAACACTAAACACCAAGAGGAAAGAACTGGAGAAGAATACAATCACAACATACATAAAAACAAAAACAAAACATGGACAAACAGTCAATACAAAATAAAGACAGATTCGGAGACTTCCGGTTTGCTGCTGGCCGCCGCCAGACGTTCCTTTGGGATCGTCAGCTTCCATTGCCTGTCAGAGCCGCCGTCACAGCGGAATGGCGGCTCGAAAAAACTCCGTTTCCAAGAGGAAATGGAGATAGAGCCGGCAAGGGTGGGTAGAACTCTCTGCAGAGTCCCAAAAGTTTTTTTTTTACTTTTGGGACGGAGCGGATGAGAAGCCCCATATCCCCTGCCGCTGCTCCGGGCTTTGGGAGACCTCTGCTTATGCAGAGCCAGGCGTCAAGAGCAAGCCTGCAAATTTAACAGAATAACTAAAGAAAAGACGAGCTGGACCCTTAATACTGAATCGCAAGTATTTTACTTTTCAAAAAATTATTTAAGAGAAAAGAGGAGAGGAAAGAGGGAAAAAGAACCTTTTAAAATGGCGTCTGCCGTGACTGGAGAAGGATTGAAAGGGAAAGTCCTTCCGTTTCTTATTACTACAATGTAGCGGAACAAATATCACTGGCTACATTTGTAGATAAAACCTCGCTCCTGTGTCTTCTCTTGCTGTTGATTGAAAAGAAGTATTTTTTTTTCCTAAGGGAAAGTCCTTCTGTTTTCTATTTTTTCTCTCTTTTTTTTGCTAAACCTTGTCTGTGTGGGAAATGGCAGCTGGACAAACGGGGGGGGAGCTTCCCCCATTAAGAAACTGCACCAACAAATTCTAACTCTCCAGTGTCAGAAACCTGATTTTAATATATTAGAATTTCTTCTTGAAGAGATTGTAAGAAGGGATGAGATTGTGAACCAGCAATTTGAAAAATTTAAGCAGGAAATTAAAGAAATTGGTGAATTGGTGAAATCAAAGTTTGACTTTTTGAATCAAAAGATTTTAAAATCAGCTAATGGTTTATCAGACTTTCTGATTCGGGTGGATGCAAAGACTAAATTATTAGAGTCTAAAATGAAGGAAACTGAGGAGAATTTGGATGACCTGACTCAAAAAATTAAAAAGGATTTGAAAAACACTCAGGATAATAGCTCAGAAGACAAACCTAAAATGGAGGTTGACCAAAAGATTGGTAATGAAGAAAATGTGCAACAGAGGATTGAAAGAGAAGTTTTAATGATTCAATATAATTTTACAGAGTATGCAATTAGATTGAGAGGTTTGCAGGAAAATAATAGAGATGACCTAAGGAAAATATCTTCTGAAATTCTGGCTGGGATTTTAAAGGTTCAACCTGATGAAGTGTATTGCAGGATTGATAGAATTTACAGAATAAACTCCTGGTTGGCAAAGCAAAGGCAATTGCCTAGAGATGTGGTGATCTATTTTACAGATAAAGAAATTAGGAATAATATTGTGCAGAACTCTTTTAATTCTACTTTGCAATTTCATGGAAGAAGGATTTGGATTTTTAAGGAGCTCCCGACTAAAATGCTGATGGAGAGGAAGAAATTTGGCTTTCTAGTGACTGAGTTAAAAAAAAGAAATATCCTATTCAGGTGGGACACCCCAGTTGGTTTAATATTGAGATATCAAGGAGTAAGATATCAATTGAACACTGTTGAAAAAGCGGAAGATTTTTATCAAAAAATTTTAAAAATAAATTTAACACCTTTAGGCATAATACAGGATAAGCAAAAGGAGTTGGAAACAAAAGGAAAATATCAAATTACAGAGACTGTTGTAGATAAATTGTCTTTGGATTCTTTGGATACCCCAGCTGGTCTGTCTATAAATAAGAGAGTAGTGTCATCCGACACCAAGCTGATGAACCATCAAGTCACAGACAAGTGCGCAAATCAATCAGTTGACATACAAATGACGGAGAAGAAAGATGAGATGATAAAACTAACCCAACAAGAACAACCCATAAAGCAGAATGAAAATCAACCAGCTGACACACAATTGGTAGGCAAGAAACGAGGATGGAAATTCAACCCGCAAAAGAAGAAAAGAAATAGATCTCATAGAAAAAGCAGTTTCTAAACCATGCAACAGTGAAGCCAGGGACTTTAAAAAACGAATGAATATTTGAAAAGATAGTGGAGGCGAACAATTGTTTAATACTATCCTGAGGATTGTGGCAGATCACTGCAATGCCGTGATTTTGGGATGTGAAAAGAGCCTCACTTTGTTGGATTTGAATCATTTACTCTGGATTTTTTTTTTCTTTTTTTGGTAAATATAATTATTTTGAGTTATAAGGCAGGAGAGTTATGTCGGGGCATGCAGAAGATCTGGATGTTACTCAGTAGGATGATGGGAATTAACAATCCTGATGAATACCACAACTATAATTATATGGATATAATTATAATGTCACTCGGGTGGTTGTTTTTACTTTTATACAGATGCGAGGATATTTACTACTGATGGGGGCAGAAGATGATTGAAGATTTTGAATAAACTGTTGCACCAGCATGTTATTTTACCCTATTATGGGTGATGGATTTAACAATCCAGTGGAAAGACACCAAAGAAGATACTATATGGATTATAAATTTAAAGTTATTGTCTTTTTTCTTCTTACAAAATGGAATGCATATATAGATATGTGTATATCTTAGTAAAGTGGGCAGTGGATTATATTTAGAATTGTATTGCATGATTTTGTAGGAACTGAAGGGTTGAAATAGGTTAGTTTATTGATTGATTAGTTTATGAAAAAGGATCTTTAAGTCATATATTTAGGGGAGTGGAGGATTTAACAATCCAGTGGAAAGACACTAAAGAAGATATTACATGGATTATAAATTTAAAGTTATTGTCTTTTTTCTTTTTACAAAATGGAATGCATATATAGATATGTGTATATCTTAGTAAAGCATAAATATAGCAGTGGACTGTATTTAGAATTGTATTGTAGGATTTCAAGTCATATATTTAGGGGAGTGGAGGAATTGGATAGAATTGAATAAATGTTAAATTTGGATGTAGGGAGAAGGTCGCTTTAAAATGTTATATTAATATATATAAAAGATTAAATGTTAAATTGTAATAATATACTACAAGTTTAGGGGAGGAGAAAAAGGGCAGATTATCGTAAAAATGGGAGTTATAAGAATAATATGCTAAGGGTCAGTATTCTGAGGAGGGAGTAAGGGAAAAGAAAGATATTATGTATGTAACTAGTTATGAAATAGCCTATTGTTGTGCAGAAGTCACAGGGGGGGACGGGTGGAAAGGGTGGGTTAGGGAAGAGGGGGGGAAAGGGGGAAAACTTGTACTTGAAAACTTTTTCAATAAAAAAAAAATAAAAAAAATAAAGACAGATTCATTAACAAAAAAGGAAGCTAGATATTTACATGACAATGATAGTAAACCAAAAAGAACAATCAGGAATAACAGAAACCAAATACCAAACAAATACAAAGATTATATAATGTATATGGATGGAGAAACATCAACACCAAACACATACGAGGAAGTGCTAAAACTTCCCCCTGAAGAAAAGGAAAAGTGGGAATCAGCCATGACTAAAGAGATGGATAGCTTGCAGAAATTAAATGTATTCACACCTACACATGCACCTAAAGATAAAACTGTTATTGGTACTAGGTGGATATATAAAATCAAAAACTTAGAAGGAGGCAACACCTTATACAAAGCTAGACTAGTTGCTCAAGGTTATGCACAAAAATATCCCGAGGATTACACGGATACATACTCTCCCACAGTAAGAACTGAGAGTGTTAAAACTGCACTGGTCATAGCATCAGCACTTAACTTTGATGTATTCCAATACGACATACAGACTGCATATCTACATGCAAAATTAGATAAAGAGATATATGTAAGAGCGCCTCACAGTCAATATACAAACAAAAATGAAACGTGGTTACTAAATAAAAGTTTATATGGGCTGAAACAATCTGGCAAAAGATGGTATGAATGTTTAGTCAAAGTGCTCAAAACTATGAATTTTAATGCCACTACTGCTGATAACTGTTTCTTTGTTAAAAAAGAGGATGACTCTTTAGAATTCGTGTTAATTTATGTGGATGATATTTTGTATATAGGTAAACACAAAGAGAAGAGAGAAACATTTGTAACGAAACTAAATGAACATTTCTCTTTGAAATCATTAGGTAAGGTAAATAAGTATCTTGGAGTTCAAATTAATAAAACAAAAAAGGGATTCAAACTTTCTCAAAGAGATAAGATTATAGAACTCCTAAACAAATATAACTTAAACGATGCTAAACCCTGTGATACTCCCATGCAAACTGATTTCCTGAGGAACACAGATGAGTCATCCCCTGAATTTAAAGATAATACACTTTACAGATCAGTCATCGGTTCCCTTCTATATATCTCCAATTGGACCAGACCCGATATCGCTTTGCCTCTCAACTTGTTGTCTAGACACGTCAGCAAACCACTAGTATATCATTGGGAAGCTGTCAAAAGAATATTAAGATATTTGAAAGGTAGCTTAGATTTTTGTTTATTATTGGAACCCAATAGTGTCAAAGAGCCCATCCTCACATGTTACGCCGACGCAGATTGGGCTGGCGACACCACATGTAGAAAAAGCACATCTGGTTATATATTTTTTCTTAACAATTGTCCAGTTTACTGGTATACTGGTAAACAAGACTTAGTAGCCACATCAACAACTGAGGCAGAATATGTCTGTTTGTCTAAAGCCTCAAATAACCTCGTATGGTTTAATGACTTGTTGTCAGACACCTGGATGAAACCTTCATTACCATTTATCATACATGAAGATAATAAGGCTGCTATTGAAATATCTAGATCTGATGCCATTGGACAAAGATCCAGACATATAGATATAAAATTCAAACATGTGAGGCAGTTATCTCAAGATGGATTTATTAAAGCAGTTCATTGTGAAACCTCAGAGCAAATTGCTGACATACTAACAAAGCCTTTACCCTCTAAGCAGCACAAATATTTGACTTCTAAGTTACAAGTTTTATATTGTTCAGAATCTGAATGTAATTATTGTTATATATCGAATCGGCATTTAGAGGGGGATTTGTCACAAGTAAATGCCTTATTCTCCTTTATGTAAATAATATATGACCAGGGTATCAGGGGTTAACTTATTCTTCTCTATTTAATATATTCATATTTAACCACTCCTACATCTAGCTCCACCCCATGTATATATAAGGAGCTGCATGCTTTCCTTCTGTGCTTCTATCTGTGAGTATTCAGTGAATATAGAATGCCTTCTGTAAATAAACAGTGCTTTATTTGAATATCTAATTCTTAATCTACTTATTGCGTCTGATCCTGAAAATATCGTAACAGGATGCCAGGTAAGGGCTCGCACGGAGGCTCTAGGAGGGTGAAAAATGGGCCTCCCAGTATTTCCAGAAGGCCAGAAATGGGCCGTTTTCGGCCTCTGGAGGGCCGGGGGAAGCCATTTTTGCTCTCCTGGAGGCTCCAGTAAAGCCTCTGGAGCCTGGGGAGAGTGAAAAATGCCCCCCATGCCGTGGTGCAGGAGGCTGACTAGGCCACGCCCACCATGGCCACACCCACCCAGCAACCGGGCAGAGAACCCATTGATGAGATTTTTGAAGCCCACCCCTGAACTTAACCCCTTTCAAATGGCCATGCAAGCATGCCTGGAGTGATCTACCTGTGGGATCTTGTAGAGGTTCAGCAAACCCAAAATATAGATGGACATGTCTGCATCAGCTTCTTCAAGGACCACCAGTGTGTTTCTTTCTTTTCCACAGCTATAATTTGGAACATCTGCCTCTCCCTTTGAAAGCAGGTCCAGCAAAGCCTCTGAAGTCACCTTTTCAGTAGAATAGCTGTCATGAATATTGTAGCCCAGCGTGACATTGGGTAAGATTTGGGGATTTTGGTTAATTTCTTCAAGGGCAAAAAGGAAGGACAGGATTTTCCAGTAAACTGTGCGATCTCCGCTGCAAATATAGGTACATCACATTTTCATCTTGCATTCAGTCAAAAATACGTATGTAATGAAGGCTCCTTTGACTATATTAGTACTAATAAATACTTATTAAAATATCTGAGTGTAATATCCAAACTACTATTTAGGCTGATTTAGGGCCCAAATGAGATGAATTGCAGACACCAGAATGTCATTTTCTCTCCCTGCAAATATATTCAACATCAGGACACCTTCTCCACAGAAGAAGACCCACATGGAAACAGTTTGTTTCACGGAATCTGGTCCTAAGCATCTTGGAGACTGGTAAACTAAGAACAAAAAATCTCAACAGACCGAGAAATATTTCATTCAGTGTTCAATTTTACAGTCGAATTGGTTCTAGTTCATTTTGAGGTAGTCTCAGCTCACAAACATTTGGTTGGATTAGCAGAATAAATCATTCATTTAGTGCGATTCCCACCCTTAGTGCTTAGTACTGAATCTACACATAATATGATAAATCTGTGGATGGCACTTAGGCTAAAAGCTGTTTGGTTTTTTTCCTGACTGTGAGGAAGTCACATTTACCTACATTTACCTGAAATCTACTTTTCTAATCTCATCTTCAGGAGGGACAGATAAAAGGGAATCTCATAAGGGGACAGATTCTCCAATTAAGTAATCTCTGAATTTTGGACTTGTGCAAGAGGCATATCCAACCATAGTTTAACTATGAATTCATTGAACACATGGAACATTTTGAATCATTTTTTCTCAGATTCCTTGCCACCGGAGCTAAGCCATTTGAGCTACCTTGCCACCATAAGCTGTTTATAAAATGAGCTACTAATGGACGCTCCTCATATACCTTGGTTGTTCATGTCTCACCTTCTTTCCAGCACCATCTCACAGCACAATCTCTCTCACAAAATAGAAAGGCATCAGACACAGGGACTTACAGATAAAATTTAGCAGGGGGAGCCATGTTAAATCGGTATTCCACAGATAGAGTAACCGTGGAAGAAGCAATTCCACTGAGGAGATGGTCTCCTGGTCTGTAGAAATTCATTTGTAATATTTCCTCTCGTTTCAAATTCAAGGGGCATTCCATCTTCAGCAACCCACAAATCAGCTGCACCAAGAGCAGAAGAAGAATAAGCAGGCTCATAGTTGGTATGTTGGGTTTAGTCACTTGCACTTATCAAATACACCTCAGAATAAAGGACTAAATTTTCTGTGGCTTCTGTTATTCAGCAGCTCAGCCAAGATTTTATATTTGAGGGGATAAAAGTAACTTCTCGCCCCATATATCCTCAACAATAAGTGTCAAAGAAGGTACTAAAACAGTCACAGATTCTGGCACAACTTATCAAATCATGTTGCTCTCAGTCTGTTGTTTACCCTGAAGGCAATCATTGGGGGAAATATCTGGAGAATTAATGAGAAGACAACCTAGACACGACTAATTGTACTGGAAAACGTCATCTCTGAAACTTCTGGGTGATCTCATGGGCACAGGTGAAGTTGTTGATGCAATTCTTATGGCTGTTGCCATTTTTGGTGATATATCATAATAAAAATCAAACTCCAGATCATTTTTTATGAGATGCAATGCTAGGGTGACCTTTCTTTCTCCAGTGAGTTGCTGGAGGCCTTCCAAAGGGACAAAGGAAGGACTTAAAGATGGTGCATTTCATCCACCATCCATCAACTATAAACTTGACCATAAACACCAAAGACCATCACATCCTCTGCCTTTTCTCAAATACATGGGAGATCTCTCCTTTATTTCCTGGATTTGTATAAAACATCTCACATCACCTTTTGAGAGATTGCCCATTAAAATCAAATGAAGCTATCAATAAATATTACTTGTCACTTTGTAGGGATGGCATAGCAATTTAATAAATAATCAAACAAACACAAACACCATCCAAGCATCACTGTGAAATATTATAATTGGATTCCAATGACTTGTGAAGTCATGTTATAGTTTCCTTCTCTATTGAGCTCTCAAGTGTTCTTTGAACTCAGAAATCTGTAACGATGTTTTAAGACTTCACATACTGTGCAAGCATAAACAGCTGTGTTTTTTTCCCCAGAATGTCATTGTCAAGCCATCCCAGATAAACTAGAGAGGAAACAAGACTTGGGAAGGTACCGTATTTTTCAGAGTATAAGACGCACCTCAATTTTGGGGGAGGAAAATAAGAAAACAAGAATTCTACCTCTGCCTACCAGCATTAAGGTGGCTCTACTTTATGCCCCCGCCCTCCTCCTCCTCCTGCAAGTGAGAGGAGCCTCAGAGACTCGGCTGGGAAAGAGGGCGTCGATTACTGATAAGTTCTTTTCCAGAAAACTTATCAGGGTGCTCCTGCAATCTGCAGGGACTACTCACTTTCCCTCAAAGAGACCCCTCGCATGCTCTGGGGGGAGGGACAGAGCACAGCCTGAGGAACAAACCTCTTTGGAACCGTCTGGGGGGAATCTGCCTGGCAGCTTCACGGAACAAGGTGGGCGCCACAATTTGCAGCTGGTCACCCCTCTGGCCACCCAGCGAGAAGCTCAGGGCAGACAATGGTCGCAATGACTTCACTCCCCAGCAATGTGAGGAGCCGCCGCCGCTGCTGCCTAAGCCCTCTCAGCGTCCAGAAGCCGAGCGAGAGCTCCTAAAGTGAAACGTCCCTCCTTTCCAGCCACCGCTGCCCGGATTCCCCAATGCAATTCTCAAAGCCGTGTTTCAGGCGGCAGGCGGCCAGTTCCACTGCAATGTGCAGCAGGGAACTGGGAACCATTTTGGATTTGGGGAGGGGATTGCAGCGCTGCCGCCTGAAAGTGCTTTTCTTCCCATTGCATATTGCAGAGCCGCGCACCCTTGTCCTCCTTCTCAGCAGACTCACCTTCTCTTTCCTCCTGGCCAGATCCGCCACCTGAAATGCGATGCACTTTTTTTGCCTCTGCACAACCCATGTTTGGAATCGGGAAGGGGATCGCGGGTCTGCCGCCCGAAAACGCTTTCCTTTGGCATCAGGATATTAATAAATATTAATATTATATTTATATTAATATAAATATTAATAAAACACATTCCTAGTTATTGAAACTATTATTTAAAATCCCCCCTCCATTTGCCATCAATCAGAGAGAGAAATACATAAAAAAGAGAGGGGAAAGCTATAGGTGACAGAAGTGCAAAAATAGTAAAAGATATAAAAAAATATACAAATATACAAAAAAGTGGCTCTCGACTTCTTCTTCTATATAAGACATAGTTAACACTAGTTCACCCCTTACTTTAATATTACACTAGAACCGTGATGATGAACCTATGGCACACGTGCCAGAAGTGGCACACAGCATCCTCTCTGATGGCACGCAAGCTGTCACACCAATTCAGCTCCGCCACATATGCGCATGTGCCTCCCATCAGCCAGATGGTCTTCGGGTCTCTGCTGCACATACACAGGAGGCAGGGCATGTGCGGGGGGCAAGGCGTGGGGGGGGGCACGCGCATGTGCAGGGCTGGTGGGGCATGTGGGGGGCTGCATGCACATGTGCGGAGGCTGTGCACACATTGCATTTGGGGGGTTCAGGCACATACATTCACGCACGCACATTGGGAACTCGGGTCTGGAAAAGGTTAGCCATCATTGCATTAGAACTTCCATCAGTACCTATCCATAAATTCTACTTCATCAAATCCATGTGTTCTGTTTTTGTTTTTCTGTGTTTTGTGCAAAACATCCACATCCAATCTGAATAATATTAAATTTTGTGAGTGTCTTTTTTCTAATGAGAGCCATCAGTTTGCCATCCCGGCAAATTCCATCACTTTTACTAATCATTCTTTCATACTAAGGATCGTCTTTCCCACATTGTCTTTCCAACATTGAACAAATAGCAGACTTGCTGGCTGTTATCATGTTTAAAAATAACGTACACCATGCATTTTCCCCAACATTTTCTCCATCAACCCTAACAAGAAAGTCTCTGGTTTAAATTATATTCAGTAGTCTCAATTTTTTTTTTATTAATATATGTATTCCTGTCTAGTATTGTTTAGCTTTTTCACAAGTTCATCAAAGATAATGAAATGTTCCTTTTTATTTTTTACATTTCTTGCATATTTATATATCCCTTTATACATTTTAGGGATGCAGTGGCTCAGTGGCTAAGATGCTGAGCTTGCCGATCAAAAAGTCGGCAGTTCAGCAGTTTGAATCCTTAGTGCTGCATAACGGGGTGAGCTCCCGTTACTTCTCCCAGCTTCTACCAACCTAGAAGTTCGAAAGCATGTAAAAAATGCAAGTAGAAAAATAGGGACCACCTTTGGTGGGAAGGTAACAGCGTTCCATGCACCTTTGGCATTTAGTCATGCCAGCCACATGACCATGGAGATGTCTTCAGACAGCCCTGGCTCTTTGGCTTTGAACCGGAGATGAGCACCGCCCCCTAGAGTCGGGAATGACTAGCACAGTAGTGGGTTGATACCAGTTCTCCCTGGTTCGGGCGAGCCGGTAGCGGTGATGGTGAGGTGAGAGTGAACCAGTTCGCTCCAACTGTCAGCTGGGCCCTCCTGCCCACCTCTGTGCTATACCTACCTATATTTGCTCATTTTTAGCCCAGCTGATAGGTGCGGCAGAGCAGGATTGCCGCACCTCAGCTGTTCTGAAATGGAAGGCTGGCATGTGTGCAAATAAAGCGCATACGCGAAGCGAAACGGTGGTAACACCGGTTGAAATCCACCACTGGACTAGTACATATTTGCAAGGGGAACCTTTACCTTTACCTTTATACATCATTTTATAGATTCTCTTTAAGGTTATAAACTTCTTTATTTCAGTACTTAAGACTAGGGCCCAATTGGGGAATAATTCAGCATTAAGATTTAAGCCAAATTTAGCAGACTTTTTTTCTGGAGAGAAAGACTTATATCCACATATAAACAAGCAGGTTTCTTGAAGGAAGAATACATCAAATTCAGCAACATAATTCATGGAAAAGGAGACTTTGGATTTAGAACTCAAGCCTACCATGTAACCATGAATAATTGTTGAAGGAGAAGTTCACCGTTTCATTTATGGCTGATTCTCAGAGATTGACTGAATAAGTTTGTGCTGTTTTCTTAGCAAGTTTTTTCAGAACTGGTTTGCCACTGCCTTCTTCTTCCTAGGGCTGAGAGAGAGGGGGACTGCTCAAGGTATCGTGTGCAGAATGAACCCAAAAGATCTGATGTGACAGCATAAAAAGTTTCAGGTATCTCACAGATCTACACACAGTCAGATAACAACAGTCAATTTCTTACAAAACACTGAGAGACTGGTTTCTACAGTGGTCTTTATTGTTATTTCTTTACTTCTTCCTTCATCTTTTGACATCTTTTTGTTTTTGGAAAAATGTAAAGTTCTGATTCTACAATAACTTGAAAAGAACAGGTTTTTTTTAAAGAAATTGGATGATCTTTAAAATCGAAGTGGAAAACAGACACAATGAGCTTCTCGAAAAAAATTATCATATTCGGTCTACAAATGGTTGGGGGAACTAAAATAAGCAAATGGGTCCATTGGTGCTTCTAATTTGTACACACTTAAAACCACATTTCTGTTTAGCTTTTGAGAATGAGCTGCTCCTTTCTATTCAAATCAGGTCGAAAAAGGATAATGTAGCACTTGGGGAAAAAGATGCAACCCAGCAGTCCAGCACTGGAGGCCAAGATGGAGAAGACCTGCACAGCTATCATATACTTGCCCTTGGTACTCAGGTAGGCTGGCACAAAGGAGATCCAAACGCTACAGAAGACCAGCATGCTGAAGGTGATCAGCTTGGCTTCATTGAAGGCCCCAGGCAGACTTCGGGCCAGGAATGCCACCATCAGACAAACAGCTGCCAGGAAACCCATATAGCAAAGCACAGTATAAAACATGGCAACTAAGCCTTCGTTGCACTGCAGGACAATCTCTCCTGCCTGGGAATGCATATCCAAATCAGGAAATGGAGGAGAGGTGCTCAGCCAGATGGCACAGATCGTAACTTGAACAACAGAGCAAGAAGAAACAATGGAATTGCCCAAAGGCTTTCCCAGCCATTTCCTCACACTATTTCCTGGCTTGGTGGCTAGGAAAGCCAACACAACCATGATGGTTTTGGCCAAGAGAGAAGAGACAGCCACTGAGAAAATGATGCTGAAGGCTGCTTGGCGCA
Source organism: Arizona elegans (assembly GCA_022577455.1). Classification (NCBI taxonomy): domain Eukaryota; kingdom Metazoa; phylum Chordata; class Lepidosauria; order Squamata; family Colubridae; genus Arizona; species Arizona elegans. Next base: position 154,661,427 of record JAKOOJ010000003.1, read on the forward strand.
GAAGGCAGGTGACTCTACTTGGCTGGCCAATGAAGAGGAAGGAAGACAAGAAGGAAAGCAGGAGGGAAATGAGGAGCAGGTAGGACAGGTCCCGGTTGTTGGCTTTGACAACTGGAGTTCCCTTGTGCTTAACAAAGATGCTTAAAACAAAGCAGGTGATCAAAGAGAAAAGTAGGGTGAAAGAAGTAAGGATGATCCCCAGATCTTCTTTGTAGGATAGGAAGACTATCACCTTAGGAACACACTGATCCCGGTCCTTGTTGGGGTGCTGGTCCTCAGGGCATCTGACACAGTGTTTGGCATCTGCAAAGAACAAATACAACATCCACCTTCTTCACTAGTATGGAAATCTTTCAGTGTTAAAGAGGTTAACTTTATCTTGAATTACATTCAGAAAATGTGGAATTGTACTGTTTTGAGAAACTCAGGTTACATTGTGGGGAATAGTTAAGAGAATTATTTGGACATATTGGAAAGCTATTTTTATTTCAGATACTTGGATCTATGACCTGTATCATTCATAGAGAAAAGGCAGTTTTCCCCACCAAGTAAAAACTGATGAAATCTATTTACCATTGACTCAGATTTTACAAAATACTACATCAGAGTAACAGAATAACAGAGTTGGAGGACTTCTAGTCCAACCCCCTGCTCAAGCTTTTAGGTTGCTTCTCTCCTTGATTAGTTTCTGTGTCTATGGAGATTTCTGCTCTTTAAATTGAAATATTCATCTCCTGTTTAATATTTGATATGCAAATGTCAATAATAATAATAATAATAATAATAATAATAATAATAATAATAATAATAATAATAATTTTATTTCTATACCGCCCTTCTCCCGAAGGACTCAGGGCGGTGTACAGCGTATTTAAAAACACAGACAAACAGCAATTTAAAATTTAAAATAATTAAATAAATTGGCTCAGATTTAAAACCCCAAAAAATTTAAATACCCCAATTTAAAACTTTGAAGCATTCTAAATAAAACTTTTTTCAGATCATAAAACAATTAACCTAATCGTCACGTTCCGGTGTTCAGCAGACAAGAAATTCAGACAAGAAAGTTAACTGAGCACTTTTATCTAGCAAGCTGGAAACCCAGCACAGAGTGCCAAACAGTAAGGAAAACAAAGTAAGTGCTATTGTGGTTTAACCCTCCACCCCTTAAATAGCCTTTATCCCACCCTCATGGTTCCACCCCCTGGGGCCCGCCCCCTATAATCCCCATCCCTCACGTGCCACCATTTTGTCAGCGTCCTTGCAGCTGCAGGGCATTTCATCTGACACGCCATGCTTGCTTCTGGCATGTCAGGCTCCCTGCACCTGCGTGCGCTCTGCTGCCTATCTGGGCCACAGCGCATCAGCTCTTTACGAAGCCCACAGCCCAGCTGGCTTTCTGCAGGCTCCGTAGCTGTGGCAAACTCATCAGGGCCAGTGCCTGCCCTCACCACAGTTTGGCAGGGTCTTGGCAGCGTGTATGCCCACTGCATGGCACAGCAGTGCAGCTTGCAGGCTGTTGGCAGCATTTTGGTCGGCGTGGCTTCCGGCAAGGGTTTTGGCAGGTGTTGACACGTGTCCCAGCTGGCGGCTCCCGTTCCCCGTCCAAATGACAGCCCCGGCGCAGCTGGTGACCCAGGGGCTGACACTAATATTGAAAAACAAGGTTACTACTTTCCAAAGGAGATTAATTAAAGCAATATTGCAAAGAGAAGGGGCTGTGAAAGTTTTTAAAACACGATTAAATGGATTATTTTTACATGAATTTGGATTGTACTCCCTTGCTTTCTAATTGTGGAAAAATAAAAATGTGAGATAATCTAAGAACTAATTAAACTGGTAGAAATAATTATGGATATTTAAAAAATAAGAAGACATGGACATTTGTCTCTGGAGTCACCTACCTTCTTCAGTGGAGATGGTCCCTTCTGCACAAGGAACACAACTGTAACAACAAACTGGCTTCAAGGGGTCCAGCAGTCTGACAAATCCAGGCTGGCAACTATCCACACACCGAGAACTTGGCAGGGGCTAAAGATAAAGAAAAGGAGCATTCAGTGAAATAGGTGGAGCTAATGTCCCTAGAAAAGGAGACCTAAAATGGAAGGACACAAGCAAACTGCTGGCCCAAGTCTAATTTGCTGAATCTAAACCTGCAGAACTGAATGAGACACAAGAGAAAGACAAAAAAGAACAGGGCATAAACACAGAATCAATGGAATTTGACCGAATTTTATTAGGTTCAGAGGAAAAGGTAATTAGAAAAATATATCAATATCTACTGGAGCAGGCTATGTTTGAAGAACAAGTGAAGGAAACCATGTTAAAATGGAGCAATAATTTTGGCTATAGCATTGCCTTAAATAATTGGCAGGATCTATGGGAAAGGAACAGAAAACCTACTTTAGCTACTAGGTATAAAGAAAATCTATACAAGATGTTCTATAGGTGGCATCTCCCACCTACAAGACTAGCCAAAAGGAGCAAAAATTATTCATCATTGGGAATGTAAGGTGGTGCTAGGGATCTTTTATCATATCTGGTGGGAATGCCTGAAAGCCAGAGACTTTTGGCACTAGATAAAGCAATGGCCGGAGGAAATGCTAATGCAAAATATAGAATTAAAGCCAGAAGTTTTCTTACTAGGTATTACAATAGATAAATACAATAAGGAAACAATATACTTAATGTTACATATTCTAATGGCAGCAAGACTGGCCTATGCACAAAACTGGAAAAATAAAGTAACCCCCTCAGAAGTAGTAGTACCTAAGATATTAACTTGTGCTGAAATGGACAGGTTGACATTGGAACTCAAAGGTAAGAGTGAAACAGAAATTTGGAATAAATGATGCTATTGGTTGGAGAGGAGGAAGATTGCCAGGATAAAGGATTACTGATGAGTTGAAAGTTTAGAAATCTATATATATGTTAGTTTCTTGAAAGAGATAGGAATGAAATTGTTATGAAAGTAAGTTCTATAGACATTAAGAATTTTCGTGTTTGAATTGTGAAACAAGGTATATATTTGTATAACATAAAGAAATTGTATTAGTTGTAGGATAAAATGTGACAGAAATGTCAAACTATATCCAATGTTTTTAATTGTATTATTAATAAAAAAACTTTTTTCAAAAAAAGAAAAGAGTCAAAAACATTTTTAATTTCTGTGACTGTCTTGTGGGCATCTGACAAAGGATGTAGTGAAACTCCATGGCACATGATAAACTCTTTGGGGGTAGGAATGTCTCAAGAGCCTGCAAAGAGCCATGGTGAATGTCTCTGGATCTGCCATTTCCTACAAGAAGTATAAGCCCAAATGGATCCCTGAATTTTATGCCTGAAGGTGTCCTTGTGACACACGGTTGGGAGGTTCGGTTGGGAAAGTGCCAGAGATTTTAAACAAGACAATCAATATGGGGAACTGAAAGAAATTATCTTCCCCACCTCATCGACCTGCACGGCCCTTTTGATTGCCTCCTGATCCATTCTGAATTTGAATTTGTCTTCTGAGCATCCCACTCTTTCCAGAATCCCGACGTTCATTTTGTAAATAGACCAATTGGGAAACCTCACCCAGTACATGACATCAAAGTCAGCTCCCAGGTTCCCTTTCTCGTCCAAATAGACTCCCTCTATGGAATTGTTGTAATATTGAGAGATACTCAAGAAAGGGTGAAGCTAAAACAGCAAACTGAAATGAGTTAATGGGAGAAAACAGGAACAAGATTCTAAATTCTCCCAAATCTACAGATGACCTTCCTGTAATTCAGGAATTCAATCATGGGGCTAAGGGCAGGGACAATTCTCCAGAGCTGAGCTGAAGATCTTCCTATCCATCCTTGATTTGGAACAAAACAATGTTAGTTTGGCATTTATCTCTCCTCTCGGTCATTTCTCAGTAACTTGACTTCCCTTCAGGCAAGTCATGGATGACCCAGCCTAATAAATTTGAGACAAGTGGAAGCTGCCAACAGATGGTTTCAGAATGAAGGTGGCAAGGCTATTTTAGCACCAATAAGCTGAACATGGCTTAAAACTTTCCCACTCATGGACTGAATGAAAAAAATACTATGGGAACAGGCCAAAAAAACCATTATTAAATCATATTCCTGTGGTAGCTTAGCTGCAAATTCAGAACTAGTGGAGGAACTGTTGGACTAAGAAATGGGAGACTGGCTACTTGTTCCACTATCAGTGATGGAAACTCCCTAAATGACTGAACCAGTCCCACCCTCTCGGCTCAAAGTGATGTAGCTTTAATTTTATGTACAGAAAGATCATTATAATTCAGGGTATTAAAAAGGGAAATTAAAAGAAACAGCTATATTCAAATCAAAATCTGTCAAAATTTCCAAATGATCTATTCAGATACCTGGCAACAGGTTAGGTGATAAAATGATTATTTGAACCACTAGGCTGCATTTTTCTAAGATAGGGCACAAAAAAGGAAGATTTATCCAAATGGGGTTCATTAAATGATATGATTTTACCTCATTTCATTTATATTTATATCATTATATTTGTATTTACATTAGTCAGATACCACACAAATTCTTGCATTTATTTATTTGCTAGCTATAGAAGTTCTGCCAGGTGAACATGGTTATGAACATAGAATTCTCCTATTCATGAACTCTGGTAAAAACGTAACAATTTGTTTAAGGGGAATCTCCATAATTAAGACATAAGAGACAGGATAAGAGCAGAAATCTTGGTGATGGAAAAGGAAAGTACCTGCCATGGTTGCACTGTTTGAACTCCTGGTCTATTTCCATTCTTTGTGGCCCTTCTCTGGGACCGGAGAGAATAGGCTGCATATAAAGCATGTGCAACAGTCCAGACGGTGTGGTAAATATGGTAGCCATTCAGGGACAGAATTTTTTCCCTCAACTCTTGAGACATTGGCCTCCATTTTCCTTTCTCTGTGCACCTTGTCCAGCCTTTCACAGACAGGGCATGCTTTGAATAGGAACACGAATATACTCGCTCTACAAATCTCTCAGTAAAAGACTCAACTTGTTCAAGATGATCACAATTTATTTTTTTATTTGTCTGACTAAGTAAAGAAAAGATCCTATAGCTTTTGTTCTTGAACTTTGGAATCAGTGACATCTGGAAGGTAAGGTCCCAGATAGATGTTATGATCCAAACTTTATCTTCAACATATCCCCCCTTGCTCATTAGGAAATCTAATACACCTGAAAATCCTTCCACAAAACTTGTAACCTCTGCATGATAAATTAAGATGTTGACTTGATTCCATTTGTCAAAAAGACCAACTTCTTTATCCTTATGATAGAACACGAAATTATCTGAAACAGTTTCTGTGAAAACAACACAAATACCATTCTGGTCAAGTATGGGTGTGAAAAGCCTTAGAAATTTCTCTCCATTTTCGGTATCTGCAGCAATGAGTCCAATCAATGTCCACTTGAAATATTGGAGGATTTTGATGATTGCTAGATATTCGTTTGTTTCTGTAGGAAACGTTGAGTAAAAAAAAGGGAATTGTTTTCTGTCTGTCAAAACCAGGGAAGGGAAATTGTAACGGACCTGAAATGAAGGGAAATGTTAACATTTTCTCTCAGATAAGAATCAAAATATTGGTTGTCAAGATTCTTGATAAAACTACTTAGTATTTATTTGTTTGTTTGTTTGTTAGTTTATGACCATATTTCTAGTATGTGTGTGGATATATGTGGATATACACGTGTGTGTGTGTATGTGTAAGTATAACCATCAAAGTATATGAAAAAATACACTTAACAATATTGTGGTGCTAATAAAATATATTAGGGTTCATAATATATCCATAAATGTTGGTGTAAAACTAGGTCAACCATTAACATATGATTAAATCTAGCCAGCTAGTCCATTTATTGCTCTGTCTTCTCAATGGTAATATAATTTGTATTCTCTATACAATACTATTTATGCAGTAAGACTACATTCTATGCAAATACCCTACAGTATTAAATATGAATAAGAGAGGAATAAGAGCGAAGAAAAAAAATAGATATTTTATCAATCTAATCACTGTTCTAAATGTCAATGTTACAAGCACTATAATCATTTCATCATTTGATAAGAAGTCATCGTAAAATTAAAAACTGAAGGAACAGCATACATTGGTATTTGTTTTGCAATAATACTTTCGGTCTTCAGATAAAGTACTTGCTACTGTAATGGTATAAATGGTTAGAGGAAAAGGGAAAAAGGACAAGGGAGGACTAAATAATGGTTGAATTAGGAAGAGAAATATGGGAACAAATGGGAAGAAATAAAAAATTGTGGAAAGGAAATTGGGTTATGTTTATGTTAAATGTAAATAAAACAAGTAGAATAATATAATACATTATAATGGTATATATATGATATATTAGAAATATATGTATAAAAGATATACTAAGATAAGAGAGAGAAAATGTATAAGTATGGATTACCGACGCAAAACTGAAAGTGAGACGAAAGAAGAAAGTATTAATATCTCATTTTTTTAAAAAAAACTGTTTAATAAAAATATTTTTTAAAAAAAGAATTAAGAAATGAATGAACAAATGAACTTTATCAAGTTGTTTTGTGATATACAGTATATGCATAACTATTTGTGTATGTGAGTGTACAAGATATGAATATTAAAAGGGGATGTATATGATTTGTCCTTGTTAATAAAAGACAAACAAAGCAGAGTTAGCAATTTTGATATAGTAAATAATGAAATTATAATAGGAGCAAAAAAAAATAATAAAACAGGCAAAACACTGAGAATCTGCGGGGTTTCTGAATTCTCTCATTTTACACATCTGCAAATTTGCCATTTCTGTAAATGTTTATGCCCCCTGAAAAGTCAAACTGTCGATGGTGATATACAGATTCCTGTTGCATCACATTAGGTACGTATAGGAAATATTCTTGCTTAAATTTAGTTAAACGTCCATTGCCTATATACCTACTTGTGGGATCTTGTAGAGATTTAACAAATTTGAGATATCAATGGATGTGTCTGCATCAGCTCCTTCAAGGACCACCAGTAGGTTTCTCCTCTTTCCACAGTTGTAATTTGGAACATCTGCCTCTCCCTTTGAAAGCAGGTCCAGCAAAGCCCTTGCAGTCCCTTTTCTGTTGGAACAGCTTTCGTGAATAGTGTAACCCAGAGTGACATTGGGTAAGATTTGGGTGTTCTGGTTAACCTCCTCAACGGCAAAAAGGAAGGACAGGGCTTTCCAATGCTCTGGGTTGCCTATTCTGGAAATATAGTTACATCACAGTTTCATTCTGCAGAACAACATACTTAAAAGATGCTCCTTTGATTGTAAGAATAATAATAAATACTTATCAAAAACGTCTGGGTCTTGTTTTCAAGGTGTTGCTTTACAAATATCATTTTCTCTCCTTACAAGTATATCCAATTGTTTCCAGGCAACATCATACTTTCACCAAAGGGGAAGACCTACCTAGGAGCAGTCAGTGTTTCAGGAAACTTGGTCCTAAGAACTTTGGAGTCTGGCCACCAAGAAGAAGGATTCTCAAAGTCATTCTTCTCCTCACCCTTTCCCAGCAGTAAAGTGGCTCATCTAATTCCCTCCTTGCCCAATAGTAAATTTGCTAAAAACCTAGGAAGTCTATTAAAACAGTCTTGCCCCTCAGAAGAGACACTTACATCTACCCCTGCTTTCATTTGTCTCCTAACTTGTATTTGTGTTTCTGTCCAAATTTAGGAGTATTCCACACCGTGTTGAATTTTACAGTAAAATTGCTTCTAGTTCATTTTGGAGTAACCCAATCTCTGAAACATTTTAGTGGAAGAGCAGATTAGAGGCAACAAGAATGGAAGGCACTTATCTGTCCCTCCTCCCTTCTATCTAAATGATGATAAATCAATCATTTAGTGCAGTCCCACCCTCAGTACAGAATCTACATACGCAATATGATAAATCTGTGGAAGGCACTCAGGATAAGGTGCCTAGTTTTCTTCTGACTGGGAGGAAGTACAGTAAATCCTTTCATTTAGCTGAAATCTACTTTTCTGGCCTGGACTTCTGGAGAGACAAAGGGAATCTGATAAGAGGACTGAGTCCCCAATTAAGGGAGATAGGTAGCATTTTAATTTTAGGGATGTGATATTCTTCCCCAACATCAAGGAAGCAACACAATAACTGCATTGTGAAAACATTCAGTAAAAGGTTTTTAATACTTGCATGAAGGGTGAATACAGAACCTTGGGAAGTACAAAAAGGATTTCCAACCATCCTTTAATAACCATGAATTAATTAAGGTGGAGACACATGGAACATTTTGTGTAGTTTCTTCCCAGGTTTTTTGCCACGTGTGCTAAGTTACCCTTTACGAGATGAGCTACCAATGGACTCCCCTCATATATCTTGGTTGTCTGTGTCTGATCTTCCTTCCATGACAACCTTGCTGCACAATCTCTCACACACAAGAAATAGAGAGGCTGTACCTCTGTAAGACATAGGAACGTACAAAAAAACATTAGCAATGGGAGCCGAGTCAAACGGGAACAAACCGTCATAAATATTCTGGGAAGAAGAAATCCCGCTGATGAGAATGTCTCCTGGTCTGTAGAAATCCAGTGGCTGTATTTTATCTGGTTTCAAATTCAAAGGACATTTCAGGTTCAGCACCCCGTAAATTAGGTGCGGCAAGAGCAGAAAAATAATTTGCAAGACCATAGTTGGTATGTTGGGTAGAGTCACTTGTTCTTATCAAATATGTCTAAGAATAATCAATCAAATTTTGTTTTGTATTTTTCCTTATTTAAGAGTTCAGCCAAGGTTTTATATTTAAATATGAAAATCAATTCTCAACCTACTGAATAGTATATGGCTAAGAAGGCATTAAATCATCCAGGCTTTCTGGAACATGTTATATTATTCCTAAACCTGTTGTTTACACTGAAGGCAGTCATTGGGGAAAAGGTCTGGAGAATCAGGAAGAAGGCATCCAAGAGGTGATTAATTATAATAAGCAACATCACCTCTGCAATATCCAAAACTTTGGTTGATCACAGGGAAAAGACACAGCAGGAGAAGTTGCTGATGCAATTCTTACAACCACCAACTTTTTCATTGATCCATTTAATAATCAAGATCCAGAGAATATTTTTAGTTATGCAACAATAAGGTGGCCTTTCTTTTACCAATGGCTTATAAAAGGCCTACTAGCTCAGGGGGTCTAGGACTTTTAGGCTCCTACGGTTGGCCACGCCTGCTTCTCCTCCAGGGTTTCGCCTCTACACATTAACCTTCAGATTTTCTCCTTGGCTGCCCTCATGCATTCTTTCACCCTGGCCAATGAGCCTTGGCCTCTTCGTCCCACGCCCTTCGGCACGGCCCACTTGGCGAAATACAGTTCGTCCCGGGCTTTTGGGCGCACGGGACAGTTCGTTGCCAACCAATCGACTGACTGCCAATGCTGGCAGCCAGAAGCCATGGCCTGATCAATACAGGGGCTGGGGGGCTTTGGGGAAGGTTCTGCAACCAAACTGCCTCAGGTGCTTGTTAGGAGAAGGAAGGGGAGGGGGTGGAAGCTCCCCAGTACCTGATACTTCCTCCCTGACACTTGAATTCCCAACGGCTGTTTAGGGGCTCTCTCTGGTGCATTACCTTGGGAGGGGGGATAAAACTCTAAATTCATAGCCACTACCATCTAGTACCATTCTTGTATGTAGTTTGGGACATCCCAGAAGGCACACACTTGCCTAAGGTCCGAATTCAAGCCTTCTTTGAAATAGTGAATGAACAGACGCTCTGTGTGAGACTGGCTGATTCAGCCAGTTTGCACCACTTCAGGAGAACCAGTTGTTAACTTTCTGAGCAGTGTGGCAAACTGGTTGATGGAAGAAAACATTAGGGCAGAAAACCGGTTGTTAAATTACTTGAATCCCACCACTGGTCTCACAGCTTGCCTGCTACTCTCCTGAACTCCCACACATATTCTTTGGGGGGTCAGCCACACTGCTTCAAGCCTTTTATCTCTGCGTCAGCTCCCTCTCGGTTAGCTGTGTCCTTGAATCGGGCCCTTAGGGACTGCACAAACTCGTCTGCATCTTCCAGCTCGGGGGCTCCTTCGTTGTGGAGCTGAACAATCCATTCTGCTGCTTCACCCTCTCTCATATTGTCCGCAATGACCGAAATCATCTCCTGATGTGACTGATACTGAGCCCCATAGCAATCAATATGGACCCAGATGCAGTTTAGGAAATACGCCAGCTTTCCTGGGGTTCCATCAAAGGTTGCTAAGAATCATGGTGGGGCAGCTGCGAGTGGCACTACAGCAACCTGTGGGGCCGGTTGAGAAACTGGAGCCAGCATCCATTGGTACTGAACCCACCCCTGGCCCAGGTAAAAAGCCCATCTGGGAGGGGTCAGCTCGGCCGGCTGCAATCCAAGGTTCGCTGAGGGGAGAGGATGAGCAAGTCTAGGCAATCCTGTCACCTTCCCTTGGATGCCTGGGCTTGAGTGACCCATGGATCCGAATGGTTGTCCAGCTGCTGCACTCTGCTGGGCCATCACCCTAACGGATTGGATTCAAGGAGGGAAGCTAAGTCTTGGTCTGCTCAGGGCTGAGTGAAACAAAACCAAGGTCCCACTTTGAACTGCCATGCTCCCCTGGCCTGGAAAGTTGAATGTGGGCTGGGCCAGGCTCCAACCAGGCTAGCTCGAGTATGGGGCTGCTTGGGCTGTCGGTTCCATGCTCAGCTGGTCGAATCTCTCGGGCAGCCCAGCCAGCGACTGGCTTCGCAATGATGGTGGGAACTCCCATTCCCTGGACTCGCTAAGCTCCAGGGGATTTGTCATCTTCTATTCGAATGCTGCTCCATGCTCAGGCTGCTCTGACATTCCCATCAGTAGCAGAGCTATCGCTGCATCCTCCAGTCCCAATTGCGCTACCAGTTCAGGTCCCTCACACATCAGGGCTGGGCCAGTTGGCTGAGGCTGCCACAGCGCTGGCTCCTTAGGTCGGGCGCCCCTTCAGGTTTCTGCCTGTGCCACTTCAGCTTCAGCAACCACTGCAGCTGAGGGATGGTCCCGCAAATTCCCTCCAAAACAGATCCCAAGGCTTCCTCAGTGGTCGCCGTTTTCTGCTCCATCTTCCCTGAGTCTTGCGCTTCCTGGTAGACTGGGTTGCGGCCAGGGCTCAGGACCCCAGACAGCAGTACTGCTTCACAAAAAGCCACTGGGGTTTTCTTTTCTATGAGACTCAGGTTAATGTCAGCGTTCCAATTAAATCCCCAGTACAATTCAGAACTCGAAAACTGTCATAAGTAAATGCCTTATTCTATAACAAGAGATATGTATATATGTACAGGATATAAAAGGTTAATTTATTCATCCTCCTTTAATGTATTCATGTGTAATCACCCCCCTTTCTTGACTCCTCCCCTTTGATATAAATAGAGAGTGCTTTTACCTCATGCTTGCTTCTCACTGTAAATCTGACAAGAATAAGTAGAATGCCTATTATGAATAAACTCTTCTTTAACTGAAGAAATTGCTTCTGAATTCATCATTGAGTCTGATCCTCAAAATATTGTAACAATCTGGTAGCAGAGGATGGTTTAACTGACTCAATAAAATCCAACATGCCTAAGAAAGAAAACCTCAAGAATAAACAAGAAAGACCCAATACCAGGGCAAATGTTAAAGAAACAAAAACAGATCAAGAAATGATCGACGAACCAATAAATACAACAATCAAAGAATCTGAAGATAACACCACAGACATCGAAGAAACAGCAGATGAAACCGACAACCAAGAAGAGAACAAAATAAAAGACAAAGACCTCAGATCAGAGATACTGAGGCTAATAAAAAGTCAAAAAGATGACCACAAACTCATCGCAGAACTCCGAGGCTTCTTGGAAGAAAACGGAGCAGCAAGAGAAAAAGAATCGATAAAAGCCAATAATGCAAAAATACAAAAGAAACGAAGAAACAAACAGACACCTCAAAGCCTGCACGACTCAATCCGGACAACGATGATGACGACGCCTGAACCCAGAGGGCCCTGCGAAATTTCCCCCATACCACAAACGATCCAAAGAACAAAATACTCCAAGCAAGAAAGATTCAAAGAAAAGAGACGAACCACAGCTGCCAGCAGAACACCCAAGATCGAGCCGGAGACCGAATCATCAGAAGGAGAGCACTACGAGGGAGCTACAGCAAAGAGAACCTCTCCCAGCGGCTTCAGCAGAGAAATGATCAACGCGCATGCGCAGATGAACACAGAGAACTACAATGAACTTTATGAAGAAGGAGAACCTTTCAAGCTCATCAGCAGAATACCCACGCCATTCTGCAATTTTCAACATCTACAGGACCATGGACTACCCACAGTTGTAAGTAGTGGGAATAGTAATATTGGGAATCTACCTAGTGATTTCCCAAAACTTAGAATTGATGGCATCAATTTACAGGAATGGTGTCAACAAATTCAGGTTGTCTTTATGAAAGAAAATTTATTATTTTTTATAACCAATCCTCCCAAAAGACCTTGGACTCTAAAAATGGACTGCCTGCATCACAGAGCATTCTATTTAATAATTTCTAGCATATCACCTGCCATGTACTACAGTATTAAGCATAATCTTACTGTTTCAGAAATAATTCAATGCATGTTTAAATTGTTTCATAGTGAAAGTGTAGCAACAACCACTAGAATGTCTAAGATTTCTTTTCAGCCAAATTAAGATCTGGAACCACCATAAGTGAACATTTAATATCCTTAAACAAAACCAGAGCAGAATTACATCTAAGAGGAGAAATAATATCAGAACAGACAATGAAAAGCGTTATCCTTAACTCATTAGATTCATCATGGGATAACTACATATCACACTTAGACTCAATCAATCTAGGATACTTATCCATAGAAAGTCTGTCAAATAAGTTAATAGCTGAAGATAATTTGAGGAGAAGTAGATACAATGCATACACAGAACACAGACAGGCAAAAGTGGTAACCTTCCAAGAAAATCACCAAAAAACAATTGAATGTTACAATTGTGGATCCAGAAAACACTCTAAGGGAGATTGCCCCATGTTTCATAGGGAAAGACAAAACCGTGATTATAGGGGTAGATATCAAGACAGGCAATCATCTATTGATAGATACAGATATAGAGACTCCCCAAACTACAGAGAACGCAGAAAGGATAGAGATAATTCAAGGGACAGAAAATCAGGATCATTAAATGGATTAGATAAACATAACAATGTCATCACACAAAAATCAAAAAACAATACTTGGCTCATAGATTCAGGGGTGACTAATCATACAACAAATAACAAGAAAATACTGTCTTCATTCACAAATGATAAATTTATGATAAGAGTAGCCAATCAAGAAAATGTTCAAGTCATAGGGAAAGGAGATGTAAATATACCTGGTTTAGGTAAAGTAGAGGGGGTATTGTTGATACCAGAAATATCACATAACATACTTAGTGCAGTGAAATTAAGCCAAGATTTCAACATAAATATAATCTTCTCTGGGGGAAAAACAATACTAGAAAAGGATGGGACTAAATTGAATAGTGTAGTTATCGAAGGGGGCCTACCCTTCCTTGTAACAGAAGATAAATGGTTGCATAACATTAATACAAACACTGATGACGACACCAACATAGACAGTGAACATAGTAACAACAATGACAATGAAGAACCCAATACACACTGTAATCACAAAGACACACCCACTAGTGATACACACAATAACAAAAGACCCAATATAGGCAAACCAATTCATGATGAATGTGCACACATGTTGCATAGGAAATTGGGACATGCAAGTTTCCCTGTAATACAAAAAATGATTGAACATGCTGATGGCGTTAAAATAAAGGATTGTAAAAACTATTTGGAATGCTCAGTATGTAAATCCTCAAAACTCAGAACAAACCCAAAACCAAAGAGGGCAACAAGGACCTCTAACCAAATTTTTGATCTGGTACATATGGATCTAGTTGGTCCATTAACACCATCCATCACATACAAAAAAAGATATTTCCTAACTATTGTAGACGACTATAGCCGTTATGGATTTGTTTATACTTTAAAACACAAAGATTAAACTTTCCAAAAATTCAAAGAATTTTACAAACGTGTAGAAACACAACACAATATCAAAATAAAACAAATCATGACAGATAGGGGATCCGAATTCATGTCAAAAGAATTCTCACAATGGATAAAAGACAAAGGAATGATACACTTCACGACTAGCCCATTTTCTGCTTTTCAGAATGGTACAGCAGAACGAAAGAACTCGACACTGCAAACCATGATTAGATGTACATTAGAAGATGCTGGTTTAGGAAAACAATTCTGGTCAGAAGCATTACTATATTCAAACTATACCCAAAATAGGACATGGTCTAGCATCCTAAATAAAACACCATACGAAGTGATGTACAATAGGAAACCAAAAATATCACACATGCACATATTTGGAGTTACAGCAGACGTACACATACCAAAACAATTAAGACATAAGGGAGATAACGTATTCAGAAGGCTCAGATTCATGGGATACGAAACAGGCACAAAAGGATATAGATTCATTGACAATAATAACAAATTCATAGTCTCAAGAACAGCAGTATTTCACGAACAGGCCAACTGGTCTAAGATACATCTTAACGAGATAATCCAAAATACAGAACCAAATATTGAACAACAAGACAGAATAGAAAGAGAGAAACATGAACATAACACACATGATGACAAAAACAAAACATGGACAGGTAACCATACCAGGATAAAAACAGATTCATTAACCAAAAAGGAAGCAAGGTATCTACACGATAATGAAAGCATTCCAATAAGAACAATCAGGTGTAACAGAAAACAATTACCCAATAAGTATAAGGATTATATAATGTGTGTGAATGATGAGACACCAACACCTAACACATACGAGGAAGTGTTGAAACTTCCCATGGAAGAAAGAGAAAAATGGGAATTAGCCATAACAAAAGAAATGAACAGCTTGCGTGAATTAGGTGTATTTACACCAGTCCCTGCCCCTAAGAACAAGACAATTATAGGCACCAGATGGATATTCAAAATCAAAGATTTAGAAGAGGGTAATAAATTATATAAAGCTAGATTAATCGCACAAGGTTACGCTCAAAAATATCCTGAGGATTACACTGACACATACTCTCCCACTGTAAGAACCGAAAGTGTTAAGACAGCTTTAGTCATAGCTGCTATACTCAATCTTGATGTCTTTCAATATGATGTGCAGACTGCATACTTACATGCAAAGCTCGACAAAGAGATATATGTAAGGGCACCTCATAGCCAATGTACAAATAGAAATGAGACCTGGTTACTTAACAAAAGCTTGTACAGATTAAAACAATCCGGCAAGCGTTGGTATGAATGTCTAGTCAGCGTGCTTAAAAATATGGAATTCAAAGCCACAACTGCAGACAATTGTTTTTTTGTTAGAAAGGAAGGTGAATCATTAGAATTTGTGTTAATCTATGTGGATGATATTTTGTATATAGGCAAACATAAAGAAAAGAAAGACTTATTTGTATCCAAGCTAAGTGAACATTTCTCTTTAAAGTCGCTAGGAAGGGTAAACAAATACCTTGGAGTTCAAATCAATAAAACAAGAAAGGGATTCAAATTATCCCAGAGAGATAAAATTATAGAACTTCTGGACAAATGCAATTTAAAAGATGCCAAACCTTGCGATACTCCTATGCAGACTGATTTTCTAAGGAATATGGATGAATCTTCACCTGAGTTCTAGAACAATACATTATATAGATCAATTATTGGTTCTCTCTTGTATATATCTAATTGGACCAGGCCTGATATAGCTCTGCCACTTAATTTATTATCTAGACATGTAAGTAAACCACTTATGTATCATTGGGAAGCAGTTAAACGAATACTAAGATATCTAAAACACAGCATAGATTTCTGTCTACTCTTAGAACCCAATAATATTAAAGAACCTATTATCACCAGTTACGCTGATGCAGACTGGGCAGGTGACATCAAATGTAGAAAGAGCACCTCAGGTTATGTATTATTTTTAAATGATTGCCCAATATTCTGGTACACTGGGAAGCAAGATTTAGTAGCGACTTCCACAACAGAGGCAGAATACGTCTGTTTATCTAAAGCCTCAAATAATTTAGTGTGGTTTAATGATTTATTATCTGATATTTGGAAGAATCCAATACTACCATTTGTCATACATGAAGATAATAAGGCGGCTATAGAAATATCAAGATCTGACGCCATTGGTCAAAGGTCCACACATATAGATATCAAATTTAAACACGTGAGACAATTATCTCAGGATGGATTCATTAAAGCAATCCACTGCGAAACCTCAGAACAAATAGCTGATATATTAACTAAACCTTTACCTTCTAAACAACACAAATACTTGACATCAAAATTACAAGTACTATATAATTCTGAATCCGAATGCAATCATTGTTATATGTCAAATCGGCATTTAGAGGGGGATTTGTCATAAGTAAATGCCTTATTCTATAACAAGAGATATGTATATATGTACAGGATATAAAGGGTTAATTTATTCATCCTCCTTTAATGTATTCATGTGTAATCACCCCCCTTCCTTGACTCCTCCCCTTTGATATAAATAGAGAGTGCTTTTACCTCATGCTTGCTTCTCACTGTAAATCTGACAAGAATAAGTAGAATGCCTATTATGAATAAACTCTTCTTTAACTGAAGAAATTACTTCTGAATTCATCATTGAGTCTGATCCTCAAAATATTGTAACAAAAACAAAGTCCAACAAAGTAAAAATTTATTAGAGAAGTCATGTTGGCACATTTGGGGAAAACATGAATCTGAAACTTCCCATTTTCCCCCTCCCACACTAAAACTCACACCCTGCCCTATTTAGCAACATTCACATCACATGGCCCAATCACACTCTTTCCTCTCTCCCGCCAAACTAAAATCACACCCCTCCAGGCGCCAGCAGCTCGAATTTGAGCTCATGTGAAAGAATGTTATTGTGACTATACTCCCTTCTCTATTCTCCCGTTCCCACAGTGTGCCCATCCCCCGTTGTGGCAGCCCTGTGAAATCCATCCAAAGATGGATCCAAGGCTAACACAAGCGAAGCTTGCCCGGATGGAAGTAAGTCTGAGCATCCTCGTTCCTGGCGGCATCCCTGCATCTTCTCACCCACTGCTTCAGCTGCTTGGCATCCAAAGGGAGTGGCAAGCGCCGGCATTTTGTCCTCCCACCTGGATTCTCCACAGCTGCTGGGCCTCGCCTCGCCCCTCTGCCAAGTGGCCTTCCCCCACCCATCTGCCCATCTGCCAGGCCGCCCCCTTTGGCCAAGCCTTGGTAGTACAGTGGTCTAAGGCACCCTGTTATTAAGCTGGTTATTAAGACCAGCTGCCTGCAATTACTGCAGGTTCAAATCTCGCCAAGGCTCAATGTTGACTCAGCCTTCCATCCTTTCTAAGGTAGGTAAATTGAGGACCCAGTTTGTGGGGGCAATAAGCTGACTTTGTATAAATATACAAAAGAATGAAGGCTATTGCTTAGCGCATTGTAAGCCGCCCTGAGTCTCCGGAGAAGGGCGGCATATAAATCAAATTAAAAAAAAAAAAGTGCAGTGGGCCTGGAGCATGTCTCCCTCCCCCGTCATTGGCCTTACCTTCGTGGGCAGTCGCAGTGAACAGAGCTTTGCAAGTTCCGCGGGCTGGAAGATAAGGGTGACTGCTGGAGGAGGGGCAATGCGGGTGGCGCAGCCTTGTGGTTGATGAGGCACCTCCTCTCCAGGCCTCCGTCAGCCAGACAAACCTAAGCAAAAGCCAGCCATGTGAGGAGTGGCTGGGAGGAGAGGGGCAAGGGGCAGGGCTGAATCCTACCACTGCGCAGGGGCCAGATAAATTGCTTCAGTGGGCCGTATCCGGCCCAGGGCACCCATGTTTTAGATCATCCATATAAAGGAGGTGAGATAGTCTGGCAGATTTTTTTTAATTATTTTTTTTATAACAATGGCCTGAGTTATTTAGTATCATTGACAAAAGGATTCAGTGAAGGTCGGCAGTTCGGCGGTTCGAATCCCTAGTATAGGTCTCCTGCGTGAGCAGGGGGTTGGATTAGATGACCTCCAAGGTCCCTTCCAACTCTGTTACTGTTATTATTATAAATTGAATCTCCTTGGAAGATTCCTCTCTTGATATTAATCTCTCCCAATCACCATTGACTATTAACCATGTCTTCCATTGTGCCATCCGTCTTTGCACAAAACCTCTGATGTTTCTACTGACTCCTGTTATTTCTAGGCACTTAATCCCCTCCTATCATGTGGCAGGGATTCAAATGCCTCCTTGTAATCAATTCATGCTACATTCAAGTGGGGTTTATCATTATTTTTATTCATAGCACTATCATTATTAATATTCATAATACTATTAAGATAGTATTTATTAAATTATTCTCATGTAACAAATGTTTGAGGACCAATGATAAATTTCAAGCTTAATGAAGGGGGGGGTCATAGTTTGTTGATTTAGAACAAGCTTTTTTTTATTAAACAGATCTGATATTTTGCTTTGTGCTATTAAGAGACTTTGAGGATATTTTGTGGTTGGTGCACATAACGCTTTCGGGATTTCAGGTGGGCCCATGGAACTAAAAAAAGGACTTAGGGAAAGGGGAATGGTTTAGGATTTTAGCCTGACATTGGCTGTATGGCTAGACTTGAATGAGGCTGATTCAACTGAGAATATTCAGATCTGTACAATGTGCAGGCATTGTTAACCAACGCAGCTTGATGTTTACCCATTATTCCTTCTGGGGGTTTAATTCAGTATCTCTCTGGTATTTTTCCATTAGCCAGTGCCAAATTGCTCCCTCATTGACTATTTCCAGGTGACTCAACTCGACCAGCTGCTTCACTAAGTTTTGTTTACACTTTTAATCCTGGTGGTCCACCTCACGGCAGCTGCAGTCCACTCCGTGTTTCTCACCTACAATTAGGAAAACCATAGAGAACGCTTCATCTTTCTGCCTGCCAAATCCTCAGGGATTTTCCCAAAGTCCATCATTGAGAGAACAGCATAGACAGCTGTGGGAACAAGGTAGCCATGGTGTACGTGTAGACCAGTTTGGCTGGTTGGAACACATATGCGGAGCTTGGCTATGGAAGAAGAGTAAAGTAGGAAAAGCGGGTTCAGCTAGATGATCACTGAAAGGCCCTCTTCGTTCTCTCTTTGTTCATAATATTGTAGAACAGAAACTGTGTGGCAATTCCTTTGAACTAACATTCCTGACAACTGAGGTAAATCTCTGATAATGGGGCCTCTCAGTTCGCAGGTGATGGGATGCTGGGAACGAAGTCAAATATGATAACATAGCAAGAGTTAAGTTTTGTTTCTGTCTTAAGTATTGCTTTCCTAGAATTCATGTGATTTACCGTAATATGGTAGGATGTGAAAGTTATGTCCAGATATGGAGAAAATCCCTTTGTATCACGGATGTAATATGAGAATGTATAGCTGTAATCATGTCTTCTGATACGCCCTATACCCTTGTATAATAAAAGAGAGGTCTGGAGTCAGCTCGAGGCTCTCTCATCCCAAGAAACACCTGTGTCTGTGTCTTCTCTAATCTGGACCCCTCATGAGGAGCCCACCAGATGATCGCAACAGACAGCTGATGCCAGGGTGACATGAAGTTAATTTCCCCCACTGGGTTGGAAGAGACAACAAACATAATTAACTCCTGGCTTGTTGAGCTTTTGGCTTAAGTTTTAAGTACATCATATCGTCACCGCTACCGGCTCGGCCAAAACGGGAGGAACCCACCACTGATATATATGCAGACAATCTGTGCATCAAGGCTTAATTTAGAATTTGCAGGACAGACACCAAAGCACATAGAACATGAAGGGAGACGCAGGATGGTAATAAATCTTGAAAAAGGTTTATTAGGAAATCAACCCTTAGCATACTTACAGCATCAGAAATATAAGGCCGCAAAGCCCTAAGGATGATGAAGGTTCATTTTCTGGAACTTGATTTACAAAGGAAGTTGGGAAAGGGGAATAAATTTCATAGCCCTTTTCCTTATTCTGCCACCCTACGGAATCCCATCTGAACTAACTATTGTAGCAAGAAGAAATTAATACTTATATTTACACTCACAGGAAAGGAAGAAATTACAAGAGACTAAGCAAGCACACAATGAGCAATACACATTAAAAGGAATGTCTTAGAACTGTCTACAGGTACTCCTCGACTTATGACCACAATTGAGCCCAGAATTTATATTGCTAAGCGAGAAATCTGTAAGTGAGTTTTCTCCCTTTTTACGACTAAAAAAAATTGGATAATAAAACTACAGGATAAGGAAGGCACATTACACTGTCAATATGAAAAAAGACATAACACATGACTTTTATGAGAGGTTATATGAACATGACACAATACCAGAGAAAAGAATAATACAGTATTTGGATAAAGCTAATTTACCTAAAATTTCAGAAACGGTAAAGAATATCATATTTTTCAGAGTATAGGACACACCTTTTTCTCCCAAAAAAGAGGGGGAAAATCTGGGTGCATCTTATACTCCAAATGTAGCCCTGCCCAGCTTCTCAAACGGAGGTTTCAGAGGCTGAAAAAAGCATCAGAAATGAAGCTTCAGAGCTTCAGAAAAGCCCCCAAACAGAGCTTCAGAAAAGAAGACACCAAACAGAGCTTCAGGAAAGAAGCCCCCAAACAGACCTTCAGAGGCTTTTTTTCTGAAGCTCTGTTTCTGAGGCTTTTAGAGGCAGAAAAAAAAGTTTTTTCTGAAACAGCTCACAACCAAGGAACCTGTTGCTAAAATTCACCTCTGGGAATAGCTGATTGGGGGTATTCCAGGAGGCCGATCCACCTACCAATCAGCTTTTTTCTTATTTTCCTCCCCAAAAACTAAGGTGCGTCTTATACTCCGGTGTGTCTTATACTCCGAAAAATACAGTAGGCTGGAAGAAAGAATATCAATGGCAGAAATAACAGAAGCAATCAAAAAGCAAAAAAAAAAAACAATAAAACTCCAGGACCAGATGCGCTACCAGTAGAAATTTATAAAGAACTACAAGACTGTTGTGGCTCCGTTGCCTGAGCCTGGGCTATCGACAGATGCAGACTCTGAGAGTGAGGAAGAGGAGTTGGCAAGGCCTCTCTCTCCAGGACCCTCCTCTCTGGCAATGCCTTCGGTGTCCGCCGAAGGGCAAGAGATAGGGCCGGGGCCAAGCACGTCCACACAGCCACAGATGGACAGTGATGAGGGTAATGAGTCTTGGCTGGATCCACGCCAGCATCGCAGAGATAAGCACGCGCAACAGAAGAAAAGACATGCCCGAGATTAGTCTGAGTCATTGGACCACACCACACAGTATATAAAAGGGAGCGTGGTGGCCAGTCAAACCTTGTGACGAACAAAGCTGAAAGCTTCCACGCCATTCTGCATTGCCAGACTTTTTGCTATAGACTTTGCTGGATTATCTCTGGACTTGATTGACTCCGTAATTATTGAGCTGTTTCTTTTGATGTACCAGGAGTGGGGAGAAGTTATCTCTCCTCTTCGTAAATAATAAACTCTTGGCAGGCAGCCACTAGGTTGTTGCCAAGTTCCGTTATCATAAGGAAAAGGATTTTGCCGGCTGGTTTGGTCTTTACCTCTTGAACGTCTGTTGGTGTGTGTGCGTGTGGTTGGGGACAGAACAAAGACACCCTGAGCCTATCAATGTTAGAAACATCTGGAATTCTTACAGGGGCCCCACTGGAAGGTCTCATTGGCAAATACTGAGCTGGGCGCATGACCCCAACCAAAAGAATGGAAGAACGATCTCCCCTGGAAACGAAGTTGTTGAATAGAGCAGAGTTCCAGTCTCAGCATCAAAAAATGAAATCTTCCCCACAGCAGAGTTGAGACACACCCGGATTCTTTTTAATTTCTTGTCCAGGATGTGAGGAAGAGGATTAGGTGGGAGGGAGAATCTGTAATTATCATCCCATCTTCCCAGCATACTGAACCCTTCTTCTGTATTGAAGGAGAACAAATCCTTCCTTTTCACACTCTTCCGAGAAATCCCCACTGCCCATTCTTTCTGACTCTCTATGTTGACTTCCCAGAAATGCCGGCCCTCCTTGAATTCTTCACGTCCCAACACCACAGCCAGTAAGTCAAATCTTTCAGGATTCTTGGGCAATTCTTGACAATATTCGTGTAGTTCCGCTGTTTTACCATCCAGGAACAGGGTGAGTTGGGGATGAGCTGTGTTTGGATCCAGGGTTATGTTTGCTGTTTATGGAGAGAGGAAGAAGATCAAGAAAGGGAAGCAAAGTAGCTTTAATCTGAAATAGAAATACCCAACCCTAAAAACAAAATCACACGAATCAAATTCTCCTTCAGTTAAAAGGGATCTCATCTTGAACGAGAACTCTTTCCTTAATCCAGATTTTAACTGGGGCTTATTTTTTGGGTAGGGCTTATATTACAAGCATCCTGAAAAAATCACCCTAGGGCTTATTTTCCGGTTGAGTCTTATTTTCGGGGAAACATGGTGCATGGCCTTGTTTCAGTGAGGGGATCCGGCAGCTCCCCTTCACATTGGGGCATATGGAAGGGGCAGATGAGCTGGGAAACAGGCAACAAGAATTTTTCTGAAGGACAAGCTTTCCATTATTATTATTATTATTATTATTATTATTATTATTATTATTATTATTATTTAATTTATTTATTTAATTTCTATACCGTCCTTCTCCTGAAGGACTCAGGGCGGTGCACAGCCAACAGTAAAACAAATCCAAATACAAAATTTAAAAACATTTTAAAAACATATTAAACAATTGGCCTTAATCCTTAAAAATAAACCCCAATTAAAAATCATGTCTAGGCCAGCCCAGCTTGTTGGAATAATAGCATCTTGAGGGCACGGCGAAAGGTGCGTAGGTCAGGGATCCTCCGTGTCTCCGGGGGCTTTAACATTACTGTGCCTCTGAAGACTTTACAGTCTGGCCCAGCAATACCGTTATGTAGGATGCCAGAGATGAGTCTTCCCTTCAACTATGTTATTTGCCCCAATATTGTTGGTCATTATCATTCACTATTAGTTATATCTTTTTTATCTTTTATTTTGTCAGACAATGTCAGACCTGGAAGTCATCTTTTACCTTTGAGCCTTCAGGCCTGCCACAAATTCTACAGTGGGAAAATGGGAGGGGGGAATTGTATGGAGTGAAGAAGATATGTAGTCAAAATAGAATTCTTTTAGAAAGTCAAGGCCAATGTGCCCTGCAGCTGTGCTGAGAAGAATGAGGAGGTATCTTCTGATCCGGAAGGTACCTGATTGGTGGGTATGATGGACATGTGGGTGATGGGCAAGGACTTGAACTTTCTTTTGGGTGAGGAAAAACCCGGAAGCTCTCAGATTCGGGTTTTCCCAGGTGTGCCAATATGACATCTCTAATAAAAGTTAGCTTGGAGGAATTTCAAGCCTCGGAGTTTGATTTCGTTGGGCGTGTTACTTGGAACCCTGACAAAATTTAACAGAGTTGGAAGCAACCTTGGAGGCCTTATAGTCAAACCCTGCTCAAGCAGAAGATCCTATACCATTTCAGACAAGTGGCTATCCAGTCTTTTGTTTAAAAACTGCAGTGATGGAGAACCCACAAGGTCTGGAGGCAAGTCTTGCCACTGGTTTATTGTTCTCACAGGAATTTCACCTTAATTCCAGGTTCCTTCTCTTCTTGATTAGTTTCCATTCATTGCTTCTTGTCCTGCCTTCTGGTGCTTTGGAAAATAGTTTGACAACACCCTCCCTCTTCTTTGTGGCAGCCCCTCAAATATTGGATCACTATGGTATCATATTGCCTCTATCTAGTCCTTCTTTTCTCTCGACTAGCTAAACCCAATTCCTGCAATTATGCTTCCTATGTTTTAGCTTCCAGTCCCCTAATTATGTTTGTTGCTCTTGTGTAATAATACCAAGGCTTTATAAAGTGATACTAACACTTCACATTATCATGACTCTATCCCTCTGTTAATGCAGGAGAGGGGAGTGTGGCATACAGAGAGAGGCCAGAGTTCTCTTACTGCATAGATGGGTTACATAAATAGGAGGGCGGGCATACAGACAGATGGATAGACAGACAGGATATACATATACACACACACACACAATAAATGTACATAGTATATTTATTGTATATATATAGTATAAATATACTATATAAATAGAAACTCTATTTATATACCGTGTTTCCCTGAAAATAAGACCCTGTCTTATATTTTTTTGAATCCTGAAATAAGCGCTTGGCCTTATTGCCATGTGCTCAAAAGCCCAATTGGGCTTATTATCAGGGGATGTCTTATTTTGGGGGAAACAGGGTATAAAATTTATCTTGATTTATAAATACATTTTTATTTATATATAAATTTATATATAACATACATTATATCTTTTCTATCACTAACTGACAAAATATGGGAGGGAGAGAAAAAATTTCAATGAGCACTTCCTTCCTGACTCTTAGGGAAGTTCAGAGAGTTATCTTAAATGATTGGGGGCTTTTTAACTAGATAAATTCTGGTTGCTGGTAACAAACAGAAACCCTCTTTATGGGCGCTCCAAAGGAGTCTAGGTCTCCATTTTCACTAAATGATCTGGCCAAGAGAAAATCAGCCCACTTTGCTTTCACCAATTCCCCTCCCCCAGGGTTACCTTTCTGAAGCTGAAGACCAGATAGCAAAGTATCTGAAAAGACAATAGGAAAAGAAGTAAGCATTGCTCTCTCATGTACAACACAGTTCTTACAACAATAACATGAAACATACTCTTCAGTTAAATTTTACAGATATTTATTTGTGTGCATCTTATCATGCAATTGGATCTTTTAATGCTGAAGTCAGTTTTCCATGGAGGAAGAAACGGTAATATTTGATCACATATCATCATCATCTTCTTTTAATGACCCCATAATCCCTTGGGGGGGGGGGTGGACTCTGGGCAACTGAATGGAGCTGAGTATTTACCGGCCGGATGCCCTTCCTGTCGTCAATGCAGAGTTATATTCTCATTGTGCCAGGAGAGAGAAATATCTGCCTCTACTTAGGATCAAACTCCTGATTGTGAGGTGAGAGCTCCACCTCTAGGCCACCGCACCGCTCGTTCGACTATGTATAAGCAGATCAAATGTTTAAATTGGCTTGAACTCTCAGAATTTCTTAGAAAATTCACTGCTGCCCTCAACTAAAATCTTGACATGCGTCAACTGGGTGACTGTAGGAGTTAGCACAAAATCTTCACGTATTACCTTTAAAGTGTTTCGTGATTTCTTCCAGGATGTGATTGATATCATAGACGTCCCAAATTCTCCACTTTAGGGCAGGTTGAAAAGATGGACCGTTCGCAATATTTTCTTCACTAGAGAAATGAAACAATGTTAGCCTTCAGTCCACCCCGTCAAAAATTCCCTTGCATAGGTTGGAAACAAACGACAGAATCTTAAAGGTATAGCGAAGACGCAGAGTAGAAGATGTTTTGGAGAGAAGATTCCTGATGAGCACAACATTTTCCAGAAATAAACAAATTTCAGTTTCCTTCCTCTCTTTCTAAATGCAGAAGACATTTGAAATAATGACTATCATCAACAGAGCTTTTTCAAGGTTTACCCACCTCCATCCGTCTGAGGTGGGTAAAATGAGGACCCAGACTGTTGGGGGCAATATGCTGACTCTATAAACCATTTAAAGAGAGCTATAAAGCACTGTGAAACAGTATATAAGTCTAAGTGCTATTGCTATTACTATTCTTGCCTATGTTGTCCTAGTAATGGTTATCGATTGTAACTTGGGGTTGCAATCATCATCTCACCCACTTTTTTTCTCCAGATGAAAGGTGTGCAACTTTGCAGGATGCAATCTGGGTCGGTCACTGAAGCCAAAGTTTTATTCTTCCAAGCTTTTGGACTCATGCTGGAGCCCATCCTGAGGGAACTTCTCTCTTACCAGAATGTGTAGATGTGTCATGCCCACGTTGGAGCCTGAATCTGCGGAGAAGGACGAGCCGAAGCTACAGCCAATGGAGATCGAGGAGGCAGCTTCATTGGTTTCAGAGGAATGTGGGGAGGAGCAGGCTGAGGCAGCCCAGGGCCCCTAAGGATTGGGACGGCTTGTTGGCAAGGAGGAATGGGGGCAGGATGACCAAGAGAGGGCAAGCGCTGGACCTGAAGAGTAATGGAGCTCAGGCAATGAGCAAGGACCTCTCCCTCCTGATCCCCGAGCATGGAGAGTAGAGAGAAGACAGGAACAGCACAGGCTGACCCGACGACTCGGGAGGAGAGCGCCCCGCCCCACCCCCCTTCACAAGGTAAACCTGGGCCTGAGATTTAAGGAGACGCTGTGGGCTGGGGCATTTGTCAGGAACAAACACCAAATTGGTAGAGTTTAGTGTGCCAGTACAGACATTTGGAGTTTGCAGGACTGCTTGCTTCTTCCGTACTTGTGGACTCAGTGCCTTCTTCCTGACTTTGTGGACTCAGTACCTTGTTCCCGATGTTGTGGACTCATTGTTTGTTCCTTGTTCTATGGATTCATTTCCCTGTTCCTTTGTTTTGCTGGATTGGGCACAGCCAAAGGCTGCCATGTGTGTGAGCACACACTTTGCTCTGGAACTTGCCAAAAGATGGTAGCATTTGTGGAGACATTTTGAGCATTGAAGGGGAGTTTGAACTCTCAGCTGGCTGTGTGGCCTTCGTGACTTGTCCCCGGTCATCACAACATGTGCAGAGAGAAATTCCCTGAAGATAGGCTCCAGCACGAGTCCAAAAGCTTGGAAGACTAAACCTTTGGCCCCAGTGACCGACCCAGATTGGAACCTGCAACATTATCCTGAGACACGTATACATCTGCCTTCATTCATGGTGTATGACTTTTTCCAAGCCAAGAGCTAGTCAGTTTCTGGACAACTGTAATCTGGGACAAAAACAAATGTTGATTTAATTGCTTTCATGTTTGATTTGAATTCAAGGCAGGTCATTCCATTATTATCTGGCTATGGATTTGACTATTTTCCCTGTCTCATTTAAAGATACAATAGATTATTTTTGGAGATCCCCCAAACTGGAGCAACATCCAAGGTTTTCAGGGGTCACATGTGCCCATCATCATGAATAGACATTGCTGGTTTTGCTCTGCTCCGCTGTTGCAATGAAATAGGAGTTCGATGCCCCACAAAATAAGCCACTAAGGGTCTCCTTGCTTAGAATGAACATGGAGACCAACGACAGATGCACCGATATCCCTCGACTTACAACAGGTAGTCCTCGACTTACAACAGTTCATTTAGTGTCTGTTCAAAGTTACAACAGCACTGAAAAAAAGTGACTTATGACCCTATTTCACACTTATTAGTATTTAGTATTTATTAAATTTTTATACCGCCCCGACTCATATTTATGATGGTTGCAGGGTCCCGGGGTCATGTAAATAAATAAATAAATGAATGAATGAATGAATGAATGAATGAATGAATGAATGTGATCCCCTTTTGTGACCTTCATACAAGCAAAGTCAATGGGGAAGCCAGATTCACTTAACAACCATGTTACTAACTTAACAACTGCAGTGATTCGCTTAACAATTGTGGCACCAAAGGTCGTAAAATGGGGTAAAACTCACTTAACAAATGTTTCACTTAACAACAGAAATTTTGGGCTCAGTTGTGGTCGTAAGTCGAGGACTACCTGTATTGTGCAGCATCATGCTAAAAGCCACAAGAGCTTTTCACACACCCAGAGCCTTCTTCCCTCCTCTATGCCACTCTTAAAAACTGACTACAGGTAGTCCTTGAGTTACAGCAGTTCGTTTAGTGACCATTCAAAGTTACAACGGCACTGAAAATGTGACTTGGGACCATTTTTTACACTCATGATTATTGCTGCACCCCCATGGTCATGTGACCAGAATTCAGACGCTTGGCAACTGACTCATATTCACCACAGTTTCAGTGTCTCAATATCAAGTGGTCCCCCTTTTGCAACCTTATGACAAGTGAAGTCAATGGGGAAAAACAGATTCGCTTAACAACGGTGTTACTAATTTAACAACTGCAGAGATTCACTTAAGAACTGTGGCAAGAAAGGTCGTAAAATAGGGCCAAATTCACTTAACAAATGTCTCACTTAACAACAGAAATTTTGGACTCAGTTGAGATCGTAAGGTGAGGACTACCTGTAATAATAAATAATAATAAATAAAATAAAATAAATAATAAAATAATAATAAATGGGAAACGGAAAGATGGGATCCACTTACGTCTGCAAGCTGTTTAAGATTTCCTGGAGGGAGAAGAGAAAGAAAATAAGTAATGCCATGAGTAGGAACTGAAAGAATTCTGCCAGAGTTTTTGCTGAATTTTGTTGGCAATTAAACTCTTCATTCATTCGCTTATTTATTCACGTGTGAAATTTAAAGGGCCATCTAGCTAGCAAAAGGAACTCTGCGGAGAAACAAGGATATAACACAATCAAAGTCACTTTGGAAAAAGAAGAAGAGACAAACTCGAGGCCCCAGGTAGAATCTCAACACTCACAGATCACACATAACCACCCTAGAGTTTCATTCACACCCTGCCCTCAGTGCTTGGGGGAAAGCCAGGTCTTCATCACCTTCTAAAGTCCAAGAGGGAGACTTCTAGGGAAGAAATGATAGACTGAAGATGGTGAAATTCATCCAAATACAGTAGAATGAAGAGCCAGCAAGTAAACCAACTTTTCATAATTCCTCCTAGGACAAGGAGAGGACTTGAGATTGCCCATGAGTACTTCAGACAGCTGCTCCTTGTTAGAAGACAGCAAAATAGTGGCCTCCAGTGAATTTAAAAGGACTGGGAGATGTTCAAATAGCTATCTTGCTCAACTCATGGTTGGTACCCTTTGAAAGGAAACTGGGTTTCTTTCTAATCACTTTCAGAAATTACTTGTTAATTGCTTTTTCAGCTGTTAGAAATCTTTGGATCAACAAGTCTGACAATATCAGGTGAGTCTCCTTCAATCCTTAGTAAAAGAAGTCTTAAATACAAGTTTAAGGACTAAATATACTGTATGTATGTATGTATGTATGTATGTATGTATGTGTGTGTGTGTATATATATATATATGTATGTATGTATGTATGTATGTATGTATGTAGGTCTTTGGTTATTCGGGTTTTCTCCTGCGTAAAATTGGAAGTGTCTTGGCGACGTTTCGATGAAATCTCATTCGTCATCTTCAGGCTGGTGTTCTCGGCTTCGTGCTTCTAGGAGCAATGTGTGTGATCGCAGCTGTTTCTTCCTTTTAACTGCCAGTGGGGGTGGGAATTTATCATGGTTTGGAAGAATTGCTTTAGTAAAAATGAAGAGTTTAGCAAAGATTAATTTTGTTTTTAGGTTGCTACTAATAAGAATATCAGAATTAGAGTTAAAGAGTTGGCAGAATATATTGAATAACTATTGTAATGGGAATAAGAAAGCGAGGATAAATAAAAATAGGTGGTATCTAAGCCAAAAAAAGGGGGTTTAGGACTCCCAAATATTAAATTATATTATGTCGCTAATAGGCTTAGACATGTTATAGAGGCAATTTTAGGAATAGGAGAATTGGAATGGTTGGAAGATAAATCTAAAATTAAAACCAAATTAGAATGGAAGCTGGAAAATATATATTTTTATGGAAGGTGGAAAGAAATGGGTTGAAAGTATAAGCAATCCTCTCCTGAAGCTTCATTGGGAAATTTGGAGTAAATATAAAGGGAGGCTGCTTCTGAAGAACTCTCCATTATCACCAGTAGTAAACCTGGAAAATTTCCCAGGGAATTTGAAGAATAAAGTGAATAAAATTTTAAAAGAGAAAAATAAAATGAAACTAAGGGAATGGTTAGGAGGAATGAGGACACGTGGGAAATTGGAAGAGGTTCTAGGAGGAAAATGGTTGTCTTGGTTAAATTACAGCCAAGTGGAACATTGGACTAAAAACTGGGTAAGAGAAAATGGAGAGTGTAGAGCGTTAACGAGGTTCGAGGAACTAATTGAAAAAAATGAAACTGTAAAGGAAGAAAATAAAGGGATAAAAGGCTTAATGAGTGGAATTTATAAAATATTGTTGGAGGAAGAGGAGAGGGAAAATTTAGGAAAGATGGTATGGGAAATCAATTTGAAGATACAAATAGGGCAACAGAGTTGGGAAGGAATTTGACAACAAAGGGTGTTGAGAAATATGTCAGTAAGAATAAAAGAGAATTATTATAAAATAGTATGGAGATGGTACTTAACTCCGGTTAGATTAAACAATATGAATCAGCACTACTCAGATAACTGTTGGAGAGGTTGTGGGGAAAAAGGAACCAATTTACATATGTGGTGGGATTGTAAATTTGTGCAAAAATTGTGGAAGATGGTGTATAAGGAGATTGAAGAAATTGTAGGAATAAAGGTAAAAGAGGCACCAAAGGTAGCATTACTCTCACTATTGGAAGATATAAAGTGTAAAAAAGAAACTAAAGAGTTGATAATAAATTTGTTGACCGCAGCAAGGTTAATGATTTCTAGGAACTGGAAGATACGAGGTGATTATTGTTTGGAAGAATGGTATAAGGAAGTATGTGATATTGCCATAAATGATAAACTGACATGTAATATTAAAGTAAGGAGGGGCACAATGAAAGTGAATGAATTCAATGGAATTTGGAAACAGTTCCTAATATATGTGTTTTCTGGAGGAAGGGGGATACCACCACCAGAAGAAGCTTTAAGATTTTGGAAGCAGGAATGATCCCGAGGGGTGGAGGAGCACTTGTTGACTGTTTGTATTGTGTATATTGTTTTATATTATATATTATGATTTATGTATGTTAATTTTATTAATAAAAAATTCATAAAAATTTTTAAAAAAGAATATTGTAAAGCAGTTCCAGTGGCTAATCACCCACCGGCCAGTACGCTCCCATAGAAAGGGGCTCCTCCGGGTGCCGTCGGCCAAACAATGTTGACTGGCGGCCCCTAGGGGGAGAGCCTTCTCTATGGGGGCACCTACGATCTGGAACGAGCTCCCCCCGGAGATACGGAGGATCCCGGATCTGCGCACCTTCCGTCACGCGCTTAAAACGTTTTTATTTCATCAAGCTGGCCTGGCCTAAATCTTCTCCCTTTTAAAATTTTAAAATTTAAATTTTAAATACTAATTTTAATTTGTTTAATTATGGGATATTTTAAAATTTAGCCAAATTGTTTAATCTGTTTTAATCTATTTTAAATTTTGTATTTCTGTGTTTTATGTTTTGGCTGTTCACCGCCCTGAGTCCTTTGGGAGAAGGGCGGTATAGAAATTTAATAAAATAAAATAAATAAATATATATATATATATTTTTCCAGAAAAAAGAGTTAATGTTCTTGCCATACGTGAGCCTTGGTGGCGCAGTGGTTAGAATGCAGTATCGCAGGCTACTTTGCTGACTGCCGGCTGCCAGCAGTTCGACAGTTTAATTCTCACCGGTTTAAGGTTGACTCAGCCTTCCATCCTTCCAAGGTCAGTTAACTGAGGACCCAGATGGCTGGGGGCACTATGTGGACTCTGTAAACCACTTAGAGAGGGCTGCAAAGCAGAGGTTCCCAACCTATGGGCAATGGCTCATTACTGGGCCGCAGCCTATTTGCAACTAGGCAGCGTGAGTGACTGGCTGGAGCCCCACTCAAGCGAACATCACAGGAACTTGCGGCCCCACTTGCCTGAGCAACAAGTGCTCACACCTGTCCCTTCCACAAAACCATCCTCTCTTTCCCCCCTGTGCCAGGCCGCCAACCCAGAAAAGTTGGGGAACTCTGCTGTAAAGAACTATGAAGCGACATATAAGTCTAAGTGCTATTGCTATACATGCAAACTATTCTCTTTCCCACTGAAAATATTCATGTAAGGTTGTTACCGCTGCAATTCGACGTACAGGGTAATCCTCAACTTACAACCAGTTACTTAGTACCGTTCAGTTACAACTGACCTCAAAAAGGGGACTTAGGACCTGCATTCAAAGTTCTGATGATTGAGCCCCCTCTACAGTCAGGGGTCTGAATTTCGGGAACTTGACAACATGGCCACATTACAGGCGGTCCTCCAGTTATAACAGTTCATTTAATGACTGTTCGAAGTTACAAAAGCACTGAAAAAATTGACTTGTGACCATTTTTCACACTTAGGACTGTTGTAGTATCCCCATGATCATGTGATCAAAATTAAGATGTTTGGCAACTGGTTCATATTTACAACCATTGCAGTGTCACTGAGTCACGTGATTTTGCAACCTTCTGACAAGCAAAATCAATGGGGAAACCAGGTTCACCTAACAGCCACATTACTAATTCAACAACTGCAGTGATTCACTTAACAACTATGGCCAGAAAGATCGTTTAACAAATGTCTCACTTAGCAACGTCAATTTTGTGCTCAATTGTCATTGTAAGTTGAGGACTACCTGTACTACAGTTTTGCCAAAACCAATATTTAACTTCCAGATTTTGGCAAAACCAAGACCATAGCAAACCGTTAATTCAACTCATGATGTGGATTTACTTAACAACCATGGTGATTTGCTAAACCACCACCACAAAAAAGGTCATAATCCCAGGTTGAATTTATTTTACAACGGTTGTGACTTCTGAACATAATGGGCAGGCTCCATTACGTCAAGGCCTACCTGCACAGCAGAGGTGGGTTTCAGCAGGTTCTGACCATTTCTGGAGAACCGGTAGCGGAAATTTTGAGTAGTTCGGAGAACCGGTAGTAAAAATTCTGACTGGCCCCGCC
The DNA here is from genome assembly GCA_022577455.1 of Arizona elegans. Taxonomy (NCBI): domain Eukaryota; kingdom Metazoa; phylum Chordata; class Lepidosauria; order Squamata; family Colubridae; genus Arizona; species Arizona elegans. Next base: position 154,694,308 of record JAKOOJ010000003.1, read on the forward strand.
CCCATCTATTCTCTGCCTCCCAAGTCCCAGGTGATCGGGAAGAAATGGGGATTTTGCAGTATCCTTCCCCTGGAGTGGGGAAGGAATGGGGATTTTGCAGTAATCTTTCCCTGGAGTGGGGTGGGAATGGAGATTTTACAGTATCCTTCCCCTGCCACGCCCACCAAGCCACGCCCACCAAGCCACACCCACCGAACCGGTAGTAAAAAAATTTGAAACAATCACTGCTACACAGCGATGTAGAAGGAAAGCAACCTTATCATTTAAACCTTTCCTTGAAATGGCAACAAGCAAATACACCAAAGAACTCTGTTCCTACCATAAAGAGTTCATCGTTGGGCTGCTGAGAATTTTTTATCTTCTGGATGATCCTTTCATAGAGAGAAAATTCCTGAGAATAGAAAGCCGTGAAGGAATCTCTTTTTCTGATTATCTCCTCCTCTACTTCTACCATCTCGGCTAGGAATTGTTTTTCTTGGTCTTCCAGGAAGTGGTGAAGACCTTTGAACAGAGATGTCGCCTTTTCTCGCTCCACTTTTATGTTTCTCTGCAGAAATAGATAAACAGATAAATAGACAAAAAAGGGCTGCAAGTATGGAGTGGGTAGAGCTAAAATTGGGGATTCAGAGATAGCAAGAGCATAAATCCCTTGTCGTGATTCTAACTCTTCTCCCTTTCAATTATAAATTAATAATAACAGCTTTTTCAAAAGGCAACTGGACTTACTTTCGTTTTTCCTTGAAGACGTTTCACTTCTCATGCGAGAAGGTTCATCAGTTCTGACTGAATGGTAGAGAATGGAAAGTTCGTGCCCATAGAGAGGGCCTACTCAGGGTGCCGTCGGCTAGACAGTGGCGGCTGGCGGCCCCCAGGAGTAGATCCCTTCTCAGTTGGGGCGCCCACCCTCTGGAATCAACTCCCCTTGGAGCTCCGACTAGCGCCTGACCTTCGCACCTTCTGCCGGGAATTAAAAACTTGGCTTTTCAAATCCCTTGACCTGGTCTGATGATGGGGTTTTAAGGGCTTTAATGGGTTAATTTTAAATTTTTTAGATTTTAGTCTTTATTTTTATTGTGGCTTGTGTTTTATTGTTGTGAGCCGCCCTGAGTCCATTGTGAGATAGGGCGACATATAAGCCGAATAAAATAAATAAACAAACAAACAAACAAACAAACAAATAAATAAATAAATAAATTTATATTCCTTCCAGATATCTGGTCATTAGCTGTCTTTCTGGGAGCCATTGAGGCCACTTGGAGGCTTATCTGTGCCCTCAGGGTCACCTGAATAGTGCAAAAGGATGTGGAAATGGGTGCCACACCCATTTGCTCTATTCAGATGACTGTGAGGGCACAGATAAACCTCCAAGTGGAAATGGGTGTCCACACCCAAAATAGTGCAAATGGGTGTCCAGATGATTGCAAAGAATATTAATCCTTCCATCCTCCACCATTCAATCCAAACTGAAGAAGCTTCTTTGATGAAAAGCGAAGTGTCTCCAAGGAAAAACGAAGTCCAGTTGCCTTTTGAAAAAAGCACGTTTGGAATAACCATGATCCGGATGACTCAGAATCTCCATAGACTCAACGGGTGGATAAAAATGTCAAATCTAGGTCTACCTATCTGGCTGATTGCATGACCAATCAAAATAATAAATGACTGTGGCAAAAGAAAGCTAAGATAGCACTGTAGAAAGCTGGCACCCACCCCTCTCCTAGAAAAATGAAATAATTTGGGGAATATTTAAAAAGGGCAGAAGATAATATCTCCTTAAAAGAGAAATAAAAATCTTAAGGGAGACAGAAACTCAGAGCCCCAGCTCCCTCCCCCCCAGCAGATATTTTGTGCCCATTAAGAAAGGCTAGGTTAGTGATGGCTAACCTTTTTGTCTTTGTGTGCCGAAAGCGCGCACGCATGCACAACAGCGCATGTGTGTGTGCCCACACCCATAATACAATGCGTGCACGACACCCCTCCATGCATGCGTGTGCTACACTCTCCCCCACCCCCACCCCCTGCATGCCTACACTGTTACAGGTGTTATGTCTGCCTTGTATGCGGCTTTATTCCTCTCTAGCATTCATCTCTATTGTTCAGTGATGCATTTCCTGCCTCTTTAGGATTTACCTTTATCTGCTCCTGTGAGGCACTTCCTGTTCCTGTTGGATATATATATATTCTCGATGGCTTGTATAGTGTTTTAACTGCATTTTGATTAAACAACAGCACTGCAGAGACCCGAAAATCAGGTGGCTGGTGGGAGGCGCGCGCACAGAGCTCAGCTGGGGTGAGAGCTCACGTGCCAGCAGAAAGGCCTATGTGTGCTACCTGTGGCACCCGTGCCATAGGTTCGCCATCACGGGGCTAGGCCATCCTATCTACAAAATAAAAGACCTTCAGCTCCAAGATGATGGGATTAAGAAATGAGCCTTCAAGACATAATAGGATTAACCCACTACCATCCAGCAGCAGAGTTCATTACATTGCACAATCGCCTAAGGACATTGCATCACCCTTCAAACATCAACCAAACGTAGCTCAGACAACCTATAGAGCCAACTATGACCCCTACAACAGTCAATAGAATACATGTTTTTGCACAGGAACAGGAAATTCAAGTGCAAAGTCCAAAGAAGGTATTTAAAAAAACCCACTCTCCACTCCATGTGGAGTCAGCTGCACCAGAGCCACATATGTGGTCCTGTTCATTAATAAATGGACCCTCTTTCCAATCAGCCTCCAGCCTCCATTTTGTCTCCACTGCCTTTCTCCCATCTTGGAACTGAACCAGATGGGTATTTCTTCCAACAGTACCAATAATCATAGGTACCTTAGGCGCAATCCCAACATATCTGGAGCACTTAACATCATTGGCCATTGACAAAATTCACCATCATCCATTGCAAAAGACAGCTTTACTTGGAACATCTTATATTCTGTGACAATCCCTTTGAAGCATCAAATAACACCTGTCTATTTCAGGTCCTTAGGAAGGGCTCGATAGGTGGACAAAAATGTTAAATTCAGTATAAACATATAGCTGACTGTGAAACCAATCATAATAATCATACCTATTTGCCTATCACTACAGATAGTCCTCAACTTACAACAGTTCGCTTAGTGACCATTCAAAGTTACAACAGCATTGAAAAAAGTAACTTGTACCATTTTTTACACTTATGACCATTGCGGCATCCCCATGATCATGTGATCAAAATTCAGACACTTGGCAACTGACTCATATTTATGACAGTTGCGATGTCCCAGGATCACGTCATCCCCTTTCACAACCTTCTGACAAATAAAGTCAATGGGGAAGCCAGATTCACTTAACAACCATTTTACTAATTTAAGAACTGCAGTGATTCATGTTAACAAATGTGGCAAGAAAAGTCATAAAATGGGGCATTTAATAAAAACTCAATAAATTTCTCACTGAGCAACATAAATTTCAGACTCAATTTTGGTTGTAGGTTGAGGACTATCTGTATTTCTAATCACAATGTGGCTTTAAGTCTTTTTTTTTTTTTTGGTTCACTTGGCAGGGACAACAACTTACCAGCAAGTCCTTGCTTTCCTTCTCTCCGCCTGTCTGACGTGCCAAAATATTTTGTTTTCCCTCCTTCAGCATCTCCAGAAAATTGTCAATGAATTCCTAGGGAGAAAATGACAACCAAGATTTAATATATCTTTGGAAGTCAGCTTATTGGTGTGAAGGTTTGATTATTAGAAAGGGTAGATTAAGGAAAGAAGGAAAATATGTGGTCATTTGAGAGAGAGGAAGTAAAATATCAATGTACAGTACAGTACTCGAAATTGCTGTAAAGACCAGAAACCATTTCTTTATACACTTCCTTGTTACTTTCCTGTAGGAAGTTAGCACCCACCCTTTTCCTAGAAGAATGAAATATTTTGGGAAATATTAAAAAGGCAGAATATTATATTTCCCTGGATGAGAAATGGAGAAGCACCTTCAAAAGACAAAGCAGCTTCCTGCCTTCCCCCCCATCCCCCCCCACACACACACACCTTTGTGCTCTGTAGGGCAACCCGGGGGTCAGTAACTGAGGCGAGACCAGGTAAAGTCAAACGAGGACTCAACACTTTGTTAATGGGCCATTAAGGCCTCAGCCAAGCTCACTCAATGGGCCATCATCTGCAACACACTAGGACCCATCTAGCAACAGAAACTCACCACATGGCACCTGGGAAGATTGCATCAGCCAGCAAGGCTAGCTAAAACCCCCACCCCCTGGGAGTCTGACAAGCAATCAGGATACTCTTTCTGGACCACAGGAAGTTCAAAGCTGAGAGGGCATAAAACCCGGGGACTCATTGCATCTAGGCCAGTGGTTCTCAACCTTCCTAATGCCGCGACCCTTTAATACAGTGCCTCATGTTGTGGTGACCCCCAAACAGGGGTGGGTTCTAATTTTTTTTACTACCGGTTCTGTGGGCGTGGCTTATTTTGTGGGTGTGGCTTGGAGGTCATGTGACTGGGTGGGCGTGGCTAGCTGGTTATGTGACCGGGTGGCCATGGCTATGTGTATATGGACTACTCAGAGGGCTGAAAAAAGTCATTTCTGACAGGTCCTCGCACTTTTGACTGGTCCTCACACTTATGACCATCCACACATTTATGCCTGTGCAGCATTCTTAACAACCATGTCACTCATTTCACAACTGCTTCTTTTCACCATGGTGATAAGATAGGGCAAAAAACGTAAAATGTGAGGGTAGTCGTAAATTCGAGATCTGGTCAAAAGTGCGAGGACCAGTCAAAAATAACTTTTTCAGCCCTCTGAGTAGTCCATGTGCACAAAAGGACTACCCAGAGGGCTGAAAAAAGTGATTTCTGACAGGTCCTCGCACTTTTGACCGGTCTTCGCACTTATGACTGGTCATCATTTATGCCCATTGTAGCATTCTTAACAACTCTGTCACTCATTTCACAACTGCTTCTCTTCACCATGGTGACAAGATAGGGCAAAAACGTAAAAAGTTCGAGGGCTGGTCAAAAGTGCGAGGACCAGTCAAAAATAACTTTTTCAGCCCTCTGAGTAGTTCATATGCATAAAAGGATACAGCAATAGAGAGGGATGAAGGAAGGGAAGGGAAATTAGAGTAGGAGTGAGGGTAAGAGAGGGAGGAAGAGAGGAGGGGAAGGAGAAAGGAAGAGAAAGTAGGAAGAAGAAGAAGGGGGGGAGAGAAAGCAAGAAGGAAAGAAAAGACAGAGGTGGTAGGTTTGAGGAGAAAGATTGCTGTACAATAAAAAAGATGAAAGGGAAGAAAGCCAACTCCAAACAAATATAAAGATATTAAGCTAAAGAATGAATTGTTAAACTTTAAAGAATAAAAGAGAACAAATATGAATTTCATTTCATTTTCATTTTCATTTCATTTTATTATATTTGTATACCGCCCTACTCCCGAAGGACTCAGGGCAGTGAACAGCCATAAAATAAAACATATAGATACAAAATTTAAAATAGGGATAAAACAAATTAAATAAATTTGGCTGAACCATTTTAAAACCCCAATAATTTAAAACCAAATTTAAAATTCCCATTTAAAAAGAGGAAAATTTAGGTCAGGCCAGCTTGATGAAATAGGAACGTCTTAAGCGTGCGAATAAATAACAATAATTAGAAACACACATACAAACATACAATGTATTTTCTTTGAACACAGTATTTGGCCGGTTCACAAATTTAAACAGTGTTTAGTCATTTCAATTAAATTTACAATTTCTATATTTCCTTTTTGCCATATTTATTCCTCATCTATTTTTGTAAAAAACCAATATTATCCTTCATCCTCATCTCTAATCTTAATCAAATTCACTTTTTCCCTTCTATTCTATATTATACACCTTCCCATTGTCATCTATTTTTATATCCATCCTCACATTGGTTAATTATGTAATATTACAGTTGTTTAATATAAATTCAACATTTTAATATAAATCAATTACTTATATAACTACCTTTTCTGTATATTAATCAATATGAACATGAATATTCCAATTATTTCCATGCAATCCAATTTCTTACAAATCAATTAATTATATTTACCAATAATAATAAACCAAATAATTTCCCCCATATATTCCTCCAAACCACAACTTAACCATTTCTGCTTTCAACACAATATACAATTAATAGTATCTCAATTATTACAATTCCGTAGTTAAATAGAGCTTTTTTCTTTTGTGTTTTAAAATCTTGAACTCTCCTGTTTTTCCCTAAATTTTCCATTGTTTGCACCTACTTTTTTTGGTGAGGAAAAAGAAAAGAAATCTGCCTGCCTAATTTTCCAACGTTGCAGCAACAGCAAAGCCAACAGCCTGCTTTACTTTCAGTTTCATTTTTCAGCATAGCTAGGGGAAAAAAAAACTGCTCCAGCAAGCAAAAAAGCAGCAGAGCCCTGAGCAAAACAGCTGAGAGCAAATCAGCTGAGAGTCGGGAGCCGATCTAATCAAGGGCTAATTAGCCTATGCTGAAGCTCCGCGGGCCAATAAAATTACAAAAAAACACCGAACCCTTTGTTAAATTGCTGGCTCGCCCGCCCCTCACCCACAACTATTGGTGCGGAGGGGCGGGCAAACCAGCAATTTAACAAACGGCTCGGCCGAACCCCCTAGAACCGGCAGAATCCCACTACTGGCTATAGGGCGGCCCTTTGAAGCCCTGCGGCAAGAATTTAAACAGGTTTTTTTCCCTCTAGCCATCAGCTGGGACTCAGGAGGCAGCAATAGATTGGGAGTGGGCGGGGTAAGCGAACGGCCGGCGATCCAACAGAGCAGAGAGTGAGGGTGAGTGAAGGCGTGGGGGGGGGGGCGAGAGAGGGCTTTGGCGACCCCTGTGAAATGGCCGTTCGACCCCCAAAGGGGTCACGACCCCCAGGTTGAGAACCGCTGATCTAGGCTTTTTTCTGTTCAGGAACTCAAACCATGTGATCCTGTCCACCATTAAACCATCTTTCCAAGCAGTCTCCATGTTTCCAATGTCTTTTTCCCCACTTGGAGCTGAACCCTGAAGGATATTTCACCTTACATTCCTTTACTCTCTTTTTTTCAATATTTGAATCGTTTCCGTTTTTTTAAACCTTTCTATGGTCAAAATTATATTTTAAAAAGAAACTAGCTTACTGGCTCAGCTCTCATCTTTTGGGCTGAGTCAAGTCAACATTGTATTTGAAGAATTCCTATCAAGCATTATATCCTCTTTATACTATCACCTATCTTGGTGGATTAGATCCATTTCATTTCACTCCCTGATTCAACTGGTTCAAATCCAAATATTGCTTGTAAGATGCTAAGATTTCTTACATCAGGCTTACAGGAAAACAAAAAGGCACACAGGCAGAACTGTAGGTTTAAATCCAAATCTTTTGCGTTGGCGCCGCCATTTGCCTTTTTTTTAACCACAGAGTAAGTACTCAGTGATCAAGCGTGCTCCTAGCTTTAATCATGTGTTGCAAAGAAAGAAAAACTTCCTTTTGCTTATTCAATTCTGCTTCCTTGCTCTTTATGCTGTTATACCCATTAAAAAAGACCCGCCTTCTCTCTCCACGAGATGGGGGGAGGCGGACGGGGAAATAGTGCTTTTAATAAACTCGGTCATTTCTCATCTATTTCCCAGCAGTGTCTTCCTTTCCTTCTTTGGAAAGCACCAGGGCTGAGTATTTTCTCCAAGAAGATTCATTTGCACGCACATCGGGATTATTACTGGGGAAAGAGCCGCCCCGAATAGCAAAGATCACACGGATCTTTTAACCCAATGGTGTCAATTGGTTTCGGAAATTAGATGCCAATGATTGCAATTTGCAACCTTTTTTTTTTTTAAGGTAAAGCAATTCTGCCCCGCAGCTCTAAAGGCATCCTCTAACCATCTTCTAATTGCGATTTTTTTTAAAAAAAAAAAAAAAAAAGCAAAAAAAAAATGAAGAAGAAGAAAACTACAAAATAAATCACCGACAAATCGCGTTTTAAACGCCTCGCCGGCCAACAAAACAAACTGCAGCCAGCCGGCTTCGGATCACTTAATTGGAAATTGATTTCTCTTTGTTACTGAGCATGCGCATTGACGACCTTCCTCCCAATTCCCCCCCCCCCAAAAAAAAAAAAATCATTCCCAGAGACCGGGATTGTGCGCGGTCCGAGTTTTGGTAAAGGAGGAAAAAAGCAATCCGGATCCAAACGAGTAAGATTTTTTTTTTATTGCTCACCTCATTCGCATCGTTGGCTTTCTGCACGGTTGGGCTCCCATGGTTGCTGCTGTGCGGATTGGTGGTGGCGCAGATGTCACAGTGGAGGACGGTCTGGTGCTGGCAAGAGACTTGCACGGGTCGGTGGTACTTTTCACATAAGTTGCCTTTGCCTGACTTTTGTTTGGCCCGTCGGAACTTCTTCACGATCTCCACCACGTTGGCCAGCGACCGGTTGGGGATGATGTTTTGTCCGTGGTCGAAGGTTTTTCTGCACTGGGGGCAGGTGGTGCCGCTTTTCTCGGGTCCTTGGCAGTAGCTGCTCAGGCAGGTGCGGCAGAAATTGTGCCCGCACGTAGTTATGGTCACCGGGTCCTTGAAACCATTCAGGCAGATGGGACAAGTGACTTCGTCGCAGAGATCCCGCAGGGGATTCCCGGCTGCAGCAGCAGCCGCCATGACCGTCTCTCCCCGGCTTGAAAGTTTTAAAAAGTTCCTTTCCTTTTCGAATTCGATCCTTCGGGGAAAGTCCGCTTGCAAAACATAAACGGAGCAAATAAGGTGGGGTCGTTTGCGTAGCTTGCTCAGAAAAAGAAACAGCGACTTTAGAAGTCATCGCCATTCCCTGCTTACTCAGTATAGGAAATTTATTGTTTTTTTTTCCACGGGCTCAACGTTGACTCGTCCTTTCTTTTTTTGCAACCGTTGTATTAAATTATAGAATTAAATATACAGAAGCAAATAATAGGACGAAGTGGGGAGGAGAAAGGGGAAAGAAAAGTGAGGAGGGGGAGAGAGAAAAGGGGGAGGGAACCAACTTGACTTTTCACTCCCTCTGTTGCAGTGGAATGGAGCATTAAAACCGAAGCTCTAGACTTTTTTTAACTTTTCCATCATAATATAAACTAGCCGTTTTTATAACAACAAAGCCTTCCGTCCTTCCGAAGTGGGTAAAATGAGGGCCCAGATTGCTGGGGGGGAGGGGGGGCAATATGCTGACTTTTTATTTATTTATTTATTTATTTTTAAATTTGATTTATATGCCGCCCTTCTCCGGAGACTCAGGGTGGCTTACACTGCGTTAAGCAATAGCCTTCATACTTTTGTATATTTATACAAAGTCAGCTTATTGCCCCCACAAACTGGGTCCTCATTTAAGCTACCTTAGAAAGGATGGAAGGCTGAGTCAACCTTGAGCCTGGTAGGATTCGAACCTGCAGTAATTGCAGGCAGCTGTGTTAATAAATACGTTCTACTTAAAAGTGGGACGTAAAGTAAAATTGAATATAAGAGTGAAATAATACGGGGTCAGCCTGAATGATCTCTGAAGGGCCCCTTTAACTAGTAATTATTAGAGACAGTTGCAGAGTTACTCCACATGGATAAGCATTAACCAGCTTCCTGCAATAAAGGAGGGGGCTAGCTAAAGAGGCAGTTCTCAGATACTTCCTGTTTTTGTTAACTATAAAGATGCCTGTCTTAAAGGAGGTCTTTGTCCAGAATGTAAATAGAATGCATGTCTGAACCTTTTGGCCAAAATAAAAGCTTTTTCTGATCTCGAAATTCATTTCTTTATTATTCTGCAACAGACTCTATAAACCGCTTAGAGGGGGGCTGTAAAGCACCTTGAAGCGGTATATAAAGTGCTGTTGCTAGTGCTGTTTTGGTTATTTATTAAATTTCCACGCAACTTTCCATCTAAAGCTGGGCGGTTTAGGGTGTAATTTAAGAGGAATATGAAACACGGGGGTCCTTGGTGCTCTCTTTGAGTTTGCTTGTTTTCTTGCAGACGTTTTCATGACCCAAATGGGGTAATAGCATCAGTGCTTGTTACCGTAGTGGGAGATAGGTAGGACTACTACGGTAGCAGTGGTGATGTTAATCTACTTTGGGTTAATGTAATGAAGCGGGCTCTGATAGATGACCACTGGATAACTTTCTATTCACTCTATTCTAAAAAGCAATGCATCCGGTTGGAAAAAGTACAAACTCAGCCAAAATCCTTTCTGTGTTATAATTTTATGCAACTTTGAAATTATTATTGGATCAAGCGAACCCCCCTGCTGGCCATGTTACACCTAAAGTTGTCCAAACATTAGTGCAAAGGTGTTTTAACTTGTCAGGTTTGCATGGAGTTCCTCCGTAAGTTTCAGAAAAAAAAGTTTCAAAGTGGGCTAGCATGCCTTGTAACGGTGTCCTTTGGACACTGTTTCCCACCCCCATCCTAATAAACACTTCCGATGACCTGAGGCCCTGGAATGTCACAGCCACCTGCAGGAAATGCACCGGATTAACCACCCACACAACTTAATCTAGAGGGTTGAAAAACACCGTATCCCCCTTTCAGGAGATTGATCAGATCCCCTTTTCTGTCTCAAAAATAGACAGACCTATCTTTCCCCTTTAAATGATTTACTTGCCTGGCAGATGCTGTCTTCTTTCGGCCGTCCGCGGAGTTACTGAGTCTTGTCTGCCCTCTTGTGGGTCCTTGGCTGAAGCTGCTTCGCCAGCGAGCATACGGCCGTCTCCCAACGAAGAATTCTAGAGACTTTCAAAGGAGTCTTGTGCCGGCTGTTGATTTCTTCGATGCGAAAAGGCCGGTCCCGCTGGGGCAGGTCGCCTAGGAAGGAAAAAAATCTCTGCTTCTCAAAGTCCCCTCTGCCGGGTGCCAATTTTGTTGTAGAGATGTTTTGTGGAGATGAGGAATTAAGAAAACATCCCAATTAGGGCAGACAGAGTCAGCTTAATTATTTTATTGCAATAAAAGGATCAGATAGGTATTGATACCTCAGGACCATAACTTTGTTCAGATCTTGAGGTATCAATACCTATCTGATCCTTTTATTGCAATAAAATAATTAAGCTGACTCTGTCTGCCCTAATTGGGATGTTTTCTTAATTCCTCATCTCCACAAAACATCTCTACAACAGGGTCATGAAACGTCTGCAAGAAAATAAGCAAGCTTAGAGAGCACCAAGGACCCCTTAGTTCTTCAACCCTGAGCTATAAATATTCTACTTTATCAATATGAAATACAAAGAGAGAGAGAGAGAGAGCGCTAACATTGCAAATATTAAACGTGCATCATTCTGGAGGAAATGCCAGAAAACTAAAAGCAAGTTTACAGATAATCACCGCTCCTTGTTTACTCAGAATAGGAAGTTGATTTATTTTGATTTATTTGTTGCATTCCTTACTACGCCACCCATCTCGCCATCTCTGGGCGGCTTTCGATGCAATAAACTAGGAGTGTAAAATCCAAATATAGAGAAAGCTAAAATTGCAAACAGTAGAGGAAACTCCAGCTAAGGTGCAACCGCCACATTGGGGTTAATCCGTTGTGGTGGCAATTCCCAGCCCCGTGGTCTTCATTTTACAAATAGTTGTAAGGAACTTTTACAAATGCTGAGCTATCCTTAAAGGCTTTTTGGATGTTGTTGGAAGCCTGGTTAATAGTGCTGGGGGAGGGGTTTCAAATATTTTCTTAAAAGAGTCTTATTTTGGGCTCTGATCTGGGAAAGGTGGAAGAAAAGAGTAGCCAGGTAAATGGAAGTATGGATGAGCACATTTAATCAATCTGGAGAAAATTGGTAAGTTTGAATCTTGCCAGGCTCAAGGTTGACTCAGCCTTCCATCCTTTCTAAGGTAGGTAAATTGAGGACCCAGTTTGTGGGGGCAATAAACTGACTTTGTAAAAAATATACAAAAGTATGAAGGCTATTGCTTAACGCATTGTAAGCCGCCCTGTGTCTCCCGAAAAGGGCGGCATATAAATCAAATTAAAATAAAAAATAAAAATAAATTTAAAAAAAATATTTAAAAAATGCCAGAAAAAGAAAAGCAAGTTTAGAGGTCATATCCACTCCGTTTACTCAGTATAGGAAATTTATTTTTAGTTATAAAATTTCTACGCCACCCATCTCACCATCAAAAGCGATGCTGGGTGGCTTACATTGCAATAAAATGGGAATGTAAAATGCAAATAGAGCTAACATTACAAATACTAAATAGAGAAAATTCCAGCTGAGGTGCACCTCCACATTGGGATTAATCTGTTGAGATGGATTTTAAGGCACAATTCCCAGCCCCTCCCCTATCTCAATTTACAAGTAGCGGAAGGAACTTTTAGAACTCCTCCCCCAGCTACCCTTAAGGCTTTTTGGATGTTGGAAGCTGGTTAGTGGTGCGGGGGGGGGGGGTTCAAATATTTTCTTAAGAGTCACTCCTTGTCCTTCTTATGGCTCTGATCTGGAAAATGGGAACCATTTGCCTTCAGAAGTTGTGGGTTCTCCATCACTGGGGGCTTTTAAGAAGAGACTTGGACTGCCACTTATCTGAAATGGTATAGTGCAGTCAGGGTGGATAAAAATCAATGATTTTTTAAAAAAAATAAAAAAAAACAGATTTTTTTTTATTTAAATCGGATTTTTTTTTATTTTTATCGAATTTTTAATAAAAAACTTTTGGGGTAAAAATCTATCGTAAGATAGTTTTCTATTTAAGATACATAAATAATTTAGTTTATTCAGCATGAAATGGAGCTTAGTTATGTAGCATGAGGCTGTATATTCTGCAACACTGGGACTATCGGTGAGTCAACAGTGGGTCAAAGGAGTAGCAGAGATGACAGTTGCTCTTTAAAAATTATGATTTAAATCGAGTCGATTTAAATCAAGCCTTTTTACTAGTGATTTAAATCATGATTTAAATTGTGATTTAAATCAACTCGATTTAAATCAAATCCACCCTGAGTGCAGCAATGACTAACCTTTTTGTCATCGCGTACAAAAAGCGGGGGGGGTCATGTGCATGCCCACACATAATTCTATGCACCCTGCCGCCCCCCCCCACCCCCCGCGCATTCACACGTGACACCCCCCCCCAGTGCTTCCCCCACTTTTGGCACGGTGGGCCTGTTTTTTCGCCCTCCCCAGGCTCCAGAGCGTTTCTAGGAGCCTGGGGAGGGCAAAAACTGCCTTCCCCACCCCCCAGGAGGCCCTCCGGAGGCTGGAACTGGCCTGTTTGTTGACTTCCGGTGGGACTGGAAGGCCCGTTTTTTTCTCTCCCCAGGCTCCAGAGCCTTTCTAGGAGCCTGGGGAGGGCAAAAACGGCCTTCCCCACCCCCCCAGGAGGCCGGAAACAGCCTGTTTCCCTTACTTCCAGTGGGCCCAGAAAGCCCCAAAATCAGCTGGCCGGCGTGCATATGCATGCCAGAGCTGAGTTCGTGTTCCCACCGATATGGCTCCGCATGCCACCTGTGGCACGTGTGCCATAGGTTCGCCATCACGGGTATAGGGTCTCCTGCTTGAGCAGGGGGCTGGACTAGAAGACCTCTAAGGTCCCTTCCAACCCTTATTATTATTCTGTTAGATTCTGTTAAAAAGGAGAAGAAGCAGCAAGGGTAATAGATTCTGTTGCAGTGCCGCTAAGCGCATTTCATCATTCAGGTGAAAATGCATCTTAGGCAGTAGCTAGGAGTCTAAAACAACCTTATGGCACATAACTCATTGCAAAAAACTGTCTAGTATGTGGACTTCAGCTCCCAGAATTCCAGGTGTCAGAATGATGGATGGAGAAATAAACACGAGTCTGGTCTGTAGGGGTGTAGGATCCTTCTTTGTACTTGAAAAGAATGCTGAAATTGCTCTTCTGGTTTAACTATGGGTTGGTTCATTGGGGTCTCCTCAAGTTCCTACTACAGGTAGTCCTGACTTACGACCACAAGTTAACCCAGTACTTGTTCTGCCCCAGCTACAGATCCCAAAGAACACAGCACACACAAACTCTGAACAAAACTTAGTTTACTCAAATAACACAGTTTTAGCAAATGCCGGCTGTTAATAAGTGTTCTTAACAGCCTGCCAGAATTCCACAGATAAGATAGAGTCTTACTGGAGTTGGCAGAAAGCCCAGAAGCAAGGGTACAGAGAAATCCCAACGCGATGATTAGCGAACTAAAGTTGTTTCCTGCAGTTTGTTACAAGCTGTGTTCTTTCTTAAATAGGCTAAGGGCGTGGCCAATTAGCCCCAAGCCTTACTCTCGAGGAGACCTCCTCCTGAGGAACCACTCCTGCCTTTTGGCAGCTCTGAGTGCCCGTGCATTGAGAAGAGGCTCCTCCTCTTCATCCTCTTCACTTAAAGGAGCCTCTGGAGGTTCTGAAGGCCCTGACTGAATCCCTGCCTCTGGCACCACATCTTCAGCCTCCTCACTGTCCGACTCAAGCACCGGTTTCACAGGCTGCTGGCGCAGCACCACACCAGGCTCCTCGTCGTCGGGATCAGCAACAATCCGTGCAGGCCGCTGGCGGGCCGCAACAGTACTACTGTTGCTAAGTGAGCCATTTGTTAAAGTGAATTTTGCCCGGTTTTACGACCGTTCTTGCCACATTTGTTAAGTGAATCACTGCAGTTGTTAAAATAGTAACACAGTGGTTAAGTGAATCTGGCTTCCCCATTGACTTTGCTTGTCAGAAGGTCACAAAAGAGGATCATATGACCCTGAAGCACAGCAACGGTCAGTGGCCAAGTGTATGAATTTTGATCATGTGACCATAAGGATGTTGCAATAGTTGTGTGAAAGTCACTTTTTTCAGGGCCCTTGTAACTTTGAGTTTAACTTTGTCGTTAACATAGAGACTCTTTCATCTCACCTGATTATTTTTTTTTCCATTTATCCTCAGGTATGCTTTGGTCCAGAAACTTTTCCCACAAGCCGGACACCTCTGTGGGTTTTCTTCTATATGGATTCTCTCGTGATTCATGAGGTTTGATAACGTTTCTCATAGACAGAGCATATGTGATTTCTCTCCCATGAAGGAGGGAGGCCACCATGGGACGTAAGATTTGATTTTTGCTTGAACCTTTTCCCGCAATCCCCATACAAATACGGTTTCTCCCTTAGGTGGATTCTTCCAGAAGTTATTTACGGCTGAACTTCCTATGCAGACAAAGCACATTTACAGCTTTTCCTTGGGTGCGGATTTTTCAGTGTAACTTGTTCTGTGCTTGAAGTTCTTCCCAAAGACTGAACAGATGTAGCGTTTTTCTCCAGCGTGAATTATTTCGCGGGATTCATTGCCAAACCTTCTCCTGCAGACGGAGCACGAATATGGCATCGCCCCCATGTGGGTTTCTCCTACTGTACGTCTGAGAAGGTTGGTTTTACCGCTGCAGCTTCTCCCACAGACTTGAGCATGTATGCGGCAGTTTTCCAGCCTGGTTTCTTTCATGGTTGGTGAGGTGGAATCTTTGCTTGAAGCTTTTCCCACAGAATACACACAGTTAATACATTTTTCTTGCGTGGGAGTGCTTTCCTGTGAAATCAAGTTAGTTTTCTCGCTCCTCCCTTTTCCACACATGGAGCATCTATGAGGGTGTCTCTCCTGTAAGTTTTCCCTTGGATACAAGACTGTTTGTGACTAAGAAGATTGAATATTTGGTTCAAGCATTTCCCACACGTGTGTGCAGTTTTTCTTCCTTATGGCCTCTCCATGGACAGCCAGGTGGCTTTTCCAGCTAAAACCGTTCCCGTGGACCGAGCACATATATGGTTTTTCTCCTGTATGATTTCTCTTATGTCTCAGAAGTTTTTATGACGGAAGCCTTTTCCGTAAATCGAGGATTTATTTATAGGGCATTTCCACTGTATCAATTCTTTTGTGCTAGAGAAAACCCGAGGACAAGGTAAAAGCTCTTGTCACAGGTGGGACAAAGGTACCTTTCCTAGATGAATTTGCTCGTGTCTAAGCATACATGTTTGGTTACTAAAGCATTTTGTGCACATGGACCACAAATATGGTTTTACTCCTCTGTGAGGGATCTTCCTGTGAAGTAAAGGCCAGCACTCTGAGAAAAGCACATGGAGCATTGATATGGTTTTTCTCCTGTATGTATTCTTTCGTGGACTGATAAGGGGTGTTTTACGACTCAGTTTTTTTTACCCTGAACAAGCAAATGGATTTCCCCCTCTCCCCCCCACCTTCCTGTCATGGTTAATAAGATGGGATCTTTGACTGGAACATTTTTCGCAGGTTGAAAATGTATATGGTTTCCTACCTCTATGGCTGGTTTTATGTTTAATGAGATGTGATTTTTGAAAGATTTTTCACCCCCCACAAATTAAGCCTCCTGAGGTCCGGACCACCCCCACCCTATTGGCCTTCCAAAAAGCGGTGAAGACCTGGCTTTTCCGGCAGGCCTGGGCCGTTGATCTCGCTGTTGCGATCTTGTGAGATCCGGCCATGAATGGTGTGAATGGGTTTTAATGTTTTAATTTTCAAATGTTTTTATAATGGTTTTTTTTTAAAATGCATTGTAAGCCACCCTGATTCTTCAGAGAAAGGCGGCATATAAATTTAATTAATTAATAAACAAATAAATGAGCATATATAGAATTTCTCTCTTGTATGGATGTTTTCCCCATGATTCATTAAATGGTATCTCCAACCAGTAGTCTTATCATCTAAGTAAAAGACTTGGGAAAAGTAACCTGCAAATATCAAACACTCCATTCTTGCAGCTTTGGTGACTTCTTAGACCCGTGATGGTGAACCTATCACACGCGTGCCACAGGTGGCACATGGAGCCATGTTGCCTGGCACGCCAGCTCAGCTAGGGTGCACATGCACGCACCGGCCAGCTAATTTTTGAGCCTTCTGGGCCCACCAGAAGTAGGGAAACAGGCTGTTTCCTGCCTCCGGAGGGCCTGTGGGTGGGATGGGGAAAGCTGTTTTTGCCCTCCCCAGATGCATAGGAGGATCTGGAGCCAGGTGCGACAGAAAAGCAGGCCTACCGGGACATCACGTGCCAGGAGCGGGGGGAACGGGGGTCGCGTGTGCGGGGTGGGGCTCATAGAATTATGGATGTGGGCATCAGTGCTGTGGAGTCGAGGAGTCGGAGTCGGAGGAAATTTTGGGTATCTGGAGTCGGAGTCGGAGTCGGAAGTACAAAAAACTGAGGCGTCGGAGTCAGAACATTTATCTCCCAACTCCATAGCCCTGACAGTGCTATGGAGTCGGAGTCGGAGGAAATTTTGGGTACCTGGAGTCAGAGTCGGAGTTGGAAGTACAAAAAACTGAGGAGTCGGAGTCGAAACATTTATCTCCCGACTCCACAGCCCTGGTGGGCATGCTCGCTCGCGAACCTCCCCCACCCACCTCTTCCTGGCACACAATGGCAAAAAGTTTAGCCATCACTGTCTTAGACCCTTGAAGTTTTCAGAAATTGAATGTATCTTTTTTAAAATTGCAAATTGCACCACACACCCTCCCTTCGAAACTGCAGTTTGGAAACAGATATTTTAAAAACCCTAAAACCATCATTTAATTATGATTTCTCCATTAGCCTCTATTTTTTTAAAAAAAGTAATTATACAAACTTTAGTGACTGGGTTAATGCAATGTGCAAAGTTAGGCAACCCGTAATTAAAATAACCTAGTCACCAACTATATTTTCTTGCAGTTGTTTTTTTTTTTTAATGTACAGGTAGTCTTCAACTTGCAACCACAATTAAGCCCAAAATTTTGGTTGCTAAACAAGACAGTTGTTCAAGTGAGTTTTGCTCCATTTTACCACCTACCTTGCCAAGTGAATTTTTAAGTAACATGGTTAACTAAATCTGGCTTTCCCATTGACTTCGCTTGTTCAGAAGTTGTAAAATACGATCCCAGGACATTACAACCGTCATAAATACGAGTCAGTTGCCAAGCATCTGAATTTTGATCACGTTATCCTGGGGAATGCTGCAACAGTCATAAGTGTGAAAAACGGTCATAAGTCACATTCAGTGCTGTTGTAACTTTGAATGGTCACTAAATGAACTGTTGTATGTTCAGGACTACCTGTAGAGAAAGGGATATCAGACTACCTGTGTATTTATTAATTAAAATTTAAAACCTGTAATCTTCCTCACAGGGGAACTCTGGGCAATGTAGAAATGAAATATTAAAACATAAAAATGTTATATAAAATTTAAAAAGGCAAGATTAAATTAAAATCAGGGTTAAAGTTGATCAAGATACACACACATACCGCCCCCGAGGTATGGGATCACTATATGGGTAGTTGACAACCAGCTTGCAATTTACAACTGGTTGAAGCACTCCATGGTCATAATTTGTAATGGTGGTTTGTTTGGTTTTTTTTTTTTGGTTTTTTTTTTGCCAGTTTTAGGCAAAAGACCCCATCAGGGAAGCTGGGTTCATTTAATGGCTATGCAATTTATTTATTGACCTTGGTGATTCATTTTAAACCATCATAAAAATGGTCACCCAGTCATATAGTGAATCAACTTAGGATCACTATAGATTCTAAGGATCACTTAGCATCAACTCAATGACTTATGAAAAAAATTCTGGCCCCTATTGAAGTCGTAAATCGAGGACTTCCTGCATACCATCCCGAGTTACATTGCTTGAGTTGAACAGTGCTTATCAATGCTCTTAAGTCCGTGATGGCGAACCTATAGCGTGTGTGCCACAGGTGGCAGGCGGAGTCATATCGGTGGGCATGTGAGCTCGGCTGTTTACACAACAACTTTTTTCAACTTTGCAACTTTTAGCTGCGTGGACTTTTAACTCCAAGAATTCCCCAGCCACTGTGTTTTGGGAAAGTTTAAGTCCAACAGCTGCTGAGTTTGAGAAACGAACAAGAAGAAAAGATGCTTCTAGGATACTATTACTGGTTGACGAAGTTAGTGGATTGACTGTCATTGATTACGGTAGGAAAGAAAAATATTTCTAATTCAGTTTTACTATCTATAAGAAAACTCTTAGAGACACATGGGGAAGGCTGCCTGTAACAACTGGATTTCAGGTCCATCTTTCTGTAAGTTTGACCATAATTACTGAATTTGGAAGGCATGATTTCCTAACCGACTGATCTTGGCTAAAAACTGGACTACAGACCTTTATATATGCATTGAGTAGAATAGAATTCTTTATTGGCCAAGTGTGACTGGACACACAAGAAATTTGCCTGTGGTGTATATCAGGGGTGAAATGCTCCTGGTTAAGACCGGATCACCCGATCCGGTAGTGATGGCAGCAGGTGGTTTGGAGAACCGGTAGCAAAAATCCCTGCGCCCGCGCCCCCCCCCCCCCCCCCCCACCACCATGCTGAGCTGAGTCGCACGATCATCAGAGGCTTTTTTTTTTTTTTTTACTTTTAAAAGCATTTTTTCTACAACCTCTTCCAACAAAAAAAAATGCTTTTAAAAGTAAAAAAAAAGCCTCTGATGATCGCACGGCTCAGCTGGGATCCTCAGAGGCTTTTCAAAGCATTTTTTTCTGCAACCTCTTGGCTGAAGAGGTGGTAAAAAAAATGCTTTGAAAAGTCTCTGACGATCCCAGCTGAGTTGCCTGATCACCAGAGGCTTTTCAAAGCATTAGAAAAAATGCTTTGAAAAGTTAAAAAAAAAGAGTTGGCCACGCCCACCCAGTCACATTATCCCCCACCACCAAGCCACGCTCACAGAACCGGTAGTAACATATTTTACATTTCACCCCTGGTGTATATGCTCTCAGTGTACTTAAGGAGAATAAAATACATGCATGGAGAATAAAAAGATACAACTCTTAGTGATAGTCAAGGTTACTAATAAGCTATCAAATCGTACTAGGAAACAAAAACAATATAAATTGAAAGATACAAGCAACATGGTTATAGTAATAAGTGGGAAGAGATAGATACTAGGAAGGAAGAGAAGAATAACAGTAATACGGTCTTAGTAAATTATTTGACAGTGTTGTGGGAATTAGTTGTTAAGCAGAGTGACGGCATTATGGAAAAAAACTCCTTGTGTCTAGTTGTTCTGGTGTGCAGTGCCCTATAGTGTTTTGAGGGTAGAAGTTGAAACAATTTATGTCCAGGATGTGAGGGGTCTGTAGATACTTTTACAGCCCTCTTTTTGCCTCATGCAGTATACCGGTCCTCAATGGAAGGCAAGTTGGTAGCAAACAGAGCCCCAAACATTAAAACAAGCCCTAACCCTTTCTGTCTCCCTGCTTGGCAATCCACAACACCCCAGAAAATCCTACACCATTTCAGACAAATATCCAATCTCTTCTTAAGAACCTTCACTGCTGGAGCTCTTACAACTTCTGGAGGCAAGCCATTCCACTGGCTAATGGTTCTCACTGTCAAGAAATTTCTTCCTAATTCTAGCTTGCTTCTCTCCTTGATTAGTTTCCACCCATTGCTTTTTGTCCTGCCCTCAAGTGCTTTGGAGAAATAGCCTGACTCCCTCTTAGTGGCAACTCCTGAGATATTGGAACGCTGCAATTCTACAATTGGTCACTAGGTGGCAGCAATAACTTAAGGTATTACCTAGTTTGGAGAATTGAATTGAATTGAATACTTTGCCCAAGCCTGAGAAATTTGTTTCCTGGTGCAGAAGCTCTCAGTGTATGCAAAGCAACTGAATAATAATAATCATAATAATATCAGTGGGGGGGGGAGTAAAAAAAGATAACAAAAATAATACTATAGCCATGCTATGTGGAATGAAACTGACATGAAACTGGATCTCCAGCTTGAGGTTCTGCTTGCTATCGGCTGCCATAGTAACGGAGAGAGGAGGGCATGGCATTTGGGTTGGGGAAGTGAGCTGGTGAGGTGAAGTCCCATGTGAACTGAAAGGGAGGTTTGCTCTCAAGAATTATTGTGCTGCCGAGTGGAGTTGTCGTCCTAGGACTCCAGATGGGCAAAATACCTGAAGATGAGCTTCACACCACATCCTACTGGATATTAATTGGACCCTCAGGGCTGGATCCTGGAGGGTGGGGGAGGAAGGATTTGGGGAAACTTTCAATCTGTAATCTTTAAACTGCCAACATGTTTAGTCTCCTTTTTATTATATTCACAGCAGTAATCCTATATGTCTTGACTTCTGTCATCAGTTTATCAACTCTCCACTGTGATTCACCCTCTTGTCAGGAACAATTCCGTCGTGAATTAAAAACTTGGCTTTTTAAATCGCTTGACCTGGTCTGATGGGAGGTTTTAAGGGTTAAATTTTAAATTCTTTAGATTTTAGATTTTATTTTGTATTGTGGCTTGTGTTTTTATTATTGTGAGCCGCCCTGAGTCCATTGGGAGATAGGGCGGCATATAAGCCGAATAAAATGAAATAAAATAATAAATAAATAAAATAATTATCCCACAAAGTGTTAAGTGGAAGGCTGAAGCAATATTATGACCAGAAAGACACACACACACACACACACTGCAGCACATCACAGTAGGAAATTTCAAAGCTGACATCAAAGGCCAGGACAATAAGTCGAGATGGAAAGAAGAAGGGGAAAGGAGAAAGAGATTCCGTGGTTATGCTCTCCATGTGGCATTAATAACATTGCCAATGCAAAAGCTCACAGCGACAGGATGTTTCAGGTTCATTGATGCAACAGGAAAAAGATGGACTTGTCTTGTTTTGGGTTTTTTTGACCTGGTGAAACTGACTAGAGGAACAACAATAGCAAAGAACAACAAGGAAGGACAGAATGGAATAGAAGCAGCAAAGGAGAAAGGATTGCTGGAAAGAGAGAAACTCTGGAGAACTGCATGTTTTGAATCAGATGTTGCCTTGCTTTCGCTGCTCTCATTTCAAACTCTGTAAAAGTACCTCTTCTCTATCTTAATGGAGTTGCGGATTTTCTTTCTTGGGTTTTGAACAGAGGCAGGCCTGACCAAAATATCTGCAAGAAAATCACCAAGCTCCGCAATCAAAATTGAATTGCAGTAGCATCCTGACCTCCTTTCCTACTTAGATTCCCAAGACTTAGATCCAAAACGGTTATCTAAGAAAGGCACTGCTACTGTAGAGGTAGTCCTCGGCTTACGACCATGATTGAGCCCGAAATTTCTGTTGTTAAGTGAGACATTTGTTCAGTGAATTGTGCCCCTTTTTACGATCTTTCGTGCCACAGTTCTTAAGTGAATCTCTGCAGTTGTTAAATTAGTAACAAGGTTGTTAAGTAAATCTGTTTTTCCCTGTTGACTTTGCTTGTCAGAAAGTTGCAAAAGGTGACCACTTGACGCACTGCAACCGTCATAAGTACGAGTCAGTTGCCAAGCCTCTGAAGTTTGATCATGTGACCATGGGGATGCTGTAATGGTCGCTAAGTGTGAAAAATGGTCATTAAATCACTTTTTTTTCAGTGCCGTTGTAATTCGAATGGTCACTAAATGAACTGTTGTAAATTGAGGATTACCTTTATTGGAGCAATAAAGAGTTCTGTGATTGAATCACATGCTTATTTTCCCCTGATGAGCACAGCATTTGCTAGAAATGTTTTCCTCAGCTTATTGAATGTCAGCGACTGCTGCTTTAAGGTCCAACGATGAACATGAGAACAGTCCTCACAGGTCAGACTAAGCACCTTCAGCCCAGCTTTTCCCACAGATGCCTCTGGGCTGCTCTGAAGCAGATGGAGGTCCCTTTCAAAAGTTGCTGCCCCCAGATTGGAACTTATTTTTCAAAACTATTGTCCCTTGACTGACCAGTGCATGAATCCCTTAAAACATTAAAATTGATTCATTAGGTTGCCCATTTTAAAACTTTCTTGCTACAATTGTTAAGTGAATCACTGCAGTTGTTATGTTAGTAACACGGTGTTCTGCCCCACCTATGGACCCCAAAGAATACAGCACACACAAAGTTTGTACAAAACTTAATTTATTAAAATAACTCAGTCTTTTTCAAAACAAAGGCTGTTAATAAACTTTCTTAACAGCCTACAAGAAACCACAGATAATCACAATCTTATTAAGGTTGGCAGAAATCCCAGAAGCAATTTTGCAGAGAATCCAGACACGAAGTAGAGTGAACTAAAGTTGTTCCCTACAACTTGCTTCAGTTGGCGTTCCTCCTTAAATAGGCTAAGGGAGTGGCTAATTAGCCCCAAGCCTTACTCTCGAGGAGACCTCCTCCTGAGGAGCCATTCCTGCCTTTTGGCAGCTCTGCGCACCTGTGCTTTGAGAAGGGGCTCCTCCTCTTTGTCGTCTTCACTTAAAGGAGCTTCTGGAGGTTCTGAAGGCCCTGGCTGAATCCCTGCCTCTGGCACCACATCTTCTCCGGCCTCCTCATTGTCCGACTTGGGTGCCAGCTGCACAGGCTGCTGGTGCAACACCACACCAGCCTCCTCGCTGTCAGAATCAGCTACAATCCGCACAGGCCGCTGACGGGCCACAACACACTGTTGTTAAATGAATCATACCCCCCCTCCATTGACTTTGCTTGTCAGAAAAGGTGATCACATGATTTTGGGATGCAGCAATGGTCATAAATATGAACCAGTTGCCAAGGATCTGAATTTTGATCACATGATCTTGGGGATGCTACAAAGATCGTAACTCTGGAAAACGGTCATAAGTCACTTTTTTTCAGTCCCGTTGTAACTTTTTAAAAAAATAGTTTTTATTAATAAAAAATATACAAAGAAATGTAAATACATTAAGGCAACATCCAAAACAAACAAACATCAATTCAGTCCCATGACTGACTCTTACAGTTACTACATCGATGGGTTATTTTTCCAATTCTCTTATCTTTCTCTATTTGTATCTATCTATATGTTCACATATTTACATATTTGTATATAGGACATTTTTGTTCACTCTTTGTTTAATTCTATACATTCCTATTGAATTGTCAAAAATTGTTTTTATATTCCTATTTTTCCCTCCAGCCAACTGTTCCAGCCAGGTGGCTGGAGGGAAAAAGTCACTTTTTCATAAGTCACTTTTTTTCAGTCACGTTGTAACTTTAGTCACTAAGTGAACTGTATAAGTTGAGGACTACCTGTATTTGGAGTCAGTTCCCCATTCCCGTCCTGCAACCTACAAGGCTGAAGGAAGAACCGCCTGCCGATCAGACTGTTCTTGAAATGGAAGGATGGAAGAATAAGGTTACAATGCAGTTGTGTGTTGCTGCAAAAGAAGAACAGGTGAGCATTTTTTGTTGCAAAAAATACCTTGGTTGTAGAGAAAGCCTGATGGTCCACAGGAATCCTGGGAAGTTGTAAAGAAGCCTGCAACCGATTCTCAAAAGGCCATTTTGACATTCCAATTTCATGAACTAGATTAGAGGTGTCAAACTCAATTTCATTGAGGGCCACCTCAGGGTTGTGTTTGGCCTTGGGGGGCTGGGGGTGTGGCCAGGGTGGGCGTGCCCAGCTCCACATCACTCACCGAGCTTGGGGGGCTGCAGGGAGCTGCAGCTTGGGGGGCTGCAGGAGACTCACCAATGGCTGCCTGCAGCCCTCTGCCAGCGAAAACAGCTCGGGGAGGCTGTGTGTGGCCCGCCTGGGCTCCATTTGCACTGGCAGTAGCACCGCAGGCTGGTCCTTTGCTGTTTCCAGGGTGGGCCCAAGGGCCAGATCTAAACACCCCACAGGCCGAATCTGGCCCGCGGGCCTTGAGTTTGACACCCTTAAACTAGACCTGATGGATAAACTGCAGAGGTCATGTTTGAAACATTGTATTTTGATGGCACTGGCGGTCTTCTCCCCTTTCATATTTTCCTTCCTGTCAGGAAAAACCTGACATTTTGATCATGTGACCATGGGGACCATAAGCATGAAAAACGGTCATAAGTCACCTTTTTCACTGCCGTTTTAACTTCGAAGCATCACTAAATGAAGGGTTGTAAGTCGAGTTGTAAGAGGTTGTACCTCTTTTAAATGATGTTCTAAAAGCAAATTCCTCCCAACACAAATTCTTCTGTCCTATCTCAAACCTTGTCCAATTAGGCAAACTGCCAAAGGCCTTTCTTGGCAAACGTTCAGAAGTCATAGATACAAAAATAAATACAAGCTGTAGACGAAGAAGAAGACAAAGCTACCAACATTGTTTTCCGGCAAAGCCCAAAAGCCGTTGCTGGTTTGTTTTAAGCCTTCTGGGAGGGGCCAATCATCTCTTGGCCCTACTCCCGAGTTGTCCTCTCTGCTTTAGCTGCTCCTGCCTTCTGGCAGCTCTTCTCATACGTGCACTAGGAACAGGCTCCTCCTGTTCCTCTGCCTCTCTGCTGTCAGCCTCTGGAGGCTCTGTAGTCCACACCTCACTCCCCGATGGCCCTGGTCTCATCTCTGCCTCCGATGCAGAGCTCTCATCTGGGCCTTCCCCAGCCTCCAGGACTGGCCCATGTTCTTCCTCAGCCTCCTTGTTGTCCGACTCCGCTGCCAGCTCCACAGGCTGCTGGCGGACCACAACAGTTGTACCTCTTTTAAATGTTGTTCCTTTTAAGAGACAAGTGTCATCTGTTGGAGAAAGGCTACTGGTGTCTCCAATGTTTCCTTTTTCACAATTTAGCACTTCTCGATTTGAATTTATTAGTGGACTACAGTTCTGAAGAAGTTAAAAAAAACTATGATTAAATGAATGCAAAATTTTAATATAGTTTTAGAGGTGGAGCAGTGGGAATTCCAATGGAAAATGGAAGTTTGAATGTACAGGTAGTACAACAGTTCATTTAGCAACCGTTCAAAGTTACATCACCACTGAAACAAGTGATTTATGACCATTTTTCACACTTATGACCGTTGCAGCATCCCCACCGTCACACAATCAAAATTCAGATGCTTGGCAATGTGCTCTCCTTTTGCAACCTCCTGCCAAGCAGTCAATGAGGAAACCAGTTTCACTTAAATTAGTGTTACTAATTTACCAACTGCAGTGATTCAGTTAACGACTGTGGCAAGAAAAGTCATAAAAAGGTACAAAACTCACTTAACAAATGTTTCACTTCGCAAAAGAAATTTGTGGTTTTAAGTTGAGGACTACCTATACTTCAAACTTTAAAAAATCTACTTGGAGTAACTTGGTGTAGGATACTTTATTACTAGTATCTTACTCCATTCTTGGTTGCCAAGATGAGTATTTCATTTTCTATCAAATGCTGCAAATGCATTAAATAAATTGACTCCTTCCTTATGTGCTGCAAAGCTGAACAATAATAGGAAAATAATTTAGCGTGGCATGAAAGAAATGTTGAAAGTTTCAATTCCACTTCACCCTGATATACTTTTATTAAAACTTAACCAAAATTCGTATTGCTTACTAATATATTAAACTGGGATTGTGTATGTTAATAGTGCAAGAATTATATATGATTCTATTGGGAAATATTTTTGATCCTCTCTGTGGCCTTTCTTAAGTTATAGCAGGGGGCTTTATAGTACAATTACTTTAAAAACCCTCGTGTTTTAATGACTAATGCGAATCACCTTCAATATGATAAGAGGCAGGGGTGGGTTCTACTTACCTTTACTACCGGTTTGCAACAGGACCGCGTGCACATGTGCAGATTATCCATGACGTCGTGGTGGGTGGGCGGAGCTTCCTGGCAGTTTTACTACCGGTTCTATAGAACCAGACCGAACTGGGACAACCCACCACTGATAAGAGATGATATAAGAACAGTGATGAGATTTAGCGGATTCTGTCCGGTTTGGGCAAACGGCAACTGCGGTAGGCCACACCCACTCACCTGTATGTAATGCTGTCCTATTTAGCCACATTTTGGAGGCCGTGCACATGCATGAAAGGCTCATATTTGCAAACCGATAGGGAAGGGAATCCTACCTCTGTATAAGAACTACCTCCAACGCAGTCCCACAGTCACAAAACACACTGCAGTGTAGTTTTATTTAGGACATCACTTCCCCTTTACCCGTTTTCCCTTCATTGGGTCAGCCTCTTTCTCCCCTCCTCAGGCCCTCCTTGGAAGGAGGAAGCAACCCCCTGCTAATCAGGACTGCAAAGGAGGTCGACTCTATATTTTATTTATTTATATATAAAACTAACTGGATACCCGTGCTTCGCTACGAAACTATGTGCTCGGGCTTGATAAATTGACACTTACAGCCTGAAACTTAATGTAGAATGTGTAACTCCGTAGCATCAGAATGTGTTAATATAATGCAACTGGCAGTTGGAACACAGGGGGAGTGGGAGCAGAATATCCCAGCCCACAGCATCCATCGGTATTCATCTGGCTAGCATCCTGTCAGTGTGTGAGAGAGTTGAGGGGTGTTTGGAAACTCAAACAGTATTTGCTGTGTGAGCAAGGAGACAGGAAGGAGGCTGGGCATGGCTTAGCTCAACTGTTCTGTAGTAAAGCTGCTTGCTGCTGTGAAAGTAAAAATGAAAGTGAAACTCCTCTCCTCTGCTTGTGTTTTGCATTTGGAACAGATTTCTTTTCAGGTGGGGAGGGTGAGTAGAACTCCTTAGCATCAGAGCATGTTAATAACAATATAGAAAATACTAATGCCCTGGTGGTCATTTCAAAACATCCTTTCTTAGTGAGCACCTAGAAGCCAAGAGGAACATACGTGGCAAATTTCAAGTTTGTAGGCTTTACGGTTCTGGATATTTTGTGATTAATGCATGAGTGCTTTTCGCTTTTATATATATAGATGTACAGGTCGGCCATCTTACCTCAAAGCATAACTCTGGGCAGATTAAGAAGCTTGAAGCAAGGACGGACAGACTAAGTTGGGAGATCTACTTTGGTTTTCTTTTATTAGAAAAAAAGAAAATTGCAAAAAGATTTACAAAGCAGGCTAAAATGAATTTGTTTCAAGTCCCAGATCACTGTCCTTCCAATTCATTTGTTTTTTGCTTTTTCGTCCTTCCTTCTAAGACCACAGGGACTGCTGGCAGAACTTCAGCCGTATCTCTCCCTGCAGGGAGAACACATACAGTCATGGCCGTAAATGTTGGCACCCCTGAAATTTTTCCAGAAAATGAAGTATTTCTCACAGAAAAGTATTGCAGTAACACATGTTTTGCTATACACATGTTTATTCCCTTTGTGTGTAATGGAACAAAACCAAAAAGGGGAGGAAAAAAAGCAAATTGGACATAATGTCACACAAAACTCCAAAAATGGGCTGGACAAAATCATTGGCACCCTTTACTTAATATTTGGTTACACACCCTTTGGAATAAATAACTGAAATCAGTCACTTCCGATAACCATCAATAAGCTTCTTATACCTCTCACCCGGAATTTTGGACCACTCTTCCTTTGCAAACTGCTCCAGGCCTCTCTTATTGGAAGGGCGCCTCTTCCCAACAGCAATTTTAAGATCTCTCCAGGTGTTCAATGGGATTGGGATCTGGACTCATTGCTGGCCACTTCAGAACTCTCCAGCACTTTGTTGCCATCCATTTCTGGGTGCTTTTTGACGTATGTTTAGGGTCATTGTCCTGCTGGAAGACCCAAGATCTCCGACGCAAACCCAGCTTTCTGACACTGGGCTCTACAGTGCGACCCAAAATCCGTTGATAATCCTCAGATTTCATGATGCCTTGCACACATTCAAGGCACCCAGTGCCAGAGGCAGCAAAACAACCCCAAAACATCAGTGAACCTCCACCATATTTCACTGTAGGTACTGTGTTCTTTTCTTTGTAGGCCTCATTCCGTTTGCGGTAAACACTAGAATGATGTGCTTTACCAAAAAGCTCTATCTTGGTCTCATCTGTCCACAAGACATTTGCCCAGAAGGATTTTGGCTTACTCAAGTACATGTTGGCAAACTGTAGTGTTGCTTTTTTATGTCTCTGTATCAGCAGTGGGGTCCTCTTGGGTCTCCTGCCATAGCGTTTCATTTCATTTAAATGTCGACAGATAGTTCGCGCTGACACTGATGCTCCCTGAGCCTGCAGAACAGCTTGAATTGCTTTGGAACCTGTTTGGGGCTGCTTATCCACCATCCGGACTATCCTGCATTGGCACCTTTAATCAATTTTTCTCTTCCGTCTATGCCCAGGTAGATTAGCTACAGTGCCATGGGTTGCAAACTTCTTGATAATGTTGCGCGCTGTGGACAAAGACAAATCTAGATCTCTGGAGATGAACTTGTAACCTTGAGATTGATGATATTTTTCCACAATTTTGGTTCTCAAGTCCTCAGACAGTTCTCTTCTCCTCTTTCTGTTGTCCATGCTTAGTGTGGCACACACAGACCCACAATGCAAAGACTAAGTGAACTTCTCTCCTTTTTATCTGCTTTCAGGTGTGAGTTTTATATTGCCCACACCTATTACTTGCCCCAGGTGAGTTTAAAGGAGCATCACATGCTTCAAACAATCTTATTTATCCACAATTTTGAAAGGGTGCCAATGATTTTGTCCAGCCCATTTTTGGAGTTTTGTGTGACATTATGTCCAATTTGCTTTTTTTCCTCCCCTTTTTGGTTTTGTTCCATTACACACAAAGGGAATAAACATGTGTATAGCAAAACATGTGTTACTGCAATACTTTTCTGTGAAAAATACTTCATTTTTGGGAAAAATTTCAGGGGTGCCAACATTTACGGCCATGACTGTATTATCCTGTGCTACCTGGAGCCCCCAGCTGATGGCTTTTTGGCAGTCTCAACAGGGGTAGGATTTGTCTCCCATGTGCATCTTCTCGTGCCTGATGAGATGCGACTTCTGCCGGAAGGTTTTCCCGCAAACGCAGCACGCGTAGGGCTTCTCTCCCGTGTGCGTTCGCTCGTGTTGGCTCAGGCTGGATTTGAAGCAGAAACCTTTGCCGCACAACGGGCACCGGTACGGCTTCTCGCCCGTGTGAATCCTTTGGTGTTTAATAAGCTTAGAGCTCTCCTTGAAGGACTTCCCGCAGTCTGAGCAAATGTAGGGTTTCTCTTCCGAGTGGGACCTCTTGTGTTTAATGAGACTCGAGCGGTTATTGAAGCGCTTCCCGCAGACCAAACACTTAAAGGGTTTCTCCCCGGTGTGGATAATTTTATGAGCCATCAGCCACGAGCTCTGGCTGAAGCACTTGCCGCAATCCGAACAGGCATAAGGTTTCTCCCCCGTGTGGGTCCTCTCGTGCGCCAGGAGATTGGCTTTGCGGTTGAAGCTCTTCCCGCAGTCCGAGCACTGGTAGGGTTTCTCTCCCGTATGAGTCCTCTCGTGTGTAATGATGTGGGAGCTCTGGCTGAAGCTTTTCCCACACACCGAACATTTGTAGGGTTTTTCTCCCGTGTGGGTCCTCTCATGTTTGACCAGGTAGGAACGCTGCTTGAAACTTTCCCCACAGAATGAGCACTTGTAGGGTTTCTCTCTAACCGTGGATTTCTGGTCGTTAAAGGAGTCTGGGATGGTGCTGGTACAGCCTGGGCCTTTTGCACAAAAGGAAGCCGCTTCTACTGCAGCTTCTGAATGGCTCCCCTCCTCAACCATAGATATCCCAGGAAACTCATACATGTTTTCCTCCAGCAAATCCCCGTTGAATTCCATATAGTCAGGCCTCACCATCCAACAGGTTGCCACTTCGGGCTCTGTCACTTCCCCATTACCTGCAGGAATAATAATAATAAAAAGCAACCAATGTGACAGGAATATGAAAGATGTCATATACCGTTGGTTTGTCTGCTCAGTGGCTATTTCCCACACGCAACACCCTTCACTGAGTCAGTGAAGGATCCAGGGAGAATTGGAGCAGCAATTCTCACTTTAAGATAGGTGGACTTCAACTCCCAGAATTCCCCAGCCACCATGCCCAATCCAAACGTAAGACACCCTTGAAAGGGTTAGTGACTCAATGGGTAGTCCTTGACTTGCAACCATTCGTTTAGTGACCATTCAAAGTTATGAAAAAAGTGACTTATGACCGTTTCCACACTCACAACCATTGCAGCATTTCCCATGGTCACGTGATCAAAATTCAGACGCTTGGCAACTGGCTCATGTTTATGACGGTTGAAGTGTCGTGTGATCCCCTTTTGTGGCCTTCTGACAAGCAAAGTCAATGAGGAAGTCAGATTCACTTAACAATTGTGCTATTAACTTAGACCAGTGTTTCTCAACCTTGGTAGCTTGAAGATGGGTGGACTTCAAATCCCAGAATCCCCCAGCCAGCTGGCTGGGAGATTATGGGAGTTGAGGTCCACCCATCTTCAAGTTTCCAAGGTTGAGAAACACTGATTTAGACTTAACTTATTAGAACTGTGGTGATTCACGTAATGACTGTGGCAAGAAAAGTCGTAAAATGGGGGCAAAGCTCGCTTAACAACTGTCTTGTTCAAAAACAGAAATTTTGGGCTCAATTGTGGTCGTGTATTGGGGGCTAACTGTATATTTGTTGCATGAATCCATCCTGGGAGTTTCCCACCATCTACATCTTTTCTACATTGGACTTATTTTCCTGATCACCACAAGCTTCCACGCGGAAGTTTAAAAAAATAATAAAAGTCTTCCATGGTCATAGCTCTGCCTACCTTTTTTTAAAACCCATGTATAACAAAAGGATGCGGTGGGCTCAGTGGTTAAGACGCTGAGCTTGTCGAACGAAAGATCGGCAGCTCAGCAGTTCAAATCTCTAGTGCTGAGTAACAGGGTGAGCTCCCGTTACTTGTCTCAGCTTCTGCCAACCTAGCAGTTCGAAAGCATGTAAAAAATCAAGTAGAAAAATAGGGACCACCTTTGGTGGGAAGGTAACAGTGTTCTGTGCTTCTTCGGCATTTATTCATGCAGCCACATGACCACGGAGACATTTTCGGACAGCGCTGGCTCTTCGGCTTTGAAATGGAGATGAGTACCGCCCCCTAGAGTCGGGAACGACTAGCACATATGTGTGAGGGGAACTTTTACCTTCACCTTTTATAACAAAAGGGGACAGGGCTTCAGTTGTGCAGTCAGAGTTACCTTTAACTTTTTTTTAATACACCCACGCACACAAACACGGCCTCAATAATCTTGTTGCTAATATTCCTTTTAATATTTAATATTCTTGCACTGAACTTACACCAGGAATCAAGGCAAAAAACTGGCTGTTCCCGAATTGCCCTGCCAATTAAGCAAAGCAAAGCATTATTTGCAGGAAGCTAATCTTCAGACATTTTCTGACAGCGTTCTTAAAGGACAAAGCCAGGTACCCGGCTTGGCCTCTGAATTAAGCCTGATTGCTTGAATGCAGCTCAGGGTACTTCCCCATCACCGCTGGAGTTAGTCCTCAACTTACGACCATTATTGAGCCCAAAGTTTCTGTTGCTAAGTGAGACATTTGTTAAGTGAGATTTTCCACATTTTATGACTTTTCTTGCCACAGTTGTTAAGTGAATCACTGCAGTTGTTACGTTAGTGACATGGTTGTTAAGTGAATCGGGCTTCCCCGTTGACTTTGCTTGTCAGAAGGTCGCAAAAAGGAATCACGTGACCCTGGGACTGTCATAAACATGAGCCAGCTGCCAAGTGTCTGAATTTTAATCACCTGACCACACGGGTGCTCCAATGGTTGTACGTGTGAAAAACGGTTGTAAGTCACTTTTTTCAGTGCCGTTGTAACTTCAAACAGTCATTAAATGTTGTAAGTGAAAGACTAGCTGTATGGAAGTAAGATCTACTTCCCAGTCCCAGAGGTAGCCTGGACATGGAATGAGCAAGAAATTTCCTCTTATTATTTGTTTCAGGGAGCGAAGTATCTTGGTCCAGATGCCCAAATTCTCTTACCCAGCAAGCTCGCATTTTCATCCTCTTCCGGGATGGCGTCCATGGGGAGTTGGATCTTCACAGACTCAGAGAGAGAATTTCGTCCGTCTTAGCAGAAGCAACTCTCTCTTTCTCCACTGCCCGACGCCTAGAAGAAAAATGAGAACGCCATGAAGTGAAACAAATCACTTTCTGCCCAATCCTGCTTGATGGAACTCAAAACAGCTTCACCATGATCACATGGCAGGAACCGGAAGCAAATTTTCTATCCTTAATATTTTGCAGATCTTTTTTTTTTCTTTTCAATTTCTCTTTTTACAGGTAGTCCTCGACATACGACCAACCACAACTGAGCCTGGAATTTATCTTGCTATGTTAGAAATTTGTTAAGTGAGTTTTGCCCCGTTTTATGACTTTTCTTGCCACATTGGTTACACGAATCACTACAGTTGTTAAATTAATAACATGGTTGTTAAGTGAATCTGGTTTCCCCATTGACTTCGCTTGTCAGAAGGTCGCAACACGACCCCTGAACGCTACAACCGTCATAAATATGAACCAGTTGTCCAGCATTTGAATATAAATCCCATGACCATGGGGATGTTGCAATGGTCATAAGTATGAAAAATGAACTTTTTTCAGTGCTGTTGTAACTTCGAACGGTCACTAAATGAACTGTTGTAAGTTGAGGACTATCCATATTTCTAGTGTGTCTGCTTTTCCATTCCAAAATCAAATTTGAAGGCATTTAATCCACCCAAAGATCCTTAAGAACATAGCAATGCGTAAGATGCACTGGTGCTATTATTTATATATTGTTTAAACCAGTGCTTTTCAACCTTGGTGACTTTAAGATGTGTGGACTCCAACTCAGTGGTGAAATCTAAATTTTTTTTGCTACCAGCTCTGTGGGCGTGGCTTGGTGGGTGTGGTGTGGCTTGATAGGTGTGGCAGGGGAAGGATACTGCAAAATCTCCATTCCCACCCCACTCCAGGGGAAGGATACTACCAAAACCCCATTTCCTCCCTACTCCTGGGGGAAGGATACTGCAAAATCCTCATTCCCACCCCACCCTGGGGCCAGCCAGAGGTGGTATTTGGCAGTTCTCCGAACTACTCAAAATTTCCGCTACCAGTTCTCCAGAACCTGTCAGACCCTCCTGGATTTCACCCCTGCTTCAACTCCCAGTGGGGGGGAATTCTGGGAGTCCATACATCGTAAAGTTGCCAAGGTTGAAAAGGACCAGTTTAAAGTATTACCATGATTGCAAACACAGAAGACCTTTGGCTGACAGGCAACACTTGTATATAAACATTAACTTAAGTTTCAAAAGATCATCAGCATTAAGCAACTTATCTTCTGCTTTTCTTCACCACTCTAGGAACACTTGAACTATCCTTCCAACTCAACAGGTCTTCTTTTCCTACATTTCCCAGTTAGCAATTGGCCCTGCTATGGCATTCAAAGAAATGGGTCAAAACGGCAGGTGCAGCATTGTGATGCAAGCCCTGCCCCCTTTGTACGAGCATTGCCATTGGATGCACAGTACAAAAAAGGGGCGGGGCTCGGATTGCTAATGCCATGCTTGCCATCTTGCCATTTGGATGCGCGCTTCCCCCTTCCTATACAGGTAGTCCATGACTTACGTCCACAATTGAGCCCAAAATTTATGCTGCTAAAGCAAGACATTTGTTAAGTGAAGTTTTGGCCCGGTTTTACGATCTGTCTTGCCACCCTTGTTAAGTGAATCCCTGCAGCTGCTAATGGAGTTGTTAAGTGAATCTCGCTTCCCCATTGACCTTGGTTTTCAGAAGGTCGCAAAAGGTGACCCCGGGACACAGCAACTGTCATAAATATGAATCAATCAACAAGCATCAGACACTAATCAAATGACATCCATTAATTGGGGTTTGCTATCCATTTATTGCTATCTATGAAACGGAGTTATTTCCATTTCAATAGTACTTGTATATTTCTAATATAGAAAAGACAACATTTTCATTATCATAATATGCTGCTGTTAGCATTTTTATTTAGTTGCAGTGCCCTGGGGACATGTATTCACCATTTGCTATCGTTACATTAATTGCTATTCATAAATCCATTATTATCCATTAATCCACTAATTGCTATCCATTAATTGGGATTTGCTATCCTTTTATTGCTATCTATTAAATGGAGTTATTTATAGAATAGAATAGAATAGAATAGAATAGAATAGAATAGAATAGAATAGAATAGAATAGAATAACAGAGTTGGAAGGAACCTTGGAGGTCTTCTAGTCCAACCCCCTGCCGAGGCAGGAAACCCTACACCACTTCAGACAAATGGTTATCCAACATCATCTTAAAAATTTCCAGTGTTGGGGCATTCACAACTTCTGAAGGCAAGTTGTTCCACTGATTAATTGTTCTAACTGTCAGGAAATTTCTCCTTAGTTCTAAGTTGCTTCTCTCCTTGATTAGTTTCCACCCATTGCTTCTTATCCTATGTTAAGGTGCTTTGGAGAATAGTTTGACTCCCTCTTCTTTGTGGCAACCTCTGAGATATTGGAACAACTGCTATCATGTCTCCCCTAGTCCTTCTCTTTATTAAACTAGACATACCCAGTTCCTGCAACCATTCTTCATATATTTTAGCCTCCAGTCCCCTAATCATCTTTGTTCCTCTTCTCTGCACTCTTTCTTTCTATTTAAATAGTACTATATATTTCTAATATAGAAAAGAGAACCTATTCATTATCATAATAGGCTGCTGCTAGTATTTTTATACCAGGAGTCTCCAACCTTGGCAACTTTAAGACTTGTGGACTTCAACTCCCAGAGTTCCTCAGCCAGCTTTGCTTTGCTTCAGCCAGCCAGCTTTGTACAAGTCTTAAAGTTGCCAAGGTTGGAGACCCCTGCTTCATACAATAGTTCATACAGACAGCCAGATTCATTTTTATATAGTTTTTATATCTCCAAGAAACTTCGGGATAGTGTTTGTGGCTTCTGTATTCAGAATATAGAATTCAGCTCTTTACCTCTATGTTAGACTAAGTCTTGTCACTGTGACCTTAAGACATCTTGAATTCATGTAGAAGAGAAATTAGAATTCCTTGCTCCCAGTCCAAAGATAAGAAATCAAAATGTAATAAGGAATCACACAATCACAATACTTAGAAGCTGTTTCTAAGCAGACATGCATTCTTGATCAATATGCTGTGCAAATTGCGAGGATTGATTTGACAACCAACTTGAAGTGACTGGGAATCTGAAATAAATCTGTGAAAATGCCTACAAGACCCCTCACATCCTGGACATAAACTGTGTCAACTTCTTCCCTCAAGAAGGCAAAACAACTAGACACAAGGATACGTCTTCCCCCATGCCATCACTCTGCTAAACAACTAATTCCCACAACAGTCAAACTATCTAGTAATGCTGTATTCTCATTTTTCCTATTACCTATTTCCTTATCTTCTTATGACTGTAACTTTGTTGCTTGTATCTTACACTTTATATGAATTGTTTTATTTAGTATCCTAGTATGACTTGCGTTGATTGCTTATTTAGTATCCTATGACTATCACAAAGTATTGTGTTTTATGATTTCTGATGAATGTATTTTATGATGATTATGATCATGATTTATCAGTTGTTGCTTGTATGTACGCTGTGAGATTATACACCAGAGACAAATTCCTTGTGTGTCCAATCACACTTGGCCAATAAAGAATTCTATTAATAAAAATATTTTTTTTAAAAAAAGAATTCTATTCCATTCTAAACAAAGCACTGAAGGGAGTACGTCCAAGAAAAGTACAGATCAAAGGCCAATCCAGACCAGCATTCCTGTTGGCTAACCAGATATACTTCAAAGAAAATTGGCTAAGCAGAAAAACACTTTGTCTTGTTTTCTTCAGAAACTAATGTAGCAAGTTGTTTGCAAATATCAGGGTTACTAGCCACTAGTTTAAACTACCCCTACAGTCTAGTTCAGGGCAAAACAAAACAAAAGGAGAAATGTTTTCCTTTTTCCATTTGAGCATCCAAGAAAGGGCAGGAAAGGAGAAAGGGAAAGAGGAAAGAAAAAGAAGGGAAGATGGGAAGAGAGCAAGGAAGAAAAAAGAAGGAAAGAGGGGAGGAAGAAGAAAGAAGAATGAAGAGGGAAGGAAAAAGAAAAGGAAGGAAGGAAGGTCCTGCCTTAGCACTTGGCCACCAGCAGATGGCAACGCTCCTCTGGAGGACAAGGGTTTGGCGCTCTCCCTGGTCTCGTCTTCCTCAGCTGGAGACAATGGAGCCCCCGAGCCAGCCCGGGACACCAGAGATGCCCCCCGACACAAATTGGCCACGCCCATCCCCGAGGTCAAACACAACCCTGATGCGGCCCCCAATGAAATCGAGTTTGACACTCCTGGTCTAGTTTAATGAAAAGAAGGACTCGAGGTGACGTGATAGCAGTGTTGCGATATCTAAGGGGCTACCACAAAGAAGAGGAAGGTCAACCTATTCTCCAAAGCACCACAAGGCAGGGCAAGGAACAATGGATGGAAACTAATCAAGGAGAGAAGCAACCTGGAACTAAGGAGAATTTTTTTTTTGTCAGTGAGAACAATTAATCAGTGGAATGACTTGATTCCAGAAGTTGTGGGTGCTCCATCCCCTGGGAAGTTTTCAAGAAGAGATTGGACAACCATTTGTCTGAAATTGTATAGGGTTTCCTCCTTGAGCACGAGGTTAGACTAGAAGCCCTCCACGGTCCCTTCCAACTCAGTTATTCTGTTATCCTGATAGTGTTATGGGCAGAGCAGCAGTTCCAATTATCCAGACTAGCAAATCCTCTGCTTGCATCCAATGCAGTATCTGAATTGATACATTCCCCCTGGAATCACTTCCCAGGACCAAGATTCCAAATGTCGCTCCTGTGCAGGATTGATTAAGCCACAGTCCTCAATTTATGACCCACATGCAGCCATTATTGATTGACATTTCCCCCCTTTCCCTTTTCAATCCTTTTAATAGGAAGCCAGGCATCCTGATGTGACTGTGAGCCAATCCTGGCTGTCAATCAAGGAGAATATTTGTAACTCAAGGTTGACATGAGGTGTTTTTGTTGCTCTCCGGGCTTGCTTGTTTGCTTGCAGACGTTTCATGACCCAAACTAGGTATTTATTTATTATTATTATTTATTAGTTTGATTTATATGCCACCCTTCTCCGGAGACTCAGGGCAGCTTACAATGCGTTAAGCAATAGCCTTCATACTTTTGTATATACCTGCTTAGTAGGGCTTTTTGCCCCCCCCCCCAAAGCGGTGTTCTATTTTATACAAAGCCAGCCTATTGCCCCCACAATCCGGGTCCTCATTTTATCTACCTCGGAAGGATGGAAGGCTGAGTCAACCTTGAGCCTGGTGAGATTTGAACTTGCAGTAATTGCAGGCAGCTGGCAGCTAAATACTACTTTAACAGTAGTTTAGTCCACTGCGCCACCAGGCTCTTAGGGAGTATGGAAGAGAAGGGAGTATGGTTAGGGAGTAACATTATCAGTGCTAGTAAGGAGTGCAGTTTGCTGTCAGTTTATACTCTGGTGGCTTGCCCTGTCAGTGTTGATGGGGGGGTGGGGGTCTTAAGAGTTTCTTTGGTTGGGCTCTTACTGTTGGCTCTTTGGCAATTTCTTGACTGGGGTATTGTTTATTGATTGTTGGTCTGATGTTAACCTTGGAGTTAATCTATGCTGATCTGGGTGCTGCTTGCTGGTGGAGAGGTGCTTGGAACTTTTTATTCTCTTGTGGGCTGGTTGTTTGTCTCTGTTCTTTCTGCGCCAACTCAGGAAGCTCAAACTGCCCAAGGAACTGCTGATCCAGTTCTATGGAGGAATTATTGAGTCTGTCATCCGCACCTCTATAACTGTCTGGTTCAGTTCTAAAACCCAACAAGACAGACACAGACTTAAGAGGATAATTAGAACTGCAGAAAAAAACAATTGCTACCAGTCTGCCTTCCACTGAGAACCTGTATACTACACAAGTCAAAAAGAGGGCTGTGAAAATATTTACAGATTCCTCGCATCCTGTACATAAATTGTTTCAACTCCTATCCTCAAAATGATGCTATAGAACACCGCACACCAAGACAACTAGACACAAGAATAGTTTTTTTCCCCGAATGCCATCACTCTGCTAAACAAATAATTCCCTCAAACTGTCAAAACTATTCACTAAGGCTGCATTACTATTACTATTAGTCTTCTCACCGTTCCTATCACCCATCTTCTCCCACTTATATGGCATGACTGTAACTTTGTTTCTTGTATCCTCACGATTTATATTGATATTATTTCCTGATTGCTTATTTGTACCCTATGACTATCATCAAGTGTTGTACCTTATGATTCTTGACGAATGTATCTTGTCTTTTTATGTACACTGAGACCATATGCACCAAGGACAAATTCCTTGTGTGTCCAATCACACTTGGCCAATAAAGTATTCTATTCTATTTTGCATAGTCTATAAATGATGTTAATGTCAAAGTGTCTACTGATGGCTGATTTGTCAGGGTGCCAAACAGCCCAACCAAAGAACCTCTAAGACTAAGACCACCCCCACCAACACTGACAGGGCAAGCCACTATTTATTTATTTATTTATTTATTTATTGGTTCGATTTATAAGCTGCCCTTCTCCGGAGACTCAGGGCAGCTTACAATGCGTTAAGCAATAGCCTTCACACTTTTGTATATACCTGCTTAGTAGGGCTTTCGGGGGGGGGGGGGGGCCCTAAGCGATGTTCTTTTTTATACAAAGTCAGCTTATTGCCCCCACAATCCGGGTCCTCATTTTACCTACCTCAAAAGGATGGAAGGCTGAGTCAACCTTGAGCCTGGTGAGATTTGAACTTGCAGTAATTGCAGGCAGCTAAGTACTACTTTAACAGCACTTAGTCCACTGCGCCACCCAGGCCCACTAGAACATAAACTGACAGCAACCTCCATTCCTTACTAGCAATTGATGATGTTACCTAGTTTGGGTCATGAAACGTCTGCAAGAAAACGAGCAAGCTCAGAAAGCAACAAACACCCCCCCCCCCCCCGCACTCAATCCTGGCTGATCGGCCAAGCCAAACTCGATCAGTCCAGGGATGGGAGACCACCAGTAAATCCAAGCTGGTCGAACACCTCTGTCCTAGCGCTTACGGAACAACAAGGACGATTCCTTGAAGCCCCCCTCCCCTCTCCCCTGGGAAAGCAAAGGAAGGGAAGTGGGGGTTGAGTCTCGCCTGCCCGATCCCGCCTCCCCTGCAACACCCCTTTTGGGTGGACCCCGCTTTTTCCTCCAGAGCAAGACCCGGAGCTCCCAGGGGGAATCGGGGAGCGGGGAAAAACGGGAAGAAGCAACCCGAAAACAATATGGACGCGGGTCCACGGAGTCCGTCTCCCCCACCCACCCCACCCCGCTTCCCCGGAGCCCTGCCTCGCCTCTCCGCTTTGCAAAACCGGTCCAGAGACGCTGACCTTCCCCGCTCCCGCCGCGGGCTCCGGTCTCTCGTCCACCCGCCCGGTGGGTTTTCCTCTCGATTCTCCCAGCGCTGACCTTCCCTCGCCGCTCCCGGTAGGGCGGGCGAGCGAGAAAGGACCGTCCACCTGCAATCGCCGCCAGCCGCGGACTGTGCTGTCCGCTGGGAGAATGGAAAAAAGGGGGCGGGACAGGAAGAGCCCGCGCCCCCTCCCCTATCTATAAAGGGGCCCTTGGCCGGCATTTCCTGTTCCCTCCTCTCTAGGAATGGCAGATCCGCTGCTTTAACCATTTTCAGCTGGGGGAGAGACAAGGATGGGGAGGAAGCGGAGGATAGAGCGCCCCCGGGGGCAATCAGGAATGGAAAGTTGGTGGGGGTGTTGGGGGGGGCGGGGTAGGCGGTAATGGGCATGGATCTGATTGATTTTTGCAGGGATGCGGATGGAAGCCCAGCAAATGCGAAAGCTTGAGACGGGCTTGGAGGTGGAGAGTGTAATTTCCTTAAAGCACCGTTAGGAAAGTGTCTGATAAGCAGAGATGGATGGGCGCGCAAATCTGTGGCCGCTGAATCAACATCCCCAATCTTTGCCTTAAAATGGGGAATGTCCTCTGCACCTCCTATGGCGCAGGGGTATCATATGCAGGTGTATATTATTGTTATATACACAGTTGTTTGCTGCCAGTTATTTATGCTGCTAGTGTTGGCTTTCATACACATCATATCCACACCTCCCCACAAAACCTAGGATAT
Organism: Arizona elegans; assembly: GCA_022577455.1. Classification (NCBI taxonomy): domain Eukaryota; kingdom Metazoa; phylum Chordata; class Lepidosauria; order Squamata; family Colubridae; genus Arizona; species Arizona elegans. The sequence continues at coordinate 154,735,206 of JAKOOJ010000003.1, forward strand.
CAGGATAGGGTGTGCAAGCAGTGTGGACGTTTGCAATTGGCAAATGGTAACTGATAGCAATAGTACGTAGACTTATATACCACTTTACAGTGATTTACAGCCCTCTCTAAGCAGTTTACAGAGTCAGCATATTGCCCCCAACAATCTGGGTCTTCATTTTACCCACCTCGGAAAGATGGATTATTAGTATTATTATTATGTATAAATTGACCCGGACAATACACTGTTCACCAAGCACCTATGGATGTTAAAGAAAAAAGTATAAATGAAAATCTAATTTAAAAAAAATCCAGTGTTGGAGTATTCACAACTTCTGGAGGCAAGTCATTCCACTGATTAATTGTCTGAATACATCTGAGATAATCACCGTTTTTGAAATAGCTGAAAGTCATGCCAACATTCCACAGGTATTACTGTCCCAATGTGGGATATCCTTTCCTGCCAATTCTGGCAGGAAAATGTTTCTAATCTACAGATGGGGTGAGGTAGAGGGGTTTCCCCTGGGTGGAACTGCCTTGACTTGTCAGATCTTTTTTCTTTGGTTGTTGTGTTTATATACCACTGGAATTCAACAAAAAACAGTTCCCAGTAAATTACAACATAGAAACATAAACACAGAATAAAAACATAGCTATCAGTAAAAAAAAAAAAAAAAAACCAAACAACCCTAAAAACAATACACTAAGTGTATCAGGGAACCTTGAAGTTTTCTTCGTTACCACACTATATTTCTAAAAATTGTAAGAATGCCAATCCAATCATCAGGAAATTGTGGATTATAAGAATGCCAATCCAATCATCGGGAGGAAGATCTCCATCCCCTTGCAAAAATCAAGAGAGACATATAGCAAGTCCTTCACTTATTATGATCACAATTGGAGACCAGAATTTCCATGCTAATCAAGGCATTTATTAAGTGTGTCATGCCTGATTTTGCAATCCTTTTTGCCACAACTGTTAAGAAATAACTTAATTAATAAATTAACAGTTGTGTTAATTTAAATTTAATTTTAATTTAAGTTTTAAATTAAACTACTCTGCCTTCGGTCTGACCTAAGCATAGTACACAAAATTATCTGCTACATTGTTCTACCTGTCAGTGACTACTTCAGCTGCAACCGCAATAATACATGAGCACACAATAGATACAAACTTAAGGTAAATCGCTCCAAACTCGATTGCAGAAAATACGACTTCAGCAACAGAATGGTCAGTGCCTGGAATGCACTACCTGACTCTGTGGTTTCTTCCCCAAACCCCCAAAACTTTAACCTTAGACTGTCCATTGTTGACTTCACCCCATTCCTAAGAGGTCTGTAAGGGGCGTGCATAAGCACACCAACCTGCTTACCATCCCTGTCATACCGTCCCCATTTATTTGTATCCTTATCCTGTATTCATAATCATGTTTATACTTATATCTGTTATCTTACGTGTTTGACAAATAATAAAAATAAAATAAATAAATAAATAATAAAATAAAATAAATTCACTGCAGTTGTTAAGTAAATCACACGGTTGTTAAGCGAATTTGGCTTCCCCCAATAACTTTGCTTGCCAGAAGCTAGCTGGGAAGGTTGCAAATTGTGATCACATGACTCTGGTTGCTGGGACAATCATAATTATGATGATTGGTCATGAACCACTTTTTTAAGTGCAACTATAACTATGAATGGTTTGCTAAAATGGTTGTAAATTACGGATTACCTATATTGCAGTGCTCAAGGTACCCTCAAAGCTTGGTTGTTTGCTTGCAGATGTTTCATTGCCGAACTAGGCAAACATCATACAGGTGAGAGTTCACCCACACTGGTGTTACCTAGTTGGGTAACAAAGAATCTGCCAGCAAACAACCAAGCTCTGAGAACACCTAGCACTTTAGAGTTCAACCCTAAACTACAGATATTATCTTCTATTAAATAAATTGCCTGCAGCCTCAATCTCTTTCATCTCCACCATATGGGTATCATTAAAAGATTACGGAAGATCCATATTGGACTGGTCGGGTGGGCCACCTCTACACTTTGCAGCAATTGCACTTCTGAGGGGTCTTCAGAAGCAGCCCCAGATAGAGGGTATTGCAATAATAAACCAAACAGTATACGTAAGAGCAGTGGTGGGTTTCAAAAATTTTTACTACCGGTTCTGTGGGCGTGGCTTGGTGGGCGTGGCAGGGGAAGGATACTGTAAAATCTCCATTCCCTCCCCAATCCAGGAGAAGGTTACTGCAAAATCCCCATTTCCTGCTGATCAGCTGGGACTTGAGAGCGGAGAATAGATGGGGGCGGGACCAGTCAGAATTTTTACTACCAGTTCTCCAAACCACTCAAAATTTCCGCTACCTGCTGAAACCCACCTCTGCGTTACTATGGAATTACTATGACAAAGGTCCTCTGCTCCAAGTAGGGCTGCAATCGAGCACAAATCTTCTGTAGCTGTGATATCTATCTACCTAGAGTCGTACAGCTGCTTAAAGTCTCAATCTTGGCAATGTGTGGACTTCAACTCCCAAGGTTTTTCAGCCAGCATGGCTGACTGTGGAATTCTGGGAGTTGAATTCTACACAATTTAAAGCCGCCAAGGTTGAAAAACACTGGTCTAGGAGGATCCTTGTGCCATAGACGTGCTGCCCCTTCAAGTTATCACTGATGATGTGCATCCAGTCACTTTCAATTCCTTAGGGACCACAGATCAATTTTTGTCAGTAGTCGCTTGACAGTGAGATGAGCAGCATATAAATTTAATAAATAAATCTTTCTCCACCTTGGCGTAAGTCTGCAAATCCGTCATGATGAGTCACTTTTTTCGGCACCATTGTAACTTTGAACGGTCACTAAATGACGGATGTAAGTCAAGGACTCCCTGTTATCCCCATTATTGTACTCCTCCACCTCTACAGGTGCTCAGTCTGGGAAATCCAATGGGCGCTTTCCCACAGCACACGTTACACTTCTAGCAACTTGTGATCTCTATCCATTACTCGCAGTCATCTCCCCAAAACATCATGGGTGAGAGTGAGAGCGTTGGAAAGAGAATGAGTGTGTGTGTGTGTATGTGTGTGTGTGTGTGTGAGAGAGAGATTTTTTTAAAATCAAGTTTTATTGGTTCCCCCCCCCGCACATTCACCCACATCTTTTTTGATCTTTTTTGAACAGAGTATTGGCCATATCTTATCTTAAACAATTTATCAAATTCAAATACATTTTACTCAATGACAATTTTTGCCACAATTTTCTTTTTCCCCTTTTTTTAATCATATCTCAATATTTCTTCGCTTACTTATAATAAACAACATCTTCATTTGCCCTCAAATTCTAATTTTCCTGCTTATTCATATTTATTCTCTTTTACTTTTTAACCATTCATTCTTTATCTTAGTAGATTTATATATGTTTCGGGTTGCCTTTCTTCCGTTTCATCTTTTTTGTTCATCTTTCTTCTCAATCCTGCCATCTCCCTGAGAGAGAGAGAGTCTCTCTCTCTCTCTCTCTCTCTCTCTCTCTGTGTGTGTGTGTGTGTGTGTGTGTGTGTGTGAGTGTGTGTGTGTGTGTGTGTGAGAGAGAGAGAGAGAGAGAGAGAGAAAGAGAGAGAAAAGAACGAGGGAGTGTGTGTCTGTGAGTGTGTATATCTCTGCGTGTCTGTGTTTGTCAGAGAGAGAGAGAGATTCTCTGTGTGTGTGTGAGTGAGAGAGAGAGAGAGAGAGAGAGAGAGAGAACGAACTTCCCACTGGTGGAGAGCATAAGAGAACTCTGCCTTCCCCGTACAGGCCGCGATAGTGAAAGTGGAAAGGTGGCACGGCCGTGCAAGACGCCGCGGAAAAGGTTTTGTGCCGCCGGAAAGGTGAACGGGGGAAGGTGGGACGGGCCCGGAAAGCAGGGCAAGGAAGAGGAGGCTCCGAGGAGGCAGGGATAGAGCAGCTGTCAAGGCTAGAAGCGCCTATCTCCCGAAGCCACCGCCTTCCCCACCGCCAGAAGTGCGCGGCGCGTCCTCCAGGCAACCTCTCTCTCTCTCTCTCTCTCATTCCATCAGCGCGTCTAGAGCGAAAGGGACGCGCCGAGAGCAGGCAGGACGCTCCTCCTTGACCCTCCCTTTCCAATGGGGTTTGTTGAGAACTTAAGACGGCTGTTCATTTTCTTTGGACGCGAGCCCGGGCTCCCCCGCATCTCTGCAACGACGCCAGTCCTTAGGATCGCGCGGCCTTTGGGCTCTTGAGAAGCCAGCCTACCTTGAGTTCTCTTGGATTTATTTCCAGGTAAGAGTCCTGCGATCCTATATACCTGTTTGGTAAGCTTCGCGGAACTCAACTGGCTCTTTTTTTTTTTAACCGAGCAACTAGTGGGCTGCACTACTGCAGGTGGCGTAGTGTTAAGTCAGGGAGATCTATCTTTGGGAAATGCGGAATCAGATTTTCCCTGGCATCGATCCTGAACCCCACTGGGTCATTTTGTGCCATTTCAATCTCTAAACTTAACCTGTCTTGCAAGCTTGTTAAGAATATGAACAAAAGAATGTGAAGGGGAGGGGAAGGTGGAAGAGGTGGTCTTTGGAAGGATAAAACAGTCCAGACACCGTCCAGTCCAGCTCAGCTGCAGGTGATCAAATGAACAATCCATGTTGTCCTCTTGGCAATAATTTTCAACAGTTTGACATTACTTTTCCCAATGCATTTCCCCCCCTCCCTATTATCCAGTCCAAAGCAGTAGCATTTCCCCCATTCAATTACCAATCAAATCTCCCAACCATGTATGTTATTATGCCTAGGCAGTGGTGAAATTCAAATTTTTTTTACTACCGGTTCTGTGGGCATGGCTTATTGGGCGTGGTGTGGCTTGGTGGGCGTGGCAGGGGAAGGATACTGCAAAATTTCCATTCCCACCCCACTCTGGGGCCAGCCAGAGGTGGTATTTGCCGGTTCTCCAAACTACTCAAAATTTCCTCTAGCGGTTCTCTGAACTACTCAAAATTTCCACTAGTGGTTCTCTGAACTACTCAAAATTTCCACTAGTGTTTTTTTTTTTTTTAATTTGATTTATATGCCACCCTTCTCCGGAGACTCAGTTCTCTGAACTACTCAAAATTTCCACTAGCGGTTCTCCAGAACCTGACAGAACCTGTTGGATTTCACCCCTGTGCCTAGAGTAAATATATATCAGCACTTGCCACACATTAATTTATGTAATGCCATCACTGTTCATGCAAATGCATGTTAATCTTTTGATAACAATAGAAAAAAATAATCACAAAAAAATCATTTGTTTAGTTTGCATGCACAGCAGTAGTAGGTTTCAAATCCCAGCGCGACTGGTTCACTATTGAAGGGGCGGGGGCAAGCGCTTTGCGAGCGCGCGGCAGTTCTGCACATGTGCAGAAGCTTCTGCGCATGCACAAAGCGTTTTTGATGACGTCTGGGCAGGTGGGCGGAGCCTCTTGCCCGCGCCGCTACTGGTTCGCCCGAACAGGGGTGAACCGGGAGCAACCCACCACTGATGCACAGTATTTTAGATAATGGGATTTTACAGAGTTGCAAACCTTTAAAGGGGATGCAGTGGCTCAGCGGCTAAGACGCTGAGCTTGTCGATCAGAAAGGTCAACAGTAGTGCTGCTTAATGGAGTGAGCTCTTGTTACTTGCCCCAACTTCTGCCAACCTAGCAGTTCAAAAGCACCTAGAAAAATAGGGACCACCTTGGTGGGAAGGTAACAGCGTTCCGTGCGCCTTCAGCGTTTAGTCATGCCGGCCACATGACCACGGAATTGTCATCAGACAGCGCTGGCTCTTTGGTTTAGAAATGGAGATGAGCACCGCCCCCTAGAGTAGGGAACGACTAGCACGTATGTGTGAGGGGAACCTTTACTTTACCTAAGTATACTTTGGAGATGTGAAAAAAAACCAGAATCTTCTTGTTCTGCAGTTTAACAGGCAGAAGTTCTGTTTTAGGGCAAATATAAAAAGAAAATGAAAACCACCGTAGCCTCTTCCCCTTCTCTCTTTTAGCTAATATTCAAGGAAGACCCTCTCTCTTCCTCTGCTTCAGAGATCCAGTTCCGCAGTACCGAAGGCTGGTCTAGCCCCTTTTTCTACATACAAGTCAAAGTTTTGGAACAAGCAGAGACAGGCAGGTCAAGTTACCAGTTTTATCCTGTGAAAAACTGAACAAGCTGGTTGTGTTGCTTTCAGGCTGCCTGTGATAAAAGTAGAGGAACTCTCTTATCTTTGTTTTGTTTTCCTTTTCTGCAAGTTTGATTTTTAGAAATCAAAGGTCAACTATTCATATTACCTCATGAGGTAATTTTTCCAACAGGTTGCTGCCCCCACCCCCACCCCCAAGAGATGCAAAAGGCAGCTGTTCCTGCTCTCTTTCTCAGGTGTATATCAGTGGTGGGTTCCTCCCGGTTCGGCCCGGTTCAGACGAGCCGGTAGCGGTGACGATATGACGTCACCGAACCGGTTCTCTTTGTCTGGGGGTTGGGCCCTCCCGCCCGCCCTCGCGTTATTCCTACCTTATATTTCTTTATTTTAGCCCAGCTGATAGGTGCGGCAGAGTGGATTGCTGCACCTCAGCTGGGAATATTGCTAACGTGCTTGCGATCTGATATTGCAAAGTGCGTGCACAAAGAGAACCGGTAGTAAAGCCGATTAGAACCCACCACTGGTATATACCGTACTTTTTCTTAAATGCACAGGTAGTCCTTGACCTATGACAACAATTGAGGCCAGACTTTTTGTTGCTAAGCGAGAAGTTTGTGAAGTGAGTTTTGCCCCATTTTACAACTTTTCATGCCAGCTTTGGCACGAAAGTGAATCAGTGCAGGTGTTAAATTAGTAACACAGTTGTTAAGCGAACCTGGCTTCCCCATTGACTTTGCTTGTCAGGAGGTCACAAACAGTGACCCTGGGACACTGCAACCGTCATAAATATGAACCAGTTGTCAAGCATTTCTATGTAAATTGCCTGATCATGGGGATGCTGCAAAGGTTGTAAGTGTGAAAAATGATCATAAGTCACTTTTTTTCAGTGCCATTGTAAATTTGAGCGGTCACCAGGGTGGATAAAAATCAATGATTTTTTTTTATTTAAATTGGATTTTAAGAGAGATCCAACCTAGAATTAAGGAGAAATTTCCTGTCAGTGAGAACAATGAATCAATGTAACAGCTGGCCTCCTCCAGAAGTTCTGGGAACTCCATCCCTGGAGGTTTTCATAAATAGACTGGACAACTTTTTGAAGACAACAAAGGAACTCAGCACAAAGCCTGCCATATCAAACTGGCCAGACAGACACTGTGGGAAACAGGCAGTCTCTCAATTAAGCAGGCCTTAGGCCATAAGGGCTTTGTAAGTAATAATCAGGGTACGATGATTGAATTGTACCCAGAAGCAAACTAGCAATTGGTGCAGTTCAGGAAAGAGGTGTTACATGGGCGTACTATCCATCCCCGCCTGCAGCACTGCATTCTGGACCAGCTGAAGCTTCCAGGTAGTCTTCAAGGGCAACCGCATGTAGTATGAGCTGCAATCCCAAGAAGTATAGGAAGGCCATCACATTCTTATGACAGATTAGAAAATAATGAGGTATGGCTGATATGACCCACCTTGAATTTTGTCCTTAAGGATGTGATGGCTCAGTGGCTAAGACGCTGAGCTTGTTGATCGAAAGGTCGACAGTTCAGCGGTTCGAATCTCTTCCATCCTTTCTAAGGTGGGTAAAATGAGGACCCGGTTTGTGGGGGCAATAAGCTGACTTTGTATAAAATATACAAAAGTATGAAGGTTATTGCTTAACGCATTGTAAGCCGCCCTGAGTCTCTGGAGAAGGGCGGCATATAAAAATAAATAATAATAATTAAAAATAATTAAAAAATGGTGCCACATAACGGGTTTAGCAGTTCGAAAGCACGTAAAAATGCAAGTAGAAAAACAGGGACCACTTTGGTGGGAAGGTAACGGCGTTCCGTGCGCCTTTGACATTTAGTGATGCCTGCCACATGACCACAGAGACGTCTTCAGACAGTGCTCTTCGGCTTTGAAACAGAGATGAGCACTGCCCCCTATATTATGCATATATTTGCAAGGGGAACCTTTACCTTTTACCTCTCCCATTACCGTGTTTCCAGGACAAATTCTCTCGCCAGGAATAAAAATGCAGGCGTCCACAAGCTCTGAGCAAGCTCCAGGGGAGAAAATGGAGGAAGGAGGAAGAGATGTTCTCCATGAGGACTGTGTTGGAAAAATTCCATCCAATGTGGATCCCCTGCAGATTAAAAGAGAGCCATTAAAGGAGTTGGATTCAGAGGTCCCATGGCATAATATCCAGAAAGGAACTCATTCCAAAGAAAGCCAACCTCAGTTGCCTGGATCCGAAGAGTGGAATGACCATAATTCTTCTACCACATTCTTAGAAGTCACTTCTCATGCCAACCCAGAGTATAGAGGAATAGTTGCATCTGAAGTTCTGACAGACTTTACTAGGAAAGCTCATGCCATCCAAAGCTTGGATTGTCTTCTGAAAGCTGGAGAGGAAGTACTGGAGAAAGACAAGATCGGTTTAGAGAGACTGTGCCAGCGATTCAGGCAGTTTCGCTACGAGGAGGCTGAGGGGCCTCGAGAAGTTTTTGGACACCTCCAGGATCTCGGCCATCAATGGATGAAGCCTGAGAGTCACACAAAGGAGCGGATTGTAGAGCTGGTGATTCTGGAACAGTTCCTGGCAATTCTGCCACCAGAGATGCAAAACTGGGTTAGGGAAGACAACCCAGAGACATCTGTCCAAGCGGTGGCCCTAGCAGAAGATTTCTTGCTGTGGAAAGAAGTGCAAGACGAGCAGGTAAGTCGTTTCATTTGGATCAACCAGGTGGTCCTAATAGAAGATAATATTTGTACCTCCAGGGTTGAACCGTAGAGTTCTTGGTGCTTTCTGTGCTTGGTTGTTTTCTTGCAGACTTTTCATTACCCAACTAACATCTTTAGTGCTAGAAGGTAGTGGGGGTTTGCTCTCTGTTAATCAGGGGTGGGTTCTAAATTTTTCTACTACCGGTTCTGTGGGTGTGGCTTATTTTGTAGGCGTTGCTTGATGGTCATGTGACAATTATTTAGGATTTAGCGGAGGTACTGGTCCACCAGGCTTTTAACTGTTTGCAGAGCTATACCGATCTACCCATTTATTTTTTGCAGGCACTGGTCTACCCATCTGTTTTTGGAGGCACTGATCTACTCATGTATTTTTGCAGGCACTGATCTACACATGTATTTTTGTAGGCACTGATCTACTCATGTATTTTTGCTGGCACTGATCTACTCATTTGTTTTCTTTTAACACTGATCAGCTGTAGGGCGGCCCTTTGAAGCCCTCAGCAAGAGTTTAAACAGTTTTTTTCCCTCTAGCCGATCAGCTGGGACTCAGGAGGCAGCAATAGATTGGGGGTGGGGCCAAATAAAAGATAAGAATAACGCGGGGATGGGGGGGGCAGAACCGGTTCGGTGACGTCATATCGTCACCGCTACCGGCTCGGGAGAACTGGGCCGAACCGGAAGGAACCCACCACTGCTGTTAATGTACAGTGACTTGCCCTGCCAGGATTGGTGGGACAAAAACGAAGTGACCAAAATGCCTCCTTAACAACAATCAACCCTCAGATAAACAGGGATTAACACCAGTATCAAAGCAGGGATTAACACCGGTATTAATACCAAACCAACAATCCGAGAAAAAAAAATCAAATAATAAACAACAGCCTAATCAAGGAACTACCAAGAAAAAAATACCACCAATGCTGACGGGACTTGTCCCAGTATATAGGCTCTGAAGTTGTGTAATGCTCCTGTTCTCTGCATGAAACGGCTAATTCATTCATTCATTAGAAATTAGGCCCACTTACAAGAAACATTAAGTTTTCCGTTACCTAATTTGTTAATCATATTTGCAGTTTTCCTTCAAATGAAGTTTGTTTCAATGAAAATGGGCTCATGCACACACACACACACCACACACACACACACAGAGAGAGAGAGAGAGAGAGAGAGAGAGAGAAAGAGACAGAGAGAGAGAGAGAGAGAGTCTGGATCTTCACAAACCCCCAGCCTTTTCCTGCAAACCAAATCTAATTTAACACGTTTGACCCATATAGTAGCAATAGCATTTAGACTTATTCGGATTCACTCGCTTAGGGATTTTTCTTTTCTTTTACTGTCTTTCACTGTGAGTTGTATTGGGTTGTGGGGGGGAGGTGCACGAAGGGAGGCTCAGCCAATCTCATTGTACACATGTACTCTGACAAAGGTTTGAATTTAATTTGAATTGAATTGAATATACCGCTTTACAGAGTCAGCGTATTGTCCCCCAACAATCTGGATCCCCAACAATCTGGATCCTCATTTTACCCACCTTGGAAGGATGGCAGGCAGAGTCAACCATGAGCCTGGTGAGATTCGAACTGCCAAATTGCAGCCAGGCAGCAGGAGTAGCCTGCAGGACTGCATTCTAGTCACTGCACCACAGGAGTAAACAGGATGTTGTTGTTTTTTGTGGGGAAAAAATGTTAATTTTTAAAAATGTTATTTTTTTAAAAAATTAAAAAAAAATAATTTTATTTTTTAAAAAATAATTTAATTAAATTACTTTTAAAATTTAAATTTTACATTTTAAAAAATACTACAATCCCATTGATGTGGGATTAAAGAAGGCAAAAGGATGTCATCCTCCCATTTTTTATAATGTATGTATGTACTCATTGTATATATACATTATTGTGTATACATGCATACCACAGTGGCGCAGTGGTTAGAGTGCAGTACTGCAGGCGGCTATTGCTGATTGCTGGCTGTCTGCAATTTGGGCAGTTCCAATCTCACCAGGCTCAAGGTTGACTCAGCCTTCCATCCTTCCGAGGTCGGTAAAATGAGGTCCCAGATTGTTTGGGGGCCATAGGTTGACTTTGTAAATCGCTTAGAGAGGGCTGGAAAGCACTGTGAAGCGGTATATAAGTCTAAGTGCTATTGCTATTGTGTAGTATGTATATACATTGGCTATATTATTGTAATATTGTAACACATTGCTAAATCTGAAAGTTTTCTATTAAATATCCTTAAATCTTGTTGCGGTCTTCATTTTTTTCAGACCAATTCCATCAAAATAAAGCAGCCTTTGTTGGAAACAGGAAAGGAGGCAGCTGAGCAAAGTACAGATCCTCAGATCCACTTGTTCGGTAAGAATTGAGTCACAGATCATAGAATCACAGGAAGTCTACGGAAGGGACCTTGGAGGTCTTCTACTCCAACTTCCTGCCCAAGTCTTTATACCATTTCAAATGAATAGTTGTTCAATCTATTCTTGGAGTACCCAGAATTCCGGGAAGCAAGATGTTCCATTGATTTATCGTCCTTACTCTCAAAAAATTTCTCCTTATTTCCAGGTTGGATTTGTCCTCTGTCCAGCTTCTACCCATTTTTTATTTTTTTATTTTTTTTGGCCAATTTGGATTTTGCAAAATTTCTAATAGACTTCTGAGTTGTTTTCTTAAAGTTTAAACCTATGACTTATGTACTTGTATCCAAAGTGGGGACACTTGTATAATATATAAGGGTGGTAACATAATAACACTTAGGTTTTTATTTATTGTGGGGGGAGAATTATCATATCACCTATGCTGCTCTCTGTTTTACCGGGAGAAGCAGTGAGATATTAAATGTGAAAAGCCTCTTCACAGACTCATTTCTTTCTGTTATTTTTCAGTAGAAATGGTTGAAAACAAGAGGAAGAGATTTATGAAAGGAATTTCCCACCTGATGGCACTTACTGGAGTTCCATTTGATAAAGCCAAACGAGAACTTTTCTCCTTGTCCCCAATGGGAAGCATAACAAAATGTCATCAAGAGACAAAGAGGTATGAAGGGAAGCCCTTAGAACAAGGAGGACAAGAAAAACATACCTGTGAGAAAGAGGATGACAAAATCTTCCATCGAAACATCTGGAAAAGAGTGCCCAGAGAAGATGCTTGTGATCTTTCTACGTACCAGAAAATGGAAGCTGAAAAACAGCCATCCCAACATAATGAGGGTGGTGAAAGTTGGGATTTCATTTGTGAGCAGAACAAACAAATGAGAATAGAATTGACCATGGATGGTCAGGATGGGTTGCATCAAAAGATTCCTCATGGTAATCTGCAGAGGATCCCAGTTGGAGAGAAACTGTATAGATGTTCCGAATGTGGACACGATTCCAGTCAGACCTTAGATCTGAGGGGAGGAAGTCTTTGTACATGTTTGAATTGTGGTAAAAGCTTTCTTTGCAGTTCAGCCCCAGGAAAGCAAGAGAACGCATATGGTGAAAAGAATCCATCCAAAAATTCAGAACGTGAGAAGAAGAATCCACAGCCTCCTGACCTTCAGACGGGTGAGAAACCGTACATGTGTACAGATTGTGGGGAAAACTTCAGCTTTAGGTCAAGTCTTCTCCGCCATCAAAGACTCCATACCGGAGAGAAACCGTACAAATGTTTAGACTGTGGGAAAAATTTCAGCCAGAGTTCAAACCTTCTGAACCACCAGAGAATCCACACAGGGGAGAAACCTTACAGCTGCCCCGACTGCGGGAAATCCTTCAGCAACAGTTCAAGCTTGACATCCCACGAGAGAACTCACAGAGGGGAGAAACCATATAAGTGTGCCAGCTGCGGGAAATTTTTTAGTTGCAACTCAGTTCTCCGAATCCATGAGAGGATTCACACAGGGGAAAAGCCCTATGTGTGTTTGGAGTGTGGGAAAAGCTTTAGCCGGAGAGAATTCCTGGTCGGCCACCAAAGAACTCACACGGGGGAGAAACCGTATGAATGCGCACAATGTGGGAAGAGCTTCAGTCAGCAATCCAACCTGATTAATCATCAGAGAAGCCACACGGGAGAGAAGCCCTTTGGGTGTTTGGACTGTGGGAAAAAGTTCAGTCACAAAGCGTCCCTCTTGAAGCACGAGAGAAGCCACGCGCATGGGCCAACCATGGGAACGGATTTAGCCAGGGTTGATGCGATCATTATGATGGAACATAACCAGGCGGTGTAGCATAAATATGGGGTGGATTCAGTGGTGGGATTCAGCCAGTTCGCACCTATTCTGGAGAACCAGTTGTTAATTTTCTAAGCTGTTTGGAGAATGGGTTGTTGGAAGAAATCTCCTTTTGTTTTTTCCACTTTACAGGGCTAATCCTGTAAGGAAGGCAGGAAGGAAACATTCTGGTGTTGTTTCTAGCCTAATCTAATTCTGCTTACAGAAACTGCCTCTCTGGTTAACCCTTATTACATTGTAACAGCTAAGGCGAAGCGCCCATTCATGTGAGTGATGTTGAGTTGGCCACGCCCACACTGTCACATTACCACCAAGCCACACCTACCCAGCTGGTCATTAGGGCAGAGAACCGGTTGTTAAATTATTTGAATCCCACCACTGGGTGGATTCCCCCCAACGGTTGCCAAAAAGCAAAAAAGTCCACATAGGAATGTCACAAGTTTTGGTTAAGAACCGTCTTTCTTTGAAACTAATCATCTTTTTGGCCTAAAATAAAATAGAAGGATCAATTCATAGAGTTGAAGCCGTGAGGAAGAAAAGGTTGATGGTAGATCAAGCTTCCCCTTAGGTCAGGGATGTCAAACTCAAGGCCAGGGGGCAGGATCTGGCCTATGGGGTGTGTAGATCTGGCCTGCAGGGCCGCCCTGGAAACAGGAAAGGACTAGCCCGTGCTGTCTGCCAGTGAAAACGGAGCTTGGGAGGGCTGCGCCCGGCCCCCTCAAGCTCCATTTCTGCTGGCAGGAGGTCGTCCCGGCCGAAAACAAGATCTGTGAACCCCGTTTTTGCTGGCAGAGGGCTGCAGGAGGCCTTCCTGGCTGAAAAGGCAGCCCGGGGGGCTCAGTTTTCACTGGTAGAGGGCCACGCCCACCCTGTCCTGGCCATGCCCCAACCCCAAGGTCAAACACAATCCTGATGCGGTCCTCAATGAAATTGAGTTTGACACCCCTGCCTTAAATTATTTCTGTTTCCATTATCTAACTGTGGTAGTTTTTTGCAGGTGTCACCTGTCTGGCACAGAAGAAAACCATCTGCAAGCCTGAAACGCTGAGGTTTGCAAACCTGCAAAAAATTAAAATAAATGGAACTCACACTCCCCCCAAAAGAGAGATCTATAAGGGCTGGGGATGTTCCATAAGCACTGGGAAGTTGGGTAGGGAGGATAATGCAAATGGTGTACCCTTAAAAAGGGCACGGCTGATAGGTTTGTCACTATACAGTAGTGGCCAAAATTGTGGAAACCTTTTGGGAAAAATGTATTTTCTAAAACTAGCTAATAACACCTTTTGTTTTAGTAGTACCATACAATTATATATCAATGGAAAGATAATTTAATCAAGAATGTAATGCAGTAACTTTTATGAAGGATTTGCTATTAGAATAGCAGTTACAGTATAAAGAAGAAAAGTGAAACACGTAGAAAAAACGAGATATACAAAAATTATCACCATAGAAAAAACAAGATATACAAAAAATTATCATGTCGGTTAATACTTAGTTGGGTAACCTTTAGCATGAATTATGGCCTTATAACATCTTCCCATGGAGTGAACCAAGTCTTTTAGTTCTGCAGCTATTATAATGTGAAACCAAGATTGAATGATTGCTTCTATTAACTGGGTTTTATTGCTGGATCGCTTCTGACTAACAAGTTTCTTTAGTCGGCTCCATAGATTTTCATTTGGGTTAAGGTCTCGGCTATTCCCAGGTCATTCCAGCAGTGAAATATGATTATCTTGAAACTCCAAAAAAAACAGTGGTGTTATCAGCCATCAAACCTCAAAAATACACTTTTCCCAAAAGGTTTCCACAATTTTGGCCACTACTGTAGTTCTTGGCGTTTCTAATTTTTGCTGCATCCACAAACAGTACCATGGATTCACGGCATGGGGGTCACAGCAATTCCTTGCCCAGATAGTTCCTTTCAACCTTGTTGCCGCCTCCAGAGAAAATAATCTGGTGCCATTCGGTATCTACAGTGGCTTTCCTCAACCTGTTGCCTTAGAATTCTGGGAATTGCGGTCCAGGTGTGACTTTCCGAGAGCAGATCCCAGGATGCATTTGCAAGGAGGGCAGCAGGTAGGGAAACTGTATGGCCACGTTCTGTGGGTATGGCAGGTAACAAAATGCCTGTTACATTCTGCAAATGAACATAAGCTCTCAGCTGCCTGTGTGTGTTGCTCCTCTTGAGGAAAATAGATCTAAGTTAGGTATGAACAGGCTGGCTAAATCCCCCCAAGCATGTCCAGGCAGCAAAAGAGAAGTTTGTACTGGACTCCATTCCACTTGCACACAATTCCTTTGTTGTGCAAGACTGTGAAACTATCTTGACTTATGACCACATGAACTGTATGATGTGAAATTGTAATATTCAGAGTTTGTAAGGATGATTGAAATAATGTAAAAGTTCACTGAGGATATACAGGTAATCCTTGATTTACAACAGTTCATTTAGTAACCGAAGTTACAACGGCACTGGAAAAAAATGATGTATCACCATTTTTCACACTTAGGACTATTTCAGCATCCCCATGGTCATGTGATCAAGATTCAGATATTTGGCAACTGACTCATATTTATGACGGTTGCAGTGTCCCGGGGTCATGTCATCCCCTTTTGCAACTTTCTGACAAGCAGTCAATGGGAAAGCTAGATTCCCTTAATAACCGTGTTATTGCAGTGATTCACTTAACAATTGTGGCAAGAAAAGTCATAAAATGGAGCAAAACTCACTTAACGAATGTCTCACTTAGCCACAGAAATTTTGGGCTCAATTGTCGTTAAGCCGAGGATTACCTGTATTGAATCTTTCCTATCCAAGTTGTCATAATGTTGTAATGTTATTCATACCAGCAAATCTTCCTATACAAACAGTCCCTGACTTATCAGTACAAGTGGGATCAGAATTTCCACTGATAAGCAAGGCAGTTTTTAAGTGATTCATGGCCAATTTTGCGACCATTTTGTTGTGGTTTATAAGTGAATCACTGAAGTGGATCCAGACAGTCATTAAGCAAATCCTGCCTCCATTGACTTTGCTTGTTGGAAGCTGGCTAGGAAAATCACAAATGGCAATCACATGACCCTGGGATGGCGGGATACTGCAAACTTTGTAAATAAATACTAGTTTCCAAGTTCCCAAACATCTTTGATCATGTGGCTGTGGGAACGTTGCGATGGTCATAAGAGCAAGGACTGTTTGTTAAATCACTTTTTTCATTGCTGTTGTAACTTCAGATGGTCATTAAACAAATGGTTGTAAGTCAAGAACTGCCTGTATGATGGAACCCATGTGATTGGTCCTCAGTGCATCTATTTAAGTAGATCAAGGAGAAAAAAATTAGTAAAAGAATTATGAAATATATACTTGAGTTTTAAAACAACTCTGGGACATAATTCTTACAATTGCACTGCTAGTGCAGAGCATTCAGGATTTAAGAACCTAAAGAGTTTGGATAACCTAGACTTGAATTCAAAATGAGATTATGTCAAAAATTATATTTGATGAAATTTTAGGCATCGGGGTTGCTAGGATTTAGGAATAGAATTAACCTGGCTAAGCAATGATGGAATAAATTAAGGAAAATAATGAAGAGTCATGATCCTTTCTCAGAAAGCAATTGGCTGAAAATTTATTTATTACTAGAGCCAGTATTGGAACTTTAATGAAGGAGCTTGTGGTTAAAAGTATAGTTGTCTGTTTTCCCCTTCCTTTTTCAAATAAATTTATTTTTAGTACAAATACTATATTTAACAGGAAATAGACAACAATAAATCTTGCCTTTCTAATGAGTGTTTGCCTTTTTTTTTAATCTCTGGATTTTTGCAATGCCGGCAAAAATAGATTGAATTAGATTTACTTAATTAAACATTTTGAAAAATCAGTTTGGTGCTGGATTAGTAACCAAGACATCATGAGTTCTACTTCTGCCTTAGATGTGAAGCCAGCTGGATGACCTTGGGCCAGTCCCTCTCTCTCAACCCTTGGAAGAAGGTTAAGGGCACAGCAGCGTGGAAAATGTTGCCAAGAGTCAACATTCTTATAGTTTGCTTTTCCAACGTGATTGTGTATCGAGGTTCTACTAATGTTCTATAGGTTTCTTGGGGGTTCCTAAGAGAACTGGAACAATCTGCCACAGTAATGATCTACCAGTGTTTCTCAACCTTGGCCACCTTAACGTGGACTTCAGCTCCCAGAAGTCCAGATGAAGTCCACATATCTTAAGTGGCCAAGGTTGAAAAACTTGGCTCCAGTGGAAGGTTTGTACTCCACAGAGCAGTGATAGCTAACCTTTTGGGCGTTGTGTGCCAAAAGCACCTGTGCGCAACAGCGCGTGCGCGTGCCTGCATTGTTTTCAGTCCCAGGAGGCTGCAGGGAGGCCTGCTAGGTGTCAGCACTTCAAGCTGCATTTATTCTAGTGCTGACATAAGAAGGAGAAGCAAAGGCGTCTGGAAAGGGACGTTTGACTTTTCACCCACTTATTTTCCCTGGAGATAATATCCCCTAGGAAATGGGATGGGAGGGGGGAAATTCCTTTGAGCTGGAGTAGTAGATTAGGGGTAGAATGACTTGGAAGATGGCCAATGAGTGCAGGGGAGTGGGGAACGGAAAGGGAGGGTTTGGGGGCTGGAAGTCAGTGTTGGCTTCGATGGAGTTGGGTTTTAGAATGCCGTGCTTAATAAATAGTTTTTCTTCAAAGACTTTGTTTGAAATGCAATTTATTTGAGACGACCTCGAAACTTGACACTAGGCCCAGAATGAGCCACAGGGGGGCACCACCCCCGTGCTTCCCCTGCTCCCTCCCCCAGGCATGTGCATGCATCTCCTGCATGCTCCCCACGCATGCGCAGCAGAGACCCAAAAATCAGCTGGCCGGCAGGAGCCGCGTGCGCATGCGGGGTGGAGCTGAGCTGGGCGACGACTCGCGTGCCCGCAGAGAGGGGTCTGCCTGCCACCTGTGGCACGCGTGCCAGAGGTTTGCCATCACGGCCATAGAATAACATCTGAACCAGTTTAGTTTAGTGATTAAAGCTTCAAGCTAAAGGACAGAGACCATGATTTCTAGTCACATCTTAGCCATGAAAGTCAACTGGATGACCTTGGGCCCACGTCAACACTGAGGGTTGTTATAGTGGGGAAAATAGGAAGAAAGTGTGTTGGATATGTTTGCCAGCCTTGAGTTATTTGTAAAAATAATAAAGGCAGAGAATGAATGAATGAATGAATAACAGGTAGTCCTTGAGTTACAACCACAAATGAGCCCAAAATTTATGTTGCTTAGTGAAACATTTGAGTTTGCCCCATTTTGCGACTTTTTTTTGCCACAATTAAGTGAATCATTGCATTTGTTAAGTTAGTAACATGGTTGCTAACTTACAACCATGTCAGGTCACAAAAGCTGATCACATGACCCCAGGATACTGCAACTATCCCTAGGAGGGGAGGTGTTGACCCCCTCAGAGAAGGTACGCAATTTGGGAATCCTCCTGGACCCACGGCTTAGCTTGGAAGATCATTTGACTGTCGTAGCCAGGGGGACCTTTGTCCAGGTGCACCTGGTTCGCCAATTCCGCACCTTTTTGGACCGAGGTGCCTTACTCACAGTTGCTCATGCCCTCATCACCTCTCGTTTGGACTACTGCAATGCACTTTACATGGGGCTGCCCTTGAGGAGCACTCGGAGACTTCAACTGGTGCAGAATGCGGCCGTGCGGGTTGTCATGGGGGTACCTCGGTACTCCCATGTGACACCACTCCTTCGCGGTCTGCATTGGCTTCCGGTTGCCTTCCGAGTGCAATTCAAGGTGCTGGTGATCACCTTTAAAGCCCTACATGGCCTAGCACCAGAGTACTTGCGAAACCACCTCCTGCCACCGGTAGCCTCCCATCGCCCGGTTCGCTCCCAGA
Organism: Arizona elegans; assembly: GCA_022577455.1. Lineage (NCBI taxonomy): Eukaryota > Metazoa > Chordata > Lepidosauria > Squamata > Colubridae > Arizona > Arizona elegans. The sequence goes on from JAKOOJ010000003.1 coordinate 154,754,163, forward strand.
GTTGGCCTCCTCAGGGAACCTTCGGCTAGACAATGTCGACTGGTGACCCCTAGGGGGAAAGCTTTCACTGTGGGAGCCCCTACCCTCTGGAATACGTTACGCCTGGAGCTCCGGATAATCCCCGACCTCCGAACCTTCCGCCGGGCCTTAAAGACCTGGCTTTTCCAACGGGTGGGCCTGGGTCGATTCTAAACTGATTTTGTAGCTTTTTAAATTCGTAAATCTTGAATTTGAATCTGTATTCCCACGTTTAACCTTATTTATTGGATAGTCTGATTTAATTTGTCTTTTAACTTTTGTATTTTCTGTTTCTTATTTTTGTGAGCCACCCTGAGTCCTTCGGGAGAAGGGCAGCATACAAATCAAATCAAATCAAATCAAATCAAATCAAATCAAATCAATAAATAAATAAATAAACAAACCGTCATAAATATAAGCACTTGCCAAGCAGATATCTGAATTTTGATCACGTGGCTATGGGGATGCTGCAACGGTTGCAAGTGTGAAAAATGGTCATAAATCACTTTTTTCAGCGTCGTTGAACGGACACTAAATGAACCGTTGTAAGTCGAGGACTACCTGTACTGTAAGCTACCCAGAGTCGTTGGATACGAGATGGGCAACAAATAAATGTCCTAAATAAATAAATAAGTAAATAAAAAATGAAATAGTGGGAGAATTCAGGTAGTGGGTTAATCCAGGAATGAAATGTATCAATGTGTATGTATTTGTGTATCTTTTTTTTTTTTTATTTGATTTATATGCCGCCCTTCTCCGGAGACTCAGGGCGGCTTACAATGTGCTCAGCAATAGCCTTCATCCTTTTGTATATTTATACAAAGTTAGCTTATTGCCCCCACAACTGGGTCCTCAATTTACCTACCTTAGAAAGGATGGAAGGCTGAGTCAACCTTGAGCCTTGGCGAGATTCGAACCCTGCAGTAATTGCAGGCAGCTGGTCTTAATAACCAGCTTAATAACAGGGAGCCTTAAACCACTGTACTACCAAGGCTCTAGCCATGTCAAGTGACAGCAACATCAGGAAGGAGCGTGGTAAGTTGGAGAAGTACCAGGGCCTGAAGGGACGTGGAAAATAAAGGCCAGATTGGTTACAGTGGTGGTAGAAACACACTCAAGGCTGTGAGGCCTAAACTGGACAAGTGGCTCAAACAGATCCCAGGAACATAATCTGAGCTCTCTGGGGAAGAAGTGTCAACTCTGAAGTTGGCCGAACTGTGGCCATTTTCTTTTGTAGTTTTTTCTCTAGAGAGTTTCTTCTTCTCACAGCTTCAGGGCTGACACAGCCTGGAGCAAAGGGGCCAGGGAAGGGGGTGTAGAGATAGCTGGGGTGCTGTAGCCAAAATAAAATTTCCCTGGGAATCAAGGACGTTGGTGCAGGTGTTAGAAAGGTGGAGACTGAGGTCACCTAGCAACTGGACTACATGCCGATTGGTCCATGTGATTCGTGACTTGGGAGGGGGGGTGAGTGACAAAGTTTTACTTTTAATTGGGTGTAAAACCAGAAGGGGGACTTAAGAGGCAGTTCTTCACCAAGAAAATGCCAATTTGATATGTCACAATAAAATATTCTTTGAGGAATATGCCTGCCTTGGAGTTCTAATTGAATGGGACGTATTACTTTGAAACTTGACAAGAAGGCCGTGCTAGGCACAGATAAGATACTGTGCAGAACCCTTAAAACTCCCAGTTTTTTGGTGGGAGATTGAGGAAGACACATACCATCCACAGTGGGTAAGTGGTTAAAGACACCAGCTAAGAAACCAGGAGACAAGCAGCAACGATAAGAAGCAATTGCAACCCAAAATGTTGAGTCTTCCATCTACTTATCAGAAGTCAACTCAAGGTTTCATGGGAAAATCATGAAAAAAAAAAAAAAGAGAGATGGCTCCAGGTAGCAGCAGCAGGAAAATGCTAAAGGCCTAGAAAAGAAAGATATGAAGATTTTCAATCATCCAGGTCATGGTTGTCTTTTTTTTCAAAGGACAATCATATTTTCTTGATTTCAAAACGTTTCGTTTCTCATCTGAGAAGCTTCTTCAGTTCTGAATGAGAAGCGAAATGTTTTCAAAGAAAAAGAAAAAAAATCTCCAAGAAGGTCCACTTGCCCTTTGGAAAAAGCACTTTTGGAATCACAGAAAAGCAGCAAAATGTTATGGCAAGAAAAAGAACCACGCATAACTAGCAACTTGCATACTTTTATTTACCTTCGGGCTCACACCAACCCTGCAAGGTAAACTATTTCATACATGGGCAACCCAGGCTGCCTTACCGATTGCAAAGATACACTGAGGCATAACCTGAACCCAGAACCCCCACACCCAATGACAAGTCTCTATGCACTGGGATATCGGACGTTAGAATTTTTTTCCCATTTTTTGCAGGCCAAATATAGTAGTCCTAAGAAAAAAGCAATAAAGTTACTCCAAAAACTGAGCTTTAGGCAAAAAATAAGGATCCAGAATTAGACAGAACCTCTTAGGAGTGATAGCAGAAAAAATGTAAGCAATTGGGATCCTAAACATGTCTATTTGGCAACGAGATTCATTTGCATTCTCTGAGAATATTTGAGAAACAAATATAAGTTACGTTGCCCTCAAATATATATTTAGGTAAAGGTAAAGGTTCCCCTCACACATATGTGCTAGTTGTTCCCAACTCTAGGGAGCGGTGCTCATCTCCGTTTCAAAGCCGAAGAGCCAGCGCTGTCCAAAGACGTCTCCATGGTTATGTGGCCGGTATGACTAAACGCCAGAGGCTCACGGAACGCTGTTACCTTCCCACCAAAGGTGGTCCCTATTTTTCTACTTGCATTTTTAACATGCTTTCGAATTGCTAGGTTGGCAGAAACTGGGACAAGTAAGCTCACCCCGTTACGCGGCATTAGGGATTCAAACCGCTGAACCTCTGACCTTTCAATCGACAAGCTCAGCGTCTTAGCCTCTGAGCCACCGCATCCCCAAATATATATTTAAACAAATACAAAAGAAAGATCCAGCCTTGAGCCTTAGTTTCCAGTGGCTTATGAAGCAAATTTTAACCAATGAATCTCATAGGCATGTCAGGAAATGACCACTAGTGTTCTTGATCAAGGCAGCTAAAATGAGTAAGGACATAACTCTCCCTGCTGTAGCTTTTCACTTAAAAATTAACCTGCTCACCTATAAGGATCAGGAATTCCTTCCAGGAAAACAAGTGGGATGACTGAGGAAAGATGGATCACCCCATCCTCCCTTTGTCAGTTTTCATGCTAGCCATGGAGGAAATGCATTCTGTCATCAACGCGGAACTGCAACAGGCAGCAAAACTCGGTAACCGAAGAATGGCACAGCTGCTTTGCTACAGCAATAAATCAGATGCTGTTATTTCTAAGCTCATGTTTGAAGGAGAAGCTTCTCTTCTGTGTGGCTGGAATAGAAATCCTAGTTCCATCAGGTTCAGTATTTGTCCTAATCGCATTGATCCAGCCTAGAACTAAGGAGGAATTTCTTGACAGTTAGAACCATTAATCAGTGGAACGACTTGCCTTGCTTTCAGAAGTTGTGGGTGCTCCCATCACTGGAGGTTTTTAAGAGACTGGACCACCATTTGTCTGAAATGGTTTAGGGATTCCTGCCTGAACAGGGGGTTAGATTAGAAGACCTCAAGGTGCCTTCCAACTCTGTTATTCTGTGTATGAGAAATCTGCTCAAATTAATCCTAAAATGGAAAAAGGAAATATTCAGGACAGAGAATCTTCCCTTATCCATAGAAAAGGCAAAGCTGACCAGAGATAAATGACAGAAAAAGATTAATTTCTCCCCTCCAGCACTCCTCCACCCCTCCCTACGTCTGGCAAATTTCAGAATCTGAAGCAACTTGGCTGGGCAACTGGATTTAAATTCTAGCACCTTTAATGGAGTAACATATTTCACCCCCACAAGAGGCTAATTCAGGAGATACAGGATAGCTTGTACATGTCAAACTACAGCTTAGTTCTCCAAAAGTCGGTACAGTACCGTTTCCGCCCACCCTCTGGAACAACCTCCCCCCAGAGATACATACAATAACAGACCTCCGGATTTTTCGTCGGGCCCTGAAAACCTATTTATTTCAACTAGCTGGGCTGGCTTGAGTTAAATTTTAAATTGATTTTAAATTGGGTTGTTTTAATTTACGGCCAAAATATTTAATTATTTTAAACTGTTTTTTAAATTTTGTATGTTCTTTTTTTTTACTTTGGCTGTTCACCGCCCTGAGTCCTATTTGGAGAAGGGCGGTATAGAAATGGAAATAATAATAATAATAATAATAATAATAATAATAATAATAATAATAATAATAATAATAATAATAATAAAAGACATCCCCTGATAATAAGCCCGATGAGGCTTTTGAGCACATGGTAATAAGGCCAAGCTGTCTCAGGAATTCTGGGAGTTGAAGTCCACAGGTTGTAAAAGGCCCACAGTTGCCCACCCCTGCTGTAGAGCATGGTCTTGATGGAGAAAGGAAAGATCTATTACCAAGGCAATAAGGTAGTCCTCGACTTACAACAGTTCATTTAGTGACAGTTCAAAGTCACAATGGCACTGAAAAAGTGACTGATGACCATTTTTCACACTTACAACCACTTATGAACATCATGGTCACGTGATCAACATCCAGACACTTGGCAATTGTTTCATATTTATGACAGTCACACTGTCCTGGGTTCATGTTGCAACCTTCTGACAAGCAAAGTCAATGGGGGAGCCAGATTCACTTAACCACGTTACTAACTTTAACAACTGCAGTGATTCACTGAAAGACTGTGGCAAGAAAGATCGTAAAAAAGGGGGGACAAATTCACTTAACAAATGTCTCACTTAACAACAAAAATGTTGGGCTCAATGATGGTCGTAAGTCGAGGACTCCCTGTAAACAGATAAAACGTGGCTTAAGCCCAAAGAGATAAGTTTACAAAAATGTCTCAGACAGGCGACCCCCACAAATTCTCAAGAACACAAAGAGGAGATGGGGAAGTACATTCATACATAACATAATACATGTTATTACAGCTACTATTACACTACTAAGTAGCGTTAGGTCTACATAGTGTCTGTTTCTTGGTCTGATCTACCTAGGAAGGCTGACAAGATCCAACCTGAGTTTGCCATTTCACTTAAGGGTAGGGCAGGCTTCGAGACAGATTTTAATCTTTTTCTTCCCTATACGATGTGGCATTTTGATTAATAATCAACTAAACTGTCTCTTCAAGATGTCTCTTTCCCCATGGAAATTATTTCATGGATAAAAACGGTCAAACTCTGAAAACTCCCATCACCACATATCAAACATCTTCCCCTCTTTGGGTTCTGTTTGCAAAGCAGCAGGAAAAGAGGGTTTGGCCGTATAGCTGAGACCATAGTCACAAACTCTGCACCGTTTGTTTATCTATCAACCAATACTTTCTTGCCACTATTCAAATACAACTCTATTCTGTATTTCTGTTATTTGTTACTGACGCCCAATAAAACTTGGCTAATAGAATGCAAGCAATTTATACGGACTCTCCAACGTGGTCTGTCTCACGTACAGGCAGCTTGGAATCCGGATCCAAGATAGGATGAGAATAATTCAAGAAGCCAGGCTGTGTATGGATTCTCTCGTGCTTAAGGCGGCCTGAATTTTGTTTGAATTTTTTCCCACACTGGGAACATTTGTACGGTTTCTGCCCCGTGTGCTTTCTCTTATGTCTGGTAAGGCTGGACTTGTTACTAAAGGTGTTCCCGCAGTCTGAGCATCGGTATGGCTTTTCCCCAGTGTGGATCCTTTCGTGTTTCACGAGGTTTGAGCTCTGGGAAAAGCGTTTCCCGCAGATGGAACAACTATACGGTGTCTCTCCCGTATGAGTTCTCCCATGGACCAGAAGACTGGAGCTCTGCTTGAAGCTTTTGCCGCAATCTGAGCATATGTAAGGCCTCAGGCCGGTGTGATTCCTCATATGCCTGATTAAACTCGAGCTCTGGCTGAAACGCTTCCCGCAGTTTAAGCAACCGAATGGCTTTTCTCCAGTGTGTTTCCTCTTGTGTCTGGTCAGGCTGGATTTGTTACTGAAGCTGTTCCCACATTCTGAGCATTTGTAAGGTTTTTCTCCAGTGTGAGTCCGGTCGTGGGTAAGGAGGGCCGATCGTTTCTTGAAGCCTTTCCCGCAGTCAGCACACTTGTACCATTTCTCGGTTGCTTTGGGTCTCTCGTGATCCATGAGGCCTGACGGATCACCAAAACCTTTGCCGTACATCGGAGAGTAATGGGGATCCTCACCCGTGTAGATTCTTTCATCCTCATCACCTGCTGGAAGAGAGAATTGGGGTATCAGTCTTTATGTAGGCCTGGGGCAGGGGTGGGTTCTACTTACCTTTACTACCGGTTCGCAACGGGTCCGTGTCTGCGCGCTCGCTTCGCTCGTGCGTACGCTCTTCTGCGCATGCACAAAAGCGTTCTGATGACATCGGGGTCGGTGAGCGGAGCCTCCCGCCGGTTTTACTACCGGTTCTATAGAACCGGTGCAAACCGGGGGCAACCAACCACTGGCCTGGGGTTAATACAGGTAGTCCTCAATTTACAACCATTCGTTTAGTGATCATCTAAAGTTACAACGGCACTTTAAAAAGTGACTGGTTGACTGTTTTTCATACTTATGAGTGTTGCAATCTCCCCACGGTAACATGATCAAAATTCGGACACTGATCAACTGATTCATATTTATGACAGTTGCAGGGTCCCGGGGTCATGAGATCCCTTTTTGTGACCTTCTGACAGGCAAAGTCAACAGGGGAAACCAGTTTCACTGAACAAACGTGTTACTAACTTAACAACTACAGGGATTCAGCTCTGGCAAGAAAGGTCATAAAATGAGGCAAAACTCACTTAACAACAGTCTCGCTTAGCAACAGAAATTTTGGGCTCGATTGTGGTCGTAAATCAAGGACTACCTATACCAATATAAGCTGCCTTCCCTAAAATGAAACTTTTCTTTTTAACAACAGTAAATTCAAAGTTGTTAAAGAAGGACATGACGGATACAAGGAAAACTATCACTTTTTAAAACGGCCTGTGACTTTGGCCGATATAGTCAACTTTTTAAAAATTGCCAAAAAGTTTATGACATGACCAAACTTCAAAAGAGTTGAAAAATACAGGTAGAGTTCAACCCTCGACTTACAACAGTTCATTTCGTGACTGTTCAAAGTTTACAACAGCACCGAAAAAAGTGACTTATGACCATTTTTCACACTTATGACCATTGCAGCATTCCTATGTAATCAAGATTCGAATGTTTGACAACTGACTCATATTTATGACCATTGCAGCATTCTAGGCAGTGGTGAAATCTAAAATTTGTTACTACCAGTTCTGTGGGCGTGGCTTGGTGGGTGGATAATGTGGGTGGGTAACTGGGTGGACATGGCCATTTTTTTTTTTTTACTTTTAAAACCATTTTTTCTACAACCTCTTCGGCCGAAGAGGTTGCAGAAAAAATGCTTTTAGAAGCCTCTGACGATCCCAGCTGAGTTGCCTGATTGGCAGAGGCTTTTTTTCTTTTAAAAGCCTCTGACGATTAGGCAATCCAGCTTGGATCATCAGAGGCTTTTAAAAGCCTTTGATGATCCCAGCTGAGTCACGCGATCATTAGAGGCTTTTTTTTTTTACTTTTAAAAGCATTTTTTCGGCCGAAGAGGTTGTAGAAAAAATGCTTTTTAAAATTAAAACAAAAAGCCTCTGATGATTGCGCGGCTCAGCTGGGCATGGGGGGTCAGGGATTTTTGCTATCGGTTCTCCGAACCACCCGCCTCCATCGCTACTGGATCTGGCAATCCAGTTCGAACCGGGAGCATTTCACCCCTGATCCTGGGGTCATGTGATCCTCTTTTGCGACCTTCCGACAAGTGAAGTCAATGGGAAGCCAGATTCCCTTAATAATGGTGTTACTAATTTAATAACCACAGTGATTCAACTTAACCGATGTGGCAAGAAACGTCATAGAATGGGGCAGAACTCAACAAATTTTTCACTTAGTAAATAGAAATTTTGGGTTCAACTGCGGTCGCAAGTCGAGGACTACCTATACAATTCTAAATCTCAAAAAACAGCTTTAAAGCCAACCCCATTCCTCCCCAAAAAAAAAAAAAACCTTAAAGGCACAGGTAGTCCTCAAGTTACAACCCTAATGCAGCACAAACGTAAGCCATGATAGTTGTAAAATCTTATTGGTCATGTGACTGACTTGATTTTATGAATTATGTGGTGGTTGTTAAAAGCAAATCATCATGGTCATTAAATGAATCTGCAGTCGTTAAGCAAACCAATGTGCTTGCTGAAAATCAGAAGTGCCAGTTTGAGGCAAAAGTCACACAATACACAGTCACGTGACCTTGGGACGCTGCAAACAGATCATAAATGTGGGCCTGTTGTCAAGTAATTTAGTCATTTGACCATTGTAACTTCGAATTTAGGTTGTAAGTATCCCCAATGTAGGACCACCATAACTTCAGTCGCTAAGCAATCGGCCATAAGTTGAGAACTACCTATATACCGATTTACCACAATCGTCCATTTTCAGTATCTGAAACCACCCACAGCAAACCTCATTTCCTCTTCCCCCCCACTCCCAAATTTAGCTAGCAAAGCAGTCACTAGGAAAAACCTGAGGGAGAGATTGATCTTTCTGGAAACACAGGGCCAATGGTTGTGCCTAAAGGCTGCCTTGTCTTCATTGTGCCTCCAAGTAGCACATGGAGTTGAAGGGAAGCAAGACAGCAATGACGTTCCTCAGCTAGCAAAGCACATTGGTCATGGATTGTGTGCTGCTGCTCCATCTCTTTCTTTAAAGTATCAAGATACCTGCAGGCAACTTGTCCCTAGAAGTGGCTGCCTGGGTTCATTTTCACACAATCTATGTTAACCTCCAAGTGATGCTGGAGAAACGCCTGTGAAATATTTCCGAATCAAGTCCTCCTGGAAGTCAGGGAAGAACCTGATTCGCTTTGCATTTGATTCACAACTCTTGAGGAGAAAGAGCCCTCACCTAGAATAATGATGCTGTCAGAATCTTCTTCCATAGCAACTCCAAATCCAACATTTGAGTTTAGCACCAGAAAACCACTTGCTCCTGTCATGGGGGAACGAAAGAAGAGTCAAAATAATAACATTTTTAAGATGTTAACTTGGAGGAAAGAGTCTGTTGTGATTTGAGCAGCCGAGTATTTTTTCCTGCCTACTTCTATTCTCCAAGGTTAAAATTGTACAAGCTGGCTTTTTATTTTTTATTTTTTTATATATATAATTTTTATTGCATTTTTTCCTCTTTACATATCTCTATTACTTATTTAACAGATCTGTGACATTATTCATACAATTAGAATCAATATTCAATATTATATACATTCTATTTCTAAATGTTCTATTCCTTTATGTACATAAAATGTCAAATAGAATTCAATCCGGAATTATTTCTCCTGGGGATATTTAGGGAGAAATATAATAGAAAGATAAAATATTTGATATTACATATATTAACGGTGGCAAGGATTGCTTTTGTGCAGTATTGGAAGAAAGATAGTTTACTGCCAGACGGATTAGTAATTCAAAAAATATTTGATTGTGCGGAAATGGATAAACTCACATTAGAGCTAAAGGGAAAGGATGACTCAGAATATTATGCGGTATGGCAGAAATGATATGAATGGATAGATAATAGAAATAAGAAATGGAAATGGACAAGCTGGCTTTTTAGACCACACATTATCAAGCAGAGTTCAACCCTCAGTACTTGCCAATTTTTAAATGGGTTTTCAAATTTGGAAAAGTTATAAGTGATCCCTTATAACTGTTGGCTGTCTGGGGAATTCTGGGAGTTGAAGTCCACAGCTTCAAATTGCCAAGGTTGAGAAAATTGCTGGATTTCAAGAAGATTGTTCCAAAGTGTAGTGAGAAGGTGTGCTGCCTAAGTTGTGCTAGATGGCAATATTTAAAATTGCCAAGGTTGAGAAACACTGATCTGGAAGGTCCTTTTGGGCTCCGATATTTTCAGACCTAAGCCAACCTCTCCCAGCACCCCAAGCCAGGATGGCTGAAATACACACATTTTAGAAACATCTCTAACTCCTCCTTCTCCTTTTTAAAAAAAGCAGGTCTGCTTTTGATCTGATCTCTCTGAAAAGTCAAAAGAACCCTCAGAGCTGATCTCATATCTAATAAGGTTTTGCATCACTTCTGGACTCTGATTGGCCTGTTGGGACCAAACGTTAAACAATAAGCGGGCAGGATAAAAATGGTGAAAATTTAAAATGTATTTCGACTTCAGTGCAATTAAAAGCAAACCAAAACGCTTTTAAATACGATGGCTAGGTCTGTACTGAATCGTCCCCTGTCCTTTTACACAACAGAGCCCCACGTTATCTGGATGCAGCCGTATTTACTCAAAAGTTACCCTTGCTCAGATTAAGAGGATTTCCATCCAGACACATGATCTGTTGATATGCAACCTGTCAGTAGCTGCCCAGTACTAATGCAATTAATTCTGTGCAGATGTGGTTTCGAAATAACACTATAAAAAGAGAGGAGGCAGAATTTAAAGGTTAAGTTCAAGTGGGGGGGAGAGAGGGGGGGAAACAGAGCAGCAATGGGGTAATGGATAGGTTTAGTGAAGCCCCTGCCTCTAATCCAGCAGGAAATTACTAGGGGTGACATGGTAGCAGTGTACTGATATCTCAAGGGCTGCCACAAAGAAGAGGGAGCCAAGCTATTCTCCAAAGCACCTGAGGGCAGGACAAAGAAGCAATGGGTGGTAACTAATCAAGGAGAGAAGCAATTTAGAATTAAGGATAAATTTCCTGACAGTTAGAACAATTAATCAGTGGAACAACTTGCCTCCAGAAGTTGTGAATGCTCCAACACTGGAAGTTTTTAAGATGATGTTGGATAACCATTTGACTGAAGTGGTGTAGGGTTTCCTGCCTAAGCAGGGGGTTGGACTAGAAGACCTCGAAGGTCCCTTCCAACTCTGCTATTCTATTCTAAATTCTGGATCCTGCACTCTTCCTTCTCTCTCCCCATCTGTTTTGCCTCTTGAGCAATTCCACTCGTCGGGCGTTTCTTCTCTTTCTCCAGTCGAATGTGGTTTTTTTTTCCCCTCTCTTTTTCAACACCCCAACCGCTTTTGGGGAGAAAACAAACTTTTATAAATGGGTTAACTTCCACCCATCCCACACCAGCTGCATCAGGGCAATCCCTAAAAAGGACTACCCATCATCAAGGAAGAAGAGAGGTGAATTCTAAAAAGCTGGGAGCACGTAGATGGGAGAAAGCACTTTTAAGGGGCCGCTAATCCGGATTAAGGCATCCAACGCACGCGCCGATTCAAACAGACCTAGGAAGAATCTCTCCTTCTCCTTTCGGTGTTTTAAAGGCGGCTTTTCCCTTGCTTTCCGCTTCCTATCATGTGACCGAAGCCCTGCCAGGAGACAGGCAAGGGCAGACCCAACTAATCAGCTGTTGGAGCGGATGGATGAATGAAGGGTAGGGAGCCTGGGATAGCAATAGCAGTAGCACTTAGATTTATATACCGCTTCCAAGTGCTTTATGCAGGGGTGAGCAACTGTGGCCCTTTTATAACCTGTGGACTTCAACTCCCAGAATTCCTGAGACAGTCAAGCTGGCTCAGGAATTCTGGGAGTTGAAGTCCACAGGTCATAAAGGGGCCATATTTGCCCACCCCTGCTTTACAGCCCTCTCTAAGCGGTTTACAGAGTCAGCCTATTGACTCCAACAATCTGGGTCCTCATTTTACCCACCTGGGAAGGATGGAAGGCTGAGTCAACCTTGAGCCTGGTGAGATTCGATCTGCCAAACTTGCTGGCAGCCAGTGATCCTGCAGAAGTAGCCTGTAGTACCGCACTCTAAGCACTGCACCACCCCGGGATATTCAAGCCTGCGTATCTAAGGGCAGCCAAAGAATACTGTACCGAGTACAGGTAGTCCTCAGCTTACAACAGTTCATTTAGTGACCGTTGCAGCATCCCCATGGTCACGTGATCAAATTTCAACTGTTTGGCGACTGACTCGTAATTATGACGGCTGCAGCATCCCAGAGTCATGTGATCATCACCTTTTGCGACCTTCTGACAAGCAAAGTCAACGGGGAAGCCAGAGTCACTTAACAACTGTGTTACTAATTTAACAAATGCAATTTCATTTAACAACAGTGGCAGGAAAAGTCATAAAACGGGGCAAACTCACTGAGCAAATGTTTCACTTAGCAACATAATTTTGGGCTCAATTGCAGTCGTAACTCGAGGACTTACCTGTACCATTAGTAGAGGTAGTCCTCGACTTACAAACAGTTCATTTAGTGACTGTTCAAAGTTACCACAGCACCGAAAAAAGTGACTTATAACCGTTTTTCACACTTAACGACAGTTGCAGCATCCCAATGGCCATGATCAAAATACAGATGCTTGGCAACTGCTTCATATTTATGATGGTTGCAATAGCATGTGCACACCTTTTGTGACCTTTCAACAAGCACATTCAGTGTGGAAGCCAGATTCATTTAACAACATCGACCATGGTATCATGCTGCACCGGTTGGAAGAGTTAGGGGTGGGGGGCACCGTGTTGCGGTGGTTCTCCTCCTTTCTCTCTGATCGGTCGCAGTCTGTGTTGACAGGGGGGCAGAGGTCGACCCCGAGGCCCCTTGTATTTGGAATGCCACAGGGGTCGGTTCTCTCACCCCTTCTGTTCAACATTTATGTGAAGCCGCTGGGTGAGATCATCCGTGGTTTTGGGGTGAAGTATCATCAGTATGCTGATGATACTCAGCTATACATCTCCACCCCGGACCACCCCAATGATGCCCTTAAAGTGATGTCCCAGTGCCTGGAGGCTGTACGGATCTGGATGGGGAGGAACAGACTCAGGCTCAACCCATCCAAGACCGAGTGGCTGTGGTTTCCGACGTTCCGATATAGTCAATTGGTGCCATCACTGACTATTGGGGATGAGTCATTGCCCCCCAATGGAGAGGGTTCGCAACTTAGGCGTCCTCTTGGACTCACGGCTGTCTTTAGAAGAACACTTGACGGCTGTGGCCGGGAGGTCTTTTTATCAGGTTCACCTGATTCGCCAGTTGCGTCCCTTTCTGGATCGGGACTCGTTAAATACGGTCACTCATGCCCTCGTCACTCCACGCCTGGACTACTGTAATGCTCTCTACATGGGGCTCCCCTTGAGGAGCACCCGGAGGCTCCAGCTGGTCCAGAATGCGGCCGCGCGGGTAGTTATGGGAGCAGCATGGTGCTCCCATGTGGCTCCCCTCCTGCGCGAGCTGCACTGGCTCCCGGTGGTCTTCCGGGTGCGCTTCAAGGTCTTAGTTACCACCTTTAGAGCGCTCCATGGCTTAGGACCGGGGTACTTACGAGACCGCCTTCTGCCACCAATAGCCTCTCACCGCCCAGTACGCTCCCATAGAGAGGGGCTTCTCAGGGTGCCGTCAGCCAAACAATGTCGACTGGCGGCCCCCAGGGGGAGAGCCTTTTCTGTGAGGGCGCCCACCATCTGGAACGAGCTCCCCCCAGAGATACAGAAGATTCCGGACCTGCGCACTTTCCGCCGTGCCCTCAAAACATTCCTGTTTCAGCAGGCCGGCCTGGCCTAACTTTCCCTTTATATTGCTTTTTTGATTTTATTTTAAACTGGGATGTATTAAATGTATTTTTATCGTTCGCTATTCACCGCCCTGAGTCCCTTAGGAATAGGGCGGTATATAAATTTAATAAATAAATAAATAAATAAACTTGGTTACTAATTTAACAACTGTTGTGATTCACTTAACAACTGTGACAAGAAAGGTCATAAAATGGAGGCAAAACTCACTTAACAAATCTCTTGCTTAACAACATAAATTTGGGCTCAATTGTGGTCGTAAGTTGAAGACTACCTGTACAGTAGTTTGTGAAGTATACAGGTCCTCAATGGAAGGGAAGCTGGTTGCAATTGTTTTTTCTGGAGTCCTAACTATCTGTTGAAGTCCCTACCCGTCCTTTTTGCTTGCTGCGTCAAACCAGACAGTTATAGAGCTACAAATGATAGACTCAATAATTCCTATGTAGAAGTGTAACAGCAGAGCCTTGGCAGTGGTTGGTTGCTACCGATTCACCCCGGTTCAGGTGAACCGGTAAGACAGCGGGGGAGGCTCCACCCACCCGCCCAGATGTCATCAAAAATGCTCTGCACATGTGCAGAACCTTCTGTGCATGTGGAGAAGCACCGCACACTCACAAAGCAAGCAAGCGAGAGCACCCGCGTGCTCCCAATAGCGAACTGGTAGCACCGGATTTGAAACCCACTACTGATCCTTGGACAATCTGAGCTTTCTGAGTTGATGCAGGCAGAACATGTATAATATTACCTGATTTGTGACGGGAAAAATGTACCAAATGTGGCCTTGAGCAGCTAATAATTCAACACATTCTTCCTTCAATTTTCCCCCAAGATTATACCGTAGAGTTTTAGCAGTGAATGTACTGTAGCTGAAGTTGTTTCTGAACACACTCATCTGAGTTCCTGGGTGAAGAAACATTCGATTGTGGCCTGAAGCTTTTCACACAAAGCTTTGAAGTGGTTTCCTGATGGTAGGCTTTCTTTTATCTCTTATCAAGCCTAAAAATCACTAAAGCTTTCTATCAGTACTTGTTCATCTCAACTATTTCTTTTCATGGTTTCTTTTCATCCTTGCCATATCTTCTTCTTCTTGTGTCATATCCGTCATCAGACGTTGGCGATCCTGTTGGCAATCCTATTTTTGTCAACAGACGCATGAAAAAGTGCTGCTGAGTTTTGTCCAAACCAGTCCCTTAGGTTTTGAAGCAGTGGTGAAATCCAGCAGGTTCTGACAGGTTCTGGAGAAACGGTAGCGGAAATTTTGAGCAGTTCGGAGAACCGGCAAATGCCACTTCTGGCTGGCCCCAGAGTAGGGTGGGAATGGAGATTTTGCAATGTCCTTTCCCCAGAAGTGGGGATTTTGCACTATCCTTCCCCTGGAGTGGGGTGGGAATGGAGATTTTGCAGTATCCTTCCCCCAGAAGTAGGGATTTTGCAGTATCCTTCCCCTGGAGTTGGGTGGGAATGGAGATTTTGCAGTATCCTTCCCCTGCCACGCCCACCAAGCCACGCCCACAGAACCGGTAGTAAAAAAATTTGGATTTCACCACTGTTTTGAAGCCATAATGTTCTTCTTCTGCCTGGACCTCATTTGCCTTCAAGCTTTACCTGGAGAATTAAGTGAAGGATGCTGTATTTTTCTAGGTGTCGCATCACATGTCCAAAATATTCTAACTTAAATGCTTTTTATTGGTTTTGATTATTTCCCTTGGCTTTCCCAGGCGGCTTATCACCTCCTCATTTGTGATTTTGTTAACCCAGTTTATACGTAACAACCTTGCCATATAGAGATTACAATAGGATGTGAAGTAAAGCCGCCAACCTATAAGATAAATGGCAGGCAATAGGGAAACAGAATAATGGAGTCAGAAAGTACCTTGAAGGTCTCTCTCTCTCTCTCTCTCTCTCTCTAAGGAAGTTGAATTACAAAATGTTCTCTCGCTGCAATAGGTAACCTGAAATTTCTGTGCACCCTTTATCCATTGGAAAAAACATCTTTTGTCAAATATCAGATGTACACGTGTCAGTCTCTTCACCCCACAACCACACAATTTGATTAAACATGCTCTGGCATTTTTCATTCTTAACTATAGGAAACCAGAGACTCGCTGTTATTTTCTAGCTTTAATAAAACAATTAATAGATCTTGTCAAAATGTTCTTAGCTGAGTTTTCCAACTCAGAGATGCTGCTGGATTGAGGGTGACAATCCAGTGGGAAGGAGCATCTCTTCACAGACTCAGCTGTCAACCCTGAAGCTGGCCAGGCCGAAGCCGTATTGGAACTTCAGTGCTCCCACACTAGAGTTGAGGGATAGGGAGTGGGGACTGGAGATAACTGGGGTTGTGTACTCAAAATAAAAAACTTTCTCTTGGGAACAAAGGACGTTCTCACACCCAGTCAGATGAAGGAGGAGTACTATCACCAAGCCACTAGACAGGGCCTGATTGCAAACAATATGGGATGTGGTGTTTAGAGAAATTAGAGCACTTTTGAATGTAAATTTAGATATGTCACCGAGAATTGCATTACTGTTGCTGGTGGAAAAACGGAATATACATGAAACAAAAAAGGAATTGATTGTAAATTTGATAATGGCAGCTAGATCAATGATGGCTAAATAATGGGGACGAAATTGGGATATTCAAAGAAAGTAGTAGTATAGTGAAATTTGGAGTATGGCAACAAATGATAAATTAACAACAGAAATTAAATTTTAAAAAGGAATTGTCAAAGCAAACAATTATAATGAAATATGGGGGGATTTTATAACATCAGTGTTGGTGGAAGGCAAAGGGAATAAACCTCAAGAATATATGTTGTTTTGGAGGGGATAAGGGCACAATTAGAATATATTTTATATCTTTTAGTTGTTTTAGGAGAAGAAATATAATGCGGGGGGGAAATGGTCTCCAGGGGTGGGGGTGCACTGTAATATTTGTATTTTTTTCCCTTTTTTGTATTTAGATGCATATGTACTATGTTGTATTGCTTGTATTATTTTATTTTATTTTTTTTAATTTAAAAAAAAGACAGTGCCTGATTGGACCATGTGACTGATAGTTTGGGGTTGAAAGAAAAACTTTTACTTTTAATTAGGTGAAAAACTGCGGGACCTTTCAGAGTCGGTTTTCACCAGATATGTGCCAATATGATATTTCTAATAAAGCTGTTCTTTGAGGAAGCTACTTGCCTTAGAGTATGGCCTGATATGGATCTATTACTTGGAACCCTGACATCAGCATTAAATGGCTGAAATGTACAGTGGTTGATATTTTTTTTATCTTTTGCAAGGTAGCATTTGGTTTTAGCACTTTTCTTCTGCAAAGGAAGAAGAGCTTATTACTTCTAGTCACACACTTCAAAGCTGTATAAGCAGCAATTATTTTACTGCATATATTTTAAAACGGAGAAAACTTTATTATATATTGCTTATTTCCATTCTCCTGAAAAGCAGTATGGGGATGCGGGTGGGGAGACTTGTTCTCTTCCAGAAACAGCTGAGCATCACTTTGGCAGAAAAGGAAGATGATAAAAGTGGGTTTACCAGGTGAAATTAACTGCATAAATGCAACAACCAGGCCCACATGCAATTAATTTCCTTTTGTTTAGTTAGCCTCACTTGCTTCCGAAGAACTGGAAAAGCTACTGTATAGTATTGCCATTTCTCTTAGACAGCCTTGCTTGTGCGAGTTTTGCAGTGTTTATAGCTAGCTGTTTTTTTTTTCAATGAAGGTCTTCCCACAGTCCACACATTTAAACGCTTTTCCTTCTTTGTGGGTCCTCTTGTGTTTAAGGGAATGGTTTCTCTCTCTTGTGAACTTTTCTGTGTGATGTAAGAGCACTGCTGTTGGGAAAACTTTTCCCACAAGCACAACATTAAAATGGTTTCTCTCTCGTGTGGATTTCCTCATGATCTTCCACTTTGGATTTTTCGTGAAGCTCTTCCCATACACAAAGCATGCATATGGTCTTTCTCCTGTATGAATTCTCTGGTGAATCATTAGCGAAGATCTACAATCAAAACTTTTTAAACAATGCAAGCATTCAAATGGTTTTTCACCAGTATGTTTTCCTTTTATGCAGTTGTAGGTGTGCAAGTTGGCCAAACATTTTTCCCACGATCTGAGCATTAATGTTTATACCGTTCCATATGTTTATCGAGGGAGAATTTTCTCCTGAAAGCTTTGCCACATTCTGGACATTTATAACGTTTTTCTCCAGTGTGGATTTTCTTATGCATCGCAAGAACTGAACTGAAGGTAAATTTTTTACTGCAGAATGAACAGTGATAAGGTCTCTCGCCAGTATGGATCCTTTGGTGCAGCTTCAGATATGAATCACTGCGGAAATTTTTTCCACAATCTGAACATCGATGTAATTTCTCTCCCCCGTGAGTTTTCTTGTGTCTCTGATTATTTCCTTCAGTACGAAAACTGCTTCCACATTCTGAGCAAGTAAAGGGTCTCTCGTCTCGGTGGATTCTTTCATGTCTGTTCACTTGTCTTCTGGTCTTGAACTTCTTCCCACAATAAGTACATGCATAGGGTTTCTCCCCGGTGTGGGTGCGTTGGTGCGTTTGAAGGTTTGAGTTCCGTATAAAACATTTCCCACACTCTGAGCATGAATAGGGTTTCTCTTGAGTGTGGCTTTTCCTATGAGAAAATAGGTTTGAAGAGCAAGCAAAACTCTTCCCGCACTCTGAGCATCTGTAAGGCCTCTCTCCTGTATGGCAGCGCATATGAATGGGAAGATAAGCATTAGTGGAGAAGGTTTTGTCACAGATTGAACATTTGTCGGATCTCTTGTTAGACACGTTGGAAGCAGAAGAGTCCTTCAGACTCTTATTCCCTTGGATTTGACTTTTCTTGCTCGGAATTGACTTTTCTTCCTTTTGCTTCCTCCTATGTTTTCTTTGCTGCCTCCTGTCTCCTGGCCAAAACTGAATGGACTGCATGGATGTCTCTTCATTCTCACTCACTTGCTTAGGTCCTAATGAAATAAAACAGAAGTGAGATACAACAGCATAACCTCCATTTCGTCACATTTAATACAGATTTGCAGCATGCAGGCCAGTAGTGGGTTTCAAATTTTTTACTACCAGTTCTGTGGGTGTGGCTTGGTGGGCATGGCATGGCTTGGTAAACGTGGCTTGGTGGGCGTAGCAGGGGAAGGTTACTGCAAAATCCCCATTTCCTCCCGATCAGCTGGTACTTGGGAGGCAGAGAATAGATGGGAGCGGGGCCAGTCAGAATTTTTACTACTGGTTTTCTGAACTAATCAAAATTTCCGCTACCGGTTCTCCAGAACTGGTCAGAACCTGCTGAAACCCACCTCTTATGAAAAAATAAATTATAACTTGATAATTTTATCGTAAAGAAGCTTTGCAAAAGTGTTTATGTGTTCATCAGATTGTCGCTCTTCACTAAAAGCCAAAGAATGTATCAGTTGTGCAAAAAAAAAAAAAAAAAACCACCTGTCAAACTATTGGATTAAATTGTCTCACCTGTGCAGGATGGAAAAGGGAACTCTCTTTGTTGATCAGATTCCAATAGGATCTTCCCTTGCTGTAAACAGGAGATTAGATCTGGCTTTGAAGAAGAAAGTCCTGTGTGAAGAAGGAGGGAAGTTCAGAAGAAGGAAGGAAAGAGGATGAGAAGAAACATGCTTCTCCTCCTGTTTCCTTCACAAGAAAAACATGGTACAAGTAGTGTTCAACTTACGACCACAATTGAGCCCAAAATTTATGTTGCTAGGTGAGAAATCTGTTAAGTGAGCTTTGCCCCATTTTTACAACTTTTCTCGCCACATTTGTTAAGTGACTCGCTACAGTTCTTACATTAGTCACATGGTTGTTAAGTGAATCTGGCTTCCCCGTTGATTTTGCTTTATCAGAAGGTCAACAAAGGGGATCACAATGACTCCGGGACACTGCAACCGTCATAAATGTGAGTCAGTTATCAAGCATCTGAATGTAAATCACATAATCATTTGGATGCTGCAACGGTCATACATGTGAAAAATTATTTGTTTGTTTGTTTGTTTGTTTGTTTGTTTGTTTGTTTGTTTATTTATTTATTTATTTATTTATTTATTTATTTATTTATTTATTTTTAAATTTGTATACCGCTCTTCTCCCTGAGGACTCAGGGCGGTGAACAGCCAAGTAAAAGCATAAACTACAAACATTAAAATACAATTAAAAAGATATATATAAATTTGGCCCCATGATTAAAAACAATAACAAACAATTAAAAACATTTTAAAAAGTGTTAGGCCAGCCCGGCTTGCTGGAAAAAGGTTTTAAGGGCATGGCGGAAGGCACCGAGGTCTTGGATTCTCCTTATCTCTGGGGGCAGCTGATTCCAGAGGGTAGGTGCCCCCACAGAGAAGGCCCTCCCCCTGGGGGTCACCAGCCTACATTGTTTGGCTGATGGCACCTCGAGGAGGCCCTCTCTGTGGGAACGCACAGGTCGATGGGAGGCCGTCGGTAGCAGCAGGTGGTCTCGGAGATAACTGGGTCCTATGCCATGGAGCGCTTTAAAGGTGATAACCAACACCTTGAAGCGCACCCGGAAGACCACTGGGAGCCAATGCAGCTCACGCAGGAGAGGTGTTGTATGGGAGTGCCATGCGGCTCCCGTGACTACCCGCGCGGCCACATTCTGGACCAGTTGGAGCCTCTGGGTGCTCTTCAAGGGGAGCCCCATGTAGAGAGCGTTGCAGTAGTTCAGGCGAGAGGTGACAAGGACATGAGTGACTGTGCACAGGGAATCCCGATTAAGAAAGGGCCGCAATTGGCGAATCAGGCGAACCTGACCAAAAGTCCCCCTGGCTACAGCCGTTACATGTTCCTCCAAGGACAGCTGCATATCCAGGAGGACTCCCAGATTGCGAGCCCTCTCCGAGGGGGCCAAAGACTCGCCCCCAATAGTCAGTGATGGAGTCAACTGACTATATCGGGATGCTGGGAGCCACAGCCACTCAGTCTTGGAAGGGTTGAGCTTAAGCCTGTGTCTCCCCATCCAGATCCGCACAGCCTCCAGGCACCGGGACATCACTTCAAGAGCATAATTGGGGTGGCCTTGGGTGGAGATGTACAGCTGGGTGTCATCAGCGTACTGATGGTACTTCACCCCAAAGCCACGGATGATCTCGCCCAGCGGCTTCACATAAATGCTGAAGAGAAGGGGCGAGAGGACCGACCCCTGAGGCACTCCACATATAAGAGGCCTCGAGGTCGACCTCTGTCCCCCTGCCAACACAAACTGCGACCGGTCTGAGAGAAAGGAGGAGAACCACCGTAACACGGTGCCCCCCATCCCCAACTCTTCCAACCGATGCAGCATGATACCATGATCGATGGTATCAAAAGCCGCTGAGAGGTCTAACAGGGCCAGAACAGAGGAGCAACCCCTGTCCTGAGCCCTCCAGAGATCATCTACCAACGCGACCAATGCCGTTTCCGTGCTGTGCCCGGGCCTGAAACCCGACTGGAACAGATCTAGATAAGATGTTTCCTCCAGGAAAATGGTCATAGGTCAACTCTTTTCAGTGCTGTTGTAATTTTGAACAGTCACTAAATGAACTGTTGTAAGTCGAGGACTGCCTGTAATGCCTTGCTAAGACCAGACTGGGAATACTGCCTCCAGTTTTGGTCGGCACGATATAAAAAAGATGTTAAGACTCTAGAAAGAGTGCAGAGAAGGACTATCTGTAATATTAATGCAACTCTGAAAAACAAATCTTTTCTTGTGGGTGGGCTCAGGGGGTAAGAGGAGGTCCCATCCAGAGGTGGTATTCAGCAGGTTCTGACCAGTTCTGGAGAACCGGTAGCGGAAATTTTGAGTAGTTCGGAGAACCGGTAAATACCACCTCTGACTGGCCCTATACCCATCTATTCTCTGCCTCCCGAGCCCCAACTGATCGGGAGGAAATGGGGATTTTGCAGTATCCTTCCCCTGGAGTGGGGTGAGAAGGGAGATTTTACAGTATCCTTCCCCTGCCATGCCCACCAAGCCACACCCACAGAACCGGTAGTCAAAAAATTTGAATCCCACCACTGGTCCCATCCCAGCTGCAAAGCACAGATCCCAAGTCCTGGGAAGCTGGACTCAGCCAATCAGAACTCTAATTTCCTGACTAGGAAAAAGACCCCAAGGTCTCTCTTCTCAACCTACAGTGGGTTGAGTCCAGGATGGGATGCTGTGGAACCAGTGGTGAAATCCAATTTGTTTTACTACTGGTTCTGTGGGCATGGCTTGGTGGGCATGGTTTGGCTTGGTGGGCGTGGCTTTGTGGGCGTGGCAGGGGAAGAATACCACAAAATCTCCGTTCCCACCTCATTCCAGGGGAAGGATATTGCAAAATCCCCATTCCCTCCCCACTCCTGGGGGAAGGATATTGCAAAATCTCCATTCCCACCCTATTCTGGGGCCAGCCAGAGGTGGTATTTGACAGTTCTCTGAACTGCTCAAAATTTCTGCTACCAGTTCTCGAAAACCTGCTGGATTTCATCCCTGATGTCAACCCTGAAGCTGACCTGATGGAGGGCATCTTGGACGCTTAAGTGTTGCCACTTAAGAGAGATAGGGAGGGGGGATTTTAGATAGGTGGGATTTTGTAGCAAAAACAAAATACTTTCTCTTGGGAACCAAGGACATTCTCACACCTGGGCAGAGGAAGGAGGAGTGATGTCACCAGGCAACCACCAGACAGCACCGTGATTGGACCATGTGACATTGTTTTGAGAAAGTGACAAACGTTTACTTTTCGTTAGGTGAAAATCGCGGGAACCTTCAGAGTCGGTTTTCACCAGATCTGTGCTAATATGATATATCCAATAAAGCTATTCTTTGAGGAATCTACCTGCCTTGGAGTTTTGCTTGCAATAGGTTTCTTACTTGGAAACCTGACATAGGAGACCCTATACCGCTCGATACAAATGGCTATCCAATCTCTTCTTAAAAACCTCCATTGTTGGAGCACCCACACCTTCTGAAGGCAAGCCGTTCCACTGATTGTTCTCACCAATAGGAAATAATATCAATTGGCCACCATCAACACATTTGATGGAAGTATTGTATATACTAGTGGTCAGGGGTGAAATGCTCCCGATTCGGACCGGCTCGAGCAAGTAGGTAGCGATGGCAGTGGGCAGTTCGGAGAACCAGTAGCAAAAATCCCTCCTCTCCCCCCCCCCCCAGCCTCCAGCTTGCTTACCTTAGCTGCTGGTCGCAACGCCTGCTTTGCTTCACTTGCTGTAATCCCTGCAATCCATTGCATCAGCAAGCAACTGAATCTCCCTGCCTGCAATCAAGCTCATTGGTGAGCAGCTCTATCTGCCTGCCTGCCTGCCTGCCTGCTTGCCTTGTCCAAATAAGTTTTTTTCCCCTTTGGGAGCTTTAAAAAAAATAGTTAATTGGGGGTTTTTTTAGTTCTTTTTTTAGACCTAGCCATTTAAAGTTTAGGAAGTTTTAAATTTAGCTGCTTTTATATAATAATAAAAATAAAATAAAGTAAAATAATATTTGTGCAGGTTTCTGAGATTTTGTGTGTTTCTATAGGGTTTCATTCTAACTACACAAACACACAAAATCTCACAAAGCTGTATGTGGAATTTTGTCTGTGTAAAGTGTGAAAGTTGGTTTTTTGGACTTTTTGTGGCTGTGTGAGGTTCCTGCTTGTTGCAGGGGCCATTTTGGGTCTAGCACAGCTGCTTTTACATTGTGTGAGCCAGTTGTGTTGTGTTGTGTGTGTAAAGTGTGAAAGTTGGTTTTTTGGACTTTTTGTGACTGTGTGAGGTTCCTGCTTGTTGCAGGAGCCATTTTGGGTCTAGCACAGCTGCTTTTACATTGTGGGTGAGCCAGTTGCGTTGTGTTGTGTTTTGTAGGTTAAAAAAGGGCAAAGAAGTGACATCGACCTGGCCACGCCCACCTGACCAACAAGCCACGCCCGCCCAGTCACCTTACCACCAAGCCACACCCACTAATTAAGCCACACCCACAGAACCGGTAGCAAAACTTTTTAGATTTCACTCCTGCTAGTGGTGAGTTGCTACCAGTTCACCCTGGATTGGGCAAATGGGTAGCGGCAGCAGCAGGAAGCTCCGCCCACCCGCCCGGACGCTTCTGCACATGTGCAGAAATGTCGGACAAGCGTGCAAGCGCCCATGACTGAACCAGTAGCGACTGGTTTTGAAACTCCCCCCTCATATATCCTGTATCACTTTAAGCAATATTTCCTTTTACCAATCCAGAATCTCCTTGGGTTAATCTCAGTGGTCAAGCCCTTTCTAGCACTTGAGGGAGAAACAGAGAAAGTGGTACTTACCCACGAACGCCATATTCTCGTAGGTCTTCAACATGACGTCCCTGTACAGCTCTCTTTTTTTCGGGCCTAACAGAGTCCATTCTGTTTTTGTGAAATGGACAGCTACCTCCTCAAAGCTCACCTGAATAAGGAAGCAAATTGCATCTTATGTTTTATCATTACGACTTTTGACCTTTTAAAATTTTCCACTACAGGTAGTCCTTGACTTACAACCATTCATTTAGTGACCGTTCGGAGTTTCAACAGCAATAGAAAAAAAGTGACTTATGACCATTTTTCACACTTACCACCAGCGTCCTTCATGGACACGTGATCAAAAATCAGACCTTTGGCAATTGGCATGTAGCAATAGCAATAGCATTTAGACTTATCTACCACTTCACAATACTCTCTAAGCAGTTTACAGAGTCAGCCTATTGCCCCCAACTATCTGGGTCCTCATTTTACCAATCTCAGAAAGATGGAAAGCTGAGTCAACCTTGAGCTTGGTGAGATTCAAACTGCCAAATTGCAGGCAGCCGGGAGTCAGCAGAAGTAGCCTGCAGTACTGCATTCTAACCACTGCGCCACCACGACTCTTATGTATTTATGACCTTCTGACAAGCAAAGTCAGTAGGGAAGATAGATTCACTTAACAACTGTGTTACTAACTTAACAATTTTACTTAACAACTGTGGCAAGAAAAGTCATAAGGTGGGGCAAAGTTCATTTAACAACTGTCTTGCTTAGTAATTTGAGGCTGAATTGTGGTCGTAAGTCAAAGACTGTTCCTTGAGCAGGTGGCTCAGTGGCTAAGACACTGAATTGGTCGATCAGAAAGGTTGGCAGTTTGGCGGTTCGAATCCCTAATACAGGTCTCCTGCGTGAGCAGGGAGTTGGACTAGATGACCTCCAAAGTCCCTTCCAACTCTGTTACTGTTACTGACTACCTGTATGTAACCCACTGCTTCTTATGGGAATAAAACAAACACATGTAGCCCTCACCTAATAATGGTAATTGGGACTGGCAAGTCTGTCACTAAACGACACGGTCATAAAGCACAACGTTACAAGACTGAGCCAACTTACAATAGCAGTTGCTGCTGTCTCAGTTGCTGTTGTTAGGCAAACCCTGTGCGATGCAGCATCTGGGGGGGGGTGTCACATGATCTCCCTTGTTACTTCCTGCTGGCTTCCCCATTGACTTTGCTTTTTGCAAACCAGCAATGAAAGTTACAAATGGTGTTTATGTGACTGTGGGACCAGGGGTGAAATCCAGCAGGTTCTGACAGGTTCTGGAGAACCAGTAGCAAAAACTTTGAGCTGTTTGGAGAACCGGTAGCGGAAATTTTGAGTAGTTCGGAGAACCGGCAAATACCACCTCTGGCTGGGCCCAGAGTGGGGTGAGAATGGAGATTTTGCAATATCCTTCCCCCAGGAGTGGGGAGGGAATGGGGCTTTTGCAGTATCCTTTCCCTGCCATGCCCACCAAGCCACACCTACCAAGCCACACCACACCCACAAACCCACAGAACGGTAGTAAAAAAAATTGAATTCCACCACGTCCCCATTTTTTGACCTTTCTTGCTGCAATATCCTTCCCCTGGAGTTGGGTGGAAATAGAGATTTTGCTGTATCCTTCTCCTGACATGCCCACCAAGCCACACCACGCCCACCAAGCCACGCCCACAGAACCAGTAGTAAAAAAATGTGGATTTCACCATTGTGTGGGACCCAGTAATTGTGTACTGGTTGCCAAATACCTGAATTGTGATCACGTTACCATGGGAAAACTACGATGGCGACAATTACGAGGAGCCGTCGTAAATCCCTCTCATGATTCGGGGCCATTATAACTTTGGTTGCTGAACAAGTGATCATTCAATCCATAGAAATTAAGACATAGAGGAATAAAATCTGAAATCCCTTAAAGAATAATATTAAAAGGTTTTTTTCCCCCCTCAAAAGCATGAGGATACAGTCACTAAAAAGGGTATCAAATACCTGTCTGAACTTGAGAAATTCTTCCAGTTTAAAAACCAGCTAGGCAATTCTTTTACATCTAAATTATCCCGAGAAAAAGATGATTCTAGTCCATTTCACTTATCAGTTTGCTCCATTTAGGAACAGGCTTTCTAATTAATATGCCCATTTGTTTGGATTCCTCGGCACCCCTTCCCCTTTACATCCTGTGAAAGATGTAAATAAACCAGGGTAAGCGATTCCAGCCTCTAAATTTAGCTCACCACGATAACATTTACCAATCCTATTTTTAAAATATATATATTTACCACCCATCTCATAGCAAACATTTTGAGTGGCTTCCAGCATTAAAACTTTTTAAAACCTAACAAAATGTCATTTTTAAAAAAGCAAAAATAGAACAAATTATGCACAGGGTTGCTGATGCAGCTGCCAAGGCTTCCCCCATCAAATTTCTTACCTCTCCTGACATTTTCTTTAGAATTTATTTTAATTAAAAATGGAAGGATTTAGCTGAGTGCTCATAGCTTCTTCAGGGTCTGTGAAGACAAGGCTTGGAACATGGGAAGCAGGTTGCTATCAATCGCTGTTTGCAGGGAAGGGGTTAAAAAAAAAAACAATCAATAGAGCAGCCACACCTGTGCAATCCAGATGTCACTCTTTTTATGTACTGTGGTGCATAAAAATGGGGAGGGGTTTTAACCACAGTGTGGCTGTGGCCATTTTGGCATTCCCACATTCTTTCTTATGTCAGTTTGTTTGAATTGTATAAAATGACCCGCCCAAATATCTTGGTCAGACAAATTGTAAGGGAAGCTGAGTTCAAATGCAAATGCTGATCTATTTCAACCTAATTATAGGTAATCCTTGACTTATGATCATACTTGAGCTCAAAATTCATGTTGCTAAGTGAGACATTAAGTGAATTTTGCCCCATTTCAGGGGTGAAATCCAGCAGGTTCTGACAGGTTCTGGAGAACCGGTAGCGGAAATTTTGAGTAGTTTGGAGAACCGGCAAATACCACTTCTGGCTGGCCCCAGAGTGAGGTGGGAATGGAGATTTTGCAATATCCTTCCCCCAGGAGTGGGGTGGGAATGGGGATTTTATTTATTTATTTATTTATTTTATTAAATTTTTATACCGCCCTTCTCCCGAAGGACTCAGGGCGGTGAACAGCCACGAGATAAAACACATAAATACAAAAAATTTAAAATGAATTAAAAACGAATTAAATAATTTGGCTGAATTTAAAATACTCCATAATTTAAAACAAATTAAAATTTACATTTACAAATTTACATTTAAAAAGGGGAGAAGATTTAGGCCAGGCCAGCTTGATGGAATAGGAAAGTCTTAAGCGCGCGACGAAAGGTGCGCAGATCCGGGATCCTCCATATCTCCGGGGGAGCTCGTTCCAGATCGTATTTTGCAGTATCCTTCCCCTCCCACGCCCACCAAGCCACACCCACCAAGCCACACCACACCCATCAAGCCACAGAACAGTAGTAAAAAAAAAAATTGAATTCCACCACTGTCCCATTTTATGACCTTTCTTGCTGCATTTGTTAAGTGAATCAGCGCAGTTATTAAGTTAGAAACACGGTTGTAAAATGAATCTGGATTCCCCACTGACTTTGCTTGTCAGAAAGTCACAAAAGATGATCACATGACCCCGGGATACTCTAACTGTCATAAATATGAATCCGTTGCCAAGCATCTGAATTTTGATCACCTGATCATGGGGATGATGGAAATGCTGTAAGTGTGAAAAGTGGTCGTGTCACTTTTTTCAATGCGGTTGTAACTTTGAATAATTTTTTATTATTATTTTTTATTTTTATACATCTCATTTCATGAATAATTTGATTATCCGGTTTCATACATTCCAACATAAATAATCATAACAATATTATTCTTAATAATTGCAATCCATTTTCATTTTTGAATTTACTAACATATAGTTTCTACTGTCATCTTTCAACTCTAAACCTTCTCATAATTCTATCATACTTCGTATCATCTTAATATCTGTTTTTTACTATTTTTCCCCTCATATTTCTACTTTCATTTTAGCCCTTTTTTTTCCACCTTCCCCTATCATTCTAATAATCAAAGATGTGATATTTCCTTTTTCCATTATTCAATATTCAATATTCCAATATATCAATCATACTCTTTCTCTAACTTTGTTAGTAATCACATTTTTAATGTATATAATATTGTCTCTAGTCCTTCATTTCTTATATTCATTACATTGCTACATTCCTAGGGTATATTCAAAAATATTTTTTATCTCTTACACCACTTATCAACAATTATCCAAATTATATAATTCTAATATTCATACATTTTGTTAAGGTACTTTCATAAAATGTTTTACTTCACACTCCTTTGAATGTAATTTTGAATGGTCACTAAATGAACTGTTGTAAGTTGAGGACTACCTGTATTTCTGTTCTTCCCAATTCCAAATACTATTGTCAATATTCCAGGTGCATCTTTCAGTTTCTTTCCTCCTCTTAATGAAGCTTCCCAAACTCTTAACATCCCTCCCTGAATACGTTGACTTCATCTGCTCCTACAAGTCTCCACTAAGCAATTTCAA
The DNA here is from genome assembly GCA_022577455.1 of Arizona elegans. Taxonomy (NCBI): domain Eukaryota; kingdom Metazoa; phylum Chordata; class Lepidosauria; order Squamata; family Colubridae; genus Arizona; species Arizona elegans. The sequence goes on from JAKOOJ010000003.1 coordinate 154,782,763, forward strand.
CTTGATATCAAGTTTTTCCACCATTTCACAATGTACCAAATCCATTTCCTCGTTCTCCTCAGGAATCTCCGGTGAAGTTGTTGCTCGGAAGGAGGCAATGACAAAGCACCATTTGGCCAGGTGTTTCCAGGTTTCCACAAGGGCCTACCTAATCACTCAAATAATAAATTGAAAGGGTCACATCCATGTATCCCACTATAAAAAGTTACATGTGCTCCTAGGTTCTTGGCTTATAGTTAACTCATTCACATACTCACAGCCCTGATCAACAGTCCACTCTCTCAAATCATTCTCAATCAAACGAGACACAACCAGTTCTTTAGAAGAGATGGAAACCCAGTGGATTTAAAGGAACAGCGAAATGTTATTAGTAACACAGTGGTTTTGCTCTTCTCTCCCTTTCTCTATTTCCCCCCTCTCCTCTCTCTCTCTCTCTTTCTCACACACACACTTAACCACCTCCTTTTCAAGAAGGCTGACAGGCACTGGCCAGTGGCACAGAAGACACCAAGTTGAGATCCAACGATGATTCAAAGAGTCTTCAGGACTGCTTTTATTCCCCCAAAATGCCTTGCTTAATTTGTTTGATTTTATTGTTATATATGGTTAGTAGGTTTTGTGGGGTCTAATTAATCTACTTTTTTTATTGTATTGCCGTGTTGGCGAACACGTGCCGGAAGCGGCATGTAGAACCATCCCATGAGGAATGCGCAGCCTCGAGATGGACCGCCGCTCTTCTGGGTATCGGCACTCCCGTGCCATCCAGGTGGATGGTTTCGTGTACCATTTCCGGACGCAGGCCGGCACGCGGTGACGTAAAAGGTTAGCCATCACTGGTATAGGGGCTACTTACTGGGTTTGCCATTATTCCCTTCATGTCAGGTTCAATGTGTTTTACTCTGAATCTTTGCAGAAGGGAATTCAATCTCTATTCCTTTTTGTGCTCTGCAGTTAATTCTTAAACATAAATTATTGTTCTTTTATTTACTTATTTGGTTTCTATGCCGTCCATTTTAGCCAATGGCTTTGGGCTTCTTATTGGTCTATTCATACCAGTTGCCCTTCTTCCTTGTCTTCTGGCATTTTGGTTATGTATGAACCATCTACAGAAACAAACAAACAAAAACCTTCACGGAAGGTTACATCTGTAAGCCTTCACAATAATCACAATAAACACTCTTTGTGCAATGAATTCTTGGCAGTAGTCAGCCAGTCACGAACACTTCCAACTTCTTCTATTCCTTCTGCACCAACATCCTATTTTATTCCCCAAAGACAGCAGAATACCGTAGCCATTAAGAGTCTAATTAATGAAATGGATCTTTTCAAAAATCCAGAAGCTGTTGAACTATTTCAAGCATTTTCAGCTCCTAAGAATAATATGTGATTTCATAATGGGTGCAACCAAAAAGTGGCACCAGGAAAAGAGAAAGAAAAGGAGAATTAAATATAATTTGATTAAAGTTTTAAAACTCCACATGTTTAAATTTGAAGCCACCTGGAGCTTGAGGCTCAGGACGAACGAACCTCTTGGTTCCTCTGCACACCTGGCCTGCTCCTGGTTGTTGGATGTTGTTCTGCAAAGGTATCATATGAAATATGAACTACTAGGAAAAGAACTGTTATATATATATATAACATTATCAAATCTTTATTATGGTGAAAGACCAGCACAAAGTTCATGGGATACATTTCGTTTTTTTAAAGAAGAAAACAATTGAGGAATAAGAATAATGATTATTATAAACAGCTAAAAGATATAAAAAAGGAAGTATATATAAAAACAGAAGTTTAAATAGCAATAGCGCTTAGTCTTATATAGTGCTTTACAGCCTTCTCTAAGCGGTTTTACAGAGTCAGCCTCTTGGCCCCAAAAATCTGGGTCCTCATTTTACCGACCTTGGAAGGATGGAAGGCTGAGTCAACCTTGAGCCTGGTGAGATTCAAACTGCCAAATTGCAGTCAGCCGGCAGTCAGCCGAAGTAGCCTGCAGTACTGCACTCTAACCACTGTGCCATTGCTGCTCATTTTTTTCTCCTCCCTTATGTCCAATACTGAGACATGATTCACTAAAGAGAATAAAAATTAAATTGTTAATTTACATTACCAATGGGAAACCAGAAATGAAAATCAGGGCTTTTCTACACTCATTACTGTCTGCCTCATGTGGATTTTCTTGTGTGCCTTAAGGGAGGAATAATGTGTGAAACACCGTCCACACTCTGGGCATCTGAAAGGTTTCTCCCCTGTATGTAAACCTAAATGATTTATAAGTTTAGATCTAGTACTGAAACCTTTCCCACATTCTGGGCACTCATATGGTTTTTCTCCTGTGTGAGTCCTATGGTGTACTACCAGGTGGGAATTCTGACTGAAACATTTCCCACAATCAGGACACTCATACGGTTTTTCCCCTGTGTGAGTCCTCTGATGTATCACCAGCTCACAATTTCGACTGAAAGTTTTCCCACATTCAGGACACTCAAACGGTTTTTCTCCTGTGTGAGTCCTCTGGTGGATCACCAGGTGGGAACTACGATTGAAATTTTTTCCACAATCTGGACACTCATAAGGTTTCTCCCCAGTATGAGTTCTCTGGTGTATCACCAGCCCAGAATTCCGACTGAAACTTTTTCCACAATCAGGACACTCATATGGTTTCTCTCCTGTGTGACTCCTCTGGTGTAGCACAAGGTGGGAATTCCGACTGAAACTTTTCCCACAATCCAGACAATCATAAGGTTTCTCCCCAGTATGAGTCCTTTGGTGTGTCACGAGGTCAGAATTCCGACTGAAACATTTCCCACAACCTGGACACTCATATGGTTTCTCCCCAGTATGAGTCCTCTGGTGTAACACCAGCGCATAATTCCGACTGAAACCTTTCCCACAATCAGGACACTCATACGGTTTCTCCCCTGTGTGAGTCCTCTTATGTATCACTAGGTCGGAATTCTGAATGAAACTTTTTCCACAATCTGGACATTCATATGGTCTTTCTCCCGTGTGTGTTCTCTGATGTATTACCAGGTCAGAATTCTGACTGAAACTTTTCCCACAATCCGGACACTCATACGGTTTCTGTCCTGTGTGCATCCTCTGGTGTATCACCAGATTGGAATTCTGACTGAAACATTTACCACAATCTGGACACTTGTATGGTTTCTCTCCTGTGTGAGTCCTCTGGTGTATTGTTAGGTTGGTATTCCGACTAAAACCTTTTCCACAATCTGGACACTTATAAGGTTTCTCCCCTGTGTGAGTCCTCTGGTGTATCACCAGGTGAGAATTCCGACTGAAAATTTTCCCACAATCTAGACACCCATATGGTTTCTCCCCCATGTGAATCCTCTTGTGTATCACATTTCCTAAAGCTATTTGCCACATTGAGGGCAGTGGGTGGGCTTTGCTTCAATGTGTGTCCTCTCATGCATTATCGGCTGTGCTCTGCAATCTGTGTTTTACCTACAATATGCATATTGTGGGATTTTTCCACTAAGGATATTTTTGGATTCTCAAGATCAAAAATATTTTGGATCTCTTCTTAGATAGTGCTTTCATTCAAGCTATTCTTACTTGCTTCACAGGGTGAAGCTTGAATGCCTGTCCTATGTGACTATCAAATGACCATTTCCTCCTGCACTGATTTCCAGATTATGTCTGTTTTTTCTGAATTTGAAAATAATCCCCCTTGACCTTTTTTGGAGTGTTTCCTTGAGTTTTACATATTCATTTTTTCCAACTCAAAATTCTCTTCATCTCTTTTGTCCGTTATCTGCTTGGAGAAGTAGAAATCGTTTGTAGTTTTCTGGAGGCAACGAAAAACACTTTCATTGCTGGCTGGATTTGGTTTCCTTTTAATGCTGCTTGGGATTCTCATTTGTCCGGATTTCTCTTCCTAGCATCTTTTCGGTCTACAAGATTAACATAAAAGGTTAGTTTAAAAGGTTAGATTGACATATAAGATTTATAAAATGGCTGCAGGAGATGTGAAAACAACAAGAAAGTAAAAACATGCATTATAATGGAAAAAATATATATGCCAAAATGCTAAATTAACTTCTAACCTTAATTGTGATTCATTTGACATATCCCGTAAAAGATTAGCAAGATCCAAGTTCAAATATCCACACAAACATTAAATTATCTTCTGGACTTCAGTTAAATCAAAATTCTTCAATAACAAATTGGTTATTTTCAAATATACCAGGAAATGTCGAGGCTAGATTATACAGATACGTACATAGATACAAATAGAGATACCCCTATGAATATATGTCTGTTAAAAATCCATGTGTATTTCAGTCTCAAAAATGTCCAAGAGGTGGGTACACTTAAACGTTTGGGTCTAATTTTAGAGGATGGGACAGCTTCAACAGATGAATGGCTTCAATTGATGCATGGTACCCAAAGCAACTGCAAGATATAATCCCCACTTTTGTGCATGAAACTCCCCAGTTTCCAAGAAAAGAACACATTCTTAAACTGAAGGAGACTTTTTTAAAGTCTCAGCTTTAAAAATTGCATGCACCACCAGCAGAAAATTGCATGCACCACTTTCATAACGACCAGCACCACTGGAACAAAATTTGGGGAAGGAAGGAACATGCAGCAGCACCTGACATGTTTCAGCCTGGTTTCTTCTCTGTTTCTGCAGCGTGGAGGAAACCAAACAGCCCTCCTTGCCTCCGGCTTCTCCTCCGACCTGTCCTCGACTCACCTTCCAGCTAAAAGTCCTGGGAAGAGCAGGAGAGGCGCCCTGCACGCCTCCGTCCTCCCACGGGTTAGCCGGAAAAGGAGATTCCTCCGTTCTTCTCCTCTCTAGAAATCCAGTACTCTATTGTTTCAACCCTTTAGGCTCCGTCGCTCCCTCTCCCGTTGGATGTGGGTACTCAGCCACCATCGATGCCGCTCTAATGTATTGATGCTTTCTAGTCGCCGGGTGTTACTCATTTAATAGAGCGCCCGCCATCTAGCGACATAAAGCTGAATTACAGGCTTCTGTCGTTTGCAAGGTTTTTTGTTTGATTACTATGCGCAACATCGATGCAGTCCTACCTACTCCTTTAGCAAGAACTAAACCAAGGGAAAGCATCCTTGGGAGCGGGGTGGGGGGGAGGGGAGACGATGGAGTTGTTGGCCTAACTAGATTCAGAAGACGCCAGTTAAGCTTTTGGCTCGAATCCAGCGGTGAAATCCAATTTTTTTTACTACTGGTTCTGTGGGTGTGGCTTGGTGTGCGTGGCTTGGTGGGTGTGGCAGAAGGATACTGCAAAATCTCCATTCCCACCCCACTGCAAAATCCCCATTCCCACCCCACTCCAGGTGAAGGTTATTGCAAAATCTCCATTACCACCCCACTCTGGGGCCAGCCAGAGGTGGTATTTGCTGGTTCTCTGAACTACTCAAAATTTCCGCTACTGGTTCTCTGAACTGCTTAAAATTTCCGCTACTGGTTCTCCAGAACCTGTCAGAATCTGCTGGATTTCACCCCTGCTCTAATCTCTATTGCATGCAGGAATCTGAATGAAACAACCCCAATTTATCTTGATTTTTTTTCCCTTTGGGAACTCAAGGTAGAATTTCATAGCATAAAGCACTTCTTAGGTCACATCCTGGACCAAGAGGTAGGTTCATTTAAATCTCCCCTACCCACCTATCTTCCTTCAGGGGCATAATTTTGGCCTCTTAATTGGCATCCCAATATTCCATAGCTCCTGGAAGCTACCTTCACGCCTGACCTAACACTGACCTGGAACTTCTTTGCAGTTTTAATCTCCTGTTCTTAATTCTTACACCCAATGTTTACAAGATAGACTTCACACCTGGCAATTGCCTGGACTGATTTCTCTGCAGTTTCCTTGGCAAGGGGTTTCCAAGTGGTCTCCTCATTTCCCGTTTCCTAGACCTGAGAGAGGGACTGGCCAGGTGTGCCCAGTTGGTTTTATGCCTATGGCAGGACTGGAACTGAGCACCTCCCTGTCTGTAACTTGTAGCTTTCACCGCTGTACCAAACTGGCTCTTCTTATTCCCCACATTTTATAACCCACTCATCTGTTCCAATGGCTCCAACCTTTCAAGATCTAGTCCAACATCTTTGCAGTTAAGTTCCCATTATTCTTCAGAAAATGGACCTTTTTTGCCTTAAATCTGAGCTTCAGACTTTTCTTCTGAGGAAATGGAGTGTTTCTCCAAATGGAGTGGTGGTTTCAAGTCTGGCCCTGGGAACCAGCTTCTCTGGATTGCCCATTGCTGTATTTTATTTCATTTTATGGTAGATAGATGAGATGGATAGATGAATGGATGGATAGATAGATAGATAGATAGATAGATAGATAGATTGATTGATTAGGGATGGACAGAAAATATACAGTGTTTGTAGGTTTTATGGGATTTAAGTAATCTATTTGTTCTGCTGTAAAGGAGTTATTTGTAGGGATTTCCACTATTTCCCATGTATCAGTTTCATTGTGCCTCTATTGAATGTTTGTCTAATGGGATTCAATTACTGTTTTTTTCTTCTTCTTCTTCTTTCTCTACACTTAATTCTTAAGCATGGCATAAATTGTTATTCCTCTCCCTACCCTCATACCCATTGCTTCTCTTTCTTTGCACATGGTATTTTGGTTGTCTGTATAAGATATGTCGCAAAAGAAAAAGTTGGAGTTGGACTAGATGACCTACAAGGTTCCTTCCAACTCAACCTAATCTAATCTAAAAATAAAATTGGTGTCTTCCAAACTCAGCAAAATGTTTAGCATCTTGACAGCGCTATAACTACTTCAACCTTCAAAAGATAACGAGGCATGTTCAAGCAAAGGGGATCACAGGAGTTGTTCATAAACTTGAAGATCCTACGCTCAAAAACCACCACCTTTCTCTATAATATTACAACAGCATTTGCATATCAAGTTCAACAATCTTTACTGTGATTTTTTGTGCTCTTCTCATTGCCCCAAACCTCCCTCAAACATTCTCCATTCCATGCTTCATAGCTCACAATTTGAACAGGGATTCTTCTTGCCCTGATTTTCTGAAAATGTTAGGAAAGAAACTCTGAATCCTTTTTATTTCTCTTTTGCCATCACTTCATATTTGTGGAGCTACAATTGGTAAGTAAATCATAATATTCCTATCTTCCAATATATTTTTTCAGGATGTGAAGATTTCTAAAAAAAACTAGGTGTTCCTTTTCTATTATCTCTCTTGTTCAATGTGCAAAAAACATTCCAAAAAGCCTTTTGGCAGCAATTATTCTATTTTTGCCAAAGGAAATATCCACTACATTTTCCTGATAGCAGCACACAAGTAGTTAACTTTATCCATTTTTATTTCTTTTCTCTCTCCTTTCCTGCCTAATACTGAGAGATGTTTGGCTAAACAGAATCAGGTCAATAATTAAATCCTTAACTTCTCAGGTGAATTTACAAAGGCAGATCAAAAAAGAAATTCAAGCTTTACTCTTTTTTTTTTTGTAGAAATTTTTTATTGTTTCCAACATAAACATAAACAAGAAAATTTTTTCAAGAATGAAGTCTTGGTCCAGTCACAAATGGGTATACTAGTTTAACAAATGAGAACAAACAATTTTAACATAAATTCCAACATCTTAATAAATCTATTATCTCATCATACATCTTAATCTCCTACTAAAGCAAAGCTCATTTTTATATTCAATTATAAATTCAATTATAAATCAAAATTCAATACCTCTCTAATTTTTTTTCCCTTGCTCCTTTTAACATCAACATTAAACACAAAAACAATCTAATCTATTAATCTATATATTTACCTTACAATTTTATCACCACAAATCTTAATTTCCAAATGAATACAACTCAATTTTTATTTCAATTTATTAATCAAAATTTCTTTCTATTTTTCTCATTTTCTCGACCCAATTCATCCTATCATGTTCTTAAACCTGTACACAGACATCTCAAAATTTATCATTTCATTTTAATTATCACCCAATATTTTCACCCCTTATTAATAATTATTCTTCAATGTTTTCTCCTCATTCTCCTCCATCCCTCTACCTATTATTTGGCTGATTTCCAGCATAACATATTTTGGCTGAGTTTTCAGCATATTTTCCTCCATAACTCCACCTGTTATTTGGCTGATTATCAGCATTTTCCATTGTTTTGGCTGATTTCCAACATGCTTTGTTTTGGCTGATTAACAGCATTCTCCTCCATAATTCCACCTATTATTTTACTGATTTCCAGCATTACATTATTTTGGCTGAGTTCTCAGCATATTCTCCTCCATTAACTCCAACTACTATTCTGCTAACTTATTTTAAAATTTTCTTTTTCAATATGTTGTCTATTAATCCACTGTTTCCAACTATACTTTTCCAGGGTGTGTCCTCATTTATTTCTTAATATTAATCATTTCCAACATGTGTTAAATGCAATCACAATTATGACTTCCATCTGTGTACCTTAGTATATCATCTATAATCATTAACAATTGATCATAATTATCAGCCACCACTTTATCAAATTAAAACTAAAACATGTTACAAATTATGCTTTTATGAAAACATCACTTTTAGTCACCTTAACTTCCCACTTCTATTTTAATTATCTTTCTATCTTTGTTTACCATAAACACTTGTTTTTATTTAAAGCTCACTTAAACTTTGAACCATTTAAGCAATTAAACATTCAAACATTGCTATCTGATTTATCAATTTTGGTTCTTCGTTTCCTTATCTGTCCATAAGCATTTCAATTCAAAGTCAATACTTCCATGCTTAAAACTCTGCATATCCTTTTTAATTCTATTATAAAGTCTGTTTCCAGTAAAACATCAGCTTCTCCACTTCTGTTCCTGTGCCAAGCCTTTTGTTGCTGCGCCAGTTAGTTAAAAGTTTATCAGTCATTGTATTTCTTCTTTCTTTGTAAAGCCATTAAACAACAGAATAGGAATCTCCAAAGTTCAACAAACCATAGTTCTTTTCAAAGTAATCCACAATATGTAACAAGTCAAATAGGTTCTTTTCAGGAAAAAACAAGTTTCCGCAATCAACACTTGCACTTAGTCACAGCTTCAATCGCCATTTTGAAACATTTATGTAGCAATCCGTTTGATCTCTTTGTCTGGTTTTTAGAGATGGTGAATCCTTAATTATCGCTTTTCTCTTTTCAAATTCATTTCGGTTTTAACAAGAAAGTTCAAATAGCCAGCTCTATTTACTTAATGAGCAGTTCATTCCAATCAATCAGTGGTGAAGTAAAGTTCTTAAAGGTTCTTTAACTTCTTTCCTTATTTTAGAAAATCTTCAAGCCCCTCAGATCATTAGCTGCTAGATAAGACTGGGGGTCTTATTTGTAAATAACCTTATTAACACTTTGTTTCTCGCCTGGGTTGGTGTCACTCACCTGGCTCCGAAGCACATCATCCTTTCTTCCTTCCTTCTGAGCTTGTCCCGATTTGTCACAGTCTCGAGGCAGCCGCCATGGCTGCCGTCCCCCACTGCTGACTTAGAGAGTTGCCTCCGGCCTCTGAGGAACTTGCCCATACCTCTCGGCCGCCCAAGGGGTCCCTCTCTATTCCCCTGTCCCTTCAGGACAGGGTAGGTCCGCAGACCTGTCAGCGGCGGTTAGCCAGTCGGGGTTTTGGCGGGGCTCATCAGAGCGCCGCCAATTCCACGACTCCATTGCCGCAACGCCAAACCGGAAGTCAAACTTTACTCTTCAGCTTCTGGGTCGTGTGGATTTTCTTATGTTTAATAAGGGAGGAAGTTTGTGAGAAGCACTTTCCACACTGTAGGCACTTGAAAGGTTTCTCACCTGTGTGTAAACCTACATGATTTATAAGGTTAGTCCTAGTACTGAAACTTTTCCCACAATCAGGACACTCATATGGCTTTTCCCCTGTGTGAGTCCTCTGGTGTATCACAAGATTGGAATTATGACTGAAACCTTTCCCACAATCTGGACATTCATAGGGTTTTTCTCCTGTGTGAATCCTCTGGTGTATCATCAGGTTGGAATTATGACTGAAACCTTTCCCACAATCTGGACACTCATATGGTTTCTCTCCTCTGTGAGTCCTTTGGTGTTTCACAAGATTGGAATTATTACTGAAACCTTTCCCACAATCTGGACATTCATAGGGTTTTTCTCCTGTGTGAATCCTCTGGTGCATTGCAAGGGTGAAATTATGACTGAAACGTGTCCCACAATCCGGACACTCATACTGTTTCTGTCCTGTGTGTATCCTCTGGTGTATTACCAGATTGGAATTCTGACTGAAACGTTTGCCACAGTCTGGACACTTGTATGGTTTCTCTCCTGTGTGAGTCCTCTGGTGTATGGTCAGGTTGGAATTATGACTGAAACCTTTTCCACAATCTGGACACTCATATTGTTTCTCCCCTGTGTGAGTCCTCTGGTGTATCACCAGGTGAGAGTTCTGACTGAAAGTTTTCCCACAATCTAGACACCCATATGGTTTCTCCCCCATTGAATCCTCTTGTGTATCACATTTCCTAAAGCTATTTGCCACATTGAGGGCAGTGACTGGGCTTTTCCTCAGTGTGTGTCCTCTTGTGCATAATCAGCTGTGCTCTGCAATCTGTGTTTTACCTACAATATGCATATTGTGGAATTTTTCCACCAAGGATATTTTTGGATTCTCAAGATCAAAAATGTTTTGGATCCCTTCTTGGATAGTGCTTTCATTCAGAATACTCTTACTTGCTTCACAGGGTGAAGCTTGAATGCCTGCTTATCTTATATGATTATCATGACCACTTCCTCCTGCACTGATTCCAGATTACTTCTCCTTTATCTGAATTTGAAAATAATCCCCCTTGACCTTTTTTTTGGAGTGTTTGTTTGAGTTCTACATATTAAGTTTTTTTCAACTCAAAACTCTCTTCATATTCTCTCTTTTGTCTGTCACTTGCCCGAAGAAGACTTTTGTAGTGCACTTTCATTGCTGGCTGGATTTGCTTTCCTTTTAATGCTCCTTGGGATTCTCACTTGTCCGGAATTCTCTTCCTAGCATCTTTTCGGTCTACAAGATTGACATAAAAGATTTATAAAATGGGTGCAGAAGATGTGAAAATAGCAAGAAGAAAAAAATATGCATTACAATTAATTAAAATACTAAATTAACATCTAACATTAACTGTGATTCATTTGACATATAGAAGACTAGCGAGTTCAAATATCCACACAAACATTAAATTATCTTCTGGACTTTGGTAAATCAAAATTCTTCAATAACAAATTTGTTATTTTCAAATATATCAGGAAATGTTGAGGCTAGATTATTAAAATCGCACGAACAGATTCAAAATGGTGTGTCAAAGTTGGAACCCAAAATTGATGAACTTGTAAAGGGAGCTCCGGGAAGAAATTAAGGATTTGAAAGGAGATATGAAAGAGGTGAAAGCCAGAGTAGACTGTGTGGAGCATGGATTGGAGAAAACTAATGCTATGTGTGAGGCAGAGCTAGTTGAGATTACAGACTTGGAAGCTCAGATTAAAGGAAGCTCAATTAAGATTTTGTGGAATACCTGAACAACCAGGAGAAGAAATCAGAGTAATGATGGTAAAGGCCTTGGCTCAGTTAACTAATAAAGGGGAAGGAGAAATGAATCTTGACCTGGATAAGACATATAGAATAAACTCTAGATTTGCTGCCATGAAAAAGCTACCAAGAGATGTTCTAGTTCACTTTGCAAAAAAAATAACAAGGGATCAGGCACAGCTGTTTCCCACCCCCTCGCTGTTCTATTACCTAGCGAAGTGCTCGTTTGGTGTGTACTGTGCATGTGCATGGAGTGTGTTTTTGGCATGTGCTGTGCCTGCACGTGTGCAGCATGCTTTTCGTGCGCTCCGCACATGCGAGGGCAGTGAACCGGTGGTGATCCGCGGACGATTTCACCCCCGGGTTAAACCCTCACAGGGTAAACTACCTAAGACTTTTTTTGAGATACGGACAATTTAGTATTAGTGGACTTTTGGAGATATAAAAATGGAGATGCCAGAGAATATACCTTCTTTTCTGAAAGACATAAAACTTTTTTCAAGGATTGATATGATATGGATATCTAAAAACTATGCAACTAAAATTTTGAAAGTGGACATTCTGCCGAAATCTTTCTCAAGACTATAATCCAGTGCTTTCGGTTTTAAGAGGCAAGAGTTCGAGTTTCAGATGGAGACTAAAGGAAGCTATTTTGCATAAGGATAGGATTGTAATAGAGTGTAAAAAGAAATTGCAGGAATACTTAGAGAATCATTTGGGAAAAGAGACAATCTTATGGGATGCTAGTAAAGCAGTCATGAGGGGCTATTTTATACATTACAATCGGATAGAGAAGAAAAAAATCCCAGTAAAAGCCACAAAGGATAATGGATGAAATTAGACAGAAATAAATACTGTTGCAAAAAACACCGATACTAAAATGTTATACCATATTAAACTGCTATGGCAACAATTATCTATGTTAACTGTACAGGAAATTGAAAAAGTATGCTGATTAAGTATATGCCGTCTCAGGATAATGAGGTATTCATTTAAAAATCAGGCATTAGGGTTGAGAAAAAGGTGAAATACTTAGGGGTTAAGTTGACAAATACAAATATAAAATTGTTTGAAAATAATTATGTCCCTTTTGGAGGGACATTAAACAAGATTTACAAACATGGGATAAATTGCATTTATCAATACTGGGAAGAATCTCAGTAATTAAGATGAATATTTTACCAAAGATTTTTTTTTATTTTAGACATTACCAATACTTACAACTGATAACCCATTTAAACAATGGTAAGGGAAAAAACCAAGAATAGCTTAGATATAAGCTATTGCAAGATGCCAAGGAAAGAGCGGGGGGTTGGGCTACCAGATATGAAATTGTATTTTGATGCGTGCTGCGTGACCTGGGCAAAAGAATGGGTGAGTTTACAAAACAAGAGGTTACTTGAATTAGAGGGACATGAATTAAGGTTTGGATGGCACGGCTACTTATGGTATGACAAAAGTAAAGTTAATGTTGATTTTAATAACTATTTTGTTAAGACGTGCCATATTAAGAGTTTGGAATAAATATAAAACAAGGCTCTCCACGAAGTTGCCTCTCTGGGTTTCACCGCAGGAAGCCTTTTTTTAGAAAATAAATAGTGGCAAAGCTAGATTGGTTGATGTATGGTAAAATTTTATCTTTCAATTCTGGTGACCCAATACTAAAGCCAAGGGAAGAATTTGAATCAGAAGGTTATATTTGCCATTGGTTTACTTATCAGCAACTGAAAGAAATGTTTAAATTGGATAAAAATGCTATGGTTTTGATTTTGTTAAAAATGACTTTCTCTCGGCTTTTCTTTCCTCCCTGTGCTGGCCGAGTTAAACACACAACTCAAACTATGATTTAACTCGTTTAATGACAGCTACTCGACAGACAATAAGCAAATGCCGGTTCTCTATACAAGAAATAAAGCTGGAGCTTTCCCTGGTTGCTGGCATATGACATCATCGGTCTGTGTTTACAGCTTCAGGTCGGGCTGTTCCAACTATCCGGCACAGGATTCCTACCTCCCAATATATATATATATATATATATATATATATATATATATATATATATATATATATATATATATATATATATATATTTATTTATTTATTATTTATTTATTTATTTATTTATTTATTTATTTATTTATTTATTGCGATTTATATGCCGCCTTTCTCCCTAGGGACTCAAGGCGGCTTACAAAATGACAACTTCAATACAAATCACAATACAATACCAAATTAAAATCAGTAACCCAATTAAAAAACAATTTAAAATTATCCCAGTGTACCCCAAACGGATCAGTTTAATTGGCGGAAGAGCCACATCTTCAGCTCACGACGGAAGGAAAGAAGGTCGGGGGCTGTCCTGAGCTCAGTGGGCAATCCATTCCAGAGGGTCGGGGCTCCCACAGAGAACGCCCTCCCCCTGGGGGTCGTCAACCGACATTGTTTGTAATATCCCACAAACAGCTGTACTGAACCCTATTAATCCCACCACCAACATTGCTACCGCTATCGCCCGATTCTCGCCACCATTACCAACACCCGTGTTTATTATTCTGGCATTAATATGTTCGGCCAGCTGGTTTTCCACACGGAGTGCCCTTCTTATTCGGTAAGTTGTCGAGGGTGCTCGATACTTTCATTATGTGGTAACGATGAACATATTATTGCTAAGATTTATAAAATGTTATTGAAACTGAATTTAGAAAATGAACATATAAAACATTGTATGATTCAGTGGGCAAGGAATTTTGGATATAATGTGATGCTTGAACAATGGAAAAGTATATGGATGAAAGGTTTAAAATTTACATTAAATTATAATTTAAAAGAGATGTTCTATTGCTTGTATCTAACACCAGATAAGCTATCTAAGACGTATAAAGGTATGTCAAATGAATGTTGGAAATGGAAGAATAAAGAAGGGACTTTTTACCATGTATGGTGGACATGCGATAAAATAAAAAAAATTTGCAGTATGATTCACACTCTTAATACAGAAAATCCTGAAAACGGAGATAGAAATGAAACCAGAACTTTTCCTTTTGGGACTAATGGAAAAAGAACTGGAGAAAAAAAATGGAACTTTGTTACTCTACATGTTGACAGAAGCAAGACTACTATATGCGCAAAAATGGAAAGACACTTTGACACCTACCACGGAGGAAGGGCTGCAGAAGTTGATGGGAATTGGCTGAAATGGCAAAACTGACTACACTGATTAAAGATAAGTACTTTTGCTTCCCAAGGGACGCGGTGGCTCACAAGGGATGGGGTGGCTCAGTGGCTAAGACACTGAGCTTGTCAATCGAAAGGTCGGCAGTTCAGTGGTTCGAATCACTAGTGCCATGTAACAGGGTGAGCTCCCGTTACTTGTCTCAGTTTTTGCCAACCTAGCAGTTTGAAAGCACGTAAAAAATGCAAGTAGAAAAATAGGGACCACCTTTGGTAGGAAGGTAACAACGTTCCGTGTGCCTTTGGCATTTAGTCATTGCGGCCACATGACCACGGAGACGTCTTCGGACAGCACTGGCTTTTTGGCTTTGAAACAGAGATGAGCAATGCCCCCTAGAGTCAGGAATGACTAGCACATATGTGCAAGGGGAACCTTTACCTTTTCTTACTTTTGTTTCCATATGGAAACCGTTTCCGAATTTAGTGCTTGAATGGAAAAAAATGTAACTTTAACTTTTATAGATTAGATTGATAGATCTTTATAGAAATGACTTGTTCATATTGTTATGGAAAAACAAAAAGTTGTGACTTGAAGCTAATGCCTTATTTTACTGCAACAGAGAGAGTAGGAAGTTGATGCTTCTTTTTCTTTTCTTTTTCCTACCCTTTCCCACTTTTCTTTCCCTTTCCCTTCCTCCCTTCATGTTCCTCTATACTTTTATATTTTGTATTTTATAATGCTTAATAATTTAATAAAAAACGTTTGGTTTTTTTAAAAAAAAAGAAATGTTGAGGTTAGATTATACAGATACGGACATAAAGATTGGCCTACGAATATATGTCTGTTAAGTCCATATGTATTTCAGCCTCAAAAATGTCCTAGAAGAGGGTACATTCAAACGTTTGGGTCTAATTTTAGAAATGGGATGGCTTCAACAGATGAGGGGCTTTAATTGATGCATGGTACCCAAAGAATCTGCAAGATATAATCCCCACTTTTGTGCATGAAACTCCCCAGTTTCCAAGAAAAGAACACATTCTTAAACTGAAGGAGACTTTTTTAAATCTCCCGACCAGCAGAAAATTGCATGCACCACTTTCATAACGACCAGCACCACTGGAACAAAATTTGGGGAGGGAAGGAACATGCAGCAGCACCTGACATGTTTCAGCCTGGTTTCTTCTCTGCTTCTGCAGCGTGGAGGAAACTAAACAACCCTCCTTGCACCCGGCTTCTCCTCCGACCTGTCCTCGACTCACCTTCCAGCTGCTAAAGTCCTGGGAAGAGCAGGAGAGGCGTCCTGCACGCCACAGTCCTCCCACGGGTCAGCCGGAAGAGGAGATTCCTCTGTCCTCCTCCTCTCTAGAAATCCAGTACTCTATTGTTTCAACCTCTTTAGGCTCCGTCGCTCCCCCTCCCGTTGGATGTGGGTACTCAGCCACCATCGATGCCGCTCTACTGTATTAACCCGCTTTCTAGTCGCCAGGTGTTTAATAGAGCGCTCGCCACCTAGCGACAAAAAGTTGAATTACAAAGCTCCTGGCGTTTGCAAGGTTTTTGATTGATTACGCGACAATGCACTTCAACTGAAGCAAGAACTAAACCAAGGGAAAGCATTACTTGTCGGGAGTGGGAGAGACAGAGAGGTATACGATCCTGGAGATGCTGGCCCATCTAGAGTCCGAAAATCCCAGTTCAGATGTTGGCTCTAATCTCTGTTGCATGGAGGAATCTGAATGAAAACAACCACAACATATATTGTCTTGATTCTTTCTTTTGGGAACTCAAGGTGGCATAGTAAGCACTTCCTAGGTAGTATAGGAAGTTAGCACCAACCCCTTTCCTAGAAGAATGAAATATTTTAGGAAATATTAAAAAGGCAGAATATTATATCTCCCTGGTTGAGAAATGGAGAAACATGTTTTAAAGACAAGCAGCTCCCATCTTCCTGCCCCCCCCCCCCTTGTCAATGGACCATCATCTGCAACACGATAGGACCCATCTAGCAATAGAAACTCACCACATGGCACCTAGGAAGATTACATCAGCCAGCAAGGCTAGCTAAGACCCCCACCCCCTGGGAGTCTGACAACCAATCAGGATACTTTTTCTGGGCTCCAGGAAGTTCAAAGTCAGAGAGGGCATAAAACCAAGGCATGCTCAGCATTTTGGCCCTTTTCTGTTCAGGAACTCCGAACCATGTGATCTTGTCCACCATTAAACCATCTTTCCAAGCAGTCTGCATGTTTCCAGTGTTTTTTTCCCCGCTTGGAGCTGAACCCAGAAAGATATTTCTTCTAACAGTAGCATCCTGGGCAGACAAAGAGATTCATTTTAATCTCTCCTACTGCCTATCTCCGTTCACAGACATATTATTTCCCTCTCAAATTGGCATCTCAATATTCCACAGCTCCTGGAAGTTACCTTCATGCCTGACATGACACTGAACTGGAACTGCTTTGCAGTCTTAATCTCCTGTCCTTAATTCTTACACCCAATGTTTGTTTTAGGCACCTTCAAGATAGATTTCACACCAGGCAATTGCCTGGACTGGTTTCTCTGCAGTTTCCTTGGCAAGGATTTTCCAATTGGCCTCCCCTTTCCTGCTTTATAGGCTGAGAGAGAGAGGGACTGGCCAGGGATGGCCAAATGGTTCCATGCGTATGGCAAGACTGGAAATGAGCACTCCCGGTCTGTAACTTGTAGCTTTCACCATGCACCAAACTGGCTCTTTTTACAAAATCTACCCACTCATCT
The DNA here is from genome assembly GCA_022577455.1 of Arizona elegans. Taxonomy (NCBI): domain Eukaryota; kingdom Metazoa; phylum Chordata; class Lepidosauria; order Squamata; family Colubridae; genus Arizona; species Arizona elegans. The sequence goes on from JAKOOJ010000003.1 coordinate 154,800,245, forward strand.
GTTCCGGTGGCTGCACTGCAGCCTTTCAAGATCTAGTCCAACATCTTTGCAATTGAGTTCCCATTATTTCCCAGAAAAAGGACCTTGTTTGTCTCAAATCTGAGCTTCAATTTTTTATTCTGAGGAAATGGAGTGTCTCTCCAAATGAAATGCTGGCTTCTGGCCTGGTCCTGGGAACCAGCTCCTTTGGATTGCCTATTGCCAAATTTTACTTGGTTTTATGATAGGTACGTAGGTAGGTAGGTAGATAGGATGGATGTAGAGAGAGAGAGAGAGATGGATGTTGGATGGACAGATGATAGTGTTTATAGGTTTTATGGGGTTTAATTAATCTATTTGTTCTGCTGAAAAGCAGTTATTTGTTGGGAATTCCACTATTTCTTTCTATCAGTTTCACTGTGTGAGCATTAAATACACTCCAACATGAATTAAATAGAATTTGATTATTTTAAGGTTTAAAATCTTTATTACAAAGACCAACATAATTAACATGGAGTGTATTCAGCTAAAAAGTACGGACATCAAAGTGTAATAATATAATTATAGTATACTAAAAAGTAAAGGCATAAAAGACAGTAAATTTAAAAACAGGAGTCTAAATGAAACTGTTACAAGTATTTAAATGTAATAGCTAGAGGAGTGGGGTTGTACAGCGAGCCAGAACACACAGTTATGGTTGATTGGTGGCTCAGCATGAGGCGATCTGTGCTGTGATTGGTTGCTGTGGGGGTGGAGGGGGAGTTTCCTTGTTTTCCCGCCTTTTTCTTCAGTGGGCTTTGTATGCTGTTCTGTGATTTACCTCATGATGCTCCTGTTTGCTTGACTATCTAGTTTGCCATATATACAGTTGTAAAATATGTTTATATATAGAACTACAAGTTCATGTCAATATCTCTGACTTCATTTGGACACCTGCTGCGCAGTCCCGATAGGAATTTAGAGGGCAGAAAGGCATAAGATGCCTGGAGGCTGCATGAAGTTTAGTATGTGGCAAACTGAATCTATCACTCTACAGAGCAAATTGTGAAATGAGCTGGAGGTTCCTAAAGATTACTTTATGGCATAGGTCATCCATCATCTGATTAATCCTAAATAATGGTCTGCAGAAATGTGGCAACATTACACAGGCAATCCTCAGCATACAACACTTAGTGAACATTCAAAGTTACAACCATATTGAAAAAAGTGACTTATGGCTGTTTTTCAGTGTGTCCACATTGTCATGTAATTTATATTCAGATGCTTGACAACTTGTCTCACATTTATGATGGTTGCAGTGTCCTGGGGTCATGTGATCATCACCTTCTGCAACCTTCTGACAAGCAAAGTCGATGGAGAAACCAGTTTCACTTAACAACCGGGTCACTAATTTAACAACTGCAGTGATTCACGTAACAAATATGGCAAGAAAATTTGTAAAATGGGGCAATGTTGTTCGTTTAACAAATTTCTCACTTGGCAACATAAACTTTGGGCTCGATTGTGATCGTAAATTGAGGACTACCTGAACAGTATGTAGTAACAGGGCTAATTGAAAGCAGCAAGGAACTGTAGAATTGTCCTGTGTGCCCTGCCTATCTATGCAGTACTGGAGAGACAAGCCTGGTACAAACGTCTCTGTAATACAGCCACTGGAGAAACATGTGCTCTCTTGTTTCCAGAGTAATGGGGATATTGTGTTATAACCTGAATTGAATTACTGAAATGAAGAAACTTTAAATTCTTTGGTATCTTTCAAATTCAGCAAAATGTTTAGCATCTTGGCAGTGCTATCAGCTTTCAAAAGGTAACAAGAGGCACGTCCAAGCAAAAGAGATCACAGAAGTTATTCATAAACTTGAAGAGCCTACACTCAAATAACCATAACTCTTTTCCTCTATAATATTAAAACAATATTTCAATGTCAAGTTCAACAATCATTACATATGAATATTTTTGTGCTCTCCTCACTGCCCCAACCCTCCGTCAAATGTTCTCGATTCTGTGCTTCACTGTTCACAATTTGAACAGGGATTCTTCTTGACCTGAATTTCTGAAAATGTTAGGAAACATAAACTCTGAATCCTCTTTACTTCTCTTCTCCCATCACTTCATATTTGAAGAGCTACAATATATTTTATTTCAGGATCTGAAGCACATTTCTTTAAAAAATTGTGTGTTGCTTTTCTATTATCTCTGTTGTCAACATGCCAAAAGCCTTTTGGCAGCAATTATTCTATTTTTGCTAAAGGGAATATCCACTACATCTTCCTGATAGCAACACACAAGTAGTTAACTTTGACCAAGCTAACAAGCTAAATTGGGTAGCCAATTATTTAATTCTTTTAATTATCTTAACTTTTGTATTTGTATGTTTTTTAATTTTGGCTGTTCACCGCCCTGAGTCCCTTCTGGGAGAAGGGCGGTATACAAATTAAATTAATAATAAAAATAAATAAATAACATTTTCCATTTTCATTTCTTTTCTCTTCTCCCTCATACCTAATACTGAGACATATTTGGCTAAACAGAATCAGGCCAGAAATTAAATAATTTCTAAGGTGAACTTGCAAAGGCAGATCAGAAAAGAAATTCAAGCCTTCTCTTTATTCATCATCTTCTGGGTCATGTGGATTTTCTTGTGTTTAATAAGGGAGGAAGTTTGTGAGAAGCACTTTCCACACTCTGGGCACTTGAAAGGTTTCTCACCTGTGTGTAAACCTACATGATTTATAAGGTTAGTCCTAGTACTGAAACCTTTCCCACAATCTGGACACTCATATGGCTTTTCCCCTGTGTGAGTCCTCTGGTGTATCACCAATCCAGAATACCAACTGAAACGTTTTCCACAGTCCAGACACTCATATGGTTTCTCTCCTGTGTGAGTCCTCTGGTGTACCATCAGGTTGGAATTCTGATTGAAACTTTTCCCACAATCAGGACATTCATAGGGTTTCTCCCCAGTGTGAGTCCTCTGGTGTTTCACAAGATTGGAATTATTACTGAAACTTTTCCCACAATCAGGACATTCAAAGGGTTTCTCTCCTGTGTGATCCCTCTGGTGTATCATCAGGTTGGAATTACGAAAGAAATATTTCCCACAATCTGGACACTCATACCGTTTCTCCCGATTATGAGTCCTCAGGTGTTTAACAAGGTTGGAATTCTGACTGAAACCTTTACCACAATCGGAACACTCATACGGTTTTTCTCCTGTGTGAGTCCTCTGGTGTATCATCAGGTTGGAATTATGACTGAAACCTTTCCCACAATCTGGACACTCATATGGTTTCTCCCCTCTGTGAGTCCTGTGGTGTTTCACAAGATTGGAATTATGACTGAAACCTTTCCCACAATCTGGACATTCATAGGGTTTTTCTCCTGTGTGAATCCTCTGGTGTATTGCAAGGGCGGAATTCTGACTGAAACTTTTCCCACAATCTGGACACTCATATGGTTTATCTCCTGTGTGAGTCCTCTGATGTATTATCAGGATGGAATTATGACTGAAACCTTTCCCACAGTCTGGACATTCATACACTTTCTCCCCTCTGTGAGTCCTCCGGTGTATTATCAGGATGGAATTATGACTGAAACTTTTTCCACAGTCTGGACACTCATAAACTTTCTCCCCTATGTGAGTCCTCAAGTGATTCACAAGGTTGGTATTACGACCGAAAGTTTTCCCACAATTGGGGCACTCATATGGTTTCTCTCCTGTATGAGTCCTCTGGTGTATCACCAAATTGGAATTGTGACTGAAACCTTTCCCACAATCTGGACACTCATACACTTTCTGCCTTGTGTGAGTCTTCTGGTGTATCACCAGGTGGGAATTCCGACTGAAACATTTCCCACAATCCCAACACTCATATGGTTTCTCCCCTGTATGAATCCTCTGGTGTGTCACCAGGTGGGAATTCTGACTGAAGCCTTTCCCACAATCTGGACACTCATAGGGTTTCTCTCCTGTGTGTGTCCTCTGGTGTGTCACCAACTGAGAATTTCGACTGAAAGTTTTCCCACAGTCAGAACAAGCAAATGACTTCTCCCCCATTTCAAACCTTTTTTGTATCAGTAGGGTAGCATGTTTCCTAAAGTTTGTGTCACATTGAGGACAGAGGATGGGCTTTTCTTCAGTGCGGTTCCTCTCATGTACAATCAGGGTTGATCTGCAATCTCTGCATTTCCCACAGTATGCACATCTATGGAGCTTTTCCACTAATCATATTTTTGGATTGTGAAGATCAAAAATATTTTGGATCCCTTCTTGGATGTTGCTTTCATTCAAGCTATGTTTTCTTCACAGGGCAAGGTTTGCATGACTGCTTGTCCGATGTGATTATACAAGTGACCTCTTCCTCCCCACTGATTTCCAGATTATTTCCATTTTTCTGAATTTGCAAATTATCCCATTTCATCTTTTTCTGCAATGTTTCCTTGAGTTCCACATACTCAAGTTTTTTCCAGCTCAAAATTCTCTTCCTGCTATTCTTTTTTTTTGTCTGTCACCTTCCTGAGGAAGAATTTTGTGCATTTCTGGAGGAGGCTGAAAAGACTTTAATTGTTGGCTTCATTAGCTTTCTTTTTTAATGCTGATTTGGATTCTCACTTGTCTGGAATTCTCTTCCTGGTATCCTCTTTGTCTATAAAATGGACATAAACCCTCAGTTTAATGGTTGTTTATAAAATCATTGCACAACATGTGAAAAGCATGCATTATAATGAAAAAGCAACATACCAAAATGCTATTTTAACCTCTAACATTAAGTATGATTCATTTGACCCCTAGAAGACTAGCGAGATCCAAATTCAAATATTCACACAAACATTAAATTCCCTTCTGGACTTCAGTAAATCACAAACTCTTAGCATTATAAACTGTTATTTTCAAATATATGAGAAAATGCTGAGGACAGATTATACAGATTAGCGATAGCTAAATATTTTCCTGTCAGTCATTTCTGACTCTAGTGCATACTGCTCATCTCCATTGTCTTAGGTGTATAATACAGGCCATCCAACCAAAAGAAATAGGTGAACTTTTTGCTAATCAGTTAACAAATGTATGTTGGAAACATACCACAGCAGTAATGGGGAACTTCAACTAGCCTGACATCAACTGGGTGACAATCTCTGCATCACGTTGGAGATTGAACAGGTTCCTGACCAATCTGGCTGACAACTTTGTCATCCAAAAGGTAGAGGAGGAAACTAGAGGGACAGCTATACTGGACTTAATTCCTACGAACACAGAATAATAGAGGGAGTTGAAGTTGTCGCAACTTTGGGGGAGAGTGACCACGTCATATTGGAATTCAATAAAATGCAAACACAAACAATAGAACATAATCAAACCAGTGTCTTAAATTTCAAAGGGGCTGATTTTAACAAATGTAGAGAGCTTGGGAAGGATTCCATGGATGAAAATCTTAAAGGAGAAAACAACAAGTTTGTGAAACTCTGAGAAATATGATTATAAAAGCTCAGTCCACCTCAATACCACTGAAAAAGAAAAACAAGAAATCCAAGAAGAAACCAGCATAGTGACACAAAGAACTCTCTGATAAATTGAAAAACAAAAGTACAAAAAATGGAAAGAGGGATATATAACTAGGGCAGAATGCAAACAAATAGCCCGAACTTGCAAAGATGAAGTCAGAAAAGCTAAGGCTCAGAATGAAATAAGCCTTGCAGCAAATGACAAAAATGATTTTAAAAGTTTCTTTCAACATATAAAAAAATAAGAAAAAGTGAAGGAAACAATTGGTCCACTAATGAGAGAAGATGGCAAAAAATTAATGGGCAGTAGAGAGAAAGCAGAGCTTCTTCTTGTTCTTCTGCCATATCCATCATTGGACATTGGCAATCCTATTTTTATCAACAGCCGTAAAGTGCTGCTGAGTTTTATCCAAGCCAGTCCCTTATTGATAAGCTTAAAAAATGTGGGATAGACAGCATCACCACCAGATGTATTTGTAACTGGCTGACAGATTGCACTCAATGTGTAGTCCTTAAAGAAACTACATCTTCATGGAAGTAAGTAAGTAAGTAAGTGGGGTACCTCAAGTTTCCATTTTAGGCCCAGTATTCATCAACATCTTCATAAATGATTTAGATGAGGGAATAGAAGGGGAACTCATCAAATTTGCAGATGACACTAAACTGACAGGAATAGCCAACACCCCAGATAGATCTCAACAGACTTGAACACTGTGCCCTATGTAACAAAATGAAATTCAATGTAGAGAAAAGTAAGGTTTTAAACTTAGGCAATAAAAACCAATAGTACAGGTAAAGATAAAATGAAACCTGACTCAATAGCAGTAACCATGACAGGGATCTTGAAGTGGACAATCACTTAAATATGGGCCAGCAGTACGTGGCAACAGACAAAAAGCCAATTGAATCCTAGGTTGCATTAGCAGAGGAGAGAATAGGAGAGAATCAAGATGACGTAAAGTATTAATACCGCTTTATAAATCCTTAGTAAGACCACACTTCAAATACTGGATCCAGCTTTGGTCGCCATATTAGAAAAACCATGTAGAGACTCTGGAAAGAGTGCAGAAAACAGCAACGAAGATTATTGGGAGGCTAAAACACATGAGGAATGATTGTAGTAATTGGGTTTGTGTAATCTAGAGAAAAGAAGGACTAGGGGTGACATAATAGCAGTAGTCCAGTATTTGAGGGGCCGCCACAAAGAAGAGGGGGTCAACCTATTCTCCAAAGCACCAGAAGGCAAGACAAGAAGCAATGGATGGAAACTAATCAAGGAGAGAACCAACTTAGAACTAAGGAGAAATTTCCTAACAGTGAGAACAATCAAACAGTCGAACAGCTTGCCTTCAGAAGTTGTGAATGTTCCATCACTAGAGGTTTTTAAGAGACTGGACAGCCACTTGTCTGGAATGGTATAAGGTCTCCTGCTTGAACAGGGGGTTGGACTAGAAGACCTTCAAGGTTCCTTCCAACTCTAATATTCTGTTCTTTTGTTTCTTGGCCCAGGAAGCCAGCATTGTCCAAAGACAATTTCAGTGGTCACGCGGTTAGCATGTCTCTACACCCAAGGCCAAATGTCTCTACACCCAAGGCCAAATGTCTCTACACCAAAGTAAGGGACGCTGTGGCTCAGTGGCTAAGACACTGAGCCTGTCGAACAAAAGGTCGGCAGTTCAGCGGTTTGAATCCCTAGTGCCGCGTAATGGGGTGAGCTTCCTTTACTTGTCCCAGCTTCTGCCAACCTAGCAGTTCGAAAGCACGTATAAAATGCAAGTAGAAAAATAGGGACCACTTTTGGTGGGAAGGTAACAGCGTTCCGTGCGCCTTTGGCATTTAGTCATTGTAGCCACATGACCACGGAGACTACTTCGGACAGTGCTGGCTCTTTGGCTTTGAAACGGAGATGAGCACCGCCCCCTAGAGTTGGGAACGACTAGCACATATGTGCGAGGAGAACCTTTACCTTACACCAAAGGCACATAGAACTCTATTACCTTCTCATCAGAGTGATACCTATTAATCAATTTGTATTTGCATGCTTTCAAACTACTAGGTTGCTAGAAGCTGGGGCAAGTAATGGGAGTTCACTCTGTTGCATGGAGCTCTGCTCTCAAACCCCAGCTGTCAGGTTTAGCTGGAAAGCTCAGCATTTTTAACCATTCAGCCACTGCACCCCCATACAGTTATGCACACAAACAAATATACTTACCAGCAAGATTCAAGTTTAAATATTCACATAAGCATTAAATTTTCTTCTGGACTTCAGCAAATGACAAATTCTTAGAATTACAAACTGTTATTTTCAAATATAGCAGGACATACAGAGGCTAGCTATGCAGATATGCAGATACGCACAAAGAGACAAATATAGGCACACCTACCAATGTAAGCATGTTAAAAGTCCACGTGTAATTTTCAGTCTCATTTTAGAGGAAGAGAGGGCTTCAATAGATGGGGGGCTTCAACCAATAAAAAACGTGATCAAAGCATCTGCAAGATATAATCCCCAGTTTTGTGCATGCAATTCCCCAGTTCCCAAGAAAACAACAAGATCATAAAAATCACAAAGAGTCAACCCTAAATCGAAGGAGACTTTTTAAAATCTCCCAACCAACAGAAAATTGCAGGCACTACATTTAAAGCGACCAGCACCACTGGAACAAAATTTGGGGAGGGAAGGAACATGCTGCAACAACTGACATGATTCAGCCTGGTTTCTTCTCTATTTCTACAATGGGGAGGAAACCAAACAACCCTAGTTGCTCCCCGCCTCTCCTCCACCTGTCCTCAATTCACCTCCCAGCTACTGCCGTCCTGGGAAGAGCAGGAGAGCCGCCCTGCACGCCTCAGTCCTCCCACGGGTCAGCCGGAAAAGGAGATTCCCCTGTTCTTCTCCTCTCTAGAAATCCAGTACTCTATGCTTTAACACCTTTCGGCTCCGTCGCTTCCCCTCTCGTTGGATGTCAGTATTCATCAACCATCGATGCCGCCACTGTATCGACGGCTTTCTAGTCACCGGGTTTTACTCATTGCATGGAGCGCCCTCTAGCGACGTAAGGCTGAAAATCGCTCGTTGTTTGCAAGATTTTTGATCGATTACTGTAGGCGCCACTAAGTGGTTTTCAGCACCTAGATAGCTTCACTTTGGGTCGATCGATCGCTAACCTGTTCTTCAGGGATGCACTCATAGCTACTATAACTGACCCAGCGGCTTTGTTTTCGGGAAGGGTAGGTGGGTGTGAGAAACAATGTGCATACCTACAGCAACAAGTACACATCATTTGTGGATTGGTGAATTGTCTTCCAACCAGTTATTCGTCTGGAGGAAGCAAGGATAACTCCTCAAAACCTGCTTTTGCAAATTGAGGGAAGCTTGAAGAGTGAAGGTTGAGTCTACTTAGCTTTGCAAGATTCAGCCGGTTGCTGGGCCCTCAAAGTTGATCAGAAAGATCAGCAGTTCGGCTGTTCGAATCCCTAGTATAAGTCTCTTGCTTGAGCAGGGCGTTGGACTAGTCCAGAGATTTCCAAACTTGGCAACTTTAAGACTTGTGGACTTCAACTCCCAGAATTCCTCAGCCAGCTAACTGAGGAATTCTGGGAGTTGAAGTCCACAAGTCTTAAAGTTGCCATGGTTGGAGACCCCTGGACTAGATGACCTCCAAGGTCCCTTCCAACTCTGTTTCTGTTACTATTGGTTCATGAAATTCTTGAGACCTAAATGATTGCCAGCTTCATACTATTACCAGTAATGGAATAGTGAAACCTGGGATAAACGAGAAAGCATCTGCTAGGATTGCATCTGAACCACATCTACATGGGAGGAATCCTAATTGGGGTTGCAAGTCAGCTTTGATCTTGAAGGAGGAGATTTTAAATCGTCTAAATGCCATGTGATTCCGTCAAATCCCTTGCAGAGGGTCACCATTAGATCAAAGCAAAGAGTTGCATATACAACAGGGCCTAGAAAAATGGGGCTTAGAAGGAAGAGGTGACTGTCTATATTTGGTTAAAGGAAGTGATAAACCTTCCAAAGAAACATTTCACAGTTGCAAAAAGGATGGTATAAAACAGGTGCACACAAAACTGCATAAAAAGTTACCATATTCTCCATTTGACACACCTGCCCTTGTTGTTTAGAAATGTTTACTGTAATAAAACATAAAACAAACAAAAACAAATATAGAAAATAAGATATAAATGGGAAAGGAATTGGAAAAAAGAAAAACAACACAATTATACTTTCCACCCTTCTTTCTATCAAATTATTGTTGGAAGAAATATCCATCTGGGTTCAGTTCCAAGTGGGGAGAAAGACACTGGAAACATGGAGGCTGATTGGAAAGATGGTTTATTGATGGACAGGATCACATGGGTTTGAAGTCCTGGTGCAGCTGAACACATGAAGGACAGAGAGAGATATTTATACCCTCTCTTGGGCCTTGCCTTAAGCTTCCTGTTCCTGTGCACGAAATGTATTCTATTGGTTGTCAGACTCCCAGGGGGCTATGCGGGGGTCATCGCTAACTTTGTAGGCTGGCTGTGTCCCAGGCTTGGTTGAATCTTGCTGGGTGATGCAATGAAGAGCAATTCCTATTGTGGCTAAATGGCTTTGCCCTGAATTATAATCCCATCATCCTAGAGCTGAAGGTCTTTTGTTTTGTAGATAGGCTGGCCCAGTCTTTTTTTTTTTTTTAATTTTTTTAAAATTTGATTTATATGCCGCCCTTCTCCGGAGAGTCAGGGCAGCTTACAATGCGTTAAGCAATAGCCTTCATACTTTTGTATATTTATACAAAGTCAGCTTATTGCCCCCACAAACTGGGTCCTCATTTAACCTACCTTAGAAAGGATGGAAGGCTGAGTCAACCTTGAGCCTGGTAAGATTCGAACCTGCAGTAAGTGCAGGAAGCTGTGTTAATAACAGGGTGCTTTAAACCACTGTACTACCAAGGTTCCTTAGTCTTGTAGATAAGGTGGCACCAAAATATCTGCTGGGGGCAGGGAGCTGGGGCTGAGTTTCTGTCTCCAAGAGCATGTTTCTCAATTTCTCATCCAGGGAAATATAATATCCTGCCTTTTTAATATTTCCTAAAATATTTCATTCTTCTAGGAGAGGGGTGGGTACTAACTTTCTACATGGTTGTCAACAGGCATTCCTATTGGAAATTATCTCTCCTTGGAAATGGAGCCTGGCATGAAACCCATTCCTCAGACAAATCCAGACCAGCTTTTGCCTTCCCCGTTGCTCTGTGCAGGAGAACAGGGAGATTTTCTCTATGCACAGGTGGCAAGCAGGAACCAGATCCTCAAAGTTGAGTCTCATTTTGGGACTCCATAGATCAGGAGGGATCCTTCGGAATGAGACAGGATCAACCGACCAAGGTTTTCTCTGCCTGCTACAAAATTCCATTGAGGCAGCCAAAATGCAGGGCCTATTTAAGACTGGAGAGCCATAGCAAAATGTTCACCTGAATGCTCACCCATTCTTTTCACAGTACCAGTGGTGGGTTCCTCCCGGTTCGGCCGAGCCGGTAGCGGTGACGATACGATGTCACCGAACCGGTTTCCCCCCCCGCCCTCTCACCCCCCCCCACCCCCCCACGTTATTCTTACCTTTTATTTGGTCCCACCCCCAATCTATTGCTGCCTCCTGAGTCCCAGCTGATGACTAGAGGGAAAAAAACTGTTTAAACTCTTACCGCGGAGCTTCAAAGGACCCTCCTACAGCTGATCAGTGTTAAAAGCAAACAAATGAGTTGGGTCGTAAGTGCGAGGACTGGTCGTAAGTGTGAGGACCTTCCAGAAATGTCTCTGACCAGCTAGCCATGCCCACCTAGTCACATGACCTCCAAGCCACACCCACAAAATAAGCCACGCCCACAGAACCGGTAGTAAAAAAATTTAGAACCCACCCCTGCACAGTACCGTATGCCAAGGAATGTTCTACTGTTTCCTGTTTCACCAACCCCTTTTAAAAGATTTTTATCTTTAAAATGACCCTCCTTCCACTGGTAGATTGAAGGAAATTAGACAAAGGCAACCTAAAACTCCACAACAATTCTCTAGGTCAGTGGTTAGCAACCCACGGCTCTGGAGCCGCATGTGGCTCTTTCATCCCTCTGCTGCGGCTCCCCGTTGCTGGTCGGCTCCACAATTGATAGGGCTTTCGATTAGGACAGGTAGAGGAAAAATGATACCATGCTAGGAGGAGACTCTTTGGTGGGGGAACCGACTTCCAGTCAGCAGAAGAAAAAGGATGCTGTGCTAGGAGGAGACTATGATAGCGGATCCGGACTTCCGGTCGGCTCCAGAATTGAATGGGGGCTTCCGGTTAGGACCTTTGTGGCTCTTTGAGTGTTTAAGGTTGCCGATCCCTGCTCTAGGTCACCTTGCCTATCTAAACGAGGGAATTTCATGCAATCCCTGCTTAACTGATTTCAGCAGTAAGGAAAAAATCTCACATGAGAATACTTTCTGTATGGTTAATTTCACTAATTTTCAGAGATTTCAGATGGGAAATGATTGGAAAAAGCAATGGGACGGCCATTGGGTACAGTGCAAGAAATCCTCAACTTACAATGATAAAGCTGATCAGAATTTTTATCTTTAAAAAAGCCACTGCATAGCTTAGCATTGCTGATCTGTGAAGTTCTGATTATCATGGTTAACTGGTAGTCACACAAGGAAATTTCCCGCCAGCGTCTCACAAGAAAAGTCATTGAGAAAACTTACAGGAAGCTGCAAGTCTTATGCCAGGATGTGTCTCCTGTTGGGGTGGGGGAGTGACAGAAGTGCGTGGGGATATATGGAAAAATTTGGAAGGGCATGTGAGGAAGTGACTGTGATATGGTGCACAGGCTCAGCAAGAGGCTCTACGTGAATCATGGAGGGTATGCAGCAGTGGTGGAATTCAAATTTTTTTACTACGGGTTCTGTGGGCGTGGCTTGGCGTGGTGTGGCTTGGTGGGCGTGGCAGGGAAAGAATACTGCAAAATCCCCATTCTCACCCCACTCTGGGAACAGCCAGAGGTAGTATTTGCCAGTTCTCCAAACTATTCAAAATTTCCGCTACCGTTTCTCCAGAACCTGTCAGAACCTGCTGAATTTCACCCCTGGTATGCAAGTATGCAGGGTGCAAGATAGAATAGGAACGGTGCAGTGGAGTGGGGTGCGAGATGACGAGTAAGAGGTACCCTACAGTCAGTGGGAGTGTACAGGAGTGTTTTAGGTTCAAGAAGGCGCCTCAACCCTTTGTTAAAAGGCACCCACCACTGCTATTTTTAATGTAGAACTAATGTGGTAGGGATGGAGATGGTAGCCAAACTAGACTTGGAAGGTGCAGTTCAGCTATTTGCTTTAATATCTGTGGCATAGAGGAATCTGAATGAAAACAACACTAACATACGTCTTTACTTTTGGGAACTCAAAGGATAAAAAGCATTTCCTAGAGAGCACCCTGGGCTAAGAAAGAGATTCATTTTAATCTCCCCTACCCACTTATCTCCCTTTATGGAAAAACTTTTTGCCTTTCAATTGGCATTCCATCCATAGCTGCTCCTGGAAGCTACCTTCATGCCTGGCCTGACCTAACACTGAACTGGAACTTCTTTGTAGTCTTTGACCTTTATACCCAATGTTTCTTTTAGGTGCCGTCAAGTCAGACTTGACACCTGGGGACTGGCTGGATTGCTTTCTCTGCAATTTCCTTGGCAAGGATTTTCAGAAGTGGTTTCTTCCTTTCCTGCTTCCTAGGCCTGAGAGAGGCAATGGCCAAAGATGCCCAGATGGCTCTGTGCCTAATGCAGGACTTGAACTGAGCATTGTTGTGGCTCCGTTACCTGAGCCTGTGTTATTGGCAGGAGAGGACTCCGAGAGTGAAGGAGAGGAGGTGGCAAGGCCTCCCTCTCCAGGACCCTCCTCTCTGGCAATGCCTTCGGTGTCTGCCGAAGGTCAAGAGATAGGCCCGGGGCCAAGCACATCCACGCAGCCACAGGTGGACAGTAATGAGGAAGATGAGTCTTGGCTGGATCCTCGGCAGTGTCGCAGAGATAAGCGCGCGCAACAGAAGAAGAGGCGTGCCAGGGATTAGGCTGAGTCATTGGACCAGACCCCACAGGGTATAAAAGAGGGTGTAGTGGCCGGTTCAACTCTGTGACAAGCAAAAAAACAGATATCGGACGACCTTCTTTGTATTTACTGGACTTTGTTGATTATTATGTATTGGCTTTGTTCCCGGATGAAGGGAGAAACTCCCCCCTTGTGAGTAAAGAATACCTGGCAGCCAGCCACTGGGTTGCTGCCAATTCTGATACCAGATAAAACTTTGTCGGCTGAATTCTTTAGCTGTTGCCTGTCTGTGGGGGTGCGTGTGTGAGACGGGGACAGAACAAGCATCTCCCAGTCTGTACCCTGGAACTTTGATTACTAAGCCAAACTGGATCTTTGCAATCGTTGTAACTGGCGCCCCATTATTCTCCAGATAATGGATCTTTTCTTGTCTTTAAATGTGAGCTTCAAACTTTTCTTCTGAACTAATGGGAGTCTTTATCCAATTGTAGACTGCTGGCTTCTGGCCTGGCCCTGGGGACCAGCAACTCTGGCTATGACAGACAGTTGTTGCTGAATTTTGCTTGATTTTATGAGTTAGAGTTATATATAGTGTTCGTAGGTTTTCCGGGATTTCATTAAGCTACTGGTTACTTGTTTGGAATTCAATAATTCCATTTATATCTCTTTCCGTTTGTCTACTTGGAATCTTTGCATAATGACATCCAATAATTATTTTCACAGAATGAATAAAGAAACATACTTTTTGCAATGAATTCTTATAGTAGCCAATCAGCCATGAAACTCTTCCAATCTTCCATTCTCTCTGTGCTAATGTCCCATTATGTTCTACAAAGACCTCAGAATGTTGTAGCCACTAACAGTCCATATTATGGAATAGTCCTCTCAAAGAGCCAGATGCTTTGGAGCAATTTCAAACATTTTTAGTGCCTGAACCATAAAAATGTGACAACAGATGTGCCCAAAAATAACAGTAGAGAATTAAATATGACAAAAATTAAATATAACTGGATTATTTTAAAGTTTAAAACATTTATTACAGTGAAAGACTAACATAATGAATGTGAGGTATATTCAGTTAAAAAGTAGAGAAAGTAACCATAGGGTAAAAATAGTAATTATACAAAAAAACAATAGACATAAATGAAAGAGTATATATAAAAACAGAGGCTTAAATGGAGCACGGAGAGATAAAATTCCTGTAGAGTGCATAAAGTTTAGCATGTGGCAGATTAAATCTATCACTCCACAGTGCACATAGTATGATGATTCTTAAGACTACTTTATGGCACAGGTCATCTATCATTTGCCCAATTTTTAAGTGCTGCTCTGTAGAACCTGGCAACATTACACTGTATTTTGTACCAGAGTGACTCTCTGAAAGCAGCAAGGAGATATAGAATTGTTCTGTGCAGCCTGAGTATTTATGCAGTATTAGAGAGACGAACCCGATACTAATGTCTGCCTAATAAAGCTCCTGGAGAAGCATGTGCTTTGTTGTTTCTGTGGGTTCAAGTTCACAGGCACATTGTATTATAACCTGAGCTGTGTTACTGACACGGAGAACCCTTGAATTCTTTGGTGTCTTCTAAATTCAGGGAAAAATTTGGCAACTTCCACTGCTATCACCCACCAGCATTCAAAGCAGGGATGAAATCCTCCCGATTCGGACCGGATCGCCCAATCCGGTAGCGATGGCGGCGGGTGGTTCGGAGAACCGGTAGCAAAAATTCCTGCAGCCCCCCCACCCCACCATGCCCAGCTGAGCCACATGATCATCAGCTTTTTTTTTTTACTTTTAAAAGCATTTTTTCTACAACCTCTTCCGCCGAAAAACTGCTTTTAAAAGTAAAAAAAAAGCCTCTGATGATCGTGCGGCTCAGCTGGGATCGTCAGAGGCTTTTCAAAGCATTTTTTTCTGCAACCTCTTCCGCTGAATGCTTTAATGCTTTAAAAGTCTCTCTGACGATCCCAGCTGAGTTGCCTGATTGTCAGAGAGGCTTTTAAAAGCATTTTTTAAAAAGCCTATCTGACTATCAGGCAACTCAGCTGGGATCGTCAGAGAAGCTTTTTAAAAAGTGCTTTGAAAAACCTCTGACGATCCCAGCTGTGTTGCCTGATCGGCAGAGGCTTTTCAAAGCATTTTTTTGCATTTGCAGAAAAAATGCTTTGAAAAGTTAAAAAAAAAAAAGTTGCCCACACCCACCCAGTCACTGTATGTATGTATGTATGTATGTATGTATGTATGTATGTATGTATGTATGTATTTATTTATTTATTTATTTATTTATTTATTTATTTGAACTTGTATGCCGCCCTATCTCCGAAGGGACTCAGGGTGGCTCACAACAATAAAAAGCAAAATCAATGTTAAAATACCCAATAAAATTATAAAAAGACCATTAAAATCCCTTTTAAAACCCCTTCAGTCCAAATCAGCCAGGTGAAACCATGTTTTAAAATCACGGTGGAAAGAGCGACGGTTAGGGGCTACCCGGAGCTCCAGGGGGAGCTGATTCCACAGGGTAGGTGCACCCACAGAGAAGGCCCGCTCCCTAGGGGTCGCCAGCCAACATTGTCTGGCCGACGGCCTGAGGCCCTCCTTGTGGGAACGCACCAGGCGATGGGGAGCTGTTGCTGGCCGCAGATGGTCTGCCCCCCACCACCATTACTCCCCTCACCAAGCCACACCCACAGAACCGGTAGTAACAAATTTTACATTTCATCCCGATTCAAAGGATAACAAAAGGCACCTCCGAGCAAAGGAGATCACAGCAGAAGTTGGTAGAAAACCTGAAGATCCTACATGCAAAAACCACATTCCATTTTTCTCTACAATATTTCAACAGCATTTGCATACCACGGTCAACAACCTTTACATGTGAAATTTTTGTGCTCTTGTGACTGCCCCAAAATTCCCTCATATATTCTCCATTCTGTGGGTCACTGTTGTTGCTTGACTCTCCACAGTCTGAACAGGGATTCATCTTGCTCTGAATTTCTGAAAATGTTAAGAAAAGATGAACTCTCTGCTTGCATCATCTCATATTTGGTAAGCTACAATCACTAAGTAAATCAGTGCGCTCCTATCTTCTAATATATATATTTAAGCATCTGCAGATTCTTAAAATCTGTATGTTGCTTTTCTATGATCTCACTTGTTCAATATGCAAAAAACATTCTGAAAAGCCTTTTGGCAGCAAATATGCTATTTTTAACATGGGACGCGGTGGTTCAGTGGCTAAGACCACATAACGGAGTGAGCTCCTGTTACTTTTCCCAGCTTCTGCCAACCTAGCAGTTCAAAAGCCTGTAAAAAATGGAAGTAGAAAAATTGGGACCACCTTTGGTGGGAAGGTAACAGCGCTCCGTGCGCCTTCAGCGTTTAGTCATGCTGGCCACATGACCACAGAGACGTCTTTGGACAGTACTGGCTCTTTGGCTTTGAAACAGAGATGAGCACTGCCCCCTAGAGCCAGAAACGACTAGCGCGCATGTGCAAGGGAACCTTTACCTTTACGCTATTTTTGCAAAATGGAATATCCACTGCCTTTTCCTGATAGCCACACATAAGCAGTTAACCTTGATCAAGCTAACATTTCCATTTCATTTTTTTTCTCTCCTCCCTCATGCCTAATACTGGGACGTGCTTGGCTAAACACAATCAGGCCAGAAATTAAATATTAATTTCCCAGCCGTGCTTCTAAAGGCAACACAGAAATGGAATTTAAGCCTTCCCTACAGTCATCACCTTCTCCTTCGTATGGATTTTCTTGTGTGCAGTAAGAGAGGAATAATGTGTGAAGCACCGTCCGCACTCTGGGCACTTGAAAGGTTTCTCCCCTGTGTGTAAACCTACATGATTTATAAGGTTAGTTCTGGTACTGAAACCTTTTCCACAGTCAGGACATTCAAAGGGTTTTTCTCCTGTATGAGTCCTCTGGTGTATCACTAGGCCAGAATACCAACTGAAACATTTGCCACAGTCCAGACATTTATACGGCTTCTCTCCTGTGTGAGTCCTCTGGTGTTTCACAAGCTTGGAATTATGACTGAAACTTTTCCCACAATCAGGACATTCAAAGGGTTTCTCTCCTCTGTGAGTCTTCAGGTGTTTCACAAAGTCACAATTATGACTGAAACTTTTCGCACAATCTGGACACTTGTATCGTTTCTCCCGAGTGTGAATCCTCAGGTGTTTAACAAGATTGGAATTCTGACTGAAACCTTTCCCACAATCTGGACACTCATATGGCTTTTCCCCTGCATGAGTCCTCTGGTGCATCATCAGGTTGGAATTACAGAAGAAACATTTCCCACAATCTGGACACTTGTACCTTTTCTCCCGCGTGTGAGTCCTAAGGTGTTTAATAAGATGGGAATTCTGACTGAAACCTTTCCCACAATCTGGGCACTCATACGGTTTCTCCCCTGTATGAGTCCTCTGGTGTTTCACAAGGTTTGAATTATGACTGAAAGCTTTCCCACAATATGGACACTCATAAGGTTTCTCCCCTGTGTGAGTCCTCTGGTGAATCACCAGGTTGGAATTGTGACTGAAATCTTTCCCACAATCTGGACACTCATACACTTTCTCCCTTGTGTGAGTCCTCTGGTGTGTCACCAAGTGCGAATTCTGACTGAAGCCTTTCCCACAATCTGGACACTCAAAGGGTTTCTCTCCTGTGTGTGTCCTCTGGTGTGTCACCAGGTGAGAATTCCGACTGAAAGTTTTCCCACAATCAGAACACCCAAATGACTTCTCCCCCATTTCAGGACTTTTTTGTATCACTAGGGTAGCATGTTTCCTAAAGCTTGTGCCACATAGAGGACAGAGGGTGAGTTTTTCTTCAGTTCCCCTCGTGTATAATCAGGGGTGATCTGCAATCTCTGCATTTCTCATAAATTGATATTTTTGGATTCTTAAGGTCAAAAAGATTTTGGATCCCTTCTTGGATGTTGCTTTCATTTAAGCTATGCTTTCTTCAAAGGGCAAAACTTGCATGACTGCCTGTCCAATGTGATTGTACAAGTGACCTCTTCCTCCCCACTGATTTCCAGATTATTTCCATTTTTCTGAATTTGCAAATTATCCCCCTTGACCTTTTTTTGCAGTGTTTCCTTGAGGTTTACATAGACAGGTTTCTCCAGCTCAAAATTCTCTTCCTGTTATTCTCTTTTTTGTCTGTCACCTTCCTGAGGAAGAATTTTTTTAGTTTTCTGCAGGAGGCTGAAAAGACTTTAATTGTTGGCTTCATTTGCTTTCTTTTTTAATGGTTTGGAATTTCACTTGTCTGGAATTCTCTTCCTGGCATCCTCTTTGTCTATAAAATGGACATAAACCCTCAGTTTAATGGTTGTTTATAAAGTCGCTGCAGAACATGTGAAAACAGAGAGAGAGAGAAGCATGCATTATAATGAAAAAGCGAACATGTCAAAATGCTACTTTAACCTCTAACATTAAGTATGATTCATTTGACACATAGAAGATTAGTGAGATCCAAGCTCAAATATCCACAGAAACATTACATTTCCTTCTGGATTTCAGTAAATCACAAACTTTTAGCATTACAAACTGTTATTTTCAAATAACAGTTTCAAATATACAGATTTGCCATAGCCACTTTTTATAGGGGCACAATTGGGATTGTTTTAACAAACTGCATCACCGTTTGGTTTGGTGACAGCAGTGCTTCAGATAGAAAATCCATACAGAGAGTGGTAAGGACAGAGAGCCTTGATAGTACAGTGGTTTAGTGCACCTTGTTATTAACACAGCTGCCTGCAATTTCTGCTGGTTCGAATCTCTCCAAGGCTCAAGGTTGACTCAGCCTTCCATCCTTTCTAAGGTAGGTGAAATGAGGACCCAGTTTGTGGGGGCAATAAGCTGACTTTGTATAAAATATACAAACGAATGAAGGCTATTGCTTAACGCATTGTAAGCCGCCCTGAGTCTCCGGAGAAGGGCGGCATATAAATCAAATTTTTTAAAAAAAGCAGAGATTATAGGAAGCTCGCTTCCTGTTATTCAGGATATTGCTTATAAGCGCTATATGCTTAGAGCTCAAAGCATTGTTAGAGACCCCACATACCCACTTTACAGTCTGTTTATGTTGCTCCCCTCCAGGAGGAGGTTTCAAAGTATTTCTAGCAGGACTACCAGATTCTGTAACAGCTTTGCTCCCCATGCCATCCATGTGGTAAACTCGCAGGATTTGTTTTTCTCCCCATGGACATGTATGCATCCAAACTAACAGTAACTGTGTTGGTTCTCTGTGTCATATAATATATGTGGGTACCTGCATATTTCTTTCTTTCCTTTCTTTCTTTCTTTCTTTCCTTTCTTTGTCATGTTTTTGTAGTGTATATTAGAGGTGGTGACCCTTTGAGAACTGTGTGCAATGAAATTTCATTTTAATGTGTGCAGATTAGTGTACTTTCAAAGTGATAATAAAATTAGTCTAAGTCTAAAGATTTCCTTGTGTCTGACTCTAGGCTCATCTCCACTATCAAAGGTGTATACTACAGGGCACCCATCCAAGCAGGAGCATCCAACAAGCACCACTGGAGCAAAATTTGGGGAGGGAAGGAACATTCAGCAGCAACTGACATGTTCCAGTCTGTTTCTTCTCTATTTCTACACTGTGGAGGAAATCAAGCAGCCCTGCTTGCTCCGGGGCCTCTCCTCCGACTTGCTACAACTCACCTTCCAGCTGCTAAAGTCCTGGGAAGAGCAGGAGAGGCGCCCTGCACGCCACAGTCCTCCCACGGGTCAGCCGGAAGAGGAGATTCCTCTGTTCTTCTCCTCTCTAGAAATCCAGTACTCTATTGCTTCAACCCCTCTAGGCTCCGTCGCTCCCCCTCCCGTTGAATGTGGGTAGTCAGCTACCATCGATGCCGCTCTAATGTATTGATGCTTTCTAGTCGCCGGGTCTTACTCATTGCATGGAGCGCGCCCTCTAGCGGAAGAAGGCTTGAAAAACACTCTCGTTTGCAAGATTTTTGATCGATTGCGATATGCGCCGTTAAGTGGTTTTCAACGACCACATCGATAGCTTCACTTTGGATCGATCCTGTTCTTTCGGGTCTCAGGGATGCACTCATAAGCTACTACAACTGACCCAGCGGCTTTGTTTGCAGGAAGTGAGAAATCAAACCAACATTCCCACACAATCAATAACTTCATTTGTGGATCGGTGAATTCTGTTCCAGCAAGTTATTCGTCCGGGGGAGCAAGGATAACTCCTCAAAACCTACTTTTGCAAACTGAGGGAAGTTTGAAGAGTGGAGGTTGAGTCTACTTAGATTTGTAAGATTAAGCTAGTTACTGGCCCTAAAAGTTCATGAAATTCTTTTTTTTTTTTTTATGCATGGACCTAAATGATTGCCAGATTCGTCCTATTAACAGAATAGCCAAACCTGGGACAAAGCAGAAAGCGTCCACGAGCATTGCATCTGAACCACATCTACGTAGGAGGAATTTTAACTGGCTTTGCCACTAAACATTCCTCTCTGTGTTGTTGGGAAGCATAAATCTCACTAGAGGGCAGAATGTCTCTGTGTACCCTTCCCAATCTCTAGTGGACTTAAATTTCAGCCTTATCATTCTCAAGCAATTTGGGTTAAAGACTTGGAGGAAACTGGTTTGCAGAAAGCTGATCCAAATATTCCTGTGCCTTCGCACAGACCTGGAGGTACTCAGTTCAAGTCCAGGATTAGGCACAGAGTCATCTGGGCATCTTTGGCCATTCCCTCTCTCAGACCTAGGAAGCAGGAAAGAGGGAAACCACTTCCCAAAATCCTTGCCAAAACAAATGCAGAGAAAGCAGTCCAGCCAGTCCCAGGTGTCAACTCTGACTTGAAGGCACCTAAAAGAAACATTGGGTGTAAGGGTCAAAGACGGGATTAAAACAGTGGTGAAATTCAAAAAAAAATATTACTGGTTCTGTGGGCGTGTCTTGATGGGTGTGGTGTGTCTTGGTGGGCGTGGCAGGGGAAGGATACTGCAAAATTTCCATTCCCACCCCACCTGGGGCCAGCCAGAGGTGGTATTTGCCAGTTCTCTGAACTACTCAAAATTTCCGCCACTGGTTCTCCAGAACCTGTTGGAACCTGCTGGATTTCACCCCTGGATTAAAAGTACACAGTTCCAGTTCTGTGTTAGGTCAGGCATGAAAAGTAGCTTCCAGGAAGCTCTGGTGGAGAATCTCCATCTCCACCATATTAGATCTGTGTCCAAAATGGCAATGGAGCTTGGGTGAAATCCAGCAGGTGGGGTGGGAATGGAGATTTTGCAATATCTTTCCCCCAGGAGAGGGGAGGAAATGGGGATTTTGCAGTATCCTTCCCCTGGAGTGGGATAGGAATGGAGGTTTTGCAGTATCCTTCCCCCTTAGCCCACCAAGGCCCACAGAACCGGTAGTAAAAAAATTGGATTTCACCACTGCAATGGAGGGTGCCTTTTTACAAAATGGAGAGGGGCCTTCTTGAACCTAACACCCCTCTGGACTTCCACTGAGTGTGCTGTTACCTCTTACCCATTGCTTTGCACCCCACTGCACCCTTCCTATTCTATCTTCCACCCTGAATATCCTCCATGATTCATGCAGATGGTTCATGCAGAGCCTCTTGTTCATCCAGCGCACCTTTTCAGACCCACCTGGTGCCCTTCATGCAACTCCTTTCTCATATGGCCTTCCCAACTTTGCCTTCCATCCCCACACGCTTCTGTCACTCTCACTCCCAACAGGAGAGCCATCCTTCCTGGCATAAGACTTACAACCAGTGACTTTTCTTGTGGAAAGTTAGCAGGATGTTTCCTTGTGTAACCACTATAGGATTCAGTTAGCAATGATAATTGGAATTCCAGAGATTGGCAATGTTAAGCTGTGCTGTGGCTTTTTATGTGTACATCACTTAGGGATAAAAATTCTGGTCCTTGTTGGTATTGTAAATTGAGGACTACCTGTAGTATAACCAGTGGCATCCTATTGCTTTTTTTCAATCATTCCCCACCTGACCTATCTGAAAAAATAGTGGAATTAGCCGTAGAGAAAATGCAGGAAATTCCCTCATTTAGATTGGCAAGGTGACCTAGAGAATTGTTGTGGAGTAATCAACTCTGTATTATTCTCCAACTAATGGGTTTCTTTTTTTCTTTAAATATGAACTTCAAACTTTTCTTCTGAGTTAATGGAGTCTTTCTCTGACTGTAGATTACTGGCTTTTGGCCTGGCCATGGGGACCAGCAACTCTGGCAATGAGATCACCTATTGGTGAATTTAGCTTGATTTTATGAGTTACAGTAGGGTTTTTTGGATCTCATTAAGCTACTCGTTCTACTGTAAGGGGGCTACTTGTTGGGAATTCCACCGTTCCCTTTATATCAGTTTCAGTTTCTCTACTTTGAATCGTTGCATAATGACAATCAATGCCTTATTTTGCAGAATGATAAAAAGAAACACTCTCTTTCGTTGCAATGAACTCTTGCAATAGCCAGTCACCTATAAACTCTTCCAACTTTTTTCCCTTTTATTCTCTTTATGCTAATGTTCCACTTTGTTCCACAAAGACCTCAGAATGTTGTAGACATTAAGAGTCTGCATTACAGAATGGTCCTCTGAAGGACCCAGAAGCCTTTGAGCTATTTCAAGCATTTTTAGTGCCTAAACCATGTACCCAAAAAGAAAGAATTAAATATGACAAAAATTAAATATAATTGGATTATTTTAAAGTTTAAAAAGTTTATTACTGAAAGACCAACACAATGGACGTGGGGTGTATTCAGTTAAAAAGTAGAGAAAGTAATCACAGGGTAAAAATAGTAATTATACAAAAAAAAAACAAGAGAAATAAATGAGAGTATGTATAAAAACAGAGGCCTAAATGGAACTAAAAGTACGGTGAGGAGGATAAGATTCCTGTGGTGTGCATAAAGTTTAACATTTGGCAGATTAAATCTATCACTCCATAGTGCACACAGTATAATGAGCTGGATGCTCCTTAAACTACTTTATGATAGTCATCCATCATCTGCCCAATTTTTAAGTGCTGCTCTGTAGAACCTGGCAACATTACACTGTATTTTGTACCAGAGCGACTCTCTGAAAGCAGCAAGGAGATATAGAATTGTCCTGTGCACCCTGAGTATTTATCCAGAATTGGAGAGACGAGCCCGATACTAATGTCTGTCTAATAAAGCCCCTGGAGAAGCATCTGTTTTGTTGTTTCTGTGCGTTCAGATTCACAGGCACATTGTATTATAACCTGAGCTGTGTAACTGACATGGAGAACCCTTGAATTCTTTGGTGTCTTCTAAATTTAAATTGGCTTTTAAATCAGGTTTTAGACCTCTTTTAGATAAATTTGGATGTTTTAATCTTTGAGCCAAATTACTTAATCTGTTTTTTAATAGTTTTTAACTTCTATATGTATTTTTAATTATTATGGCTGTTCACCGCCCTGAGTCCTTCGGGAGTAGGGCAGTATACAAATATGAAAAATAAATAAATAAATAAATAAATAAATTCAGGAAAGTTTTTAGCAACTTCCACTGCAATCACACACCAGCATTCAAAGGATAACAAGAGGCACTTCCGAGCAAAGATCACAGCAGGAGTTGGTAGAAAACCTCCTATATTCAAAACCCACATTCCATTTTTCTCTACAATATTCCAATAGCATTTGCATACCATGGTCAACAAAATTACATGTGTAATTCTTGTGCTCTTTATTGTCCCAAACCTCCCTTGTTTTTCATTCTGTGTATCACCGTTCTGTCCTTCACTGTTCTTGCATTGAATTTCTGAAAATGTTAGCAAAAGAT
Organism: Arizona elegans; assembly: GCA_022577455.1. Taxonomy (NCBI): domain Eukaryota; kingdom Metazoa; phylum Chordata; class Lepidosauria; order Squamata; family Colubridae; genus Arizona; species Arizona elegans. The sequence goes on from JAKOOJ010000003.1 coordinate 154,824,621, forward strand.
AATCTCTGAACCCTCTTTATCTCTTCTCTCCTATCACCCAATATTTGAGGAGCTACAATCGCTAAATAAATCAGAATGCTCTTTATCTCCCAATATATTTTCTTAGGATCTGCAGCACGTTTCTGCAAATCTGCATGATGCATTTCTATGGCATCTGTTCATCAATATACAAAAATATTCCTTTTTTTTTTTTTTGTGCAATTGCCCTATTTTTGCAAATGAGAATATCCACTTACTGAGGTTCTGCTGAAAGCCAGAAAAGAAATGGAACTGGAAAATATTAGTTTGATAAAGGCTACATGTAGTTAGCTTTTATAAAAAATAGTATTTTCCATTTCCATTGTTTTCTCTCCTTCCTCACGTCTAATATTGAGACATCTTTGACTAAGATGAATAAGGCCAGAAATTAAATAGTTAATTCCAAAGCAAAGCAATTCAAGCCTTCCCTACAGTCATCACCTTCTGCCTCATGTGGATTTTCTTGTGTACAGTAAGGGAGGACTTTTGTGCAAAGCACCTTCCGCACTCTGGGCATTTGAAACGTTTCTCCCCTGAGTGTAAACCTGCATGAGTAATAAGATTAGTTTTAGTACTGAAATCTTTCCCACAGACCGGACACTCATATGGTTTTTCTCCTGTGTGTGTCCTCTGGTGCACCACCAGGTCAGAATGTCGACTGAAATTTTTCCCACATTTAGGACAGTCATATAGTTTCTCCCCTGTGTGAGTCCTCTGGTGTATCACCAGACCAGAATTCCAACTGAAACATTTCCCACACTCCGGACACTTGTATGGTTTTTCCCCAGTGTGTGTCCTTTGGTGTAACACCAGGTGGTAATTCGTATTGAAAGTTTTCCCACAAATAAGACACCTGTATGGTTTCTCCCCAGTATGCATCCTCTGGTGAACCACCAGGTAAGAACGGCAACTGAAACATTTACCACAATTTAGACATTCATATGGTTTCTCTCCTGTATGAATTCTCTGGTGTTTCACAAGATCGGAATTCTGACTGAAAGTTTTCTCACAATCCAGACACTTGTATGGTTTGTTCCCTCTGTGAGTCCTCTGGTGTTTCATAAAGTCAGAATTCCCACAGAAATTATTCCCACAATCTGAGCACTCAAACACTTTGCCCCCAGCGTTAGACCTCTTGTGTATTATCAATTGGGAATTCCAACTGAAGCTTTTCCCACAATCCAGACACTTGTATGGTTTCTCCCCAGTGTGAGTCCTCCGGTGTAACACCAGGTAGTAACTTCTACTGAAAGTCTTCCCACAATCTAGACAACTGTATGGTTTCTCCCCAGTATGTATCCTCTGGTGTATCAGCAGGTAGGAACGGCGAATGAAACATTTACCACAATCTTGACATTCATATGGTTTCTCTCCTGTATGAATTCTCTGGTGTTTCACAAGATCGGAATTCCGACTGAAAGTTTTCTCACAATCCAGACACTTGTATTGTTTCTTCCTTCCATGAGTCCTCTGGTGTTTCATAAAGTCGGAATTCTCACAGAAACACTTCCCACAATCTGAGCACTCATACACTTTGCCCCCAGCGTTAGACCTCTTGTGTATTATCAATTGGGAATTCCGACTGAAACTTTTGCCACAATCCAGACACTTGTATGGTTTCTCCCCAGTGTGAGTCCTCTGGTGTAACACCAGGCAGTAATTCCTACTGAAGGTCTTCCCACAATCTAGACAACTGTATGGTTTCTCCCCAGTGTGCATCCTCTGGTGTACCACCAGGGAGGAACTGCAACTGAAACAATTGCCACAATCTGGACATTCATATGGTTTCTCTCCTGTATGAGTTCTCTGGTGTTTCACAAGATCGGAATTCCGACTGAAAGTCTTCCCACAATCCAGACAATTGTAGGGCTTCTTCTCTCGGTGACTCCTCTGGTGTTTCACCAGGGCAGAACTATCACTGAAACTTTTTCCACAATCTGGACATTCATATGGTTTCACCTCCATATGAGTCCTTTGTTGTAGAACTAAGCGGTATTTTCATCTGAAAATTTTCTCACAATCCAAACACTTGTACAGTTTCCACCGTCCATGAATCCTATGGCGATTCATTTGGGAATTATGACTGAAACTTTCCTCACAATCCGGACACTCCTATGGTATCTCCCCTGTGCGAGTCCTCTTGTGTATTATTAGAGTATATGCTCCCTAAAGCTTTTGCAACATTGAGGGCGCTAGGAGGACTTTTTTTCAGTGCGGGTCCTCTCATGCATAATCAGGTATGATCTGTAATCTGTGCTTTTCCCACAATATACACATCTTTCCCACCAGTGTTATTTTTGGATTCTGAAGATAAAAAATATTGCCACATAGGCAGATGGTGGTGCAATCCAAATGTTCCCTTTCTCCCCGCTGATTTCCAAACATTTTTCCCATTATCTGAATTTGGAAATGATCACCCTTGACTTTTTTGTGGAGTGTTTTTGCTTCTTCCAGAGACTCAATTATGTCCAGCTCGAAACTCTTTTCCTGTTATTCTCTCTTCTGTCTGATAATTTCTGGGATAGTGGAGGACTTTTGTGGTTTTCTGGGAGAAGCAGAAAATGCTTTGATGGCTGGCTGGATTTGCTTTTCCTTTTAATGCTGCTTGTGCTTCTCACTTTGCATGATGGTCTTCAGGGCATCCTTTACGTCTATAAAATTCACATAAAATTGTTAGTTTAATTCTTGTATATAAATAGATGCGTAAGATGTGAAAAAAAAATCAAAAATTAGAATAAAAAAGCAAACATGACATAGTACTCGAGTTACTGTTTGCATTTACATAACACCAGACATCGGTGGCCCAAATGAGGCAACATCATGAGAAGTGCTGTGATGAAGATGACCAAAGAAACACATTTGAACAGGCAGGATCTTCAGGTTGGTAAACATTTTTATTGAATCATATTTCTAAACATTGCCTTGAACTGTCATGTTTGAGCAAAATTATATTTCTTATTATTACTGTCATTTTATATAGTTATGAAGAAAAGCAAATATTTCTTTTGGGGCAGTGCTGTGTACAATGATCAGAAATTGTATAAACAATAAAATAACAGCATTGACTTTTTTGTTTAGGGGAATTCATGGATTCTGGAAACTATCCACCTTCAAGATCACCATCCTCCTGTTCTACAGTTTCAGAGTTATCCATCCAGGATAGTGCTTCATTAGCATCATCATCATCAGACACCCACAGCCACATATCACTATCACCTAAAAGAAAGAAAAAACCCTTCCCTCCTGGAACCACCATAGATAAGTTTGTGATAAAAACTAGCAGATTAGAAAAAGAGTTAATAGATGAAAAAATTGCCCAGTTGGTTTATGCAACAAACTCTTCTTTCCGTCTGACTGAGAACCTACATTTCATTAATATGGTTCAGTCACTGAGACCAGGATACGGTCCACCCAGCAGAGCAGATGTTGCAGGGAAACTGCTGGATAAAGTGTATGACAGAGAAATGGAGCAATGTGCAACAGCTCTGGAGGGTAGAATTGTTAACCTAAGTATTGATGGGTGGAGTAATGTCCACAATGATCCTACTGTATGTGCTTGTATAACAACAGAAGAAGGGAAAGTCTTCCTTGCACAAACAATTGATATGTCAGGAAATGCACAGACAGCAGAATACTTAAAAGAAGTGGCAGAAAAAGCTATAATAACATGTGAACAAAAATTCAAATGTCTAGTACGCAGTCTGGTCACAGACGATGCTGCAAATGTATCCAAGAGGAGAAGAAATTTAGAAGAGCAGGAAGGGAATACAAAGCTAATAACATACGGTTGCAGTGCTCATTTGCTTCACCTCTTAGCCAAAGACTTAAGTGTTCCAGAAATAAAGAGTAATGTTGTTGAAATTGCTAAATACTTCTGTAACAATCATTTTGCTGCAGCAGCTCTGAAAAGGATAGGTGGAACCAAGCTAACGCTCCCACAAGATGTTAGATGGAATTCTGTGGTGGATTGTTTTGAGCAGTATATCAAGAACTGGCCTATTCTGATGGCAGTTTGTGAAGAAAATCGAGATAAAATAGATGGCACTGTCACGGCCAAAATCCTCAACATTGGGCTTAAGAGAAATGTTGAACATACGCTGAGCATCCTGAAACCCACCTCTGAAGCTTTAAACAAAATACAGAAAAATAGCTGTTTTATTGCTGATGCTGTTGAAATTTGGAAGGAACTGAGTGAACACTTAAAAACAGAACTACACATGGACAGAATTAAATTACAAGCATTAAAAAAACGAATGGGACAAGTACTGTCTCCAGCTCATTTTTTGGCAAATATTGTCAATATCCAGTATCAGGGTCAAAACTTAAGTGCTGAGGAAGAGGAGTTAGCTATGACATGGGTATCCAACAATCATCCATCTGTAATGCAAATTATAATAAACTTCAAAGCTAAGGGGGAACCATTCAAGAAATATATGTTTGCTGAAGATATTTTAAAGAAAGTCACACCAGTGAACTGGTGGAAGTCGCTTAAGCACTTGGATTTAGAGACTGTTCAAGTAATGATTTCACTTTTAACAGCAGTAGCTTCTTCTGCAGGCGTTGAAAGAATATTCTCTTCCTTTGGACTCATTCATTCTAAATTGAGAAATCGTTTGGGACCTGATAAAGCAGGAAAGCTTGTTTTTCTTTTCCAGATTATGAACAAAGAAGAAGATGACAATGATGAGTGAGCTACAGAGGACAGTATTTAAGTTTTTCACGTGTAGGCTGGGCTGACAGTCTAAGTTTCTTAAAATATATATATTTTGTTTAGCCAAATTAGTTAACAAACATGGATGTTTGTTTAAGCAAATAACATATGCTGTAATGTTATTGTTTCAGTTGAATAAGTCTATTTAAATTGTTATTATTAAGGTAATGATTATTTTTCTCCTTCCTAAGTACAACAGAAAAGTTGTCCAAATATGATTAACCTATTAAACTGGGGATAAAAAAACTAATATGAAAAGTTGTTATTCTAAAAATCTTTATCTACTTGCATATTAAAGTTATACCAGCAAGAATTAGTCTTTATGTAGAAAACTATGATTTAAACCAAGCCTTACTGACTAGTGATTTAAATTGTGATTTAAATCGTGATTTAAATCAGTTTGATTTAAATCAAATCCACCCTGGTCAGCTTAGTAGTTCCTTCCCTGCTTCTACTCCGTGGAGGAAACCAAGCAGCAGCCCTACTTTCTCCTGGACTCTCCTCCACATTTCTTCCACTCACCTAATCCAGCGGCTGCTTCGAACCCGGGAAGAGCACGAGACCCTCTCTCCAGGATTCTATCCTCCCAAGGATGAGCCAGAAGAGGAAGTTCCGCCACGCTTCTCCTCCAGCGTCCTCTCTAGCAATCCAACACTCTAATGCTCTACCTCACAAGCCGCTGCTGTTTTTCTCAGGGTGGATGTTGCTGATCTTTAGAGCGCCATCAGGGTGAAAAAAAGACCCTTGCTCAATGTTTACCCTGAGGCATTTGCAAGATTTTTTTTAAAAAAAATATTAGTATATCTCTTCAAATTGACATCTACTGACCACATCGAAAGCTACTCTCCAGAAGGATAATTTAAAACTATTAGTATATGTCTTCAAATTGACATCTACCGACCACATTGAAAGCTTCTCTCCAGAAGGATAATTCTAAGTTATTAGTATATGTCTTCAAATCTGTCCAAAAGGCATTATTAACATTAGTTTTTTTCTACTCCACACTTAGTCTTAAGTGTGCCATAAATTATTATTACTATTGTTATTTTCAAACATTGAGCCACTTTTTTGCCATCTGGTGTTTTGTAGTGTGCATGAGACATCTCCCAAGAGAAAAAAAAAGACTTCACAGAATGATAATCGAAAGAAACACACCTTTTGCAATGAACTTTTATAGTAGTCTTTCAGTCATGAAATTCAAGTGTTCCCTACAGTCATTACCTTCTGCTTCATATGGATTTTCTTGTGTGCAGTAAGGGAGGAACTTCGGGTGAAGCACCGTCCACACTCTGGACATTTGAAAGGTTTCTCCCCTGTGTGTAAACCTACATGATTAATAAGGTTAGTCCTAATACTGAAACCTTTCCCACAATCCGGACACTCATATGGTTTCTCTCCTGTGTGAGTCCTCTGGTGCATCACCAGGACATGGCTCTGATTGAAACTTTTCCCACAATCTGAACATTTGTAGGGTTTCTCCCCAGTGTGTGTCCTGTGGTGTTTCACCAGGTGGGAATTCTGGCTGAAAGTTTTCCCACAAATGGGACACTCGTACGGTTTCTCTCCTGTGTGTGTCCTCTGGTGCATTAGCAGGCCGGAATTCCGACTGAAACTTCTCCCACAATCTGAACACTCATACGGTTTCTCCCCTGTATGAATTCTCTGGTGCATCACCAGGGCGTAATTCCGGATGAAGCTTTTCCCACAATCTAGACACTCATATGGTTTTTCCCCAGTGTGAGTCCTCTGGTGAATAACCAGTTCAGAATTCTGACTGAAACTTTTCCCACAATCTGGACACTCGTACGGTTTCTCTCCTGTGTGAGTCCTCTGGTGTACCACCAAGTAGGAACGGTGTCTGAAACGTTTCCCACATTCCAGACACACTGGTTTCTCCCCTGTGTGAGTTCTGTGGTGGTTCACCAGGTGGGAATTCTGACTGAACCTTTTCCCACAATCGGGACACTCATATGATTTCTCTCCTGTGTGCATCCTCTTGTGTATTAGTAGGGTGACATGCTTCCTAAAGCTTTTGCCACATTAGCAGCACTGGGTGGGCTTTTCTTCACTGTGGGTCCTCTTGTGCATTATCAGGTAAGGTCTACAATCTATGCTTTTTTCCGCAATATGTACATCTGTGGGCCTTTTCCACCTATGACGGTTTTGGAGGTGGAAGTCAAAAATATTGCCACAGAGGGCAAACCATCATTTAATCCAAGTGACCTGTTCCTCCCTACTGATTTCCAAGTATTTCCCTCTTTTTCTGAACTTGGAAATGCTCCCCTTTGACCTTTTGATGGAGTGCTTCCTTCAGTTCCACAGACTTCTTTTTTTCCAGTTCAAAACTCTCTTCCTCTTATTCTTTCTGCCTGTCATCTGCTGGGGTAGGAGAAGTTTTGGTTTTCTGGATGAAGGGGAGAAACCTTTGATGGATTTTCCTTTTTAATGCTGCTTCTGATTCTCACTTGTCCAAGATGGTCTTCTGGACATCCTCTTCGTCTAAAAGATTCGTATAATATAAATGGATGCACAAGATGTGAAAACAGCAAGGAAAAAAAGCATAAATTACAATCAGAAAGTAATCACGCCGAAGTATTAGAATTAACTATTACATTAATTATGATTCATTTCAAAGATAGAAGACTATGACATCCAAGTTCAAATAATCGTACAATCATTAAATTCTCTGGTTAACTTGATATAGGTAGTCCTCAACTTACAACAGTTCATTTAGTGACTTCAAAGTTACAATGGCACTGAAAAAGGTGACTTATGATCACTGTTCACTTAGGACCATAACAGCATCCCCATACTCATATGATCAAAATTCAGATGCTTGGCAACTGACTCATAGTTATGACGGTTGCAGTGTCCCAGGGACATGTGATCACCTTTTGCGACCTAACAAACAAAGTCCATGGCGAAGCCAAATTCACTTAACAACCATGACACTAACTTAACAACTGCAGTGATTCACTTAACAACTGTGGCAGGAAAGGTCATAAAATGGGTCAAAGTTCACTTTAACAAGTGTTTCATTTAGCAACAGAAATGTTGGGCTCAATTGTAGTCATAGGTTGAGGATTACCTGTATATCATAATTTTCTACCATTGTTGTTATCAAAGATAACTGGAAATGCTGAGGATAGATTATACAGATACAGATAGACGCAGAGAGAAATATAGATACACACATCTACAAATGTATGTGTGTTGAAAATCCATGTGTATTTCAGCCTGAAAAATGTCTCAAACGTCGGTAAGCTCAAATATTTTGGTCTCATATTTGGGGAGGGAGGGCCTCCAACCTAGGAAATGGTGCCCAAAGCCTCTGCAAGATTTAAAGTGCCAGTTTTGGCCATGACACTCCTCACTGCCAAGAAAACAACATGCTTATAAAAACCACAAGGAGACACCCTAACATGAAAGAGACATATAAAACTCCCAACCAACAGAAAATAGCAGACACGGGTTTTAAAGCGAGCAGAATCCATGCAATTGTTTTTGGGGAGGGGAAAAAAAAACATGTAGTAGATGGCATGTTTCAGCCTAGTTCCTTCTCTGCTTCTACACCCTGGAGGAAACTAAGCAGCCCAACTCGCTCTCAGCCTCCCCTCCGACCTGTCCTCAACTCACCTCCCAGCTGATGTCCTTGGAAGAGCAGGAAAACTGTCCCCCATTCCTCCATTCTCCTATGGATCATCCAGAAGAGGAAGTTCCCTCCCACATCCTCTCTAGCAATACTCGATTGTTACAAAATCTTTCAGTTTAGTCGCTCCCCCTCCGGTTGGGTGTTATTACACAGCAACCAGGAATGTTGCTCTTCTGTTGCCAGCTTTCTAGGCATGGGTTTTGTTGATGGCTTCGTACATAAGATAGGACTGGAGCTGAGCCTTTCTCAGTCTCTAGCCTTGAGCACGACACCAAAGTGGCTCTACTTACTCCCCACAAAATCTACCCACTCAGCTGCTCCTGCGGTTGCAATCTTTCAAGATCTAGTCCAACATCTTTGCAACCGGTTCTCCATTATTCTCCTGAAATGGATCTCTCTCTCTCTCTCTCTCTCTCTCTCTCTCTCTCTCTCTCTCTCTCTCTCTCTCTCTCTCTTTCTCTCTTTTTTGGTCCTTAAATCCGAGCTTCTCACACTTTTATTAGGAGCCTTGGTGGCGCAGCAGACTAAAGTGCTGTTAAGTAGCACTTAGCTGCCAGTTGCCTGCAATTACTGCAAGTTCAAATCTCACCAGGCTCAAGGTTGACTCAGCCTTCCATCCTTCCGAGGTAGGTAAAATGAGGACCCGGATTGTGGGGGCAATAAGCTTACTTTATATAAAAAAGAACCCCGCTTTGTGGGGGGGGCGAAAGCCCTACTAAGCAGGTATATACAAAAGTATGAAGGCTATTGCTTAATGCATTGTAAGCTGCCCTGAGTCTCCGGAGAAGGGCAGCATATAAATCGAACCAATAAATAAATCGAACCAATAAATTCTGAGGAAATGGAGTGTTTCTCCGACTGTAGCCTAGTGGCTTCCAGCCTGGCTCTGGGGACGAGCTTCTCCAGCTATGAGATTGCCTGTTGCTTAATATTGTTTGACTTTATTAGTTATATAGTGTTCATAGGTTTTAGAGTGCCTAATGTATATATTCGTTCTATTGTTAAGGAGTTACTTGTTGGGAATTCCACTATTCCCTTTTTAGCAATTTCATTTATCTATTTTGAATGTTTGTGTAATGGGATTCAATTGCTATTCTTTTATTTCTGCTCCACGCTTAATTCTTAAGCATGGCATATATTGTTATTCCTCTCCTCACACTCATTCCCATTGCCCCTCTTTCTTGCAATCTGGTATTTTGATTGTATGCATGAGACACACTGCAAAAGGAAAAAAATGATAATCAAAAGAAACACTTTCTTTGCACTGAACTTTTGCCAGTCAGCCACGAATTCTTCCAACATCTTCCATTGCTCCTCTCTGTGCTAATGGCCCATTTTGATGACCCACAGATATCAGAATATTGTAGCCACTAAGAGTTTGCATTATAGAATGGGGCTCTCAAAGATCCAGACACTTTTAAACCATTTCACGCATTTTCAACTCCTAAGCATAATAAAATGTGACTTGATAACAGAGGTGCTAAAAAAAATGGCACCAAAAGAGAGAAGGGAATAAGGAAGGAAAAAATAATTAAATATAAATTGATTATTTTAAAGTTTAAAAACTTTGCACATATTTAAATTGGAAGCCACTTGGAGCTTGAGGCTCAGGCCAAACAAGCTTCCAGGCCTGATTCTAATTTTTGGGTCTCCTTCTGTAAAAGGTTCATATGCTATGTGATCTATTGGAGAAAAAAAGTACTAGGTAACCTGACAAAATCAAATCGATCTTTATTACGGTGAAAGATCAGCATACAGTTGAAAAGTACAGAAAAGAATCATAGTCTAAAAATGATAATTATTTTAAAATACACGGAAGAAGGAATATATATATATAAAACAGAAGTTTAAATGGAACTAAAAGGAAAGCTAGGGTGAGATGGGGGTAGCGAACATAAAGGTTAATTATGTGGCAGACTAAATTTATCACAATACAGAGCACACAAATATGACAAGCTGGATACTGGTTAAAATTATTTTATGGCACACGTCATCCATCATCTGATAAATTTTAAATGCTGATTCACAGAACCTGGCAACTTCATCCATCCATTCGTTCATTCGTTCGTTCAATTCAGTTCATTGTCTGCCCATTTTACCACAGGATAATTCTTGGTGGCTTATTAAAAAGATAAAAATATGCAAAACCTATAAACACTACGAATAAAATACTATAAATATATAAATACTTAACAGAACTCAAATACTCAACCATACTCATAATATACAACATGATAGTTCCAGTATGATACCGGTAGAACCAAGTAGTAGTATCTAAAAGGTAGTCCTATCTAAAAGCAGCAGGGAAGTGTAGAATTCTCCTTTGTGTGAGAAGTATTTGTGCAGTACTACAAACATCTCTGTAATAAAGCACAATAACAGAATAACAGAGTTGGAAGGGACCTTGGAGGTCTTCTAATCCAACCCCCTGCTCAGGCAGGAAACCTTATACCATTTCAGACAAATGATTGTCCAATCTCTTCTTTAAAATGTCCACTGTTGGAGCATTCACAACTTCTGGATTCAAGCTGATTAATTGTTCTGTCAGGAAATTTCTCCTTAGATGTAAATTGCTTCTCTCCTTGATTACTTTCCATCCATTGCTTCTTGTCCTGCCTTCAGGGGCTTTGGAGAAAAGGTTGATTTCCCCTCTTCTTTGTGGCAGCCCCTGAGATATTGGAACACTGCTATCATGTTCCCGCTAGTCTTTCTTTTCATTAAACTACTAGATATACCCAGTTCTAGCAACCATTCTTTATATGTTTTAGCCTCCAGTCCCCTAATCATCTTTGTTGCTCTTCTTTGCACTCTTTCCAGAGCCTCAACATCTTTTTTACATTATAGCGACCAAAACTGGATGCAATATTCCAAGTGTGGCCTTCCCAAGGCATTATAAAAGCCACTGGAGAAGCACAGGCTCTATTGTTTCTGGGTAGTCGAGAGTCATGGGGGCATTGTATTAGAACCTGAAACGTGTTACTGAAATGAACAAACCTTGAATTCTTTGGTACACCCAGCATCTTGGCACTGCTATCATCCACCATCCTTCAAAAGATAACAAGAGGCACCTCCACACAAAAAAGATCACAGCAGGAGTTGGTAATAAATTTGAAGATCCTATGCTCAAAGCCACAACCCCTTTTTCTCTATATTACAATAGCATTTGCATATCATATTCAACAACCTTTACATATGAAATTTTTGTGCTCTTCTCACTGTTCCAAACCTCCCTCATATGTTCTCCATTCTGTGCTTCACCATTCACAACCTGAACACTGAATTCACGGTTCTCCTTGCACTCAATTTTTGTGCATGTTAGGAAGAAGATGAACTCTGAATCCTCTTTATCTCTCCTCTCCCATCATCTCATATTTGAGGAGCCACAATCACTAAGGGCTCCTATCTTTTTCATATGGAGGAGAGAACCAGAACTAAGGAGAAATTTCCTGACACTGAGAACAATTAATCAGTGGAACGATTTGCCTTCAGAAGTTCTGGGTGCTTGATCAATGGAGGCATTTATGGAGACTGGACAGTTACTTATCTGGAATGGTATAGTGTCTTCTGCTTCAGCAGGGGATTGAACTAGAAGACTTCCAAGATCCCTTCCAACATTATTCTGTAATGTATTTTTTACCCTCTGTAGCAGATTTTTGGAGCTTCTGAGAAACATGACTCCCACATTTTTTTTTAAAGGCCTGCTGGCTGTAGAATTCTTGGGCTTGAAGTGAGAAAGATACTTTTGTAGAAGGCTGAAATCCTATCTGGACATTTCTAGGATGTATGATGATCAATATGCAAAAAACACCTTAAGTCCTTTTTGCAGAATTGCACTATTTCTCTACCAGTAAATATCCAGTAATTTCTGCTGATAGACAGCAATGGGAAATTAGCCTTTATCATACTAACAATTTTCTTTTCTCCCTCATCTCCAATACTTTTGAGCACATTTGACGAACAAGGCCAGAAATTAAATAGTTAATTTCTCAGCCATACTTCCAAAAGCAGCTCAAAAATGAAATTCAAGCCTTCCCTGCAGTCATCACCTTCTGCTTCACATGGATTTTCTTGTGTGCAGTAAGGGAAGAATTTTGTGTGAAGCATCGTCCACACTCTGGACATTTGAAAGGTTTCTCCCCAATGTGTAAACTTACATGATTTATAAGTTTAGACTTAGTACTGAAACCTTTCCCACAATCTGGACACTCATATGGTTTCTCCCCTGTGTGAGTCCTCTGATGTATTACCAGCTCGGAATTCCGACTGAAACTTTTCCTACAATCTGGACATTCATACGGTTTCTCTCCAGTGTGAGTCCTCTGGTGTATCACCAGGGTATAATTCTGACTGAAACTTTTCCCACAATCCAAACATTCATATGGTTTTTCCCCTGTGTGAATCCTTCGATGTATAACCAGCTCAGAATTTCGAGTGAAGTTTTTCCCACATTCCAGACACTTGTATGGTTTCTCCCCCGTGTGAGTCCTCTGGTGTATCACCAGATGAGAATTCCGATGGAAACATTTCCCACAATCCAGACACTCATATGGCTTTTCCCCAGTGTGTGTCCTCTGGTGTATGACCAGATCGTAATTCTGTCTGAAACTTTTCCCACAATTTGGACACTCGTATGGTTTCTCTCCTGTATGTGTTCTCTGGTGTATCACAAGGTGGGAATTCCGACTGAAACTTTTCCCACAATCTGGACAGTCATATGGTTTCTCCCCGGTATGAATCCTCTGATGTATCACCAGGTGGGAATTGTGATTGAAGGTTTTGCCACATTCCTGACACTCATACAGTTTCTCTCTTATGTGTCTCCTTTGATGTACAACAAGGTTAGAATTTTGAATAAAACATTTCTCACAATCTGGAATTTTATATAGTGCCTCCCGAGTGTGAGACCTCTGATGTTTCACCAGGTGGGAATCCCGAGTGAAACTTTTCCCACAAACTGGACATTTGTTCAGTTTTTCTTCAGTGTGAATCCTCTGGTGTATCACAACATCAGAATTCTGACTGAATTTTTTCCTACAATCTGGACCCTCATGTGGTTTATCCTCAGTGTGAGACATCTGGTGGCTCTCCAAGTGGCAATTCTGACTGACTATTTTACCACACTCCTGACTCTCATGTGGTTTCTCTCCTATGTGTGTTCTCTGATGTAACACCAGATCGGAATTGTGACTGAAACTTTTCTCAGAATTGGGACATTCATAGTGTTTCTCCCCAGTGTGAGTCCTCTTGTGTATCACTAGGTTTGAACTGTGACTGAAACTTTTTTCACAGTGGGGGCACTTATATGGTTTCTCTCCTGTGTGAGTCCTCTGATGTACCACCAGGTCAGAATTGTGATGGAAACTTTTCCCACAATCTGGGCACTCATATGGTTTCTCCCCTGTGTGTGTCCTGTGGTGTATAACCAGGTGAGAATTCTGACTGAAACTTTTCCCACAATCCAAACATTCATATGGTTTTTCCCCAGTATGAATCCTTTGGTGTATCACCAGGGCATAATTCTGACTGAAACTTTTCCCACAGTCTGGACACTCATATGGTTTCTCTCCAGTGTGAGTCCTTTTGTGTATCACCAGGTTGGAACTGTGACTGAAACCTTTGCCACAGTCCGTACACTCATACGGTTTCTCTCCTGTATGTGTCCTCTGATGTACCACCAGGTCGGAATTGTGACTGAAACTTTTTCCACAATCTGGGCACTCATATGGTTTCTCCCCAGTGTGAGTCCTATGGTGGCTCACCAGATGGGAATTCTGACTGAATCTTTTTCCACAATTCAGACACTCATATGGTTTCTCCCCTGTGTGGATCCTCTTGTGTATCCTTAGGGTGGCCTGCTTCCTAAAGATTTTGCCACAGTGATGGCACTGGGCGGACTTTTCTCCAGTTTTGATCGTCTCATGCATAATCTCATGCTATGATTGAAATTTTTGCAGGGGTGTTTCCATCACTTACATTTTTGGATTCTCAAGGTCCAAAATATTTGTGATCCCTTCTTCGATGGTGCTTTGATTCAAGCTACTCTTTCTTCCTTCACATGATGAGGCTCGTATTATTGTCTGCCCTATGTGCCTATCCAAGTGACCCCTTCCATCCTGGATTTCCAGATTATTTTGACTTTGGAAATGATCTTGACCTTGACCTTTCATGGAGTGTTTCAGTGAGTTCCACAGACTCAATTATTTCCAGCTCAAAATTCTCTTTCTGTTATTCTCTCTTTTGTCTCTCACCTGCCTTGGGAAGGAGAAGAATTTTGTGGTTTTCTGGAGGAAGTGGAAAAAACTCTGATTGCTGGCCAGATTTTTTTTTCCTTTTTAATGTTGCTTCTGATTCTCACATGCTCAGGATGGTCTTCTGGACATCCTCTTCATCTAAAACATTCACAAAAAGTGGTGAGTTTAATTATCGTATGTAAAAGGCTGCACAAGATGTGAAAACAGCGAGAAAAATTCCTACATTACAATGAAAAAACAAATGCCAAAAATCAAAGGTTAACCTCTAACATTAATTATGATTCATTTGACACATAGAAAACTAGTGCGAACCAAGTTCAAATATCCACAGAAGCATGAAATTCTCTTCTGGTTCTGCATAATTCAGAAATCCTTGCAGTCTGTTATCATCCCAAGAGTTTCCAAATTTTGTGCGGCCCTTTGATGACTTCAACTCCCAGATCTTCGGCTCTGTTATGACCAACTCCTAGAATTCCTGACCCAACCATGCTGGCTCAGGAATTCTGAGAGTTGAAGTCCACAAGTCATAAAAAGGTCATAGTTCCCCAGCTCTGATTTATATAGATAGATACTACTTGGATGAGAAGTGAAACAAGAAAAACAAGAAAATCCAGTTGGAAATTTATAAGATTAACAGTGTGTTAAAATATATTGTGAATTCAAACTTTTAAGGATTAGAAATTGTGGGGATTTTAAGATATAATCCCGGGATTGATTAAACTTTAATATTTGGCTTTATTAGTAATTGTAGACATTTGGGATATCGAAATTATGGTGGATTAATGAGTAATTTTTAAATATTAAATATTAGTGACCTAGTAGGGGTAACAAAGAAATGATGCAAAGAAATGTTATTTAGGTTTAAATGCACTAATGGGAAAAAACGATAAAGAATTATAAAGAGAGAATGGTATTGGTGAAGTTAGAAGATTATGATTATGTATACTTATTAACTGACAGCAAACCGCACTCCCTACCAACACTGATGATGTTACCTAATTGGGTAATGAAACATCGGCAAGCAAGCTCAGAGAGCACCAAGGACCCCTCATAACTACGGTTCCGTCTGATTTCAGATCTCCCTGAGTCCTCTTCCTCCCCCTCCGGATACTAAGATGCTAATCCTCCCCAGCAGCGACAGGGGAACATGGGAACAGTGGTCCCCCAACCAGGAGCCTGAGTGGCGTAGGAGGCTAATGCCTCCTACTAAGGCAGCATTTAACATCCAGCTGCCTGCAATTACTGCGAGTTCAAATCTCACCAGGCTCAAGGTCGACTCAGCCTTCCATCCTTTCTAAGGTGGGTAAAATGAGGACCCGGTTTGTGGGGGCAATAAGCTGACTCTGTATAAAATATACAAAAGTATGAAGGCTATTGCTTAACGCATTGTAAGCCGCCCTGAGTCTCCGGAGAAGGGAGGCATATAAAAATAAATAAAAATAAAATAAACCTTCTGGAAAATACTAGGAGGCCACACGCTGGCAGCTCGGCTGCACCAAGATGTTGGGCTTTGGAGAAGGAGGGGGCTTGCTTGAAGGATTTTAAGGGGATCGGAAGCAGAAGCAGCAACCAAGGGGGATAAGCAGCGGCGGGGCAGCTTGCAGGGAGCAGAAAACCTTGCAAGCAAAAAAACAACAACCGGGGACTCCGAAGGGGAGAGGGCGCAGCTGGCAAAAGCCCATCTCCTCCCTCCCTCCCTCCCCCAAGGAATCCCTCCCTTCCCATTCTGCACCTGGGGATTCCCCCACCTCCTCCTCCACCTGATGAGCCCCCTCCCTCGCTCGGGGTCCACCTGCCCCCTTGCCAGCGTCCTTGCTCACCTGGCACCCCTCCCCGCGAGGAGATCTCTGCAGTCCTGGCGTAGCAGACTGCTAGAGACCAGGAAGAGGGGAGGGTGGGACGGGAGGGTCAGGAAACTGGGGTCCCAGCCTCCCCCCTTTCTCCCTTTTCCTGCCTCCTGTCTAGGCGGCAAAGGAAAAAGCTCTCTGCATTTAACTCCTTCGCTGAAGCCCGGGCGGGCAGCGGGCAGGACTGAGCAATGCCAAAATCCCCCAGCTCGGCTCTGCTAGAGAGGATTCCTCGCTCGCCTCACCTAGAGGGAAAAGCCGAAGGCTCAAAGCAAGCACCGAGACTGAAAGGGAAAGTTGCGTGTACTCATCTGCATCTTCAGGGGGAATTAGGAATTCAAAGCTATTGAATATAGAATGGGATAGGGATAAGCTCGGAATAGGAATAGGAATAGGAATAGAACAGAAATAAGAATAGGAATGAATAGAAATAGAATGAAATAGAAATAGAATGGAATAGGAATAGGAATAGGAATAGAAATAAGAATAGGAATGAATAGAAATAGAATGAAATAGAAATAGAATGGAATAGGAATAGGAATAGAATAGAAATAAGAATAGGAATGAATAGAAATAGAATGAAATAGAAATAGAATGGAATAGGAATAGGAATAGGAATAGAACAGAAATAAGAATAGGAATGAATAGAAATAGAATGAAATAGAAATAGAATAGAATAGGAATAGAATAGAATAGAATAAGAATAGGAATGAATAGAAATAGAATAGAATAGAAATAGGAAAGAATAGAAATAGAAAATAAAAGAAATAAGAATAGGAATGAATAGAAATTAGAATAGAATAGAAATTAGAATAGAATAGAAAAGAAACAGAACAGAACAGAACAGAATAGAAATAGGAATAGAACAGAAATAAGAATAGGAATTATTATTATTATTATTATTATTATTATTATTATTATTATTATTATTATTATTAATTTGATTTATATGCCGCCCTTCTCCGGAGACTCAGGGCGGCTTACAATGCGTTAAGCAATAGCCTTCATACTTTTGTATATTTATACAAAGTCAGCTTATTGCCCCCACAAACTGGGTCCTCAATTTACCTACCTTAGAAAGGATGGAAGGCTGAGTCAACCTTCCAGTCAACCAGTAATTGCAGGCAGCTGTGTTAATAACAGGGTGCTTAGACCACTGTGCTACCAAGGCTCCTAAATAGAAATAGAATGAATAGAAATAGAATAGAATAGAAATAGGAAAGAATAGAAATAGGAATAGAACAGAAATAAGAATAGGAATGAAAAGAAATAGAAGAATAGAATAGGAACCGTATAGGTGACTGTCTTGCAGATGTGGTAGGACTACAACACCTATCATCTTTCAGCCCGGGCATTATTGCTGGAATGCTGGGATTCACTCAATATCTATACAGTATGTCAAGACAAGCCTGGGAACAGCTTTTCTGTCTTAGAAAGAGGAAGTGACTGTCTGAAAACAGTAAAAGAAAACAATAAACTTTCCAAAGAAACTTTTAATGCAGTTGTGAGAGACGATATTATGCAAATGCACACAAAAGTATACAAAATGCCACCATAATTGTCCGACACATTCTTTTTCTTAAAGTAAAAACAAATTCTACGCCGTGGAGGAAACCAAGCAGCCCTACTCGCTCCCAGCTTCTCCGACTTTTCATTGAACTCACCTTCCAGCTGCTGCTTCGACCCCAGGAACAGCGCGAGACCCACTTCTATCTCCATGCTTCTATCCCCCCACCCAATTGATGAGCCGAAAGAGGAAGTTCTCTCCTCCAAAGTCCTCTCTAGCAATCCAACACTCCAATGCTCTACCCCACAAGCCGCTACTGGAACACACCCACTGAGAAGCCATGCAAGGCATGGATGGGGCATTGGATTATCCAAATCTTTTTGAGAGAGGATGCTGACGCTTAAAGCCCTTACTTAAATGTCCCAAAGGTGCTTTTTCAGGAGGCAACTGGACTTTGTTTTTTTTTTCTTTTGAAGATGTTTCGCTTCTCATCCAAGAAGCTTCTTCAGCTCTGACAGGATAGTGGGGAATGGAAGGATTTATATTCCTTGTAGACAGCAAGGTTGATAGGTTGTTGGTCCTTGGGACATCTCACACAGTGTTCAGCATTTGCTGAACAAGTACAACACCCACCTTCTTCACTGGTGTGGAAATCTTTCAATGATAAAGAGATTAATTTAAAAGTTGAATCCTACTCCAAAAAATAGAATAGGAATAGGAATAGGAATAGGAATAGGAATAGGAATAGGAATAGGAATAGGAATAGGAAGAGAATAGAACAGAATAAAATAGAATAGAATAGAATAAGAATAGGAATAGGAATAGGAATAGGAATAGGAATAGGAATAGGAATAGGAATAGGAATAGGAATAGGAATAGGAATAGGAAAAGAAAAGAAAAGAAAAGAACACAGAATTTTTCCAGAGGAAAAATTGCAGGCCACAGAAACCATTAGCACCACTCAGGTGACCCTGAGGACACAGATAAACCTCCAAGTGGCCTCAATGACCCTCAAAAATGATGCAAATGAGCAGCTGTCTGCAAGGAGTATAAATCCTTCCATCCCTTGCTATCCTCAGACCTGAAGAAGCTTCTTGGATGAGAAGCGAAACGTCTTCAAAAGAAAAAAATAAAGTCCAGTTGCCTTCTGAAAAAGCACCTTTAGGACAACCATGACCTGGATGACTGAGAATCTCTAGACTTGAAGCCCTTAAATCACCAAGCTGCTTGTGAAAGGAAAAGAAAAAATAGCCAACAGACCTGATTATTCAATCATGTTTCTCTTTAGCTGTCGTTGTAGATTACAGAAAAACAAAACAAAACACCAGGCTATTTTCAAAATAGAACATAGAATAACAGAGTTGGAAGGGACCTTGGAGGTCATCTAGTCCAACTCCCTGCTTGAGCAGTTTATAACATTTCAGGCAAATGGCTGTCCAGTCTGTTCTTGAAAGCCTCCAGTGATGGGGGCACCCACAATGCTAAATGCCATCTTTTTCTGTAAATTCCCTTGCACAAAAGTCTCCTCTGGGTGAAAGTGAGAGACATAATTGCAGGGAGCAGAAAAAGAGGGTTTAGAAAGAGGGTGGGGCTGTTTAAATTTGGTAAAAGAAACTAATAAACTTTTCAAATAAACATTTTAAATGGTTGTTTAAAAAAAAAAACCGGTAGTGTTAGAATTAGGGTTAGTTCTTCCTTTCCATTCCCTCTGTCCTAATATCCCATTTTAATTCCCAAAGACATCAGAATACTGTAGTTACTAAAAGTTTGCATTATGGTATGGCCCTCACAAAGATCCGGAGGCTTTTGAACCATTTCAAGGTTTTTCATCTCCTAATCATAATAAAGTCTGATGTGATAATGGGTGCACCCGAAAAAAATGGCACCAAGAGAGAGAAAAGTAGAGAAAATTAAATATAATTTGATTCTTTTAAAACTTTGCACATTTAAATTTGAAGCCACCTGGAGCTTCAAAAAAGCCTCTTGGTTCCTCCTCATCCTTGGCCTGGTGCTGGTTGTTAGATATCTTCCTGCAAAGGAGTCATATGCAATGTGATCTACTGGAGATGTTCTGCCCGAGCTACAGATCCCAAAGAACACAGCACACATGAAAGTTTGTACAAAACTTAATTTACTAAACTAACTCAAGTCTTTTTCAAAACAAAGGCTGTTAATAAGCTTTCTTAACAGCCTACAAGAAACCAAAGATAAAATAATCACAATTTTACAAAGGTTGGCAGAAAGCCCAGAAGCCAGGTACAGAGAATCCAGATGCGAAGTAGAGTGAACTAAAGTTGTTCCCTACAACTTGCTTCAGTCGGTATTCCTCCTTAAATAGGCTAAGGGAGTGGCCAATTAGCCCCAAGCCTTACTCTTGAGGAGAGCTCCTCCTGAGGAGCCACTCCTGCCTTTTGGCAGCTCTGCGCACCTGTGCTTTGAGAAGGGGCTTCTCCTCTTTGTCCTCTTCACTTAAAGAAGCTTCTGGAGGTTCTGAAGGCCCTGGCTGAATCCCTGCCTCTGGCACCACATCTTCTCCGGCCTCCTCATTGTCCGACTTGGGTGCCAGCTGCACAGGCTGCTAGTGCAACACCACACCAGCCTCCTCGCTGTCAGAATCAGCTACAATCCGCACAGGCCACTGACGGGCCACAACAGGAGACAAAAAAGTACTGGTGAAACCAAATGAAATCTTTATTATGCCAAAAGGCCAGCATAAAGATTGTGGGGTACATTTAATTAAAAAAAATAATCTAAATAATTGTTAAAATAAAGATTATTATAGAAAAT
The DNA here is from genome assembly GCA_022577455.1 of Arizona elegans. Taxonomy (NCBI): domain Eukaryota; kingdom Metazoa; phylum Chordata; class Lepidosauria; order Squamata; family Colubridae; genus Arizona; species Arizona elegans. The sequence goes on from JAKOOJ010000003.1 coordinate 154,845,394, forward strand.
TAAAAGATATAAAAGAGAATGTATATATAAAAACAGACGCTGAAATGGAATCTAAAAGGAGGACTAGGAACACGAGATGGGTTTAGGGAGCATAAAGGTTAGTATGTGGCAGATTAAATCTATCACTGCCCATAGTTTAGTATGACAAGCTGGATGCTTATTAAGACTAATTTATGGCCACAAAATGCAGCTTCAGGACTAGCTTCCCAAACCTTCCCCTTCCTTAATGTCCCTCATCCCTCAGAAAGCCACCATTTTGACTGCAGCTGTCTAGCCTTTAAGCCCTAGCTGGATTTTGCACGTAGTCTGATAAAATGGCAATCTGACAGACAGCTTAAGCTTGCAAAGACCGAGCATTCATTTTCTGGCACAACTTTTAGTTATTTGCTGTTTTTTTTAATCTCAGGGGAGAAAGGCCGCAGGAAGATGTTCTCTTTGGAGTAATTCTTAGACTCTCCCTAATCCAAGTGAGCCACACAAACTGAAGGAATGCCAGTCCCTTCAGTTAATAGTTGAAGAGGTACTGCCCAGGGAAAAACCTTTCAGAGATCCCTCCCTGGGCATATATTCAATTAGTCATCTTTTCACCAGAAATAAAAAGTCTCTTTGCTGGCTTCATTCTTCCACTCTTTTTAATGAAGGGAAAGGTTTGGGAAGCTTGTCCTAAGATGCTCTTTCAGCAAGGGCCCTCTTCCCAAAGCCTAGAGAGGCAGAGGAGCTTTGTAGCATCCCCATGAACAGCTAATAGGTGGACACCTGATTAGTGAAGAAAGCTGCCCAAAAGCTAAGGAACTGGTTCTTTTTTTTTACCCCAGAAAGGCAGGGCACCTTGGGAGCAGGAAGTGCAGAGGCAGAATTAGAAAAGGCAGGCACAGATTCCTTCCTCACTGGCAGGACAGCTGGCCCAGTATCTTGGGGTGGGAAAAGCCTGAGTCTGGTGGGCTGATGCTTCCATTAGGCCTCCCTAGATCTCCCACACTTCTAACTACAGATCAGAAATGAAATTCAAGACTTTTCTAGACTCATCACTTTCTGCCTCGTGTGGATTTTCTTGTGTGCAGTAAGAGAAGAATTTTGTGTGAAGCTACGTCCGCACTCTGAGCATTTGAAAGGTTTCTCCCCAATGTGTAAAGCTACATGAATTACAAGTTTAGACTTAGTAGTGAAACCTTTCCCACAATCAGGACACTCATATGGTTTCTCTCCTGTGTGAGTTCTTTGGTGTATCACCAAGTGGGAATTCCGACTGAAAGTTTTCCCACACTCCTGACACTCATATGGTTTCTCTCCTGTGTGAGACCTCTGATGTATCAGCAGGTGAGAATTACGACTAAAAGTTTTCCCACACTCCTGGCACTCATATGGTTTCTCTCCTGTGTGAATACTCTGGTGCACCACCAGGTGGGAATTGTTACTGAAACTTTTCCCACAATCTGGACACTCAAATGGTTTCTCTCCTGTGTGTCGCCTCTGGTGGTATACCAAAAGACAATTCTGACTGAAACTTTCCCCACAATCCTGGCACTCATATGGTTTCTTCTCAGAGTGAGTCCTCTGATGGACCACCAGGTGTGAATTAAGACGGAAACTTTTCCCACAATCCACACATTCGTACGGTTTCTCCCCCGTGTGAGTCCTTTGGTGTATCACCAAGGAGTAATTCCGAACGAAACTTTTCCCACAATATAGACATTCATATGGTTTCTCCCCTGTGTGAGTTCTCTCATGTATAACCAGATAACAACTCTGACTGAAAGTTTTCCCACAATCTGGACACTCATACGGTTTCTCCCCAGTGTGAGTCCTCCTGTGTGACACCAGGCTGGAACTCTGACTGAAACTTTTCCCACAGTCTGGGCATTCATATGGTTTCTCTCCTGTGTGCGTCCTCTGGTGTCTCACCAGTTCAGAACTGTGAATGAAACTTTTCCCACAATCAGGACATTCATACGGTTTCTCCCCAGTGTGAGTCCTGTGGTGTATCACCAGGTAGGAATTCCGACTAAAACTTTTCCCACAATCCGGACACTCATTTGATTTCTCCCCAGTGTGAATCCTCTGGTGTGCTGCCAGGTTGGAACTGTAACTGAAACGTTTCCCACAATATGGACATTCATACGGTTTCTCTCCTGTATGTGTCCTCTGGTGTACCACCAGATGAGAATTCTGACTGAAACTTTTCCCACAGTCCAAGCATTCATAGAGATTCTCTCCTGTATGTGTCCTCCGGTGAATTACTAATTGGGAATTCCGACTGAAACTTTTTCCACAATCCATACATTGATGTGGTTTCTCCCCTGTGTGAGTCCTCTTGTGCGCCACCAGATGTGAATTAGTACGGAACCTTTTCCCGCAATCTGGACACTCATAAGGTTTCTCCCCTGTGTGAGTTCTCTGGTGTTTCACCAGGTGGGAATTGTAAGTAAAATGTTTCCCACAATCCATACACTCATATGGTTTCTCACCTGTGTGTGTCTTGTGGTGTATCAGTAGGGGTGTGTCTTTCCGAAATCTCTTATCACATTGGGAGCACTGGTATGGATTTCCATCATTGTAGGTCCTTTTATCCTCAAAAGGATGAGAGCTGTAGTAAAATACCTTTCCACACTCGGAACATTCATTCGGGTTTTCTCCAGTGTGCATCCCTTCAGGTGTAATCAGTTGTGATCTGCAATCTATGCTTTCCTCATGATATGTAGATCTGCAGGGATTTTCCACCACTAACATTCCTGGATTTTGAAGGTCAAAAATACTTTGAATCTTTTCTTGCATGGTGCTTTGATTCAAACTACTCTTTCGTTCTTCACAGGGCAAAGCTTGCATGACTGCCTGCCCTATGTGGGTATCTATATGGCAGCTTCCTCTCCACTGATTCCCAGATATTTCCATCTTTTTTTTCTGAATTTGTATATGACCTCCCCCTTGACCTTTTCGTGGGGTGCTTTGTTGAGTTTTATTTTTTCCTGCTGAAGAAAGTAATAGATTTCGATTGTTGGCTGGATTTGCTTTCCCCTTTAATGCTCTTTGTGATTCTCACTTGTCCAGAATGTTGTTCTTGGCATCCTCTTCATCTAAAAGATTCATAAAAAAGGGATTAGTGTAATGATTGTATAAAGAATTGGTGCACGACAAATGAAAACCCCAAGGAAAAAAGCATACATTGCAATCAAAAAGCAATCTAGGAATCACTGGATTTGTCCTTTGTACAATCAGTACTGGCAAGAAGATTGTGGAAGTGTTTTTTCCTATTGATTGGTGAGTGGCCGACTTTTGTGATGCTGTGGGGCAATTAACTTAGATTTCCTCATTTCTTAAACAGGTTTCTTTTGATACTCATTTGTTATTTAAGAGAGGCTCTCTTTTGATATGAGCTATTTTTTTTCTTGGAGATTTTAATATTTCTGGACTTGACTTTGCCACAAGGCTGGCTCTGTAAGGAAGCTGATCCTCTAACGGGCTAGGCGCCTCTCTAGGAAACTGCAAAAGCAGAAAATTATGTTGGATGTTTCTGAGCCCTGAAGCACACTAACTTCTGCAAGTTCCTGGGTGGGAAGACAATTAGAGGTTTGCAAGATACAGCCTGATCTCCCCCTTGCTCTTTGGAAGTTGCAAACTTTAACCAGCCAGACCTCCCATTGCTCGCAACTTCATAAACGCATGGCACAATGTAGGAGAACTAACCCATCAGAACTAGATTCAGTAGTCCATCTGTATTTAAAAGACACAGGCCACTCTTTTGAAGATACCAAAGTCCACATTTTGGACAGAGAGGACCGCCAGTTTGAAAGAGGGGTCAAAGAGGCCATCTATGTCAAAATTGATCAGTTCCCCTCTCAACAGAGGGGAAGGGATACAACATCATCTATCTCCAGTCTACAATACAGTCCTTTCAACAGTTCCAAGAAGGCTCCACACCCATTTGCACCGCTCAGGTGACCCTGAGGACACAGATAAACCTCGAGGTGGCTTTAATGACCAGCTGTCTGCAAGGAGTATAAATCCTTCCATTCCCCACCATCCAGTCAAAGCTGAAGAAACTTCTTGGAAGCAAAACCTCTTCAAAGAAAAACCAGAAAGTCCAGTTGCCTCTTGAAAAAGCACCTTTGGGACAACCATGACCTGGATGACTGAGAATCTCCATAGACAAATGCATTCCTAAACTGTATTAACAGAGAGATAGCATCAAGATCACATGAAATGATGAAATGACAGAGCTTTGATAAGACCACACTTAGAATACTGCACCGAGTTTTGGTCACTATGACACAAAAAAAATGTTGAGACTCTAGAACCGTGATGGCGAAACTATGGCACGGGTGCCACAGGTGGCACGCAGAGCCATATCTGTGGGCACATGAGCGTTGCCCTCGCTCAGCTCCAGCACGCATGTGCATTCCGGCCAGCTGGTTTTTGGGCCTTCCAGGCCCACTGGAAGTCGGGAAACGGGCTGTTTCTGGCCTACGGAGGGGGGTGGGGAGGCTGTTTTCACCCTTCCCAGGCTCCAAGAAAGCCTCTGGAGCCTGGGGAGGGCGAAAAACAGGCCTACCAGGCCCACCGTCAAACCTTTTTGCCATCACGTGCCAAAAGCGGGGGTAGCATGGGGAGGTCGCATGTGCATGGGTGCACTGAATTATGGGTATGGGCACGCGTGCGCGCAACCCCCCCATGCTCCCCACGCTTTTGGCACGCGATGACAAAAAGGTTAGCCATCACTGCTCTAGAAAGAGTACAAAGAGAAACAAAGATGATTAGGGGGCTGAAGGCTAAAATAAGATGAACGGTTGCAGGAACTGGGCATGTCTAATCTAATGAACAGAAGGACTAGGGGTGACATGACAGAAGTGTTCCAATATTTGGAAGAATATTGGAAAAATATTGCCACAAAGAATATTGCCACAAAGAACCATTCTCCAAAGTACCTGAAAGGAGGACAAGAATTAATGGATAGAAAGTAATCAAGGAGAGATGTAATCTAGAAATAAGGAGCGATTTCCTGACAGTGGGAACAATTTATCAGTGGACCAGCTTGCTTCCAAAAGTTGTGGGTGCTTCATCACTGGAAGTTTCTAAGACAACATTGGACAACCATTTGTCTGAAATGATATAGGGTTTCCTGCCTGAGCAGAGGGTGGGACTAGAAGATTTCCAATGTCCCTTCCAATCCTAGTGTTTTGTTAATGGGCAAGGTACATATGGGGCCATGCTATAGAAATTGTGACCAAAAGGATTAAATCTATTATTGGTTTTTATGTTGCACATGAGATAAAGTTTTCTCTTTTTCAACTTTCTCCATTTTCATATTTGGCTTGACATGTTGAGAAGATGATATAATGAACTTTTAGATAGAGCCATTTATCTACGAAATCAAGCCTATCCAGGACAATTTTCAAAATCTATCTTTGGATTGATGGGATAATTTGGCACTGGTAGATTCTTGAAGACACAAAACTAGCTCTGAAAGTCAATATACACTTTTTCAGAAAGGCATCAATCATTTTCAAGAATCAATATGCTTTCAAAGAACTTAGTTAATAGGATAGCCAAAGTGAATATCTTACCAAAGATATTGGTAAGTTTTGATGATAGAAATGTGCATTGTTGGGAGTTTAACAGATATACGTTTTTAAGTTTTTATGTATTTGTCTAACTTTAAAATAGACAATGTTTTACTATAGAATTATTATAGAAGAAGGTAGTAATGTTATGTGTATTTTTGAATTGATAATATGATGCATTCATGGGCTAGCCACTATATGTTTTATTTAGATTGAAATTATATGTTTTGCTTTTATTACTTGATTGTTTGGTATGTACATCTTTATATTTTTAGTTTTGTATTACTTTATTGTGTTATCTAAAGCAAAAGTGTATTTTAAACATTTATATCTTAAAAATATTTAGAAGGAACCATTTTTTAATGTTACTTTTGTCTTTTTTCATTATGTCTGTTTTAAACTTTCCTTGTTCTTCTCATTTATTTTTTGAAATTTAAGGAAATTTAATTTAATGATTAACCTCCAACATTATTTATGATTCATTTGATATATAAATGGCTAGCAAAATCCAACGAAAATCACACATTCTTAGTATTGAAATCATTATCAAATAAATGTGGAAATGCCGAGGATAGTTCATATAGATACATAAACACAAAAACAAACCCACACATTTATTCATTCATTCATTCATTGGTTCGATTTATATGCTGCCCTTCTCCAGAGACAATAGCCTTCATACTTTTGTATATACCTGCTTAGTAGGGCTTTGCCCCCCTCCCCAAGCGGTGTTCTTTTTTATACAAAGTCAGTTTATTGCCCCCACAATCCGGGTCCTCATTTTACCTACCTCGAAAGGATGGAAGGCTGAGTCAACCTTGAGCCTGGTGAGATTTGAACTTGCAGTAATTGCAGGCAGCTGGTGCTACTTAACAGCACTTTAGTCTGCTGCGCCACCAAGGCTCAATATAAAGGTACCTATATTACTATTCTTGTGTATTTCAGCCTGACAAATGTCCCAGAAGTGGGTACGGTCAACGTTTTTGGTCTCATTTTACAGATTGGGGGGGGGGTAGCTTTAAGGCAGGAAATGGTGCCCAAAGCCTCTGCAAGATTTAAATCACCAGTTTTGCCCATGAAACGCCTCACTTGCAAAGAAAAGAACACGCTCATTTAAAAAAAAAAAAAAAAACAAGGAGTCAACCCCTAAAAGTGAAGGAAACTTTTTAAATCTTCCAACCAGCAGAAAATTGCAGGCGACACTTTTAAAGCGTGCAAGCACCAGTGGAATATGAAGGAGACATTTAGATCAGAAAAAAAAAAAAATCGAAGGGACCCGTTTCAAATCATGCAGGAAGAGTGGAATAAAATTTGAGGAGGGAAGGGATAAATAGCAACAACCCCAAAGTGAATGAGACTTTTTGCAATCTTTTTAAATATCCCAACCAGCAGAATATTCAAGGCATCATTTTTAAAGGAGCAGATTTAAAAAAAAAAAAGAAAAAAGCCTGCAGTACTATTGGAATAAAAATTTGGGAAGGAAAAAACAAGGTACACCCTTGGACTGGAGGAAACCCAAGAGCCCGACTTGCTCCCGGCTTCTCTTCCTCCAACTCACCTTCCAGCTGCAGCCGCGACCCTGGGAAAAGCACGAGAGCCGCTCCCCACGCGCCCATCCTCCTTCAGGTGAGCCGGAAGAGGAAGTCCCCCTGCCTACTCTCCTCCGACATCCTCTCTAGCACTCCAGGACTCGAATGCTCTACCTCACAAATACGGGCTGTTTTCAAGAGGGCGGCTTTAGAGCGCCATCGAGCGACCTCAGGCTGAAAAAACACACTTGTCCGAATATCCTGAGGCGGTTGCCAGATTCTCTCTCTTGATTATGATGTGCCTTCAAAATAATCGACATTTATCGACTATATCGATAGTTCTGTCGGCTCCCTAGGTGGCTCAGTGGCTAAGACGCTGAGCTTGTCGATCAGAAAAGTCGCCGGTTCGCATCCCTAGTATAGGTCTCCTGCGTGAGCAGGGGGTTGGACTAGATGACCTCCAAGGTCCCTTCCAACTCTTACTGTTACTTCTTCTCCAGGAGGATCTATCCCTTTGCAAGAAGTGAGAACTAAACTAAGGCAATGTCTATGGAGGTTCTCAGTCATCCAGGCCATGGTTGTCCTAAAAGTGCTTTTTTTTCACTTTGGACTTTTGGACTTTTCACTTTGGTGCTTTTTTTTTTTTTTTTTTGGACTTTCTGGTTTTTCTTTGAAGACGTTTGGCTTCTCATTCAAGAAGTTTCTGCAGCTCTAACTGGATGGTAGGGCTGAAGAAGCTTCTTGGATGAGAAGCAAAATGTCTTCAAAGAAAAACCAGAAAGTCCAGTTGCCTCTTGAAAAAAGCACCTTTGGGTAAACCAAGGGAATGCCTATGAGGAGTTCTCTTGCATTCCTCCCCCCACCCCAAGATGAAGAACTGGCTGGAACTGACTTCACCAAGGAAAGTGCGCTTTATGGCTGCCTGTTTTCCCATGGTTTCATACACACACACACACAGCTGACACAGGTATATATTACCTGTTAATAAAATATGGTAGTCTGAAAGGAGCTATTAGATGTCTTCCGATTTTGGCAGCCAAAAATTTATTTATTATTAGTTCAATTTATATGCCGCCCTGAGTCTTCGGAGAAAGGCGGCATATAAATTGAACTAATAATAAATAAATTTTTGGCTGCCAGAGACTCACACAGCTCTCCTTCCAATTGAGTTTTCATTGAGACTTCCCTCCGTTTGTAATTCTGAGTGTCGCAAAGACAAGCCTTGGGAGGAACACCCCATCAGATTAACAGAGTTGGAAGGGACCTTGCAGGTCATCGAGTCCAACCCCTGGCAAAGCAGGAGACCCTACAGCTGCCTCTAATCAAACTCACAACCTCCTGATTGTGAGGCAAGAGCTCCCCCTCTAGGCCACTGGGTCTTGCCCTCAGGATGGTGAATGTGAATTGCTCATCCCTTGGAAACTACTTTTTGCAAAATATGACTTTAAAAGGGGAAAACAACATAAAAAGAGAGGAAAATGTAGAATGGCTCCTCAACAAAGAGAAAAAAAGCCCATTAAAGCAGCTTTTTGTTTCTTTAATTACAAGAATGGAACATCATAGAATGCAGCAGGGTATATTTTTAATAGAATTGATCTATCTTCAGTTAACAGTACAAATATGGAGATCACATCTGATCTTTTAAGAGAAAAGTGGTAACTGCAGTATGGAAGTTTACGTAAATGACATGACACAATCCATATCTAGGAGGATTGGTTAATTTTGCTCAAATTCATTCGTTATATATTAGATTTTGTGTGTGCCATCCAATTAATCTATTGAAAGGGGCTACATGTCTGGTATTGCATTAGTGTCAGTTTCAATGTTTCTACTTTGTATTTTGCATATTCAAATATTAATATTAATATATCAGTAAATTTATAGTGTTTTATATTTTTAATCTTAAATTATTTGGTTTTTAATGTTTTATTGTACTGATTAATTTGTATACCACTCAGAGTCCCTCTGTGAGGGAGACAGGCCGTTAAGAAGTTTGATACATAAATAAATTAAATAAATGAATAACATCTTTGATTGGTGTTCTGCACTTATGTCTTAAGCATGGCATAAATTGTTATTCCTCCCCACTGCCCCTCTGGCATTTTGGTTGTATGCCTGAGACACGTCCCAAAAGACAAAAAACCAACAAACTATTTTCAGAGAAGAATAATCAAAAGAAACACACTCTCTGCAACGAACTCTTGCAGCAGATAGCCATCAATTCTTCCAAGTCTTCCTCCTATTCCCCCTTTGCTAATGTCCCCTTCCCCCAAAAAACATCAGAATACCGTAGTCACTTAGAGTTTGCATTATGGTATGGTCCTCTCAAAAATCCAGAGACTTTTGAAGCATCTGAAGCATTTTCAGTTCCTAAGGATAAAATCTGATGTGATAACAGGGGTGCCCAAAAGACTAGCATAAGGAGCATGGTAAATTAAAAAGCATAGAAAATAATTAAAACCCAAAAATAATTATCAAAAGCTAAAAGATATAAAAGAGAGAGTATATATAAAAACAGAAGTCTAAAAGGAGGTCTAGGGACGGGGAGCATAAAGGTTAATATGTGGCAGATTAAACCTATCCCCGTGCAAAGTCTAATATGATGTTCAGCAAGACTAATTTATGGCACAGGTCATCCATTATGTGACAAATTTTAAGTGCTAATCCTCAGAATCTGATAACATATGTTATATCAGGATTTCTATCTGAAAGCAGCAGGGAGATGCAGAATTGTTCTGTCTCTCCTGTGTATTTATGCAGTAATGGTGAAATGAGCCTGCTCAAATGCCTCTGTAATACAGCCACTGAAAAAGCACGTGCTCTCTTGTCTGTGGAGATTCTCAGTCATCCAGGACATAGTTGTTTCAAAAGGCAAATTGTATTGTTTTTTCCCTAAGGAGGAAGAAGACAATTCTCATCGAAGAAGCTTCATCGGATCTGGCCAGAACCGATTGTGCTTCTTGAATGAGAAGCAAAACGTCTTCTTCCTTAAGGAAAAAAAGCAGTCCAGTTGCCTTTTGAAAAAGCACATTTGAGACGCATGCTTTGTTGTTTGTGTGTTACAGGGGCATTGTATTATAATCTGATCTCTGAATTCTGTCAGTATAATGAACCTATCTTGAATTCTTTGGAGTCTTTTAGACACAGCACAATAAAAGTCATTCATCTGCATAACTAAAATGCCTCTTAGGTGCTCCAAATAATTTTTTTTTCTTTACTAGTAGGGATTTTTGGAAACATTTAAAAAGAGCCCCGAGAGTGGAGTGAAAGAATTGAAAGAATCTCCTGTGTCTTGAGAAGAGAGGCTTGCATCTCTTTGTCTCATGTTCACAGCAGTGCTGATATTGCCCTTTTATTTTCCTTATCAAAAGTTATGGTTCTTACACAATGCATTTTTACAAAAGAAACATTTATCACATTTTTTTCAGCTCTCCACCACCAAGGAGGAAGCAAAACAAGGGGCAGCATCTTGACACTAATATCACCTACCAGACATCAAAGGTACCTCTAAAGAAACAAGATCATAGGAGGTTTGCTAATAAACAGGAAGGTCCTACACTCAAAAGCACAATCCTTTTTCTCTTCAATATCCTTACAGCACTTATCATATTCAACAGCCTTTACCTGTAAAATTTTACAGAGTGGTTGTTCCTAAACCCTCCCTCATATATTCTCTATTCTGTGCTTTAGTTTACCATAATCTAAATAGGATTCTCCTTGACATAAAATTCTGGAATTGTTAGAAAAATATGAATGTTCCTATTTTTTTAATAATGTATTTTTAAGTCTTGCCGCAGAAATTTGGCACCTACCAGAAATGTTTACTATAATACTGCATAATACTTTATTCAATAAGTATGCTGGCTGGGGATTCTGGGGCTGAAAATTTGGAGGACATCTAGGTAGAAGGTTAATATATAGTCCTCGATGTACAACAGTTCGTTTAGTGACCGTTCAAAGTTTCAACAGTACTGAAAAAAGGGACTTGTGACCATTTTTCATACTTAAGACCGTTGTAACTTCCCCATGCTCACGTGATTTACATTCGGATGCTTGACAACTGACTCATATTTATGACCGTTGCAGTGTCGCAAGGTCTTGTGATCCCCTTTTGTGACAAGCAAAGTCAATAGCAAAACCAGATTCACTTAACCATATTACTAATTTAACAACTGCAGTGATTCACTTAACAAATGTGGCAAAAGAAGTCATAAAATGGGGCAAAACTCACTTAAATTTCTCACAAAAATTTTGGGCTCCATTATGGTTGTAAATTGAGGAATACCTTTACTTTGTATGTTGCATTTCTATGCCCTATGATGATCAATATGCAAAAAGAAAAAAACCCACCCCAAAACACTTTTTGCAGAATTCCATTATTTTTGCTAAACTAATTAAACTAACATTTTTCCATTTTGTTTCTCTCTCTAAATGTCTAATACTAAGACATTTCACTAAAGTGAATTTCTCAACTGATTTCCAAAGGAGATCAGAAAGGAAACTCAAACCTTCTCTATATTCATTACCTTTTGCCTCGTGTGGATTTTCTTGTGCGCAGTAAGGGAGGAATTTTGCGTAAAACACCGTCCACACTCTGAGCATTTGAAAGGTTTCTCCCCAATGTGTAAACCTACATGATTTACAAGTTTAGATCTAGTACTGAAACCTTTTCCACAATCTGGACACTCATATGGTTTTTCCCCTGTGTGAGTCCTCTGATGCACCACCAGGTGGGAATTCCGACTGAAACTTTTCCCACAATCCGAACACTCATATGGTTTTTCTCCTGTGTGAATCCGCTGGTGTACCACCAGGTGAGAATTGTTACTGAAACTTTTCCCACAGTCTGGACACTCATACGGTTTTTCTCCTGTGTGTGCCCTCTGGTGGTATACCAGGAGACAATTCTGACTGAAACTTTCCCCACAATCCTGACACTCATATGGTTTCTTCCCAGTGTGAATCCTCTGGTGCACTACCAGGTGGGAACTGAGACGGAAACTTTTCCCACAATCCGAACACTCATATGGTTTCTCCCCAGTATGAGTCCTCTGGTGTATCACCAAGGCATAATTCCGAATGAAAGTTTTCCCACAATAAAGACACTCATATGGTTTTTCCCCTGTGTGAGTCCTCTCATGTATAATTAGGTAGCAATTCTGACTGAAAGTTTTTCCACAATCCGAACACTCATACGGTTTCTCCCCAGTGTGAGTCCTTTTGTGTATCACCAGGCTGGAATTCTGACTGAAACTTTTCCCACAGTCTGAACACTCATACGGTTTCTCTCCTGTATGTATCCTCTGGTGTCTCACCAGTTCAGAACTGTGACTAAAACTTTTCCCACAATCCAAACACTGATATGGTTTCTCCCCAGTGTGAGTCCTCTGGTGTATCACCAGATAAGAATTCCGACTGAAACTTTTCCCACAGTACGGACACTCATACGGCTTCTCTCCTGTGTGTATCCTTTGGTGTACCACCAGGTTGGAATTGTGACTGAAACGTTTCCTACAATATGGACACTCATACGGTTTCTCTCCTGTGTGTGTCCTCAGGTGTACCATGAGGTCGGAATTGTGAGTGCAACTTTTTCCACACTCTGGACATTCATACAGTTTCTCTCCTGTGTGTGTTCTCTGGTGCACCACTAGTTGGGAATTCTGACTGAAACTTTTCCCACAATCCAGACACTGATATGGTTTCTCCCCTGTGTGAATCCTCTGGTGCGCCACCAGATGGGAATTAACACGGAAACCTTTCCCACAATCTGGACACTCATAAGGTTTCTCTCCTGTGTGAGTTCTCCTGTGTATCACAAGGTGGGAACTATGAGTGAAACCTTTCCCACAATCCAGGCACTCATATGGTTTCTCACCCGTGTGAGACCTCTTGTGTACCACCAGATGGGAATTAAGACGGAAACTTTTCCCACAATCTGAACATTCATATGGTTTCTCCCCTGTGTGAGTCCTCTGGTGCATCAAGAGATTGGAATTCTGACTGAAACCTTTCCCACACTCTGGACACTCGTACGGTTTCTCCCCTGTATGAGTCCTCTGATGGTTTACAAGGTGGGAATTCTGACTGAAAGCTTTCCCACAGTTCGGACACTCATATGGTTTCTCACCTGTAGGAGTCCTCTGGTGTAAGACTAGAGGAGCGTGCTTGCTAAAATTTTCATACTGGAAGCTTTGGTATGGATTCTCTCCGGTGTAAGTCCTTTTATTTTCAAAAGGGAAGGAGCTGTAGCAAAAGACCTTCTCACACCCAGAACATTCATTTGGTTTTTCTCCAATGTGGAAACTCTCGTGCATAATCAGCTGCGATCCACAATCTGTGCTTTTTCCACATTGGTGGGGGGTTTCCACCAATGGATTCTGGAGGTTAAAAATATTTTGGATCCCGTCTTGCCTGGCGCTTTGATTCAAGCTATTCTTTATTTCTTCACAGGGCAAGTCTCGCATGACTGCCTGCCCTACATAACTATCCAAGTCACAGGATTCTCCCCACTGACTTCCAGATATTTCCATCTTTTTTCTGAATTTGGATATGAGTTCCACAGACTCAATTTTTCCCAGCTCAAAACCCAGTTCCTGTTATTCTCTTTTGTCTGTTACTTGACAGGGAAGGAGAGTTTCGTTGTTCTCTGGAGGAAACTGGAAGATTTTGATTGCTGACTGGATTCACTTTCTTCTTTAATTCTTCTTGCGATTTTCACTTATCCAGAATGCTCCTCTTGGCATCCTCTCTGTCTAGAAGATTGACATAAGTTTAACTGGTTGTTTATATAATGGGTGCCCAACAGGTGAAAAACCACAAGTAAAAAGCATGCATTACAATGAAAAAGCAAACATGCCAAAAGGCTAGATTAATCCCTAACGTTAATTATAATTCATTTGACACACAGAATACTAATGAGATTCAAACATCCACATAATCGTGAAATTCTCTTGCTGACTTGAGCAAATCACAGATTCTTAGCACTGCAAAGGGTTATCATCAAATATATCTAGAAATGCTGAGGATATATTACACGCAGAGAGAAATAGAGATATATACTTACAAATATATGTATGTTGGAAATCCATGTGTATTTCAGCCTCAAAAATGTCCCAGAAATGGGTACACCCAAACTTTTTGGTCTAATTTTAGAGATGTGGGGGGCTTCAACATAAGAAAGGGTGCCCAGAGCCTCTGCAAGATTTAATGCAACAGTTTTGCCAATGACACTCAATATTTACAGACCCCTCACATCCTCGACATAAACTGTTTCAACTCTTACTCTCAAAACGATACTATAGAGCAGTGCACACCAGAACACCTAGACACAAGGACAGTTTTTCCCCCGAACGCCATCCCTCTGCTAAACAAATAATTCCCTCAACACTGTCAAGCTAGTTACTAAGTCTGCACTACTATTAATCTTATCATCGTTTCCACCACCCATCTCCTCCCACTTATGACTGTAACTTGGTTGCTTGTATCCTTACGATTTATATTGATATTGTTTCCTGATTGCTTATTTGTTCCCTATGACTATTACTAAGTGTTGTATCTTATGATTCTTGATTAACGTATCTTTTCTTTTATGTACACTGAGAGCGTATGCACCAAGACAAATTCCTTCTGTGTCCAATCACACTTGGCCAATAAAAAATTCTATTCTATTCTTGGCCAAGAAAACAACATGCTCATAAAAAGCACAAACAAACTCCTATACTGAAGGAGACCTTTTTCAATCTCCTAATCAGCAAGAAAATTGAAGGCACCACTTTTAAAATAAGTGGCACCAGTGGAATTAAAATCCGGGGAGGGAAGGAATATGTAGCAGCTGAGTATGTTGCACCTTAGTTGATTCTCTGCTTCTACGCAATGGAGAAAACCAAACAGCCCTATTTCTCCCCGGCTCCACCTCCACCTGTCCTCAACTCACCTTTCCAGCTGCTGCTTCGACCCTTGGAAGAGCGAGAGAGCTGCCTGCACCACCATTCTCCCATGGATGAGCCGGAAGAGGAAGTTCCTCTCCTGCATCCACTCTAGCAATTCCCGATTGTTTCAACGCCTTTCACTCGTCTCTCTCCCCCACACATCCCGTTGGATGTCGGTACTCAGCAACCACCGATGCCGCTACTGTATTGGCGGCTTTCTAGGCGCCGGTGTTGCTGATCTATAGCTCGCCATCTAGCGACGGAAGCCTGAAAAACATGCTCGTTCTGTCAATTCTGAGGCGTTTGCTAGATTTTTGATTGATTGCTTTATGTGCCAGTAAGTGGTTTTCAACACCACCGACCACACTGATAGCTTCTCTCCAGGACGAACTTTCTGTTCTTTCTGATCTCCCGAGAAGCACTCATCGCCACTGCAACCACACTGTAATTAGGGTGTGTGTGTGAGTTCACATTAGTTTGTGTATAGTGGTGGGATAATTGTTATGTGCTCGGAATCACCATGAGTGAATTGAGTGGCCATATAAATTTTATGAATGAATGGAATGAATCAATGAATCAATCAACCAATCAGAGTCAGAAGCTGTTCACAAGAAATGAAAAGCATCGTTGTTCTGCCCCAGCTCCAGCTCCGGATTCCCAAGGATTGTGACACACACCAACAGTCCTTATCAAAGTTATAACCTACCAGGAATAAACAAAGTCCGGCAAAAGTTGGCAACCAGCCCAGAAAACAAGATACGATAAGACACTCACTCTCCAAAATGCTCTGTAATAATTACACGTTGTTTCCAGCAAGAAATTACTAACTGCATGCGACTTAAATAGGCTAAGGGAGTGGCCAATTATCCTCAAACCTTACTCTCAAGGAGACCTCCTCCTCCTGAGTAGCCACTCCTGCCTTTTGGCATTCCTGCATGCTCGAGCATTGAGGAGAGGCTCCTCCACTTCGCTCTCTCCACTTGAAGGAGCCTCTAGAGGTTCTGAAGGCCCTGGCTGAATCTCTGCCTCTGGCATCACATCCTCTTCAGCCTCCTCACTGTCCGACGTGAATGGCGGCTGTGCAGGCTGCCGGCACGACCCAACACCAGCCACCTCGTCATCATGATCAGCCACGATCCGTGCAGGCCACTGGCGGGCCACAACAATCATTTTGTTGGGGTGGGTGGGGATAGAAATACAAGTGCACCTCTCTTGGGGATCAGTAAATATTGTTTCAGCCACTTACTTGTCTTGGGGGTACGGGATAACTCCTCAAAACCTACCTTTGCAACTGAGAGAAGCTTGAACAACAAAGGTAGATCCAACAAAGGTAGATCTGGCTGTAGAAGATTAGCCAGGTCCTAAAATTTCATTAAGTTCAAGGTGAAAGGAATTGTTGCAGGGGTGAGTTCTACTTACCTTTACTACCGGTTCACAACGGGGGCACACAAGTTGCATTTTTTACATGCTTTCGAACTGCTAGGTTGGCAGAAACTGGGACAAGTAATAGGAGCTCACTCCGTTACACGGCGCTAGGGATTCGAACCGCTGAACTGCCGACCTTCTGATCTTCCTATTTGCATTATAGGGGAGTCTACATCTCTTTAGAGGGCAGAATTGCTCTGAGCAGCCTTCCCAATCTCCAGAGTAATTAAGATTTCGGCCTTACTATTCCCAAACAGTTTGGGTAAAAGACATGAAAGTAGGAAATATAAATAGGAAAGGAATTGCAAAAAGAAAAACCATAGAGTTGTGCTTTCTGCTCCCTTCTTTCTTATTGAGTAGTTGTCATCACACATTCCTATTTGGGAATTATCTCTGATGAGCTGACCAGAATAAAACTCTCTGTGGAAACGGAGCCTGGCCTGAAGTCCATTCCTCAGAGAAATCCAGACCAACATTTCCCTTCCATGTTGCTCATCTCTGTGCAAAGGAACAGGAAGTTTTTCTCTATGCACAGGTGGCGAGCAATAACAGGAAGAGTCTTTGAGTCTTTGTTCTGCACTGTCTCATTGAGTTCCACATGCTTCAAACACTTCAACTCAATACTTCCTCCCAAGGTTGCTGCCCTTATCCGTCATCTGATTTGAGGGGGGATGAAGTTAGCATCATTTACCGCTCTACAACTTTTTTCTCAGATCTCGACCACCAAAGGGGGAGGCAGCAAAAATGTCAGCAAATTGGCATTGTATCACACACCAAAGGCAAACCAGCAAGCACCTCCAAGCAAACAATATTACAGGAGGAGTTGCTAGTAAACCTGAAGATCCTCTGCTCAAAACCACAACCCCTTTTCTCCACAACTCTATGTACCTACAGCTCTTATCCATCATATTTAATAGGCATCAAATGTTGAATTCTACAGTGCTTCTGTCATTGCTGGATACTTCCTTCAGATCTTCTGTATTGTGCTCTTTATCCCAGCCACAATCTGAACAGGGATTCTCCTTCCACTGACTTTCTTTGAACTCACTTTCCCATTTTGTCATATTTGAGGATTCATTATCTCAAATAAACATGAGCACTGCAATCTTTTCTGTAAAGTATTTTTAGCCCAGATTTCAGAGACCAACCAGAAACGTCAACTATCACTTCAAAGTATTTTATTCAAGAGGTAACCCTGGCTGGAGAATTCTGGGGCTTGAAATCTGGAAGACAATGAGGTAGAAAGCTGAAATGTTGCATGTGGCATTTCTATGATCTATAGCAGGGGTGTCGAACTCATATATTATGGCAGCATCACGTGATGTATGGGGACTTTTTTCCCCTTCACTAAATCAGGTGGGGGCGTGGCCAGCACGTGACCCATCCGGCCTGTGATTCGGGAGTTTGACAGCCCTGATCTATAGAAATCCAAAAAAACACACAAAACCTTTATTGCAGCAATAGCACTATTTCTTGAAAAGTAAATATTTCTTGAAAAGTAAGTATCTACCGGTAGTAACATCTATTAACAGCCATATATAGGTAGCTAGTCTTTTATCAAATTAACATTTTCCAATTCTTTTCTCTCCTCACTCTTATCTACAATACTGAGGCATCTTTGACTAAAGCAAATCAGGCCCAAAATTAAACACTTAATATTTCAGCTGCATTTCCAATAGAAGATCAGAAATTAAATTCAAGCCTTCTCTACACGAATCACCTTCTGTCTCATGTGAATTTTTTTGTGTGCAGTAAGACAAGAATGATGTGTGAAGCACCGTCCACACTCTGGGCATTTGAAAGGTTTCTCCCCTGTGTGTAAACCTACATGATTTATAAGTTTACACCTAGTAGTGAAACCTTTCCCACAATCTGGACACTCAAACGGTTTCTCCCCTGTGTGGGTCCTATGATGTACCACCAGGTGGGAATTCTGACTGAAACTTTTCCCACAATCCGGACATTCATATGGTTTCTCCCCAGTGTGAGTCCTCTTATGTATCATCAGCTCGGAATTTCGACCAAAAGCCTTTCCACATTCCAGGCACTCATACGGCTTCTCCCCTGTGTGAGTTCTATGGTGTATCACCAAGTAGGAATTCCGACTGAAACTTTTCCCACAATCCAGACACACATATGGTTTCTCCCCAGTATGAGTCCTCTTATGTATCACCAGGTCAGAATTCTGAATGAAACCTTTCCCACAATCAAGACACTCATATGGTTTCTCTCCTGTGTGAGTCCTCTGGTGTATCACCAAGTGGCAATACTGACTGAAACTTTTCCCACAATCAGGACACTCGTATGGTTTTTCTCCTGTGTGAGTCCTTTGGTGTATCACCAGGTGGGAATTCCGAGTGAAACTTTTCCCACAATCTGGACAAAAATACAGTTTCTCTCCTGTGTGAGTCCTCTGATTTATCAACAGGCTTGAATTACTGCTGTAATTTTTCTCAAAATCCAGACACTCGTACTGCTTCTCTGCCATTTGACTTCTCTTGTGTATCAGTAGAGTAGTGTGCTTGATAAAGCTTTTGCCACATTGAGGGCACTGGGAGAGATTTTCTCCAGTGTGGGTCCTCCCATGCGTAATCAACTCTGATCTGCAATCTGTCATTTCCCCACAATATCCGCATCTGTGGTGCTTTTCCACCAATGACATTCCTGGATTCTGGAGGTCAAAAATATTTTGGATCCCTTCTTTGGTGCTGCTTTGAATCAAGCTGCTCTTTCTTTCTTCACAGGGTGAGACTTGCATGATTATCTGTCTTGCATGGCTATCCAAGCGACTACTTCCACCCCACTGATTTCTAGATATTTCCCTCTTTTTCTGAATTTAGAAATGATCCAGACTGATCTTTTTTGTGGAGAGTCTGAGTTTCACATACTCGATTATTTCCAGCACAAAAACCTTCTTCTTGTTATTCTCTCACTTGTCTGTTGTCTGCTGTGGAAGCAGAAAGGTTTTCCAGAGGAAATGAAATGCATTTTGATTGCTGGATAGATTTGCTTTGTTTTTTTAATGCTGTTTGTGATTCTCATTTGTTCAGAATGCACTCCTTGGCATCTTCTTTGCCTGCAAGATTCAAATAAATGACTAAGTTTAATGGTTTCACATATAATGGGTGCACAACATATGAAAACAAGAAAAAAGCATATATTACAGTGAAAAAACCAAACATACCAATCTAATCTCTAACATTGTGATTCATTTGACACATAGAAGACCAGCAAGATACAAATTCAAATATCCACTCAATCATGAAATTCTCTTTTGGACTTGAGTAAATCACAAACGCTTAGCATTAAAAATTATTATGAAATAAATCTGGAAATACTGGGTATAGGTTATACAGATATATCCACACAAGGAGAAATGTAGATAAATCTTTGACTATACCGTATTTTTCGGAGTATAAGACCCACCGGAGTATAAGACGCACCTTAGTTTTTGGGGAGGACAATAAGAAAAAAGCTGATTAGTGGGTGGATCGGCCTCCCGGAATACCCTCAATCAGCTGTTCCCAGAGGTGAATTTTAGCAACAGGTTCCTTGGTTGTGAGCTCTGTGCCTTGCTTTCTTTTCTGCCTCTGAAACCTCTGAAACCCTGTATCAGAAAAAACTTTTTTTCCTGCCTCTGAAAGCCTCGAAACAGAGCTTCAGAAAAAAAGGCTTTATTTCCGGAAGCTTCTTTCAGAGGTTTTTTTCTGAAGGACTATCTGTACTCTGTTCAATCTCCTTTCTTTGGTATTGGTATGTAGATTAACCTCTTCAGATCTGTTGGTTATTGTGTCAGTCTCCAGATTTGTTAGCATAGTGTGGTTAGAACCTTTACTGATTCTTCTTTTGTTGCTTGTCATATTATTTTAGATAAAAGCCTTTCAGAGGCTTTTTTTCTGAACCTTCATTTCTGAGGCTTTTTTCCTGAAGCTTCTTTCAGAGGCTTTTTTCAGCCTCTGAAATCTCCATTTGTGAGGCTGGGCGGGGCTACATTCGGAGTATAAAATGCACCCAGATTTTCACCCCCTTTTTTTTGAGGAAAAGGTGTGTTTTATACTCTGAAAAATATGGTATATATAGATGGATGTCAAAAATCTATGTGTATTTCAGTCTAGCAAATGTCCCAAATGTGGGTACAGTCAAACTTTTTGATCTGATGTGGGGGGGAAGGGGGCTTTAAATTGATGAAATGGTGCCCAAAGCCTATGAGAGATTTAAAGCCCCCGTTTTGCACATGAAACTCTTCAATTGCCATGAAAATAACACAGATAAAAAGCTAGTCTAGTGAAGAGAGGGACCATGGGACACCTGACAACAGTGTTCCAATACTTGAGGGGCTGTCACAGAGAGGAGAGAGGGGATCAACCTATTTTCCAAAGCACCTGAAGGCCAGACAAGGAATAATGGATGGAAACTGATCAAGGAGAGATTCAACCTGGAAATAAGGAGAATTTTTCTGACCCTGAGAACAATCAACCAATGGAACTTGGTTTGCCTTCAGAAGTTGTGGGAGCTTCATCACTGGAAGCTTTTAAGAAGAGACTGGACAGCCATCTGTCAGAAATGGTGTAGGGTCTCCTGCTTGGGTGGGGGGTTGGACTAGATGACCTACAAGGCCTCTTCCGACTCTGTTATTCTTATTCTATTAAAGCACAAGGTAAAGCAGAAATTTAAATCTCCCAACCAGCAGAAACTGGGAAACTGAGCGGTGGCTTAGTGGCTAAGACGTTGAACGTCGATTGAAAGGTCGGCAGTTCAGTGGTTCAAATCCCTAGTGCCGCGTAACGGGGTGAGCTTCCTTACCTGTCCCAGCTTCTGCCAACCTAGCAATTCGAAAGCACGTAAAAAATGTAAGTAGAAAAATAGGGACCACCTTTGGTGGGAAGGTAACAGCATTCCGTGCGCCTTTGGCATTTAGTCATGCCGGCCACATGACCACAGAGATGTCTTCGGACAGCACTGGCTCTTCAGCTTTGAAACAGAGATGAGCACCGTCCCCTAGAGTCGGGAACGACTAGCACATATGTGCGAGGGGAACCTTTATCTTTACTTAACAGCAGAAAATCGAAGGCAGCAATTTTAAATGCCGTAAGGTATTAGGTAATACCTTGGTCACCTAATGAGAAGAGAGGACTCACTGGAAAAGAACTTGATGTTGAGGAAAGATGGAAGGCAAAAGGAGAAGGGGACAGATAGCAGAGGATGAGATGATTGGATAGGATGAGATGGTGAGATAGGATGGGATGGGATAGAATAACAGAGTTGGGACCTTGGAGGTCTTCTAGTCCAAACCCCTGCTTAGGCAGGAAACCCTACACCACTTCAGACAAATGGTTATCCACCTTCTTCTTTAAAACTTCCAGTGTTGGAGCATTTACAACTTCTGGAGGCGAGTTGTTCCACTGATTAAGTGTTCTGTCAGGAAATTTCTCCTTAGTTCTAAGTTACTTCTCTCCTTGATTAGTTTCCACCCATAGCTTCTTGTCCTACCCTCAGGTGCTTTGGAGAATAGCCTGATTCCCTCTTTTTTATGGCAGCCCCTGAGATATTGGAACACTGCTATCAGGTGTCCCCTAGTCCTTCTCTTCATTAAACTAGACCCAGTTCCTGCAACAGTTCTTCATATATTTTAGCCTCCAGTCCCTTAATCATCTTTGTTGCTCTTCTCTGCACTCTTTTTAGAGTCTCCACATCTTTTTTACATTGTGGTGACCAAAACTGAATGCAGTATTCAAAGTGTGGCGTTACCAAGGCATTATAAAGGGGTATTAACATTTCATGTGATCTTGATTCTATCCCTCTGTTTATGCAGCCTAGAACTGTGTTGCCTTTTCTGGCAGCTGCTGCACACTGCTGGCTCATATTTTAATGGTTGTCCACTAGGACTCCAAGATTGAGCAAGGTACCACATATACTGTACCTGTGCATTTTGTTTTCCTTGCCTAAAAGTAGAAGCTTACAGATAGATAGCTAGATAGATAGCTAGATAGATAGAAACAGATGATAGATAGAAATAGATGATAAGAGATAGCTAGATAGATGGATGGGTGGATGGGTGGGTGGGTGGATGATAGAAATAGATGATAGATGATAGATAGAAATAGATAGAATGGATTGATGGATGGATGATAGAAATAGATGATAGAAATGGATGATAGAGATAGATCGATGGATGGATGGATGGATGGATGGGTAGGTGGATGATAGAAATAGATGATAGATGATAGATAGAAATAGATAGATAAAGATAAAGAACAATATGGTATAGAAATGGGTAGCAAAGATTTTGATAAGATTTGGATGAGTACAGATAATAAATTATTAGCTAAATTGTACAACTATTTAGTAGAATATGACCTGATGGAAGAAGTGGTTAAAGACCCAATGCTAGCATGGGCCAAAAATATTGGGAAAAATATAAATCTGGAAGAATGGGATCAAATATGGAACAATAATATAAAATTTACCAAGGCAACCACTTACAAGGAGAACCAGTACAAGATGATTTATAGGTGGCACCTAGCACCAGCTAGGATTGCCAAGATTTACCCTAACTCAAACCCAAAGTGCTGGAAGTGTGGACACCAGCAAGGTACTTTTTACCACTGCTGGTGGACCTGCTCCCAAGCAAAAAAATATTGGAAGATGATTTGCAATTGGCTTTCAGAAATAATAGGTGAAACCTTTGAATTAGATCCTAAAATACTTCTCCTGGGAATTCTTAAGACGGAAATGGCAAAAAAGAAGAAATACTTGGCAGTGCATATAATAACAGCAGCAAGAATCGCTTTCGCTCAACAATGGAAAGAGAAAAAAATACCAACTAAGGAACAAGTAATTGGCAAAATAATGGAATGTGCCGAGATGAACAAACTAACATTAGAAATTAATGACAGAGAAGATTCTGATTATTACAGCATATGGGACAAGTGGTACGGGTGGTTAGAGAAGAGGAAATCGAAATTAAAAAAAAAAGGGGGGGGGGAAGAGACCAGAGCAAGTACAAGAAATAGTTAAATGAAATAGAAAGAGAAGATGTACTGTGGATGGTAGGAAATATAATAAGGCAAGGAAAGGTTACATGGGCAAGCAAAAGACATGACTTATGTACTTACTAACTTATCGTTAAAGATTATTATATATATATACACTAAGAATGATATGAGAACACAATTTTCCTTTTTCTTTTTTATACCATGTAACTGGTTTGCAAAGATTATCTATATATGTACAATATGTAATTTGTATTTATTTCTTTTTCCATACTATGTAACCGGATGGACAAAAATTGTATTATTATAATTTCTTAATAATAAAACATTACAAAAAAAAGAAATAGATAGATAATGGATAGATGGATGGATGATAGAAATAGATGATAGATAGAAATAGATAGATAGATAGATAGAGGATAGATGGATGGATGGATGATATAGATATAGAAAGAAATAGATAGATAGATAGATAGATAGATAGATAGATAGATAGATAGATAAGATAGATAATGGATGGATGGATGATAGATAGATAGAAATAGATAGATAATGGATAGATGGATGGATGATAGAAATAGATGATAGATAGAAATAGATAGATAGATAGATAGAGGATAGATGGATGGATGATAGATATAGATATAGAAAGAAATAGATAGATAGATAGATAGATAGATAGATAGATAGATAATGGATGGATGGATGATAGATAGATAGAAATAGATAGATAATGGATAGATGGATGGATGATAGATAGATAGAAAGAAATAGATAGAAAGAAAGAAAGAAAGAAAGAAAGAAAGAAAGAAAGAAATAGATAGATAGAAATAGATAGATAAAGATCGATGGATGGATGGGTGGGTGGATGATAGAAATAGATATAAATAGATGATAGACGATAGATAGAAATAGATAGATAGATAATGGATAGATGGATGGATGATAGAAATAGATGATAGATAGAAATGATAGATAGATAGATAGATAGATAGATAGATAGATAGATAATGGATAGATGGATGGATGATATAGATATAGAAAGAAAGAAATAGATAGATAGATAGATAGATAGATAGATAGATAGATAATGGATGGATGATAGATAGATAGAAATAGATAGATAATGGATAGATGGATGATAGATAGATAGAAATAGATAGATAATGGATAGATGGATGGATGATAGATAGAAATAGATAGATAGAAAGAAAGAAATAGATAGATAGAAATAGATAAAGATCGATGGATGGATGGGTGGGTGGATGATAGAAATAGATAGAAATGGATAGATGATGGATAGATAGACCAACCGCTTAGAGGGGGCTGTAAAGCTCTGTGAAGCAGTATATAAGATTAAGTGCTATTGCTATAGTGTCATCCACACAATGAATATGAATTTGGGCAGGCTCTCGGAGACAGGGGAGGTCACCGTGTGTGTGTGTGTGTGTGTGTGTGTGTGTGCGTGGCAGGCATGCTGTGGTCCATGTGGTCGCGAAGAGTCAGGCAGGACTTAGCAATTGAACAACAACGTATTTTAAATCATGCAGCATCACAGGAACGGAGTTTGGGGAGGAAATGGAATAGGTAGCAGCTGAGGATGTGTTTCAGCCCCGTTGCTTGCTCTGCTTCTGCACCCCATGGAGCAAACCAAACAGCCCCGCTTTGCTCCCGGTCTTTCCTCCGACCTTCCTTCAACTCACCTGCCAGCTGCTGCTGCTTCGACCCCGGGAAGAGCACAAAAAACAGCCCTCCACGACACCATCCTCCTGGGGAGGGAGGGGGGAGAACCGGAAGAGGAAGCTCCTGTGCCCTTTTTTTCTCCCCCCTCCAAAGCTTCTCTAGCAATCCAATACTTGAATGCTCTTACCTCAGAAGCCGCTGCTTACATCGGCGGTTTTCTAGGCGCTGGTGTTGCTGATCTTTAGAGCGCCATCTAGCGACACAAGGCTGAAGAACACACTTGTCTGATGTCTATGGAGATTCTCAGAATTGGACAGAAAGTCCAATGGCCTCTTTGAAAAAAAAGCACCTTTGAGACACTTATCTGCTTTTTGGAAGGACAGATACAGTACTGTTTGATACAGATCTGTATACTATACGTAGACTGTAGCCAGGCAGCCAGGAACTCTCGTCCAAGTTCTTCCCTTCCATTCCCTCTGTGTTAATGTCTCATTTTATTCTTTTATTTATTATTTTTGATTAGGGCAGTGGTGAAATCCAATTTTTTTTACTACCGGTTCTGTGGGCATGATGTGGCTTGGTGGGCGTGGCAGGGAAGGATACTGCAAAATCTCCATTCCCACCCCACTCCAGGGGAAGGATACTGCAAAATCTCCATTCCCACCGCACTCCTGGGGGAAGGAAATTGCAAAATCTCCATTCCCACCCCACCCTGGGACCAGCCAGAAGTGGCATTTGCCGGTTCTCCGAACTACTCAAACTTTCCACTAGCGGTTCTCCAGAACCTGTCAGAACCTACTGGATTTCACCCCTGGATTAGGGGACTCGGGGATAAAACATATAAAGAATGGTTGCTGGAACTGGGTATGTCTAAGTCTTATGAAAAGGACTAAGGGAGACATGATAGCCATGTTCCAATATCTCAGGGGTTGCCACAAAGAAGAGGGAGTCAAGCTATTCTCCAAAGCACCTGAGGGCAGGACAAGAAGCAATGGGTGGAAACTAAGCAAGGAGAGAAGCAATTTAGAACTAAGGAGAAATTTTCTGACAGTGAGAACAATTAATCAGTGGAACAACTTGCCTCCAGAAGTTGTAAATGGTCCAACACTGGAAGTTTTAAAGAAGAGATTAAATAACCATTTGCGGGAGGTTGGACTAGAAGACCTCTAAGGTCCCTTCCAACTCTGTTATTCTATTCTATTGTATTCCTCAAAGATACAGTATTAGAATGCTGTACCCACTAAGATTTTACATTATGGATTGGTTTTTCTCAACGACTGAGAGCCCTTGGAATCATTTCAAGTGTTTTCAGCTCCTAAGAACAATAAAATGGTAAGATGTACAGTAGTCCTTGACTTATCAGTTCATGTAGTGACCATTTGAAGTTACAACGGCACTGAAAAAAATGACTGATGACCGTTTTTTACACACTTGCAGCATCCCTATGGTAAT
This sequence comes from Arizona elegans, assembly GCA_022577455.1. NCBI lineage: Eukaryota > Metazoa > Chordata > Lepidosauria > Squamata > Colubridae > Arizona > Arizona elegans. The sequence goes on from JAKOOJ010000003.1 coordinate 154,871,961, forward strand.
GTGATCAAAATTCAAGCATTTGGCAATCGACTCATATTTATGACGGTTGCAGTGTCCCAAGGTCATGTGATTGTCTTTTGTGACCGTGTGACAAGCAAAGTCAATGGGGAAGCCAGATTCATTTAATAGTTACTAACTTATCAACTGCAGTGATCCACTTAACATAGGTGGTAAGAAAATTCACTTAACAAATATCTCACTTAGCAACAGAAATGTTGGGCTCAATTATGGTCATAAATCAAGGAATAGCTGTATACCAAAACATGGCAGAATAAAAGAAAAAGACAGAATTAAATACAGTATAATCTGATTATTGTAAGGTTTAAAAAAATGCACATTTGTTTAAATTTGAAGTCACCTGGATGGAGCCCAAAGAGCCTCTCGGTCAGGATTAAAGAACCTCTCGGTTCCTCCTCACCCCTGGCCTGGTTCTGATTCTTGGGTGTACTTTTGCAAAGGGATCCTATGCAATGTGACCAACTATGAAAAGAAGTATGATATAATCTGACAAAATCAAATCAAATGTTTATTATGGTGAAAGACAGCATAAGGATTGTGGGGGTACATTTAGTTTAAAAAAACATAGAAAACAATGGAAGTCTAAGAATAATCATTATTATAAACAGACAAAAGATGTAAGAGAGTATACCGGTAGTCCTTGACTTACAACAGTTTGTTTAGTGACCGTTCAAAGTTACAAGGGCATTGAAAAATGTGATTTGACCATTTCCCACAGTTACGACATTAGTAGCATCCCTATGATCATGTGATGAAAATTCAGACGCTTAGCAACTGATTCATATTTATGACGGCTGCAATGTCCTGGGGTCATCTGATCTGCTCTTGCGACCTTCTGACACAATCCAGATCACTTAACAACCATGCTATCAACTTAACCAAATGCAATGATTCACTTAACTACTGGGGCAAGAAAAGTCGTAAAACGGGGCAAACTCACTTAACAAATCTTTCACTTCGCAAGATAAATTTTGGGGCTCAATTGCGGTCGTAGCTCGAGGCCTACCTATAGTCTCCACACTGATGAGTTTCTTTGATACTTGTGCTTATCCTAGGCCACAGTCTGAAATAATGGATTTTCCTGGCACTGATTTGTTGGAAGTATTTGGAAAAGACGAACTTCGAATGCTCCTTATCTCCTCTCACTTTTGTCATAGTGGAGAAGCCACCATCGGTAAATAAATCTTGAGTGTGCAATTGTAATGTGTATTTTAGGAGCTGTAGCCGGTTATGAGACCTACCACAAATGTTGACTACAACTTCCAAGATACTTTATGCAACAGGTCTGCTGGCTAACGATTTCTGGGGCTTGAAATCTACAGCACATCTATTGTCCGGGTTCCAAGTAATACATCTCAGTTCAATAAGTTCAATAATTCCGAGGCAGGCAATTTCCTCAAAGAACATTTTTATTAGGACATACCAAATTGGCATTTTCCTGATAGAAAACCGGCTCTTAAATTGGTGCCAGTTTTCTCCCCCAATTAAAAGTAAAAAATTATCACATTCCCCCAGAGTCTCAGTCACACGGACCAATCAGCATACAGCCCAGTTGCTAGATGACCTCAGTCTCCACCATGCAGATACCTACACGAAGGTCCTTGATTCCCAGGGGAAAGAATTTTATTATGGCTACAACACCCCAGCTAATCTCTACAACCCCCCTCCCTGGCCCCTTCGCTCCAGGCTGTGTCAGCCCTGAAGCAGTGAGAAACAAAACCTCCCTAGAGACTAAAAAATAGAAAAGTTCAGCCAACTTCAGGATTGACACTTATGTTGAAGAAACCTGAAACTCCTTATGTAGCATTTCTATGGTTGATGATGATCAGTGTGCAAAAAAACCGACTCTCAAAGCCTTTTTGTAGAATTGCATGATTTTGCATAAGGGAATTTCCAGTAAGTTTGCTGATATCCAGATGCAAAAAGTTACCTTTTACCAAATCAATATTTTCAAATTCTCTCCGCCGTCATGTCTAATACTGAGATACATTTGACTACAGTGAATGATGCCAGACATTTAATACTTAATTTCTTAATTAAGATTTTTCTGCAGTCATCGCCTTCTGCCTCATGTGGATTTTTTTGTGTGCAGCAAGGCAGGAATATTGCGTAAAGCACCGTCCACACTCTGGGCATTTGAAAGGTTTCTCCCCTGTGTGTAAACCTAAATGATTTATAAGGTTAGACCTAGTACTGAAACCTTTCCCGCATTCCTGACACTCATATGGTTTCTCTCCTGTGTGAGTCCTCTGGTGTATCAACAGGTGGGAACTCTGACTGAATGTTTTCCCACATTCTAGACATTCATACGGTTTCACTCCAGTGTGTGTATTCTGATGTATCACCAGGTGGGAATTCCGATTGAAAGTTTTCCCACAAACGGGACATTTATATGGTTTCTCCCCGGTATGAGTCCTCTGGTGCATCATCAGATCAGATTTCTGGCTGAAACTTTTCCCACAAACAGGACACCCATACGGTTTCTCCCCAGTATGTGTTCTTTGGTGTATTACCAGGTGGGAATTCCAACTGAAACTTTTCCCACATTCCAGACACTCGTATGGTTTCTCTCCTGTGTGAATCTTCTGGTGCATCACGAGGTGAGAATTTTGGCTGAAACTTTTATCACAATACTGACATTCATATGGTTTCTCTCCTGTGTGAGTCCTCTCGTGCATCACCAGGTTAGAATTCCGACTGAAACTTTTCCCACAATCCTGACACCCATACGGTTTCTCCCCCGTGTGAATTCTCTGATGTATCAACAAGTTGGAATTCCGACTGAAATGTTTCCCACAATCTGGACACTTGTAAGGTTTCTCTCCTGTGTGAGTTCTCTGGTGTATCACCAGGTGGGAATTCCGACTGAAAGTTTTCCCACAATATAGGCACTCATAGGGTTTCTCCCCTGTGTGAGACCTTTGATGTATCAACAGGTTGGAATTCTGACTGAAACATTTCCCACAATCCAGACATCTATACTGTTCCTCCTCTGTGTTAGTCCTCCGGTGTATTGCTAGGGTGGTGTCCTTGCAAAAGTTCTTGTCACATTGCGAGCATTGGTACGTATTCCCTCCGGTGAGAGTCATTTTATCCTCAAAATGGTGTGGGCTATAGCAAAACAATTTCCCACATTTGGAACATTTATTTGGCTTTTCTCTGATGTGAATCCTTTCAGGCACAATCAGTTGCGATTTGCAATCCATACTATCCTCATAACAGGTAGCTCCGTGGGGCTTTTCCACCACTGATATTCTTGGTTTATTGGGGAGGTCAAAAATATTTTGGATCCCTTCTTGGATGATGTTTTCATTCAAGCCACTCTTTCTTTCTTCACAGAGCGAGTCTTGCATGACTGCTTGCCACACCTGGTTATCCAATTGTCCTCTCCATTGATTTCCAGATACTTCCATCTTTTTCTGAATTTGCAAATAACTTTTTCCCTTGACCTTTTTGTGGAGTGTTTCATTGAGTTCCACATACTCAATGAATTTTACTCATACTTTTTCCAGGTTGATAATCTCTTCAGTTACTATCTCTCTTTTCCATCAGAAGCTGGAACAGAGAAGTGTTTTGTTGTTTTCTGGAGGAATTGGATTTTAATTGCAGGATGGATTCATTTTCCTTTTTAGTTCTATCTTTTGATTTCACTTGGCATCTTCTTGGCCCCCTCTTTTGCCTATAACAATCACATAAAAGGCTTGGTTTAATGATTGCATATAAAATGTGAAAACAACAAGAAGCATGATGAAAGAAACATGTGAAAATACTAGATTATCCATTAACACCAATTATGATTTATTTGTCACATAGAAGACTAGCTAGATCTAATTTCAAATATCCACACAATCGTGACATTCTCTTGTGGACTTGACTAAATCACAAAATGAGTACGTTCAAACTTTTCGGCTTAATTTAGAGAAAATGTTACCCAAAGCATCCACAAGATTTAAATCACCGGTTTTGCCTATGAAACTCCTCCCTTGCCAAGAAAATATCTGAAGGATCAGATGGTGGAATGTATGTACAGATGAGGCCTTAAGGAGCAGAGGAAGGGTCACATGTGGAGATAGGACCCAGGTGTGGATGGAGTGGACATGAGAGTGAGGAATATGAATTCTGATAAAACATTTTCTCTTGTCTTCATTTCTTTGCCTTACAACAAACAATTAAGAGCTTTGCTCCTTCCTGTCTTCTCTCACTGCAGAAGGAGGCAGGGGTCACGGGTGTGTGTGGAGGTGCTGCCTCAGACAAAGACTTAAAACTGCTTTTACTTTTCTCTGCGGAAGAAGGGGGGTTGCAGGGGATGCTGCCTTGAGTTGCTCTGCAATTGCACCTTACCTGTTAGAAAACCACTAGCCAGGGTATTAGACACAAGAATAGCTCGCTTATAAGAAAATCCTCAAAACCACATAGCTGGCACACTTTGCAAGGTACCCGTGATCTGGGGTGAAAAACAGGTGACGTGACATTTAGCTATTTGGCATAACAAGCATAAGGGTTTAGGGGGCTGAAATCCAAATAACCAATCAATATCTGTTATGCATGCATTATTAGGGGAAAGGGTTGAATGCAACCCTTGACTATAAAAATTGCTATGACATTCTAATCCAGGCCCTTGGTTAGCATTTCGAACTAGGGTCTTTATATCTTGGTACCAAAATAAAAGTATAATTCTGTATCACACCTTGTGTCCGGTGACTTATCGGCTTCAACACCAAGCAAGAGTCCAGGTTTGGTGACAACACACCACACTCATAAAAAGCACAAGGAGTCAACTCTAAAGTCAAGGAGACTTTTAAAATCTTCCAACCGGCAGAAAATTGCAGGCACCACTTTCTTCTAAAGCCAGCAGCTGTACCACTTGGAATCTGAATGAGACATTTAAATCTCCCAACCGGAAGAAAAACGAACGGACCCCTTTCAAATCACACAGGAAGAGTGGAATAAAATTTGGGGAGGGAAGGAATAAATAAATAAATTAATTAATTAATAGCAGCAACCCTAAAGTGAATGAGACTTTTAAAATCTCCCAACCAGCAGAAGATAAAATAAAATAAAATTTGGGGAGGGAAGGAATAAGCAGCAGCCGATATATTTCAGCCTAGTAGTTGCTTCTCTGCTTTTACACCGTGGAGGAAACCTACTTGGCTCCCGGTCTCTCCTCCGACCTGTCCTGAACTTGCCGTCCAGCTGCTGCTGATGCTATTTGGATCCTGGGACGAACCGGAGAGCCGCCACTATACCTCCACTCCTCCCCATGGGTGAGCCGGAAGAGGAAGTTAGTTCCTCTTACCTTCTCGTCTCCTCTTTGTTCTCTCTAGCAATTCGATACTCGATGGTTTCACCACCAATTCAATTCAATCGTTCCCTCTGACACTGGATATCGGTGCTTGAACAGTCACCTATATATCTGATGCATTGACAGTTTTCTTTTCCTTTTATTTTTTTTTTAATATATATACATCCATCTTGTGTGTGGACAGAGTTGGTTCTGGGTAATCATTCATGTTAATCCAACTCGCAGTAACCATATTAATAATCTCTTATCACATTTGTCAAAGTTAGGTAATCCTCATTATATTGTTTAAATATACATAAACAAAAAAATGCCTAACTCCTCATCTTTATCTCTATTTTCATCTATATCTTTCTTGTTCAATCTAAAGATTTCTCTATTGTGTATAGGCAAAGTTGTTTCTGGGTATCATTCATATTAATCCAATTCATGCTAACAATGTTAATAATAATAATAACTTTATTGTCATTGTATGTGTATACACAACGAAATTCACTTAACACCCAAAGACCATGTCCAACACACATATCAATCCCCAAACACACTCCCACCCACCACAATTCTCCACCCCTAAACCACCCAAACATCCACACAACAGACCAAGTAATACTGCCTAACAGCTCACTGATGGTGGTCCTTTAGTTCATTGTTGAGTGCAATTACAGCTCTGGGATAAAAACTATTCAGAAAACGTGTAATCTCTATCACATTTATCAAATTTAAGTAATCCTCATATTATTTAAATATACATTAAAAATGCCTAACGTGTAAACTTCTATAATTTTTAATCATTCTATAAAAATTATATTCTAATATTTTCCCTATCTAATTTTATTTCTGCCTCTTTCAGCTTACAATCAGGCTACTTTAATATTTAAAGGGCAATTATTCCTATCATGTTGACTGTTTTCTAAGCGCACGTGTTCTATCCATCCATCAATAAATAAATCTGAGCTAGAAACTTTGTATGCAAGAAGCGAGAACTAAACCAAGGGAAAGCATTCTTTGGGGGGGGAGGGAGAACATTGTACAAAAAATGAACAACAAACCACACCTCCCTTGGGAAATCAGGGAAGACTGTTCTTGGGGGTGCAGGATAACTCCTCAAAAATGTACCTTTGCAACTGAGGGAAGCTTGAAAATGTACAGTTAGATGCAATTTAGCTGCACAATATTAGCCAGGTGCTGGGTGCTAAACTTTTGTGAAAGTTTTGTTTTTGTACACAGCTCCTAAACCTAAACGATGGCCTAAATAACAATGGAGTCCAGAATTATGGTCCTTAAGTTGTTTCTGTCATTAAGCAAGGCACCCATGCAATCCTAGCTCTCCCCATTGCAGTCATTATGTGGAGAAGAGTTGCCAAGGGATGGAGGAGGCCTGGGTTGCTGAATGAATTAAGTCAAAGATTACTTGTTGACTTGCAAGTCTAAAAAGTACAAGCCAGGTCAGCAAAAGGAAGTATTTTAAGCCACAAATTTGCTTATGGAATTTTATCTAAAATCAAACTTTCCTGTTGTTCACATGTAAATGGTATTTTCTAATTTGATCGCTTACTTTATGATGCATCACATATGCCAAATACATGTATCATGTTTCTGCACCCTATAAAAACTCCTCCCCCCCCCATTTAAATGCTTTTGCTCTGCCTGAATTACTTGGTGATTTGTGTTTTCAGAAGCCCCTTTGTGTCTCTCTCAAATTCAGGCATCATTTGGCTACGCCAAACTTCGGAGTGCTCGTGTTTCGAGGTTTGCAAACGGTGATCGCCGACTGCAGAATGTTGTGACCATTATGTGTGCGCCAGTTGTCGCACCCAAATCACTGTGGCAATCACACCTTCAAGGACCAGGTATAAGTCTCCTTTCTCAGAGTCATAACGGTCGTTAAACAAGTGGTAAATGAGGACTACCTACACAACTGAACATCTCAAATAATTCTCAATTTTAAAAACAGGTTAAGGGTTAAGCAGAGCTGAATCTGGTTAATTAATACATGGATGGGACACCACCAGGAAATCCCGTTTAAGAAAAAATAATAATCCCAGAAGCCAGCGGTAGCAGATCAGTCCCAGATTGTTGCCAAGAAAACATGTCAATAAAATAACAAGAAATCAATTCTACCTTGAAGGAGACTTTTTAAAATCTCCCAACCCACAGAAAATTGCAGGCAGCAGTTTTAAAGCTTGCAGCACCAGTGGAATTAAATCTGGAGTGGGAAGGAATATGTAGCAGCTTCTCTGCTTTTACACCAAGGTGCAAACCAGGCAGCCCTGCTTGCTCCCAGCCCTTTCCTCCAATCTGTCCTCCACTCACCTTCTAGCTGCTGTTGCGACCCTGGGAAGAACAAGAGTGCCACCCTGCATGCCATCATCCTCCCAGGGATGAGCAGGAAGAGGAAGTTCCTCTGGTTTTCTCTACTCCGGCATCCTCTCTAGTCACGTAATACTTGATGGTTTCAAATTCCTTTTAACTCGTTACCAATGGGCTACTAGTGGAGACAGCTTATCTAGCCGCGTACCTTGTTCATTTCTACAGCGCCATCTAGTGACAGATGGCTGAGAAACACCTTTGCCCGATCTCTCTCCCCCCTCCCCTCCAAAGGGCGTTTGAAAGGGTTTTTTTTTTATTATGTTCCAGCCGATTGTTTTCGATCCCCACCGATCACATCGATAGATTTTTCTCCGCGACGATCTGCCCCTAAATCTTTTCTAGTTTTGGGTAAATGAACCTTAACCTAAGAGTCGTTTGCTGAGATGGGCGGCTATAGAAATCAAATAAATGAATAAATAATAAATAAAAACATTAATATAAAATACACTGCGAATGTTTAATAGTTTCCCCAGTTTGAATTTGCAGCAGTACAACTCCCATCATCCACAGCCAGCGCCACTTTAGAATTATTGGAATGACATACACAACCAGTTTTTAGTGCAATTGATCTAAAAGAGGTTTAATAAAATTGTCAACGGGAGGGGAAAACCCACGAAAACTAAAAATCCATGTCTTGTATTATTGACCAGCCCACAAAATCTACACAACATTGGGTGTCCCTAAATTACTCTTGGCATCTCGAGAGGTGCCATCTTTTGAGTTATAACTGAAAGAAGATTAGGGAGGAAAGTTAAATACCAAAAGATAAGAGTAGTATGTAAGAAAGAAATACAACAATACATCTTGATCTTCTTGAAGCGCTGTGATATGGCCCAGGGAAAAAAAGGGCTTTGGGTTAAGGAGAATTCATTTATTCTAATTCTTTTATTTATTTTAATTCAAGAAGATGACGACGTTGCGAACTATTGATTGCAGAGGTTGTTCCAGAACTTTTAGCTCATACTTCTTCAAATCCAGTCGTAATTTTCTCTCCATCTCCCTCTAGGAAGGAGGTTCTTGCTTTCCATTTTTCATGCGGTCTACTATAAAAAATGTTTTCCTGCAAGATGAGATCCCATGTTTTCCTGGCCTATACAGGTAGTCTCGACTCACAATTGTTCATTTAGTGACCGTTTGAAGTTACAACGGCACTGAAAAAAGTTGAGTTGTGACAATTTTTTCACGCTTATGACCGTCATGTGATCAAAATTCAGTTCCTTGATAACTGGTTCATATTTATGACGGTTGCAGTGTCCCGAGGTCATGGGATCACCCTTTGTGACCTTCTGACAAGCAAAGTCAAGGGAGGAGCTGGATTCACTTGACAACTGTGTTACTAATTTAACAACTGCAGCGATTAAAAATCGAAAAATGGGGCAAAACTCCCTTAACAAATTTCTCACTTAGTAACATAAATTCCGTGCTCAATTGTGATCATAAGTCAAGGACTACCAATACTGTAGCTATGGGTAGTCCTCAATTTATGATTGGATGCTTAACAACCATTCAAAGTTTTGATGGACCTCCCCAAGACGACTTATGATTCAGATCCAAAGTTCTAACAAATCACACCCAATTAACATGATCCCATTTGGGGTACTTGGCAACCAGCTCACATTTATGATTGTTTGCAGTATTCCAGAGATCACATGACACCTGGTCTACCCCAACATGTGGGAAGGGGCATTCTGCTCCCTTTCGCCTTTCAGCTCCAATCCAGGAGCCCTCAAGCAGTCGCATTCACAAACCATTTTATACCAAATTTATATTTCGCTGATAAAGAAATAAAGGGAGACTAGTAAAGATCTATTTCAAGCTTTTTAGCTTTCATCAGCTAGCCATACCCTTACTTGGATTCAAACTTGGGCTTCCTGCATGTTAAGCAGTTGAATTAACCTTCTGAGCCACAAGTTCTCCTCTCCACAGTTCGCCCAAGCTGATGATATATATTATATATATATATATATATATATATATTACTAGAAACCTGCTTTTACTTCTGGTTTCCAGCAAAAAAAAACAACACACCCATTGCAGACAATGGATTTGCTTTAACTACTGTAGCTTTTGTTTAACGACGACAGTAAAAAAAATGCTGTAAAGTCAGGTGTGGTTACAGGGTGTCCTGCTTAGAGACCAGGCTGATTTACAACTGTAATTCTGGGCTCAATTACAGTCGTAAGTCAAAGACTGCTTCTACTGTCATTCTAATATGTTATCATCTAAACTTACCAGTTCATGCAATTTCCTTCAGGCTACCTTTGCTATCAATATAGACACGTGGAAATGGTTTAAAAGATCTACTTTTCAGAAACCAGGAAAACACTGTTACTAGCCTATGTGGAACTTGCCTCTCAAAACACAGGTGAGGGTTGTTTTTGTTTTTTTAAATTTAACGGAACAGAATAACAGAGTTGGAAGGGACCTTGGAGTCTTCTAGTCCAAACCCCTGCCTAGGCAGGAATTTAATTTCAATCAATCAGAATAGAGCTGGAAGGGAACTTAGAGGTCTTCTAGTCCAACCCCCTGCTCAAGCAGGAGACTCTATAGTATTTTAGGCAGGTGACTGTCCAGTCTCATCTTAAAAACCTCCAGTGATGAAGCACCCATAATTTCCGAAAGGAAAGCTGTTCCACTGGTTAATTGTCTTCCCTGTTAGGAAGTTTCTCCTCAATTCCAGGTTGCTTCTCTCTTTGATTAGTTTCCATCCATTGTTTCTTGTCCCTGCCCTCTGCTGCTTTGGAAAATAAATTGACCCCCTCTTCTTTGTGGCAGCCTCTCAAATACTGGAATACTTTAATTTAATTTAATGGAGGAAGGAATTTTCTAATATTGAGAGCTATTCAGCTCTACAATCCAGGGGTGAAATCCAGCAGGTTCTGACAGGTTCTGGAGAACCAGCAGCGGAAATTTTGAGTAGTTTGGAGAACCGGCAAATACCACCTCTGGCTGGCCCGAGTGGGGTGGGAATGGAGATTTTGCAATGTTCTTCCCCTGCCACGCCCACCAAGCCATGCCCACAGAACCGGTAGGGAAAAATTTTGGATTTCATCCCTGCTATAATCCCATTATTATCTTGAGTGGTCCGGCCATTTCCCGAACAGTTATGACTAAGCACCTGTACTACTCCAGACCCTGCTGGACTCTAATCCCCATCATCCTTGAAATTCACTGCCTGAGGCGAATGTTCGTGAAAATACAGCAACAACTGGAGAGGCCAAGTCTCCCCATCTCAGCACTACTGGAAGAATTTGCAAAGGCGGGAAAAGAGAAAACATCCTTACCATGAATTCTTCCATATGATTTAACTTCGGATTGAAAACTTTAATATCCTTCCTTTGAACATGAATTGGAAGCCAGGGATAGTACATCCATGAAAAAAACAACAACATTAAGTGTATAGAACCGTGATGGCAAACCAATGGCACGCATGCCCAAAGTGGCACGTGAAGCCATGTCGCCCAGCACGCGCAGCCTTACCTGTTTATCTTCCAGGTTTCTGGCACGCGTGCATGCACAACGATCAGCTGTCTTTCGCGCACGCGGCACTGCTGAAAACTGGTGTGCACATACATGCTGGCCAGTTGATTGCTGGGCGCGCATGCATGCTAGAACCCGGAAGTTCGGCTTTTCCGGAGTGCGGCCTCGACAAGCGCAATGTTTCCACGTGACTTTTTCAGCACTCGGTGCTGAAAAGGTTCGCCATCACTGGTATAGAAGAAACACCTCACGGAGACCGCAAATTTAGCTCCTGGACATGCTACTTTTCAGTGAGCATGGAGATTTGGAATTATTTTATGGAAAAACCTCCGTGCGACCTCTCAGGTTAGGAACAGTTTTATCAGTTCTATTATTCATAAGAGCTAAGCCCACCGTTTCCTTGCCACAGGCATTTGGGCCTAGTGAGAACTGATGTTTTACTACTAAGTTGCCCAATACACAGCTTTTCCCTGGGATGAGTTCTTTAATACTTCATCCTGTACTGAACCTTCACAACATTTATTCCTGAGTGGGTTCAGCAGACAGGATTGTGAGGTTTCCAGGCTGTAACCTTGTGCGAACTATAAAGGAAGCCCCCACCCCCCACCCTCCCGTCTGTGTGTTAATCAGTTTTCTCCTGCACTGATTCACTTGGGTTTAAGAAAATAAGGTCCTGAACTGAGGATTCTTCAACAGCCGGAGAGTACAGGCTCAGTCCGTTGTGGGTCCTGCTGTGTCGAACGAGGTGTGACCTGCGGTTGAAACTTTTCCCACAGTCCATGCAACAGTACGGCTTTTCTCCCGTGTGAATTCTTTTGTGCCTGGTGAAATGAGACTGCCAGTTGAAGCTCTTTCCACATTCGTGACATTTAAACAGTTTCTCCTCTTTCTGGAAAAGCGACGGGTCGCTGTAATTTTTCTCGCGGTCCAGGCAGTCAATCGGTTGGCCTCCTGAAAGGACCACCTGGCGTGTGTTCATGATGCTTTTAAACAAGGGGCTTCGGGTGTAGCTGGTTTCTCTATCCAGACATTGAAAGAGCGGTTCCTCTGCCTGGGTGCCTTCCTGTGGATTGATTCCAGTGATTAGGAGTGAACAATGGCCATAGCTTGTCTCGCTGTTGGGCCATTCATACAGCTGGTCCCCTACTTGTGTGGGCCTGCTGGGGTTCAGCCCCGCAATAAAGATCGAACTGTGGCTGTAATCTTTTTCACTTTCTGAGCCCGGATATGCCTGGCCCTCTGCGTGGGTCTGCTGGTGGGGACTCAGCCCTGCAATAAAGAGTGAGCTGCTGTCATAGACTGTCCTGCTTTGTAGCCCTCCACGTGGCACGTCAGCTAAGTGGGTCGCCTCGTGAGTGCTGAGGTGTGATTTGCGGTTGAAGCACTTCCCGCAGGCCGAGCATTTGTACGGCTTCTCTCCAGTGTGGATCCTTTCGTGCCGCAGGAGTTCGGAGGTCTGGCTGAAACTTTTCCCACAGCCTGAACAGGAATAGGGCTTCTCTCCCGTGTGGATCCTTTCGTGCCGCATCAGTTTCGCCGCCTGGTTGAAACTTTTCCCGCAGCTCAAACAGGTGTAGGAGTTCCCCACTCGGTGAGTGGTCTCGTGCCGAGTCAGGTTGGATCGGAGGCTAAAGATTCTCCCGCACTCCCCACATCCATACAGTTTCTTCTCCGCGTGGGTCCTCTGATGCCTGTTCAGTTTGGATTTCTCGATGAAGCTTTTCTCGCACTTGCCGCACTTGTACGGCCGTTCCCCAGTATGGGTCCGCTGGTGCGTCACCAGATGCGACTTCCAGTTGAAGCTTTCTCCACAAACGGGGCAGATGAATGGCGTCTCTCCGGTGTGCAGCCGTTTATGCGCCAGGAGAGATGAGCTTTGGGTGAAGCATTTCCCGCAGTCTGCGCAGGAGTAGGGTTTCTCCCCCGTGTGGATGTTCTCGTGCCGAATGAGGGTCGAGGCATGGCTGAAGCTTTTCCCACAATCTGAGCATTTGTACGGCCTTTCTCCCGTGTGGGTGATCCCATGTCGGATGAGGTCGGACCTGAAGCTGAAGCTCTTTCCGCAGTCGAGACAATTGTAGGGCTTTTGTCCCGAGTGGGTCCTCTGATGCCGGTTACGATTCGACCTTTCGGTGAAGCTTTTCCCGCAGTGGATGCACTTATAGGGCTTCTCGCCCGTGTGGATCCGTTTATGGGCCAAGAGGTTGGAAGCCTGAGCGAACGTCTTCCCACATTCATTACAGGTTCTTGGGATCTTGGATCTGCGCCTGGTCTTTCCAGATGCACCTTGGCCCGGAGGCTGGGGGACCTGGGTGTAAGCCGCAGAGCTATCTCTTCTCTTTGCTAAATGGTATTGTCGCTGCCTCTCTGCGTTGAGATGTTTCACGGTTGGCTCTCCCGGGGATGTTCCAATTTGTTGATTTTGGTGATAGTTTGGCCCTGACACATCTTCCTTCTTCTCATGGATCTGCCCATCACCTGCTAAATAAAACAAACAAACAAACAATTGGTATATGAACATAATCCCAGCAGGCTGGAAAAGAAAATCCTTCAAGAGGAATTAATTTTTGCTAACCTGTTTCTACAAGGATTATTTTTCAGGATGTGTCCTTGGTCCCCACCATGTGGGTTACATTTCTTAGAACAGTCACACTGATTTTCTAAGATTGGATATTCTAGATTTTTTCACTGAGGGTCCTTGGTGCTCTCTGAGGTTGGGTTTTTTTTTTTGTCTTCAGGTGTTTCATTACTAAAACTACGTAACATCAGAGTTTTTTCATTCCACCTTTTATAGGTATTGCCAGTAGTAACTTTCATCCTGTTTTTTAGTTCCAAGAAAATTTGGCTTGTTGGTTCCATAATAGATCAGTCAAAAGCTCAAATTAGGAGCAGATGATGTGCAATTCGGTACCGTATTTTTCAGAGTATAAGATAGAGTATAAGAGGGTGAAAATCTGGGTGTGTCTTATACTCTGAATGTAGCCCCGCCCAGCTTCTAAAACGGAGGTTTCAGAGGCTGAAAAAAGCATCAGAAACGAAGCGTTAGAAAAGAAGCCCCCAAACAGAGCTTCAGTGGCTTTTTTTCTGAAGTTCTGTTTCGGAGGCTTTCAGAGGCAGAAAAAAAAAGCAAGGCACAGAGCTCACAACCAAGGAACCTGTTGCTAAAATACACCTCTGGGAACAGCTGATTGGGGGTATTCCGGGAGGCCGATCCACCTGCCAATCAGCCTTTTTCTTATTTTCCTCCCCAAAAACTAAGGTGCGTCTTATACTCCGGGGCATCTTATACTCTGAAAAATACAGTAGTTCAATGTTTCTCAAGTTCAGTTATGTTAAGATATGTGGACTTCAATGTGGAATTCTCCAGCCAGCATAAGCTAGCTGGGGAATTCTGGGAACTGAAGTCTACACATCTTAAAGTAGCCAAGGTTGAAATAGACTGTTCTAAAGTATTTCTAGTTAGTACCACCTACCGTTCTCTTGCATGTCACTTTCATAGAGACTCCTTTGACCTGCATCCAATAATAGTCCTTGATCCTCTGGGAAATACATAGCAGCTTCTTTGAAATTCACCGGCATCTGAAAGACAAAAGGCACCGTCCATTCAATCTTTGCACCATGTCTCATGTTGAGATCCACTTGCCTCTAAAAGATTAAGGCCATGGTTACAGAAGCATGAATTTTCAGAAGCTGTAGTTGCTTCGTAAATCTTTGAAAACCTGGCTCTGTTCTCAGGTCTGGCATTAAACTGTATTTTGGACTTTGCAAATCACCAAAGTTTCTAGGAGTGGGACAGCTGTAAATCAACGCTTCCCAAACGCTGCCTTCATTCCCTAAAATCTTTTATCAGTCTTATCAAACTTGAGGACAAATTTAAGATCCTTCCTTCAGCACCATCATAACTTTCAATGGTCATTGAACGAATGGTCATAACTCAAGGACTACCTGTGTAATAAAAACGGTATCATTGAATGATCTTTATGTCATTTCAATTGATTACCACGTTTGGAAAATGCACCTTTCATGGCAATTTCGTGGATTTTCATCCCAATAGGAATACTCTGGGAATTTTTTGAATGTTGTTTACTACACTTTTAAGTCAATTTAAATATCCCTATTGTGATGGGGAATGGGTTTGGATCATTACCCAAAGAAAAATTAGATTTACCTTATTTTGAGTAATTTACTCATATTTGGGAAGCACTGATATAAATCATCATCAGAAAGCCAGTTTGTTCTAATGAGCGAGGCACCAGGCTAGAAGCCCGGAGACTGTGGGTTCAGGCCCCGCCTTAGGCATGAAGGCAGGCTGGGTTTAGGCCAACCACTAGGAGACAGTGAATTCTAGTCCCGTGTTTGCCACCTTCAGTTATTTATCAAAATAATAAAGGTGACAAAATAATAAAGGTGAAATATGAATAAAAAATCATCGTCATCATCCCTCAAGAAGTATTTTAGTAATACTGCACACTTTTTCTTTTAATTATTTTAGTGGAATGTAGTTGATTGAAATAAAAATACAATAATCATAATACAATAAAATGTAACTACATTATAAAGTTATTAAAATGAATGTAAAAGGGAAGCCCCCATATATTTCTAATAGGGAATGAACACAATCTTTTAATCTATTAAATATCACTCACATTGCTCCATTTTTTTCTCTCATCCCTCTGATTTTTGTTTTTCTCAGAGCTTAGTGATGCTCCTTTCTGTATGTGGATGATGTCATTTTGGCTGCATAAAGATCTACATTTAGAGCCCGAGTGAGCAATGCAACAGTCCTGGTATTTAGGATAGTGCTATAGATAGCAATCTACCAAAATAAACAAAAATAAGAGAAGGAAATCTCCTATTTCAGCAAGGATAACATCTCTGTAGCTACGTTGTAAAGCATACCATCTTCATTCATTTAAAAGCTATGTGCAATTGGATCAGTTCCCAAAATAGCTATGGAATACAGGCAGTCCTTGACTTACAACGGTTCATTTAGTGACCATCTATGGAGATTCTCAGTCATCCAGTCATAGCTGTCCCAAAGGTGTTTTTTCAAGAGGCAACTGGACTTTGTTTTTTTCTTTGAAGACATTTCGCTTCTCATCCAAGCAGCTTCTTCAGTTCTGACTCTGAAGAAGCTTCTTGGATGAGAAACGAAACGTCTTCAAAGAACACAAGAAAGTCCAGTTGCCTCTTTTATTTCAACAAGCTGGGCTGGCTTAACTCTTTTTAATTGTTTAATTTTAATTTGTTTTTTAAAAACAGGGGTATTTTAATTAGTTTGGGCCAAATTTATTTAATACGTTTTAAATTGTTTTTAAATTTTATATGGTATGTGTTTTTTCTTGGCTGTTCACTGCCCTAAGTCCTTCGGGAGTAGGGCGGTATATAAATATAAATAAACTGAAACTGAAAAAGCACCTTTGTATCATTTAGTGACCGTTCGAAGTTACAACAGCTCTGAACAGCTCGAGTTATTATCATTTTTTATATTTACAGCCGTTGCAGCATTCCCATGGTTATATGACCAAAATTCAGACACTTGGCAAACTGCATTTGCCTAAAAATGTGGCCTGATAACACTTTTTTTTAAAACAAGTTTTATTGGGTTTTTTCTCCTCTCCCACATTCACCCACATCTTTTTTTTTTTTGAACAGTGTTGGCCGTTTCTTATCTTATGCAATTAATCAAATTCAAATACATTTTACTCAGTTGCAATTCTTGCCAAAATTGTCTTTCCCCCTTTTCTTTTCTTTTTTAAACATATCTCAATATTTCTATACTTGCATACATAAACACCATCTTCATTTGTCCCCTAAATTCTAACTTTACTGTTTATTCATATTTATTCTTTTTATTCTTAAACAATTCATTATTTATCTTAATATATTTATATTTGTTTGTTCGGCGCTGCCTTTCTTCCATTTCATCTTTTTTATTGTACAGCAATCTTTCTCCTCAAACCTACTCAAAGTGATAACACACTTTGACTGACTAAATCACACTTCCTTGTACTGCAGTTTTCCAAAACTACAAAAGAAATCTTGCACTCGCACTTATGACCATCGTAACACACCTGTGGTTCATGTGTGATCACGTCAAGCATTTGGCATCAAAGCTTGCATTTATGACGTGCTGTGCGTTCAGAGATTGCAATTTGCAACTTTCTATTTTCATCCAAAGCTGGATTCACCTAACCCCCAAATAATTTGCTTAACTGCAGTGATCCAATTTATGACCATGGTAAAAATAGTCATAAAGTCAGGTGATACTCAGTTTACAACCATCTTAATCTATGATGGAAATTCTGGTTCAGATTTGTCTATGGAGATTCTCAGTCATCCAGGTCACGGTTGCCCCAATTGCCTCATTTTTTAAAATGAGGCAATTGGACTTTCAAAGAAAAACCAGAAAGTCCAATTGCTTCTTGGGGAAAAAAAAAAACACTTTTGGGTCTGGTTCAGGTTGTGGTCGTAAATTGAACAGTATCTGCATTTTTTGCATGAGAAAATTTGGCCCACGTTTTAGGGGGGATGAAGGTAAGTTTCTATAAATAAGAGCATCCCACAGCAAACCATGCAACTGCCCTAATTAATTCGACACCGAAGATTAATTTTACCGAACTGGCCAACATCTGGATGATTTATAATGCCACTTTTGTTGCAGACATGCAAACATCCTGGGATTTCACCAAGAGATTGCCAAATTCCAGAACAAAGCTGACCCGGCTCTTGTACTGCAATAAAAGCGAATTTGTGCTTCTGAACCCAAATCCTCAAGAGGGCAAAAGAGGCGGAGAAGGCATGTAAGAGAAGGAAGGGGGGGCGGGGGGCTGATGGGATATAAAGTCCTCTCCTCGTTAGAGCCGAGACACTTGCCCAGGGACTACAATGCCCATTCTCCAAAAGCGCTGCAGAAGGGAGGGAGGGAGGGAAAGGAGGAGAAAGCGCACTGCCAAGGGGTGCAGAATCAGGGTGAGGGGGCTTTGTTTCCTTTGGCCCAAATCCACGTTGGGGAACAAGATCGAACCCCGGGATAACAAAGCCTGGATAGCTCTGCAGACAAGGCACTGTAATTTAACACCAGCTGTCTGCAATTAAAGTAAATTCGAATCTCACCAGGCTCAAGGTTGACTCAGCCTTCCATCCTTTCTAAGGTAGGTGAAATGAGGACCCAGTTTGTGGGGGCAATAAGCTGACTTTGTATAAATATACAAAAGTATGAAGGCTATTGCTTAATGCATTGTAAGCCGCCCTGAGTCTCCGGAGAAGGGCGGCATATAAATCAAATTAAAAAAAAAAACAACAACCAACAAACCGAGAACCCGATTAGCCATCGACACCTAGGAAGGCGAACTTACTTTTTGCAAGATCGGCATTCGGGACGGCTTGTTGCATTGCAATTTTAAAAACTGAAAGGGGGGGGACTGACTCTCTTCTTTCCCCTCCCCCCTCCCCCCACCCCCCCATGCAGGCGCAGGGGCTTCGTGCAGAGGAACCCCCCCCCCTTCGCATGGACCTCTTGCAAGTGACTTTTTTGGGGGGGGAGGTGGGGGGAGGGTGGAAAGGGGAAAAGTCCATACCTCGCACGCGGGGATTCGCACTTCGCAGGGCTCCGCCAGGCGATTCAGCGAGCGGGAGAAGGGCCCCGGGCAGGGCTGGCCGAATAAACAGAGCTGGGAGGAAGAAGAAAGGGAAGCGGAGGGGAAGGAAGCGAAAGGGAGGGGCCTCTTATTAGGATAGGGAGGGAGGGAGGGAGGGCGCGCGCCGCCTCTTTCGGTCCCGAGCATGCTCGCGCGCCGTCCCCGAAGCTCGCGCGCCCTTCCCTTTTGCCCACAGTTGGCCCTTTGTTGTTGTTTTGATCACGTGCCTCCTTCCCCGCCTCCTCCTCCTCCTCCTCTTCCCGGATTCCCCCCCCCCCGCCACTATCAACTGTAGGAAGCCCCCCCCCCCCCCCCCAGAAGAATCAAATATTTTGGGAAATTTTAAAAGGGCAAGATAGAATATTTCCCCTAAATGAGAAATGAGAAATGAAAAAAAAAATGTTAAGGGAGACAGAAACCAGCCTCAGTCTCCCTTCCCCAAGCAGAAACTGAGAAGGCCAGCTTTTAGAAATGCAGATTTGGTAATCCATTCAGAAAGACTGGGCTAATGTATTCACAAACACCTTCAGGAATTAAGATGGGACAATTCCTTCAGGAATTAAGATGGGATTAAGAAAGGACAGGACATGATCTCAACTCCATTAAGAAAAGTGGAAACAATACTGGTCCATTAAGAAAGGCAGGCTAGAGGCAATAGATAACAGGATTAGGACGAAGGAACTAACAGTTAAGACCCATCATGAGCCTTTGCCAAATAAGTAAAACCAATCAAATAATATACCAATCAAACACACAAAGCAAGCCTCCAGATTACAGAATGCTGTAAAAATTGTATAAAAGCCAGATGTACAAGAAAAACCAGTTGTTCAGCTGACCCAGAAGGTTCTGCTTCATCAATAAATGGGGCCACTTTCCAATCAGCCTCCAGCCACCCCTTTTATTTCCAGTGCCTTCCTCCCGGCTTGGAACTATCTATCTATCTATCTATCTATCTATCTATCTATCTATCTATCTATTACTATCTCTAGCTAGCTATCTCTACTATATCTATCCATCCATCCATCCATCTCTCTCTCTCTTCTATATCTATCTATCTAGATTATATCTCCGAGATAGAGATATAAGAAATATATAGATATAATCTTTCATGCATTGGAAGGGACCTTGGAGGTCTTCTAGACCCTATACCCGTGATGGCAAACCTATGGCACGTGTGCCACAGGTGGCACGCAGAGCCATAACTGTGGGCACGCAAGCATTGCCCTAGCTCAGCTCCAGTGCGCATGATTTTTTGGCCTTCCGGGCCCACCGGAAGTTGAGAAACGGCCTCTGGAGGCCCTCCGAGGGGGTGGGAAAGGCCATTTTCGCCATCCCCAGGCTCCTAGAAAGCCTCTGGAGCCTGGGGAGAGTGAAAAATGAGCCTACTGGGCCCACCGTGCCATCACGTGGCAAAAGCGGGGGCAGCATGGGGAGGTCATGCGCGCATGCGTGAGGGTGCAGGGGGGGGCTTTGAATTTTGGGTATGGGCACATGCGCACACAACCCCCCCGTTCTCCCCCCACTTTTGGCATGTGACAGCAAAAAGGTTAGCCATCACTGCCCTATACCATTCCGGACAAATGGTTGTCAAATCTCCTCTTAAAAACTTCCAGTGTTGTAGCACCCACAACTTCACTGATTAATTGTTCTCACTGTCAGGAAATTGAATAATTTATTTTAAGTGTCTGCTTTTGAATCAGTCTTGACTCCTGGTGATTACATTGGGCAGGTTCCTGAAGTTTTCTCGGCAACATTTTTCAGAAGCGATTTGCCTTGGTGCCTTCTTCCTAAACTTAGTCCTAAACTAAGATTAGAACTCAGTTTTCCCTAATCCAGTGCCAAATTGACAGTCATTATTTAGGCTTAAAATTATTAACATCCATTTTGAGTCAAAAGTATTCAAATTCATGCTAAAGAGATTGGGCCAAGATGGATATACAGGTAGTCTTTGATTTACAATACTTCATTTCCTCACAAGAAGCGATCAGTTATAACAGTACTAAAAATAGTGACTTATCACCATTTTTCACATTTACGACTGTTGCAGCATCCCCGTGGTCACGTGATTGACATTCGGATGCTTAACAACTGACTCACATTTATGACGGTTGCAGTGTCTCAAATCGCTTGATGCCCTTTTGCGACCTTCTGACAAGCAAAGTCAGTGGGGAAGCAGATTCACTTGACAACTAATTTGTGTGACTAATTTAAGAACTGCAGTGATTCACTTAACCAACATGGCGAGAAAAGTCATAAAAGGGGGCAAAACTCACTTAACAAATTTCTCACTTAGCAACATACCAGTAAAGGTTGGGCTCATTTGTGGTCGTAAGTTGAGAACTACCTGTACTTTGGCAGGAGGGTGCAGTTCGAATAAATGGATTTCAATGATTTTATTGACTAAAAACTGTGGTTTTTGTGTTAGTATTCTTTTTTAATATTATAAACCACCCAGAGTTATCTCCAGGTGAGATGGATGAATTATAAAGTGTTGGTTATTACCTTTAAAGCCCTACATGACTCAGGGCCGGGCTATCTTCGAGACCGCCTTCTACCGCATAGCTCCCAGCGACAGGTAAGATCCCACAGAGTTGGTCTCCTCCGGGTCCCGTCAGCTAAACAATGCCAGCTGGCGGGCCCGCGGGGGAGGGCCTTCTCTGTGGCTGCCCCAGCTATCTGGAACCAGTTACCTCCTGAGGTCCAGACCATCCCCACCCTATTGGCCTTCCGAAAAGCGGTGAAGACCTGGCTCTTCCGGCAGGCCTGGGGCTGTTGATCTCACTCTTGCGATCTGGTGAGATCCGGCCATGAATGGTGTGCATGTGTTTTTAATGTTTTTAAAATGCTTTTATAATGTTTATTTTTAAATTATGTTCACTGTTTGTATTATTTCTGTTGTAAGCCGCCCAGAGTCCCTTGGGAGTTGGGTGGCATAGAAATATGATCAATTAAAATTAAATTAAATTAAACAGTCACAGAGTTGGAAGGGATCTTGGAGGTCATCTATTCCAACCCGCTACTCATGCAGGAGACCTGCACTAGGGATTCGAACCGCCGACCTTGCTGATCGACATGCTGGTCAGGCAAACAAATTTAATAAATAATTTTTCACGAACTAAGGTCAAGAGACAGACTCTTTCACCCACCTATGAGGTGCTGGAGGCGGCTGCGGTAATATTCAGCCATACAGCCTTCCCTTCCTTCCTTCTGCCTAGTCCTGGTCCTTGTTTTTCCCCACAAGAAGCGATGTCTCACCCGGTCCCTCGATTTCGTAAACGCCGAATGGGTTAAACCAGTGTTTCTCAACCTTGGTAGCTTGAAGATGGGTGGACTTCAACTCCCAGAATCCCCCAGCCAGCGCTGCTGGCTGGGGGATTCTGGGAGTTGAAGTCCATCCATCTTCAAGCTACCAAGGTTGAGAAACACTGGGTTAAAGGGAGCGAGCGGCCAATCCTAGACAGGCCCAGACGGGCAAAGATCTGAGAGGTGGAGAAAAAGTGCCCCACCCCCACCCCAAAAAAGAGATCCCCCCCCTCCCCGTGTTGCATTCACGCCGCACTTGAGGCTTTGGATCTGGCTTGCGCGATCTTGCAGGATCCTGAGCTTTGCAGATTCGGCCATGGCGAGGTTGCAAGAAGCGGGTGAGTTGGAGGGAAGGGGAAAGGGGGGCCATGGGAGGGGGAAAAAAAAGAGAATAAAAACATGGGAGGAGCGAGGAAAGAAGCGAGCGAGGTTGCACCAAAAAAAAAAAGGAAAAAAAGGCGTAAATCCCTAGGCGGAATCCGGGGGTCTCCTTTTGCAGCGCGGCCTCCCCCCAGCGATGCTGAATTAATGCATAAGGATTAATGCATAAAAAAGGGGTCGTGTTTCCCTAATCCACAATTTTCTTTCATAGGCACTGATTGATTGATTGATTGATTGATTGATGGCTGGGTGCGGGGCAGGGGTGAAATCCAAAATATTTCCCTACCGGTTCTGTGGGTGTAGTTTCGTGCGCGTGGCAGGGGAAGGATATTGCAAAATCTCCACTCCCACCCCACTCCAGGGGAAAGATACTGCAAAATCTCCATTCCCTCCCCTCCTGGGGGAAGGATATTGCAAAATCTCCATTCCCACCCCACTCCAGGGGAAAGATACTGCAAAATCTCCATTCCCTCCCCTCCTAGGGGAAGGATATTGCAAAATCTCCATTCCCACCCCACTCCAGGCAAAGATACTGCAAAATCTCCATTCCCACCCCACTCCAGGGGAAAGATATTGCAAAATCTCCATTCCCACCCCACTCTGGGGCCAGCCAGAGGTAGTATTTGCCGGTTCTCCGAATTACTCAAACTTTCTGCTACCGGTTCTCCAGAACCTGTTAGAACCTCTGGATTTCACTCCTGGTGTGGGGGAAAGTTTGTCCTCTGTCAGTTTTCTGATGTTGAGTTGGAGTTCATTGCTGAAGGATTGCATTGTTGAATGCAGGCCAAACTACAGGCTCTAGAAACCCAAGGATTTTTTTTTTTTAAAGATTTTCTGCTTTTCTGTCTCACTGTCATCCAAATGTTCTATTATTACTATTTTCAGAGGGCCCCCATTTACTGAACTGCAGACATAACACAGTCACTTGTCTGAAATGGTGCTATAGGGTCTCCTGCTTGAGCAGGGGGTTGGCCTAGAAGACCTCCAAGGTCCCTCCCAATTCTGTTATTCCAAGCAAAGGCATTCCTCCAATCTGTTGTTTTAGCAACACTCTCTTCACCCACCCCCATGCAACTACACATGCCTTACCTCTAAATACCTAGTGGCCACCCATTTAAATATGAGCCAGCAGTGTGCAGCAGCTGCCAGAAAAGCCAACACAGTTCTAGGCTGCACAAACAGAGGGATAGAATCAAGATCACGTGAAGTGTTAATACCCCTTTATAATGCCTTGGTAAGGCCACACTTGGAATACTGCATCCGGTTTTGGTCACCATGGTGTAAAAAAGATGTTGAGACTAGAAAGAGTGCAGAGAAGAGCAACAAAGATGATTAGGGGACTGGAGGCTAAAACATATGAAGAACGGCCTTGAGTTTAACACCTTTTTTTCTTGTGGAAAAAACTACAAACTGCCACAGAAAACGATCAAGAACATCCTGATTCTCCTCTCCCCAAAGAATATCACTCTGTTGACTCATTGAGGCATATATTTTGTTTTTCCCAGAGTTCCCCGATGTAATAATAAAATTGGAACAAGGAGAGGAGAAATGGCTGTCAGGAAACGCGGAACAAGAAAGGAAAGCGTTGCTCTCACCTGGCCAAGAAAGTGAAACTACAATGGATAACACTCCAGGTAAGAAGGGAAGTCCAGTTCATCTTAAATCGTTAGAAATCTTCTCCCTCATTGCAAAGGCAACAGTTTCTTGTAGAAATGAATAAAGAGGTAAGAAGATCAGGGATGGGTTTCATTACCTTTATCACCAGTTCTGTCTGCGCATGCGCCCGGCCTTCCACGCATATGATTTGCGCATGCGCGCTTTTCTCGCATGCGCCTGGCCCAGGGGTGGGTTCTACTTACCTTTACTACCGGTTTGCAGTGGGAACGTGCACTCTTCTGCGCATGCGCAGAAGCGTTTTGATGACATGGTCAGTAGGTGGAGCTTCCCACCGGTTTTACTACCGGTTCTATAGAACCGGTGCGAACCGGGGGGCAACCTACCGCTGGCCTATGTTAAGGATATTGTTGTTGTGTTACCAACCAGCAGAGTAAATGCACAAGGAAACGTTGCTGAGAGCAATGAATAAGAGATATGCAAACTGGTTTATCAAAAGCTTACTTTATAGTAGAAAAACATTCTCATAGTCTTTAAACAAATTCCAAGTCTTTGCCAGTAAATCAGTCCAGTAGTTACAGAATCTTCTTACTCAACAAACAGTAGTTGGTTAGAATAACAAACTCACTCTGGTTTACAAACCACGATGGTCGCAGATCCATCAAACGATGATTACAGATAACAACTCCTCTCAATGGTAGCATATCATATCAGCTTCATCATAATGGCAGCATATCATAGCAGCAAGTGAACACGTTACAGTACCTTGCTTAAATACTCTCATAACCAGTCATTATCTAATTACAGCATGACTCAGCATTAAAGTCACATAATACATTTAGAGATTAAAGTTACAGTACACTTATATTGCCTGGACAACTAGTTAGGCTCAAACCATATCCTAACAGCCTGGCCTCAAAAACATGTCTAAATAGCACGACTTGGAGCCAGGGTGGGCAGGTGGCCCACCCACGATCACTGCTACCAGTTTGACTGAACTGGTGAGAACCGGCTGAATACCACCTCTGAAGAAGATAGCAATAGCACTTAGACTTATATACTGCTTCATAGTGCTTTACAGCCCTTTCTAAGCAGTTTACAAAGTCAGCATATTGCCCTCAACAATCTGGGTCCTCATTTTACCCACCTTGGAAGGATGGAAAGCTGAGTCAAGCTTGAGCTGGTCAGGATCGAACTTCTGGCAGTGAGCTAGCCTGCAATGCTGCATTCTAACCACTGCGCCACCACAGCCCTTTTGGAAGATCAAAGTGTTCAAGCATTGCAGAATTCCATTGGGGTAATTGCTAAAAATTGAATGGCCAGAATATTTTCTCCCAATTCTAAGGAAGCCTATAAACAAATTAGAACAGGAAGAAGATAACTCTTGTGTGATACATACAAAGTAGTTTGCTGCAGAACATATACAGGTAGTCCTTGAGTTACGACCACAATTGAGCCCAAAATTTTTTGTTGCTAAGTGAGTTTTGCCACATTGTATGACTTTTCTTGTTACGTAAATCATTGCATTTGTTCAGATAGCAACATGGTTGTTAAGTGAATCTGGGTTCTCCATTGACTTTGCTTTTCAGAAGGTCTCAAAAGCTGATCACATGACTCCAGGACATTGCAACCGTCATAAATATCAACTGTCAGTTGCCCAGCATCTGAATTTTGATCACATGACCATGGGGATGTTGCAATGGTCATAAGAGTGAAAAACGATAATATATCGCTTTTTTCAATGCCGTTGTAACTTTGAACGGTCACTAAATGAACTGTTGTAAATCGAGGACAACCTGTAGTAACATTAAAAAAAAAGTGGAAGGGAATTATTTAGTCTTGTATGGAAAAAATATAGAGGTAGACCTTAGTTAATAACAATTTGTTCAACAGTGTTCAAAATTATGATGGTGCTGAATGAATGGTACTTATACCAGTCTTGAGGTTACTGTTATTGCAGCACCCCTGAGGTCATATGAGGTGTGTGGCATGGGTCACAGAGAGGGTGCGAGAGTGTGTGTAAGAGATGTGACACAGGTCAGGGAGGGTGTGCAAGAGGTATGGATTGGGAAGGAGATATGTAAGAGGTGCAGGCCAGGGAGAGAGAATGAGGGGGTACACAAGGGTGTATAAGACACACAAGTTGGGTAGGGGGGTGCAAGGGAGTGTGCATGAGAAGGCAGGCCAGGAAGGAAGTGTGGGTGTGCACCAGTGGCAGGTGCAGCATGAACGCAGAAGGTCTGGAGATGGGTAGGCAGATGGGGGAAACTTAATCTCAGCAACTTCTGACTTTTCCTGCTGTCTTTCCCATTGACTTTCTGGGGAAACCATCGGGAAAGGTTGCAAATGCTAATCACATGATCGCAGGGCATTGCAGCCGATCATAAGTGTGAACTGCTTACCAAGCACCCAGATTGTCATCATGTTGGCTGTCGGGGTGCTTGGACATCCAGAACTCCAAGGACCGGTCGTAACCCCTATTCCTTCAGCACCGTCATAACTTCAAACAGTTGCTGAATGAATGGTCGTAGGCAGGGGTGAAATCCAGAAGGTTCTGACAGGTTCTGGAGAACCGGCAGTGGAAATTTTGAGTACCGTATTTTCCGGCGTATAAGACGACTGGGCGTATAAGACGACCCCCGACTTTTCCTGTTAAAATATAGGGTTTGGGCTATACTCGCCATATAAGACTGCCCCTCTTCCAATGCACACCAAATAAAAATTAAAAAACATCAACTGGCTCAACACAATGTAAAAGCAGCTGTGCTAGACCCAAAATGGCCCCTGCAAGAAGCAGGAACCTCACGCAGCCACAAAAAGCCCCCCAAAAAAACAACTTTCACACTTTACACACACACAACACAACACAACACAACACAACACAACTGGCTCATCCACAATGTAAAAGCAGCTGTGCTAGACCCAAAATGGCCCCTGCAACAAGCAGGAACCTCACGCAGCCACAAAAAGCCCAAAAAACCAACTTTCACACTTTACACACACACACAACACAACACAACTGGCTCACCCACAATGTAAAAGCAGCTGTGCTAGACCCAAAATGGCCCCTGCAACAAGCAGGAACCTCACACAGCCACAAAAAGCCCAAAAAAATCAACTTTCACACTTTACACACACAAAATTCCACATACAGCTTTGTGAGATTTTGTGTGTTTGTGTAGTTAGAGTGAAACACTACAGAAACACACTAAATCTCAGAAAGCTGCACAAATATTATTTTATTTTTATTTTTATATGAAAACTAAATTTAAAACTTCCTAAACTTTAAATGGCTAGGTCTAAAAAAGAACAACTAAAAAAAACCCCAATTAACTATTTTTTTAAAGCTCCCAAAGGGGAAACAAACTTACCCAATAGAACAGGAATCTCCAACCTTGGCAACTTTAAGACTTGTAGACTTCAACTCCCAGAATTCCTCAGCCAGCTTTGTTTTGCTGGCTGAGGAATTCTGGGAGTTGAAGTCCACAACTCCTGCCTGCATGATTGCAGGCAGGGAGTGGCTTGCTGATGGAATGGATTCAGGCAAGCGAAGCAAGGCAAGCGTTGCGATTACCAACTAAGGTAAGCAAGCTGGAGGGGGAAAACTTTTTTCTTTTTACAGGGCTCTGGGCTCTGGCGATCCCAGCTGAGTTGCCTGATTAGCAGGCAATGCAGCTGGAATCGTCAGAGCTTTGATCGCCAGAGCCATTTAAGGCTCGTTAGAGTCTTTTGGGCTGGTCTGCCTGGTTACAGGAGAACGACACCCGGCGTATAAGACGACCCCCGACTTTTGAGAAGATTTTCATGTGTTAAAAAGTCGTCTTATACGCCGGAAAATACGGTAGTTTGGAGAATTGGCAAATGCCGCCTCTGGCTGGCCCCAGAGTGGGGTGGGAATGGGGATTTTGCAGTATCCTTCCCCTGCCACACCCACCAAGCCACGCCCACAGAACTGGTAGTTAAAAAAATTGGATTTCACCACTGGTCGTACGTCAAGGACTACCTGTACATAACAAGATATCAGAAAAAGAATGTTATAAGGATGACAAGGCAATCAAAGAAGACACACTTTTGACTTTGGCAAAATGTCTGATCACTGCAACTGTCTCATTTCTGTGAGCAGAGTTTCCTGTTGTGATCATAAAGAAGGAAGAACAGGAAGGTCAGTGGGTGCTGTATCGCCAGGCTTCGGAAGGAAATGGGGCTTTCCCAGCTTCTCGTTCAGGTAAGAAATTTTTATTTCGTAAGATGGCTAGATCTTGAAATAATGCCTCATTATGTCATCAGAAAGAAGGTGAGGAAACATCAGCTTCCAGGATTGCAGAATCAAAAATTATGTAGAGAAGCAATTCAACAGTTTTTACCGGATTTCCTTTACTTGGAGTAAAAAATTGCTTTTATTACTGCCTGTCTTATTGTCGCTGTGAACTGAGCTCAAGATTGAATGAACACTGTCTAGCAATGGATGCCGGTAATGGCTGTTAGAACCAGCAAAGTAATACAAGTTCAGACGAGCTTTATAATGAGTTATTATAAAGTTATCATTCTATCTATCTGGATCCTGGATATTTATGTATGGTATTGTTGTTCACATTTTCTATTTGCTTCGTCGCAAGTTTCCAATGCGCCTGATTTGGCTATATTCTTAATTTTTGTGCCCAAGTACATACCGTGTTTCCCTGAAAATAAGACAGAGTCTTATTTCTTTTGACCCCCAAAATAAGGGCTTATTTTTGGGGAGGTCTTATTATTTTTGAGGTGCAGGAGGCGATGAGCATGGTTACCTCATGGCTGCTGCTGACATAGCCGCTCTTCAGCTGTTTGCCCCTGAGGCCGTGCACACGCTTCCAGCCATGCTTCCCAGGACTCTGCACCATGCCATCGGCCCAGCCGCATCACTGCGACTGGATGTCCCATCGCCGCTGCCACTTCCCTGTTCTTTGCTAATGGCTTTTGCAGTGGCCATTACCATAACAAAGGAGCGTGGTGGCTAGGGTTGCGGGAGTGGCCATTAGGTAAGGATATGTGGAGTGTGTGGGGCATGTTCCCCCCTCCCTTCCACCCCCCCCCTCCGGCCTCACCTCCTCACCTCATGTTGTTTGCATGGCAAGGAACCAGAGGAAATGGCGGGGACTGGCTGTCCATACGTTTAAATATTTCTGGGGAGGGCTTATTTTCAGGAGAGGGCTAATTTTAGCGCATGCGGTCAAAAGCATGATTGGGTTTATTATCCGGGGAGGTCTTATTTTCGGAGAAACAAGGTATTTATTTGTGCTTTATCAAACCTGAAGATTTCATGTAGATAGTATTAAACATTTCATCCTCAGAGAACAACTGTAAGACTGAACAGCCTAATTTTCAACTTCTGTAAATAGTTGACAAACATAATAATTCTGTGGTTGCTACCACAGGATTAAATTGTGGATTTTTAACTGCCTGAGTCACTGTGTATATAAATAAATAAATAAATAAATAAATAAATATATATATATATATATATATATATATATATATATATATATATATATATATATATATATATATATATTTATTTATTTATTTATTTATTTATTTATTTATTTATTTATTTATACTTTTTAATTCATAGGTATAAATGTGTGATATTTTTGTAATCAGGGTTTTTCCTATGTTAATAAAAGATGTTAAATGGCCATGGTGGAATGAAATCTCCAATCATCACTTTCAGGCCTGTCAGGCATTTTGTGTTGTTTATTCTGAGCCTTATGGGAGACTGGGATAGCACTATTTCGGTTTTTTTGAACCTCTTCAGCCAGACACACCCATATTTTATGACTCCTCCCTGTAAAGGTCAAATATTTATACTTTTTAATTCATAGGTATAAATGTGTGATATTTATAACATCTTTTATTAACATAGGAAAAACCCTGATTACAAAAATATTACACATATATTATGTATATATATGTGTGTGTGTACACACACACACACATATATATATACATTTTTCTTACTTCTTCGTAGGGTTTATGTGTGTTTTTCTTCTGGCCAGGTTTTCCCTATGTAACCAAGGTTTTTACTGAGCTGGAGCTACAAAAAACCTTGGTTACGTAGGGAAAACCTGGCTAGAAGAAAAACATATACATATACATATATACATATGTATGTGAATTTGCTAATATAGGCATACTTCATACTTGAGGATATGAGGTGGGTTTCAGCAGGTTCTGACCAGTTCTGGAGAACCGGTAGCAGAAATTTTGAGTAGTTCGGAGAACTAGTAGTAAAAATTCTGACTGGCTCCGCCCCCCATCTATTCTCTGTCTCCCGAGTCCCAGCTGATTGGGAGGAAATGGGGATTTTACAGTAACCTTCCCCTGCCACGCCCACCAAGCCACACTCACAGAACCGGTAGTAAAAAAATTTGAAACCCACCACTGAGGAGGACACCTGAAGTTTTCTACTCAGTGGTGTGAATTTGAAAAATAGAAACACCAGACAGTAGACTGTAAAAGAATATACAGGTAGTCCTTAATTTACAATGATTCATTTAACGACTGTTCAAAGTTCCAACATCAATGAAAAAAGAGAGTAATTGGTCATTGTGCCTACCACCATCTTAGCATCCCCATGGTCACATGATCAACATTCAAATGCTTGGCAATTGGCATGTACTTAAGATGGTTGCCATGTCGTGGGGGGAATCGTGATAACCATTTGTGAGAGGATCCATATGGGCGAGAAACCCTATTAATGCACGGTCTGTGGGAAGCGGTTCCTTTGAAGGTCGCATCTTCTCATCCATGAGACGATGCATAAGGAAGAGAGAACCGTACGGACATTCAAAGTCCAGCCAGTTTTCAACAAGCAAAGTCAATGAAGCTGGATTCGCTTAAGAACTGAATGATTCACTTAACAACCATAGTGAGTCACTTAATAACCGTGACATAAAACGTCATAAAATTGGAGTGACTCGCTTAACTGCCTTGCTTTGCAATGGAAAGTCTGGTCACCGTTGTAGTCGTAAGTTGAGGACTAGCTATAACCACAATTTTCTCGTCTTCACACTTCAGACAGTAGAATGTCAGCGTTCCGAGTAACCTACCCATTGAAATTGAAAGCAGAACTCTGAGGCAGGTAGATTCCTCAAAGAACATTGGATACATCATATCAGCACAGCCGGTGAAAACCAACTCTAACAGTTCCCGCGGTTTTCACCTAATTAAAAGAGTAAAAATCCCCCCTCCCAGGTTTCACCTGTCACATTGTCCAATGAAGATGGATGGCAGGCTCCTCTTCTCCTTCAACAGCTACCTGATATGATGACCTTGGTTCCCACAGGAAAACTTTTTGTTTTGACTGTTAGCTGGGCTATCTACTTCCCCCTCTCCCTTCCCCCTCTCAGGCTTCGTGGCAACAATGAGGCAGCACAAGATGGCTTCAGCCAGGTTTGCTTCAGAGTTGACATAGAATGCATGTGATATACCCAATCCTGAATTTCTTTGCAGTGACTTCCTTTGCTTATTTTCACATTGTGATTTTCTGTTTATCCCACAGAAAAGCTGACACAGAGCTACGCGGGAAGTAAGGAGAATAAATGTGCCGATTGTGGGAAAAGCTTCACGCAGAGGTCCAGCCTTGTCAGACACGAGAAGACCCATACTGGAGAGAAACCATATCGGTGTTTGGAGTGTGGAAGGAGCTTCAGTCAGAGATCGATCTTGACCCGACACGAGAGGACCCATACGGGAGAGAAGCCATATAAATGCTCTCAGTGTGGGAAAAACTTCCGCCACAAATCAGCACTCCTGAGGCATGAAAAGATGGAGGCTGGGGAAAAGCCCTATGAATGTTCACACTGTGGAAAGGGTTTTATTCAGAAGTCAAACTTTCTCATCCACGAGAGAATCCACACCGGCGAGAAACCGTACCTGTGCTCGGATTGTGGGAAAAGCTTTGTCCAGCGGTGGCATCTCCTTGTCCACGAGATGACCCATAAGCAGGAGGCATCCCATGAATGTTCAACATGCGGGAAGAAATTCAATCACAGCTTAAGCCTTCTCATCCATGAAAGAAGCCACACGGGGGAGAAAATTCATCAGTGTTCCGATTGTGGGAAAAACTTCACGCAGAGATCCAGCCTTGTTCGACACGAGAAAACTCACACGGGAGAGAAGCCGTATAAATGCACAGAATGTGGGAGGAGTTTCAGCCAGAGGTCCATCTTGACCAGGCATGAGAGGACCCACACGGGAGAGAAGCCGTACACATGCTCCGAATGTGGGAAGAGTTTCCGTCACAAATCGGCGCTCCTCAGGCACGAAAAAATGGAAGCGGGAGAAAGGCCTTATCGGTGTGAGCACTGCGGGAAAGGTTTCATTCAGTGGTCAAACTTCCGGATACACGAGAGGATCCATATGGGCGAGAAACCCTATCAATGCGCAGACTGTGGGAAGCGGTTCCTTCAAAGGTCGCACCTTCTCGTCCATGAGATGACACATAAGGAAGAGAAACCCTATGAGTGTTCGAAGTGTGGGAAGAGATTCCATCACAACTTAAGCCTTGTGATCCACCAAAGAAGCCACACAAGAGTGAAAACATATTGTGAGAAAAGCTTTGTTGATAAAACGAGTTTTAGCAGTCACGAAAGTGTACAGCAAGGGGAGAAGTTGTATTCCTACTCTGGCGGTGAGAAACACTTCGGTTCTAGGTTAGCTCTCCTCAGACACAAAAGACCTCAAGTGGGAAGGAAGCCATATTGTTTTTCTCCCTGTGGAAAAAGCATCATTCCAAAATTAAAGCTTCTTGCAGCTCCCAAGGGCCCCCATAATGGATCAAATTTGCACACCTGCTTCCACTGTGGAAGAGGATACCGGCTGAAATGTAAGCTCATCATACATGAGAAAGCCCATCTAAGAAAGAAACCATATAAACTAGCGTGTGGAAAAAGTTTCAGCCAGAGGTCCAATTTTATTGGCGTGCAGGAGAAGACACACGTGGTTGAAAAGCAACACAAGTGTGCTGGCTGTGGGAAATTATTCAACAACTGGTGGAACCTCTTAAAACATCAAAAGGCCCACACAGGAGAAAAGCCTTACAACTGTGCCAAGTGTGGGAAGAACTTCAGCAATAAAGCAACTCTTGTCATACACAAGAGGACCCACACCGGTGAAAAGCCGTACCAGTGCTTCAGCTGTGTTAAAGGTTTCACCAGCAAATCCAGCTTGATCAAACACGAGAGGATCCACATGGGGGAGAAACCCCACATCTGTTCAGAATGTGGGAAAAGCTTCATCCAGAAATCAAATCTTCTCAGGCACGAGAAGATCCACAAAGGAAAACTGGAGAATCTGTTCTTGGATTGTGGGGAAAGTTCCAGATTGCACATGAACCGGATGAGAAATTCAGGGATCCGTGCAAAAGAGAAACCGAACCAATGCATCCCCTATGAGGAAACGTTTCTCGTGGTCCACAAGGAAACCCATGAAGTGGAGAAACCGTACTCGTGTTTGGGTTGCGGGAAAAGCTTTTCATACAAATCTAGCCTGAGGAAACACGAGAGAACTCATGCAGGATGAAAAAAAAAAATTAAGTATATGATTCAACCAGTTTGCTTGCACACAAGAGCATCCACATGGGACTTAACTCCGGAGGTTATTGGTGCTCCATCCCTAGACTAGACAGTCATTTGACCAGGATGTTATAAGATCTCCTACCTTGAGCAGGAGGTTGATCTAGAACAGGGGTCTCCAACCTTGGCAACTTTAAGACTTGTGAACTTCAACTCCCATAATTCCTCAGCCAGCTTTGCTTAACTGCCTTGCTTTGGAATAGAAAGTCTGGTCACAATTGTAGTCGTAAGTTGAGGACTAGCTATAACCACAATTTTCTTTTCTTCACACTTCAGAGAGTAGAATGTCAGCGTTCCAAGTAACGCAATTTCAATTTTCATTAAAACTGAAAGCAGAAATCTTGAGGCAGGTAGATTCCTCAAAAAACTCTTGGAGTTGAAGTCCACAAGTCTTAAAGTTGCCAAGGTTGGAGACCCCTGATCTAGAAGACCTGAGACGTTCCTTCCAGTACTATGATCCTATGATCAAGGCTCTCATTGTGGGAAAACTTTTAGCGACTGAACAAACCTTACCAGACATTAGAAATGTCATGCCGGGCTCTAAGACAGGTTTGGGGATTTTTTTTGATGATGTGAGGAAAAAATGGAGTTTGAGTTTCACTAGAAATCATAGGAAATGCCTAGAATGGTAACACTACCACTGCATCTTTTTCTTGTGTGGTGAAGCCATTCCTAGATTGTAGGCCAGGGCTTCTCAACCTTGGTGACTTAAAGATGTGAGGACTTCAACTCCCAGAATTCCCCAGCAGCCATGGCTGGATTCTTATGGCTGCATTCTCATATGAAGAGCCTTGGTTTGTGGAAATGTGAAGGAACACAATCATCCTCATAAAGAGAATTTAACATAGCAAGGAAAAGAAATCCCTAATATATAGGTCGTCCTTGACTTACAACAGTTCATTTAATGACCGTCTGAAGTCACAAGAGCACTGAAAAAAGTGATCTATGACTGCTATTCACACTTATGACCGTTGTCACATCCTTATGGTCAGGTGATCAAAATTCAGCTTATTGGCAACTGGTTCATATTTATTACGTCTGCAGTGTCCTGCGGCCATGCGATTCCCTTTTACGACCTTCTGACAAGCAAAGTCAATGGGGAAGCCAGTTTCACTTAACAACCAGGTTACTAACTTAACAACTGCAGTGATTCACCTAGCAGCTGTGACAAGAAAGGACATAAAATGGGGCAAAATTGACTTCTCAACTGTCTTACTTAGCAACAGATATTTTGGGCTCAATTGTGGTTGTAAGTTGAGGACTTCCTTTACCTATTTTCTACTTGCACGGTATTCAGGGAGAAACAAAATATTCTCCAACAGCATGAAGAAGTACTGTATTGATGCTTTGTTTTAATTTCTGGATCCACCACAGAGTTTATCCTTAATTCTGAATTTGGGACACGATCTTAACACCTGCAGCAGTTACCTTTGTTTTGGCTATCACTTTTATTTAATTAATTTCTCAGAAAGAAAACATCAGGGCTGTTAGAAGTTCGGTTCATCCACATGGGATGTTAGAGAAAATTTGCAAATGATTACATTTGTTTGTGGGGATTGCAGACATTGAGACAGCTGATGGAGGAAGAAACAGAGCAAAGAGAAATTTTGGAAATGGAGGAATTCCTGTCATTTGTAATACGGTTACAACTATTAAATTAACTAAATAAAAATTATTAGCCATTTTCAGATACTGATTACTATACAATGCCACATTCAGTATTTTAGTTGCGGGACAGTTGGGAACCTGTAAAAAACAGTTGAATCATCCTCCAAATCCTTTTGTTAAAGCCATGTTGAGAAAAAGGCAGGAATGGACAAAGCCTTTTCTGAGCTACTGAATCAATTTTTCTTTTTCTTGATCTAGATCAGCTTTGCCTTGAAGGAGACACACAATCTCAACTTGACCTTTAATTTAACTTCAGCAACTTTGACATATGTGGACTTCCATTCCCAGAATTCCCCAGCATGTTGGCTGGGAGAATTCTGGGAGTTGAAGTCCACACATCTTAAAAGCCGCTGAGGGTGAGAAATACTGTTTTAATCTCATATTTAGAGATCAGACAATACCACCATTTCAGGAATAAAGTAGAAGTGGAGTATATCTATTCTATTCATTCCATATTTTCAGTTCATGTTTGAGGGGTTGCTAAAACCTTTGTTACAATGATGAGTTTATTCTAAAATTAGTAGAAGGTTGTTTTTCTTATTTTTTGTCACTGTAAGCTGCACCAAGGCACTTATTATTGGGAATCATATTGTTGATGAATAAATTTAACATATTTAACATCATTAAAAAGACATATTTCTGGGTTTTACAGCTTACAAGTGCTGAAGGATAGTTTTCCCCCTACCTTCAGATATATTTCAGGTATATTAGTCCAAAATTGGCAAATAATGTATTTTTTTAAAGGAATGGTTGCAGATTGGGAGAGGGAGCAGTGGCACTTTTGGAAATATTAAGCAGCATATTGGATTCCAGGATACTCCTTTTAATTTGAGTTCTTGGAACAGCGTTTCTCAATCTCAGCAATTTTAAGATGTGTGGTGTTCAACTCCCAGAATTCACCAGCTTTAAAAATTGTACAATTTACATCCCCAGGATAGACAATTTACATTCTATTCAATGCCGCAGAACTCTTGGTCCAGAATAGACATGGTCTGGGCTACTAGGAAATTAGGATTGGAAATCAAAAAGGTTGATATGTGTACAAATGCCTGGGCAGACCATAAGTTTCTTGAAGTTAGCTGGCACCACGATACCAAGAGAAAACAACAGAGATGGAGTTTAAGGACCAACTTGTTAAACGATAAAGAGTTCACACTAAAACTGAATGAAGAAGTAAAGCGCTTTTTCATAGAAAAAGGGAAACAAGATACAGCCAGAGAAATTGTTTGGGACACCATGAAGGCTTATGTGAGAGGGGTAGCCATCTCATATACGGCGTTTAAAAACAAGGAAAAAAGGAAGATCAGGGAAGAGTATACTAAAAAGCTATTACAAGCTGAAGATGAACTCCAGCAACGTCCGGGAGATGAGGCGATTAAATAACAGTGGTCGATTGCGAGACACAGACTGAATCTATTGGACCAGGAGGAGATGGCACAAAAAATAAAAAGATCTAAACATTATTGCTTTGAGAATGCCAATAAGTCGGGGAGATGGCTTGCTTATAAATTAAAAAAAGAGAAGGAAAAAAAATCAAATATTGGTATTAGAAGACTCTCAGGGCAACCTTCTGACGAAGGAAGAAGACAAATTAGAAAGCATAAGAGAATTCTACGAATGCCTATACAAAAATGAAGAAATTGAGTCAAACAAGGTGGAACAGTATTTGATGGAAGCTAGCTTACCCCAAATTACAGAAGAAGAAAAGGAAATGTTGAATGAAAAAATCACTATAGAGGAATTAAAAACCGCCCTCTCTAAAATAAAGAAAAACAAAACCCCAGGCCCAGATGGTCTTCCTGGGGAAATATACCTAAAATTTGATGAAGCCCTGAAACTAGAACTATTAGAAATATTTAATGAGGCTCTGGCTGGTACAACAATTCCGGATACCTGGAGGGAAGCATATTTGACGCTCATACTGAAAGAAGGTGCTGACCCAAAACAGATATCTAATTATAGACCCATCTCCTTGCTGAACGCAGACTACAAACTGTTCACGAACATAATTGCGGAGAGGGTCAAAAAATTTTTAAATCGGTGGATCCACAAAGATCAGAACGGCTTCCTTCCAGGGAGACGGATCAGAGATAACCTGAGAACAGTGTTAAACACCATAGAATTCTATGAACAACATCCTGAAAAACAGCTGGCCCTAATGTTTGTCGATGCCCAAAAGGCGTTTGACAACTTGAATTGGACTTTTATGATTAACCAAATTAACTTAATGGGATTCAGGACGAATTTTAGGAAGATGATCGAGAACATCTACCATAAACAGAGGGCAAACATATTAATGAATGGAGATAAAACTTAGGTATTTCAGATTCAAAAAGGAGTGAGGCAGGGATGCCCCCCATTCTCCTTACTTTATATTCTGGCGTTAGAGGTGCTACTTAGAAAGATCAGAGCCAATAAAGAAATTAAAGGATTAAAGATCAGGAAGGAAATATTTAAACCCCAAGCTTTTGCAGATGACGTAGCCCTCATAATAGAAGATCCATTAGAAACCGGTTTAAAATTAATGCAGGAAATACAGAACTATGGAGAAGTGGCGGGCCTTAAACTTAATAGGAAAAAAACTAAAATAATAGTGAAAAATATGACAGATTCACAAAAAAAGGAAGTGGAAGACTTATTAGGCCTCCAGGTAGTTAAGAAAATAAAATATTTAGGAATATGGATCACTGCGAGATTCTCATCATTAAAAGAAGACAATTATATCCCTCTATTGCAAAAAATATATCAGGACCTAGAAAGATGGAAAAGGCTAAAACTGTCTCTGATTGGTAAAATAGCAGCAATCAAAATGAACATCCTACTTAAAATTCTGTTCCTATTTCAAAATATTCCGATAACCTTAGATAAAAAATTCTTTCTGGACCTGACCAAACATATTAGAAACTTATTATGAGAGGGTAAGAAATCGAGGATCTCCTTCAAGATACTGCAAGGAAAAAGAAATTTGGGAGGATTCGGGCTCCCTGATTGGGAAATATACCAAAAGGCGGCGAAAATAATTTGGATTAAGGAGTGGATCACGTTACGAAATAGGAGAATCCTGACATTAGAAGGACATGACCTATTAGAAGGATGGCATGCTCACCTGTGGGACACAAAGAACAAGAAAAAATCCTACTTTCATAAACATAAAATTAGGGAGACACTTATACACATGTGGGAGGAAATTAGACACAGGATTTATACTAAGGTACCTAACTGGCTTTCTATTATGGAAGTGTTGGCGGCCCCAAACAGGAGAGATGACTATAAATTGGGCACGTATAAAGATATTCTTGATGAAAAGGGGAAGTTCAAATCTTTGGATTTATTGAGGGACCAGGGTTTCAACTTGGATTGGTGGAATTACCTGCAGATTAATTCAAGATTTCAAAAAGACAGAGACCAATTCGGTATAGAAGCTAAGCATAGAAATTTTGATAAAATTATTTGGGGAGTAGACAAGAAAATGCTAGCAAAAATATATAACTTCTTACTAGATGAGGATAGGGCAGAGAGTATAGCAAAAAATCAGTTAAATATCTGGGGAAAAAACTTGGGATACAGATTAAATTTTAACAACTGGGAGATGGCCTGGAATAGGAACTATAAAATGACGAAATTGGTAACATTCAGAGAAAACCATTATAAAATGCTACACAGGTGGTATCTAGTGCCAGCTAGGTTAGCGAAAATGTTTCCCAATCTCTCAGCCACGTGTTGGAAATGTGGAAAAGCGGTCGGCACCTTCTATCATCTATGGTGGACCTGTCCAGAGACCAAAAGGTTCTGGTCAAAAATTCGATATTGGTTATGTGAAATAACGGGGCAGGAGATAGTTTTATCTCCAGAAATCTTCCTTCTGGGTATAATCGGAGACGGCCTCAACAACAACAAAACTCAACTCATAATCCAGATTACAACAGCGGCTAGACTAGCCTTTGCAAAATACTGGAAAAATAAAACCATACCCTCAGAAGAAATACTAATAAACAAAATTCTAGAGTGCGCAGAAATGGCAAAATTGACGAGTGAGATAAATAATGAGGAGAAATCTAAATATTATGAAGTATGGGGAAATTGGTACAATTGGTTGAAGAACAAGACAAAAACATGATTTTAGGATATGATTTGTTATGCACTTGAAGTACGAGCTATATTGCCTAGAATATTGAACAGCTAAGGATGAAGTTTATTTGACGTATGATTTCGTAAATTGTATAAATCACTGTGCCTCTGAAGGAGATAGAGATTGTATATATTTTTTTCTTTTATAATGGAAAAATTTAATAAAGTATATTAAAAAAATAAATAAAAATAAAAATTGTACAATTCCAAGCCTACTAGGAAATTGTGTTGGTGTTGTGGGCTGCCAGCTGCCAGCAGAGCTGGCGGGAGACTCAAATGATGATGAGGTTGGGGAAGAACTTGGGCCAGTTCTGGAGCCTGGGGAAGGCTCTGATGGATGCTGTGTTGGACACAAGAGATAGAGCCAGGGCCATCCAGCATTTCCCAGCCACCGAAGAGGCAGCTACCTTTGGAGTCAGAGATGAGTGAGGAGGAAGAACAGCTGGGGCCTGTTCTAGATGCACGTATGCGCAGAGCAGATAGGAGAGGTGAACAACGGAGGACAAGAAGTCAACTCGGGAAGCAAAACAAACATGGATGCTGACTGGCCCCTCCCTGGCTGGGGAATAAATAGGAGGAAAAGGGAGTGGTGGTCGTAGCAGACAGCCATTCGCATTTCTGGAGATTTTGCTCATTGTGGTTTTGTGCGACAAAGACTTCCTTGCCAAAATTGAGGTTTATTTGAACTGACTTAATTTGTAGCCTTCCAGCTGGGAGCTCACACCCTTGCAATTATCGTAACAAGCTGATAAGGCCTATTGCAGAGGTCTTCAAACTTGGCAGCTTTAAGACTTGTGGACTTCAACTCCCAGAATTCAACTCCCAGCACAACTGGCTGGAGAATTCTGACAGTTGAAGTCCACAAGTCTTAAAGCTGCCAAGTTTGAAGACCTCTCACTTATTGCTTCAGTTAACTCCTTGCAGGATTCTTGCCTGGAATTTGTGGGTGAATGCAGTTAATTCACAAGATGTACATAAAAGAGGTTTTTGGTTTTTTTGCGAGGAATCTGTTTCTTGCTTCTGCGAAGACTGGGTCAGAACAGTTGGTGCCTATTTCATTTGGCACCATTCTAAGTATGAGAATTAAAATTCCAAATTTGAGAGCATGTTGCAAGCACTGCCCAAAATGTCTTATTTCAGTGGGCCTTATTGATTGATATGTCTCCTATGATAAACATGATTATGTGCCATTGAGATTGCTGATTTTTAAGGACTGCGTAGATGGATTTTTTTCCTATGATGATAAAATAAATAAATAAATAAATAATTAATAAATAAATAAATAAATAAATAATTTTATTTCTATACCGCCCTTCTCCCGAAGGACTCAGGGCGGTGTACAGCCTATTAAAAGCACAAAAGCAGACATCAGTTAAAAATAATTAAAATTATTAAATAATTTTGGCTCAAATTTAAAACCCCAAAATTTAAAACACCCAATTTAAAAATCATTACATTGATAGCCCGGCCTGGTGGAACAACAGGGTCTTGAGGGCACAGCAAAATACACGGAGGTCGGGGATCTTACGCATTTCCAGGGGCAGTTCATTCCACAGGGCAGGGGCTCCCACAGAGAAGGCCCTCCCCCTGGGTGTCGCCAGCCGACATAACTTGGCTGATGGCACCCTGAGGAGACCCTCTCTGTGGGAGCGAACTGGCCGGTGGGAGGCTATTGGAGGCAGAAGTCGGTCTTGAAGGTACCCAGGTCCTATGCCATGGAGCGCTTTAAAGGTGGTAACCAACACCTGGTGTGGCTGAAACCTGTTCCTTCAGGTCTTCCAATGGTGCCCCCATTACTGAAGTATCTGAGTTCATCCATCTTGCTGCCGTTCCTCCTTTTCTTCTCTTTGATTCCTCCTTTCCCAGCATCGGAACCTTTTCCAGACAGGTGGATCTTTGCATCATGCGATCACCTTGATAAAATAAAAAACCCAATAGTTGATAAGCTCCCTATATCCTGGTTTGTATGTTTGTGTATGTACCGGTATATATGCATGCATACACAAACCAGGATTCAAGAGGCCTATCTGCAGTGAGATTTTTTTTTTTATTCTCTGATTAGAAAACCTCCTGCGCAATTGTTCCCCAAACTCTTTTGATCCCCAAAATAACCCCTGGAAGATCACCAGTGAATTAAAAAGAACAACGGCTGCTCCGTGCAGAGATCAACCGGCAAATGTACGTATGCTCACTTAAAGTGAAGACGATTTTCATTTCGGACACCAAGGTTTGTGACAGGCTCGGTGTATAAATGCACACCATTTAAGATCTATAGTGAACATTCACTAAATTCTGTAAACTACAACTTCAATAGTAAAGTTGCTATATGCAAATTGGGCTCACCCAATATTCTGTTGGTATTTTCAAAATTTCCATAAGGTGGACTTCAACTCCCAGAATCCTCAGAGCATGTTTACTGAGTGTTGTGGCCCGCCAGTGGCCAGCGGAGCTGGCGGGAGACTCGGACAGTGAGGAGGTTGTGGGGGACCATGGGCCAGTCCTGGAGTCTGGGGAAGGCTCTGATGAGTGCTCTGCGTCGGAGGCAGAGATGGGGTCGAGGCCGTCTGACAGTTGTCAGCTGCCTTCGGAGCCAGACATCAGAAGAACAGCTGGAGCCTGTTCCCAGTGTGTGCATGCGCAGAGCTGCCAGGAGAAGGGAACAGCTAAGGAACAAGGGTCAACTCAGGAGTAAAGCCACAGGCCCCATAGGGAATAAAGAGCAAAAGGGGAGCGGAGTTTGCAGGAGACAATTGGTTTGCTTAATTGGTTCGTGACTCTCCATGACTCCTTGCCAAGTTTTGAAGATATTGGCCTGGCAGCTCTCCAAGCCAGATAAGGTCTGTGACTGTAAATTCTCCCTTGAAAGACTTTGCTGGATGTGAATGAGAGGAATTCACAATAACTTAATAAAAAGGGCTTTTGTCAGGACAAGGAGTGCTCTTGGGAAGCTTAGGTCAGAACACTGAGGAACTCTGGGAAATGAAGTCTACACATTTGGAAATTGCCAAGATTGGGTCTCAAAGCTCTAAAATGGGTGGGCAGCTATGGCAACTTTATGACCTGTGGACATCAATTCCCAGAATCCTCAGTAATAAGCTTTTACTAAGGAACTCTGGGAAACGAAGTCCACACGCTTGGAAATTGCCAAGAGTAGGACGCAAATCTCTAAATTAGGTGGGCAGCTATGGCAGCTTCATAACCTGTGGACTTCAACTCCCAGAATTCCTGAGCCAGTAACTGGTCATAGTTGCCCATCCCTGCTCTAAAACGAAAGCAAGCCATCTTGTGGCTTAGAAATCATGGCTTAGATTTAAGACAGGGGTGGGCAACTGTGGCCCTTTTACAACCTGTGGACTTCAACTCCTAGAATTCCTGAGACAGCTTGGCTGTCTCAGGAGTTCTGAGAGTTGAAGTCCACAGGTTGTAAAAGGGCCATAGTTGCCCACCTCTGACTTAAGAGGATCCCTGTGTGACTTCATCCAGCCAAATGTGATTCATATAAATGAGATGCCAATAATTGTGGTTGAGCAGAATGTGTGATCTCTGCCAATATTCAATACCGGAGCTCTTAGATCAAGAGTGACATACATGTCTGGAGGGCAGAACACGGAACTGAATTCTGAATAATCCAGGCACTTGGCACCTGGCATTTATTTATGACAATTGCCCTATCCCGGGGACATGCGAGCACCAGTTGTATCCTTCATGGCCAACTTCTTACAAGTAAAGTCAATTGAGGAGGTGTGGGGGAGAGAAGCTGGATTTGCTTGACAACTGTGGCAAAGAAGTCGTAAAATTTGGGGGCTCAACTGTGGTCCTAAATCAGGGATTACCTGAATTTTGATGACTGACAAGGAACATTGAATAAAAAAACACATGCCCACAAATATGTGTTAAATGAATTCCCTGATCAACAACTCCTGGAACTCAGCAATTGTTTATCGAGGTCATCTCTGTATGACCTACCTGCATAGCCATGAGAGGCCAAAGTCACCTGTTCTATCTTGTCTCTGTCTCGGTCTCACACACACAGGAGTGGGCTGCTGGGGATTTGCAGGGGTTTGGGAGAACCTCTAGCTAAGATTCTGTGCAGTTCGGAGAACCCCCAAATCCCACTCCTGGCTACCGGTTCTGTGGGTGTGGCTTGGTGGGCGTGGTGTGACAGGGGAAGGATACTTCCCACTCCACTCCTGGGGGAAGGTATTGCAAAATCTCCCTTCCCACCCCACTCGGGGGCCAGCCAGAGGTGGTACTCAAAATTTCCGCTACCGGTTCTCCAGAACCTGTCAGAACCTGCTGGACTTCACCCCTGGTGTGGAGGCTCTGGGAGAGGGAAAAACGGGCCTACCGGAAGTTCGGGTAGGCCTGTTTCCGGCCTCCAGAGGGACTCCAGAGCCTGGGGAGGGCAAAAACAACCCCCCCCCCCCATCATGGTGCAGGAAGCTGACTAGGCCACGCCACCATGGCCACGCCATGACCATTTTTCAGAGTTACGACCTTTGTGGCATCCTCACGATCATGTGATCAAAATTCAGCTGCTTGGCAGCTTATGTCCTAGAGCCGTGTGATCACCTTTTGCAACCATCTGACAAGCAAAATCAATGGGGTAGATAGATTCACTTAAAAAAAAACCATGGAACTAACATGGAATCAAATGCAGTGATTCACTTAATGGTGGCAAAGAAAGGTCATAAAATGGGGCAAACCTCATTTAACAAATGTCTCAACAACAGAAATTTGGGGCTCCATTATGTTTGCAAGTCGAGGACTGCCTGTATATTTGCTCTGAATTTCCTTTTTCTTAATTTCAGCTCATTCTCTTGCAGTGGTGGGTTGCTCCTGGTTCGCACCGGTTCACAAGAACCAGTAGTAAAAATTTGTAATAACCAGAAATAACATTGGCTGGCCACGCCCCCGAACCGGTCCCCGGCCCGCTCG
Organism: Arizona elegans; assembly: GCA_022577455.1. NCBI lineage: Eukaryota > Metazoa > Chordata > Lepidosauria > Squamata > Colubridae > Arizona > Arizona elegans. The sequence continues at coordinate 154,916,411 of JAKOOJ010000003.1, forward strand.
CCGCTTGCTTACCCTGCCCACCTCATCAGAGGCTTTTTTTTTTCTTTTCAAAGCATTTTTTCTACAACCTCTTCGGCTGAAAAAATGCTTTTAAAAGTAAAAAAAAAAAAAAAAAAAAAAGTTGGCCACGCCCACATTACCCATCAAGCCATGCCCACAAAATAAGCCACGCCCACAGAACTGTAGTAAAAAAATTTAGAACCCACCCCTGTTCTCTTGGTCCATGCTCAACTTGACTCTCCACCTATGCCTTTTAGATATGGGTAGTCCTCAACTTACCATTATTCGTTTAACAACTGAAGTTACAACGGCACTGAGAAAAGTCCTTGTGTTTATGACCATTACAGTTATCCTCATGGTTGCATGATCTAAATTCAGAAGGTTGGCAACCGGCACACATCATGTGACCAGCACCTACCCAGTTGGCTTCTGACAACCAAAGTCATTGGAGAAAGCTGAATTCGCTTAACGACAGTGTGATTTGCTTAACAACTGCAGTGATTCGCTTAACAACCATGGCAAAAAAGGTTGTAAAATCAGGCACCCCTCATTTAACAATCGCTTTGCTTAGCCATGGTAATTCTGATCCTAATTGTAGTTGTAAGAAAAGCATTATCTATGTCTGTAGACCAGGGTGTCAAACTCAAGGCCCATGGGGCGAATCTGGCCTCCGAGGTGCTTAGATCTGGCCCGTGGGGCCACCCTGGAAACAGCGAAGGACTGGCCCATAGTGCCTCTGCCAGCGACAACAGAATGTTGCAGGATGCTGTCGCAGCCGAAAACAGAACTTGGGAGCTCATTTTCGCTGGCACAATGCTCAGGCCACCACAGGCGCCCCCGACATGAGTGTTGTTGAGTTGGCCACACACCCCCGGCCCCCCCAAGGTCAAACACAACTCTGATGCGGCCCTCAATGAAATTGAGTTTGACAGTCCTGAATAGATTGTTACCATATTTCCCCTTAAGTCTTAAGGAAGACTTACAGTGAGGGAGTGCAAGAGAGGAGAGGGTAAAAGAAATCTAATTACAGATGTGAAACTCCAGATACCCAAACGGCTTCTAATCTAATTTTGGAAAGCCAGAATGACTCAGTCATCCATTTAAACAGGGATAAGACATCAGTCCTTCCACTAGGGACTATTCCACTAGGGACTATTATTAAGTCACAACACTTAAACGTTTAAAAAGTAATTTTGATGGTTATTAATGCAGCCGTTTCTTTTCTAAATTTAGGTTCATAATTCTTTACAATCCATGTTTTATTTTTCCACCATACACTCGTTTTATTTTTCCACAATCCTCCAGTCTATTGACTGTTAACCGTTATCGACTGTCTTCTGCATCCCCTCTCTACGACATCCGCCGACAGATCTCCATGGAGGAATAATATCAGAATCGCATTCCAGCAGTAGAATCTAGCATGTTTGCAATTCACTCGACATAATGCCTTTATGGAATTTGGTGTTGACCCGTGGTCTATGCGTCAATCCCCATGTCACATGATGACGACAAAGGGCTTGGAAGGCAAGGAGAAACCTCTCTCTAAGGCTGGAATGGGCAATTATGGGAACGTTACCACCTGTGGACTTCAACTCCCAGAATTCTTGAGCCAGCATAAAATGGCTGCCTCAGGAATTCTGGGAGTTGAAGTCCACAGGCCCTAAAGTTGCTATAATTGTCCATCTCTGCTCTAAGGCTATCTAAAATCACAGAAATAAAAGAATCTCTCAGTGCACAGCTCTATGACTAGCCTACATTCATTCCAACAGCTTCCTTCAAGCAAGTGTACTGTCAAATCAGAAGACCTAGGGTTCCTAATGGAATCTGGGCCTTGTCCACTACCCCGGGTTGTTGTTTTTTATTGTTTTTCCCCAGCATGGGTCCTCTCGTGTTTATTAAGAATCGTCCTGCGAATGAAGCCTTTCCCGCAGTCGGAGCATTTGAAGGGTTTCTCGCCCGTGTGGGTTCTCTCGTGCACAATGAGACTCGAGCTCTGGTTGAATCCTTTCCCGCAATCGGAGCATTTGTACGGCTTCTCCTCCGTATGGATTCGCTCGTGCCTTATAAGGCTCGATTTGTCGCTGAAGCTCTTCTCGCAGGACGTGCAGCTGTACGGCTTCTCCCCGGTGTGGATCCGCTCGTGTTTAATCAGGCTGGATCTGTCGCTGAAGCTTTTCCCGCAATCGGAGCACTTGTAAGGCTTCTCCCCCGTGTGCGTCCTCTCGTGATTTGTCAGGTTGGACTTCCGGTTGAAGCTCTTCCCGCAGAATGAGCAATCGTAGGGCTTCTCCCCCGTGTGCGTCCCCTCGTGCCTAATCAAGTGTGACCGGCTGCTGAAGCTTTTCCCACAGTCCGAGCACTTGAATGGCTTCACGCCCGTATGGATCCTTTCGTGAGTCAAGAGGTGAGACCTACGCACGAAACTTTTCCCGCAGCTGGAACACTTGTACGGTTTGTCCCCTCGGTGGGCTCGCTCATGTTTGTTAAGGCTCGACTTGTCGCTGAAAGGTCTCCGGCAGTGCGAGCAACTGTATGGTTTTTCCCCTGTGTGGATTCTCCGGTGTATGACGAGACTTGAATTCTGATTGAAACCTTTCCCGCAGTCCGGACACTTGAACGGCTTCAAACCGGTGTGTTTCATCTCGTGAATCAGAAGGTTAGATTTCTGGACAAAGCCTTTCCCGCAAGCTGTGCAGCTGTAAGGTTTCTCTCCCCGGTGGATCCTCTCATGAGCCAGGAGACTGGAGCTCTGAATAAATCTCTTCTCGCAGCCCGAGCATTTGTATAGTCTCTGTTCTCGGTGGATCCTTTCGTGCCGCACGAGGGTGGAGCTCTGGTTGAACCTTTTCCCACACTCCAAGCATTTGTAGGGTCTCTGCTCCGTGTGACTCCGCTCGTGCCTGATGAGGCTGGAGCTCTGGTTGAACCGCTTCCCACACGCCGAGCAGCTGTACGGCTTCTCCCCAGTGTGCTTCCGCTTGTGCCTGATGAGACTGGAACCATCGCTGAAGCTGTTGCCACATTCGGAGCACCGGAATGGCTTTTCCCCCGTGTGGATTCTCTCGTGGGTACGAAGGTTGGACCTCTTCATGAAGCTTTTGGTGCAGCAAGAGCACTTGTGGGGCTTCTCTGCCGTGTTCTGGTTCTCTTGTTTGACACGGTCGGGTTTGTCAGGGAAACGTCTCACAAAGCCAGAGTAAAATGGTATTTCTCTCTGCAACGTTTTGTCATGGCCACCTCCTATTGGGATAAACAAAGAAATGCTCATTTTTAATCAAGCCAGGATTAGGGTTTCAGCAGGGACATCTGCTGGGTAGGGGTGGGGAGTCAAAATGTTTGGGGGACTTGTGACAGGATTTTTGACCTCTTGATTGTCCTCAGACATCTCTTGGAAGATAACCTCAGTCTATATCTTGACTAATTCATGGAAATAATATCATTAAGATCTACCCCAGGTGGTGCTCCAGTTTATATAGATTGTGTTAAACCACAATGTAATTTGTGTCCCAGATCGAGGTCTTTCTCCAGCTTGGCATCTCAGATCCTCTAAAAGCAGAATGAATATGGAACCTGATGGATCACACACATACACACATCTTTATGTCATGTTATTGTACCCAGGTTGAGAATCTCGGTTCAGAAGCAACATCTTGCTTAATGCATACGGGAAAGAGATTAAGTAGGAAAGCAAGTATTTGACTGAGAAGGAACATTACATCCCTTATTTATTTTGTTTATCCTACCTTTATTATTTTTATAAATAATTCAAAGTGGCAAACATATCTAATATTCCTTCTTCCTCCTCTTTTCCCCACAATAACAATAACCCAATGAGGTAGATTGGGCTCAGAGCGGGTGACTGACCCAAAGTTACCAGGCCAGCTTTCAGGCCTAAGGAGAAACTAGACTCTCTGTTTCTTAGTGACTAATCCAAAATCACCCAAATGGCTTTCATTCCTAAAATACACTCTTACTTGGTTTCTAGCCTGCAACACTAGACCAGGGGTTGGCAGCCTTAAACACTCAGAGAGCCCTTTGGATCCATTTCCCACAGAAAAGAAAACACCAGGAGCCACAAAACCCTTCCTGTGCCTGACTATTTCTTGAGCGGCCACAAAACTAGCATATGTAGTTAAATTAAACATTCTGTTTTCTTCTGAAACTTTTCTTTTCTTGGATTTATCCATGGTTGGTCTACCGAGGCTTGAAAAGCTTAATAAATAGCATGCCGGCTGGTGTCGCACACTGGCGGTTGTGATGCATATTTTGAATGACAGGGAGCTGCAGCAAAGGGGTGAAAGAGCCACATGCAGTTCCAGAGCCACAGGTTGCTGACCCCTGCACGAGACCAAATTGGCTCTTAGAAGGAATCTGAGGTAAGGTCAGCACAGTCCTTTCTTCCTAGTGATAAAATTTAATGGAGTAAATTAATCTCAACTTACCTGATTGGACTGTTTTGAATGTCACACTTGTTTCTGAAACCTGGGGGCAGGGAACATATGGAATCTCTTCCTGTTCCAGCTTTATTATTACATCTGGAAGCTCTGATCAGAAGAAATGAGATATGATAGAAAAGTTATTTTGGTAACTGGCAATGGAGGATATCTGCAATTTTCTGGGCAAATCCCAGAACTTTAGGCAATAATTCAGAACAACTGTTCCCAACATGGCAATTTCCAGGTGTATTGGGACTTCAACTCCCAGAATTCTCTTTGCTCTGATGCCTTGGAATGCTGGGAACTGCAAGGCCAACAGTTCTGGGGGGACAATATGCTGCCTTAGAGCCAATCTGTGAAGGATAGTTCTCCCCCACAAAAAATACAGAGTAATTTCAGAATGGGCACATTATACCAAGCACAACATATAAGGCATATATGAAGGCATATATGAAGGCATATATGAAGGGAAAGAAAAGTAATTTTGTCTTCACGTATTTCAAAATACAATCGTGGTATTTCTCCAATTGTGTTATCCTCAAATCAAGATGATCCAATGACTGAATTAAAACTGAACTTGGTTTCCTCAAAGTCTAGATCAGGGGTCTGCAATCTTAACGCTCAAAGAGCCATTTGGACCCGTTTCCCACAGAAAAGAAAACACTGAGAGCCACAAAACCCTTCCCGTGCCTGACTATTTCTTGAGCAGCCACAAAACTAGCACATGTAGTTGAATTAAACGTTCTGTTTTCTTCTGAAATTTTTCTTTTCTTGGATTTATCCATGGTTGGCCTATCGGGGGTTGAAAAGCTCAATAAATCGATGCCAGCAGGTGTCACAAATGGGCAGTTGTGACGCATATTTTGAGTGACAGGGAGTCGCAGCAGAGGGGTGAAAGAGCCACATGCGGCTCCAGAGCCGCAGGTTGCTGACCCTGGTCTAGATCAATGCTACAGTGGTATAATGGAGCAGAATTAGAGAACTTCTAATTCTAGCTAGATTGACTATCACTAGATTATGTGATATCAATTTAGTGTCAACTCTTAGTAACCACATGGAAAGACTTTCTCCATAACCTGGTTATTTCAGTGGTGCACCAATTAAGGAACTCCTGGTGTGGGGAATCTAGATTAATTGCAATAATTCTCTCAATAGTTAATCTTACCGGAACCATAATCTATTGGAATTTCTTTTTCTTGTGAAACAGGCTCCGGAATCCATGGATCTCCCCCATGGATCACTTCAGACTTGGGAACTGGAAACCCTACACAGAAAGAAAACAAACAAAATGAGAATTATTTGTATCTCAAGGTTGAACTGTGAGGTTCTTGGTGTGCTGTGTGCCTCATTGTTTTCTTACAGATGTTTCATTACCCAACTAGGTAACAACATCAGTGCTGGAAGGGAGTGTTTTGTTTTGTTTTTTTTAATTTGATTTATATGCCACCCTTCTCCGGAGACTCAGGGCGGCTTACAATGCATTAAGCAATAGCCTTCATACTTTTGTATATTTTTACAAAGTCAGCTTATTGCCCCCACAAACTGGGTCCTCAATTTACCTATCTTAGAAAGGATGGGTCAACCTTGAGCCTGGCAAGATTCGAACTTACTAACTGCAGACAGCTGGAGTTAAATTACAATGCATTAGTCCGCTGAGCTATCCAGGCTCCAGGGTTTGCTTTCTCTTGATATGTAAGTAGTTTGGGCTGCAAGTGTTGGTGGGGGTGTTCTTGGCTCAATGAAACTTATATTTATCATTCTAGAAGTAAAATTGCTAATATTACATACTTGTCCCAAATATTGGAGAAAAGCACTGAAACTGGAATACGGTAGATTGCCAGGACTAAGGTAATAAATATAAACTGTGCACAGCTTAGCTCTTGGTTCAGCCCTGGAATCGTTAGGCTCCACTACACTTCATTTAAGGAATTTAGTTCCTTAATTTGTCTAGCTCCATCCTGTGGACCTTAAAAAGCACTGGGCACAAATCTAGGTTACTCTTTCTGTACCTGAATGATCAATTGAGAAACTCTGACTTCCTTCTGCCACCTGGTTGTTTGGAAGCCATGAGACGTCTTCTTTGTCTTCTAACTTTATTGTCACGTTAGGGAATTCTAATTAAGAGAGAGGAAAGATATTGAATAAGAAGACATTGCTGACTCTTATGTTGGGGGGGGGGGATACAATGTATGATATTTCTCACTTCTACCATTTACAACATCCTAACAGACTTTGAGGCCAATAAAAGAGTTGCAGATATCTCCATCTGAGAGACAGAGAGAAGAGCTGCAGACTAGATAATGGTCAGATAAGAAGCAACTTAGCTTGGAGAAGCAATGGAGGCATAGTGTCATGCCCCCGGTGGAGCTTGAATCTGCGGAGGAAGCCGATGGAGATTGAGGGGGCGGCTGCATTGGCTTCGGAGGAATATGGGGAGGAGCAGCCAAGTCAAGCCAGAGCCTTTCAAGATTGGGATGGCTTGTAGGCAGAGAGGAACGGGGGCAGGATGACCAAGAGAGACTAAGCAGTGAACATGAGAGACAGAGCTCAGGTGACAAGCAAGGACTACCCCCTCCTGATCCTCGAGCAAGGAGAGTGGAAAGAAGGCGGGAACAGCGCAGGCTGACCACTACTACTACTTGGGAGGAGAGCGCCTTGTCCCTCTATACAACGCACACCTGGGGACTGAGACTTAAGGAAACACTGTGGGGAGGGGCATTTGTCGGGAACAAACACTGAATTCATGGAGTGTTGAGTGCCGTTGCCGACATTTGAAGTTTCCTGGATTTCTTGCTTTCTTTATGGCTTCCTGGATTAATTGCCTTGTTCCTTTGCTTCCTGGACTCATTGACTTGCCCTGCTGGATTTCTTGCTTTGCAGCTGTTGTGCTCACAGCATTATGCTGGACTACTTGCAGCCAGAGGATGCTGGAGGTGTGTATGTCATCACTTTGCTCTGGGACTTGCCAGAAACGTGGGAGCGTTTGGGAAAATTTGGAGCAATAAAAGGGGCAGTATGAAGTGTCAGCTGACTGTGTTGCCTCTGTGCCGTGCCCCAGGTCATCACACATAGCTAACCTATTTTCAGACTTCATCACACATAGCTAACGTATTTTCACTTCCTTGTGAAGTATGGATAGTCCTCGACTTATGACCACAATTGAGCCCAAAATTTCTGTGGCTAATTTAGACAGTTGTTAAGTGAGTTTTGCCCCACTGACTCTTCCCATAGTCACTGCAATTGTTAAGTTAGCAACATGGCTGTTCAAGAGAATTTAGCTTCCCTATTGAGTTTGCTTGCACTTGGTTAATTAGAATAGAATAGAATAACAGAGTTGGAAGGGACCTTGGAGGTCTTCTAGTCCAACCCCCTGCTTAGGCAGGAAACCTTATAGCACAGTGCAGGGGTGGGTTCTAAATTTTTTTACTACCGGTTCTGTGGGTGTGGCTTATTTTGTGGGCGTGGCTTGATGGTCATGTGACAATTCTTTAGGATTTAGCAGAGGTACTGGTCTACCAGGCTTTTAACTGCTTGCAAAGCTGTACCAATCTACCCATTTATTTTTGCAGGCACTGATCTACTCATGTATTTTTGCAGGCACCGGTCTACTCATTTGTTTTCTTTTAACACTGATCAGCTGTAGGGCGGCCCTTTGAAGCCCGGCGGCAAGAGTTTAAACAGTTTTTTTCCCTCTAGCCATCAGCTGGAACTCAGGAGGCAGCAATAGATTGGGGGTGGGGCCAAATAAAAGGTAAGAATAATGCGGGGGGTGGGGGGGCAGAACCGGTTCAGTGACATCATATCGTCACCGCTACCGGCTCGGCGGAACCGGGCGGAACCGGGAGGAACCCACCACTGGCACAGTGGTGGAGAACCTTTTACTCATCGAGTGCTGAACAGGTACATGCTTCACGTGCGAGCGTGCTTATCCGTGCACGGCTTTCACATGCATACCCTGTGCGCAATGGCACCCTTTGCGCATGGTTATCACGTGAACAATGCACACACACGAACACCATCTACAGGCATGCGCTGTAATCTTGTGCGTGTGCACAAACGTGCTTGCATGCGCAGGAGAGCTCCGAAGACCAACTGGGTCCCCTGAATTGCACGCATGAGCACCAAACACCAGCTGGGGGCCCACGTGCATGTGCAGCTGCAGGTTGAGTTTGGCGAAAACTCGCGTGTCCGGAAAGATGGCTTTGCGTGCCACCTTGGGCACGCGTGCCATAGGTTCACCATCATGGCTGTAGCATTTCAGACAAATGGTTATCCGATCTTTTCTTTAAAACTTCCAGTGTTGGAGCATTTACAATTTCCGGAGGCAACGTCTTCTACTGCTTAATTGTTCCGTCAGGAAATTTCTCCTTAGTTCTAGGTTGCTTCTCTCCTTGATTGGAATTAGTTAATTTTACTTCAAGAGCGGTTTAATTCGTCTTCAGGTCAAAACAAAAATAGAAATGTGATTTCAGGAAGGGATGTCCCTTGATCAGCATGGGCCCACAAAACAACATTAACAATACCCTTCAAATCCGTAAAAGAAGAATGAAATCCTTACCCAACAAAGACATTTTCCTGGAATTCTCTTGCATATCTGCCCAGAATCAGTTTCATGGATTTGGGCTCAAAAGTCTGTGGTTCCTTCTTCACAAGATGCACAGGGCCGCATCTTCAGAAGTTGCCTGATGTCCTTAAAACAAAAATAGCACTTGTTTTTAGCATAAAGATTTTTCAGAATTTGCAAAAGACTTTCTATTATGAATCCCACCCCATGGCAATCCATGACCAGTAGGTGCCATTCCAGGGATTGAGATGTCTAAAGACTGAATCCAGACATGTGAGTCAGTTCAGAACATCCACTAACCTGCCAAAAATCATGCAGTGATAATTACAGATGATTATAGAGGAAAAGCATATGAAAACCCAGAGCGGCCTTCTTCAACCTGGATATCCTGAGACGCATAGACCACATTTCCCAGAATTCCTTGCACATTGTGGCCCTTACTGACCATAGTAGAAGTTGAAGTCAGCTATCTGGAAACTTAGTGCCCACAATGGGGATGTCAGCGTCTCAGCGCTGACATAGAAAAGGGAGGCAAGCCCTGAACTTTTGCCTGCTAAATCCCTTTGAAGCTTGGTCTCCGTGGAAATGAAGAGGGGGGACCATTCCTGTGAAATGACGAGACAAGAAGTCAGGAGAGTGACTTGGAAGATAGCCAATGAGAAGCAAGAATTGGGGATCGGAAAGGGAGGGATTGGGGGGCAAAAGGTCAGTCTTGTCTGCACGAGTCATGATCCGGTTGCTGTACTCGAATAAAGAGAAGATTTCCTTAAAGATTGGCAGTTTGGAAATTCATTTATTTTGAGATAGCATCGAAGTCTGACAGGGGAAATCTACTCCAATTTTGGATTCAAATTTCTATCAATGATGTTTTCAGTTACTTAGGTAGGTGCCATCAAAATGGGCGTGGCCATTGTTGATTGCAGGGACCAATGGCTGCCCTCTCCACCTGTCTCCAGTAATAATTCATAATCTATAGCAATAAACTGTGTAATCATATATAAAAGTGTGTTTTTCTTCCAAATTCCGGAACACTTCTTCAGCTCCATGCAAACTTCGTGTGCCCGAGCTTCTAACACTCTCTAATACACTCACACTGATGTTACCCAGTTGGGTAATGAAACATCTTCAAGCAAGAATAGAATAGAATAGAATTCTTTATTGGCCAAATGTGATTGGACACACAAGGAATTTGTCTTGGTGCATACGGTCTCAGTGTACATAAAAGAAAAGATACATTCGTCAAGAATCATAAGGTACAACACTGAATGATAGTCATAAGGAACAAATAAGCAATCAAATCATATTAGGAAACAGTCAATATAAATCGTAAGGATACCAGCAACCAAGTTCAGAGCGCACCAAGGATGCTATGAACTCTGTAGAAAACTGGCATCCTTTTTAAGTTTAATATGCCTGTTATATTTTTTCCAGACAGAAATGAGCAAGAAGAGCATCAGAATGAAAAGATGAGTTGTATCCATTCGAAGAAGAAGAAGAAGAAGAAGAAGAAGAAGAAGAAGAAGAAGAAGAAGAAGAAGAAGAGGAGGAGGAGGAGGAGGAGGAGGAGGAGGAGGAGGAGGAGGAGGGGGAGGAGGGGGAGGGGTAACATGAAAAACTATTGGGGCAGCAGGTTAGTTCTGCACTAGAAGCAAATTTATGTGTTTTGGCTTGAGCAATGAATCCAGCCTTTTTAAAATAAGCCATGCTTCATAGCCTAACCTAATGCATGACTGATTTTTTTTTAAAAAAAAATCAAGATTTAAAAATCATGGTTGCACAAAATGTTCTGACTAGCTGAAGGACAAAAAGGACAAGTATAAAAAAATGGATAGAGCAGCTTGTAACTAAAGCAGAATTATCAGCAAATAGCCCAAATCTGCAAGGACAGAGAAAGTTAAGGCTCAGAATGAGATAAGAATTGCAACAAATACCAACAATAACTAAAAAATGAGTTTCTTTTGAAATGTAAGGAACAAAAGGAGAGTTAAGGGAACAGTTGGTCCTCTAATGACCTTTAAATATTGCTTTTTTCACATCCAGCTATTTGATCTTTTTCTAAACTGGAATGATCAAGAGATCTTGCGCTAGCCAAGCAGCGCTCTATCAGCTTCTAGTTCTCTCAACTTTGAACACACTAGATTACAGTATTCCCAATCTATATTCCCAAGAACCCCTGATCATCCGCGTGGATACTGGAGGGGAGTTTCCACTAGGGATTGCGTATAAAAATAATTACTAGAAAATGGCACCAAATTCAAGAATCATTACATTTCACATGATTCTGACTTGTCTCACCCTGAATCTTGGACGGCTTCAGGCAATAACACTAACTAATGGCGAGACCTTCATGAAATCTCAGCCTTTTTAAATTGTAAAAAGAAGAGTTTAAAGTCATTTTTGTTGAGCTTTGGGTTTCTGTTGAACCATTCAGAACAGTAATACTGTTATGTATGATGGTATTTGTACTGAATCTACCTCACTACTGATCCTTGACACATGAACACCTCCCCCCCCCCCCGTGTCTTATGAAAACTATGATTTTTTTGTACTATCCAAATGGCTTAAGACAGCACTGACACACTCAGCTCAAAACTGCACATCCCGGCCAAATGCACACAACGCTAGGCAGCATCACGGGAGAACCCAAACAGAGATGTAAAATCTGGGGGAACACATCCTGCCCTCCTGGACAAGCAAATAAAATACAGGGTTAGCAGAGGCTGTAGCATTGCTTATTTGTACCCGATGACTATCATTAAGTGTTGGACCTTATGATTCTTGACGAATGTATCGTATCCTTTTAGGTACACTAAGAGTTTATGCACCAAAGACAGATTTCTTGGTTCCGGTTCCGGTTCCGGTTTCTGATTCTATTCTATTCTTTTCTATTCTACTCTATTCATGGGGAGAGGAGTTGGATGGGGGTGCTGGCTTTAGAAACAGGTGTAGGGGTGTGTGTGTGTGTGTGTGTGTGTGTGTGTGCGCGCGCCCCCCATAGACAAGCGAATAGAGCCTGCCTCAGGGTGGATTTGATTTAAATCGAGTTGATTTAAATCACAATTTAAATCATGATTTAAATCACTAGTAAAAAGGCTTGATTTAAATCAGCTTGATTTAAATCATAATTTTTAAAGAGCAACTGTCATCTCTGCTACTCCTTTGACCTACTGTTGACTCACCGATAGTCCCAGGGTTGCAGAATATACAGCCTCATGCTACATAACTAAGCTCCATTTCAGGCTGAATAAACTAAATTATTTATGTATCTTAATATAGAAAACTATCTTACGATAGATTTTTACCCCAAAAGTTTTTTATTAAAATAAATTCGATAAAAATAAAAAAAAATCCGATTTAAATCAAAAAAATCTGATTTAAATTTTAAAAAATCTGATTTTTTTGATTTTTTTAAAAAAAATCATTGATTTTTATCCACCCTGGCCCGCCTGCCCTCCTGGACAAGCAAATAAAATATAGGGTTAGCAGAGGCTGTAGCATTGCTTATTTGTACTCGATGACTATCATTAAGTGTTGGACCTTATGATTCTTGGCGAATGTATCTTGTCCTTTTAGATACATTGAGAGTTTATGCACCAAAGACAAATTCCTTGTGTGTCGGATCACACTTGGCCAATAAAGTGTGCTGTTCTGTTCCTGTTCTGTTCTGTTCTATGCTATTCATGGGGAGGGGAGGTGGATGGGGGTGCTGGCTTTAGAAACAGGTGTAGGGGTGTGTGTGTGTGTGCACCAAAGACAGGCTCCTTGTGTGTCCGATCACACTTGGCCAATAAAGTGTGTTGTTCTGTTCCTGTTCTGTTCTGTTCTGTTCTATGCTATTCATGGGGAGGGGAGGTGGATGGGGGTGCTGGCTTTAGAAACAGGTGTAGGGGTGTGTGTGTGTGTGCACCAAAGACAGGCTCCTTGTGTGTCCGATCACACTTGGCCAATAAAGTGTGCTGTTCTGTTCCTGTTCTGTTCTGTTCTGTTCTATGCTATTCATGGGGAGGGGAGGTGGATGGGGGTGCTGGCTTTAGAAACAGGTGTAGGGGTGTGTGTGTGTGTGCACCAAAGACAGGCTCCTTGTGTGTCCGATCACACTTGGCCAATAAAGTGTGCTGTTCTGTTCCTGTTCTGTTCTGTTCTGTTCTATGCTATTCATGGGGAGGGGAGGTGGATGGGGGTGCTGGCTTTAGAAACAGGTGTAGGGGTGTGTGTGTGTGTGCACCAAAGACAGGCTCCTTGTGTGTCCGATCACACTTGGCCAATAAAGTGTTCTGTTCTGTTTTGTTCTGTTCTGTTCTATTCTATTCTATTAATGGGGATGGGAGGTGGATGGGGGTGCTGGCTTCTGAAACAGGTGTAGAGAGGTGTGTGTGTGCGTGTGCATGTTTTGTGTGTGTGTGTTATTCTCACCCGTTTAGCCACCGGGTCGCTGCTCGCTCGGAAGATCCGCTGCTGCTGCTGCAATTTCTCTTCTCCCGCCTTCCTTCCCACGGAGCTTGCAGGCTCAAAGCCTCGGGAAGCACGTCGTCTTCTCCGTGCAAAATACGCGTCGCAACCCCGTCCAGCTCAGCGTCGGGCAGCCAGGCGCAAAGACCCCGAGGAGCCTCGTCGCTTCCCTTCCCACCGCCACCCTCCGTCGGCATGAAGGTTGCAGTTGCCTCGCCGCGAAGATCAGCCGGGAGGAAGCCCGCCAGCCCCCCATCCCAGAGTCTCCGAGGGCTGCTTGGGGGAGGGGAGGGGAGGGGGGGAAGAGACTGGCAAGAGCACCTTAAATAGGAAAAGATCCGGGTCACGCTCCGGATGAAAGGAAGGGCAGGGAAAGGGAGGGAGGAGGAGTTGGCCGGGGGAACTACGGGGCGCGTCCCTCGGACTCTCCCGGCTGCTTTTGCGGACGGGTTTTCCGCTTCCCGTCACGTGACTGACGCCGAGCCAAGGGCCTGGAAAGGTGGAGAGGGCGGGGCGGGGCGCCCGGCGAGTTCGATCCATCGAGGAAAGCAGCGACGGGCTCCGCCCACCGCCAGCTCATCTGTCTAGCTCTAGGACTCTAGGTAGCCCGACTGAGGAAAGGCGGAGGGTGCGGAGTTCTTTAAGGCGGGCGGGCGGGCGCCAGAAACAAGATTCTTCTGCAAACCTAAGCAGAGCGATGCAATGAAGGCTTCCTCCGATGGGGCAATGCCTGGTTTGGCTCAATTCAACTCATAATACCCGATTTATTTATTTATTTATTTTATTTGATTAATATGCCGCCCTTCTCTGGAGACTCAGGGCGGCTTACAATGCGTTAAGCAATAGCCTTCATACTTTTGTATATTTATACAAAGTCAGTTTATTGCCCCCACAAACTAGGTCCTCATTTCACCTACCTTAGAAAGGATGGAAGGCTGAGTCAACCACTTTTTTTTTTTTTTTGGCCCATTTTTGTTAAAAAAACAACATCTACTTTATCTGGTCAATGTATCATACAGGCAGTCCTCGACTTGCGACCTCAATGGAGCCCAAAATTAATGTTGCCCAGTGAATAATTTGTTAAATGGAGCTTTGCTCCATTTTACAACCTTTCTTGACACAGTTGTTAAGGGAATCACTGCGGTTGTTAAGTTAGTAACCCGGTTGTTAAGTGAATCTGTTTTTTTCCCATTGACTTTGCTCGTCAACAAAAAGGGGGATCATACGATCCCAAAACACTGCACCCGTCGTAAAATATGAGTCAGTTGCCCAAATTATCTGAATTTTGATCATGATGCTGCAATGGTGGTGTGTAAAACAATCACGTCAATTTTCAGTTGTAACTTTGAACGGTCACTAAATGAACTGTCGTAAATCGAGGACTATCTGTATCCAATTTTGTCCAGTTCAGTTTAGAATACTTGATTTATGTAATGCCATTTCTATCCGAATATAGCTCTTTTTAACGTTTTTATTTTACTGCGTCTTAATTTAGGTAAAATGTTAATATACATTGCAAGTCCATGTATGTTATGCCATACACTAAGTAAATAAATAATTTTCAGGCTTGAAATACAAAAAAAACCCCTCTACCTTGCTAATGAATATGCAAATGCAATGCAGCCGTGTTCCCAAATTGAAGGACTTGGTGGCGCAGCATACTAAAGTGCTGTTAAGTAACACCAGCTGCCTGCAATTACTGCAAGTTCAAATCTCACCAGGCTCAAGGTTGACTCAGCCTTCCATCCTTTTGAGGTAGGTAAAATGAGGACCCGGATTGTGGGGGCAATAAACTGACTTTGTATAAAAAAGAACATCACTTGGGGGGGGGGGCGAAAGCCCTACTAAGCAGGTATATACAAAAGTATGAAGGCTATTGCTTAATGCATTGTAAGCCGCCCTGAGTCTCTGGAGAAGGGCAGCATATAAATTGAATCAATCAATCAATCAAGGATGCATGACTTGGGAGTTATTCAGTCTGGGCTATTTTCCGGTAAGTTTATTCCACTTTTCTTTACAGGCTGTTAATGATGGAAACTAAAGTCCAGCCTCTAGAGAACACTTCCATGGAGTCAAAAAAACCTCCAAGGAATTTCTAGCACATAGAAAACTGCTGGGAACGGACGTTTTCAGCAATTTTCCAATCCAAAATGTTGGAAGGAGAAATGATTTAAAATTGCACTGAAAGAATCACAATTCCTTGGGAAGGGAATTTCATTCTTCTCCAACAGGAAACGTATAAAGGAACGTAACAGGAGAATAGCAGTGACATCTACCAATGTACTCAAACGAATGGACTGTTAATGCCTTTATTTAAAAAAAAATTGGGGTTTGGAACAGAAGCAGTTCAAATGGTCAACACTTTTCAACATCCCCTGTGGCATTGCACACAGGAAGAGGCATGATTAATAGACGCTGGAGGTTGGGCCAGAAAAAAAGAGGATTTTTTTTAAAAAGAAAGAAACAATCCTTGTAGGCTAACTTTTGAAAATGCTAGGTCATCCCAAGACTGGTTAGGAAGCTTCTAGCAACCTCTAAAGAAGATGCTATCCGATAAAGAGTATTTGCACATGAAGAGTGAATAATGCTGATCTCTAGAATGACACCGATTGCAATTACAGGTAGTCCTCAAACTTACAACAGTTCATTTAGTGAACATTCAAAGTTACAACAGCACTGAAAAAAGTGACTTACAACTGCTTTTCAGTTACAACCTTTGAAGCATCCCCATGATCCTGTGATCAAAATCCAGATCAGAGGTGGGTTTCAGCAGGTTCTGACCAGTTCTGGAGAACCGGTAGCAGAAATGTTGAGTAGTTCGGAGAACTGGTAGTAAAAATTCTGACTGGCCCCGCCCCCATCTATTCTCTGCCTCCCGAGTCCCAGCTGATTGGGAGGAAATGGGGATTTTGCAGTAACCTTCCCCTGGAGTGGGGTGGGAATGGAAATATGTTTTTTTTTCCACTTTGCTTCAACAGCGTACAGGTATTCCTTGACTTTATCATCATAATGGAGCCTGCCCATTATAGACGTAAGTTGTGACGATTGTAAACTGGGGCAACACGTGACCGACTCCATTTTACTACTGTTATGGTGGTTGTTAAGTGAATCACTATGGTCGGTAAACAAATGCTATGGTAGTTAAACAAGCCCATTGTTCACTAGGAGGCATCTTTGCCAAACAACAACTATTTTCAGCAAAAAAATATATATCACAAAATTGATGTCATGTGACTGCCAGATGTTGCAAATGAGTGCCGGTTGTCGAGGGCCAGAAATGCAGTCATGTGGGTCCAGCTGTCAAAACTTTGGAACCAGGTTATTAAGTGGTTAAGACAGCCATTTGCCTAAAATAGCAATAGCACTTAAGACTTATATACTGCTTCATAGTGCTTTCCAGCCTTCTCTAAGGGGTTTACAGCCTATTGTTCCCCTAGTAATCCAGGTCCTCATATTACCGACCTCAGAAGGATAGAAAGCTGTGTCAACCTTGAGCTGGTCAGGATTGAACTCCTGGCAGTGGGCAGAGTTAGGCTGCAATGCTACATTCTAACCACTGTGCTACCATAGTTCATTTAAATCAAGGGTGTCAAACTGGATTTCTTCGAGGGCCGGATCAGCATTGTAGTTCTCTGTGGGCTGGCAAGGGGTGCGCGTGCAACCCCCTCCGCCCAGTTTTTTGGCTTGAACAGCCTCCTACAACACTTTACCGGCCAAAATGGGCCGTGCGGCCCACGCAGCCCATTTTCAGCCTCCCTGGCCTCCTGCAGCACTCTGCCAGCCAAAAATGGGCCACACAGGCCGTTTGGCTGGCATAGTGCTGCTGGAAGCCGGAGAGGCCAAAAACAGGTCAAACAGGAGCTGCAAGCAGCAGAGGCACCTCAGGTCAGTCCTTTGATATTTCCATGCCAGCCCCTTGGGCCGGATTTAAGCACCTTGAGCCTTGAGTTTGATACCTCTGCTTTAAATGGTCTCTAAGTGAGTGATTGTAAGTCAAGGACCAAACTGGCGGCCCATGGGCCGGATGCATCATGCGCAGGCCATACCCACCCCAACTCTACAAAGGCAAAAAACTTTGCGATACGTCAAGATACGTCATGTGAGGCGATCAAGTTTGACACCCGTGCTGTACAGGGATGGCAGTTGGTGAGTCTCTGGCAGCAAAAACGACGAGCAGTCTTGTGGCATCTTAAAAACTAACAAATTTATTATGGCATAAGCTGGCTGTGCCGTCTAGTAAATATTGGGTATTGTATACAGTGCTAGAAAAAAAAAGCAGGTTTAACAGAGCTTTGTAAACAAGAATAAGGTGCAGAAAATAGCACCGTTTTTTTCTCTCTCAAGTAACGTAACAGAAGAACGATTGTATAGGAGTAAATGGAAGTACTGAGGTAACCTTGTCAACGTTCGAGAAGGCTTGGTGATCTGTTGTGTTGACAAGAGGAACAATGCAGCAACTCAAGTGTTCTGTGAAGACCAACCTTCTTCAGCGTGGTGCCCTCCGGCTGAGAATTCTGGGAGTTGTGGTCCCAATACCATGGGGAGGGAGCACCAAATTGGGGAAGGGTCCTTCGGACTATTATCGGCTACTGCTATTGGAGTCTGCCCCCCCAGGAGACTCTTCCTCGTTTCCAGGCTGGCTTCTCAACGAGGGGGGAGTCTTCTCCGACTCCATGGGGATGGAAGGCGAAGGTGCTGGTACAGGACTCGCGCACACGGAAGTCTCGCGTGTCCGGTCGGCGGGAGTGGAAGTGGGGAGGGAAGGCTGGGGAGCCGAGACGCGGGCGTTTAGCGAATCGGCAATGTTCTCCAACAGAGTCGTCTGCCTCTCCAGGGCCACCGTGTAGCTCTCCATGCACCTCTGGAAGGCGGCGTCCGAATCGCGCATGGCGGCGGCCATGGTTTGGCTCGAGACTCGGATGCTTTTTGCGATGTGCTTGGCGCACCACACGGCGACCTTGCGATCGTCAACCCGCCTCTGCGACTCCTTGCTGTCGAGCTCATAAAGAGCCTCGCGGATGTTCTCACCAGTTTCTCGGGTGGCGTTAATTAGCTCCTTCGCCAGCTGGACTCTCTCAATTTTTCTCTTGTTCCTGAACCGGGCGGTTCTCTGCGCGCTGGTCAGTGGAGCGTCGTCCCCCAGGCCTCTCGCGGGCGGAACGCGGTCGACTGGTGGCCCTACGACACCCTCAAAGCTGGCGTTCAGATCCTTCCGCCCAAGGTTACCCAAAGGAGCACAGATGATGTCAGAGTTCTCGAGAACTTCCCCCTCCTGCTCCTGAATGAGACTTTCAGCTGAGGAAGAGGAAAGGGAAGAGACCATTAGGAGTCAGAAAGGAGGCCCACGTGAATACAAGTCATCCTTTAGCCCAGGGGTCTCCAACCTTGGCAACTTTACAACTTGTGGACTTCAACTCCCAGAATTCCTCAGCCAGCGCTGGCTGAGGAATTCTGGGAGTTGAAGTCCACAAGTCGTATAAAGTTGCCAAGGTTGGAGACCCCTGCTTTAGCCTGATGGTAGCACTTAGCAATAACAATGGCCCTTATATAGGTAGTCCTCAACTTATGGCCACAATTGAGCCCAACTTTTCTGTTGTTAAGTGAGATATTTGTTAAGTAAATTTTATGCCTTATTTTACGACCTTTCTTGCCTTGGTTGAATTACAGCCGTTGATAAGTTGGTAACCTGGTTGTTAAGTGAATCTGGCTTCTCCATTGACTTTGCTTGTCAGAAGGTCACAAGAGGGGATCCCATGACCCTGGGACACAGCAACGGTCATAAGTATGAACCAGTCGCCAAACATCTGAACTCTGATCACATGATCATGGGGATGCTGGAAAGGTCGTGACTGTGAGAAACGGTCATTAAGTCACTTTTTGTAGTGCTGTTATAACTTTGAATGGTCGCTAAACAAACTTGTAAAGTCGAGGATTACCTGCATACCGCTTCATAGTTCTTTACAGCCCTCTCTAAGCAGTTTTACAGAGTCAGCCTATTGCCCCCAACAATCTGGGTCCTCATTTTACCGACCTTAGCAGGATGGAAGGCTGAGTCAACCTTGAGCCAGTCACGATTGAACTCCTGGCTTTTGGGCAGTGAGTTAGCCTACAGTACTGCATTCTGACTACGGCCGCCATTACAGCTCTTAAAAAGAAACAGAAGCGAGAGTGCTCAGTAACTGGCCCACATTTATGGCCGTCTACAGTGTCTTGCGATCACGAGTGTATTTTACAATAGTTTTGCCAAAACTGGCATTTAGCACTTAGCACTACCACTTACCGTATTTTTCAGAGTATAAGACGCCCCTACCTTTTTTGGTGAGGAAAAGAAGAAAAAGAAATCTCCCTCTGCCTCTGAGCAATTTTGCCTCATTGCAGCAAACAGCAAACAGCCTGCTTTACTTTCATTTTCGTTTTCAGCATAGCTTGATTAGCACAAGGGGAAAAAAAATCTGCTCCAGCAATTTACCTCTTTGCAGCAAACAGCAGAGCCCTGCGTAAAACAGCTGAGAGCAAATCAGCTGAGAGTTGGGAGGCTGATCTAATCAACTTGTGCTAATTAGGCTGTGCTGAAGCTGAAAGGAGCTGTTTTTTCTTGCTGTTTGCTTGCAAGGAGGTAACTGCTGCGAGGCAGAGGCCAAAGGGTGGGGGCCAGTGGGTGGGCGAGGCTACATTTGGTGTATAAGATGCACCTAAATTTTCACCCCATTTTAGGGGGGGGGAAGATGTGTCTTATACTCTGAAAAATACAGTATTTATATACCGCTTCAGAGTGCTATACAGCCCTCTCTAAGCGGTTTACAGAGTTAGCACATTGCCCCCAATAATGTGGATCCTCATTTAGAGCCAGTGAGGATCGAACTGCTGGCAGTGGGCAGAATTAGCCTATAATACTGCATTCTAACCACTGCGCCACCACAGTTTTGCACAAAGAGCAGTGCGTGCAATGCTTGGGATTCTTAGGCTCTTCAACCAGAAAAGATGGCTACACATCCAGTAACAATATATGAATGATATGCCCCCCATCGGAGTCTGAATCTGCAGGGGAAGATGAGCTGGAACAAGAGCTGACGGAGGGCGGCTCCGTTGGCTTTGGAGGAAACTGGGGAAGGGCAGAGTCAGTCCAGGCAGGATTTTTCAAGATTAGAAAGGCTTGTAGACAGGGAGTAGCAGGAGAGACAGAGCTCAGGCGAAGAGCAAGGACCACCCCAGGGGTGGGTTCTAATTTTTTTTACTACCGGTTCTGTGGGCATGGCTTATTTTGTGGGTGTGGCTTGATGGTCATGTGACAATTCTTTAGGATTTAGCAGAGGTACTGGTCTACCAGGCTTTTAACTGCTTGCAGAGCTGTACCAGTCTACCTATTTATTTTTGCAGGCACTGATCTACTCAATTGTTTTCTTTTAACACTGATCAGCTGTAGGGCGGCCCTTTGAAGCCCCGCGGCAAGAGTTTAAATAGTTTTTTCCCCTCTAGCCATCAGCTGGGACACAGGAGGGAGCAATAGATTGGGGGTGGGGCCAAATAAAAGGTAAGAATAACGCCGGGGGGGGGGGCGCGAACTGGTTCGGTGACGTCATATTGTCACCACTACCGGTTCGGGAGAACCAGGCCAAACCAGGAGGAACCCACCACTGGACCACCCCCCTCCTGATCCTAGAGCACAAAGAGAGGAGAGAAGGCAAGAACACCACAGACTATGAGACTGCCGTGTCCCCCTTAACAAGGCACACTTGGGGACTAAGATGTAAGGAGGTGCCGCTGGGAGGGGCATTTGTCGGGAACAAGCATTGAATCTGTGGCGTGGCGTGTGCGCTTGCCGACGCCTGGAGATTACTGTACTCTGTCTTGGGGGGCTTGCCCAGTTTGCCTGCTTCGCTGAACTTCTTGCTCTGGCTTGGCTAACCTGGTTTACTGGACTGCTGGCCCTGGTTACTGTTTGGCTAATCTGATTTACTGGACTACTTGCAGCCAGAGACTGCAGAAGCTGTGTGTGAGAGCTTTGCTCCAGGACTTGTAGTAAACGTGAGGATGTTTGGGGGTAAAGTTGGAGCAATAAAGGGGGGTTAGACCTGTTCTCTGGCTGTGTTGCTTTCGTGCCATGCCCCGGGTCATCACAATGAATCTGGGTTGGAAAACCTGTGGCTGGCATTGAAGCCATGTTTGCACTAGAGCAAGGCCCCCAACCCCCGGTCTGGTACTGGGCCACAGCATGACAGAAACCGGTCCGTGCAAACAAGAAAAGTTTCATCCGCAGGATGCAGGCAGCATATGAAACCATTCCCTCTCCAGTCCGCAGAATAACCTCTCTCCACAGAACCAGTCCCTGGTACCCAAAAGATTGGGGGCCGCTGCACTAGAGGATGAGACACCAGGGTACAACTAGCTACCAGGAGTTCTAGTCCTGCCTTAGGCACTTTTGGGCCAGTCCTTTTCTCTCCCCGTAGGAAGAAGGTGACAATGGCAAACCACTTAGGAAACAGTTGTCAAGAGAGCTGAAGAGATTTGTGTAGGCAGTTATGTAGGCAAAGAAGAGCTGTGGTGGCGCAGCCGAGAGCCGAGATGCCCTACGCACAGTCACTTGTGCTCATCACCTCTCGTATTGACTACTGCAATGCTCTCTACATGGGGCTGCCCTTGAAGACCACTCAGAGGCTTCAGCTGGTGCAGAATGCAGCCGCGCCGGTAGTGACGGAAGTGTCCCGACACTCCCATGTAACACCCCTCCTGTGTGACCTGCATTGGTTGCCAGTTGCCCTCCGGGTGAGATTCAAGGTGCTGGTGATGACCTATAAAGCCCCACATGGCTTAGGCCCGGGATATTTGGCGGACCATCTGCAGCCAGCAACAGCTTCCCATCGCCCGGTGCGCTCTCACAGGGAGGGCCTACTCAGGGTGCCATCGGCCAGACAATGTCGGCTGGCGACCCCCAGGGAGAGAGCTTTCTCTGTAGGCGCACCCACCCTTTGGAATCAACTCCCTCTGGAGCTCCGAGTGGCCCCCAACCTTCGCTCCTTCCGCCGTGGGCTGAAAGCGTGGCTATTCCATCTAGCCGCTCTCGACTTTAATGGAGTTTTATTGGATTTGTATCAATTTTATCATGGACTTTGTTTTTAACCGTCTGTTTGTTTTTGTTTATTGTTGTGAGCCGCCCTGAGTCCTGCAGAGATAGGGCAGCATATAAATCCAAATAAATAAATAAATAAATAAATAAATAAATAAATAAATGGCACAGGACCTGGGTACCTTCGAGACCGACTTGTGCCACCAATAGCCTCCCACCGGCCAGTTCGCTCCCACAAAGAGGATCTCCTCAGGGTGCCATTGGCCAAGTTATGTCGGCTGGCGACACCCAGGGGGAGGGCCTTCTCTGTGGGAGCCCCAGCCCTGTGGAATGAACTGCCCCCGGAAATAAGTAAGATCTCCGACCTCCGGGTGTTTCACTGTGTACTGAAGACCCTGTTGTTCCGCCAGGCTGGGCTATCAACATAATAATTTTAAATTGGAGTATTTTAAATTTGTGGGGTTTTAAATTGAGCCAAATTTATTTAATTATTTTAAATTTTTAATCGATGTTTTGTCTTGTGTTTTTAAATAGGCTGTACACCGCCCTGAGTCCTTCGGGAGAAGGGCGGTATAGAAATAAAATTATTATTATTATTATTATTATTATTATTATTATTATTATTATTATTATTAAATAAAAGTGATTCGAATGCAGTATTGCAGTATTGCCCACTGCCAGCAGTTTGATCTTGACCAGCTCTAGGTTGACTCAGCCTTCCATCCTTCCGAGGACGGTAAAATGAAGTAAAATGGGGGCAATATGCTGACTCTATAAACCGCTGAGAGAAGGCTGGAAAGCACTGTGAACGGTATATACGTCTAAGTGCTATTGCCATTGCCAAGACTAATTAGACAAAGACTATTTCAAAGGCCTTCAAAACAAAGAAACAACTATCACCGCCCAGCCTTACAGAATGGGAGCAATTTTAGGAATTTTAGCTTTGCATCTAGAATTCTCCTGAAATTTCTGGGAGTAAGCAACAAGACACACATTTTCCCACTTTTGGAAGGAGAAAGCTCAAATGTTAACATTTAAAATGCAATCCTTAATGAGGCAGTGACTTTTTACAGCTGGAAAAAAACAGAAAAAAGACTGGTAAGTCCAGTGGAAAATAATTACAGACTCTAAAAGCCAAATCCTAGTGTTGTCTGGTGCTTATGAAAGTACTCACTTCAGAACATACAGGTAGTTTTCAACTTATAACCACAATTGAGCACAAAATTTATGTTGCTGGGTGAGAAATTGGTCAAGTGAGTTTTGCCCCAATTTACGACTTTTCTTGCCACGTTTGTTAACTGAATCACCGGATTGTTAAATGAGTAGCACAGTTCTTAAAGTGAATTTTGGTTGCCCCATGGACTTTGCTTGTCAGAAGGTTGCAAAAGGGCATCGCATGACTCTGGGACACTGCAACCGTCATAAATGTGAGGCAGTTGCCAAACGTCGGAATATAAATCACGTGACCAAAGGGTTGCTGGTCGTTAAGTGTGAAAAACGATCATAAATCACTTTTTCCCCCCAGTGCCGTTGTAACTTTGAACAGTCACTAAACGAACTGTTGCAGGACTACCTGTATATGCCTGGAAGAGAGAGGTTAAGGCAGAACACAGTAATCCCAGCATTGATGGCCAAGTCAGTGTTCTTACCTGTAGATAAAGCCCTGGATAACGGATGTTCGTGTTTTGGTCTTTCCGGCTCATGGTTGCTCTCTTCCACCCCACCAAAGGAGGAGAATCGGTCTCCAAAACATTGTAGTAAATCCACGGGCAAGTCGTCAACCCCTTCGGTCTCGTCATACGGTTCTTCCGAATACTCTGAAAGCACGTCTGGATCAAGACGGGTGCCGGTGGCCTCTGGAGGGTCGCTATCATCCACAATTTCTCTTTCAAACTTGGCATCGAACTCTAACTCGGGATCGTGAGCCGCGTCCTCCTCGTCCTGCTCTTGCTTGACCTCCTCACACATGGAGGAGGTGACCGTGATGCCGTTCTCGTCGATCACCCGCACCTCCATGGGGAGGTGGCTTCCTTGGAGCACGGAGCACATCGAGTTGGGCGGGTCTTCTCCCTCCGGCGACTGTTCCTCAATTTTGGGAGTGACCACTGCCAGTTGGTTGGCGGTAGGCCAGGGAGAGGAATGTCCCCTGTGCTTTTGCATAGTCAAGCTCCGGTTGGGTTGCAAAAGAGGCCGGTGGCAGTGAGTGGGAGATACCGTCCCAGCCTGGAGAAGGCGAGGTTGCTTTTGAGGGGGCTGCTGCAGGTGGGATTTGCTTTGGCTGGCTGCCCCGGAGGACCTCAGCCCTGGCGGACTAATTAAAGATGGCCTCGCAAGTAAAGACGCCTGCCCAGACGTTCCTGGAGCCGGCGAGGAAGCTTGCCTGGACCACTGGCCCTTATCACCACTGTTCGAAGAGTGCTTGGCGTCTCTCCTGCTGAGGAGGATGGTGGCTAGTTTGTCATAGAACGGCATGGTTCGCACTTCGCCAGCTCCGGGGCATTTGTTGTGAGTGGTGACCTCCTTAAATTTCTTCTTCAGCGCGTTCATCTTCTCACGGCACTGGCGAGCTGAGCGGTTGAAACCCCGCAAACCCATTTCGTTGGAGAGCCAGTTGAAAACCACCTCGTTGTGATAGGTGTTCTGGAGTTCGTTCTGGACTTCCGGGCTGATCCAGAGGTCGACAAAAAGGCCGATCTCTTCCTTGCTCCAAAACTTGGCCCTTTGTCTCTGGGACTCCTGAGTGTCTTTTGCAACCGCAGGGTAATTCGGCAACAGGGGCGTCCGGCCTGCCACAGGAACACAAATGCAGACGTTGTTGTTGTTGTTGTTATTATTATTACTGTAAAGCTTCAGAAGCGTTAAGAAGACTTTGAACGCACCCCAACCCATTTTTTTTAGTTTGGATGCCAACTCACATTTAATCAAAAGCTCTTTTGTTACAATGAGATTTTCCTTCATATTAATGATACGATTTATTAAACGATGTAAATGACATACATTTGGAGTTAATGGACATTTCGATTTAATGAATAGCATCCCCCAACCACCCAGAGTCTGTTAAATCCATATTTTGCTGTATATGAAATGCTTTTTCATTTGGGGTAAATAGTCTAGGACAATTTTTTTCTTTTTTGTATCACAGCTAAAGGCTATTTTTCCTCCAAGGCCCTCAATATAACATCCAGAACCCCAATTTTCTGTTCCCCCCAAAATTCATACATCAGTGTTTCTCAATTTTAGCTATTTTAAGATGTATGGACTTCAATTCCCAAAATTCCAGCGCCAGCATGCTACCCAGGGAATTGTGAGAGTTGAAGTCCACCCATCTTAACATTGCTAAAATTGAGAATCATTGCTATACACTGCGAGAAAATTTTCTAATTCTCTCCCAGGAAACTGATGGATGAATGAGGATCAAAAACCCAGGAAAGAAACTCAACTGACAAGCAAAATGAGAAGTTCTGAAAACTCCCTACAGGTGGAACTTGTCCCATGAAGTATATTATGTTTCTCCTCAACAGCTCTCAACAGATGGCAGCACTAGGCTGACCTTATCTGAACTCAGAAGCTGAGCAGGATCTGACCTGGTTAGTACATGGATGGAAGACCTCCAAAAAAAATCCAAAACTATAGAGTAGTCTAGAAAATTGGGGGTGGGGAAGACAGTGCCGAGGAAACAAGACAAGAGGAGACAAGTCTAGAGACTTGCCACAAACGACATGACTTGAAGAAAATTTCAAACTCAGATTAAGCCAATATAATAGAAAAAGTCACATCAATTCATAATTGATGCCAGTCAAGATTCAGAAGCCAATTCCAAAACCTGGTTGAACAAACCATTCAAATTGAACACAACATATAAATTACAAAAAACAATCATAGAAGATCCTGTCTTCTATCAGCAGTAAAGGAACCCAGTGCAAACTCCCATACTATCATCTCAAAAGCTTGGGAAGGCTTGTGTGAAAAGAGAGAAGGCCAAAAATGAAGAAAATAGACCCTGCAGATAAGATATCCTTTGGGGTAAAGACCTAAATGCAGTTTGTGTGTCAGGGATTCTGATCTAGACTTAAAAGAAGCAATGGTCCTCCAGAATGTGGAGGTTCCGTTCTCATCATTCCTGACGAGCATTCTGGCAGAAACCAGAATGTTCCAAGACAGTTTCTCAACCTTGGCAACATTAAGATGGATGGACTTCACCTCCCAGCATTCTCCAACCAATGTGCTGGCTGAAGAATTCTGGGAGTTGAAGTTCATCCATCATAATATTGGAGTGGTGCTCTGGTTCAGTAGTTAAGACTCTGGGCTTTGTCAGCTGGAAAGCCAGCAGTCCAGGTTCAAGACCCGAGCACCACGAATGGCGTGAGTTCTCATCCTCGCCCCCGCTCCTGCCAACCTAGCTGTTCGAAAGCATGTAAATGTGAGTAGATAAACAGGTACCATTTCGGTGGGATGATAACAGCGCTCTGTGATGTCAAGCTGGCCACCTGACCGCGAAAATATCTTCAGACAGCCCTGGCTGAAAGACCTTAAAATGGAGATAAGCACTGACCCCTATAGTCGGCAACGACTAGCAGAGTAAAATCTGCAGAGAACTCTTAATATCGCCACGGTTGAGAAACACCACACTAACAGGAGTTTATTGTTATTGAGTCTTATCTTAATAGTGCCCTATTTGTACTCCTAGGAATACAACACCATACCCCTCTTGGAACGCTATACCCAGCTTTCGGTGCCAATCACATTGTGCAGACTATCCCCTAAGATTATGCACACAGATAGGGAGGTACAGGTAGCCCTCGACTTACAACAGTTCATTTAGTGACTGTTCAAAGTTACAATGGCACTGAAAAATGTAACTTATGTCCGTTTTTCACATTAAGGATCCTTGCAGCTTCCCCCAGGATCGTGTGATCAAAATTCAGATGCTTGGCAGTTGTGATTCATATTTATGACCCAGGGTCATGTGATCCCCTTTTGCGACCTTCTTACAATGGGGAAGCCAGATTCACTTAACAACCGAGTTACTAACTTATCAACTGCAGCGATTCCCACTTGTGGGCGAGAAAGGTGGTAAAATGGGGCAAAATGCCCCAAATTCACTAAACAACAGAAATTTGGGGGCTTCATTGTGGTCGTAAATCGAGGACTACCTGTATAAAATAGTGGGTGGCAGCACAGGGCGATTCTCATGCCAGGAGAGAACAAGTGAAAGGTCCTTGCATGGATGACTATGGATTCTTACCCAGTGCCATGACATTCTGATAGCTGTCCTGCATGGCTTCTTTCGAGAGGGGTCTTTGCGCCCGATCAACAAAGCTCACTTTGCTTCTGAGAAACATATGACCGCATCATGGGACGACACAAAACCCTGGAAATTAGGAGCAGGATAAGTGGGGGGAATAAGAACAATTCAAGTTCTAACTCAATGCAAGATGGATGATGGTCGGAACCACCATCAACGTTATTTCAATTTCATCTTTATTTATTTATCGTATTTAGGAATTACCTATCTAGCCCACACAGAAAATGCATTACCGTGTTTCTCCGAAAATAAGCCCTCCCTGAAAATATTTAAACGGATGCCCTGCCATTTCCTCTGGTTAGGCTTAGGGAGACAGAGCTGGAAATCAGGTAAGATGGCAAGAGGAGCCCCATTTTGCTCCACGCACCCCAAAATAATAAGACCTCCCCGAAAATAAGGCCAAGTGCTTATTTCGGGGTTCAAAAAAATATAAGACAGGGTCTTATTTTCGGGGAAACACAGTATTAATATAATTGCTTCTTAGTCATATCTTACTCATTTTCCTCCAGGGTGGATTTGATTTAAATCAAGTCGATTTAAATCACTAGTAAAAAGGCTTGATTTAAATCAGCTTGATTTAAATCATATTTTTTAAAGAGCAACTATCATCTCTGTCCCGCAGCGGCTCCTCCTCTGACCCGCTGTTGATTCACTGACAGTCCCAATATTGCAGAATATACAGCCTCATGCTACATAACTAAGCTCCATTTCACGCTGAATAAACTAAATTATGTATCTTAAATAGAAAACTATCTTTAGATAGATTTTTACTCCAAAAGCATTAAAATAAATTTGATAAAAATAAAAAAAATCGATTTAAAATTTTAAAAAATCTGATTTTGATTTTTTAAAAAATCATTGATTTTTATCCACCCTGTTTTCCTCTGATGTTAACCTTTTTTTAAAAAAAATGTCACTTTGGTATAACAACATTGGGAAGTCTCCAGGGGTCACACTTCCAAGGCCTTTGAGCCCAAATCCATACAACACTGTTCCAAAACTATCAACTAGAAATACAAACCAAACCATTTTTAATTCCCACCCTTCATTATTTAAGGTGTATAAAGAGTTGAAAGATTCTATTTTCACCAATGAATTAATCAGCTAACATTTATTTATCTGGAAGTATCCATTTTAAATTGGCCATACAGCAAATTAAAGGTGCATATAACACGAGATGTGAAATTGGACTATAAAAGAATTGACCCATGAATCACGCCATCAATGAACAAACAAATAAATGTTTCTCACTTCCAGAAAACTACGGTAGGATAAACACTAAGAGAAGCCAAGTCTAGTTTATATCCTATCTTTTTTCCAAAAGCGTGAAACACCATCCAAGTCATCCCAGTAGGTCAGGACTTCTCACAGGGTTCTTCAAGAGCATTTCTCCTTTAAACACTTCCTGGACTGACCATGTGACCTTACAACATTGTGTGGTCATACGGACATTCCAGGAAGTGCCCCAAAGCAACAGCTTCTGCTGTGAACATGAAGGCCTTTTTGCTATCAACAGAAAGAACGTGTCAAGAGCTTTGGCTGTATCATCTATAGCAGTGTTCCTTAGCTTGGTAACTTTTAAGATGTGTGGACTTCAACTCCCAGAATTCCCCAAACAGCCATTGCTGGCTAGGGAATTATGGGAGTCGGCGTCCACATATCTTACGGTTGCTGGGGTTGAGTAACATTGATCTACACATTCAAAGTATCAACCCACTGCACACACAAAAGTCACATTTGGATAAAATTCAAATATACCTACTAAGCAGGTATATACAAAAGTATGAAGGCTATTGCTTAACGCATTGTAAGATGCCCTGAGTCTCTGGAGAAGGGCGGCATATATAAATCGAACCAATAAATAAAATAAATATAAATCCAGCAGAGTTATGAATCTGTCTTAGAAAAGAGATAGGAAAATGAACTGGCTTTAGCCCCACTCCACACATTCATTGCAGAGATAATTTTTTTTCCTCCATTTTACCTCATTAATAGAGGAGCAGAAGAAACAATAGAAGGTGCAACATTTCCCTAAAAACAGTGGGGATTTAATCCTAGGAACATTCAACTTCAATCAGTCTGAACAATGAATTATGTTTTATAGCAGGGGTCTCCAACCTTGGCAACTTTAAGACTTGTGGACTTCAACTCCCAGAATTCCTCAGCCGGCTGAGGAATTCTGGGAGTTGAAGTCCACAAGTCTTAAAGTTGCCAAGGTTGGAGACCCCTGTTTTACAGGGTATCCCAAAGCAGGCAAAGATCTGGTTTAGGATAATCCAGGAGTTTTAAGGGATGAAATAGGTGTCTTAAGCATCATGTGACCCATTCTGCCCCTTAAGGATCTCACATTTGCATAAATGGGGGAGGGGGAAGACAACCCCATTGGACCCTCTTATGGTGGGAAGATCTGAGGGTCACTACAGATAAAGATAATCCAATGGGCTGGGATTTTTTGTGCATCACTGTTTCATAAAATAAGCAACTCTGTGCTCAAAATCAGCAAAAGTTTAAGCAATCAAGCCACACCCAGGGTTATTTTAATGCAAGCTTACTTAGAAATTTGCCCTTTTGAGGGACACAGTGATTGAGGTGCCGATATGGAAGTAGGCCCACACCAGGATTTAGGTCCAAGGAGACACTTTCAGGAATAGGCTGCGCAGATCCTGTAAACTTGATGGTATCCCTAAAATTAAAAGAAGTAAACAAAACGTTAGGGTTGTTTATCTGAACTCACTAGAATTCTGCACACAAAAAGACCCTTAGTTTTCCCAGCATATAAAAACACCTCTGTTCTACAGTAGTTTTCTTTCACCTTTGCCCTTAGCAAGCCATAGTCCCTCTGTCTATAGAGATTCTCAGTCATCCAGGCCCTGGTTGTCCCAAAGGTGCATTTTCAAGAGGCAGCTGGACTTAATTTCTTTCTTTTTCCTTGAAAACGTTTCGCTTCAGTTCTGAACTGAAGAAGCTTCTTGGATGAGAAGCAAAACATCTTCAAGGAAAAACAAAGAAAGTCCAATTGCCTCTTGAAAATGCACCTTTGGAACATAGTCCCTTTGGTCTCCTTTTCTCCACACCTTTGTATATTTCTGCTTTCTAACGCACTACTTCTCCTACCATGCCCATCTCCGATTTATTTAGATTTTGTAATCCCATGTTTACTTTATAAGTAACTCAAGTGGCAAAAGGGCAAAAGAAGAAGGGGACGACAGAGAATGAGGTGGCTGGATGGAGTCACTGAAGCAGTCAGCATGAGCTTAAATGGGCTCCGGGGGATGGTAGAGGACAGGAAGGCCTGGAGGAACATGGGGTCCATGGGGTCCCAATGGGTCAGACAAGACTTTGCAACTAACAACAACTACTACTCAAGTGGACAGATATGCCTAATATGCCTTCCCCTCAACAACAATCCTGTGAGGTGGATTGGGTGGAGGGAATAGGACCAAAAGTCACCCAGCCAGCTTTCATGCCTAAGGTGGGAGTAGAACTCACCATCTCCTGGTGATTGGCCCAAAGTCACCCAGCTGGGTTTTCATGTCTAAGGCAGGACTAGAACTTACGGTCTCCCAGTTGATGCTTTAAATACTAGATCAAACTGGCTCTCCGATCATTTGGCCATCCCTAGAAATCTAGAACCACAAATATTTATTATTCATGTTTGGATTTCTTCTTTGTTTGCATTCTGCAGAAATAAATGGAATAGCTCCAATTTCTCTCAAGCGTCAGCAGACAAAGAAAATGTAACCATTGATCTACAGGCTCAAGTTTGATTAAAATCAACAAGACTTTGCAAGCAGGCAAAGGAGCACAATGCTCTGTTCATTTCTGTCCCAAGTAAAAACGAATCGAGTGTCAGAAAAAAAGAAGTCACTCACAGCCTATTTAAAATGTAAAATCTTGCATGAGGAACATGGGAACTCCAGAGTCTATCGGCTCTTGGTCTAAGCCAGAGGTGTCAAACTCAAGGCCCGTGGGCTGGATCTGGTTTATGGGGTGCTTAGATCTGGCCCATGGGCCGCCCTGGAAACAACGAAGGACCGGGCCACGGTGACTCTGCCAGTAAAAGGAGAGCTTGGGAGGGCCGCACGTTTTCGCCGGTAGAGGGTTGCAGGAGGCTGTCCTAGCCGAAAACAGAGCTCAGGAGCCCGTTTTCACTGGCAGAGCACTCAGGCCACCACAGGTGCCCCCGCCCGACACAAGTGATATCAAGCTGGCCACGCCACGCCCTCAACCTACCCCGCCCCCAGAGGTCAAACACAACCCTGATGTGGCCCTCAATGAAATCGAGTTTGACACCCCTGGCCTAAGCAGTTTCTTCAGATGGAGACCAAGTTTCCATAGAATGCCAAGCCATATTGTGACTTGTTCTACTTTAGAACACAATGCAATGTGTGAAGCCACCCCTTATTCTCTGTAAACTGTGGTCCATGACTTCGCACTCCATGTCAACCAGTCCACCATGGCCTGTTTGGCAAACTAGAGCTTAAAAGGGTAGAATAGTATGTAAGAGTGTTCTCTTCCCTTCCAAATACCACTTTCCCCATCCATTTCTAGACGCAAACCCCTTAAGCAGATTTCTGGCCTTTCGGTTTCTTTTCCCCCACGATGTGGGAAAAACTGGAAACAAGCAGGGGAACCATCCCATAGCTGTGGCTGATGGGAGCTGTGGTCCAATACATATGGAGAGCACCAGGTTGGGGGACAGCTGTTTTGTTTTTGTCTTTTTTTAAAGGAACTGTCCAGGCAGGGGATGATAATCCATGTTTTATCCTTTTCAACCAGTCCTTTGGAATCACAGCTTGTAATATTCAGGAGGTTCTTGAGAAAGGACCAAAAAGACATATCACCTCCTTGATCCATGAGACCGTTTCATATACCATCTCCAAAATTAAATCTGATAACCTGACAGGAGATAGATTTCAGTGTTTCTGAACCTTGGCGACTTTAAAATGTGTGGACTTCAATGCCCAGAATTCCCAGCATGCTGGCAGAGGAACTCTAGGAGTTGAAGTCCACCCATCATAAAGTCATCAAGGTGGTGATACATAGGCCTAGTCTGTCCTTTGAATGGCAGCCATGAGGTAAACTATACTGAGCTAAGCATCTCAGGTAAACCAAATGGGCCTGCTAAAACACTTCTCAAAATCCCATGCAACATATTTTCGTCAATTAAACTACACCCATAGTTATTTCAGTAGGAAACCATCCGTGTAGCACAGGGATAAGCTGTGGAGAAAGCAGCGCTGAACCTGGTTGTTTCATTACTCAACTAGGCAACATCATCATTGCAAGTGAGTGTGGGGTTTATTCCCCATTTACACAGGTAGTCCTCGACTTACGACCACAACTGAGCCCAAAATTTCTGTTACTAAATGAGACATTTGTTAAACGAGTTTTACTCCACTTTACGACTTTTCTTGCCGCAATTGCTAAGTGAATCACTGACGTCGGTAAGTTAGTAACCCGGTTGTTAAGTGAATCTGACTTCCCCATTGACTTCGCTTGTTAAGAGATTGCAAAAAGGGATATTATATGACCCTGGGATGCTGTAACTGTCATAAATATGAGTCAGTTGCCAAGTGTCTGAATTTTGATCACGTGACCATGGGGATACTAAAATGGTCGTAAGTGTGAGAAAGGGTTATCTTCACTTTTTTCAGTGCTGTTGTAACTTTGAATGGTCATTAAATGAACTGTTGTAAAACGAGGACTATCTGTATACAGTAGCTTGCTCTGCCAATGCGAGCAGGCCTCGACTTACAACCATAATGGGACTATGGACATCACAGTCCTAGGTTAAAATGGTAGCACACTGGGTTACTTCTGTGACCCATGTAATTTTATGTCCTTTTTTGTGGCAGTTGCTAAGCGAACCAGCGGTGTGCTATGGGCCAGTTTTGCCCAAAACCCTCATAAAATGTGATCAATGATCATAAAAGGTAAAAGTAAAGGTTCCCCTCGCACATATGTGCTAGTCGTTCCTGATTTTAGGGGGTGGTGCTCATCTCCGTTTCAAAGCCGAAGAGCCAGTGCTGTCCAAAGATGTCTCCGTGGTCATGTGGCCGGCATGACTCAACACCGAAGGCTCACGGAACGCTGTTACCTTCCCACCAAAGGTAGTCCCTATTTTTCTACTTGCATTTTTGTACGTGCTTTCAAACTGCTAGGTTGGCAGAAGCTGGGACAAGTAACGGGAGCTCACCCCGTTACGCAGCAATAGGGATTCGAACCGCTGAACTGCAGACCTTTTGATCGACCAGCTCAGCGTCTTAGCCACTGCGTCCCTCCACATGATCATAGGATGCTGCAAACAGCTGAAAACGCAGGCCACTTGCTAAGCACCTGAAATGTGGTTACATCACCTTGTGGGGGTGGAGGTTGAAACTTCAGTACGGAACTGCAGGTACCCCTGGGGAGCTCCGTCGTAGCTTCAAATAGTAGCTAAGCAATTGGTCATAAATTGAAAACCTTCTATATTAATGGAGGTGTGGTTTTCTCCTTGGTAATTCCTTGATTAGGAACCTGTTTTTTTTAATTTCTGCTCGTTTTCTGTTTCAAGCAGAGAACACAGCCAAGGAACTACTGAGAAGAAAACACCACGGCCCCTCAAACACAGGCAGGGCAAGCTACTGTACATAAACAAGGAGGAAATCCCACACTCACTAGCACTGATGATGTTATCTAGTTGGGTAATAAAACATCTGCAACCAAACATACAGGTCAGAGAATAAGGACTCCACATGCGAGCTTCTTCCACCAGCCAACACAAGCAGGACATAAGTAGAAATCAATGTGCATCCATAAGGCGCTTATTTCAACAATTCAGATCTCTAAAGAAAAAAAAATAGCAATTTCAATCTTCTGGGGCTTCCCACTGGAAAACTCCAGACTTCCCTCCTCCTTGCTGTCTCTCTAGCCCCCCCTCCCCTTATTTAGAACAAGATCACTCTCTCTGGGCTTTGAAGTGAGGGGTGGGGGGCTTCATTCAGAAATAGAAGACTTTTGCAATTCCTATAGAGGGAACATCCACTAAGCATCTAGGGCTATTAACTAGCAATTTCTCTTACAAAGGAAGGGCTGTGAATACTATATACAGATCAGTGAATACCCAAAGAAAGGTACCTCTTATGCTAGCACCCCATGACTTTGGAATTTCACACCCAGGGTGATGTGCTAAGCTCCCTAAGGGCGATCACAAGAATCCCTTCAAGCCTTTCTTAGAATCACAGGATTGTGACATTGCAAAATATTGTTAGAGGATCCATGCTGTAATTTAATGTGGGTGGTTATGCAGCTCCATACTCTAATAGTTCCTAAGTGTATTGGTAATTATAAGTCACCCTGCAAACATAGAAAGCAATTTATTTCCTGATTACATCCAGCTGACCTTGTCTGGGCTCAGAATTAAGTAGGGCTAGGCCCACTACTATTGGTGTACATAGACCTGGGGGAATTTCACAGCTTATAGACTAGGTGGGATTTCTAAATATACTTCCCCCTATAGCAAGAGGCAGCTGTGAAAAAAAATGAAAGATGGAACAGAACTGTATCTTTTTCCATTCTTCCCCAGTGTCAACATCATCTCTGACAAAAATAGATGGATTTATCCACCGAGTGTAAAACAACTAATCCAGCGGTTCCCAACCCCAGCATCAGGGACCGGTTTTGTGGGAGACAATTTTTCCACCGAAAAATTTGAGGGAGATGGTTTTGGTTTCGTTAGATTGCCTGGCCCTGTTCCTAATAGGCCATGGCCCAGTACTAGTCCATATGCCCGCAGGTTAAAGGTAAAGAGTTCCCCTCGCACATATGT
Organism: Arizona elegans; assembly: GCA_022577455.1. NCBI lineage: Eukaryota > Metazoa > Chordata > Lepidosauria > Squamata > Colubridae > Arizona > Arizona elegans. The sequence goes on from JAKOOJ010000003.1 coordinate 154,952,039, forward strand.
GCTACTCGTTCCCGACTCTAGGGGGCATTGCTCATCTCCGTTTCAAAGCCGAAAAGCCAGCGCTGTCCAAAGATGTCTCCGTGGTCATGTGGCCGGCATGACTAAACGCCAAAGGCGCATGGAACACTGTTACCTTCCCACCAAAGGTGGTCCCTATTTTTCTACTTGCATTTTTTATGTGCTTTCGAACTGCTAGGTTGGCAGAAGCTGGGACAAGTAACGGGAGCTCACCCCATTACGCGGCACTAGGGATTCAAACTGAACTGCCGATCTTTTGATCAACAAGCTCAGTGTCTTAGCCACTGAGCCACCATGTCCCCTCTTATGCACGCCCCTTAAAAAAAATATACGAATAAAAAGGGACATTAGGACAAGGACAAGTTGATCTAATCAATCAACTATAAGGAAAGGGAGGCTGGGAGTTGTAGTCTAAATGTGTTTGGAACAAGTGAAATTAAGGAAGGCTTTTTTAAATAGTCATGCGAAATAGATGTGAAATACGGGTAATCTTCAATTTACAATCATTCATTTACTGACTATTCAAAGTTACCACAACAGTAAAACAGTGACTTATGATAGTTTTTCACACTTATGACCATGGCCATCGTCACATCATCAAAATTCAGACACTTGGCCACTAGGTCATATTTATGACAGCTGCCATGTCCCTGTGACCTTCTGACATGCAAAGTCAATGGGGAAGCCAGATTCGCTTAACAACCTTGTTCCTGATTTAACAACTGCAGAGATTCATTTAACAACTGTGGCAAGAAAAGTTGTAAAACGGGGCAAAAGCTCAACAGAAATTCTGGGCTCAATTGTGGTCATAAATCAAGGACTATCTGCCATCCAGTTTATAGTTACAAGCAAGAGCACCGTCAAAATGTGATACCCATCACCACCATTCAGTGACATTGTTACTGGTGTCACACATAAGTAGCGTGTCGAAACCGGGGTTTTACCTCCACGTGTGGCTCTTCTACCACATATCCACCTTTCTTCACACATATATTATCTATGACCTCAGCACACACACCTTTTGAATTAGTGCCCTACAATGTTTATGAAAGAGCTACAATTCTGTGTGAACAAAAACAAAACAGCACTGGCTGGAAAACCATGGAAATCCCGCTCAGCTCAGTATTGCTTGCTTTTAAAACAGACTGAGGCCAAGTAAAACCTATTGAATTCAATGGAAGGGATTTCTGACTTTATACTAACAACCGTGAAAGAATACAGTTACTCCCTGCTAAAATCCATCCGTTTTGATGATGTCCACCCCATGCAGGAAAAAGTTGCCTTCGGACTTTTTTTGTTTAAAAGCATTTCCGTGCCCATTACCTAGACTACGTAAATACCCTTCCAATGATCACAAATTGCACCATTCCAGGGAAAATCAATACTCAGTAACAAGGTCAAGTTAACCAGGAAGCAGAGCTACAGCGAAACTGAACCTGCTGGCTTCCAGACATTGTCTTAAAAGCAAGGAGCTTTTAGGTAGCCCATTGTTGGAACAGGCTGCCAAAGGTACACCGCGCTATTAGGCGGGTTTATACACTTGAAGGAAGTCCCAGGAATTATTTTTTTCTTTCTTTTTCTTTTCCTGCAAAGAGACTCACTCACTGCCATGCAAGGAGGCAGAGGAGGGATGGCTGCTGGCGCAAAAATAAATAAATAAATAATTTTTTTGGGGGGGGCGGGGCAGCATTCTAGTAAAATTACCAGCTGTGGGGTTGCTTTTTTTATTTATTTATTTATTTATTAAAGCATGATTCCATGCTGCTGAAAGTCAAGGTAAGCTACCCAACCCAACAAATAAATAAAAAAGCAGAAGACCTCTTCCGGATCAGACAAAGGCCTACCTTATGCAGCATCCTGTTTGCCAATGTAGCCAACCAGATGCTTTTTAGAAGAGAAGAGAGAGAGGGGGGAAAAAAAAGCTTTTTCCAACACCCCAACACGCTTGCAAAGCCTCTCTCCGACTCGGGTTCCCCGGACAACCGATCCTCACGGCAGCTTTTCTCGTTTTTTTGTTTTTTAAATCATTTATTTCATATCCAAGCACGCATTAGATATCCTCTCCCAAGGAGCAGCCGGTGTGGGTGGCCCAGCCGAAGAGAGACGACAAAGGAGGCGACCTTCCTTCTCCTCTTCCACCCCACCACCATCACCATCACGGGAAAAGTTTCTCTTCCAAGAGGAAAGTTGGGATCGCCGATTACTCAAAAGGAGGATCACTTTTCCCTCCCCCCCCACCCCACCCCCCACTTTCCTGGAGAGCAAGAACCCGGGTTCCAGCGATCGTCTGCATGCACTCCGGAGCAAAGACACCCCAAAGCACAGCTGAAAATTTTTTTTCCCCCTCTCTCTCTTTTTTTTCTTTAAAGCAAGCAAGCAAGCAACGCCGGGCTTGCAAGGAGGGGCTGGTGGAGGGGGAGGAAAGAGAGAGAGAGAGAGAGAGAGAGAGAGAGGAGAGTCGGGAGTCTAATCATCGGACTCCAGTTCCCATCATCCCCAGCCAGTGCTGCTGGGCCCCCGGGGACGATGGGAGCTGTAGTCCGGCCCTTTCCGGAAGACCCGGCGTTGGAGAAAGCTGGACAAAGAAAAACACCCTTACGAAGCGTCGGGGGGAAAAGCCGGTGGTGGCTACGGAATCCAGAGCTGCTCCGGGCAAGCAGGCGGGCGGGGGAAAGCTGGTCTCAGCGCCTGCCCGTCTCCTCCCTCCGGTCGGGAAGCTGCAACCTCGGATACCCCCCGCCACTCCGCCTCCTCTTGCAAATCCAGCCGGGGCCGGAGCCCGAGCCTCGGCTCCCCCCCACCGCCCGCCCGCCCGCCCCACTCCGCCTTTCGCCCGCCGCCGCCGGGTCTCGCGCTCGCGGCACAAGGGGAGCAAAGGCCTCAAAGTGCAACTCGCGAGAAGGTTGAGGACTCTTCTTCCTGCTCCTCCCCCTCCCCCCGCTCGGCGCGGGCCAATAGGAGCGGAGGAGAGGCGCCTCGCTGATTGGCCAGGCGATGAATGGGGCACGCAGGGGAGCGGGAAGTGTAGTTTTTCTGGGTCAGGGGAAGGAAAAAGACTACAGCTCCCTAAAGTCCTCGGGGTTGAATGTGAAAAGGCGCGAATTTACGTTCCCTCTCCACCCCACTTGTTGTTTTTTTTTTATTATTATTTTTTTTCCTTTGATGGGGATCTTTTTTTTTTCCTAAAAAAAAAAAAAAAAGAATTGGATTTTTCTCTACCTACGATTCCAACCAATTCCCATCAATCTGAATCTGCCCCTGGGCTGGGGAAATTTGCACTGCCATATACATCTGGAGGGCGCCCGCTTGGAGGAAAAGTTCCAACCGGGCGGGGAAATTCCAAGATTGATGGAATTTATTTATTTTTATTTATTTTTCAAGCATATGTAAAGATAACATATGCTTATAACATATGTTTATAAAAGTATAAATGTGATTATGAATACATGAAATAGATTTTATTGTTTATTTATTTTGCCGAGTACATATATATATATATATATGTGTGTGTGTGTGTGTGTGTGTAAGTTTTCACGGGTATATATGTGTGTACAGTTAATATTTCAGGTTTCTTCCCGTGTAATTGTGAACATATCCCTAAAAGGGTTGAAGCGACCTTTCGACAGAATCTCATCTGCCATCATCAGGCTTATGTGAAGGGTCTTTTGCTGTAAATTCTACCCTTTTAGAGATATGTTCACAATTACACGGGAAGAAACCCGAAATATTAACTGTACACACACACACACACACACACACACATATATATATGATAGATAGATAGATAGATAGATAGATAGATAGATAGATAGATAGATAGATAGATATACACGCACACTCATTGCTCAAAAAAATAAAGGAAGACATCCGAGACCTGAATGAATGAAATAGCCTTATTAAATACTTTGTTCTTTACCTACAGTAGTTTATACACTGCTCAAACAACTAAAGCGAACATAAAACTACTGTACATAAGGAACAGAGTATTTAATAAGGCTATTTCATTCATTCAGATCTCGGATGTCTTCTGCTTGTGTTCCCTTTATTTTTTTGAGGTGTGTGTGTGTGTGTGTGTGTACTCGACAAAATATACATATATAAGCATAAGCATGAATTGAATACATAAAATGAATACAATTAAAGGGAATATTAGGACAGGGACAGTAGGCACGCTGGTGCTCTTATGCACGCCCCTTAAAAAAAATAGATACGAATAAAAAGGCTCATTAGGACAAGGACGGTAGGTATTGGCGGGGCGGGAAAGGAGAAAAAGTTTGGGACTTTTAACTTTTAAGGAGTCTGGGGAGCCCTGTCCTTAATTGCAACGTTTTGGAGTCTCAAGAATTGTTCAGTAAAGTTTTTTTTCCCTCCCCCTAATTCCAAATTGGAGCGGGGGAGAGAGACAATGGGTTAAAAAAACCACTCTGGCCTGTGGATTTTAAGACCGGCTGCAAGGATAGATCACAAATGTGGACGTTGGCTCTTTAACTGGGGGCGGGTGTGTGTGTGTGTGTGTGTGTGTGAAACTTCGCGTTTTAAGTTAAATCCTCTCCTCCAGCTGGTTTCATCCTGTTCAAATGGCCAAAAGCGCTTATTTTCCTTCCAAAATCAAAAATGCCCGAGGAAGATGCGCCTTTTCCCTCGCGGTAATCAAATCTAAACTTTACTTTCGGTGTAACTTCAGTATCCATCAAAGACTTGTACTTTTGACCTTAAGATAATGCATATCCTCCAGGCCCGCTTGGCTGGGCATTTATGGGGGCTGCTGCTGCTCCCCCTTTAATATTTCAGTCGAAGTTATTAAAGGTGCGTGGGATCGCTTGCGCGTGGGAATCGTCGAATTTACGGGAGCATTCCGGGAAACGGTGGAAAAAAACGTAGCCGGCATCCACCCTCCAAGGCTTGCAAACGCGCTGCCTTTTCCTATTTCCTCCCCCTTTTACCCAGCGTAACGGGCCTTAACGTGATGCGAAAGCCACACAACCCCTCTTGAGTTTTCCTAACTCTATGCTCGCAGGTGCCTCCAAGAGGAGCGGAAAAACTCCGAGGAGGAGCGCTAGTGACACCTGCGGTTCGCAAGGCAACCCAGCGAGCTCTGAGGCAGGGAAGGGAACACCAAAGCAGGGGCAGGATAGACTTCTGAGTTGTTAGGGGGCTCCTATATTTATATTTATATTTATATTTATATTATTTATATTTATATTTATATTTATATTTATACTTATACTTATACTTATACTTATATTTATTTGTTTATTTTTATTAGTTTGTCAAATTTGTACAAGATAGCAGGTATAAATATGAACATGAGCGAAGGAAATGAATACAAATAAATTACTAGTTACTAAGTCTGCATTACTATTAATCTTCTCATCGTTCCCACCTCCCATCTCCTTCCATTTATGACTGTATGACAGTCACTTTGTTGCTTGCAGCCTTATGATTTATATTGATAATTGTTTCCTGATTGCTTATTTGTACGCTATGACTATCAGCAAGTGTTGTACTTTATGATTCTTCATGAACGTATCTTTTCTTTTATGTACACAGAGAGCATATACACCAGTGGTTCTCAACCTGTGGGTCGGGACCCCTTTGGGGGTCAAACAACCCTTTCACAGGGGTCGCCTAAGACCATCGGAAAACACATATTTTCAGTGGTTTTAAGAATAATTTTATGGTTGGGGGTCACCACAACATGAGGAACTGTATTAAAGGGTCGCGGCATTAGGAAGGTTGACACCCACTGATATACACCAAGACAAATTCCTTGTGTGTCCGATCACACTTGGCCAATAAAAAAATTCTATTCTATTCTATTCTATTCTATTCTATTCTATTCTATTCTATTCTATTCTATTTTATAAATGGGGACAGTAGGACAGGGACGGTAGGCACGCAGGTGCGCTTATTCACGCCCTCTTTTTCTCTTTCCGTGCATGTAATTGTATATTCCCACCCACCCACGTCTTTCATTGTGTGTTTCTGATAGGACTGCAAACTTGCTGATATTGCTTGGAGCAGCGTGTCTCACACTTATAACTTTAAGATGTGTGGACTTCAACTACACATGCTGGCTGGGGAATTCTGGGAGTTGAAGTCCACACATCTTAAAAGTTGCCAAGCTTGAGAAATACTGACCTACAGCCTTTTTGGTAGAAAATCACATGTATGAAGAGGAGACGGACACCCATGCAATTTAATTGGAATTAAAAGCAAAGCAGAATATAGTACTATTGCCAAAATTCATTCATTCATTCATTCTGTCTGTCTGTCTGTCTGTGTCTGTCCTTCACTTTTCCCTTTCCCTTTTCCTTTCTCTTTCTGTCTCATTCTCTTTCCTTTTTCCTTTCTTTCTTTCTTTCTTTCTTTCTTTCTTTCTTTCTTTCTTTCTTTCTTTCTTTCTTTCTTTCTTTCTTTCATAAACTACAGACATTTAATCTCTTTCCTAAGATACTTATTTACATTGGCTTTTCTATTTGTTCCACTGTGTGACTGCTCCTCCTGTTGCTGCATATTTATGCAGCACCAAAACCTTTCGAAATGTAAGCTTATTCTGTGGGTGGGCCAGCCTCTATGTGGACTGGAATCAGTCCCATTTGGGCATGACGAGGCCTTGCAGGCCAAACTGCCAATCTTCACCCTGCTTCTTTTGGGAAAGAAAGAAAGACCATAAAAAAATTTTGCCATGTTGGCCTGTGGTGATGGGAGTTGTAGTTCAAGGCCCTGGATGGAGGAAGTGGTTAAAAATGACTGCCTTACTTGGTTGTCTTCAAAAGCCTGTGTGACTCAGTTCACACAATAAACTGTAGTTAGTCACACCCAGCCAGTGGGTGTGTTAGTTTAGGTCACTATTCAAGTCTAAACTCAGAACAATGAAATAAATCATGATTCCATTGTGGATAAGCTCATAGGAACATGTAAACTTTAAGAATGTGCTATACAGTATGCCAGAGATTCCCAACCCCCATTCTGTCACCCAGTACCACCAAACTGTGGCCCGTTGAGACCCAGGCCCAACAAGTGTTGGGCGAGAGGATCAAGCTTCATTTGCACAAGCGGGTGCACGCATGAAACCATCCCCTCTTCCCCCCCCTCCCCACTGCCACTGTTGCTGGCCCACACAGCCAGAAAGGTTGGGGACCACTGTTATACGCCACCTCACAAAATTGTTGGAATATGTCCATCCCTAAAATTTATGCCATGGTGTTATGCACATTTACCCATCGACAAACCAGGGAAGGTATATAGGTAGTCCTCAATTTACGACCACAACTACGCACAAATTTTCTGTTGCTAAGTGAGACATTTGTTAAGTGTGGTTTGCCCACATTGTATGACTTTCTTGCCACAGTTACGTATGTGAATAGCTGCAGTGGTTAAGTTAGTAACATGATTATTAAGTGAATCGGGCTTCCCCACTGACTTTGTCAGAAGTTTATAAAAGGTGATCACGTACCCCACTCACCCCCCACCCCGGGACACTGCAAATATCACAAATATGAGTCAGTTGCCAAGCATCTGAATTTTGATCACATGACCATGGGAATGTTGCAACAGTCATAAGTGCGAAAAATGGTCATAAGTCACTTTTTTAGTGCCGTTCTAACTTCAAATGATCACTAAACAAACTACTGTTATTCTATTCTATTCTATTCTGTTCTGTTCTATTCTATTCTATTCTATTCTATTCTATTCTATTCTATTCTATTCTATTCTATTCTATTCCATTCCATTCCATTCCATTCCATTCCATTCCATTCCATTCCATTCCATTCCATTCCATTCTATTCTACTAGATGGTGGGATTCAAAATTTTTTACTACTGGTTCTGTGGGCATGGCTTGGTGGGCGTGGCGTGGTGTGGCTTGGTGGGCGTGGCTTGGTGGGCATAGCAGGGGAAGGATACTGTAAAATCTCCATTCCCTCCCCACTCCAGGGGAAGGTTGCTGCAAAATCCCCATTTCCTCCCGATCAGCTGGGATTTAGGAGGCAGAGAATAGATAGGGGCTGAGCCAGTCAGAGGTGGTAGTTACCAGTTCTCTGAACTACTCAAAATTTCCACTATCGGTTCTTCAGAACTGGTTAGAACCTGCTGAATACCACCTCCGATTCTACTCTACTCTACTCTACTCTACTCTACTCTACTCTACTCTACTCTATTCCTGTTCCTATTCCTATTCCTATTCCTGTTCCATTCTAGTTTCATTCCTATTCTATTCCATTCTAGTTTCATTCCTATTCTATTCCATTCCATTCCATTCCATTCCTATTCCAGTTCCATTCCAGTTTGATTCCAATTCTATTCCATTCCATTCCATGAAATATACAGTCAATGTATTTGTAACTGTTATACAGAAGATTGGAAGCTGTTCCTTTATATCTTTCCCCCCCTTTTCTCTTTTTTTATTTCTTTTCTATTACTGCATCACTTCTACTTTTGCATTCGTTTTAAAATTTATATTATTTTTACTTTATAAAAAAAAAGTATTATTTTTTTTTAAAAATGGGTGGATGATAACCTGGAAGTGCATTTTTCTACCGTAGAAAAATGGTAGATTTGTTTAGCTAAGGCCTGGTATTAACCAAAGCTCTGTGTAAATTCTATATTCTTCATTCTTCTTCAGAAAAGCAGATCTGAGACAGGACAATAGCTGCCCTTCCATATTATTTAGCATAAATTAACACACATTTTTTAGCCATGGATAATGTCCATAGCCACTGTGTCTATCTCTACTTATTGCAAAAGTGACAAGTTGAGGGCCAAGATGGAGAAAATGTTACAATTTCAGCACTGGAGTTTAAATTGAAGCCTGCAATTCAGATCTGAAAGCTGTTTCTTTGTAGCAATAATGAACCAATTTTTTTGGCAGTAACATAATTACTTCAAAATCTGGTGAGTGATAGACCCACAGTTGTTGCTGATGCTTGCCTTGTTTTCTGCCCAAAGTCAAAAATGCCAGTGACTGTCTTGATTATTTTGACCTCCCACCTACTTCCACCCCAAAGCCTTCCCCTTGATGATTGATCTGGGTCCAAATTATGGACATGGTTTGAAAAAAACGTAATCCAGATGTGAGAAGATGCTCCTGAAAATATGAAAGAAAGCACCAGATTTCCATTAGGATCCCGGCAGGAGCAAAGAAGTTAGTTAACAATCAGAGTCCTATTTGTATATTCCAAAGGTGCTGTTTCAGGAGGCAACTGGACTTTCTTGTTTTTTCTTTGAAGACCTTTCCCTTCTCATCCAAGAAGCTTCTTCAGCTCCAGATAAACACAGATAAAGATCCAAATGCTTCAATGACCCTCAGAAAGGATGGAAATGACCAGTTGCCTGCAAGGAATATACAGTAAATCCTTCCATTCCCCACCATCCAGTCAGAGCTGAGGAAACTTCTTAGATGAATCTCTGAGAAAAAATTTTCCCTCTCAGCCACGGTGAGGAGAAGAGGCAGCCTAAAGATGGCTGCCATGAAGCTGGGACAACCAAGAAACAACTAAGATTGGTGTTGGAGTGAAGTAGGAGAACAGTGACTGGAACTGGGAGACAGGATTCCTTTTTGCTTAAAACCTAACCCCAAGGAATAATTTAGAACTATTTGCTCAGAATTATTTGTTAATAAGCATTCTGAGAAAAATACCAGAAAAAGACGCAAAGAGAGAAAAACAATAAATCTTTAAAAATACAGAAAATTGAACTCTTAAACTGGGAAGATGTGGTAATGGGAAGGCATTTTAAAATGCTGGAATTATCTATTTAAAAACTTATCCTGCTTCTATAATTGAACTACAATTAAAATTCACAATTGAAAGACTAAAATTAGATTGATCAGTGGCAAGTTTAAGTTGAGAGCGGCACCTGCTGACGAAAGGAAAATATACAAGTCTGGGAATACTTATATGAAGGATTGTGAAACATGTTCAAAAGAAAAAACAAGATAGTCCAGTTGCCTCCTGAAAAAGCACCTTTGGGACAACCATGACCTGGATGATTGAGAATCTCTACAGACTCCTGTTTGTATAGTATTTGATATCAAGCAGTTCAGGAGCCTAGAACATAAAGACAAATAGTCCTTGAGTTTACAACTACAACTGAGCCCAAAATTTATGTTGCTAAGTGAGACATTGGTAAAATGCGTTTTGCCCTATTTTATGACTTTTCTTGCAACAATTGTTAAAGTGAATCATTGCAGTTGTTAAGTTAGTCACCCAGTTGTTAAATGAATCGGGCTTCCCCATTGACTTTGCTTGTCAGAAGGTCACAAAAATGGATCACTTGACCTCAGAATACTGCAACTGTCATAAATATGAATCAGTTTGAAAGCATCTGAATTTGGATCGTGTGACCATGGGGATGCTGCAACGGTCGTAAGAGTGAAAAAAGGTCATAAGTCACTTTTTTCAGTGCTGTCGTAACTTTGAACGGTCACTAAATAATAATAATAATAATAATAATAATAATAATAATAATAATAATTATTATTATTATTATTATTATTAGTTCAATTTATATTCCGCCTTTCTCTGGAGACTCAGGGCAGCTTACAATGCATTTTAAAAAAACCATTATAAAAACATTTAAAAATTAAAACATTAAAACCCATTCACACCATTCTTGGCCAGATCTCACAAGAATGAGAGCCTGGATAGCTCAATAGACAGAGCTCTGTAATTTAAGACCAGCTGTCTGCAATTAAAGTAAGATCGAATCCCGCCAGGCTCAAGGTTGACTCAGCCTTCCATCCTTTCTAAGGTAGGTAAATTGAGGACCCAGTTTGTGGGGCAATAAGATGACTTTGTATAAATATACGAAAGGATGAAGGCTATTGTTACTACCGGTTCTGTAGGCGTGGCTTGGGGGAGGGTAATGTGACTGGGTGGGCATGGCCAGTTTATTTTTATTTTTTTACTTTTAAAACCATTTTTTCTACAACCACTTCGGCGAAGAGGTTGTAAAAAAATGCTTTCAAAAGGCTCTGTTGAGCCACCCGATCATCAGAGGCTTTTTTTTTTACTTTTAAAAGCATTTTTTTGGCCGAAGAGGTTGTAGAAAAAATGCTTTTAAGAGTAAAAAAAAAGCCTCTGATGATTGTGTGGCTCAGCTGGGCACGGGGTGTGTGTGTGCAGGGATTTTTGCTACCGGTTCTCCGAACCACCCGCCTCCATTGCTACTCCGAACCGGGAGCATTTCACCCCTGAGTAGGCGTCCCTGCAGCCTCCTAGGAGCAAAAACGGGCCACGGGGGGCCATGCCGCACCCTCCTATGCCCCGTTTTGGGCCTAGTAGGCCTCCCTGCACTGGGTTATAATGCAATGCATCTCCCTGCGCAGACCCTGCCCATGCACGCGTCTTCTGAGACCTGAAAATCAGCTGGCCAGTGTGGTGGAGCTGAGCTGGGTGACGGCTCGCGTGCCTGCGGGGAGGGCTCTGCATGCCACCTGTAGCATGCGTGCCATAGGTTCGCCATCACGGCTATATAGCCTCTCAGTTCCTCTAAGATATATATTTTCTCCTGCAGCAAAATTGGGAGCAAACAAAGGATCAAATGTCACTGCAATCAGGGATCGTATTTTTTTAAGAGGTCTCGTAAAATACTGCAGTCATTTCCCCTGCAGGTTGGAAAACAAATTCAGCAAGGATTTATGTGACGGAAATCCAGAAGTGAGTAGAATATTTCAGAGCACAGATGGAGAAGGTGCTGCATTTATGAAAGGCAGTTTATAGGAAATAAGAAAAAAAAAAGTGTTAGAAAAAAATGAAACCGGCTGAGGATAGGAATGTTTTACCTAAGGGAACATTAAGATGGTATATCCTTCCTCCTTTCCAAAATGGAATGGTCCGTTCTGTCTCCTGAGAATTAGGACACCTTTTGAAATTTATGGCTTTTTACCAAAATCTGGAAGAACACAGGCCTGCTGTCTGCTACTAGTTTTTTCCTGACAGCTTCATTGATCTGACAAGTATGCAAGAAAAAGCCAAATTATTTGCAGGAAAAGTAAGATGAAAACCACCTGGCTATTAGGAGCTACAATTAACAACTGTTTTTATAATATAAATGCAGACAAGACTGCTTTGAGATAATGAAATACAAACTTTCTGCCTGCTTTCAAGCATTGTTTTAAGCCATTGTTTCTTGGACCATGGATTATGGAACAAAATAAAAAGTGTTGTTTTTACCCACAGACATAATCCAGACTTTAGAAATCATGACGAATGATTTAGCTCATCAGGACAAGTCACACACAAACAAATCATGTTTTGATGCAATGTATTGAGGGAACCTGACCAGCATAGGTATAAAAAGTTGCTTTGAGGTCATGGCATGTTTACAAACATTCCACATGATTTGATTCAGGGCTTTGAACTAAGCCTTTGTTTCCATAATCACAGATTATTGCATAAAGTGCACTTGGATGGGTTCAAACAACGTGTGAAGACAAAACCACATTATTCCCATTAAGGTTTAATGTGTTTTCTGAAGTCAGCTGAGGCGATGTTTTGACATTATCAACAAGATGATGACAGAAGAAAGAGCTAACTCCTTGTCTGAAATTATATGAAATATCAAAAGTTGAACGCTCTTAGGAAGCAAACGAGACCAGTTAAATCAGTGTTTTTCAAATCCAATTCCCCCGCCAACTTTGAAAAGCACTGATCTAAATTAAGTTGCAAAACAGTTGCTCTGGAAAGCCCCAGATACTCCCAGAAGGGGATATTTCTTAGTAGCATGATAAGGTGCAATTTTGCCAGCAATATCTAGTTTGAAGTCCGTTTAAATGTAGACAAATTAAGACATGTAGTATGAGAGTAAAGGTCCGTTCTTCGAGCTTGTGGGTTGGTTTCCGAATCTTTCGTTACCAGGCTAGGAAATGAAGGGAAACAATAATAAGGATATAATAAATAATATTAGAATATGATATACTGGTATACTAGATTCTGTAACCATTAGGTTCCTGTATTACATATATGCCTTTGTATTTGTATCACATGTATTATGTATATTTGTATCTCCTATAACAAACATATTCTGTTATTAGGCCTCTGTAATGTATCTGGTATTTGTCAAACGTATGTCCCTCCCATTTGACCTGAACTCATATCAATCTATCTAAAAGCATGTCCGTTATCTCAGTTGAAACTAGAGCCATCAACAAAGGGATAAATTTCCACCTCAACCCTAATTTATGTTTGATCTGGATAAACTCCTACTTTCCAGAGCCAGGGGGCCAAAGTGGCCAATTGAGTAAACAAAGAAATGCTCAAGATGACTAATTGGGAAGTTTCTATTCCCCCTTGCAGGTCAAAAAGAAATACACAAACCTAAATTAGGAGGCTAAGCTGAAGTCTCTGAGGGTATAAAAGGACGCCATACCTTCCCCAAGGTGTGGCTATTTCCTTGCATGCATTATATCTGTATGTTCTGGATATAGTTCCACCCAGTATTTTGTTTTTGGCCATAAATAAAATCTGCTTTTTTGCAAGCCTCGTCTTGAGTCTCTCTCTTTGGCATTTTGGTGACTCAAGTATATTTTGGGACCTTACAGAAACATCATCAGCGGAATTTAGGGAATGTCAGTGTCAGTGTTCTGTTTATAAGGGCTTCAGGTGTGGGTGTGTCAAGGGAGGGTCTTGTGACAAGTCAGTTGTGAGTGTCTGTTGTAGGTCCAGCTATAACTTTGGAGAGTTGTCCTCAGAATGATAGATACTCAGCCACTCCGTCTGCATCCCAGTCTAGAAAAGGTTGCTCATCTCGGATCTGTGAAGAACAGGGGAGAAGCTTGAGGTGGCCTTCCAGTATGGTCAATGGTCATACAAGACTAGAGGTAGCTTTAGAATAATGTTTCTTAACCTTGGCAACCTTAAGATGTGTGGACTTCAACTCCCAGAGTTCCCAAGCCAGCAAAATCCCTCTAGTGCAGTGCGGTGCATTTCAAACTTAGCAACTGTGTGGACTTCCAATTCCTAGAATTCTCTAACCAGCATGCTGGCTGGGGAATTCTGGGAGTTGAAGTGCACACAACATAATGTTACCAAGGTTGAGAAACACTGTTCCAGATCATAAATGTGTCAATAATGTTAGGATCTCTTATCCCTTACACCATGTTTTTCAAACCTAGTAACTTTAAGATGTGTGGACTTCAACTCCCAGAAGTCCTCAGCCAGCTAATGTGAAAAAGGAATATTTTTTTTTCTCTGCAGGGAAACAAGTGGGTGTGATACAGCAACCTTCTCCAAGCGATCTTCTTGTACAATGAACTTCAGCTCCCAAAATCCATTTTAAGGATGGTTGCGCTTCTGGGGAATTCTGGGAATCAAAGCCCATACAAAATCAATTATGAACCGTGGTGGCGCAGTGGTTAGAATGCAGTATTGCAGGCTAATTCTGCTGACTGCCAGCAGTTCGATTCTTACCGGCTCAAGATTGATTCAGCCTTCCATCCTTCCGAGGTCAGTAAAATGAGGACCCAGATTGTTGCAGATTTTACGAGCTCCTCCAGCAAGTTGACTCTGGCATATAATTCCCAAATCCATCACCTGGGTTCAAAATGGACAGGATAAATAGGGTATAATATTCTTGTGCAGTTTTAATTTTCAATAAGATTTTAAACCATCTAGAAAATTGCAATAAAGAGGAAATACATTCAAGATTGAAACAAAATCCTACCAGATAAAATGCTAGGATAAGAAGTATATCAGTTGAATACAGCTGGAGAGCTTGTTTGGAGACTTCTGCTATGTTTTGTATCTCAGATGATGGTGTGAATATGTTGAAAGCTAACATTCCTACAAGCAACCACGTTCAACCCATTGCTTCTTGTATGGAAGTGATGTTATTAACAGTGAAAACTGCACGAGGATTTTAAAAATACTCTGTAAAACTAAAAATCTACAATGCAAAGGTTGGAAGGCTGAGTCAACCTTGAGCCGGTGAGACCCAAACTGCACCGTGCTGAAGGACACAAACAAGTGGGAATCTGAACAAACCAAAGAAAAGCAAGTCAACAACATGGGAAGGAGATACCTTCTTGAACAACAGATTTGAATTATGTTCTTTCTCTGTCTTTCTAGCTAGCTACCTATCAAGTATACTTTGTGGCAGTGGTGGAATTTAATTTTTTTCACTACCGGTTCTGTGGGCGTGGCTTGGTGGGCGTGGTGTGGCTTGGTGTGGCTTGGTGCGGTGTGGCAGGGGAAGGATACTGCAAAATCTCCATTCCCACCCCACTCTGGGGCCAGCCAGAGGTGGCATTTGTTGGTTTTCTGAACTACTCAAAATTTCTGCTACCGGTTCTCCAGAACCTGCCAGAACCTGCTGAATAGCAACCCTGCTTTGTGGATAGAGGCTCTACATAGCTATCAAATGATTGGGCCCCTTTTGGAAGTCTCACCTGACTGCAATGAGAGTTTGGGGGCCCAAACTAGGTTTAAAACAAGCTTATGAACATCACAGCCAAGAAAACAAGTGGTGATGTAGCTGGTAGCCCCGGGATTTGTGGGGAGAAAGACAAAAGGGGGTGAAAGGCAAAAGCGGTTTAGAGTAAGCAAAATTATTTTTATCAAAGCCCGAATCGAGGAATCCTCTTTTCTGTGCCTGGCAATGGCGTCTCTCTGTTCATTGCTGTATTTTCCAGAGCTTGTTTGGAACTATTTCTCTTTCCACAAGAGATGACTGTGGTAAAGCCAGATTGCACAAAGCAGCTTTTAGTGGGTTTCGGCTAAAAGGGGGAGGGAAGGCAAAGAGAGATTAAAAAATGGAAAAGACAAGGCTGGGGGGCGGGAGCTGGGCTGTTTCTTCTGCGAATGCTTTTCTTTGCAAGAAACAACGTGAAATTGGAAATTGGACATTTGCGTTGCAACAAAAGGGTTTTTCTCTTTAGAGTCCACTAAAATCAGGTCTCACAACTCAATCTCGCTCATATAAACAACATTTCTCCAACCCTTTGATAGAGGAGTTCTTCTTCTCCCAGGTTCTGGGCCTTTTGATTCTCACTCTGTGCTCTTCAAAATGGGACCCATTCTTTGAAGGCACAATAGCATTTAGATGTTCAAGGGATATGAACCCTGATGCCCATCCCTCAATACGCTTCTTCAGAGACAAGCTTCCTAGCCAGACATCACAACCTTGTATCATGGGTTCCTTGTGGTAGATTAGGATCCCTGCTGGTCTTAAAGAAATGCTGTGAAGCACAGGAAGGCACCAGAGTGCTTTCAGATAGCACATAGCAGCCATTTGGGGAGAAACCTACAATAGCGGCCTTCAGAGTGCTTCTTGGTCCCAACCAGTGGTGGGATTCAGACGGTTCGCACCACTTTGGGAGAACCGATTGTTAACTTTCTGAGCAGTGTGGAGAACTGGTTGTTGGAAGAAATCATTAGGGCAGAGAACCGGTTGTTAAATTACTTGTATCCCACCACTGGTCTCAACCCTTAACTTACTTTCTTTCTTTCTTTCTTTCTTTCTTTCTTTCTTTCTTTCTTTCTTTCTTTCTTTCTTTCTTTCTTTCTTCCTTCCTTCCTTCCTTCCTTCCTTTTTCTTTCTTTTCTTTCTTTCTTTCTTTCTTTCTTTCTTTCTTTCTCTCTCTCAACCCTTAACTTTCTTTCTTTCTTTCTTTCTTTCTTCCTTCCTTCCTTCCTTTTTCTTTCTTTCTTTCTTTCTTTCTTTCTTTCTTTCTTTCTTTCTCTCTCTCTCTCTTTCTTTCTCCTTCCTACCCCTTCCTTTCCTTCCTTCCTCCTCCTCCTCCTCTTCCTCTTCTTCTTCTTCCTCTTCCTCCTCCTCCGTCAGCTTTCATCTTTTGCCCACACTAGCTTTCTGTACCTATAAGCCTATTGACTCTGCTCGCTTATCAGCACACATATTAAAATTGGAACGATGCAGAAAAGATTAGCAGGGATCGGAGTGAATGACAATAAACCTCTAGAAGCAACAGATGCAAATCCAGGCAGCGGAGGGAGGGATTCTGTGCATTTAGCTTCTTTGTCTCAAAGACCGATTTGGCGTGCTTGTAGGTGTTGTGTTGGTTCGATTGAAAACCTTGGGTGTTCAGTACTTCCTTCCTCTTTTGATTCAATCCCCTTTCTCTGCTAACTTTCACCCGCTCAGCTAAGCTACCTATCTGATTGATGGAGAGCTCGTGCAAGATCATATCTGTCAATAGATTTGAGTTAAGCTTTTTCCTAACTAAGACGTATCTTTATTTTTTTCTACAAGCAGCACCAGCCTCAAGAATACTTTCTTACAAGTGTTTTTCTCTCCACACATTCTTTCCATCATCCAGAGTGAGATGATCTGTAATGATTCATTCATTCATTCATTCATTCATTCATTCATTCATTTAGTCATTCATTCATTTATTTGTTTAGTCATTCATTCAGTCATTTATTTATTTATCTATCTATCTATCTATCTATCATTCATTCATTCATTCATTCATTAATTCATTCATTCATTGACAGATGAAGTTGCTTAGATAAGCAATGAAACGTCTCAGGTTAACAAATTTTGGTCCAGTTGCCATGACTTAACCTTTTTAGATACTTTTGGCCTGGATGATTGAGTCTTCATTGATATATTGCCATGATGGCAAACCTATAACACGTATGCCACAGCTGGCATGCAGAGCCTTCTCTGCAGGTACGCCAGCCATTGCCCCAGCCCAGCTACACTGCACACGCATGTGCAGCTTCTGCCGGCCAGCTGGTCTTCGGGTCTCTGGCGCGCATGTGCCAGGGGGTGGGGCACATGCAGAGGATGCGTGTGTGCATGCACAGGGGATCGCATGCCCAGGGAGCACTCGCATTGCATTTTGGGGGTTCGTGCAGGCACTCCCTGCAACCTGTTTTGGGCCTGGAAGGCCTCCTGCAACCAACCTGGAAGCCAAAAAATGGGTGATGGGGGATGTGCGCGCATGTGCGGGGGAGGGGCGGGCCGCATTCATGGGGAACGCTCGCATTGCATTTTGGGGGTGCATGTGCACGCTTTGGGCACTTGGCACCAAAAAGGTTAGCCATCACTGATATATTGCAATACATTTTGAGGAAAAACCGCTGCAGTTGGTATGGCAAGAATTGGTACATTCTCTGCCCATCTATTTTTTTTTAAGTTTGACTGATGAGGTTTCTTGGATGAGCAACAAAACGCCTCAGCTTAGCCAAATTTGGTCCAGTTGCCATAAGTTAACCTTTTAGATATCTGCAATGGTTGTTCTCTTATGTCTTTTTATAAAATAATTTTTAATTTTTAATATTTTTTAGTATTTTATATATTCAAATTTTAAAATTGGTTTTAAATTGATTGGGTTTTTAATTTGTCTGGGTGAAAACTATTTAATTTGATTTTAATTCTGCTTTTAAATTTTGTATGTATGGATTTTATTGTTGGCTGTTCACCGCCCTGAGTCCTTCGGGAGTAGGGCGGTATAGAAATCAGATCAAATAAAATAAAATAAAATAAATCTTGTTTTGTGTAAAAAAAAAAATCCATATTAAAAAAAACGCAGAATAGATTAGCGCAATTACTTTAGGAATACGCCTCTGTCGTTTTACTAGAGACGTGGTTTCGACATGTCTGCAGCAACATTGGCAAGCAACCCTATCATCAGACTATTATCTTTCTGCAGGATTCAGGACTGTTTCCCTCCGTGTTCTTAAGCCAACATCTTTTAATTAGTTCCAAAATTTGTATTTGGCTGCATTCTGAAAATACTGGAAAATGTTTTTTGCTCCGGTGCTCAACTGAGTGACTGATAAAGCATGATAAATAATGATCATTTTGAAACCCATTAACCCAACCAGCCCTGTTTCTTCTAGGCTGCCAGTGTGGCATAGTTATTAAACCTGCTGTTTACATGCAAGTGCCCTGTAACAGGGGCAGAAGGTTTAAAGAAGGAATGAAAATAATTGTAGAATAAAGATCCGGAATAAATGAAAGCTCTTTTTTTAGTTTAAAGCAATCTGTTGTTTTTTTAAAAAAAATAAATAAATATGGATACAAAAATAGTTTAAAATTGAATGGGCACTGTTGGAGAATTCAACCAATTCTCCAATTCTCTTCTCAGGGCCTGGTGGCTCAGCAGACTGATAGTGATTAACACCAGCTGTCTGCAATTACTGTAAGTTCGAATCTCACCA
The DNA here is from genome assembly GCA_022577455.1 of Arizona elegans. Taxonomy (NCBI): domain Eukaryota; kingdom Metazoa; phylum Chordata; class Lepidosauria; order Squamata; family Colubridae; genus Arizona; species Arizona elegans. The sequence continues at coordinate 154,971,185 of JAKOOJ010000003.1, forward strand.
GGCTCAAGGTTGACTCAGCCTTCCATCCTTTCTAAGGTAGGTAAATTGAGGACCCAGTTTGTGGGGGCAATAAGCTGACTTTGTATAAATATACAAAAGTATGAAGGCTATTGCTTAACGCATTGTAAGCTGCCCTGAGTCTCCGGAGAAGGGCGGCATATAAATCAAAAAAAATTTTTAAAAAAAAGAAGGTTCCTGGGTGCTCTCTCTAGCTTGGTTATTGAGTGCCAGTGCTCAGTGTCATATCCAGAGGTTGGCTTTGGGAAATAGATGTGTGAGTGCTGCCAGCATTTCTTCAGAGGTTGAAGGGGTGGGGGTGGGGGTGGGTCAGCCTGTCAGTGCTCAGACCATCCGTCGCACGCTGCATCAAATTGGTCTGCAGAGCTGTTGTCCCAGAAGGAAGTCTCTCCTAAAGATGATGCACAAAACAGCCCGCAAACGGTTTACTGCAGACAAGCAGACCAAGTGGTGGATTGCCCCCGGTTCGCACCGGTTCTATAGAACCGGTAGTAAAACTGGCAGGAGGCTCCGCCCACCAATCCTGACATCATCAAAACGCTTATGCGCATGTGCAGAAGAGTGCTTGTGTGCGCGAGCAAAGCGAGCGCGGGCAGCTCCGCAGCAAATCGGTAGTAAAGGTAAGTAGAACCCACCCCTGAAGCAGACTAAGGACATGGATTTCTGGAACCATGTCTTGTGGTCTGATGAGACCAAGATAAACTTATTTGGTTCAGATTGTGCCAAGCGTGTGTGGCGGTAACCAGGTGAGGAGTACAAAGACAAGTGTGTCTTGCCTACAGCCAAGCATGGTGGTGGGCATGTCATGGTCTGGAGTTGCATGAGTGCTGCCGGCACTGGGGAGTTACAATTCATTGAGGGAACCATGAATGTCAACATGTACTGTGATATACTGAAGCAGAGCATGATCCCCTCCCTTCGGAGACTAGGCCGCAGGGCAGTATTCTGGGTGTGCGCACAGGAGGCGGCAAGTGCTTGCATCCTGGGTGAAAGGGAAGCGCTCAGCCTGTGGGACAAAACCACACGGGTAGTGATGGGAGTGTCCCGACACTCTCATGTTACACCCCTCCTGCGTGACCTGCATTGGCTACCGGTTGCCCTCCGGGTGAGATTCAAGGTGCTGGTTATCACCTATAAAGCCCTACATGGCTTAGACCCAGGATACCTGACGGACCATCTGCAGCCAGCGACAGCTCGCCATCGCCTGGTGCATTCCCACAGAGAGGGCCTCCTTGGAGTGCCGTCGGCCAGGCAGTGTTGTCTGGCGACTCCTAGGGAACAAGCCTTCTCTGTGGGCGCACCTATCTTATGGAATCAACTCCCCCTGGAGCTCCGGGTGGCCCCTGACCTGTGCTCTTTCCGCTGTGACTTTAAGACATGGTTATTTCACCAGGCCGGTTTGGACTGAAGGGGTTTTTAAGGGGAGTTTTAATGGTTTTTAACATCTAATATGGATTTGTCTATTTTATTGCTGTGAGCCGCCCTGAGTCCTTTTCAGAGAGAGGGCGGCATATAAGCTTAATAAATAAATAAATAAATAAATAAATAAATAAATAAATAATAATAATTAAAAAAAATGGTCCCCAGGGATGCCAGGCCCTGAGTGTGCACTGCCTCCTGCGCATGTGCCCAGGGGCGGGGTGGAGGCAGCATCTCGCTGGCTCCAGGGCGGCCTCGCGGATCTAAGGCCGACCGCATTCTGGCTTGGATAGCCGCCACCAAGTTGTAGCTCAGCACAGCAGGGGTGGGTTCCACTTACCTTTACTACTGGTTCGTAGCGGGATCGTGTGTGCGTATTCGCTTCACACACACGCACGCTCTTCTGCGTGTGCACAGATCACCAATTTATTTATTTTATTTATTTATTAATTTTATTTCTATACCGCCCTTCTCCCGAAGGACTCAGGGCGGTGTACAGCCTAATTAAAAACACAAAGACAGACAATATTTAAAAATAATTAAAATTATTAAATAATAGGCCCAATTTATAAAACCCCAAATTTAAAATCCCATTTAAAACCAATTAAAATCTTTATATTGATAGCCCAGCCTGGCGGAACAACATGGTTTTGAGGGCACAGTGAAATACACGGAGATCAGAGATTTTACGAATTTCTGGGGGGAGTTCATTCCAAAGGGCAGGGGCTCCCACAGAGAAGGCCCTCCCCCTGGGTGTCGCCAGCTGACATAATTTGGCTGATGGCACCCTGAGGAGACTCTCTCTGTGGGAGCGGACTGGCCGGTGGGAGGCTACTGGTGGCAGAAGACGGTCTCGAAGGACCAATGATGACGTCGTACCGGGTGGGTGGAGCCTCCCGACGGTTTTACTACCGGTGCTATAAAACTGGACAGAACCAGGAACAACCCACCACTGCAGCACAGGTACATGCTCAGACACACATTTTTGTTTCCTCATTTGTATTTTTTAAAGTAATATTTTGCAGCATGTTTCTTGCAATAGCGTTTACGGTATAGCTGTACTTCATGTTTATTTTGCCAGCCGCAAAGAGCACAGAGGACGCTGTCCCAACCACAGCGAGTTTTATGCCTCAGTTTCGTTTCTTTTTGCAGGAATGTTAAACTGTGTAAAAAAAAAAAAAACACACAACAACTCATATATGAACCATGAAGGATCATATCTTTCCAGACCTGTGTTTTTTTCCCCTCCCCAAATATGAAGTTGTTTTTCTTGGCAAGCAACGTTCTAGGGCAGAGTCGGACAGATTCTGGTTTGTGGGCCTAATGTGGTTTAGTAAAGCTCTTTTCTCTTGCCTGAGACCCTCTCCCGTTCCCCAAACCCACCCTCCCGGGTTGGAACATCAAAGCGGTTCGTCCCACAACTTTGGAATTGGTGGCAGAAGATATTTCCAAGCGGAGTTGGTCTGTTGTGAACATCACCGCCATCAAAGTGGAAATGTTGCTTTTAGCTCAAAGGGACATTTTAGCTCAGGGATCTCCAACCTTGGCAACTTTACGACTTATGGACTTCAACTCCCAGAATTCCTCAACCAGCATACGCTGGCTGAGGAATTCTGGGAGTTGAAGTCCACAAGTATGCTGGCTGAGGAATTCTGGGAGTTGAAGTCCACAAGTCTTAAAGTTGCCAGGGTTGGAGACCCCTGTTCTAGCTGACTTGTAGACTAGCTTCTCCCAATGGTGGCTTCTAGGTGGGATAGATAGACCACAATAGGAATTGTGATAGTAGTATAGGTACTCCTCGATTTACAACAGTTTGCCTAGTGACCATTCAAAGTTACAACGGCACTGAAAAAAGGGAATTATGACCATTTTTCACACTTATGATGATTGCAGCATCCCCATGGTCATGTGATCAAAATTCAGACGTTTGGCAACTGGCTTGGATTTATGACCGCTGCAGTGCCCTCAGGTCACGTGATTCTCGTTTTACGACCTTCTGACAAGCAAAGTCAATGGGGAAGTCAGATTCACTTAACAACCAGGTTACTAACTTAACAACAGCAATGATTCACTTAGCAATGGTGGTAAGAAAGGTGATAAAACAGGGAAGAACTCATTAACATTAATCTTGCTTGAGCAAGGGGTTGGACTAAATGACCTCCAAAGTCCCTTGCAACTCTGTTATTCTATGGTATCAACAGAAAATTTTGGTTCAACTATGGTCATAAGTCGAGGATTCCCTGTATAGCTTTGCAACCTGTTTTTTTTAAGGTATTCATCTGGCCATTTCTTCACTAGGAAGTTTGTAGGGTTAGCCTATAGATTCAGGAAATACAAATCTGTAGTCAATCGTGGATAAAATTTCCCTTCCATTTCTACCTTTTCAGCCTTGGGATAGAAGCAGGGGTGAAATGCTCCCGGTTCGGACTGGATAGCCCGATCCGGTAGCGATGAAGGTGGGTGGTTCGGAGAACTGGTAGCAAAAATCCCTGCCCCCCCCCTCATGCCCAGCTGAGCCGCATGATCATCAGAGGCTTTTTAAAATTATTTTTAAAAGCATTTTTTCTACAACCTCTTCGGCTGAAAAAATGCTTTTAAAAATAAAAAAAAAAAGCCTCTGATGATCGTGTGGCTCAGCTGGGATCGTAAGAGGCTTTTAAAGGAAAAAAAAGCCTCTGACAATCAGGCAACTCAACTGGGATTGTCAGAGGCTTTTAAAAGCATTTTTTCTACAACCTCTTCGGCCGAAGAGGTTGTAGAAAACATGATTTTAAAAGTTTTTTTTAAAAAAAGGTGGCCACGCCCACCCAGTCATATTACCCCCACCACCAAGCCACGCGCACAGAACCGGTAGTAACAAGTTTTACATTTCACCACTGGATAGAAGAAAGCTGCCATTACAGGAGTATCAGAATGGAGTGGCAGAATCCTCAGCAGAATCAAGAATTAACAAACGGCAAGAGGAAACAAAATGAAAGTAAACGATTTTATTGCATGAAAAAGTAGTGCAAAACAGTGCCAACTCATTGTAAGACTCACCTATTTGGTCAAACATAGTCTAGATACATTGGATTATGAATTCCTAAGTCCTAACCAGCTAAGCAGGTTACTGAAAGGGTAGCTCAGTTTTGGATGGGGGTTGGTGCGGTTACACTATTCCGAGACAGGTGCTGCCCAGGAAGATGACTGAAAATTTTGGTTTGTGAAATTGCAAACCCTGAGAATTTTTGTACACTGTTTAAAATTAGGACTTATCAAACTTCAGGCTCTCCAGAAACAGACAAAAAGACTGTTGGATTATAAACATTTGAACGTGAGAGAATGTGGAATCCAGAGGTCTGTCCAGTCAAATAGAAAGTTGAACGCATAGTGATAAATCCCTGGGAAACCCAAAATTAGGAGAGTGGAAAAGATGAGGGGGGGGGGGTTTCCTCCTTTTTAGCAATGACACACCCTCATTTGCTTTGGTTAATTTTTTTTTTCCCCAAGAAAAAGTGGCGTTGAGTTCAGAAAAGAATACATTCTCGGATAGAAAGCACTTCTGATTATAAATAATCAATGCAGTGGATGGTGTGAAACAGGGCTTTGGCTAGGAAAAAATAATACTGAAATTGACACACCTCAGAACAGAAATGACTGTGTGGTAACAATAATTTGGGACAGAATGAAACACTTTCAAAGGAATGGTTGTCGACACTGAGTCAAACTCTACTAAAGACCTCCCAACTTAGAGGCAATTTAATGTCTGGCTGTTTTCTCGTAAAAATTGCTTCAGTTTGCTTTACCAAATGTCTTGGTAAGACCACACTTGGAATATTGCATCCAGTTTTGGTTGCTACAATATATATATAAAAAAAGTTGTAGAGACTCTGGAAACAATGCCGAGAAGAGTAAGAGAGATGATTGGGATGGGTGGATGGAGGTTAAAACATATGAAGAATGGTTGCTGGAATTGGATATGTCTAGTTTAATGAAAAGAAGGACTAGGGGAGACATGATAGCAGTTGTTCCAATATCTCAGGGGTTGCCACAAAGAAGAGGGAGTCAAGCTATTCTCCAAAGGACCCGAAGGCAAAACAAGAAGGGAACAAGGAATGAACCAACCTAGAAATAAGGAGAAATTTCTTGACAATTAGAACAATTAACCAGTGGAACAACTTGCCTCCAGAAATTGTGGGTGCTCCATCACTGGAGATTTTTAAGAAAAGACTGGACAGTCATTTGTATCAAATGGTATAGGGTCTCCTGCTTGAACAGGGGGTTGGACTAGAAGACCTCCAAGGTCCCTCCCAGTTCTGTTAATCTGGTTTGATGCCGACAGACTCTTCTTGGGTCTTCAGATCCTCTAATCACAAAGTGTTAAGGGGCTCACACCACAGCATTCAAGAGGAGGTTTTCAGCCAGGCGGTATTCCATAAAAGAGGTGCGTCCGGTTAGTCAAAGGTCCAAGAGGTTATTTG